>OZ022266.1:68626566-70089066 GCA_963978885.1 Nemotelus pantherinus | reverse complement strand
TACTTTTGGACTTGCCCGGCACTCGCGACGCGTTTGATTGTCAGCTTGACACTGTAGTAGTCCTGCAGGGGAAATTGTGGAAATTGACATTATAATAGAAAAATTTTGATACCTTCCCCTCCAGTGTGTTTTGTATGGGCATGTCAACTCCATTTATATACTATCTCTGTGGGTCTGAGCTACTGAAGAATACTGAAAACTGTCAAACGGTTTTTGGCGTAATGTTATTATGAAGGACGATTATTTTTGTGGCGATAATTTATCACCGCTTAGGATGACTTTATAATCACTATTGTTCTTCCAAAAACCGAAAACTGACTCTTTTGGTTGTCAATTTCCAGGAAATGCAATGAGAGCGTTCTCGTACTTTCATGTATTTTCCCCACCACATGATTCGGGGAAAATTCAGTAAAATTCAGTAGCCTCGTATATTAGGTCTGTTCCCGGACTTTCAGTCACTGAATTTTCCTGAATTTTCCTGAATCATGTGGTGGGGGAAATTCATGAAAAGTACGGGAACGCTCTCATTGCATTTCCTGAAAATTGACAAACAAAAGTGTCAGTTTTCGGTTTTTGGAAGAACAATAGTGATTGTACGGTTATCCTGAGCGGTGATAAATTATCGCCACAAAAATATTCGACCTTCATAGCAAAATTACGGAAAAAATATGTTGCTTGCCGCGCACATTTGAAACTATTTACTCGCACCACACCATTTGACACTTTTCAGTATTTTTCAGTAGCTCAGACCCTACTGAATTTTACTGAGAGAGGGGAAATTTTCAGTTTTCAGTAAAACGGAGTACGGGAACAGCTTCATTGCAATTAATCGCGATTAATTGTAATTAATGGTGGTACGGGAACAGACCTATTAGGTCTGTTCCAGGACTTTCAGTCACTGAATTTTCCTGAATTTCCCTGAATCATGTGGTGGGGGAAATTCATGAAAAGTACGGGAACGCTCTCATTGCATTTCCTGAAAATTGACAAACAAAAGTGTCAGTTTTCGGTTTTTGGAAGAACAATAGTGATTGTACGGTTATCCTGAGCGGTGATAAATTATCGCCACAAAAATATTCGACCTTCATAGCAAAATTACGCAAAAAATATGTTGCTTGCCGCGCACATTTGAAACTATTTACTCGCACCACACCATTTGACACTTTTCAGTATTTTTCAGTAGCTCAGACCCTACTGAATTTTACTGAGAGAGGGGAAATTTTCAGTTTTCAGTAAAACGGAGTACGGGAACAGCTTCATTGCAATTAATCGCGATTAATTGTAATTAATGGTGGTCCGGGAACAGACCTATTACCAGGACCGACTTCGAGTGCTTGGCTTAGAACGGATTGAAATGAAACTTCAAAGTAGGTTTTTGGTGTGACTGGATTAAAGTGGATTAACCGAATAAAATGCAGCTAGTTCTACTAAAGTGGAGTGGAAAGAGTCTGAAAGTACGCGAACAGACCTAAACCTACATGACATTTCGTACTACCTCATCGACAGTTCGCACATGCCAAATTCAACCATTTCCAGCCAACTTCACGCATTATCATGTCGTGTGTCGTTTCTCTCATCTTTCTTACTTCGTATTTGTTGCGTGGCCATTTTGACTGATGTGCCGAAAAAAACGCGTGCGATCTGTGTCTTAAAAGGAATTCAGGCGATTTTTTCTATTCTTATTTAAAACTCGAGTTGATAGTTCGTCGGAAGATATTAAACAAGCTGCTCCATACATTTTAATACATCGGAAGAAAATCAATTGAAAATCGTAGTGTAAATCTCGGTCGTAAGAAAACGTACGTGTGCACATTGCATGGGAAGAAGAACGAAAAGTTCGACAGCGCCGAACGACAGATTTCGGGACGACAGGCCGAGAAAGTGTAAAACCTGCGAATAAAGAAGTATAACACGTTCGCGGCGGAACGTGACAAACGGTGTCGAAAGTGTGAATAAAACGTCTTTAGGATTCTCACGCTGAGACAACAAAGACTCGCCAATTTATCGAAACGTGAAAATCCGTCAGTTGACTGTCGGATTGCAGCACACACAGGACAGGGCCTGTCAAGGTTAGAAATCAATTTTCTACGTACATCCCGAGAAAATATGGCCCAGCAAGACAGCAATACGTCAGACTTCAGTACCAAATTTTCAACCTTGAACGTGAATGCCATGGAATTTGTTCCGAGTTTTGCATACAGTGGAGCAACAACGACCGCTGCGACGACGGTTGTGAATAATTCGGCTCCCGTGAATGACACGCCTGCAGCATCAGCAGCCGGTGACGACAGTTCGGGCGGAGCACCGACCGACGACACACCACCGTCGTCTTTGCCGTCATCCCAACAGACAACCCCAACAGCAACTGTCGCTCCAGCTGTGCCTCCACCTCCTGCGACAGCGGATCCTCCCGTTCCGACAGCTGCTCCCGTTTCAGCTCCTGCAACAGTAACGTCTATTTCACCGCCTGAAGATCGGTCGCCGCAAAATAATGGTAACTATATTAATGCTCAGTAATTAATTTTTCTCCGACAAGCTCTGATTTGTCGTTATTACCTGTGTCTGAGAGATAGTTTGCTAAAATGCAATCCGTCAGATCTGCTTTGAATGTAATATGTTTTCCCAAGCTTACCGCAAGCTCCCGCCACCTGTATAAATCTGACAAATCATCAAAACAATCCGTCGCCGATATCTAATCCGCTCATTTTGATAACCTGATCGCGAAAAAGTTGCGTATGTGGCGATCTCGTACGATTATCTCCATTCGTCAAGTAGGTGGCTGAAATGCGGTCAGTGCACAAGTTCGTCGCTGGATTGTTAATTTCGTAATTTCGCTTAATTATCTCTGCGAATTGTTTTAGTGGAATCTATTGCTCGCGTTCGTCGGGATAGTCTTCATAAAGTTCCAGCGGAACGTGAAAAGAATTGGTGAAATGAGTGGTGAGAAAGTCACGTCTGGTCGTTCAGATAAACATAACCTCAAAAGTTTTACATGCATTTTTCCATCTACATTGTCACGAAAAATTCTTGTTACTCAGCCTTTTGTGTAGACTCCTTTTGAAATTAATGCATTTCTTTGAAATTGCATAACATCCGCTCATTAATGTTAAGCTCAGCTGTTTTTCATGTCGTGAGTAAACAAAGTGTCTGTGAAAATGTCTCGGGTGGATAGTAGACTCGGATCGCATTACAGAACACGAATAGCACCATCACGGAGCATTCCCCACGTGCAATTTCAGGTATCAGTGGATGAATTAGTGATAAGTATGAAGTCAGATACCTGGTGCACGACGTCGAAAATATTGGTCAAAATGAATGACTTGTGCATGTATGTACGCAGGGCTCGTCTAGTCTCGCGCGGAGTAGCGGAAAATATCGATAGACTCGTTTATACGCTAGTGCTATGTATTCGATGCATTGCCATGTCGGTTGGAAAATAGTCCTTTGGCAAAGTGTCCGATAGTTGAGTTGAAGGACTTTGTTCGGTGACGTTGGCAAATGGGGCGTGGATAATGGGTGTATTATGTTTTTATTGTTAAAATAGTACCGAGTTGGTAAAAAATTGTTTCTAGGACAAGTGGTGGCCATGCCTTGCCAAGTGTTGCGCTAGGATCATAGCAAACATTTTGACCCACATGCATCGTTTCATTTTCGTTATTATTTTAATCGAACAATTTATATATTTTTGGTGATGGAATGCAGGACGCGATTATTCTTCCTGTTAAAGGTAGCACAGGTTGGATAGAAAGTAATGGAAAATGTGGACAGTAAGAAAAATGTATTTTTTTATTTTTCAATCAAAAGTCGGTGCTTTTACATTCAATAGTACAACTTATCAAGTAGTGTGAGCTGTCTCTATTCGCTTATTTTATCACTCCTTCTCAATTCAAATGTATTAAAATAAAACATTTACTTTTGATTACTGGCTTGATATAAATCCAATACTCTTTCTGAGTGAATGACGAGTCAAAGTTTTCTCTAGCTTTGCACTTCTTTCGTCAGTTCAAGATTTTGTCACAGAGAGAAGCGGAGATTCTATTTGAAATTCATATTTATTTGCAATTCATATTTGCGAGCAGACAGAACAATCCACCTACTTCACTGGATCTACTCTTTGATAAAATATTGATAGCCTTAATCGAGTTTTAATGTTTTTGTTCATTTGAAAACAGTTTCTGATATAATGCAATATAATAATTATCATTATTCAATACGATGGCTATTTGTGTTCTTGTATAGCCCCTGTATGTTTAGCCATAGGATTGAATTTTCTTCAAAACATTTAGGAGAAACTCAAACATACTGCTAAAGAGATCCTTTTTTTTAATCAGATTTTCAACCTTGTTGTTCACTAGTAGGCTTTTCAGGAATTTTTCCAATTTATAGCTGATGAAGTAGTAGTAGTAGCTTCAAAATTAGTCACATTTCCAAGACTTGTTTCTCATCTTTCTAGACCGGGCAGATTTTGTTAATAGAAGATTAATCTCAGGAGTTACCTAAAATGCAAAATTTTTCAGCGCAATTACCAGCACATGTTTGTTTCTCCACAGTATAAACATTTGTGTCGGGGCTGTTGCAAAACTATCCAATGTGTCCCAGTCTACATCAGTTAAAAACTCTGCCTCGGTTTGGAAACGTAATAGCCCACTTTTATTTTAACGTAATTAATTTTAACACAGTCAAACGTTTCATCATAGTCAAGTATAGCTTTTTTTCAAGTACAGACGATATTTTCACTTAAATTTCCTCATGAGGTCACAATGAAAAAAGCGTTTCTCACATCTAGCTGTCGTGCATGCGTGCTTTATTAAGATCGGACAAAAGCGCCCTTAGAGTTGTAAATTGAGCTACTGGAGCATAGGTTTCCTCGTAGTCGAATCCTTAACTCTGAGTGCATCCCTTGACAACAAGCCCAACTTTGTAACGTTCGATAAACCCATCAAATGCTCTCTTGCCCTTAAAAGCTCATTTACAGTCTATCGCAATCGATCGTCCAGGTATCGGAGATATTTGAAATATCTGCGTGGTGCTTAGGGAATTTTATCCTAAATTGCCGATATTATAATTGCTGAAAAATGACTTTTGATTAAAATCTTAAATGTAGACTGCTAATCATGTTTTGCACAGAATGCCTGAGACTTATAATTAGAATGATCTAGAGAAAATGGTTAGCTTTATTTATTTATTTAGAAGATATTTGAAATTTCGTATTAAGATGGTTGGCACGATAGACTTAACAATAATAGTAGATTATTAAAAATCAGGGTTCTCGGATACTTCATGATCTCTTCGCTTTTGGTATTAACTCAATCTTCAGGTGGTTCAGATCGATTGTGTTCTCAATAGCTGCCTAAAGTAGTGTTATATAATTTAAACGTCTTTTTCAGCTTCTATTTTCCTTCATAATTGTGTATCTGCCCCAACATTGGTTAAAATTGTGATAGAATACTGATTATAATCCTTAATTTACAACTCCACTCATATAACAATTATGAGTACTATGCAACAGCACGCATATGCTCATAATTTGTCCTAAACAAGCATAAGTTTATCTTTAATTTTATCACACTTATGCATGTGATTTCACAGATTTTATCTAAGTCAAGTGATTTTTTTATCAACAAATAATGTTGAATTAGTGATGTTAGTTTTGACAGTGATAAAAGAATATTGTGAAGTATGTAGTGATTGAATTTCACGGTTTGATTCAAGATCAGCTAAAGGTAAGTCACATTTAATCATTCATTTATCCTAACCATTCGACTAACAACAACTTATATTTTAGATAACCGGTACCTTAATATTGATTTTAATGATGAAAATCGTCGAATGCCTTGAAGCATCAAAATGCTGTATGTTGGGATTGTTCGAATTCACATGCAACAATTGCACTTTCAACCATTGTGCCTAAGCAAAAAAATTCATGTTTTAAATAACACCAGCCAATTGAAGTAGATATTGGCGTAGTCTGCTTTCGATGATTCTAAATAAGCAACATTCTTCTAATAGATTTGATGATGCGGTATAGAAAATGAGTTTTAACATTGAATCAAATAAAATGATGATACAGATTTTCAGTAAAAATATTCTCCGTACTTTTTTCAGAGCAATAATATCCCTTATCCTCTCCTCTACTTCCTGTTTGTAATAGATACCCTAAATTCAAATAGTTTAAATCAATCAAATGCAAACTTGTCAATCAAAATCATATTGTATTTTTTGAGATGCATTCAGGTTTGTCCCTATTCTCTTCCCTATTTCTTTCGCTTCTCCGAACCTTCAGACAACGATCCAGTTGATAGTTGGGATGTTGACGATGATGATGATGAACCGCTATCTACACCCGAGGACGAAGATGGTATCGATATTGAAGATGATGGCGAAGGTGATGAAGAAATCACACTGAAAATCTCAAAAAAGAAAGCAGCTAAGATTGAAGAGAATCGTAGCAAAAAAGAACATGTAAATGTTGTGTTCATTGGACATGTCGGTAAATCATAAACATTTAACTTTAGATGTTGTGGTGTTAAGAATGAGTGCATTAGAAATTCGCTTAAGAAAATTGTATTGAATATGTGAAAAATGCGAATTTCGCAGTTAGAAGGGCTATAAAAATTCGAGTTTGTTAGACGTCGTTGAAAAAACCAAATAAGCTTGAAAATATCGGTATCCATAAATATCCACTAAGTTTGGTTTTTAGAGTAAGAATATGTCTTTGTAATTAAATTAAAATGTAATCTTTCTCGAGATCTAAAAAAGCCAGATATAACTTATTTAAAATATGTTGCCCTGAATGAAGTCTGCGAGATCTGCATTTTCTTTTGTTATTCATTTGATGTGAAAGATCTTGGTATAGTAAACCACTTATCCTAGACGCTGGCAAATCCACAATCGGCGGACAAATCATGGCACTCACTGGTATGGTCGACAAACGAACACTCGAAAAGAATCAGCGTGAAGCACGAGAAAAGTCCCGTGAAAGTTGGTACCTCTCGTGGGCCCTCGATACAAACTCGGAGGAACGCGAAAAAGGCAAAACCGTCGAAGTTGGCCGAGCATTTTTCGAAACCGAACGTAAACACTTCACAATACTCGACGCACCGGGACATAAAAGTTTCGTTCCGAATATGATTGGTGGTGCAGCGCAAGCCGATTTGGCTGTTCTAGTCATTTCAGCTCGGAAAGGCGAATTCGAAACGGGTTTCGATCGAGGCGGGCAGACACGCGAACATGCTATGCTTGCGAAAACAGCCGGGGTTAAACATTTAGTTGTTCTTGTTAATAAAATGGATGATCCAACGGTGAATTGGGACGAAGCACGTTACAACGAATGTCGCGACAAAATACTTCCTTATCTGAAAAAACTGGGTTTCAACCCCAACAAAGATCTCACATTCATGCCCTGCTCAGGCCTAACGGGATTGGGCTTAAGAGAGCCAATCGATGAAGTAATTTGTCCATGGTATCAGGGCTTAGCATTCATACCATTTATTGATGAATTGCCATCTTTAAATCGAAAACTGGACGGACCTTTTATAATGCCGATTGTTGATAAATATAAGGATATGGGAACGGTGGTAATGGGCAAAGTAGAATCGGGATGTGCGAAGAAAGCTCAAAATTTACTTGTTATGCCGAACAGGGTAGGTCGATTATTAACCAACTAGACAAGAAAAGTATATTTTGATTTATGATTCTCAAATAGACTCAAGTCTCTGTCGACCAATTATTCTCAGACGATGATGAGGTTACGTCTATTGCACCAGGAGAAAATGTTAAAATTAAGCTGAAAGTAATTATAAAAAAGAAAAAAAGAAATCGAAGGACGAGGTGATTTCAAATCGGATAAAGTTTTGATAGTCTGTGATACACATATTAAGAAAATTCTGTTTCTCTCGCTCTGAATCTTGTTTCATTGAAGTTTTAAAATTGAATGAAATTCTGTAAGATAATCGTAAACTTAAAAAATAACGATGCTTAACACGAAACTTAAATCATTCACTATCTCGTCCTTCGATTTCGCAATCTCCTCTTAGTGCCACAATAAAATACATGAATATTCACAGGGTATCGAAGAGGAAGATGTTTCGCCTGGCTTTGTGTTATGTGATGCATCTAATCCCATCAAAATAGGAAAAATATTTGATGCTCAAGTAGTGATTTTAGAACATAAATCAATTATTTGTGCAGGATATTCGGCTGTTATGCATATTCATTGTGCTGCTGAAGAAATTACTGTTAAGGTTAATATCAAATTCGTTTGTTTTATAGATGTGCTAATTTTAGCTCTAGTTTTTGATCATTTTATTGACTTTGTTTTATTGTGACATATGTGTGAACGACAAAATTTGAATGCTACTCTGTTTTACCAAAAAAATTATCTGGGTGCAAACATTTTTTTTTTGCATTGACATAATTTTGGTTTCTTTCGGTTATACCTAAGTCTCATAGTTAATTTGTTTTGCCTTTTTTTTGCTCACTCCTCGAAACTATCTCAAAAAATTTTTAGTTGCCTTAGTGTTTCATTAGTTTTAGGTTGCTATTAAACTAATAATTACATTTATCTAATTTGTTGTGTAGATGTATTTTTGAAAAAATATAGCACTTACTGCTACGTCATCAATAATTTCTAAATAAATGCGTTTCCATTCTTCTCTAGGCCCTTATTTGTTTAGTTGATAAGAAAACTGGTGAAAAATCAAAAACACGTCCAAGGTTCGTTAAACAAGACCAGGTTGCAATTATGCGCATCGAATGTTCCGGATTAATATGCCTTGAACCGTTTAAATTATTTCCACAAATGGGTCGATTTACGTTAAGAGATGAAAGTAAGATAAATTTTAAACAGTTATTTTTACGAAGCAATCAATTGAATTTTTCTGCATCGTATTCGAGTCGAAAATCATATTTTCAACAGTTTCTTGTTAACATAAATTTTTTGATCGCGAGCTTCAGTTTCTATAGAGAGCGAAAAGTCCCTTGATGCTCTCGGATTTAAGGCGTTTCTTTTATCTCAATGTTTATTCTTATATAAAGGCTAAAAATCGTTCTCTCTCCTTTCTAGCTTTGGGAGCTTCTCTCTATGTAAGATACTAACGTTTCAGTTGGAATCTGTTCATAATAAAAGCTATTTGCTGTTGATTTTGGCATCAGGTTGCAGAAAATCAACAAGAATAGCACGCTGTGCGTCCCGAAACACTGTCGTCATGACCTTCTGTGCTCATCTGGTGGGCTTGAGCTCTTGACAAAGTTCCATTCGTCTCCTCCGATTATCATCAGTCAATTGCTTGCGAATCCATTTAGCAAAATCTTTATGACATCGCAAGTCAGGAATTATTTGTTAGGCAGAACCATATAAAACGTTTAATGCTTGAGCAATGCTCTGAACTGGAATGCATCTGTCCCCTCCAACCAATTCATCAGCACGTTCTCGATTCGCATGTTTGGCTGATGTTGTCGGAGGCCGCTTCTTGATTTATCTACAATACCCATTTCTCCGTTTCCAAATTTCTTCACCAAACATTGCTAACGTACATTAAAGCGTCCGAATAAAGATTCTTCAAGCGGTTATAAATATCTTTAGGTCAGGAAGCTTCTTTTGCCAGAAATTCAATGACAGCACTGTCTCTTATCTTCAGGCACCTATTTCTGATCAATCAATTTGAAAAGGAAGTGAATTCATAGAGTAAGATTAACTCTATAACATCACGTATGGTCTAAATTTTAAAGCGCTAGATACATTACTTTTTGATCCACCTCTGTACAAAGGATCGGTAAAAAAATTATTTCATCTATGTTCGTTTGTTGAACTACGCATTTTTTATTGTGGCTCTCTTCTCGGATAAAAACTGTTTGAAATACGTCTCAAATAGACCATGTTAGGTGTAAGTGTACTTTTAATCGGAACTTCGTCTTCGTTTAATTTCAGTGATACATGACTCCCTTGTCTCTGATTTTCGACAATACGGTCTAATACACTTAGAACTTCTTCATTATAGTAGATATATAGGGACTTCTTCATGTCCCTATATATCTACTAGTATATTAGAGTGTCGAATTTTCCGAGTTTGTTCCAGGATAAAATCAGTATCGTAGCCAAACTCCCTGTCATCACTAAATGGGTCGCGATATCTTCTTCATTAAAAAAAATAATCGAAAAGTTTTGAAAGTCGCGTTTCTCCTCGCTCGCATGGGCCAGCCACCTTTAGATTAGTAGTAAAACTGGAGTTGTAGAAAAAGTTGTCAGACACACTAACATTCCGTTGTTAATAGGCCATCGAATATTGAGGCATCCCCATTATGGTCAGTCAAGACTAATTCTGCTAAAATGGCGAAATGCACTATCATTTTGAATAGTATTTTTCAATCGGTACTGTCATATGGTTCCTTAATACGTTTAGTGCCATGTGAGTCCTCATATATCCCATCGAGAGTCTCGTTAGATCTATGTGATACCGCAGGATTCTAGTTAAAGAGTTGTACCTTAGTACTGTGATGGCTTCACGTGAAGCGTATAACACCTTACTAAAAATTAAGAGTACAGCTTAGTACGAAAATGTTCGCTCTTGGCTAGGCTAAATGATTTTGTCCCTTAAGCTAAGTTGATACGGTGCAAATATACTTGGTAAATATATTTGGACGTCCAAGTAACATCACTTGGACGCTACTTGGATCGTGACAAGAGTTGATCCAAGCCCACTTTTAAGTAAGCAAATTAAAAAACGAAAATAGTCTAATATTGAGAATATTAAATTTATTGAGCTATACGAGTCGGAAGTACTTTTGTACACTTTAAGCTCTTGTATCAGTATATTGGCCACGTTCCACTCCTTTCAAATCCGCCATCTCTCTGAAATTCACTTGGATCTCCAAGTCATTCATCGTGACAACCACCTTGCTCCAAGTACACTTGTACAAATGCACTTGGTCCAAGCTAAGATCCAAGTATACTTGCACCGTGTCAACGCTCCTTTAAGGAATATACGCTTACTGCCTTCTTAGACATTGAGGAGGCCTTGAACAACGAGAAATCTAATGCGAATGTTGAGGCCCGAAGAAGAATGTGTCCTCTATCTCATGGGCCAGTGTCCGGTTCTGGCGAGAAGAAGTTTGGCGACACTCTTCCTCTCAAACCTGATTGACCTATAATCTAAAGGAGATAATGCAAGGAAGCAAATGGTTTCCTGACATTAATTTAGTGACTACTGGAGAGATAATTACTGTGGCATCACAACGTGCCTCTTTTGTACATATGGGTCTCTGTCAGCAGGCCTCTCTCAATCGACAACCACTTCAATCTACCTTTCTATGAGGATTCATACTGCCCAACGAAAGTGTCAAAGTTGCAATTGAAGACTCTGTGCTATGTTTTGAAACAATTTAAGTAAACAAAGCACTAACATGTACTATTTTTGATGATATTCTTTTGTAGCGAGGGCGTTTTTAACTTTTCGAAATAGTCGAAATAATTTAAGCTAGGAATATGTTACTAAATCTGAATAGAAAAATGCTTAAATAAATAAGAAGTCCATGTTCAAATATCACAATAGCCAGTACAATAACTTTTGTGTCCATTTCTCCGAACGATTCATGAAATTCCATATCCTTACAATCTAGTTACAACAGTATCTAATATCTTAAATCGGATAAAAAATAAATGCAGAAAATTTCAAGAGGATTCTTCCAATCCTTTGCCATTAATGATTAAAATTATTATTACAGATAAAACCATTGCCATTGGCAAGGTTCTAAAGGTTATCGAATAAATATAGGTTTCCGAATTAAATCATCCTTGGTTGGGATTTAACTAAACCAAAAAAAAAAACGAATATGAAATCACTAACAATTTCACAAGCAAATCTAACTTGGTGACGACTGAAATATCAACGGTTAATCTCACGGAGTGAAGAAAACAAAATACGAAAATCTTCAAGAGTGCTACAAACAGTTTTTAATGAAATCAATAATAATGCATGCATGCTGCTACTACTACTATTACTAGCGACAAAGTCGACATAAACATGATTGTTTTGTTATTTCAAATATTTATTCTTTCGCAATTGTCTACGGCTATATATAATAGCGGCTGAGCTTCTGTGAGCTAACAGCTAGATCCAAATCGAATACACCAATCATTTTGCATAGATTATAAAATCCACCACATTCATTCACACGCAACTATAAAAACACGCCGTTATACTAGAAAAAATAAAATAGAAAGAAGCAAAACAAAACACTTGACTTGAAGTCGAAATCAGAGGATAGCTTCTTTTCGAGTGAATGCATTTTGTAGTTATTTATTCACTTCGAGATAGAAGTCTGTCTCAGGCTTGGACCCGACTAAAAACACATAGTATAATGCTTAGTTAACGAGATTTTTTCTATTGTAAATGTAACTGAAATGTAGAAATGGATTTCAGAAGCGAAACAACAAAATCTATAAAAAAATATGCAAATAAAAGTAAATTGCCATTGCACTAAAAAGGAGAAAAATACATCATTGGACATATTTAAAACTGAGACCGAATTCGGGGGAAATGCTATTTTGAATTGCTATGAGATTTTTCGACAATACCACAAGGAAATCAGCATGCATGCCATCCTTCACTTAATAGGTTAAGCGAAAGCAATGTGTAACTTATGTTTGGATAATGGTTTTAAAAATTTAAGTTTTCTAATGAACCGTAGCTTTAAAATGTTTCAAAATATAATTCACCCGAAACTGGTCTCAGAAGAAATACTGGAAACATTACTATGCACGCGAAATTTTCGTTTGATCCCACTCAAGCATTAACGTGCTGAAAAGTCGCGAAAAGAGGATATTTGTTGTTGATTTTATTGTATTTAATCAAAATTTGTTTGAAACGAAATGTAAAGAACTCGAAAATAATTTCAAAATTTCCAATCGCTATTACTCTCAATTTGGTAACATTTTTTCCATATATTTTAGTTTTTTCCACATATTAATAAGTTGACATACATACAATGAACATTTTATATTATTGATGTTCTTATTTTCACTCTTATTTCTGATTAATTGAAATTGTTTGTCGCAAAATTATCTACCTATTCTTATAACATATACTTTGATTTGTATCTATTTAAAACTTTATTATGATTCTTATTATGAACAGATGATGCTTAAAAAAAACTCTTTAAACTTATGGCTTATTTGTAACTGAAATAAAACAATTTAGAAAAAAAAATACGATAAATAATGAAACGATTCAAATAAAATATAAAATGAATTAAGGAAAATTAACAAAAAAAAAAAACAATACAACAATATAAAAGTCTCTCAAAGACAAAGAAAACAAAACAACAAAATATTTATACACATTTAATGAAAGAAGAAAAAAAAAGTGCTGAAATTTTTTTATTAATTAAAAAATTGAAAAATGAAAAAAAAAAATAAAACAAATAATGAAATCATAGATTGAATTATTTCAGATATGGACCTTTTGTTTCAGGTATTTGCTAGTTCTGAAAAGATTTTTCCTTTGCAGGCCTAAAAGTACGCAGGTAATTTTTAAAACTTACATAAATACATTTTATATAAAATTAAAAAGTAAAAAATTAATTTTCAACCAAAGTTTTAGGTTTATTTTAAATTTGATCGTATCTACGATATCAAATATGATAACGAGACTATGTCTTCTTAATCGAGGTAAGTTCAAATCGGTTTTAAATCACATCTATTTAATGTCTTTTTGTAGCTCGATTTTGCTCAAAGACGACTAATAGTCAACGACCAAAATGAATACGAAGCCATCTTTTTGATATGGTAATTTTATTTTGCACCCAAAAAAAAGTTAATGGATGCTAATCAAATAGTTGTTAGATTTTTATATGTTGTAAATTAAGTAATGATAACTTACGACTATGGCTTAATAAGGCACGGTACGCCTTCTCACTTTCGTCCGAATTTATCTTAAATATTTCTTCCCGAAACTGATAATTTTCGTTCCACTACGTTAAGTCTGAAGATATATCATTACTTAATCTTTAACTGGCTTAGAATATCTTTTTTTTTAAATGTGTTCTCTTCAGTTTGTAAATGCCGGATGTAATTGTATGTTTCGATGTGCTTTATCAGTCATATCATTTCAATGCGTTTTAAATTTTAAGTTGAATTTTATATTATTAGTATAATGAAAAATCATATAAATTTTATTGTATAATGTATATTATTGTTGCTATGATGTTGAATAAAGTTTATTTTTATCGAAGCTTTGTTGTTTATTTTTATTTGAATCGTCCCTCCATAATCATCCATTATTACTGTCCAAATTGGTAAAATCCTACGCTATTGGGCTACGAACTGACATAAAATTCATTCTTTGAATTTTTTCAACACAATACCCAATAGTTTAATATGCTTTGAATGTTTCCATCGCGATAAGCTTAAAAATGTTTAACTTAACATTTTTACAAGGAAATATGTGTTTTAAACATTTCAGTCGACTAAAAACAATTACCCTCAAATCCTTGTATAAACCCAACCGCCGTGAACCTCAAGATAAATAAGTTAGAATTTATTACTTCTGAGTCAAACAAGTCAATTTTAATTCTCATTTTATTTTTTTAAATTATTTATTTAGAAAATGCCACATTTTTATTGCCTTCAAA
Organism: Nemotelus pantherinus; assembly: GCA_963978885.1. NCBI lineage: Eukaryota > Metazoa > Arthropoda > Insecta > Diptera > Stratiomyidae > Nemotelus > Nemotelus pantherinus. The sequence continues at coordinate 70,074,438 of OZ022266.1, read as the reverse complement.
AATTGATTGTTATGACTAATTATACTTTTCTCATAATTTCACAGACGATCCAGCTGATAGTTGGGATGCAGAAAAGGAGCCAATCGAAGATGATGATGGCGATGTTGAAGAAGCTGAAAGCGAAGAAATCGTACAGAAAGCAACGAAAAAGAAACGACCGGAAGTTGAAGATGATACCATTAAAAAGGAGCATGTTAATGTAGTATTTATTGGACATGTCGGTAAGTCAAAATAGTTATAATTTTAATTATCATAGATTAAGTAAAAAAATCAGTGGCAAAAGTAATGTCACAAACAATTCAAATAAGCGGGTACTTTGAAATACTTTTACTGGTAGTATCACGTCAAATAGTCTAAAGTTATTGGGCTACACGCAAATCAAAACGCGTATAACGTTTGCAAAGTGGCATGGACGACGGAAATTGCTGGCGTGGCGATGGCCTATTTAATCATTGAAGTTGCAAAAACTCGCTTAGTGTCATGTCACTTCCTGTGCGCTAGCTATAGTGTTTATGATAGAAACAACTTGGTGATGAAAGTCATAAGTCAGCTACTCGATTTAACCAAATGTATATATGTATATACAGATATAAAATGAATAACCACTTCCTTACATTTTCTTGTGACATAAAGACACAAATTACTTGATAAATTTTCGCCGATCAAAATAAACTTTCCTTTGCGCCTGATTCATCCTTGTCAACATAATGATTTACACTCGGATTCACGCTAACAAAGCCTATGCAACCTCTTTGTAAAAGTACGTATATTATCTACTTCAATTCAAGTAGCAGCGTGGATAGAGCACTAGCTGCTGGCTAATTTAAATCCAGCCATGATCACACATTGGGCTTCATAGCCTAGCTTTAAGCAAATATCTTATTTAAATCAGGCTTAAAGTGATTGTGAATGAATTTTCTACCAAATTCAACCCCCCAGAGCCAAGGTTTGCAGTCGGACTAAACTCAATTTGAAGGTCTAATCTATTCATAGTCTACAGTTCATCCCGCCAGTCAGTCGTCTTTCTATTAGATTAACTGCACTATTAGATATCTGACAACATATTCTGTAAACTAACATCAATTAATTATTATCTATCAATAATTCTTACACACCATATTCGCTAATTTAACCCCAATCTACTTATCATTTCAGATGCTGGTAAATCGACAATAGGCGGACAAATTATGACATTAACCAACATGATCGACAAACGAACATTCGAAAAAATTCAGCGTGAAGCCCGTGAAAAGTCACGTGAGAACTGGGCACTATCGTGGGCACTAGACACAAATGCCGAAGAACGCGAAGAAGGCAAAACGGTCGAAATCGGTCGAGCATTTTTCGAAACCGAACGAAAGCATTTCACAATTCTAGATGCACCCGGTCACAAAAGTTTCGTTCCGAATATGATTGGTGGTGCGGCACAAGCTGATCTAGCCGTGCTGGTCATATCGGCGCGAAAAGGTGAATTTGAAACGGGTTTCGAAAGAGGCGGACAGACACGAGAACATGCTATGTTGGCGAAAACGGCGGGTGTCAAGCATTTAGTCGTACTAGTAAATAAAATGGACGATCCGACGGTGAATTGGGACGCGAATCGTTATAACGAGTGCAGAGATAAAATATTGCCGTATCTTAAGAAATTAGGTTTCAATCTGAATAAGGACTTGACGTTTATGCCTTGTTCGGGTTTGACTGGCGCTGGACTTAAGGAACAAATCGACGAAGCGATTTGCCCGTGGTATCGAGGGGAACCTTTTATACCGTTTATCGATCAATTACCGGCGTTGAACCGAAGACTGGATGGACCATTTGTATTGCCCATTGCTGACAAATATAAGGATATGGGTGTCGTAGTGATGGGCAAGGTGGAATCGGGTTGCGTGAAAAGAGGACAAACTTTGCTGATTATGCCTAACAAGGTGAGTTTTGTCGTTGAGTAAACATTCTTGGCTTATAAATCATTAACTTGAAAGACAAAAAAACTAAACATCTCCTTTTCACATGCAGATTCAAGTATCTGTCGATCAACTCTGGTCTGACGACATGGAAGTTACTAGCATTACCCCTGGAGAGAATGTAAAAATAAAACTAAAGGTAAATTGCTTGTTTATGACTTTTGTGATCCCAGTTGTAACTGTAAATCTTATTTAGGGTGTCGACGAGGAAGAAATCTCGACTGGCTTTGTTTTATGCGACGTGGCAAATCCAATCCGAGTTGGAAAAGTCTTCGACGCTCAAGTTGTTATCCTAGAACATAAATCAATTATCTGCGCTGGCTATTCAGCTGTCATGCATATTCATTGTGCTGCCGAAGAAATAACTGTAAAAGTATGTTATCCAACAATATTCACTAGATTCATATAAAACATTAGCAAAGTCCTGAAATCATTATAAAGAAAAAAAAACATTCTCATATTATAGGCTCTTATCTGTTTAGTCGAAAAGAAAACAGGCGAAAAATCAAAGACGCGGCCACGATTTGTCAAGCAAGATCAGGTTGCCATAATGCGAATTGAATGTTCCGGATCGATTTGCCTTGAATCATTTAAAATTTTCCCGCAAATGGGTCGATTCACCCTTAGAGATGAAAGTAAGTACAAAAAAAGATTGAATATTACTTGTGTTTTTTAAATCATTAATTATAATTTTCATTCGTCCTAAATTTAATAAATCTACAACAATACTCATTCAACCGTTTTCGTTCTCCCTTCACAGATAAAACAATTGCTATGGGCAAAGTATTGAAAGTAGTAGAGTAAAACGAACCAATTTACCTAACAAAATCACTGAATAAATAGCTTACTAATACACAATAAACCAATCATTAATCAAAATAGAACCGAAGCACAGCATAAAACACGAAAATTTACAGCCTTTTTAAAAGTTTTATACAAATAGCAAAAAAACGAGAAAAAATCGCATCAACAACCTAGGGGAAAAAAATTTAGGAAAAAAACAATTAAGCAAGACACTACGAAAACAATAAAATAAACAAAAAACTAATTGATTGATAGCAACATCGATTTGTTGCATAGTTTAATCATTTAGTGTGTTGTTCTGATATTGCTGATATAATAAACGAATAAACTATGCATCAAATAATTTTTGCATAATTAATATTATATATAAATATTATATATACGAGCGAGAGAGAAGAAAAATCATGTTTATAGTTTAGCGATATTTTTTTTATTATTAAATATGTTGCATATATATTAATATAAATGGAAAAAGAAAGAAATAAAAATTAAAAATGAACTTTTTTTCAAAAAAAATATATAAAAGCAAGAAATAAGTTGATTAAGAAAATAAAGAAGTAAAAAATGAAAAGAAAATTTATATTTGTGCTCTCATCTATTTTATAAACTCTTATTATACATTTAATTCTGAAAAGTTGTCGAATTAATGACATTAATAAAAATGAATATCAAATAAAAAAAACTAATAGAAAGCTATGACTAGACACTGTGGGAGTGGACAGTAGGAAACTTTCTAAAATTTTTGGCATTCAAAATAATCATTTTTATGTTGTTTAAAGTAATTTGATACGTTTTGATGATGATTTTATAAGAGAATGTGAAAAAGATGTGAACAAAACCAAAAAAAAAATCGAAAATAAATGAAATATACAAATGTAATTATGGTTTTTGGATTATTGAAGAAGTAGAAGGGTTTCAATTTAAGAATTGAAGATGTTTTTTTTTTTAGTTTCCTGCAAATTAGCAGATTTGAATTCTATAATCTCAATGAACTGCGTTCGTGTATAGTGTTTAAGTATACTCATTATTACTGGTACAACATTCGGTAGGTCGGTTTAGTCTTGCTGTCTTATGAAGCTTCAGTCATCCCGGTTTTGACCCATCATCATCCAGTTCGGTATCCTCAGTATTTCTTTGTTGTCCTTGGCAGTCCATTTCTCCGCTGAAGACAAAGAAGCGGCTAGATAAACTTGCCTTACCGATCCTTTCCAATAATCCTGCTCTGATTTGAAAGCATAGAGAGAAAGAAATAAACAAGTATTTGGTTAAGGAAAGATTTTTCAAAACGTATCGAAATTAATTATCTATTTGCAAGTTAATCTATTAAAATTAATATCAAAAATACACATTCAGAAATCAGATAAAAAATCAGCATTCAAGCATAGAAGTTTCCTAAATTTGATAGGTATAAATTTCTAGACTGTTGGGGTAGGTCATTTAAAAACAAACGCATTACAATAAAGAGCCTCAAATAGATCCGTGTGGTACACTTTTCAAAAAAATTGAAACTAGATGAATGATTGCAATTTAAGGTCGCTAGCTTTTTCTGCTTTGGCCGTAAGCTTGATACTGCAGGATATTTGTTGGTGCAATGTTTTCTCTAGTACCTTTAAATGAACTGAGAGTATTGTAATCAGTCTACGAGGGCTGATCCTAAAGTAATGATAATCAATATAAATCAAGGTGATTAAACTTAAAAAAAATATTTATTTTTCAACATAGTCTCCTAACAAGTTAATATATTTAGTCCAACTTTTTCCAAACCCATGATACCCTTAGAAAAAATGTATTTATCTTTACTCTCCTAAAACGCCCTAACAGCGGCCATCACTTCGCTATCTTCGCTTCACCGAGGAGAGAAGTAGAAGTGACTGCGAGCTAAATCTGATGAATAGGACGGATGTTGAAGCAGCTCGAATCCTGTTTCTTGAATTGCAGCCATCGCAACTGCAGCCTTGTGAATCAGTGCGTTGTCCTGAGGAAAAAAAATTCTTATTTGGTCTGCATAGTAAGAGCCTGATGTAGAGGCTTTCTTTTCCAATTTTTTCCACTATAATAATTCCTTCAATGTTCCAAAAAACTGATGCATAACCTTCCCCGCCGAACTCGACACCTTGAATTTCTTCGGCGTCGGTGAAGAGGCTCGCTTCCACGCCATTGGTTGCAGCTTGGTTTCTGGATCAAAATGGTGGATGCAGATCTCGTCCATGGTTACGAAACGTGACAAAAACTTCTCCTGATCTGTCTGGAACTTTTCGAGATTCACCCTAGAAATGTCGACTCGTTTCTTCTTTTGCTCGTCAGTTAATATTCTCAGCACCCAACGCGCAGAGACCTTCCTCATATTTAATTCATTGGAAACGATTCTTTGAGCACTGCCATACGAGATTTCTGTGTCCTCAGCACCCAACGCGCGTAGACCATCCTCATATTTAATTCATTGGAAACGATTCTTTGAACACTGCCATACGAGATCCCTGCGTCACTCTTGGATCAGTGAGGGACGTGAGATTAAACTCTTCCCAGATTAAACTCTTTGGCCCAGCATGCAATGATGGAATATGGAGGAGCAGGTTCCCCTAGTAATTCCACCAAGTCGCTGTTTATGTCTTTATTAAATATTTTTTTCCAAAACAGGTACTTAATGACAACTCTAATTTTGTTTTTCTCCATTTTCTCTCTTTGACTGTTCGTATTCAAATGAATGTACCTCCCGTCTGAGGGGGGTAGGTTTTCGTGGTAGTGAAGTGGTGAAGAATTTTGAAATAGATGACCTAAAACTATTTCCTTAGCATGATAGATGGACGTTTGAGCTTTGCCTTTAGTGGCTTGTGGCTCGAAATTCTAACCTTTTTGAAATTTTTCAAATACAGAATATGTTTGTAGCTAAGCTCATCTACTTAGTTATCTTGGCTGTTTTAAGGAAAAGAGGGAGATAGAGTTGGTTCGTGTCCAGAATTAAGGTGTCTTAGAAGAGAAATATGGGATATAAAAGATAATTGGATTTTGATCAAGTTAAACAAAACAAACAAGTTCACTGGGGAACTTTAATTGTTGTTAGCGAAAGTTCATTTACCTATGAGCTATTCCTAAGATGATGTTCTGATCGTTAAGATCCAGGTTTAGGATGGAGCGATTGGATGATAGGATTGGGGTGATCTATGGCGCGTCGAATAGAGTTGTTTTTGAGATGAACCAAGTAAGAGGCAAGAGGTGATATTTTTGATTGGTGGTATAGGTCACTATTCCTATAGTAGTGTCCATTCGCCTTAAAGGAGAGAGACGTGATGTTTCGGAGGATGCGGCGTTCAAATTTCGCCAGTTTTTCAAGTACGTAAGGAGGAGCGGAGGACCAGATAGGGGCACCGTAAGTAAGTATAGGTCCAATCAGTTGTTTATATGCGATTGTTTTTGCTCGAGTTGAGATAATGGAGTTCGGCTTGAAGATACAGCCTATGTGGTGGTATGCGCCGGTTGCCCTGTTGAGGCTTGTCGAATGTACCTCCCTGGCATCCTATCCTATTTATGTGTTTTTTTTTTTATGTCGACTTAATGGGTAGTAAAAAATATTTTCTTTAATTTTATGCGAACTGGAAATAGCCGATTATCACAACTTTTGGATCAATCCTCGTACATCCAGCTGGAAATCTAGGCTGCGATTTCAATATTAACTACTATTCGTAATCTCTATAGAGAGGAAAATGATTAAAAAAAAAGAATGGTAGTGAAAACGGGTGTGATAAAAAAGGATATATATTTTTTTAGGAATTGTGGTAGAGTTCATCTGCTACGGTTACTTTAGATTATTGTATTTATCTTTGCTAATTTTGTTAAAATTAAATACAGTGCAAAGAAAAAATGGTGCACTACTCAAAGCAGGGATATATGATATCAAGAATTCTATATCGAGCATATTTAAACCACTCATAGTTCTGTTTAAGATACTATTTTCTTTCAATTTTTCTAGTGGCTTATTGAATTAAACATCTTTTCTTGGCGTAATGTTTTTTCTTAGTGACATAATATGACACCGATATTTTTTGAAAACCATATAGTTGACCTTTCAAATATGAGGTACAGATCAATGCTATTAGAAGAAATAACACCATTAATACGCTCTTTCAATTTAGAAGAGATTTCACGTAGAGAAACTCAAAAAGATCAAAATTTATCAACATATTGAAACATAATACTATACCGCGAGTAAATAGCAAGGTCTTCACTTACTCACTTTATTACGTTTGCCAGCTCGAAAGAATTTATATTCATTTAAGAAATATCATTACAGCAACAATATTTGAACAATAAATCGATCACAAAAATAATGTCAATGCTCAACAAAGAGAGAATAAAACACAAGCTTTTAACAGAAAATGACACTTCACTAACTGTCTTTATAGCGAAACGAAACCAACTGAAACAACAACGAAATCATAAAATCGCTTGAATTTAAGCCCATTGGGAACAAAGGCGAAACGGTAAGTTTCTTGAAAATTATTTTAGGCAAGTATTAAGGTGCTCATACACGCGCAATTACAATTTATCGATTCCGGACGATTGAACAACCTTTCCTCCCTGATTACAATTATTTACAAGATTATTTCTATTCCGAAGTGCAATACACCCGGAGAGTCGGTCAGCTAAATTTTTGTCTGTCAAATCATGTATACGTATAGCTTATAATGGTTTATATAGTATCTATTATGTGAATGTCGGACAATTGTTTTTTGAACTCCGAACTTTTCTGCAGTTTATTCACTCGAAGACAGGTCAGAAATTTATCATCATCATCTGTCAGACGCCCGGAATGAGGTTCGTCATTTAGATCGAAATTCCAGGTATAAAAGTTTTTAAACCAACATTGAGTTCACTCTTTAAAATACTTGAATATATCTAGATGACGTTGTTGCGTTTTTTTCTTTCTCCGTTATTGCTCCTAATTTCCTGAGAGGCATTGTTGAAACCAGATAAGATGTAAATCTTCAGTATTTGTTATCCCATGGCACTTTTGATTCCTTCATATTTTTTCCCTGAGGAGATCTCATCTATGCATAATTTTTCCCTCCCGGGGGATGTTGAATTCTGAAAAATTGTTAAATTGCTGAAAAATTCACTGTCATCCTGCTTTACCCAGGAAAAGAACATGCAGCGAAACACAAAAATTATTGCTTTAATCAACATACGTATTTAATATCAATGTAAAAAGCGAACACATTCAACATGTCAAGCACAAAATGGAAGTTACAAGTGAGCATATTTGCCCTGAAATATTTGTATTACACGTTGTATTAAAAGCCATATAACCGTAACCCATACAGAATAAATAAATATCATACTTATAATCTAGTTATTTTAATTTGATGATTTTCAATCGATTTGCATTTAAACCGAATTGAGTGCGATTTTTCTAATATGCTACAAAAACAATATTTAGATGGAAAAATTGACATCAATTTGATCATTTGCATGTTTTTGCAAAGCGCAATCTATTCAAATTTTTATAAGTAAATAAAATTATTTTCATCAAATGTCTAATGAGTGAAAATATTTGTTTCGTCCAAAAATATTGATCTATGTTTATGGTGATTTGTAATGAAAATGTTTGCGGGAAAATATCCATAACACGAAAACAATCTAAAACATTTTGTCCAGTAAAAAATTTGCTAGAGATTTCACTAATATATCATTTCCAGGCTATCGTATAGTATGCTCAATAACAAGTCAACTATACGCATATTTTCACTATTACAAAGATAAGTAACAGACTCAAACAGCTCTAAATGCTATTTGAAATTTTCTACAAATTTTTGAAAAGTTTTGCGATAGACACACTATAATCATTAGAATTAGTATCTACTGTCCCAGAGTATATATTTGCAAGAATGGCTTCACCTGCTGTTCATCTTTTCAACGACAAATCAACACTCAATACCTTCGGTAAAGTCTTTAATAATTGTATATTCACTGCATTTCTCACAGACCAATCGACCATTCGACGAATTATTTCGCTGACCTTTATCGTGACAAACAATATAGACCAGTTTCAAATTCTTAACACTGAACAACTCCAAAAAGTACTCAATTATATTGATGTCTCGTACTTTTTTGCCATGCAAGGGACATTTTTGATTTGGATCTTCGATCAGACTGCGAACATTTTCAATCAGTGACGGAAGAATAGTTCGCGATATTTCGATTTGATGATCCAGATTCCACACCTGAAAGACGAGTAGATTTTCCCGACAAACATACGGGTTGATAGTATGTCCTTTATCACAGCCACCGGTGCTGCTATTGAACAATCCCTGACAAAAGAATTCGCCGCGATCGTTACACAACGAAACTGACCAGTCTTCAAACATTTCCGTTCGCGACGTATATTCTTTGATCATCTGACGCATTCGTTTGTTCGGTAGATTGGAAGCCATGTCTGTCTGATCCTGAACGTATACATGTTTACGCTTGCACTTTCTGTCGAATATCATGGAAAAGTAATCGCATCCGATCAGTAGATAACGAAATATCTCCAGAATTCGATCAAACATCTTGCGGGCTTTTTCATTCGTCTCATACAAATTGCATTTGGTCAGTTCATCTTTGGTTTTATAGTAATAGCCACGAATACGATCTTGTGCTCGCTTCGCCATTGCTTCTTCCTTAGTCTTGAAGTTTTTATCTTGTCCCTGGAACCATTCTTCATGTTCGCTTTTCAAACTCCGATCGCCTTTCGTTTGATCCTTGTGCATCGACTTTCGTTGATATCTTGCAATCGCTCGACTGAATCTTTCTGGGTACTCGGTGAGTAGATGTTGAAGTATATAGTCGTGATTGAGATTCCCAGTGCCGATATTTTCACGTATGCGTTTCATTGTAATGTCATATTCTGAAATTAGCAGATGATTTCGAATAAGGTATTATAGGAAATTTATGCCAGTATTATTCACCAGTCATTATTCTGCTTTCGCCAACAGGTACAACGATGAAAAGAGTTTGCGGCTCGATTGTTTTAAAATATTGTTCATCGGTTACCTTGACTCCATCTTTGGCCAAATAGAGGCAGCAGTTAGGTATCTGCAAGATATTTGTGGGAATAATTCATATTGAGGTGAAAAACGAATAATAAATAAAAATGCTAATAATTTACCAGTCTAGCGTAACTACGCGAAATAATAATATTGCTTTTCAAAGAAACAAGTGACAAGTAATAATATCCATTGGTTCAAACTGCTGATTCGTTTTGAAAGTATTCTCTTAATAAACATAATTCGTTAAGAGTTTCAACATTTAAACTAGGCCTGATTTTGCTGCTGAAAAAATATATTTCGGGATCGACATTTTTTGGTGGGATATTAAGCATGTAATCATACGCCAGTTGCAATAGTGAGCCCTTAGCTCCTCCTTTTTCTTAAAACGCTATTTTTTTTACTATTAAGTTCTGGGTTGTTCGCACATGTCGTTATGACGAAACTTTTTTAATTCTCAAAATGGGCTGAACTTTATCAATCCCGAAATCTCTGGAGTCCCGATAAAAAATTCGAGATCCCGAAAATGTCCAAAACGTGTCGGGATCCCGGATCCCGGGATTGCATGCCCTAACGCAGACCTTTTATGATTATATCGAAGAATATAATCAGAATCGAGTCTTTTGTTACTATTGTGCTGCGCAAACTAGTTGAAGAAATTTTCCTGACCGAAATAGTCCACCTTTTTAATAAATTCTAAATATAATACCCTTGGAACCCAAGATGTTATTTTCATTAGAAAATATCTCAAGCTCAACAAACTGAAAAACTTAAAAACTAAGATTTTAGAAACGGTTTCGATTTCCTGAGGATTTTTTTTTGAGATTTTAATTCGAAAAAAGCTGGAGATATTTTATCCACTCCAAAATATAATTGTATATTTTTTGCGAATACCTGAACGAAGGTATTGGACTTAATAATTGCGGCTTATCCAAGTTATTTAATAATGATATTAAATCCGCTGGAGCAAGGAATACTCTGGAAAGTGGGTTCCAACCAACGGATCAGGTCTACAGGTGGAGGGTAGCTATAGTCGCGAAAACGATCTCATCTAAAACGTTACAAGTTTGAATGTCGGAAGTCGATTTGTTTCCCGTTTTGTTCAAGGGTCACCTGTATATCTTTGTCGGAGTTAGTTCCTCCTCCGTAACAGTAACTTAGTCGGCTTAGGGGTTCGTAAGGATTGTGTACATCTTTTGCCGGGGTTGTGATCTCTCTTTTTACGCGAAATAACAGAATGGATTTTTTGTTGCAAACTCTTATTTTGGATTGCTACAATATCTGAAATACGATTTTTCACTGCGATTTGACTTTCGATAAATGGTTCTACTCAAACAATTAATTGAAATTTTCATCTTTGTAGAAAACTATTATATGAGGGCTTAAATTTACGTACATCGATTAAATTGCTAGTATTTTATAAGAAAACCCCAAAATTATTTAAAATAAAATTTCTTCCACCTTTGTTTCGCACAATTATTTGGACTTCGATAAAATTCACGCTGAGCATATATTTGACCGGTATACTATCAGTTCGTCCGAAAACCAAGTAGTTTGTATTGTACATATTTGGAATTTCTAGAAGATAAGTAAATATCTACTAATATTCACATATATGGGATTTGAAAAGCTCTCGATGACATTGAATATTATGATACAATTCTCTGTACCGACTTATCATTATATTCTACACATCAATCACTTCCCGGGTCGACTATGCGCAAAACTACTTCCTTCGATTTTTGTTCGAAATTTTACTTTTCTACGACCGTGACCTTCATTCTAAGGACATTTGCAAATAATGATTTTTTCACTGACTGCAGATCAATTGAATAGCAACAAACTAATGCTAATTACCGAAAGTAATGTAAATTACCGATTTATGTACGTAATTGTGAGGGTTTGTGGGTTTCCCCAGATACTAATTTGAAGATTCTTTCGCCATATTTGACGGTTGGCAAGCAGTGCAAATAGAAGCAAAGACTTAGTCACCCATTGTTCAATACACTTCAAATTACATTACAATTACTTCACTGCATAATTCTAACAAAGAGACTTACATTAAACTTAACTCCAGCCTTTTCCGTCAGCATTTTCAATGAATTGGCAGCAATACCAAATCGTCTTGTACGCTTATTATCGGTCACTTTGTATCCTTGTAACTTCATCGCGTCGCCGTTTGGAATCAAACTACTAACCATTGCTCCATCGACCGATGAACTCATTATAAACCGCAAATATCGGATTTGGTGAGGACAAGATAATTGATTAGGAAGGTTGAAAAACTAGTAAGTGTTTTATGGGAAGAAAAATTCACTTGAATGAACTGAGACGCCGCCGTATTCACACAAAAGACTCCAATGGCACTTGTTGTCGTTGCGCCGCTGCTCTTCGTTTGGCCGATTAAAGGAATTGTAGATGCTGGCGATATAATATAAAATGGGAGAGATTCCCCAATGCTGGTTGCTATGATATCAATATCTTTGTGGATTATTTGTTGTGTTTATATCGTTTTCGAATGCGCACAGCTTTGTTTGGGAAATATAGAATGTTGTAGGGGAGCAGCGATGCGCAGGGGAAATTTGTCTTTCGAGTTGACAGCTGCTGACAGATTAGTGGTAGGATTCTAATAAACTGATAGATGCAGGCCAAATGTTATGTTGGATTTTTGTGGATTTCCTCCGGTTTTTAGAGATTTAAACTATTTCACCTGCAATATATTTTATTAGTACGTAGTAAGCAGAATAGAGTGTAGTTTGCCAGATAGAATACTAAATGTGAATGCTGCGCCAATGCTCAGACACGGCAGCCCTGGCATTGTAATGTTTTTCACTATTTTGACATTTCCATGGATGTGCTGCGTACACATTTTTCCGAGTACTGTCATATGGGAACCAAATTTCTAGTTTCTGACAAGTGCCAAGAACTCCGTCTGCTAGCGTTTCGGGATGTGGGCAGCTATGCAAATACGAATTGCAAATTCATTTCCATTTCATTCATAAATTAAAGTCTCTAATCACATCATTTTCCTCTCAATTCGCGTATTTTTATATGTCCAATAAGTAATCCAGTAGCTTCCCGAAAAAGTTTTCAGCGATGTTTCGATCGTATCGTAGCTCATCAAAATATTTGCAAACAGTGTGAATCGCAAACCTGTGAGTGTTGTGTTGATTTTGAATCCCATATAGGCAGTGGAAAAGACGAAGATTCGTTGGCCGCTAGCCAGCCGTAATCAGAATGATGTGGTGATAATAACAACGAAACTGGATCTAGTAATAGACAAGAAACCACTTCAATATCAGCAGCAGTAGCTGCGAAGACTACTGCGACGACGGCCCGAAGAACGGCAAAGACATACAAATACAACGTAGCCCCATCGTTGCGAAGCGGGATCATACATTTGATCCGTCTACGCGCTGGCGAACTAGCCACAATCTCAGCACAACGAATACATAGGCCAAAGACCGGAAACCGGTCGGCGAATTAACGTGAGATATCAATGATGGATATGCAATTGCGAGATTTCGAGATGAGCGACTCGGAGACCGAGCTACTCATCAATCCGGCCGCCGCTGTTGCGACGTCTGGACGTACAACGCGACTTCGCTTGCGCAACGAGAGAAATGGTGAACGTGTCCATTTATTGCCTCCAGATACAACCGGTGTCCTATTCCCAAAAAATCGTCGTCGTCGAAACTTCACGGTGGCGTCCTGCTGTCGAACCATAATTTGCGGGTGAGTCGCATATAAAATGTAAATACTTTTGGATATTGGAAATTTGTAAGCAATCTGGACTAAAATGCTTTGTTCGATTCATTTGTTAGGCCACATTTCACACGTTCTAAATTACTATGCAGACACTACCGCTTAGTCTTCCTATTCGATGCCACGCTTTCGATCGGTTTACTCTATTGTTACTTATATGAAACCTTACTAAGGATAGAATAAGTGCATTCATTTGCAAACCTTCATCTTGATTGCACTTGCGAAACATTTTAACAGTTTTGAACACGCTCTTTGACATTTGCTTTGCATAAATTGAAAGAGCGGCAAGCAGTGTCGTTAAGTGAATTTTCTATTAGAGTGGCCAGCATAAGGTGCCCATAAAATAAATGCGAGAGTTCGAAAAACTTTCATGAACAAATATGCACTACTAAAATCACAATCGCGGTAGCAAAAACTCAGAAAAATCGGCGAACATATACGGTGTAAATTAGTGTCGGAATCGTGCAATAAATTTATGTATACTAAATGTGTGTGAAGCTTTTGTTGGATTCTTTGTATTTGAGTGCAACGGCTGAAATAAAACGCTTTATTTCCCGTATTAAAACGACACGAGAGATGATATTTTAATACTTTAGAGGAGCAGAGAAAAAAAAAGATTTTTTCAATTAATATGAACGCGTTTGCTGTAATATTGGTAATATAATAGATTCTGGTGGGTTTCGTAAGCATTATCAATTAGCGGGTTATATTGAAGTTATTAACCAGCTAATAAACTAAGCTAACATTTTCAATATTTTCGACTTACTACTATTCTGTTTATATTGCTGATTTTGCGTAGCATCAAATGTGTTTAGTCGTTGAAATCCAGACTGACAATGCGAATAATAATCTAGTATTTGTCGAAGTTGTGTGTTCGTTGTTTTCATCTCTGTTGGAAGTGAATTTTCAGTGAACTTTCAATTATATTCAGACGGCTCCTCTCGTTGACTTCCTGCAGTATGTCAAATGAATTTCTTTTAAAGTACGTTCCGCTGCTTCATACCACGCAATCCTCTTCAATGATGCTTCATTGAATATGATAAAACGAACTTCTAGTGCATTTGATTTCATTTCGAAGATTCAAATTTCTTCGCTAAGCCTCTCATTACTCGCTGATTATCTGAGCGTCTTTTCAGTACTCTAAAAAGTATACGAACATAGTCTATTGGGCTATTGAAATTTTTAAACTACTAATTCGACGAACTACAAAATTCAACGAATTCATAAATTTATATATTCAAATCTTCAGTAGAAAAATTAATCATATCGCTCAGCGTAAGATTTAATTCCTCGTCATTAATGGCATACTACTGAACAATTTAATCTGATAATTGAAATTCTAGGTCCAAATATTTTATTTAAACAAACTCTACGAATACACTCTCCTACACAATTTGTTCGGTCGGGAATAGAAAACTCACCATGTACACGAATTCTCGTGTAAAAATGTCAAAAATGTTCACAACTCTCCACATTGTTCGACTACAAGCCGAATACAAACGAATTAGAACAGAACCACAAGAGCTCGTTTACAGCGACAGATGATTAATCTTTTGAAGCTTTGACATCTTGTGTTTGTGTGTCTACTTTGTACTGTGCGAAATATCGATAAAACGCTATGTAGAACACGTTTCTTGCGGTTTCAAAGTCATATTTTGCTTGTGAATTAAAGACGTTATTACAAGAATCATTACGATTCGTACGGTGAATGGAAATTGTGTTATTTTCAGTGTAGCTAATCCAAGCTCCGACAACCATACAACAATGGACGACACATCGCAAAGTAGTCCGACAACACCAATCGCCAAAGAAAACATTCCGTTGATCAATAAGCCGCGACGTCGTTGGTACTTTTTTAGGTGATTGAAAATGTTTTAATTATGAAAAAGTCTTCAGGTCATTGTATATGGATGGTAATGGAAATATTTGATATGCCCCTGATATTACCTTCAACTGCGTCTTGCATTATAGTTTCGATTGGTGGGTTGACATCATGTTCTGGCCTATCGATTTTTATATTTCCTGCAGAAGTACTGTGAATCATATGGGAGTATGTTTGCTGTTTTTTTTTTAGATTGAAATGGAGAGGAATGATTGCGGTTTCAATATAAAGAAGATGGTGGTAGTTTACGACAAAGTACAATTTAAAGTGAAATTTTTCAAATAGGGTCAATGTAGTGTCTGCGGGACTCCATCGCCACAAATGATTAAAAGCTGCTTTGCGGTATATTTAAGAAAACAACAAAATAAGTTTGATCTTCGTCACATTTATTAGTTCATGTTCGGACAGAATCGATTCTGTGGTTTTCAGCTACGCGCTGTCAAATTTTCTTTGCGTAGGCTGCAATTTACGGCTTCTGGTCCGCAGATTTCCATTAAAACGATGTAAAATGTGCTCACCAACTTTAGACCTTCATAATCTTGCAGCGAAGTCTGGATTTTACCTTGGAACCGCACAAGCGAGAAAAGGATTTAAAGTGCTTCAAGATCCTTAAGAATCTGATTACTAAATTCTTCTATATGTCGACTATATTACTCTCTTAATTCTTGAATTTCGAGCTGTTCAGCGAGAAGAGGAAATTATTGCTGTAAATTGAACGTGATAACCGACCACGGACCTAAATTCTGTCGCTATATCCTTGCTTTTGTATTGTAATATGAGCAGTGTATTGCCACAAATTAAAAATTTCCCGAGCTTGAGCTTGCTTTGAACGTAAAATAATGAGCATCCTTCGATAAGGATATATATGCGTAAGGGAGGATAATTCTAAGGAATTATTTTTTTCAAACATTCAAATTATTCGACAAAACCGTTATAAGATATCTAAACTTGCTTCTAACTTGCTTCATTGCTAAATAGAGCATATTTAACACATAAACGTGTCACTACTACAGAATTTTCAATAAGGACGTAACAAATTTGTATTTCCATAAAACGGAATAGTTGAGATATCGGGCTGAAATTTATTCCAAGCGTAGTACACATGTAAGTGTGGAATTCGATTTCGTTCACATGCCCTGCGCGAGTACGTTTGTAGCGATGGATTCTTTGGATTCCATTTTCCACATATCGGCTGACGATTTGTGCTGGTAATTTCGCGTTCGGTTTTGTTCCTGAGCTCCTCTAACGTTGTTGGTGTAAACCATCAACTTAACGTAACGTCATAATATATTAATTTAATTAATATTAAAAGCATATGAGCGAGGTGACCATTCGACCGAATCATTTCCCGAGATTATACGGATACCACCCTTCAAAAGATCAATTGTTTGACCAGCTATATGGCATTTGGCAATATCTTGTTGGAACCACATATCACTGACTTTAAGTCCTTCCAATTCTGGTCAAAAATAGTCTTCACACATGGCACGTTAGCGAACTCAACAAAATACGATCCAACCAAACCTCCGGCATTGATACAGTGGAGTCTCTTCCAACCCAAGTGAGATTCAGAATGCTCTTCTAACTTTTGCAGAGCCCAATCGCTTTAAATGAACAAGATCTGATTTTGTGTAAAAAATTTTACGCAAAGTTGAACTGAGAGATTGTTAATTCCTATGCACGGCGTGGAATCGGCTGATTTGAATTTTTGCGAATATGTTGGTTCTGTTCTAACCGCACCAACCGCTACAAGTAATTTCCTTCAATTCATCACTCTATTCTGAACTCCATGAGCTTTCACCCAAACGATTTTGTCATCCAAAAATTCGCCTTACTGAAGCTTGTTGTTTTCAATACTATAAACATAACGAGAACTCGATACAAGTGCGAAAAACGCGCCTATAGCTATTGATAAATTCTCAAAATATTCAAATCAAAACTATGACTAATTTTCGACCCATTTTCGATTATTTATTTACAGTTGCTGGTGGTGGGCATGGCGAAAATGGTTCTCACCACGCGAACTTCGTGCCCGTACCGTACGCATCGGACGCTCGACCGCCGAAAAATTTCCACCGAATGAAATTCGTAATCAAAAATACAATCTAATCACGTTCCTACCAATGGTTCTCTTCGAACAATTTCGTTTCTTTCTGAATTTGTATTTTCTGTTGATGGCACTAAGTCAATTCATTCCCGACATTCGAATTGGCTATCCGTATACATATTGGGGTCCGTTATGTTTCGTCCTGGCCGTAACGATATGTCGCGAAGCGGTCGATGATTTTCGTCGACATCAACGCGATCACGAAGTAAACTCGCAGAAATATAAAAGATTAATACCGAGCGATTTGCAATATGAAATGGTACCGTCGTCGAAATTGAAAGTTGGTGATATTGTGATTGTAGAGAAGGACGAACGTGTACCGGCCGATTTGGTATTGTTGCGGACGAGCGAAAAAAGTGGATCGGTTTTCGTGAGGACAGATCAATTGGACGGTAAGTGAAATTGATTTATAGGGCAAACACATTCTCCATATTTAAATGAAAATGATATGAATCTTAAATACTACTTTTCGACCATCCTCAACAGGTGAAACTGACTGGAAACTGAGGCTTGCAGTATCCATGACACAAAAGCTAAATAATGACTCCGATTTATTTAATATTGATGCTAGTATTTACATCGAAAAACCACAAAATGACATTCATTCGTTCATTGGAACATTTTCAATGGTAATTTGAAATTTTTACCTTATTGTTAAATGAATCAAAGTTGACACAAAATTTATATCACACATTTACATCAAACATTGAAAACGATTCTCGCTTAGCCATCGATTTTTTTATCGGGGTTTTCGATTCAGATTGGGCTCGAATTTTAACTCTATTGTTTTAATCAGGTCTAAAAATTTCTCATTAGCGCTAAGCATATTCAATGTAGGAGAAAAGTTAACTTATCCCAAACCATATAATTAAGTTATTAACCAAATGGAAATCATATGCTCTAACATCATACAATTTTATTCAGTAAAATAATCACTCTCAAAAACAAACGATCAGCCAAGCAAAAATTGTGTGAAGTAAAGATAATAATGATACCGTAATAATAACAACTGGTCAAATAAGCTTGTATAATAAATTATCCCACCATAATCCATTTTGGGTCTTGGAGTTAGGAAGTTGATAGAGCTACATTTTCATAATCGAAGTTTTTATGAGAATTCTCCTGATTTGAGTCAGGTATCTACGCAAAGCTAGGTTTACTCAAATATCGATTCGCAATTCCCGTTAGGTTCTGTATTCAAACCAGCAACCCCGAAGGTTAGAACCCAGTATGGTACACGAGCTTAATTAGCATGTATAAAACACATCGATAGAAATCACTATCGGTCTCATTCAAAGTCGCAAATACATTAAAACAACTTTCTGTTAACATGCTACACGGTAGAGACGTGCCTGCGCAGATCAGTTTGAACAAACTTTACGAAACATCGTGCTGTGGCAACAAAAAAAGTTATCCTGCGAATGCGATCATTATGAATGAAGAGGTGTTTATCACCCTAGCTTAAGGCTAGCACAAACAATTATTTATAGAGAGTTCACGTTAGTGCAATCATTATTTAATACAATATGCCGATTGATAACTCTTCCAATTCAGATAGTTCGCATCTGCATCCTTCATATTTTCATCTTAAAATAAAAGCAATTGATTTCTTGCAATTAAATTTCTACTTATTTATCCCAATGTGAATTTCACATGAATATCCTGTCATTGCTAATAAACCCCCTCTCATAAAACAAGCAAAATTCTCCTTGTCTTTAACCAATTCTATTCCGAATTTTAAGAACTTTAAATGATTCTCCTTTTTATTTCGAATAACAGCAAGATGGCAACGACGAAGGCAGCTTAAATGTTGAAAACACTCTATGGGCAAATACAGTAGTTGCAGCTGGAACTGCAACAGGCATCGTAATTTATACAGGATGCGAAACACGCAGTGTAATGAATAATTCTGCACCGAGATCAAAAGTTGGATTACTGGACATGGAAATCAATGGATTGACGAAGGTACGAAAAAGAAATGTGACTAGTATAATTTTTGGGTGCATTCTCACTACCCCTTAACTTACCTGCTAGTATTATTGATGTAACTTTGCCAATAGTTTAGATAATTTTACCTTTAATATTCACTGTAAAACCTCATTCTAGGTATTATTTTGCGCAGTTATGGGTCTGGCATTGGTGATGATGTGCTTGAAAGGTTTCAATGGGCCATGGTATCGGTTAGTTATGAAACTCCTCCTCCAGCATCAATCTAATTAACCCTTTCAATTTGTTTTATATCTTTAGATACTTGTTTCGATTCGTTCTACTCTTCTCCTACATCATACCGATTAGCTTGCGTGTTAATCTCGATATGGGCAAAGCCTTCTACTCGTGGCAAATTCAAAACGATCCGGAAATTGAAGGAACTGTCGTACGATCAACTACGATTCCCGAAGAATTGGGACGAATCTCATATTTACTAACTGATAAAACTGGAACTCTGACCCAAAACGAAATGGTTTTCAAGAAAATTCATCTCGGTATCGTTGCACATGATAACGACACGTTCCATCATGTTGCTCAGACGATTGAAGCTCTGACATCAGGATCGGGAACAGGTCAAGAGATCTCACCCCCATCGATGAAACCATCTTCGATCTTCGGTGGCAATCGATTGCGACGTCCTGAGGGCTGGCGTGTATGGGAGGCAGTGAAAGCTTTGGCACTATGTCACAACGTAACACCTGTCTATGATAACGATAAGACCACAACAAACAAGTCGCAAGAAAAGCAACGTGGATCACCAACTCGTTCGACGATTAACATGGAAACGAAGAAAAATGGAG
The DNA here is from genome assembly GCA_963978885.1 of Nemotelus pantherinus. Taxonomy (NCBI): domain Eukaryota; kingdom Metazoa; phylum Arthropoda; class Insecta; order Diptera; family Stratiomyidae; genus Nemotelus; species Nemotelus pantherinus. Next base: position 70,054,108 of record OZ022266.1, on the reverse strand, counting down.
ATGCTATCACCTATCAAGCTTCCAGCCCGGATGAAATCGCGCTGGTAAAGTGGACGAAACAAGTTGGTCTGGCATTGATTGCTCGAGATCTGAACTCGATCACGTTGCAGCTTCAGCATAAAGTCAAAAATAAGAAGATCGAAGAACTTTCTAGTGCGGCGGCAAGTCCCTCGACAAGTAGCACGGCCAGTACAGCTTCGCTAGACTCGATCGGAGGCTCTGACGGACTGATGAAGTTCCACATTTTACAAGTCTTTCCATTTACAAGCGAAACGAAGCGTATGGGTATTATCGTGAAGGATATGCAGTCGGGAGAGATCACATTCTACTTAAAGGGTGCCGATGTTGTTATGGCTGCTATAGTTCAGTACAATGATTGGCTGAGTGAGGAGAGTGGAAACATGGCGAGAGAGGGTCTTCGAACGCTGGTTGTAGCAAAGAAAGTTCTGTCTGAAGACCAGTATAATGATTTCGAGACGAGATTCAACGCAGCACGTTTGAGTGTATCAGATCGCGTGGCAAAAGTATCGGCCGTTATAGAGTCTTTGGAACGCGAAATGGAACTGCTGTGCTTGACTGGCGTTGAAGACCGTCTGCAAGACGGCGTTCGACCAACACTTGAGCTACTTCGAAACGCCGGTGTCCGAGTGTGGATGTTAACCGGCGACAAGCTGGAAACAGCCACCTGCATCGCGAAGAGCTCTCAACTGGTCGGCCGCAACCAAGGCTTGCACATTCTGAAATCAGTGCAAACTCGAACTGATGCTCATCTGGAGCTGAATCAATTCAGACGTAAGCAAGGTTGTGCTCTCGTTGTTTCCGGAGAGAGTCTGGAAGTGTGCCTTCAGTACTACGATATCGAATTTATGGAATTGGCGACGGCATGTCCGGCAGTAGTGTGTTGCCGATGCAGCCCAACTCAAAAGGCACAGGTTGTGGACTTGATTCAGAAACATACCGGCAAGAGAACTTGCGCTGTAGGTGACGGTGGCAACGATGTAAGTATGATTCAGCAAGCGGACGCAGGTATCGGTATTGAAGGGCGGGAAGGACGCCAGGCATCGTTGGCTGGAGATTTCAGTATTCCGCAGTTTTCACATATCGCCAAATTGCTACTGGTGCACGGAAGACGGTCGTACAAGCGTTCAGCAGCACTTTCGCAATTTGTTATACACAGGGGCTTGATTATATCAACAATGCAAGCGGTTTTCTCGGCTGTATTTTACCTAAGCTCCGTTGCATTGTATCAAGGTTTCTTAATGGTCGGCTATGCGACCCTGTACACAATGTTCCCGGTCTTCTCGTTGGTGCTGGATCAAGATATTGACTCGTCGACTGCTATAACGTATCCGGAGCTGTACAAGGAACTGGCCAAAGGGAGGAGTCTTAGTTACAAGACATTCTTCGTGTGGGTATTGATTAGTATATATCAAGGGGGTGTGATAATGTACGGTGCACTGATACTGTTCGAAGATGAGTTTATTCATATTGTTGCAATCAGTTTTTCGGCGCTTATATTAACTGAGCTGATAATGGTTGCCTTGACGATACGAACGTGGCATAGGTAATTGTTTTCTTTAATAATTTCTCTGTAATATTTTGTAAGACGTTTTTTTTTGTTCCGTCAGGCTTATGGTTCTTGCCGAAATATTCAGTTTAATGTTGTATTTAATATCCCTGGCTGTTTTACATGAGTATTTTGGTAAGTATTGATTTATTGTAGATTGTTTAAAGAAGATAAATAATATTTCAAGCACTTTGTTTAAAATTGTTAATCTATTCTATTTGCTCCATAGACTGGGAATTTATTTGGTCTTATGACTTCTTATGGAAAGTGTTAGTTATTACACTAGTATCTTGCCTGCCGCTCTACATAATAAAATTCCTACGAAAGAAATTCTCACCACCATCGTATTCGAAGCTAACGTAGATAATTTCCAGCATGATTAATTGGCAATAAACAATACTGCAGGATTCATGAAACGAATGAATAGGTCGTGAGTTCAAATATTCCTATGAAAACTTATAGAATATATATAAAATTAAACTAGCTCCTTTTTGTATCATATGAAAAACTGGGAACTGAAAATCTAAATCCATAATAGGAACAAAAATTCTAACAATTTATATGCATCCATTGCAAGAACAAAAATATTTGAATCAAATAATATTGAAAAAGTCAATTTATACGAGCAAATAATGAGAAGATCATATCATCGTCATCGTTATTGTTGATTGATGTTATCTCTTATCTCTTTTACTATCTCAAAATAATGGAAAATAATGCTAGCTCGATCACGAATACTATCGCTCTGAATGCTGGGAGTAAATGTTTTGATTATGACCAAGATTTTAAAAAGAAAAACAAACAGCTTATTTCTTTCTAAACGATGTCTACTATTACCAGCAATGTCATTGCACTGCGCCCAATTCCACGCAAATCAACACAAATACTTGTTTGTTCTGTTTTTTTTCTGTTTAGTGTTTATTTCTTTTATTTGATATTGAATTCATATTTGATAAACAAATGTCGTGATATATAATATATAAAGTACATATTTATGCATAATAATTTTTATTCAATTGGAAAATGTCCACAACCATTTCGTGGGTGTTTCGTTATTTTCTGGAAATCGCAAATCGATGAAGTATATAAATAGAATTTCCGTCGATTGATGAGAGAAGATTGGAGAACCAAACTTGAGGAAATCCTAAAACTAAATCTATTTTTCTATGAGTGCTGTATTTAATGCTGCTGCTGCGACTGATTGAAATTGAGAAAAAGAAACAATTATTTTGGCGATTTTCTTAGATATTTATCATTTACAGTAGTTATAAAAAACTCATGAAACACAAGTTAAACATAATGGTGCGACTTGCAGCACCCACAACATTAAATTTTCTACACTTTTTCTGTTGGATAATATCTCAAAACGTGATAACTACTCGCTAAAAAATGAAATTACAAATATTGAAAGCATTTTGTTCTCTTTAAGAATACATACTAATACTTTAAATATAATTGAAATTATTTTTTTCTCCTGTGTTTTGCTTCATGACCTTGTCGTAGCGCGTGCGTGAAAATGCACAATTATAATGGGTTTTTAAACGTGAAAAGTGAATAACCACGATGTAATTTGTTTGTATTTTTTTAAAAATTGTGAGGTAAATGAGAAGAAAAGGAAGAAAAACATTGTTACGATTCTCTATTTGAAGAACGAAAAAATATAGTTATTTTTACTTGTATATAGAATTAATGAAAATTAATGATAGGTTTTAGGAAGTATATAATGTTCTAATATTTAAATGCAAAATATATAATAAATTTACATACATAAAAAGAATATAGACTTTTTATTGTGAAGTTTTACTTTGAGCTTTGATGTTGAGTTTTGACAAAGAAAAATGCTTCTGGCCACTCCAATGCGGCATAATTTCGTTAAAAATATCTGAATAATAAATGGGTAACACCATTTTGGTGGACTTCGTTCTGATGGTTAAAAAAGTGAATGTAGTCATCATCCGCAACCCGTGCAAGGGGATAGTCAGGTGACTGATTTCTAGTGATATAACAGTGGAGGCGCAGGAGAAGAAGGTTTGGATGCATTCATTCTGATGAAATACACTGATGGTTCGAAATAAGAAGTAAATGCAATCATCGAACCCTCCGCCAACGCCTGGAAAGAGGTCGCGTGTGTGCGCAAGGGGCGGATGAGGTGAGGGATGCTCGGATGACATTATTGTGATAGCTAAAATGAGAGGCGGGGAGCTAGGGTTCGAATTTTGAAATTAGAAAAGTAATAAAACCGATTGTTTACTCCTTTCCCCTGCGTCTGCACTCCCAATTCCACACACTTTAAATTTCCCTATTCCTGCAACATTACCTACCGATAATTGGTCTATCTGCCTTAAATATTGCACTGTCAAGTAAATTGTCAGTCACCAGCTGATTATCATACTCCTCAAATAGGTTATGAATTTTACTTTGGCTGGTGTTCTCACTGGCTATAAAAAAGCGTAAACTACCATCATTATTTTTACATCGTCTAAAGTGAATATGTTGGCTAATAAGCTTTTTTCGCCGCTCCTGAAAACTCCAATTCAAATACGTAATGTTTCATCGTCATTTGCATCTATAACCAGAATTCATCGCCCCATCTACTGTAGAATGTATCCTACAATTATGGTTCTACCGGATGGCTCCTCGATAAGAATGCGATATCATGAGCCAAGAAAAATTATCACGGTAAGTTCAACTGTAAAGTTATTTGCTCTTCATTAATTTGCAATGGAAAAAAGTAAATATAAGAAATCTGATAACTTTGTCAATATAATAGGTGAGAATCTATAGGCTCTCCTTAATATTTGTTTAACACCTTACAAAAACATATGTAGGCAAATCATTAAGCTATTCATCCTTCTTTCAGTTACCATTGGATTTAAGTACACTGACCGAATCCGAACGCAAAGCTCGTATTGAAGCTCGAAAACCGAAACGAAAGATCAAAATCGAGGAAGACGTCGAAGATAGTTTTGATTCGAAGAAATATCTGAAATACATCAAAAGAAAATAGTGTTTTTGTATAGTTTGTTTGGATGATGCTAAAGTAAAGTGAATAGTTTATTGTGAGATTTATAATCAGATTTTTTTGTCATATTTTTAGTCACAACTTTTGCCAAGTTAATTGGTAGCAAAGCAGTGGAAGGTAATTAGAGCTAACCGATAAAATCACTGTAGACACGAAATGATGCTTGAAGTCCAAATCTCTGGGCATATCTAGCACAATAAGCAATTGTTTAGGTAACCACCAGAGCGATAAATGGCGAATCTATAAGCTTAAAGATCTGTTTTAAAATCAAATATTTGTCATTTGCCACTACATAAATGTTTTAAATGTCTTATCTGATCTAGTCGATTTGTTCTTTTTTAAACCTTGACTAGACTATATGCAAATGAATTTCGTTGGCTTTTCACCATATTTCTGCATCGATGATAGCTTAGTTTATTTCGGGTTTGAGTTAGCTTTAAATCATGGTAATATACTTATCAAGTTGCCTACAACACAAAGGACGTAAACAAATTTTTCAAACAAGTTTCTATTTAACTATTCATTTTTCTCCACGGCAAACCAAAGAGCTGAGCACTTTCGATTATGGTAAACAGAGCGAAATTAACATGATTGCCGCTCTATTTTGACGTTTATGGAAGCGGTTAAATTGGACGCGACTCCTTACAGGATACGAGCGACGGTATGATTCCGATTGCAACTTTAGAGCTTGTAATTATTTATCTCGTGTGAAACTTTTTGTTCGAAAGTAATATTTGTGCCTAGTGCGAACGAAATTCAACCCAAACCGCATTCAAAACTTTGAATCTAACCTATTCTTGTGTCGACGTAGGGACAACGTCAATCTTTCAAAGCCAGTATTTTTCTGAACTGTCGCTGGGTGCTAGTTGCTGTTTCCTTTCTGTATGCGCAGTGTAGGTTAAAGGATCGCGAATAACATTATCAAAAAACACTTCTAGCTCATTGCGTGTTTCTTGGTAAATTTAATACGAAATACGCTTCACGCTACGTATTTAAATGTTCAAAAAAACACATCAATATAATAGAACCAATTCGGATGGGACTCAGTTCATTAACGTTTTATTACATTAAGGTAATTAAGTAGCAACAAATCAATGCAAATTTCAAATATGTGAAATATATGAAATTCGCGAACATTTGAAATTGTTCAACCATTTTCTCTTCACAGGTAGATTGTGGTAAACAATCTAATTACATCAGCTAGAAATGTGCTGCCAGTATATGCATGCCACACCGATCAACTCTTCCTTTCATAGAGGAATTATTTTTTGTTGATGGAATATTGTTTGTGGATTTCGGAATAAATCAAGCATCTTAACCAGCATAGAATCAAAAAGGTAACTAACTCGGATAAAACATTCCAAACTGATTATAAATGTGAATACAACAAAGTATATCATATTCTGAAATAAAAATCGAAAAAATTCCCGGATAAAAAATGCATTTATTCAGATTGATGAGATTTAGTGAAAAAGGTTAATTTAATTAAATTCTGAGCATTAATTCTAAATGAACAAATTTTATGGATAAATCATATAAGTAAAGGATAGCTGAAAAGTCATATGAATTACTAAAGTCTTGACGACGAGGAACTGGGATCGTTTGGAACTGGTGAAGTGATTGACCCTTACTCCTCTTTTCTCGGTGAGCGGTCTTGCGCTCAGCTATGAATCTTGGCTACATTAAGTACTTAGATTTAGTTAGTTTGCAAATGGTTTGCACTAGCTAGTGATTTTTCTGAGGTGAGGGGATATTTCGTGTGCCCGGGGTCGGGAATCTGAGAATATCTATGGTGCTATTAGTAAGTCGGTCTATCTTATGAGTACTAAGTATAAACTTCAGAAATCAATATTGACTCAATTCATAGAATACTCAATAGAATAGTTAAAGCAGTGCATGGACTTGATAGAATGACTCCAAGTGATATACTATACAGACAAACGGATAAATTCAATGTAAGGAATATTATATTTATGGAAAAAGCTAAGATAATATATAAAATACTCAAATATAAAATCTTCGATATCTCCAATAAGACACTGTAATTATGACAGCTATCACACAAGATTTAAAGATAATCCCAGGCTTGATATCGCTAGAACGAATAGAAAACATAAAGACCCTATTAGATTAGATATGGAAATCTTCAACAATTTACCTAACTCTTTGAAGAATGTTAGATCTTTTCCCTCTTTTAAAAGGCTGCTGAAGAATCACATTAGAACCATGTAAATTATGTACTATTTACTACTAATTTTTATCGATTTTCGAATTTTATAAATTTATGCATCCCTCATACCAGCACTCTGTTGCTATTTTGGAGGCATTTTCTCTCGTTTTGTTTTTTTCTTGAAAGTACTTCAATTAATTTTTATTTATATTATGAAAAAGCTTCTTTGCATGCTTTTTTCTCCATGTTTTCCACTAACTTCCCATCAATTAACTCTATCTTACTTTCTTTATTCTCCATTTATCCTATTTATGTTTCCTTTTTAATTATTATATAATTTAATTTCAAATTAAATATGTCGAGAGTGTGGTTTGGGATTCCTTCCTATCCTATTTCCTTTCGAGGGATGATAATAATTATAATTGCTTGTTTCTTGACTAAGCGGCTTACTGCTGCTAGGAAGAAGAGGCTCTGCAATGAAGCTGCCCCATTGTGTTTGTGTTAACTTAATAATCTGTTGATTTTGTTTAGTTTTTGGGATTTAAAGAGGGGAAAGAATGCATGTAGGAGTCTAATGCATGTAGAACAGTGGCGGCTCGTGTCTTTAAGACTCGGGGAAGCAGATATATTTTTGCATAGTTTTCCAGAATATAGAAGTAGGAATTTCAGCGCAGCAAATACATCAAAAGTTGCATTCAATTTCCAATTGTTTGACTCAGTTACTTTTCTACTCATTATGATCACCATCAATCTCAGTAATATTTAAATGATGCAAAATTACAAACTACAATGCAAGATATTGCAAATTAGAACTATTTTTTTAAATAAAAATTGCAATTTTTGGTCCTGGTCACCACGAATCTATAAAGTACCTTCTTCTATTCAAATAGTCTAAAAGAAAAATATACCGCTGTAGATGTTCTATGGTGAAATTTAATTTCAAGACAAAATGAATTAAACCTTCGGCAAACAACGTGAAAATAATTCCTCGCCCATACAAGGTGGGGTTAGATTTACCTCATAAAGCATTTTATCTATTCTGTGTATACATATATTAAACAGAACGTACTCAAATATTTCTTTTATTCTTTGTATCAACAAGCAATAATAAAACACAAAGCATTTATTTAAAAAAATACTTTCATACCTCTTCCATAAAATCAGCTTCATGTCTTTAGGATTTGGGGTTGAAATAACCTCACGTTGTATGCCGAACGTTAATACTCTTGTACTATTTAAGTGAAAAGCCACTATCTCTCTTTTAATCATTCGTATACTAACTTACGAACTTTCAGCCAAACAAACAAACAGACAAATCAGAAGAATTTCAATCTACAGCAAACATTAGACTCTTGAACTCAGTAATAAATCCATTACAGAAACGAAACATACAAATAACATCTTATGTTAAACAACGAATTCATTACAGTATTCATACATACAAATAACATCCTAAACTCAGTCACCCAAAGCATACCAGCAGCCCCTGGACACGGACGGTATAACTTTCCACCAATAGCCCGCGCGACCGATTGCGAATGGGCAAACCAAAGACGTATGAGATTTCTATTTTTCATTTTCTTGTGGGGGCATAGGAAAAGGCGCGGCATTTCGAAATATTTACTGTCTATTGAAAAATTCGATTGGAATATTTTAATTACAGCAACTTATTTTAGCTTAGATTTCCATAAGGAAATACAATCGTTGTTCCAATATTATATGGCAAAGCAAATATAGTGCAGGCAATAGTGTATCGCAGGAAAGTGGAGTTATTGTATACATATATGCAAATACTTACATATATTCAAAACAATACTATTCATATCTGCAAAACACTCAATTGTACCATACATGGAATTTTTTTTAAAAAAGTAATTATTACATGAATAGTTAGCCATTCGACTGAAGTATATTAAATAAAGCAAATGTAGTATAGTTGAAGAATTTCCTTAATCAAACTGATATAGCAAATAAAACTGAGAGCGCAAGTAATTTTTTATGGTCTGAGTTTAATGGATATTTACTTTATAGATAGCAGGGTGAAGCGATCAGCATCGCAAATCATATTGTCTCTTATAAACGAATTGAAACACTGCACGGAACAAGAGCTTCCCTCTTTCTTTTACAACCGGACTTGGGACACGGCTTTGGCGAAATTACGGCTCTCGTCCTGTTTCTTTGCATCAAATAAACTTCTTTCATATCTCCGATCATGCAATTTTTAGCCGTGAATATAAATAATTCCTTATATTGTTTATAAATAATTCCTTATATTCTACATTCCTTTAAAATGAAACATGCTGGACTATTAAACAAAATGGTAAATATATAGCATGTGATCTCGGGCCACAAAATATCAGAGTAAATGCAATTTCATACTTACAGACAAATCATCTTCTATCAAAGTGAATTTTTTTTGAATTGGGGAAATTTTATATGGACCAAGGGATAGCATCAGTAAATGGGATCTACCGTATCAAACATAACATCTCGTGATTTTTCTCTTATTCTTTTTATTACTGTATCAGCAAGACTACGTACATCTTGGTTAGGCTCACCTACATCAGCTTTAAAGTTAAAAGAGGATACAGAAGAGGAAAAAACGGAATTGAAGGAGCAATTAAACGTAGTAAGGAATGAATTAGAAGAAATAAAAAAGAAGCAAGCTCAACCAAGTTATACCTTAAACCAACTATATTAATTTCAAAGCCAATTTTTTCTTTAGAAGCTAGATATATTTTAATTTCTTGACAGCTACCGATATTTCGAAAGTAATTTGCCTCTTTTCAGTGATCGTTTAGTCTAGATCAATAGACGTTGCAGAGATTGATAAACACTGAGGAAGTGGGCAATAACTGCTTAGCTTCAAAAAACTAAATCGTACTATAAATCAGCATATTTAGCTTCATCTTTTTAGGGCAACGTATACAAATTTTAGACCTTCAAACAATATCGTAAAAAATAATTGCCAATCGCCGAATTCAACAAAAATCGACCACAAAATACAACAAAACAAACGAAAAAATACACGTCACATACATAGTATATTTGTAGTGTCTTGTAAAGTATTATGAAATTAATAAGGATCAAATAAAATTCACTTAAGACTGAAGATTCAAATACAATTAATTAATTCAACTTTTTTCAATCAACAATCACTAAACTTTAAATCGAATAAAGTTTAATTCTGATGATTTAAATTTTCTTGTCTTAGCTCGTAATCATCATATATATATATACTAAACAAAGAATTAACCTTGTTATAATTCTATCTCTGAATATTATTATTCATTACATTAAACTTCTAAATTTTATTCAATTTACATGTTATATAAAAAGACTCCGGGATTATCCTGATTACACAACACGGTACAATAATGTGTAAAACAGAACTTTTGACAACAAACTCAAAGTTCCATTTTATCTAACTAATATTCTCTTTACAATACAATACAAACAAAGTAAAATTAACATATAAATCATACAATTAATAATTCACCTTTCAATTTCTTCTTCTTTCTAAACGTTAATACATATATTCTACATAAAAATTCCATAAGATTACAATCTAATAAGCGACAATGCTGGATTCTACGACATTCATCTTCATTTTTTCATCTTAACCGATAACTTTTTGCAGTTATCGTAACAATACCAATTCAGTCGTTATTGTTGCTTTTGTTGTTTATTCTGGTGTTGGTGGCAATTGGTGAATAGACTATGAAACGTATGTGTACGTGCAGCGGTGTCGATTCATATATTTTTTGCAAAATGCCATTTACAAAAAGCAAACATGCATTTCACTTCCCTGTTATAGGTTCGCTTCAATCGACATCACTTGATTCTGATATAATGTCATCCTCATCGATAACACTCACCTGATCGGATGATTGGTCGAATGATCGCACCGAATACGATGAAGGCTGCAATACTTCGATATTCGAATCTGAGTCCCATTCGTCGAATTCGATATCATCATCACCTCGCCCGTATGCTGTTTTAACAATCAAATTTAATTATAAATGAATAGGAAACATTTTTCTATGTTTTTGATTAATAAACAGCTAGTTTTTTTTTCAAAATTTTCTTGGATAATTTTTTAAACATTAAAATCATAGTAAACATTAAAATCATAGTAGTAAATCACATTAAAATTTTTTAAACATTAAAATCATAGACGACACTTACCCTCGATATATTTTTCAAAGACCTTTGGTAGTAAGGCTTTCGCCTTGTCAATATCTTCCTTCGTGCACTCTCCTTTGTCGAGCAACAAAAATGTCGCCCTGTGCAAGAAAAATGAAATAGTTTAGATTTAATGATGTGTTATTGTCAAATTTTTCGAAGCAATTATTGGAGAAATTTTGTTTTTATGAAATATTAAGAACCAATCAAAAGGTATAGAAATGTTTTGATTGCAATACTATCAGAAATTGAATTTTAACTAAGTGGTTTCGGAAAGTATGCGCCGTTTCTCATCAGACATCAGCTCATTCAAGCTTTGGAGCAGATACATGCTATGATATTGCAGACAGGAAGGGAAAAAGCTGATCGCGTTTAGCAAACACGAAAATGATATTTAAAAAAAAAACAAATTGCATGAAATTGAGCTGCTTAGTACAGCAGTTTCTGTTTATAAGCAAATCGCTCACTTTCACTTTCATGAAATTTTAATACAACAAAAGATAATTCCACTTGTATATTCAAACAATTTCCCCACATTAAAAATTCAGGTATTGCAAAGCCTATGAAAATTAAATAAAACATTTTTATTTGCGGACAATATGAATTCAACCAAAGTATGGTTAAAAAATGCTAAATATATAGCAGCAAAGAGTCGTATAGATGAATTTCATATTCGGCTATACCATTAGTAGACGGATTTGTATACGGCTGCTAGCGTGCTGATAAAAGAATCTGAATATATATCCAAAGAAAAATAATAAATATATATCCAAACAAAAACTTACCGAACTATCCATACAAGCACCCGTTAGCTCAGCAGCTAAGTTTCTTCTTGTTTCAATGTTCTGAAAGTGGCAATTTTATAAATCAAATTTAAGCTCAAGGAAAACGTTATAATTGCTTACGCATGATTTCCCTTCAACCGCGATAGGAACTGCATTAGCAGTGAGAATTGTCCGGTTACCTAGTCGAATGAAGCACTCGGTTTTAAAATGCTCCGAACAAATCACAGCTTGTTTTATTTAGATGCAGTTCCGGCAAACCCAACGCGCTTTTCCACACACATTGCTCGAGCTCGTTTTTCGGGAATCTAAAAGATATTGACGGCAAAGTTAGTTTTATATCATCTTGCCCCAAAGTTATCAACATTTGCAACGCCTTTGATACGAAAGAGCACAAAGTGTCATGGCGACCACCAAATTGTTGACAAATTTAGAAACATTGAAAAATGATTACTTTTAACAGGAAAAGACGCTTTCAATGATTGATTTTAAGCTTAAACCTTATATTGATCACTTACTTGTGAAAAGAAACCCCGGAAGGTTTGCACTGCTTCCGATTTTCGCAACTTGGCACAACGCACTTCATTGTCACTTTCTGCCTTTTTCTCTGACTGTCACTGCAAAAAAATACACAAATATACGATCACTATTCACATCTGCACATATTTCAAACATTTTTACCTTGAATTTTTAATTCGGAAATTCACAAAGTTAACTTTTATTTTTGCGCGCACAAAACCACTGCACAACTCACGTGTTTCACCGTACTTGTCAGATTGACAATGAGAGCGAAATGGCGGAAAATTGAGGGGAAATGCTTGGATTTGACAATGAGTAGACAAAAAATTACTACCATCCCCTTCAATGTAAATCTTATGGGCATGTCCACTCCATTTCTACTATCTCACTGCATACCAGCTCCAAGTTCTGTAGCGAAATAGAAACCAAACAGAGTACGCTACAAATCGTGCTGCGTCCATTCACAAATATTTCTGGGCCATTTAGCGGCTGAATAAGCGAGGGGTTTTTGATTTTCTCTACTCAGGAAGACGCGGTGAGCTGAGCAGCGTCCGCGCTGCTATTCGGGAACATTCATAGCAAAGTGTTTACGACCATTGATTGCGTGATGCTTGCAATGGGGTGTATGCACACATCATGGTATGTGCATTGAGGCAAGATCACTTTAGTGTTCTGTGTAGCATATTTCAATACGCTGCAATGAACTGAGCGTTCTGGCTTACAGTGGTACGAGATGCTTGAGGTTTTCACTTAAACGCAAGATATCCGATCGCGTTGCTGTAAAACTACTTGTAAGGCACTTTGCCTGTGAGATCTCGTGTGTGAGATGAATAGTGTTTTGAGTTTTGTAAATTTTTTTATTGATGTTGGATGCTAATTCATATAAAATCAATTGATTTGCTTTGAATTTCAATATGTATTGTTAAGCTATTTTTCTTGTATAGGGAATATTTAGCAAGGGAAGCACTGCTTCCTTTGCGTACAACGACGAACCGCCCCTGATGTAGAAGTCTATTGCAAGTGCTGCGTTTATTTTATATGTGTGTCGTCCAAGTTAGTCGGTCGTCGAAAGTGAGTTCAAAGTACTTTGCTGTCCGTTGCCATTCAATCTGTTGGTCGTTCACAGCCAGTTTTCGTAGTGTCTCTCCTCTTCCGCGTAATGAAAATTCCCTGGGTTTTTGTGAGTTGATCTTAATCTTCCATTTATGAAAGTACCCTAGAAACGTATTTATGAAAAGTTGCAGATGTGAAACAACGGCTTCTGCTTGGCAGCACGTGTGAAAGATGCACGTGTTGTCGGCGAATAATGATAGTTTAGGAACGGGCAGTTTAGGGATGTCTGCAGTGTATATATTGTACAATAGGGGAAATAAAGGAGATCCTTGAGGAACACCAGCTGCAATTTGCCTTTCGGATGATAAGTGTTTGTCAAATCTGACACAGAATTTTCTGCCCTTGAGAAACTCACCATGGATCTGGATAAAAGTAAGAGGTATTCGAAACTCATGCATTTTGTAAATTAGTCCTGCATGCCAGACTTTGTCGAAGGCCTTCTCTTTGTCGAACATAACTAGCCCAGTCGATTTTATATGGTTAAGCCCTGTTCGGATGTTTTGGATTACCCTTGCTTGCTGGAATTATGTGGAGTCAAGTTGCTTAAAGCCAAACTGCTCAATGTTGTTCTCCGAGACTTTTTCGCTCAAGCGAGAAGGGAGAACGCGTTCGGTCAATTTAGCTTTTGTTGATAGGAGGCTGATAGGTCTCCAGTTTTGGGGGAATGTTAAGTCTTTACCAGGTTTCGGTATAACGATAATGGTGGCTACTTTCCACGCATCTGTACACTTTCTCAGACGGAGAATGGCAATGATTATGTCTGTTATGTTTTGTAGTATGTTGTCTGGTAGGTGTGTCAAGCACTTGATAGTAACGCTGTCTATCCAAGGGGATTTTCGTTGCTTCAGTCCGTTCACAAAGATCTTCACTTCCCCAAGGTCAGCACATCTTAACGATTCTACCTCCCGAGGTTCAAAACTGAGAAGATCTGTGGCCGCTCGTTCGATGTATTCTTGGTACTTTACATCGTCCTCGGATGAGATTTTCTTCTAGAATTTTGTCTCCAAAGATTCCGCAAAGGCATTAGCTTTATCTGTACTGGTATATTTTAGGCCTTGAATGCCGCAGATTGGTGGCATTGAAAATTTGCTTTTGGTCTTGAAGTATCGAGACAGTCACCACAGGGCGTTATTCCTAGGCTCGATGCTTTGCATCATATTCTCCAACTGTTAATTCTGGTGTCGGGATATCTTACCATGTATGTCCCGCTTTATTCTAGGGTCACCTGTGCTTCTAGCTCTTCTCCGGAGTTGGTTCCTCCTCCGTATAACTATCTTAATCGACTTAGGGAGTCCATAAGGATTGTATACATCCTTTACTGGAATTGTGATCGTATTGACCACAGGCCGGTCCTCTTTTGAGTAGAGAACATCTACATTGACAAAACCCATAAGAGAGAGGAAAATTACCAACTGGGCAGCTTTCCGAGTTGCACTGGCCGAAGTAGTCACCCTAGAATCACTCGAAACGACCAGCGACTTAAAGGAATCAATATATCCTCACTAATGTCACAAAGTAGACTACAGTCTTGAGTAAATATGATTTCTTGATAACCAATTCTAAATTAATTATATTCGATTAACCGTCAAGAATGTAGGATTTGTGGCTTTTGTGAAGTTTGTGAAGACAAACATCCAATAAATAATTGATCTTATATACAAAATTCTGGTGGGAGTTCTTTCTAATACTCCTGAGAAAACATCAGCATTATGCGCATAATCCAATATCGTTTATGCTTAGTGCTGTCTACAGACGATAAATCCATCAAAACGTCGTAGCTCTTTAAGTCTTAGATAAATTTTGTATAGGTAACTTTTGGGCAAAATTTTGTGCTGAACAAACTTGAAACAAAAATCACGTAAAACCAATTCTTAACGAGATAATTATCATACATTTTACCTTTAATAACTTTTTTTTGCTCATTCCACAATAAACATAAGTCCATTGAAAAACCTTCACTTGGATCTTTTTTGGTAGAACGGCATTTTACGGACGAATAAGAATATAATTTTTAATCAATATTTGTATTCTATCTCTTACATCAACTGCAGAGGAAGTACTATGGAAGCTTACTAAAATGGAGAAAAGTTGCATGTTATATACGTTGTTGCGTGTTTTATGATTTTGCACGGATGGATCACTTCAATTGGTTCATCATTGTTGCGTTAACCGATAAGTGTTGAGGTTCGCTCTTATTGCGGTTGTTTCTTTATTTAATGCGCATGAGTTTTTTTTTGTTCTCACACTGTTACGAAAATACCTCAAGTATAGGGCGAATAATAAGATAACAGGCATTTCCATTAGATTCTTGAATTTGGTTGCAGAAAATCAACCACTTTTCAACTCAAACTTGACGCGTTCTTCTGTAGTTCCCACTCTCAATTTCAAATAAAACTCTTGACAAATTGTAACATTTTATGGCATTATTAAGTCGATCGTTGCATACACACATTCATCAATATCCTCTTCGTAATTCTTTTTTCAAAATCAAAACGAAAAAATAAAATAAGTCGATTCATCATCATTTCGTAAAGAAAAGAAAACATCAAAGTCAAAAAATAATATTAATGTACAAGTTTTCATTTCATTTTTTTAAAGTTTTTTTTGAATCGTTTTCATATATTTTTTTTATCTAGACTTAAATATTTCCTTCGAGATTCTTTTTAATCCATGGCAAGAAATGTGTAACACGACTATAAACTCCTGGATATTGTCCTTTACCGCAACCGATACCCCATGACACAATACCAACTTGTATCCAATTTCCTTCGTTAATCATCAATGGACCACCAGAATCACCCTGAAAAGAATATTGAATTCAATTTTAGTGATAGTGAGATTAAAGATTTGAATGTGTTAGCTACTATACTGTCCTCCTTAGCATAAACATTCTATCTACATTTTAGTACTTTCGAGATATTCAATGATTTGTGTTTTTCTGCAGTCTGCAGATATATAGAAAGGACATTTTTCACTACCGATTTTAACATGCTTCCACAAAAGATAGGTTTTTCATATTTTTCAGAATGATGTAACAGAGTATGTAGTTTTTGAATTCGGTGTTAACTCAAAAATGATAAAAATGTAGATAGAACGTTTATGTTAACGAGGACAGTATATACTTACACTGCATGAATCACGCGCATTTTCTCCTGCACACAGCATCGTATCAATGATACCACCCGGCGCTGCTGGTCCATATTTTATTGCACAATCTTGATTTCTCCAAATCGGTATTGATACTTTTTGCAGAATGGACGGTTGTTGGCCATCTGTGTCGAAAAGATTGTCATTTTTAAGGTGCGGGAAAATATTGTGTGGGTACTTACTTTCTCTTAAACTTCCCCATCCGATAACTGTTGCAACTTTACCGATGTAGTCTGAATTGCTAGTTGGCAAACAGATTGGTCTTATATTTCGTGTGAATTCAACTGGTCGATCCAAAGTTAAAATAGCTATATCGTTGTACTATAAATATATTTAAAAAAAAAATTATATATGAAAGCAAACTATACAATATAATCATTCCTAACACAAAAGAAAAAAAAATAAACATTTTAATGAATAAGATTAGAAAATAATAATTTTACAAAATCAAATAATTATAAGTACAGGTTAAGAAAAATTCAAGATAACATGCGTCAGGACATTTTTAAAGTCAAAAAACGAATGCAGCAGAGGACCAACCTTAAAGGCATTGTGCTTCTTATGAAGATGTAACAAAAAAATTTAATGGTATCGAGAATACCTCCGATGATCTGCTTTGTCGGCTTGAATCACGAATGGCTATTTGAGAATCGGTATAGAACATAGATATAAAAACCGAGTAGACCAGCTGTTTTATTTATTTTATTTGTCTGAGAATTCCGTTTAAATGTTTAATTAAATCGAGTTGCAAATGCCTGATTCCCGTCTTGGAAGCGCTGGTAATATAAACGAGATTAAGGATTTTCCCGTGACTATTGGAAATTAGAAACACTAGCATTGCGTTCGTGAATTCTACTACATGCCGAAAAGTAATAGGATAAAAAACTGGAAGTCAGAAGGTGCTGTCTTCAGTTGAGTTCGTCGTTTGAGTTCGGTAAATCAGATATGCAGTAGACAACATTCCGCGTTAGCTCATATGTTTCATGTGAAGAATCTGGTGGAATGTATATTGCAGCCAGGTGAAATTTCCGTGTTCCTGAATTAACATAGACACAAAAAAGTTTAGAGTTGTCGATGTTAGGTACTTCAACGGTTGATATATGACCCGTTGATATATGACCACTAGGGATGGGCAAATCTGCAATAATTAAAGAACTGGTTCCAGTCGTATCGTTCCGCTTCTGGAACCAGTTCCGATATCCTTTCCAGTTCCACCTCTTTTGTAATATTAGCATTATTAAGTGAATATGCATTTATGTGAACAAACATTTTCTTTAATAATTTTATAAAGATGAAAAAATACTCAACATTAACTTAAACACTACAATATAGGTTTAAAGTGATCAGATACGAAAAATTAGGAGAGAAAAAAAACACAAATATTTGACCTTTAATTCCATAATTACAATAAAAAAAGAAGAGCATTATAACTTTCATCATTCAATGCTCATTTGTTATCAATCTTGCTTCGGAGATAAAACGATCGCATAGCACTGAAGTAGCAACCACACTCAACATGCCTCTACTTCACTGAGTTTTCATTTCAACCTAACAGGCAATCTTATAAACATTTGTTTATTTTAAGTACTGCGAAGTTTTCAATTATCACTAGAAAATAACATACGAATTAAGTTCCATGACAATGTCTCAAAATCTCACCATATGACGTCCTGTCACTCATAGCTTTCTCGCCCCAAAATCCCAAAAATCGAATTATACAATGGTTTTAGAACGTTTAATCTCGTTTAATTTGCCACTCTTCAGTGGTAAACATTGGTCTTTTTTCAATTATCGCCATAGTTCTTTTTATTAGAACTTCAAGATCCACTAGACTTTGGAGCATGTAGTACGTGGAGTTCTATCTGGTAGCCACTGAAGGCACAATAAAAACATTGCAAGCACCTACTCAAGATTAAGTTTAAATACCCACATGTATGTAGCTCAAATAGCATCTTTAAAGGTAAACAGACATTTTATTAAACACTAATGTGCAAAGAAATGAAAAAAAAAACAGCCGATCATTGTACGAATAAATCGCTTCTATAATTGATAACACAGTGATCGCATTCCACCCCAGTTCCATACAAACGAACAAAATGTTTGCATAAATATATGCATGCCAATCTTCACTAATTACTTGAACGACATCGCCCTATACAAAACAATCATGCCATGTCACAATTCACATCAATGTACAAACAATCAGTCGTTCTAATCGATGCGGACTCAAACCGTGTAGGAACGATTATTAACAGCTCCAAATCCAGTTCCAGCTACATGATGCATCGGAACTGAATTGCTAGCGATTTCATATCGGTTCCGTGCTTAAGGGGTTACATGGGTTTGGAATGATGAAAAAATCAATTTTTTTTTCTTTGTTTTTTCTTAAAGAACAACTCATTGAAAGTACTCTCTGAAAATTTGAAGTCGATCCGAGCTATATATTAGAAGGGAGAGCGATTTCCCCACTTTGATCTATCCCACCTGTGTAAGTAATATTTCTCATTTCACGCAACTTCTTTCACTTTCTTTTCTATCGAGGAGGGAAAATAATAATGGTAGGGTAATGAAATACTGAGTTTAGATATATTATTCTGTACAGGCTTTGGACATAACCAATGAAGAAGGGCAATTATTGTATGGGCCTGGTATCGATGATTCTATGTAAGATAAAAAAAATTGTTTTATTCTTACTTTAAACGCGTTTTTCTCGAAACGGTATATTTCAAGTCGGTGCCAACGATAACTCAAAAACTAATGCACCAATCTTAACCAAATTTTGCACACTTCTTTTCAATAGTATTTTCTTGTACTTGAACGAAGGATATTGTGTTTCGTTCATTGGAATTTAATACACATGGCATTATTTATTGAATTTTTGGGTCAAAAATTAAATTTTTTACTCGCGACGTTGCCAAAAGTTTAGATTTCAATATTTTTACAAATCCTTCTTTCAAGTACAAGTCAAACTCATACTCTAACAGAAACAATTTGATTTTTTTGTTTCAGATGAACCCAGCTCAAGATATCGCTGGCACCGCATTTTTCGAGCCTTTTCGTAAAATAGCTGCCAAAGGGCGTATTATCAATATTTTTGTCTAAATTTTTTTTTACATATAGTTCAAGAGTTACTATAGTTGTTAGCAATAACTTATAATAATTTAATACATTATTTTTTATTTTTGAAACATTTAAAAGTGGCGTTTTTTTTATTCTCTGAAACCCATGAAACCCCTTAATATGTATCATGGTATAACTTGAATGCTCGCTAGCGCTTGATGTTTGATCGGAACTGGAACTGTTAAGAACTATTGATTGGAACCGTTCCGACCAGTTCCGAATTATTATTAGGTTCTCTTAACAGTTCCGGTCGGAAATGTCCATCCCTAATGACCACCCACTGGGGCAAAGAGTTGTTCACCATGGCAATCCTTTCGGAACATATTGACACCAGTATTAAATAGTTCGATATGTGGCACATTCGCGGAAAGCCAATTATGTCAAAGTTTAAGAAATTGGCAAAAATGAAAAAAATTATTTATTGCATGCCACTCATGTTTACGAAGAGCTATAGAAGCTCTCAACTCGTTTTTTTGATGAAAGACTCCTACTTAGCTACAATTTCTTTCAATGAATTCCAGAACAATTTGAAGAAGCAAAGTGATTTTGATCTCTTCGCAAAATACAATGAAGTGGTAAAAATTCAAACCCATGTTCTCCTTAACCAGATAACATGATCGACATCTAGAGCAGAGGCAAGCAAAATTGCATCCGGTTTAGTCCTCATGCTGCGAATATTTTGATTAAAAAGATAAAAGCAAGGCACATCTATACTGCCCTACTAAGCGCAAACGCGGTATCTCAATGAAATCGAGTTTCTAGATAATTGAAGTTTTGTAAAAGTAGTAATATTGATATACCTCTAATTCTTTTAGTGATTTAAGGTAACATTGAGATAGGCGATGAGGAACTGGGTTCGTTTGGAGCTGGTGGAGGATTCTCTTTACTCCACTTTTTTTGGTAAGCGGTCTTCCGCTCTAGGATACATCGGGTACTTAGATTTAGAAAATTTTCTTAAGGTGTTTTTCGTATGTTCTAAACATAGATATAGAGAGGAATGGATACGAAATGGGCCGAGAGAAATGAAGCAATTTTCGACCTCTGGTGTAGTTGTGTGAGCGAGAGGTCGCAATGTGTTTGTATGACGAGGGCGGCGTGAAATATTGTAAAATTAAAGGGCAACTTTTTTGGTGCAAATAAAAATTTGTTAATATTGATGTAATGTAATTCACGTCAATAGCGAATCAATGAGTTTCGATTTGCATTTAAACTGTGCGTAGTATTTTAATTAGTTGTGCGGCAGCTGAACAGGTTTTTTTTTATGAAAATGATTAGCTCTGAGCAGAGCTGAAGTCTGTTCGCGTACTTTCAGTCACAGAATTTTTGTGAATCATGTGGTGGGGGATATTCAGGAAAAGTACGAAAACGCTCTGATTGCATTTCCGGAAAAGATTCAGTTGTCGGTTTTTGTGAGAACAATAGTAATTATAAAGTCATTCTAAGTGGTGATAAATTATCGCCACAAAAATATTCGATCTTCAAAACAACATTACGCAAAAATATGTTGCTTGCCGCGCACATTTGGAAATTTTTACTCGCGACACGCGTTTCGCATTTTTCACTGTTTTTCAATAGCTCAGACTCTACTGAAATTTACTGAAAGAGGCGAAATTTTCAGCATTGAGTAAAACGAAGTACATAAACGGCTTCATTGCAATTAATTGTAGCACGCGAACAGACCTAATCGACCCAAAGCCTACATTGCTCCGGATACATGCGAAAATTGTATAAAATGCCTTATTTTTCAGCACTTTGTTTAATATTTCTTTTAAGAATACCCAGGCAACACGTTTGATCCATCCTACCATTCACAAAATCTATATATAGCATAATGTTTCCTCCGCTGTATTTTACAGTGGAAGTAGTATGTTCCCTCCTAAACTCTGTATTAAACATTCGCCGAACATATTGCCGCTTATTAGATTCAAAAACATTAATTTTTACTTCAGCAACAAAAATTATGGACTTCCAGAATTATTTTGGCTTTTTTGCGCACTGTTAAGCGAAACGTTATTTAACAAATCAATTTTTTTTAAACTATTATAAGGTTAGCTTCCGCCATTCTGCCCTTTAAATTCGCTTTCTTTTTTGAATTTCGAATAATTTGAGTAGAGACTTTCTTTTCAACTAGTTTGTTCACCTTAATTTGTAAAACTGGGGCACTTAATTTAGGGATTTTCATAATTTTTCTGATAATCCACTTTTTTCACACTCAGATAAGATTTTAGGCCTTTCTGACCGATGCTTTGTTTCAAAAAATTTGGTTGATTTATTTATTGTTATTACATTTCTCACTGTATGTCTTTTATAATTAATTTTATACCTATGACGCAAATAATGCAACAACAATAATATTATTTCTTGATTAGCCACCTTATTCAACGTATTTTCTATTAACATAAAAAAGTAAACTATAGTGTAAGAAATACCATTTAGAAAATTTAATTTGCAGACAAACACAGCCATCAAATCTAAAATTCCCTTAAATTCCCTAAAATAGATATATTTGAAATCAAACTGAAATAAAATTTTCGCGACCAAAACACTTGCTAATTTAATTTCAATCAACCGGTTTGCCTACCAACGTAACATAAAACATCTACATGCGTATAGATCATTTAGCATCATAATCTGCACGCAGCATTCGTAAATAGTAGCCCAAGTCAATTACGTAGTTTACTTGTGCTACTTTAAATCGTTCATTCACACCGGTTTTCATCGTTCGAACAATTTTCTTCACCTAAATGACGTCAATTCATATAATTGATCAAACTTAATGCCCCTACACGCTATCAAGCTTTCCCCGCCTATGAACAAAAGCAATCAATAAAAATGGCGATCGGGCGGTTTGACACATGTTTTATTTTCGTGTTTTCATCAATTAAAAGTATAAATGTTTAGATTGATCAATAAACAGTGTGAAATTAAAAAGTGTTTTGCACCAATTACTCATAGGATTTCGCCCTAGAATGTGTGATGTAAGTACAAATTCAATTTGAATCAATGTACCTCTTTTTACCGGATTTAGGATAGAAAGCTTTCGAATTGTGGAAAGAAATGGTTGTTATATGTATGCAAGCAACATTTTCGACCTCCCTTTACAAAATAACATCAAATTTCATTCAGAAAATTTGACTAATTTTGAAATTTGTGCCCCATGTGACACATATTTTATTTTCCCTGCTATTCCAACTAACCCGAAAATCGACCATGTTCACAACAATAGAAATGTATGGAAATGTTTGTTTACATAGAGAGTCAACAGCGCAGAAGGGTATAGTGTGCGGCATTGAGGGGAAGCTTTTTTTGCAGAGAGTAAGTTGCATATGTAGTAAAAATGCTTCATTCACGTACGTGTTCATGGATTATCATTTCGTGTCCATTCTTTATATGTCTATGGTGAAATTAAAAAGTGTTTTGCACCAATTACTCATAGGATTTCGCCCTAGAATGTGTGATGTAAGTACAAATTCAATTTGAATCAATGTACCTCTTTTTACCGGATTTAGGATAGAAAGCTTTCGAATTGTGGAAAGAAATGGTTGTTATATGTATGCAAGCAACATTTTCGACCTCCCTTTACAAAATAACATCAAATTTCATTCAGAAAATTTGACTAATTTTGAAATTTGTGCCCCATGTGACACATATTTTATTTTCCCTGCTATTCCAACTAACCCGAAAATCGACCATGTTCACAACAATAGAAATGTATGGAAATGTTTGTTTACATAGAGAGTCAACAGCGCAGAAGGGTATAGTGTGCGGCATTGAGGGGAAGCTTTTTTTGCAGAGAGTAAGTTGCATATGTAGTAAAAATGCTTCATTCACGTACGTGTTCATGGATTATCATTTCGTGTCCATTCTTTATATGTCTATGGTTCTAAATAAGATACCATTAAAAGGCATAGTTCATTAGATGCGTATTGTTTGAAGCTTTCTAATGTTATAAAAATCAATGTTTCGTTTTTTTGACGCTGCTCTAAAATGTTTTCCACTGACACCGTGTAAATTTTGATAACAAAACTACTAGTAGGCCAAAACTCCGGTGCAAGAACGATATCTAGTCCAGCAGAAATGATGACTTTAAAAAAAGCAATAGATCTATAATAATGTGTTCCTTTTCATTCAAACACTTGCCAAAACTAAACCCCACTACATTAATCCAAAAGTACCTAGCCCATATTTTCTGAATCAAACTATTTTGTACAGTGATTTTAATTTTCGGCCATAGCCACTGTACCAAGCAAAATTTGAAATTCCAAACAAAATTTGCGTTTAAGAAGGCCATCATTTTCCTGTAACATTAAAAAATGAACGAAAAACTAGTTTTGTTTTAAAAGTTTTACCCAAAAGAGTCGAGCGCAATCTGTTGTAGGTGTTTTTAATTTATTTTGGTTTGGGACTTTTTTCGTAGCTTATCTGTCAGAAACTATTCGTGTTAAATTAAAGAGTTATTATTTTATTTGTTCGAACAACACACAGCACATAGTAAAGAATGGAAGCTGATCTGGGACCGATGACTGTAGCCGCGGATGTAGATGCAGCAGCTGGAGCGGATACTAATGCAGTACCTGAACCGCCTGTGGCAGCAAGTACCACAGAAGCTGATGCTTCCCATGTTGCAAATGAAGCAGATACGCCGCAACTAGCGGAAGATGTGGACGCTGGAGTTATCCCTACTGAAGCAGCCGGACCTGACGAAACGGTAGTTGTAGAACCGGCACGGGGAGAAACCTTCGAAACTGTCCAAACTGTTGCTGGCGAAATGTCTGCAGTCTATGGTTTGGAGCAGTCAGAGGCCCAGGACATTGTGACCAATCAAATTCAGCCCGCACAGATCAAAGTAGGCGAAGAGTATGCTATCGATGAAGGTGTAGGATTGGAGCCTTTTGCTGAAGGCGAGATGGTCGAAAGTAATATCCCCAAAGCGTCATTAAGTGAATCGTTTCGTGAAGTTGCACTCAAGATCGAGACACAGAACAATATAATAAATAGCCTTAAGGATAAAATTAAGGAGAAAATAGAGAAGTTTCCAAGGACGTTATGCGAAGAAAATGAAATCCGCAATTTGAACGTGTGCATCCAAAAGGAGCAGCAGAAGTTGCGATGTTGCTTAGATCAGATTCTACGTTTGCACGAAAAAGATCCAAACCGAATATGGCCGGCCGTATCTTTGGCCACCACGTACACCGAAGATTGCAAGCCGATTCAATTACACCTCTTTTCACCATTCGATCAATGTTTCGATATCGCTGAGTCTCTAACTAACATCAAGTACACGCGTAAATGTTCTAGAGAAATGAGCTCGGACAGTAGTCTCAGCAGATCTAGCTATTCGGATCTTTTTCGGAATCTCGATCCTAAGAAACGTAAGTCATACCGACACGTTCCACGAGAACACGATCCACTTTTTCAGAAATTGCGCCCAGAGAATCGACGCGGTAATTCTTTAGATCCAAAGAAGCGTTTACTTCCTCGTTATGCAAATGTTAATTTGGAAAAGTGCAAAAAGCCGAAACGAACAAAAGTGTCCAAGTATGATGTAATCGAGTGTATTCAGGAAAAAGTTGAAAAGATTCAGAAAGAGCTGTGTAGTTTGGATCGTGTTAAACAGGCAGAGAAGTCAGCTTCGAAAAAACCTGCGCTACGAAAAGTACACACGCATCTCGAAGACGCTCGGGGGGACCGTTGCACGAGAGAATTGGCGAATGTTGTTACTCGGATCCAGGACGTTCTAGGCTGTGACCGAAGCGAAAAAGAGAGTGAGAACGATGCCTCTAGTTCACAATCTGACATACCTTGCAGAGACTTAAAGTCTGATGTGGACAGAATATCGGAACATAAAAAGGCGCAAAGCTGTTCACCATATCCCAAAACCTACAGTCCGGCCCTCAAAGACAGGTACTACGACCTCCTCGAAGAATATAAAAGGAAATCAGCGGAAGTTTCGAAACTGAAAGCTACAATAAATTCTCTCGGCGGAGAGAGGCCGAAGAGTCGTAGCACACCAGTGGATTCGGAAGGTGTTGAAGTGCGTTGGTTGCGGGAGAAGCTGAAGCAATGTCAAGAAAACTGTCACGACCTAAAGGTCATTGTCAGTGAGCAGGCCAGCCAAATTGATGATTACCGTTCCAAGTACATGACCTCCCTGCAGAAAACTGAGGAGCAAAGGGTCATTCTGCATAAGATGGAGTGTGATAATCAGCGAGTCGAGGAGCAAATCAACCACGAGATCCAGCAAATTAAAGATCAATTCAATCTTAAACTCAAGGAATATGCACAGTTCCCGCAACTGCTGGAAAACGAGCAAATCAAGCTTGCCGAATGTTGCCGGCAAAAAGCCGATCTGGAAATAAAGCTGCGTATCGTCTGTCGTGAATACAGGCTCCTGAGAGCATCCAAAGATCAGAGGCCAGCAGCATTAACCGAAAATGTCGAAACGAGCAAGCGGCTTGCAGACGAACTGGCAAATTTGAAGCAGCAGCACGATATGTTGAAAGAATACAATGATCGTTTGCTTCAGCAATACGACCAGGTCCGTAACGAATTGGACGTTCTACGAACGGAATCGGCTAAAATTATTGTACGTCTTAAAGAACGTGCCGCCGCCAATCAGGCCAGCTTGTACAAACATATCGACGAATTGGAAAAGGACTTGGCCAAATGTCGGGCGTCAGCATGTCTATCGTTATCCGATAGAGACGAAGTTATTCGTGATATGCAGGCACAGCTCAATTGTCTGGCACTGAGCTTTGACTCGTCACAGAAACAAATCAAAACACTTAAAGATCATATAGCGTATTTGTCGAATGGCAAAATGAATTCTGTAATGATTTATGGTCAGGTGAGTAGTGGCGAGAAGTGAAGTGATCGGGGGAGCGTTCGCAAGATAGTTGGGCAGCGGGTCATGCCCAGGCGAATGATTGTTTGCTTTGGTGTAAGATTGACAATGATTTTTTTTTGCTTGGATATTCTATTTATTAGATAGTATTTTGAGCTATGTATTTAATTATTGTATGTATTGAGTATGCAAGATATTTTTTTTTCTGGACTGTATATGAAATTTAAGTTAATTAGTAAATAAAAAAAATACTGCAGTAAAATATCTCTTTTTGGCGGAGTCGTAAATTATAGCTAATAACGAGCGATTGTGTCTCAAAAATATGCAAATTTATTGCTAAGTGAACTTGTATTTGGAGCCATATCTTTCTTAGACATTATGTAAAGGTAAAACGTTTTTTTATTTGATTTCGTGAAATACTTTTCAGCTGAAATAGTTTTGATTATTGCACTGGACAAGATTTCACCATGTCAGTTACATCTATCAGTCATTCATGTCATGTGGCTAAAAACAGATACTACACTCCCAGCACAATTTTTTTTGGGAATTTCGGGAATAGTGGGAACCTTAAAAATGGGCTAACCCCTAGATCCGTAATAGACGATAGAAAGACTATTGCTTTTACTTTTTCTAAATAAAGATTTTGAAATCGTTGAGCACACTGACTACGTCGAGCGACTGAATACATACCAGTGTTCTTGAATCGAATCCACGATGTCTTACTACTCGTTTAATAGCACGCTCAACATGCTGAACTTCAGTAGCTGATTTGATATTGTGATCGCCCAGATGAGCTTTCAGTCTAGCCACATCCCAGGAACTCATACTGAAATTCAAAAATTAAATCAAATAATAGATGAGATCCTTTCAATTTGAATAATCTACTCGCAACTTACTGTGCAACACAATGAGCAGCTGTTAAAACATGTACACTATCCAGCAGGGAACCACCACAGAACTGACGACCATTATTAAAAAGAACTACAATCCATGGCCATTCATTGGGACTTGCGCTCTGTCCGCCTACAATACGTTCCTGATCCTGTAAGAGAATTTTTTTGTTATCGGAGCTTTCGTTCGGTGTGATGACTGGTCTTACCAAAACTCCATTCTTGGCGCCGCATTGCGCTTGGAAGTTGATTCCGCTTTCTGGTGGTTTTGGAGGTTGGATAGCTGGTGGCTTTGTCGTTGGTGGCCATGATGGCGTTGATGGAGGTTTTTGCGTTGGTGGCCAGGCTGGTAATGTAGGAGGTTTTTGCGTCGGTGGCCACGATGGAGTTGAGGGCGGTTTTTGCGTTGGAGGCCAGGATGGTGATGTTGGAGGTTTTTGCGTCGGTGGCCAGGATGGCGTAGATGGAGGTTTTTGTGTCGGCGGCCAAGATGGTGAACTTGGAGGTTTCTGTGTTGGTGGCCAAGATGGTAGTGAAGGAGGTTTTTGAGTCGGAGGCCATGATGGCGGCGCCTGCGTTGGAGGCCATGATGGTGGCGACTGTGTTGGAGGCCATGATGGTGGCGCCTGTGTTGGAGGCCACGACGGAGTTGAAGGTGGTCGTTGAGGACTTGTTGGCGGCCAGTTCGGGAAGCCTGGATAGATTGGCGATGCCGGAAAGCTGGGATATGAGGGATATATTGGGGACTGCTGTGGCGGCCATGATGGGAATGTTGACGCTGGAGGATGTGTTGGTGCCTGATGATCAGGAGGATGAGTTGGAATTGGTGGCGGCCAGTTTAACATTGTAGTTGTTTGCATGGGAGGATGTGTTGGAATTGGCGGTGGCCAATGATCAAGTTTAGAGTCTTGGCTGTCAGTGATATTTGCATTAGATGGTGGCTTAGGTTTTAGGCCTTCTTCCTCAGTAGTTGGCCCGTATTGTGGTTTTTCTGGTTTCGGTGGCTCCTGTGGAGCTTGAGGCTCTTGCGGTGCTGATGGCGGCACTTGAGGTTGTTGCGGTACTTGTGGTGGAAATTGAGGATATGTTGGTTGCAAAGGCTGCTCAACAGGAAACGTAGGATACAAATTTACTGGATTCGAACAGCAAACTCCGAATTCTTGCTGTCCTGTTGTTGGTGATATGAAGGTGCACTGGTCATAACTGTCCATGAGTGTTTCGTAGTAACCAAAGATCGGAAATTTGTAGTATGGGTAGCAATGATGAAACGACATACAGGATCCGAGCAGTCCTAACGATGAAAGACAGGCGGAGCCTTCACCCAACGCTTGAGCCCATGCTCCTTGGTAGAAGTCGGCTTGTCTTCCAACTCGTTTTCTTTCGCTTGGTACGGCTGAAAAAAAAACAGTGCATTAATTTCTGAAAAAGCAAACATCCTAAAATATGGAAATGAAAGCATGTACAATATAATACTGCATTTGGTCGCGTGTTAAAACAATTCAGGAGTTTAAAATTCAACCAATAATTCGTGAAAATTCAAAATAAACTACTCATGATATTAAATGTCAACATGGAAAATCTCATATTTTACGACATTTGAATTGAACCATCATATTGTGAAATTATGTTAATATACAGACATAAAACTATAAATGTCGATCAAAAATCAAAGAATAATTCGATTGTATCGTCTAATTTAATCGATTCGATTCGGAAAAACAGTCAGTCACCATAGTCCCCGTGTCATCATCTAATTGCTTAATACAATCTGACGACTGAAACATTTATACGCATATCTATACTCAGCATGCATTCCATATGCCGGTCATTTTAAGACCACACTGAGAAACTTATGCTTTCTATAATTTATGAGGATGACTTTTTTACGACCCGGCATTATTTGTAGAACCGAAACACTGAAGAAGTCGCTTTATGATTCGATGAAAAGTGTCTTTTGTTGGGTCGAACAAATTTAATGGTCAATTAAGATGGTTGGAAATGTGGAAATAGAGCTTGTTGTTATAAAGTTTATTGGTTTGCATGGTGTAGTGGGGTTTTGACAAAATTTTTGGGTAAATTTTCCTTTGCTTGGACGAAAGAAAGAATATGAGATAACAGATGTAATTCGATGAAGTGTAGATGATGTAGGAGTTCCTTCTGTTACTACAGTTTTTAAACAAATTAGAATATTTACGTCAAAAATCTCAAAAATGTTGATTATCTATTTCTCATCATAATATCAGCAGAAATCTTACTGACTGTTCAAAGTACTCTACTTCTCACTTACGTCAATTATTTTAAAGCTGTGGTCTACCAATTCATCATCACCACTTTGTCTTTCACGCATGCTCTCATCGTCTTATTTAAATGATAACATATGCATCACATTCTGAAGAAGACATACAAGCTACCTTAACAAGGTCATTAAACCTGTTCATAGCGAACGGTTGGATCCGCACCAAATTACCACAGATAGTTAAGCGTTGCTTGTCTTGTTAAGATACAGACTGTTTAGGTTCTCGTATGATGGAAGCATATGTGCTGTTTGAAGTAGTAGTCAAATATTTGGCGATTTGGCACATTGGCTAACTGATCGAAATCACTTGATGTTTGCTTTATTTCGATATGATAAGAACCTTTTCAATGATCTGAATGAACTACAAGTACAAGTAGAAACGATCGTCAGCTTTATTTTTTCCGGTTTAACGAAGCGAAGGCGATTGTACGATTGATTGATGTTGTAAATTTAAATGATGCGAGAATGTGATGTTGTAGTGATTATGGCAGGTGAATTACGTTGATGTGAGCTGAAAAGTTCTTTGGAATTTATGAAGAGATTGAATTTCGGGAGGTATGGGATTTGGCGGTCCAGTAGTTAGTAGCTTTCAAAACTTGCGTCAAATTGAAACCGTATAGTTTGTTAGGAAACTGAGATCAGATCATAATCTACATGACTTTTAGTGAGCCAAGCCAGAACTCATTCAGTACTTCAGCCTCTCTAAACTGGAGACAGAAACTTTTTGAGTTTTCCTATCTTTGAATTATCCTTGAGGTTTCATGATTATCCCGAGGAGAGTTAACCAAGTTCAGTGCCAAATTGATATAGGTTTTGATCGGCGTGAGAGTAGACTAGAATTTTATGATCCCACTTTTTTAACAGAAGTCGCCAATCCTGCTACTTTCATATTTTGATTGTGGCTTTTATGTTTAGCATACGACGTTTGTACTAATCATAAACAAATATTTTTTTACTCAGTTGAAACGAACTTTATTCCAACAAAAGAACATTTGCTTAAAACTTTATTACATTATTTTATTGTAAGAAACGTAAGGAAACGAAAGGAATGTTTATAGAAATTCAAAATTGGATTTGTCGAGGTTTCCAAAACGATAAGTTATGTTACGTCAAGTGGCTGTCAATCGAAGAGCCTTACCAAAAAAAACATAGGAAGAAGCAAGAATCATCCGAAACACAATCAGAATTAGCTGAAATAAATGTCACACAACAATGTGCTTCACAGCGTTTACTGAAAATGGTAATGGTTCAAGAGTATTAGTTACCACAGGAATTTAAAAAAAATGGATTGAGAACGTCATAAAAAAATTTGTGAAATGCTTCGTGAAAGGCAAAATATTAGGCGATAAGAACGGATGTGCTAATAAATTATCAATGCTAAAAAATATTTTGTTAATTCAAGTGAATTAGGCCTATGGCAGCCGAAGCATAGTCTGTATATGATTAGATCACAAATTTGCTGAAGCCACTAAACTGAAGATATTATTGCGCATGCATGTTAAGCAGCTAAAATATGAGAAGAGACATAACAACATGGCACCTGGTAACGGACCACGAGATTTGAATCAAGGTTCGAATTCTAACGAGATTCGTATGTCGTGAGGATCAAAAACGGGTTAGGCTATGTAATCGATTTGGCGAAACTCGTTTCAAAAGAAGATTCGATAACAGATAATCCCCATAATATTTTCAGTGAAAACCCATCAAAATCTTTATTTTACCCAGCCTTTCGAAGGTAAAGCAATTGAAGTGGCCAATCGCAATCCATATTGATATTAAATAGATTTTTCGTCACAAAAAAAAATTTATATATTGTTTTCATTATTTTTTAAGGTATGTAAAATCTGGCGAGCAATAAAACTAGGCAAGCTTACAACGTAGTGAAATGTTTAAGACGCGAATACCAGCCCAAGACGACACTCTGTAAAGACGAAATCGGCAATATCATCGCCGAAGATAGTCAGATTAAGTAGAGGTGGACCTGGTATTTCAAAGAACTCCTTAATCCTGCACAAGGCTCAATAATATTAGAGCCAATAGACGTCTCTGACGAAGTCCCGATCGCACCCCCAACGCTGGAAGGAGTCAGTTCTGCCATTAAAAGCCAGAAAAACAATAAAGCGCCGGGCATTGACGAGATTCCGGTTGAACTAATCAAATACGATGAAAGCTGCCCTATAAAAGCCATCCACAAATGGATCCAGCACATCTGGGGTCAAGAAAAAATACCGCAGGAGTGGTGCAAATCCATCATATGCCCTATCCACAAAAAAGGAAGACAAATTTCGGTGCGAACACTACAGACGCATATCGCTGCTTTGTACGCCCTATAAGATACTGACGAAAATATTAAAAGATAAAATAAATATATACGTGAAAAGGTCGTTGGGGAGTACCAAGGGGGCTTTAGGTCTGGTCGATCAACTACGGATCAGCTCTTCACAGTCAAGCAAGTGCTCGAAAAATGCTGGGAATTTAACATCGACGTCTACTAGATTTTCGTGGACTTTAAACAAGCATATGACAGTATTGACCGAAACGTATTGTACAAAATAATGCTTTACTGCGGCATCCCGGCAAAACTAGTCCGACTGACCACAATGACGATGACATCGACAGCATCACAAGTCAGAATCAACAACAGTCTGACTGACGCCTTTGACACAAATGTCGGACAAAAGCAAGGCGATGGGTTGGCCCCTCTGCTGTTCAACCTAGCACTTGAGTACGTGCTAAGGAAGATTCTTGTCGACACAGGAGGTACGCTTCTGTATAAGTCGAACCAATTAGTGGCCTACGCGGATGACATTAACATCTTGTCACGTTCCTTCACATCCGCCAAAGAACTCCTGTTGAAACTTGACCAGGAAGCCAAAGAAGTAGGCCTGAAGATCAATCCGACGAAAACAAAAATCATGACGTAAACAAGAAAGAAGACCTCCATTAGACGAAATATAATTCTGGACGAATATAATCTAGAGAATGTGGACGAATTTATATACTTAGGCTCGAAATTGACAACGAAAGGCAGTGAAACTGATGAAATTAAACGGAGAATACAGCTCGCCAATAAAACTTTCTACTCCGTTATGGCCCTACTGAAGACCAGCTGCATACACAGGAAGACGAAGCTCCAAGACTACAAATCAATAATCAGACCTGTGTTGTACTACGGATGTGAAACTTGGACCCTAACCCAAGCATCCGCAACTATGTTGAACGCCTTCGAAAGACGGGTCCTCAAGTGTATAATTGGAGCTAAACAAGAGTGCGGCCAATGGCGGATAAGGTACAACCACGAGTTGTACGAGGTCTTTGATGAGCCAGAGTATACAATAATCAATCTGCGGAATACAATAATCAAACTGCGGAATTTGCAATGGGCTGGTGACGTGCAACGAATGGACGAGCATCGGGTACCTAAGAAGGTATTTGACGGAAGGGCCGATGGTCGAAGACCAGTGAGAAAACCCAGAAAACGCTGGTCTGACTCTGTCGACGAAGACTGCGGAAAGCTGCTCGGTTTTCGAAATTGGAGGACGCGGTCATTGGACCGAGACAACTAGAGGCGTCACCTGCGAAAAGGCAAGGTCTGAGAGGGGCTGTAGTGCTACGACGACGACGATGTAATTTTTTCTGCCAAACGTTTGCCCCATTTTTTATTTTCCTTCCATTTGCTGTAATATTTTATGTTCTTCCATAATGTGTAAGTTAAAATTGAATTTCGTATGGTTTTCTGACAATATTGAAGAATTTTCAGGTTTATGTAGATTGATATAATCTGACCTCCTTTTTCTAGCTTTCAATTTAAAGACCAATTTTTCCTGCGAAGCTAGATATATTTCAATTTCTTTACAAATATCGATATTTCGAGGGTGATCTGCCCTCTTCTTCACTATTAGACTGACATGGTTCATGGTAAAATTTTCATTTCTTTTCGGATATCTTCAGTATGTGCGCAGGCACGTGTATCATTTTATCTCAATTTTCGTACGATTCAAGAGAGCGTTCGAATTATCTTGGACCCCGTGAGAGTAATGGTGTTTGGAGAAAGGTAAAATTAGTACGTATTGTAGACAACTTCATGTACATATACGGTATTGCATCAATTTATATTCTCTTTCCTTAGGAAAAATCGAATCTCGAGCTTTTTACATGGTGTGTCCAGCAAACGTGATTCAAAAAGCTCAAAACTTATTGGAGATTTACAAACGAGATTCCATTGTGGTCTCTCTGCAGTATTAGAAGTACAGGACTGTGAAGTGATTCCTCAATTGGCGTTTTTGCTAGACATGATGCCCAAAGATTATCATTTGTCTCGATGGCCCTATTATAGTATCTAAATCTGGCTGAATGATTGGATCGCAGTAAAAAATCTACAGTTCTGCAGAGAAATAATTCGCAAATAGCAAGATATATCAGCAAAAGTTATAGCTTTAGACGAGGCATACTTTGAATAAATTTGTATTCGATTGTATAAACAAGCAAACGTGTTTTATTTAATTTAGTAACTAAATCTGAGGTAATTTTTCTAACTTTCAAAGCAAAATATTGTTATCTGAAGATACATTTTTCTGTCGATATATCGATATTTTGCTTTTTAAAAAAGATTAAGAAGTTTTGGTATAAAGGTGTATGAAAATAGTTTGGCTGTTTTGAGAGAACCCTTCTCAAACTTTCTGACCTATGTTAAATGAGGCATTAGATGAACTATGAATAAATTTAGAACAGATTATATATTTCGCCGCACAATGCTTTAGACAATGCTACAGAAAACCACAAGAAAGTAAAAAGAAGAACGCTTCATGAAAACTAGTTGATAGAGTTAAGCTCAGCTGTAAAGTCATTGGTAATCAGCTTAAAAAAGTTATTGCCTGGCTCAATTGTGCTAGTCTTGTACGATGAAGCCAATATTCCAAAATTTGATTGAAAGGTGGGGATGGTGAAGATCACTATCAACGTCGGTGAATAAAGAAAAGAAGAGAGAAATAAGAACGGAAGTTAAAAAATAAGATCCAATATACGATTGATAATATTGGGAACGCAATTAAACTGATATAAGTAATAAAACGAAAATAACAAAGAAAGAGCAATTGATAGCGCGATACGTAGGTAATATTGCTAAAGACGCTAGCTCTCACTGAACAGTAGGTAAATTAAAATCACCACATAGAGAATGAGGATAATAAGAAACAATATAGTCAGACAGCTCAAAGAAAAACGTTCATACGTAGAAATGGATGCACTACAAAGCCTGCTCTGAACAAGTTTGATTTTGATTTGATGAAGCACAAAAGACGTGGTACGTATCTTTAGGATTGTTCTTCTTCGCGAAACTACAGCCCGTTCCGATGTTTATCGAAATTGCAATTATTGAATTGTTTGGATAACATTGACTGAACCGAATTCGATGAACTTTATATGGTATGTTCTATACACTTACAGTTCTTGCTCTAACAAGGAAAATAGTGATATCTGTCATATTTTTTTTTAAGTAAGCTTAAAAAGTTGAAAAATAACATAAATCGGAATTAAATTTTCAAAACCGGTTCAAAATTATTCAATGTTTATATTTAATTCTGGTTCCGGCTGGAGCCACAGATGTACAAACAAATATCAATTTTTGATTTTAGATGAATAAAATAGACGAAATAATGTCAGCAATCAACCTACTTATTTTTCACATGCATGTCTTTCGAAGAATTTTATTTCAATGTATATTTTGGATTTTTGGAAAAACAATTGTTAATAAATACATTGCTAAAACTACAATATGGTTTATTCTTATGGTCTCTTAGAAAAAAATTAATAAAAATGCACATCAGACGGTACGACCGCCTTCAAATGTTTATATGACGAGTAATACGATTTTTTCCGTGTTAAACTTTGCGAAAAGAATCACTACAACAAGACAGTTATTTTTACGTGTGTTATGTTTCATTGGTTTATTGTTTAGAATTTATTTTCGGAAATTGTGAGTCAAAACATTACAGAAGAAGTGTACTATTACAACCACCAATATTATGAAGAAAAATACTGCTGCTGCGATTGTCGTACCATAACTTACATTCACATGCCCTCTTTTCCCTTTTTGAATTATTTCCGTAAGTACATTCGTGATATCATTATCTCATGGTTATTATTTTCCGTCTATAAGATTTGTATTTGCTCTAAAGGCATTTTACACTCAAATAATTTCGATACTGCAATATAATACCTATGCATCACACGCTTTACATAATTAATTTTAAAAAACTAAGAATTTACTGTTTTTTGTTCAAAGTCCTGAACATAACCAATTTTCGGAATGAAAAAAAAACTCAAGTATTATTTTTCGTAGGCAGATATTTCCATAATCAAAATATCTAGATAACAACCGGTTTCTAAATATTCTAGTCCAAAACCACTTTCGTTTCGACCATTCGAAGGCTCTTCTCTTAATTTCAAACTACATAAATATTAGTCAATGACCTATTCAAACAGCCTATTTAATTCTTGCCTAAATCCAAATACCAAAAATTATGGTATGAAAAAACAACAATCTTAGAAGAAAAAAAAACAGATTCATGTGACATATCAAGAACACTTCATCTACATACAGATTTATTTCTCGGATGTTGTCACTCCTTCTATGTATGTACTCGAACGTCTACGATAATATTAATTAGAGCGGTTCATTTAAATTAAATTAATAGGGAATTAACTGTGTTGAAAAAAAAAAACAATCATCAGTGGTTTGGGCCTCATTTATATGATCAATGCTTAGTTAAATGACGCCATCGTTACTAGTATCGAATGAATTACTTGATAATGTCGCTTCAAACGAACCCTGCGGTGTAGTGCTACAAAAAAGAAGCGATTAAAGTTGTAATCCACTTAATGCATCGTTTTTCATCTCTTCGCTTTTGTCTTTTTGATCAGCGTGTAAGAAGACGAAAATTTATTATGACAAGACTAGTATGTGAGTGGTAACTAAGTATGTACGACAGTTGTCAGTGGTTATATCTTCATACTTGTTCATACTTGCCAGAATCGTTTTGGATAGGATTGAATGTCAAAGATATCCGTAAGTTTTTGTGTTTTCGGTGTGCTTATTATAGTACAGTAGATACAGTTGATTGTTTTGTGTCCCAGAATACGCGACAGATTCTAGCCAGAGGTGGTGATTTGTTGATATTTATTATTGTTTGAACAGTTACTATTCAGTTATAGTGATTTTAGAGTGTAGTATGTTATGAACTATGACTAGATGTTAGACTAGAATCTATTTATTACATGTTTTTAGCAGTTCTTATTTTTTTATAATATTTTTTATACACCAGATGGAGGGAAGAGCAGAGGTAAGCAGCTCTAATCTGTGTCTCGCTAGTACTAGTGTTGGCAGCCTGTTGGCAGCCGTTTTTTTGTGTGGTTTCATTTCACCACACTGCTGGTCCTTATAGGATAAGAGGTCTCATTGTTTCTTTTCAAATGCCCTAATGGGCATTTGTTTTGCCGCCCAAAGTGCCTTAGTGGCCTTCAGTGTCGTTTTGTTTAGAAGACTGCCCCAGGTGACTTTTCTATCTTCATCGATTTGTAGATATTTCATTTTATTCTGTCGAGAACCTCTGTGCCCCTAATTTTTAGAGCCCTTATATCGTTTTTTTCCCCCCGGTGAATGTAACTATTATATTGGTCTGTTAAGGATTTATGGATATACTCCCCTCTTCGCACTATTATGCTGTTTAATTTGAAGAATTTAGCATTCTGGTCCACAAAGTATCCAAGTTCTAGCTTCTTATTAATACCGTGATGTCATCCGCATATCCAAGAGCTAGCAATCCTTTATTGTTGAGGGTCCAAAGAAAGTCGTCAGTGAGTAGGAACCATAGCAGGTAGGATAGTATTCCTCTCTGATAGTATTCCTCTCACTTCTCTTAGTTTTACTTCCCCCCAGCTCCGCGAATACACCTCGGTATCACAGTACTTTGGATGCTCAGGAGCTTAATAGGCTCGTTTTTTCTGGTACCCACGGGAAGTGACTGGTTAGTGTTAACATTTTTGAACCAGCTATAAAATTTGGATATAATTAAAAACCATGGTTAGTGTGCTGCACGTTTTAAAATTTTGATGTCTGCTTGGTTTAGTAATCATATGTCATCATCATCATCGCCGCTACAACCGGGGTCCGGTCCTGGCCTACGTCAACCGTGTTTTCTATTGGGCTTGACCACGATCCGATGTCATCTACTCGGGCACCCCTAAATTCCGAGCATTCTGGTCAACTTCACTCCTCCAGCGCAGGCAAGGTCTCCCACGCTGTCGTCTGCCGTAAAATCTGCCACAAAGGGTATTCCGAGCAGGAACCTCTTCGCTCATTCGAGCTAGGTGTCCTGCCCACCGGAGTCTACCGAGATTTATCTTAGTTATTATATCTGCTTCTAGGTAGATAGCGTACAACTCATGGTTTTAGCGTCTCCGCAATCGCCCTTTTTCACATATAGGGCCAATGATTCTCCTCGAGACTTTTCTCTCGAATGCGGCTAAGAGATCAGAGTGCCTTTTGCTGAGCGCCCAAGTCTATAGATCTATACGTGAAAACTGGCAGGACTATGGTCTTGTATAGCAGGAGCTTTGATGTTCGGGTGAGATTTGGTGATTTGAAGAATCTTGACAGACTGTAGTAGGCTTTGTTGGATTTGAGCAGCCGCCCGCGTATTTCTTCCTCCATGTTGTTATCGGCTGCTACGATTGACTCAAGGTAGTTGAAAGATGGCACTACTTCAAATTTATGCTCAGCTACTTTAAAGGTTTGACCAACTCTAGGTGTTCTTCCTGCAGATGCTGCCACCATGTACTTAGTCTTTCCTTCATTTATGTGCAGCCAGTGGCGGCTTGTCAGGGTGGGCCCGGCCCGCCTGGCCCACCCTGGCGAGCCGCTACTGAGCCCGCTCGACACAAAAACACTATTATAAGGTATACGCGGATACCAACAAAAAATATCTACTTTGCTTTAACTCAGTGGCGGCTCGTCAGACGAGCCGCCACTGTGTGCAGCCCCCGTTTTTGCGCCGCTCGCTCGATCTGTATGAAGGATTCTCGTACAGTTAGTTCTGATCTTCCAATTATGTCTATATCATCTGCATAAGCCAGTATCTGGCAGACCTTGGTGACGATAGTCCCTCTCGTTGATGTGCTAGAGTCTCGGATCATTTCCTCCAACGGCAGGTTGAAGAGGAGGCATAACAGATATAGAAAAGTGCTAGGCTTTTTGCTAGGCTTTCCGAAAGCATCATTATAACTTCTGTTTTTCTTGATGCAGCATAATACATTTTTTTAAGTGGTTATAAAATAATTGAAGGGGGTGAGTTTTTCAATCAGAATCAAAGTATATTTCAGTAACTGATATGCTCGCGTAGCAGTTAAATCAATTTTTTCGCCAAAAAAGTCGCATTGGATCATTACTACTACCCACGTACGTTTTCGTATATTAAAACATATTTTGTTGCTCAACTTTTTTGTGTTGCTTCAATTCTAATTTGCACATTATACCCTTCAAAATTCACAAGCGGCTGGCAACCCTCTCGTAATGAACAATATGCAAATCATTCTTATTGTTGTTTTCTTTTATTTATCTGCAAAG
The DNA here is from genome assembly GCA_963978885.1 of Nemotelus pantherinus. Lineage (NCBI taxonomy): Eukaryota > Metazoa > Arthropoda > Insecta > Diptera > Stratiomyidae > Nemotelus > Nemotelus pantherinus. The sequence goes on along the minus strand of OZ022266.1, from coordinate 70,014,831 downwards.
AACTGTCTTGTCAGTTTATTTTAATTTTTTCCTCTCTTACTTCAGCTCAAATCTGCGTCCGTATTTTATGTACCTATATTTACTGTTTTCTTCGGCGAATCATTCGAATTGAAAAAGTTTGTATTGCTCGTGATAAGAATCAGTAATGAGCGATTTTTTTTTAAATATGGTCTCGTGGCAAAAATTGGGGACATCTACGTTTCACACTCATCAACAAATTACACATATATCTTGATTTTGTTTATGCGTGGACATATTTAAGCTATGATGCATTTTATTGGTTGATCGACGTAGTATTTAAATTCGTAAATTTTAATGCTTGTTTCTAATGGTTCAGAACGATATAAATCATTTTTATTATTTTGTGTGTCGTGGGCACGATTATTTTTATTGTAAGATAGCGTGCAGATAAGCATCTTGAGTTGAAGGATCTTAAAGATACTTTCGAATGGTACGTGCTAAATTTTTTGAACTCGTTACGGCTGTTCGATTCGGAATCGCAGTGTATGAGTACATAAAGAACAGTACTTTGAATGATTTTCTTAGTACATGAGATCGGCCATATGTTCCACCCGAAAAATACTCCGTTCATCGAAATGTAATCAAAAACTGAACTATCTGGTAGACACATTGCGATAAGGTCAATGTCTGATCCAAGGTAAATGGCACATATTGACAATATCAGAATCTTAAGTAGACATTGTATGTACAATTTGTTCGACATTGTAATTTCTTCTTCTTTTTTTTGCTTCGCGTGTGTAAGAAAAGGAACCGTTTATGGTTCGAGATGGCATTCCAATACAAGTATTGAGTTTTTGATGGGTGAATGTAGAGTACATAGACAATCTAAGTTATGTATATATTAATTTTATTCAATTGATTTTTGAAGGTGTCTCCAAATTGATGGGACTTTAATGTGAGGCATTGCAGTGTGAAAACTGTTTGTAATACGTTACCTATTATTATCGTTCGTTAATTTTCAGGGGTGAAAATGTATTTAATGAAATTACGAAATGGTTTGAAAAATAGAAATAGATTTGCGTACTATTTGCTAGTTGGAAAACAGTTTTTAAAGAAGTATTTGTTGATCAAAGCCCGGCACCACTCTTGAATGCATAACTGACTTCGAACTTTGACAGCCGTCAAAATGAAGTTTTAAATTACCAACTACTACTATCCAGTAGCTCAGCTGTTTGATTTGTTGAGACAATGCACACATATGTATGTATGTGAGTTGAAAGTTGCAAAACAGCTCGTGCTTGTGAAATAGAGCAAGAACTTGTTATTTTTTGTCGAATAACTCAGGCCAAAGTTTCAAAATTATTTTGCACACTTTATTATTATTGTTCATCACTATTATTTTCGACCGTCTGCTAAGTGGGAGCGAATTCAAACACCCTTCAATGGTTTCCAAAGACGATGAGTGGCAGTTATTTTTTAAAAAGAAAGCGGTTACAAAAAATTTAATAAATTAGGTAAGAAATTAATTTGAGGTGTGAAGTTAAGTCGTGCGAAAATCGGCAATGATCTAGCTTGAATAAAGTGAGCTGCATGCCACATATGCGAAACTTTTTGCTTTATTATATCCAAATAAATTCATCGCCAATTAGTCGACTGCTTCATCATGAAACCAATGAAAGTTATACAGTTCTACAGTTATGTGGTAATAAACTATGTTAATAAACTTTCTAATACTATTCCTGAGTAAATTTCTATTCATTTTTTCCTTTTATTTGCTAATAAATATTTTAGAATATATTAAAATCTAAAAAAAAACCTGGATTGCCGAGTGAGTAACAGTAGATAAACGGATCACTGACAATACATTCGAATTTCGGGCTGTCTTTTTCTTGAAATTCTAGTTCTATATGGACTGTAGTCATGCTCGTCAAATGGGAAAGTTTTCCTTTAAAAGCATCATTTCTTATTTCAGAGACAAGCTACTTTAATATCCACTTCAGTTCTCACTTCAGAGATTTTTTTTTCAACTTCAACTTTTCGATGAATGCATTCTATTAAAAATCAGCTGTGTCTCATACTAATCGAATTCTAATAAAATCTTAGAAAGTGAGATTATTGCTCCTCATGAAACCAGTTCCGCATAATACTATTCTTTTCGATTTTCGTTGTTAGATGCATTAGTAATTTATTAGAGAAAAAAAGTCGGTGATCGTAGGAGAAATAATTATTAATAGATTTCACGATTCGATAATTTTTTTTTTGCACAAAAGAGTTTCGCCAGTGTACTTTTTTCTCGATGCACAAAAACTGATACCTGATTTAAATTTATAGCTAGGAAATTTATTGTTGTAATACTGAATCGAGAGCATATTCATAGAGTTTCTCAAATTTTCTGATAGAGTTTGTGAGTTTGATGATTTACAATAATTTGAGAAAAAGATGAATTTAAAGCCATGATGTTATATGAATAATTCATAGCGAATGTAGATGTGATAAATTTAAAATATTGGTCAGACAAAATGGTAACATTATGATGTTTTAAACTGTTTCAATTTAAATTTGAAACAACGGAATGGGCGGAATAAACCCAAGTGTGGATCGCATGGGCTCCAATTTGGGTGATCAAAAGCAACGGCTCTGGAGATTCCGCTGCCTGAAGAAAGGTATTTTCTGCTGCGGAATATGAAGAACGGTATATTTTGATTTTGATTTGGTGACTGCGACAGGGGCGGATTTAACATATTGGCCGCTCTAGGCTTGAAAAAAATTGCCGCCCTTGCTCTATATGTAAAATTACAGTTATAATAAAAAGAACCTGAAAAGATTTAGAAGAACCTACAAAGTACCTAAAAAGAATCTATAAAATATCAAAAGGATCTATAAAAAACCTAGGAATTACCTAAAAGGACCTGAAAGAACTTAAACAGTATTCAAAAATCTTATAAAAGCCGCCTTACATTTGGAAAAAATTTCCGGCTTTACCGTACATGTAAAATAGTAAATAGTAGGTGTTTGTTTAATGTTTAACGTTTACATAACCACTCATTTGGCTTTCAGCTTGGTAAAAAAATGGATTATAGAATCATAATGGTTCGTTCGCAGTAAGTAAGACTCAATTCTAAGTACAGCGAGATCATTCAGCCGGTCTTCGTTCATTGTAGAACGTAAATAATTTTTGACGCGCCGCAACCACGAAAAACTTCTTTCATCGGAGCAGTTTGTCACGGGTTTGCAAACGCACATCCTTAAAGCAATGTCCACATTCGCATATAACGATGTCCAGTGCGCTCGAAAATTAAGACACTCATTTTTTAAATATCTTCGAGTTCAGACAGATATGTCCTTTGCAAGGCCTTTGCCTTTTTGCTAACTTCAACCGAGCTCATCGAAGCCAGCTTAATTAAAAAAGAAAACTTCTCGTGATACCGGATATATGCGTCTTGTCGTTTCCGGAATTCACATTGAAGCTTACCGATTACAGCCAGGAATGCAGCAACTCTTATACGGTTTTGACCAGACAATTGCACTCTTTCATTTCGAGATTCGCCGGGATGCAGCTTCTTCTTCTTCTTACACTTTGTATCTTCTTTCATATTCATCTGTGTTCGACCGTTTTGAACCGACTCAACAAAAAATCCCAGAAGCAAACCATAAAAACAGTTTCTAAGCGCTCCAATTTTGACTGAATTCCCTTTGCTTCGCACTGAACATTCATTTTTTGCTGAGTGTCGCTCGCAATGAAAGACAAATTTTCCGCCCCCAAAAGTTTTTGATCGAAAAAATTTTCCGCCTCCGAAAATTTGTCTTTTTTAAAACTTTCCGCCCGCAAAAATTTGCCACCATAGCCTATTCAGCCTAGTCGTAAATCCGCCCCTGGACTGCGCTTATATAAAGAACGAGAAGGTCTTAAAGGATGATTTGGTGAAACGTCGGCAAAGTAACATAGTCTACCTTTTGGACATTTTCCCTAAAAATCATCGAGCTTGTAGTGAATAATATTAATTACGCTACCTGGTTGTTATTGTGGAGGATTTATTTTGAATTTGATACTGATTGCGATCTTCAGTCGGCACTATTTTCTCGTTTTCGAATGACGGTATCGTGGCAGTTTTGGTACATTCGAAGCAAGTGATGCCTAAACTATTCTCAAATTTTGGAGAGCGATGGCCACACAAATTAGCCAATTTTTCATCCCAGTCGGGAATAGAAAATTAAGAACGCGTTTTCGCAGATACTCGTAGCAACCTATATGGATTTCAATCGATATGGCTACTGAGTTTATGTGTCTCACCGGTGAATTTATCTATCAAAATTCTCTAAATTATTAATCACTTCGGGGTGATTTTTTTTTATACATTAATCGATACGAAACAATTAAACTGAGCTAAACTGGCTTTAAATATTTTTCACTTTAAAAAAGGTATAATTTACGTTTATTTTTTAAGTTTAGAAAGAGAATATTTTTGACATTTGATGTGAAAAAAGAATATAAGATTATCTGTATCTAGTTTATTTAGATTTTGAAAAGCATGTCCTATATTTTTCAGTTGAATTAGAATTTTTTTATTTAAATTTAAATATAGGAAATATTATATATAGCATATAGTCCTATACACCATATAGTTTGTGACTTGTACACCATACAAGCTGTTAAAGTTTAAACAGTTATTACTGAATTACTTGTTATCTGTTGAATTAAACATATTTAGATGTTTTTTACCTCACTCAAAGACTTTCCTTATTTTGTATATCTTTCTCAGTATCGATCCGGTTATAATTTTGAAAAATTCTTGTTTTTTCATTTTGCATTTTTCAATTTATTATATCTTGAGAAAAAAACGTCTCAAAATTTTAGTAAGATATTCCCAAAAATAAAAATGTTACGGCAGCTTACGGCAGACCGCTGCTTGGGGTTATATACAGTTAAAATCTATTTTTTATTTTTTGCATTTTCAGAATGTATATTTAACTGATAATATTCCCTGAAAATTTCAAATCGATCCGACAAGTTTTTCCCGAGCCATACGCATATTTGCAATCACATCTCGGACTGTTAGAAAGTAGGCGGAGTACAGACCGAAGCGCATGGGAGTAAGCGAGAGGGAAGAATGGCTCGTAGAAAGCATCAAATCGAAGTATTAGAAGCTGGTGAGGCTACAAAGGGTACATCTTATAGCCCTAGAATAGATGACTCCATGTAACTAAAACAAAAAAATGATCTATGTGTTAACTTTTTCCGAAACTTTAAACGCGTTTTTCTCAAAACTATGTTTCCAAGTCGGTGACCAAGATTTCTATAAAACGACTCAACCAAATGGTTTGAAATTTTAACACAACTTTTTCAGATATATTCCTCAGGTATTAAACGAAGGAATAAGATTTCGGATAATTATTTCTGTTTTTTTCTAAACAATTTTAAATGGCAAGTTTGGTCAAAAATTCGATATTTTTTTTACGAAGCTGCCATTTTGTCAAAAATCTAAATTTCGAATATTCCTTCGATCAATACCTAGTTTTATCTATCTACCAAAAGAATATGTTTGGTTTTTTGACTTCAGATGAATTATACCGAAGAAATCGTGGTCACCGCCGAACACCTTTTTTTGGAGGAGCTTCAGGAGATCGTCTGCAGGAGCGCACCAGATCAATATTTTTACAAATTATTAGTGCCATTATGAACTTACATGTTGGCACTAAATGCATATATACTTTTTATTTTTGTAAAGTAAAATACCTTTTCACAAAAAATTAATAAAAAAAAACGTCTTTTTCCGGCCTTCTAACTGTATATAACCCCTTAATTACTGCAAGAAAAAAGATGAAGAACGCATAAGTCAGGCGGAAAAAGCGGCAAAGGCAGCGTCAAAGGAAGCGCGTTTGGCCAAAAGCGAAACTGCCCAACTAGCTTATGAGGACTCGGGAGCACTTATGTATGGTCCAGCGATTGCAGACTGAGCAATTGGAAGTGATAAAAATATATTTTTTTAAATAATATTCAATAAATAAATGGAAAAAAAACTTTAAACGCGTTTTTCTCGAAATGACGTTTTTATAAACTGCAGACACTTATTCTCCGGATTGGCCGAACCGGTTTAAATCAAATTAGGTGTGCTACTTTATTCAAGTATTCTGTGTGGTAATCTACCACAATATAGGCCAAAAGTCTACCCAAAAAAATTAGCAAGCGAAACAAAGTGAAAAAAGTAGATTTTTCGAAAAAAAATTTCAAACCGCAATTTTTTTTGTCATGTTTTTAAAATATTGTGGTAGACTACCACGTAAGAAACATTCCTCTTTAAAATGCGGTTTGGTTTTTATGTTTCAGATTCTTCATTCCTGAGATTATCTGTCCGCAGTATGACGAGGAATTTTTCGAGGCATCAACTTTGGCGCCTTCTATAAATAAGTCAAAAAATAAAAAAAAAAAAAATAAAAAAAAAATTTTTTTGTAGTCTCCAAGATGTATATTTTAATCATGCGAATTTTAAAATTTATAAATAATAAAGGAGCTGAAAAAAAAACATTGAAAAATTAGGCTGTTTTTTTTTTAGCAATCTAATCGGTACTACCCCCTTAAATGAAAGATACTGAAAATCGGTTTGATTTTTTATTTGAAAAATAGAGATCAAACGAAATTTTTTCAGTTCTATTTCATTCTGATGAGCATTCATACTGAACTGCAAATAATGCATTTTTGCAGTGGTGCTAGCAACCAGATTAATTGTCTATTCGCCCTATATGGTATATATATTCATGGTATATTCATTCATCTCGATTTTTACTTTTGTAAGGATTATCGTCATTCACTTTCTCTTTCTTTTTTTCTCAATTTAGTCGTTACAACTGTCACATTCGTGAGCACTATGAAAACGTTTATTTTTTTTACTTCAATACAATTACGAAAACGCTGCTTGATTTGCAAAGCAGCACAAAAGAAAATAATTCGAATTCCACAAAAACGACCGCCAATTAAACATTTCTGACACAATATCAGCAAAAATGAGGAATAAAGAAAGACGAAAGTTAATCATTTGAAGATGCAACACTCGATGTACCCAGCCCCATCCTCTTCACCCCAGTTTCCTAATCACACGATTTGAGCTGACTAGTATGAAAATAAAAGAATTGACGCGAATAGCATTAAATAGCATTAAATCATCCTTGATTTAAACCCTAGAAATATTTTTAATGGAATTATTACAGTAGGGTCTTTTACCAGCAGCAAACGTATGACAGCTACCTGATCAACCAAACAAAAGACTTAAGACAGTAACCTGATTATTTACAATGCTTGTGCATAGTGACACGTTTAAATCAATCTGCGTTACATGTCAGTTCTATCCGAAGGCAACGATAGTCACATTTGTTAATATTAAATTAATTACACTGAATAAACTAACATAAAAGACCAAAAAAAACAATCCACTTTACATTTCTTTGACCCGATTTCCTCCCATCTGATAACTTCTCTCACAAATAGTATAGTATTTATTTTGCTTTATTTGGAATTTTTTGTAAGTCAAATCAACAAATTTGCGTAGCATTTCTAAATTTAGTTGGCAATCAAATCAAATTATAGATTGTATTTCCAAAACTAAAGTAGTACACTAAACAAAACCGCCTTATATGTTGTAAAATAAAGCCAACAAATTTCGATAAATTTTAATTTTCCGCGTGCTACAATATTTTTGGAAAGTTACTTCAGCGAGAATTCGAACTAAAAAAATTATTCATAAATTTGCATGCGGCAATTACAGCGTTGCAATGCAACATTTCGTTTCTGTCTCATTTTAAGCTTTCTCGAAAACAAATACAAGTTAAGGTTCGAGACACAGCTAATCAGAGGACTTAGCCATTCGAAGATACATATTTGATATAATTACCTATGCTACATGAGTATCTCTGAAAATCATTTTATTTGGATAACAAGCTTACTATAGAGGGTCAATCAGCAAAATAAATTTCTCATGTTAACATATTAAAATCATTTGAATATTTTTCTCATTTGTCTTTGTGACACAATGATTTCCTATGCGCATTTTTTGTTTCGGTTGGTAAAAAAAACGTAACATATTTTTTTCAAGCAGGCTCATGACGAACTGTTCTACAGAAACAATATCATAGTAAATTTACAAACTAAACATTGTTTTCTTTTTATAAATCGATAGATAATTTTGAAATTTACCAAAATTTATTTGAAATGTGTGTAAATTTTAAATACTACAATGCGTATCGTCTGCTTTGCTTTTCAAACGAGTTCGATTTACGAGTGTTTTTAAAATGTAAAAAAAGAGGAACATTTCATCACATCTATTTTGAATGCTTGCCTGAAAAAACCTTCGATTTTTACACTAGATAAAAAACAATTTTCTAAATAAATTATGTTTGAATTTGTAAATTTAATGTGCCTGAGAATAGTTTATTTCAACACATGCAAAAAAATCTTGTTCGAATCATAATTTATAAGAGTATCTTAGATAGTGTGAGATAAAATAGATAGAAGAGATAGAACAAATAGAATTAAATAAATAAAAGTTATTTAAATTAATTTTGATTTTCAGGTTTGTTTTGAATGAGTACATACTTATAAAAATCATTGAACTACTTTTGAAAAATTTTCTGAAAAAGAACTTGAACCAACGAGAGTGTTAATATATTTGTAATTTAAATTTTCTGCAAATTCATTTTTCACTTTGGTATTGGTAGCAACAACTTCTGTATCTGAACTAGGGAATTATGGTGAAGCGTTTGGTGAGTTGAAAACTTCTTACAGTTTTCACATATCTCCCAAGGAAAGGTAGAAGTGGAATCATTAAGGAATGTTGTTGCGAGATATTTATCTTCATATGATACATTCAAAACAAGGTAGTTTATTCCGAACACCAAAATGCGTTCGTTCTTTCAGCGCTGGTGACAGCTGAAAGGGCTTTGTTTTGAAATAGGGCTACTTCAAGGGGGGTGTTTGGAGTGTGAATAGAATAATGTTAATAAATAAAATGAAAAGTCGCACTCGTTTCCTTTATTTCTACCAATTTATTTTTCAAAATCCGTATACCAGTATTTCGGCTATCACTTATAGCCTTCTTCAGCGATGTTTCTTCGAAACATCGCTGAAGAAGGCTATAAGTGATAGCCGAAGAATTTCTGAAGAATTTCTCGTAAAATTTTCAAACGGTAATGCTCTTGTAGTGGCAATAAACAACAAATATTAAATTTTCGAAAATTTGAAAGATTTTGTGACTCGTAGCCCTAAATTTCTTTGTACCCCTATAGCTTTCAATACAGTCATCGGATCAAAACGAAATTTGCAGGGTAGGCTGATTTCAATGTGAGGCAGGTGTGATATATTTTTCGCTTTGATGCTAGCGAAGGGTTGCAAGCGCGAAGCGTTTTTGATGTTTTCGCATCAATAAATGCTTGCATTAAGTTTTCATATCGCGAACATTTACAATGAAAATAGGTTACCATACATTTCCTAAGTTCTAAAAATTTTTTGGTCCCAAACATCTTTCGTTTTTTTGATCAGAAACATCTTTCTATCCGAAATCATCGGATAAAATCGAGATTGATAGAGTTATTTGATTTTGACGTGAGACAATTATGGGAGACTTTTAGTTGGGAGTGCTGGTAAAGTGCTGCAAGCACTAAACATTTTCTTTGTTTATGTTATCTTATACTGCTTTCAAAGTTTTGCAGTGTTTGGCTTTCCTAAATCTTGAAATTCATACAAATGGTAGTCCTGATATCCTTTCCACCTTATGCGTTTAAATGCATTGTTAAGATCAAAGAGGCTTTGCATTTGAAACAGGTTGGAGCACGTGTGGTAGAATATGCACTCAAAATCTGCACGATTCTTTTATTGTTCATCGAACATTAGTATTTCTAGCGGTTCAGGTGCGCTAGAGTTTTTTTTTATATATATTTTTATATTATTTTTAAACATATATGCGCGTACGATGTAGGTATAAATGAATACAGATTGTATGAAATAATTGTACTGATTGACGTACTTTTTGAATTAAGCATTAAAATATCATAACGCAAAAACTTCGAATAAAAATATTGTCGAAAGAGAATTGGTCGTATATGACAAGAAAGAAATAAATAATTATTTTTCTACATTAAAAATTCATATGCTATATATCTGCTTCGATAATCTGGTCGTAAGTACAAAAACTTAATATGCATATCAGTCGAATTGAATATGGAACGAAATCTACTCATTTCCTCTGCTTCCTTCGAAAATCAGTCTTTCCAGTGGTTTCTATCTGCTAGAGTTCTCACTATTAGATATGATACAAAGTAATATATCTTAAGCTTCAGATTTTGAAGCTTCATAAATATCTGAAGCGAAAAATATTTGTTTCTATTTATTGTTCATTTTTTAAAGATGTTCTTATTAAGTTTGACTGCTAAAAAATAAAGTTATTATTATCCTTCTATTTTGTAATTTGAACTCATGTTCTGCTCATCATATCTTTTGCCCAAATTCCACAGTGATCAAAAATCACTGCTTAAAATTACAATGATTTGAAAATAACAATCACCTTTTTCACGACATTTACCTACACTATAGTTTCAACACTCTTATTACCTATCAATTTATTCAAGAACCTATTAAAGGAAACCGGTGTATTATGGGTCCGGAAAATTTTTTGGAACTATTAACTTTCGGCGGTAATCCGACTCTTTTCTTTTGGAAACCTGTTGCTAGGTTATGGTAGAACTCAGCTAGCTGTTGTCTTTTCTGGTTAGTTGAGGCTATCGAATTATAGATATGGAAAATTATTGTTTAAATTCAGTTTTTCTAGTAGATTGAAGCTATTATTCATACTGAATTTTTTCCTCACCTCCAGATATGATGCATTCTTGTTAGCACATTTTTAATGTAATGCTACCCATGGGTCAGGTATTGAAATTTGAATCTAGTAGCTATCGATGGAGAATTCTTTAAGATATGCCACTCGAAATGTTATCTAATACTACCAACTTTTACTAAAAACGATCGGAAATAAGAAAAAAAGGGGCACAAATAAGTTTAATACTCAATATAAAAACCACTTTTCTTAAAATTCTGTTTTTTTAAACCATCACTTGACATAATGAAAATAATTTCTACAATCTGACATATTATCCAGGTATCTTGCGATCTTGATCCCAAATAAGTGTACATTCTTGAATTTATTACCCATTAATTATTTATTCAATAAATTTCCAGACTTCTTCTACATAACGTTGCCGCCGACTTTTCCGAATTCCAAAAATATCATTCAGCTGCAACATTTCAACTGCGCAACAACAATCGGTTGCAGTAGGGATTCCAAAGCATATTGCAAATCGCTTGCTGTTCAGACAGAATTAATTGACGTTCAGTTTTTACAACAGTATTCAAAAGGAATCAACTTGTTCGCTACGGTAGTCATTCGTAAATATAAAAATAAATACTGGTTCAATTAACATTTCGAATAATTGCATCGATAGTCATTTGGTTAACCCTTTGATATTTCACGGGTTGGTGTGGTTGCAATGATAGAAAAAAATTGAAATTGATGAGCATCCGTTCTACTAAATAAGTCAAATATCAAAGTATCTAAATGGTTTCGATTTTGTTATTTTTATTAAATTGATTAAATACTTGCAGATATCATATGTAAAAAATGTGTCTGTTCGAGTTTGGTTCGAATTATGAGGGTTAATTTCATTCGAAAAACTACATCGTGATTTGCATCGTGAATACTTTTAAAAATGTTTTTGTTATTCTAGATTGGAATTTTTGCGCCAAATCTTTTCTTCTTTTTGACTTCTTTTGTCTTTGCACTTTTTTGCTATTTTCTGTCGAAATAGGACATTTGGTTTGTAGAATTAGGCACATGTGCACATGTATCAGGGACTAAGTTCATATGTATCAGTGCATGGATGAGTTGAAACAATTTCCAGCAACCATTGCATCATTCTTGATTTACTGTATAACAGGGAATAGCCGCTAAACCGCTTGCGAATCCATATAAACAGCTGGAATTTGAATATCAGGCAATAGTCACCCATTGATTTAATTTTTTTGTTTTTCGATTTGATTGTTGTTTTTTCTTGAACAGGGCAACATTTTTCAATGATGTTGATCGATTGAACGCTTAAAAATTTTGTCTTTAATTTCGGATGCATGAAATGATTACGGTATTGGTTATTAAGAGGTCATAGTGCCGTCAATGGCACTCGATATTGAATATTATTGATGAAATAATAATACTTGATCTTGAAAAATTAAACTGGCTGAGTGTTTACAATTGTTACAATATGGTTTTGTTTGCTTGGAATTTGCGTATTGGGCTGGTTGCTATGAGCTATAAATTAAGCGTGGCATATTGAAGTAGGCGTGCATATATTATAGAGCAAAAAAATAAGTCTAGTCACTATTTTCATTTGTATTTAGAAATTTCGGCAAGCTGAGAAACTTGCATGATGCCGTCTGAAGATGATTTTAATTTTTACAAAATTTATTTTGATCTTTCAATCGGAAGCTGTTGCTAGGCAGTTCTTAGTGAAGCTTTCAAATGATTATGACAGATGTATTATACGATCGACTTTTTTAGTAGTAGTATACTTTATTGAGACTTTATAATACAGATGATTTTCTAAGTTATAAATGTTGAGAGCTATGTTTGACAGCGAAACTAAAAAGTCAAACCGACTGTAGTTATGATATTCGACTGTGATCAATACATGTATGTTTGTGTTGTAATGTGAAGTTGTGGGCGCTTGCTCTTGTGGCTTATATACATTGAAAAGAGTACAACTACTGCTTACATCTACTTAAATTAAATTAAAAACTAATTCAACCAAAGCTAATGGCTGAAAAAGCCTAGTTGTAGTTTAATTCTTTTCTGGAAGATATTTATTTTGGCTGGCTGCAGATTCTCTGGCTCGAGCTCTTTGCATGCATAGTCGGAGAGAATATATGTTCAGCTCACTGACATTGCAAAGAGTGTTTACTAGTGATCATATTATAGTGAAGTGGCTAGTGGTGAAAGCTAAAATCTATCCAATTTTATTAAGTTACATATTATTTAGTCTAAATTTGTAGCATTTTCACCATTATGGCTTACATTAATATTCAATATATTATTTATTAGTTACGATTTGTTTGTCTACAGCTTGTTTTTAAGTTTGTCTATTTAATAACAAACCTTGTATTTGAGAATTTAAAATATTCAGTTATCTATTCCCTGTAGGTGTTTTACTTTTAGAAATATAAAATTCAGACTTGGATGGAGGGCTGAGCGTATATTGTTCAGGTGAACAATCACTAAGAATATCAAAGGAAGAGAGGTAGTAAGAGTGTTCTCATGAAGTGCAACACTGAATAAGATTCTAGAAAACATCTTTCGAAAATTTGTAGTTCTTCCGCCGCTGTAAGAATATCGTTGTCCAGGCAGGGAAAACATATGATATTATGGGCCGGATTAGAGTTTTGTACATGAGAACCTTTGTACTTTTCTGAACGGATTTAGAGGAAGGAAGCGGTGCAAGCATTAAGGTGGCTGCTTTTACCTTAATCAGCGTTACTCCTGCTTTTAATTGGTGGTGGAAGTTAGCTCCAACGTATTTCAAATTCTCTTTGAGAGGGATAGATTCACTTCCAATGTTTAACGAAAAGGACCTGCTCTCCCTTATTGCGTGCCGGTGCGCTTTTCCGCTTGCGTTGCGAAAGCAGATGGGTGCAGATTTTCATGTGTTTGGTGTGAGTCCCCTATCCTGCATGAATGCGCCAATAGTGTTGACTGCTCTCTGAACTCTTTCTTTTGCTAACGAGGGGAGGGGATTTTGTGCATAAATTAAGATGTCATCTGCATACATAATAACACCCAAGCTGTCATGAATGGTTCTAGTTTCATTGGGAGACGAAACGGTTGGTATGTCATGAAGAAAGAAGTTGAAGAGAAGAGGTCCAAGGATTGAGCCCTGAGGAACTCCAGAACGGCAAAGAATGGGATTAGAAGTTAAATAGGCTATTCTGATTTATATATATCTGTCCGTGAGAAAACGGCATAATAAGGGAATCAAGGCAATAGGATAGTTACTACTTATCAGTTTGAGTTCATTGATTCAAAAAGAGTCGAATGCTTTCTGGAGATCGAGTGAGCAGACTACTGTACATTTTTTGTCTGTTAGGTTGCATGTGATGGTGTTGTGCAATAGCATATAAGCCTGCTCAGTGGATCTCTGGGGCGTAAATGCAAACTGGATTTCTAAGACAAGGGAAGTGGAGAAATTCCTTAAATTTGGTAGTATTATTCTCTCTAAAATTTTTCCTAGATTAGGCAAAAGAGAGATGGGACGAAAGTTACTTATTTGTCCGTTGCTACTTGCCTTGGGGATGGGAATGAGATGAGCTTTCTTCAAAGCCATGGGGAAATAACCATTGTTTATACCGTTATTGTATAATATAATGAGATGACGTGAAATAACTGAACCACACTTTTGAGGTGGTGATATTCGCTTCTGTTTTGGCTTTTTCATTAAGATTAATATTTGGGGAAAACCTTTTGCGATAAAGGTGACCATAGAACTCGTGACAAAAGTGAATTTTCTCTTCAGGGGAAGCAAAGCCTGCATCCCCTTGCCCGATCGAGTCGAGATCTAAGTTATAATTTGCATATTTACGTCCCGTAAGGATATTGATTTCCTTAAATACGTCTGGTGAGGTTTAAGTGAGCTTAACCTCCTTTTGTAATACTCATTGGCTTCTGATTATATGCAGTTCCTGATTTTACTAGACAAATGATTTATTTGGGAACGGAGAGAAATATACTCTTGATTAACACTGTTAAAGTGGTGATGGAAAGTTCACTTGAGTCTTTGTAGCATTGCTCTGCATCTGTTTATCAGAAGCAGTGTATTTTGCGATAAGCAACGGTAGAGTGAGCTCTGATGCTTCTTCAGCGGTGCATGTAGGTCTATACATGATGTTAGGGAGGCCGCCAGATTCTCAATGTGATCATCTATTTTTGTTCACTAAGCACTCGGTTATCGGGGGGAAGGTTGGGAAGGTAGTTCCGTAGATCTTTGTTAAATTTGACCCAGTTGATGGAAATTTACGATCCGTACATTTTCCGTAGAACAATTACGGGCAACTGATCAGGAAGCGTCAATCTCAGGAGCATTTCATGGTGGTCGGATAAAGAAGGAAATGTCTCACAAGTAAAGGGACAAAAGTAAGAACATGTAAAGTTAGAAAGTTAACTAGAAAGGAGCTACCTCTTGCGAAAGTTGGCACTCCTGCATTGATAATAGAGCAGTTGATGTTAGCTCCTGATAGAAGCCATTCGTACCAGAAGTTACCGTTAAGGTTGCGTGTGGAGGAGTCTCCCTATTGCTCATGTCTAGTATTAATGTCCCCTCCTAATATGAGAGAGTCGTGAGAAGATGCGATATTTAAAATAGATTGTACTGCTTGCTGAATTGGTAGACCTAGTCCACACGGTATAATTGGAGCCAAGGAGGTTCCATTCGGTCTTTTAGTTTGGAGAGTTGCAAGTGTGCAGAAAATTTCAGGATGGCTGAAATGAATATGATTGATTGTAATGCGCTCTTGGAAAAGTATGACTCTGTTCCTGGCTGAATCATTTTTTATTCAATTATACCCACCGATTCTTGGTTTGTGTTTTACACCATTAGCAAACTGACTTCATAAGCGTGATAATTGTCACTTAGATGGACACTTATCATACCAAAGACGATACTTAAATATCAAAAACGATGGTACTTAACGATGAGAAGATGACATCAGTAACTTTTTTACTACAATTTTGTTTTTCGCGCAAAGCTTTTGTTAAGTCATGTATTGTGCTTGTCACAATTTTCACTTCAATAATCTCTGAGACATGGTAATTGTAACAATGCACTTTAAAATAATAAGTTCCTTTTATCCCAATCACTGACGAAATAAACATTCTATGCTACTTGTCACTACATGTACTGTGGGAGGAAATTGTTCAATATGTCACCGCTTTTGTCATTAAATCGATTACTATACTCAGAATTAACGGCGTGGCAATAGCGTAAAGATATGTATCTTCGATAATCTAATCTGCAAATGCAAAGAATTTTGGTGGCAGCTGACAGACTTTTGACTTTAAAAGAGGGCAACTTAAATGGCATTGTTTGGGATGTAATTATGAAGGTATTGCCATATCGATTATGGGATTTGATAAGTAGGACTATTGTTCTAAATGTGGTTGAAAATTTTAAGGGCTAAATTATTTTGTCTAGCTTATTGACCCGCAATAATTTTGCTTTGACATTGCAATTTACTAAACTGATCAACATTGCGAACTTTAATCAAAAGTACACCAATTTGAGAAAACATTTAACGCACCATATTTCCACATGTCACCTTATCTAGACATCTGTTAAAGAACAAACAAACATATTTCACTTTTCCACTAAAATCCTCAAATTACACCCGGTTCGATCGAAATTGCTACCACATAACTCCTAGAATATAACAGGAGCGCGAACATTAGATAAAAACACAACAGCGCGAAAATTCATATGCTGTCATCATGACTGTTTAAAGAGCAAAAAACTATTAATGGTAGCTCAATTCTCACTATTTGCGAACAAATATTGGTATCAATCAGCTGTATTTTTTTCTAAGTGGCTAATGCGTCAAATTGTTGATTTCTTGTGTTCTAAAGACCACAGAAACCTGTGCATGTTTGCACTGATTTACATCTACGAAGGCAATTTTGTCGTTTGAATTTTATTAGTTTTTCATTGTTTTACTGCTAACGACTCTATATGGATTGAAAGCTTGCGAAATTTTGAATACACAAGTCAAAAAATCTATTTGTTAAATCAAACTTAGTCAAGGCTAGCCAAGTCTAGCTATTAAGGTAAGACGTGATCATAAAGCTAAAAAGTTCTCAACACCTGGTCCATAAAGATAGTCTTTAAAGTAATACCGTTATAACACCCTCAAAATAAGAACAGACAAACAATTTGACTTTCAATTGAATCAAATCAATCTAAATACAAAAAATTGAGTATTTTCGATACCCAAAGAATATACGTCTTATCTATAAATTCCATATTGTCACAAACTAGACTATAATCGACAAATTACCTTGATGAATCATTCAAGGTCGGTCAAAACAAAACGTTCCTTTCGCTTTCATACAACCAATCAAAGAGCTAAATCAACGTTAATTAAACCCTATATAAATATATATATATATATTCCATCCAGGTGATTGCCTTCGATCCCATGTTTTTATTTCGGAATTCTGTTTACTTATCGAAATCGATTCTTTTTTTGTTCTGCTTCGATCGCAGATAACCGCACATTAAATAGAAAACCAGATTGGATTTAACTTGGCGCTCTAAAAGATCGAGTTAAGCTTGTGAATCTAGATGTACACATACAAGCATATACATACACGTTCATACATGCATTGAGAAACACACGTGAATGGATTTTAAGTCTAGTCTTAGTAATTAACATTCAAAAGTCAATTTTTTTGTTTAATTTTAAGGTAGGACTGTCGTCATGCTTATAAATAGATGAATCTTAAAAAGTAGATCGATACACCATTGTGGACAAAGGAAACTTCTCCTACAACCATATGGTGGCTTGAAGGATTTGATTGTTTTCGGATAAAAATGACTTTGAAAACGATCGTTGACAGCGCTTTTGAAATTTAAGAAAGCTTTTTAGATTGCTTTCTAGAAACTAAATTGTTCTTTCCATCATATTATTAATTAATAGAAAAAACTACTACCTACTCTATTTCCCGTTCATCGAATAATCCGCCTCCTAAAAAGTCAACTGCTATAATCAAACGTGACCGTCCTCTCGGAGAAAAATATAAATAATTTAAAATTTTTTTACCGAAACCTGAAATTCGTACATATTTGTTCTACCGACAAGATTTCGGTTTTTTTTTCAACGATAATATTAAACTATAACATTTCCAATATCCTAAATTATGCAAATAGATTCTTGGGTGAACGCAAACCAAAAGTATGCATATTCTAAATCGCAAATTCTTTTTTGGAATTCTGGTATGAAGAATCGAATATATTTGGAGGTGTCTACCAGGATCTGTTGTACTCCAATTCCAGTTTATATGCAGGCAACAGTATAAGGTGGCCGGATATAAGAATAACAAAAAATGATTAGATGATCAGCTCTCATTGTTTTAACGATACATTTTCAACGATACATTTAAATCAATTGGATCACATTCTTCGAAAAACTGATTCCGTCCCAGTGTTTCTTTATCAGAAGCCCGTTAATACGTCCACTGAATTATGGCTTCGCTTTCAATAACTCGATCTGACCGCAATGAATTATGAAATTGATTAATGTTCCGGTTAATGCTACTCAGACATTCACAGACATTCGCAGATACCAATCACCAAACATCATATCAGCAGGTTCGCTGATCAATTAATCACAGACGAGTCCGACTAAATTAAAAGCTATGAACAGGTACCTGGTTTTTTGGTTGTCTGGACGATGACACGGCAACGTCCGGAGTGGTCTTCATTCGTAGTAATGTCGACTGGAACCAGGGGGGTGTTGAATTTTCAAATGTAGCTTCCATAGCTGAACTCGTGCAATGTAATTTCTCATTCTTAAGCCGAATATGGTAACAAGACGCGAAGCAAGGAGAATCGATTAAATAAGACAAAAATGTCCAAGCTTCGACATCTATATTTATGAGCAACGGGAAATGGTGGGAGGACGATGAATGGTAGTGTATTGTTTTTGTAGTTAAGTAGAGTAAATGTCTTCGTGCCGTTATATTCAATCATTAGATGAGTATATTCAAAATGATGAAAATGAGCAATCAGGCAGAGATTCCTAAGTTTTAGAAATAAAATTTTACAACACTTTTGAGGAAGATTCTTTCTTACTTATTAGGAGTTATTTACATAGCACTGGTTAACATTAAACTGCGTTAAAATGTTTAAAAACAGAAAATCTTTTCGTACTGATTTTCGATTTTTTCGGAAACAAGACTTGTCAAGTTAAGACTATAAAGTTCATTATTTTCTTACAGCAGAAAATGTTATTTGCGACTAGATTGATGCAACTAACAAGATGGTTTCTATCAAAAAAAATATAGTCTTATTAAAGCTCAGCCACTTTTATATTTCTCTTTTATTTGAAATAAATCGGACATGTTGAAAGAGAAAATATCAAATATGTAGGGGAAATCAGACTAAATTATAACAGAACTCAACTTCTCACCACAGCTTATTTTAGGGTCTTGGTATTATGATCCGATTTACTCGTGGGTTGACTCAGATACCTATTCAGAGCTAGGCTAAATCAAAGGTCGATGCGATTTTGTTTGGACTTGGATTTGAACCAGGAACCACACAAAGCTAAAGGCCCCCACTCACGAGCAGTCCATCAGTCCAAATAGCCTGAGGCCAGTCCAAAATTTCACCGTGTGTGGGAGAACTTGGATGGACTCATGGACTGAAACAACCAATTTGGATTTCCAATCAATCCAAAGTCCATGGACTCAGGCCATCGGGCCTTTTTTGGCTCGACCGTGTATGGGAAAATAGTAGGGCGAATTTGGACAATCGATAAATAATCGTGTGTGTTGAAGCCTCAGTCCAAACAACGTGGCAGTCTTGCTTTGCACGCTGACCTGTGACAAGCTCATTGACTGTTTCTGTGATTATTTCATTTAATCGAAAAATTCAGCATAATGGATAGTGGTGGCCATGATTTTGTTTTGGAAGTTATCGAATATTATAGGTCACATGAATGTATATTATATTACTTGACCCAAAGCCTACAACCGCTTGCTAAGTACCGCAAAGTAGCGGTCAATCTTTCGTGAGGAGTGATAGTTTGACTCATATTTGTATCCTTTCGTTTGATAAATGGGGTGACCAACTATACCAACGTGTTATGTGTCGTATCATCCATTCTTAAATAATTTTGCCAATCAGAAGGCTCAAGTGTGAGTTCTTTTACCCAATTTTACAATTTTTGCCACTCCTTTTTGGCAATCGTTTTTTATGTAGATGCAAGTTGCAATTGCAAAAAACTCCTCCATATGCTTCTGATCCATTATTAGATTAAAAATAATTTTTTCTTCAAGTTTATTTTTTTTCTAAATTAATTACAGAGAATGAAATGGACTGACTAGATCGAGGCTCTATCGTGAGTGGCAAGCTAAATTGGACTTAAACCAAACGGACTCAAGCCAAATGGACTCAGGCCATTTGGACTGCTCGTGAGTGGGGGCCTTAAGAGCTAGTGAGCTATCATCTAGGCTACACGAACTAATAATACTAGTAACATTAAACGAAAGATTATCTAGTAAAGTTTTTCAAATTGTGAATTGTCCTCAGCTTCATTTCTTATCACTCCTCAAAGTGTCAGTCAATTTGACAGTTGAAGGTTGTATTTTAGTGTGTATGTTGTTGCGCGTTCACAGCTCGCGGCTACTAACTTTGTATCTTTAGAATAGAATAGATTCGAATAATTTATGATTTTTATTGATTCGAATTATACGCCACGTCTGTCAAATTCTAAATTCTCCATCTTCTTCTCGGCCTTCTTTTATCATTCATACAATTTTTATTGTACTGTCATTGAACGAATTGGCACAGTGGTCTTACAATTCACGTAACACTACCCCACCTTCAATCTTTTATTATTGCGCCAGCCGGTCTCATGGCGTCAGAGTCGTAGTATGGGGCGAGACGATCCAAGTGCACGAGATTCATTTTGGCCTCGGCTTTCGGTGCTAGTGAACGCGGTCGACTACGTCGTTTATCCGGGTAATGACTGTATAGGGCCCCTCTCAATCATATTGCAGTTTCGGAGATCGACCTTAACGATGTCGTGGGGTGTATAACTAAACCAGCTTGTCCTGCTGGAACAACTCGATGTATTCGGTCCAACCGTTGCCTTAGTTCGCTTGCGTACTCTGAGACGATTTGAAGTTACACGGAAAGAGTTCCGAACTTCACATCAGCTGGTAGACGGAGGATGTTCGCAAATAAGACTCTGGTTGGTGCTTTACAAGTTGACGCAGTCTCTGTTGCCTCATCAAGAAGAGAGGGATGTGTCGATCCCATTCCCTTTGTTTCTTCTTGACCTCCTTGGCCAAATGTTTATTCAGCGTGTCGTTAAACCGTTCGACCATTCTATCAGACTGGAGATGAAGAGGCGTTGTTCTTGTTTTTCGAATCCCCAGCAGCTCACACAATTCGCCGAAGACTCTACTCGAAGTTTCGATCCTGATCGGAATGCACATCGCGAGGTATACCATATTTGCTGACTCAATGTAGTACGATTTGCTCTTCTACTGTAGTCGCCTCTTGGTAGGAATGAGGTACACTTCTGGCCATTTGATGAAGTAATCGGTCGCAATCATAGTATACCGGTTTCCCCATTCGGACTCAGAGAAGGGTCCGGCGATGCCCACGGCTATTCGTTCGGACGTAACTCGTACGTTGTAGATTCGCAGCTGTCTCCTTGGTCTTCGTTTTGGGCCTTTGATGGAAGCGCAGTTGGTAAATATTTTGCATCAATCATCTACGTCGTCAGCGAATAAGATCTAGGGTCTTGCTAGGGTCTTGTTTACTTTCTTGTGGCCTCCCGACGTTCCTCCGTGCATCTCCTGTGGTACCTCGTTTACTCGGCTTTTTGGAAGAACAATTTGCCTCCTGCATGATATATCGTCCACCGCTTTCCATTTCCGCTTCAACACACCATCCTCAATCTGCAGACAGTTCAATTAGGCCCAATAGCTTTTCATGACAGCGCCATGCTCCAACATATCCTTCCATTCTGGACGTTTCGTTGACTGCTTCCACACCAGCAATGGCCCAATTTTGTCGTCGGCTAGCTGAGTGTTTCTTATCTCTTCCGATGTCCATCCTTTGTTGTTTCCAACCGTCAGTAGCCGTACCTCCATGCTTGACTCATTTTCCTCCAATGTTGGACTGGTACGACAAGACAGCGGATCAGCATTATCATACCCGATGGACTATCGCATCGTCGTAGGATTGTAGTTTTTCAATCCATCTAGCGGCTTGCATTTCAGATTTTTCGAAGTGTAACAGCCACCTCAGCGAAGCGTGATCAGTTCGAAGAACAAATGTTTGCCCTTGTGGAATTGCTTTGTTGTCTCCATTATAGCCAGTAGTTCTCTCCTAGTTACACAGTGTTTCTTTTCGCTCTTTGAGAAAACTCGACTGAAGTACGATATGACTTTTTCTTCACTATCTATTAGCTGGGAAAGCACTGCACCAATCCCGCAGTTACATGCGTCGGTGTCGACCACAAACATCCTCCCTAGCTTCGGATATGGCAGCACAGGAGGTTTGCACAGCTTCATCTTTAGTGAAGAGCAGGGAACATCCTCAATAATTTCCTTTTCGGGTTTTATTCTCTTCAAAATGTCCCTGTCGAAATTCATAACTTGCAGATTGCACTAATGCACTAATTTACAATCTCTTAAGGGGAAACCAAAGGTGTTTTCCTTAAAAGGCTGTAAATTGTTTTCTGCTCAGAAAATTCAGAATATAGGTAGAGGTAGTACCAATAGCATTAATCTTCGCTTTCTATTAAGCTTAAAGTAACTAGTGGAGCGCTGGCATTATGCTCAGTCGCTGGCTCTTAAGACTATACAAGACAAACAAATGCAATTATTATACCGCGGGCAGTAGATCGCTGCCTTAGCGAGTAGGGTAACCGACATCTCGTAAAAATTCGAGGCCCAGACTCTGCACTGACTGTCATAAGTTCGAACATTCTGTTAAGTTTCATAAAAAATGTTGCTAGATGTCTTAAGTCTGGTAAGACAGAGAGCAAAAACAATTTAACTCGTTTAAATGCATTTTATAACCAAAAAACTCATAGACGCTCGAAATAAAGCCGGGTGGGCTGTTTTCAGGAACAACATGAAAAGCAGAATCTTCGCCGATATTACGCTGATATTATTCTTTAGATAAAAGTGGCTGAACTTACATCCACAAACGGAACTTCATTACCAGACATAGATTCCTTGAACTGTCCGCCCCAAAACAATAAAATGGACTACCTACGTCGATTATTTCAGAAAATGTTGACACCTTTCGATTATTCTATCTTTGAAGTACAAGGCTCTTAAAAACAGCTTCATCAAAATAAATTTAAAAATGCTCGTAAGCAAATCTCCCTATACACCTCTCAAGGTAGCCATCCTAGAAGATTTTACTAGGAATATCTAATCCTTCATACGCAAAAATACTTTTTTCAATTCTAAACCTACTCGATATTCAAAATTTGGGTGGAACGACAATTACTAGAGTTTATTATAATTACTTCTCAAAAAATTTCATCGTCTCTTTACTCAAACACATAGCAATCTTAGCTTCTCGAAGGCTAATGTACTCATCGTCCACTTAAGGACTCTTTGGCTGACCTTTATAGTTTTTTTAACTTAAAAATTCCAATTTTATCTACATTAGGAGTTTCTAACCACACTTGAAGACAGTATTGTATTGTTAGCAAATTCAAACAATATTCAAAATTTGGTCCTGCTGCACCAAAATACTGAGGTTTAAGGCAACACAAAAATCCTTTATTGGAAAATATTTCTTACATGGTGAGGTTAAATTTTGAAAATGTGTAAAAACGTTTCTTTGCTTTTTTGTGCAATAGTTTGACTGCCTACTTTATTCTTTGTTTTTGAAGCATATCATATGAATTTTATAGCAGAATTTCGGAATTATAACTATCCAGCGTCATCGGCCAACGGTACCACCGCCCTCAAAGCGGATTCCAAGCTCGACTCGAAAGAAAGAGAAAAGTAGCTGCTAGGAAAGATTTATGGTACATTTTATAATGAATTACGTGATGGCATGGTTATTGAAAAAACTACGAACGAAAGAACAAAGAATTTTCCCCTCAAAATACTATTCAAATAAATCTGCCTGAAATTATTAAAATGCTATTGAAAAGCTGTAGAATGGCCAAAAAATGTGTTTCCTTTAGTCGCCAAAACTGGTACTTTGGCATTATTGAGTATGTAGGATACGCACTATTTCATTTTTTGTGTGAGGTCATTGGTTCAAATCCAGTTACCGACGAAAAAACGCGCTTCGTGTAACGTAGCTCGAAGGATACCTACGTCAAATCAGCGGCCAAATTAGATAGTGGCAAATAACCGCTGTTAATGAAGTTTCCTTGCATTTCTGACTGTAGGTTTTCAGGTGGTATTTTTTAAACGATAAATTGTCCCCAATACCTCCAAAATGTTTTGACTACATAGCCTTCTCCTTGTGAACTCTCTCTCTTTTATTAATGTTTGCTTCTTTTGAAAATCGAAACGAACCACTCACTTTGAAGCTGATGAAAACACTAACTATGTAAGAAACAACAAGAAATGGCACCAACTTTTTGTAAAGCAGGCTGCACTAAGCGGAATTTTAAATTATTTCGTTTTTTTTTCTTGCAAAAATCGCATGTTTTTACTCCCGCAAATGATTGTGGACTTTAGTGTATATGCACAACATGAGTGAAGTTTGTAAATGTGAAAAAATGTAATATCAAATAGCAATTTAACTACTGAGAATTTTCAACGAATCTAACTTTTACAATTTTATTGAAATTATAGCCTTCTTTTTTTCTGTATACTGAATCCTATTCTACGAGGATTAGGTTGGTTTATACACATCAGCCATCGTTTATCGATACCACCATAGTTAGAGATGGGACTGCTCCTGCGATCACTGATACTAATCGCACTGTTCTTTGAAAAGAGCAGTGAGTAGTGCGATTGCTCTCTGCTCATGCTGTTCAATTGCTCAATGCTCTATTGCAGAGCAGGAAGTTTTATGAAGAGTAGTGAGCAATTTGGTTGTGTTTTGCTCATGTTGTTCGACTGCTCATTGCTCTTTTGCTGAGCAGGAAGTTTTGAGGCGAGCAGTGAGCAATTTGACTGTTCTTTGCTCATGCTGTTCAACTGCTCATTGCTCTTTTGCAATACAGAAAATTTTAAATGCTCTTCTATTCAGTTTCTTTTCTTTCTACTATTGCGAGTATTTTCGGACTTGCAAGTACTTTATTCAATTATTCCATAGTTGGGCAAAAACTGCCTTTATGGCGCTTTCGATGATTGAAAGTGGTCGGGGAGTATATTAGTGATATATTAAGGGCGAAAAAATTTTTGATAGGGGAAATTGGGCAAAACCGTCCATATTTTCCAAAAATTTTTTTTGATCTAGCATGAATTTGGGTTCCTTTTTGAGTTGTTTCGGGCGAAATTTCCATACAAATCTGGAAAAAAGCGGCCTAGTTTCTAAGATACGTCAAAATCAAATCCTCCCGAAAAACTGAAAGTAGCACTAAAAATGTTGAGATCCTTTTTGGTTCGCCAGTTGGCTTCTGCGGCGGGGCTCGTGGCTGCACTCCAACCCTATCGGGGCTGTGACTCATGTCCAGCCTTACCGAAGAGATTGGCCCCCTAGTGGGTGCATGTTTAATACACGTAAAAATTTTGTTATCATTTATCAATAAGATTTTCGACAAACTTTCTTGCTTCGGTGAGGCGAAGCAAGAAAACGATTTTTTTAGATTAGCCAAGAAAAATAGATCTTCGAAATTAAATTACATACTGCATAATACTGTCCATGCGTAATAACATTTCACTACGTTGCTTGCATCAAATTTATGACATTTTGAAAACCACAAAACTACTATACGATTTACCAAGCACTTGGCAATACATTCTTCTGCTAGCAAGTGCCGAATTAATGCAGGCAACGTATTCCCAAACATACTACACCTGCTCTAAACATGAGCATCCATCGCCACGGGAAAATACAGTAACATTGTAAGCATACAATGCGATTGCAAGCTAAGGCTAGAAATTGCTGTATCAAGCACAAATCGAAGGCGATGAGAAGGTAACGAGCAAACACTGGCAATGAGCAATCAAAAGTAGCGAGCGGTTTTTCGTACGCACGAACCTGTAATCGCAATTGCGATTGAATAGCTGCTACTCTAAACTGCTCTTTGCTCAAACTGCTCTCTGCGATCACTGCTCAGTAAGAAAGAGCAGTTAAGCACATATCTAACCATAGTGTAAGTTTGACCATTAACTTTGACCATTCGAGTGACTTCTAGGTTACAGTACTTACGAACTCTTACAATAAAGTGCGAATTTCGCTTGATCATGACTAACTTAAAATCTAATTTACTGATTTGAAAAATATGAAGCTACAAAATTATTACTTTACAATAATATATGTAGCGAATAATGAAGATGGGAGTGGCCTTAGCACAACTTAGAACCAGACCGAAGTCCAGAACCAAGAGTGCTAAGGCCACTCCCATCTTCATTATTCGCTACAAATGGCGCCCAACGTGGGGCCCGAAACTTGTTTTGGGCAACCCACACCAAAGTGAGAAAATACTTATGAGTTTCTACTCATACTCCCCTTAAGACTTTACGTCTTCAATCCTTAAAATTTCCATTCTCACTAGCAGGTCTTAGAATCGCCTCCTTTGCGATTCATTTCATTTCGTTCGAGAGAACAAAGCCCTTGTATTAAGACCTGCATCGCTCGCTCTTCCTTACTAGCCGCAAACATCCTTCCCAATCTTTTCCTTTTAAAATCATTTCCTAGTTAGCTTACCTCTTGGGCAGCTTCCTGTTGTGTTGTCTTTTTTTTTTGAGTTTTTTTTGACTCTGGGTGCAACCTGGAGGTTGGCCGCGGATAACAGGTTGTGGTGGTTTACCGCCGCTCCTGTCCCGGTCAACCGAAGGGCCCCTGCCCCACTTTATGTTGGGAAGCTGTCCCAAATTTTTTATCCTTGCTGTCTTGATCCAGCTTCGGCTTTTGGCTTGGGTTTGGTTCAAGCTGTGGTGGATTACGTGGGGTTGGCGTGGTGCCACCTACACGTCCCTGCAGCTTGGCCAGACTTGAACCATTTGCTGAGGTTGAGTCAAGCAGCAACATAGTTGTTTTTGGTCCGTGGGTATTTTACATACCAGTTTGCGGCTACGAAATTCATGACGGATGAATACTACGTAGCATCCCGTTTCTTGAGAGCCAACCATCCCCATTTGTTTAAAGAACCCACCCCAGCCGCAGCGAGCTAGCAAAGCGGCACCCCAGCATCCGTCGGGGTTGGTTAAAGGGTGCTCCGCTAATGCGGACGAGGGGCCTTCACGGCCATTTCTAGGGCACCCTGCTCTCGGGGCAATTCTTTTTTTTTGTTTTGCCTCTTGAATGGCACCAGCCATTCTACTTTCTGACCTTAGCACTCTTGGTTCTGGACTTCGGTCTGGTTCTAAGTTGTGCTAAGGCCACTCCCATCTTCATTATTCGCTACATATATCCTATGCCAGTAGTAGATCTCTAGTGTCCTATTTATGATGAAACTTTAATACTATGCATATACTTATTGCAGTCATAATTTGAAAACATAAAACAGCCTCCAGCAAAAAATGAACTACAACTAACTTTGTGACTTATATCTATGTTTATTAATAGAGGACAGAAGTGCTCCACAAATCAACAATTATTTGCCAATAGGACAGATTTTACTTTGTAATTTTCTGAGTAATATCTCCTATTCTACTATTCTTAATCCTTAAACGTACGGTTACAAGCCATATCTTCAATTCCTTAAAAATCTATTTTTGCTGCTTCTAGGAAACTTCCTAATTCCTTGATCTGTTCTTTGCTATGAGTAGTGAGTAGTGCATCTACTGAATTAAAATACTGAAAGATCTGATATCTGTTTCTTATATTAATAAATTCCAGACAGTCTGATGGTCTATAAATCTGATGGTCTATATCATCAATTGTTTCACTTAACGGACACTTTGGGTCTTGATGCAAACATAAAATGCAAACATAAAATGCAAACATCTCCCCCACTAATATCAGACCAGTTTTTCAGATTATTTACCATTTGATCATTTTTAATGAATTTACCTGACGAGATTGCTATATTGAAATTGCCGCTATTTAATGCAAATTCTAGATTTTTTTTATATTAATTAATCTTTGGATCTTCACTTGTAAGATCTACATTATTGTATAGGGAATTTTTTGATAATTGACATTTTTTGCTAGCATTCAACACAAATTCAAAAATACTTTTGCTATTTCCTCTTTATTTTTTATAAGACTATCCCCTTTATTATTCTCCAGAAGAGAGTTCATAAACCTCTCAAACTCACTTACTACAAAGTGGTTCGGACCATTAAATATAGGAATTACTTCTGATTTCCCCTTAATAAGTTCACATTTCATAACTGAAGACATAACAGTTCCCCGATTCATTTTGAGGGCATCCACAATTTTTATTTCTCTATTGGTATTGCTAGTGCCTAATGAACTATTGCCAAGAATGGAAGGGAACCACTAAAGTTCTGTTCATATAGACCTTGAAATCTGTTTACATTATTGAGTATATTTCTTGCCTCAAAGAAGGTAACATTTTTTATGGCCGCTATTCCGAACACCTTTCCTTCTGCTTTCCATATTGGGCAGTTTTTATCAGTTGCCATGTGGGTCAGCGAAGCAAAAAGAATGCATACAGTTTTTGAGCAGTTCCCTTCACATCCTACTGTTCAGCATTTTAGACATTTCATCTCTGGACATTTGCAGAATTTGGCTGTATGCCCCAGTCTTCCACACTTTAGGCGTTGTCTAGGTTTAGAAATGTAATATTCTACCTTAATCCTGACATCATCCACTTTAACACATAATCCACTTCAGGGAATTCATCCTCTTCAAAGGTACACTTAACTGTACGGGACGGAACGAATACATTTGGGTTTTCTCTGCTTTTCATAGAAAGCCTTTCTTTATTCTTAATCGAGACATTCTTTAACCTGTTTTCGAAACTGTTGCCTGGGATCCCCTCATTCAATATATCGTCTATCTCAAATTCTAATGGAATATTCCTAAGTATGCCAAACCTGTAAATGAGGTTATTTGGGATGTATCCTACCATATTATATTTTTTAAGTAAACCCCCATCCAACATAGCGTTAGCATCTTTTGCCTCCTTGAAGAAAATTTTTATTCTCCCAAACCCATTGTTCTCTATTCTATCAATATTGTTAACCTTTCTTTTCTGATACTAGCATAGAAAGCTAAATCATCCAATCTACTTTGCTCTCCCTCCCCATTCACTTAATCCACCATTAAAGGGTAGGTTTTCTTTGTTCCTGCCAGATATCTATTATGGTTCCTATCAAATTTATTTTTGCCCATTTTAGAATTTTCACCAAAGCTCACACTTGACAGCGCAGACTGGGTGAAAATTTACTTAAAATATACATATGCCAATTTTCTGCAAAATTGCTGTTCAGAAACAAGTATTTTGCTTTTTTTTGGTGCGAAGCATCAGCTGCATTGTGCTAACAAAAACTTGACCTTATAACTCAAGCTTTCAATGCTAAGCTAGAATACTTAACCACTTAACTACTTTGAAGCGTCAGATTTAAAATCAATCTAGTTATACAAATTTAGTAATACCTTAAAAGCTTTGACACAAACGAGCTGAAACCTGAAAATATCACATCTCATCTCTGCTTATAGCACTTTCTAACTCAACATTTCGAATCATATCAGTCAATCTAAGTTCTAATCTTTTTCTAATTTTCTCTCAGATCATTTTACGATCATAAAAAATTTTTATAGTTTTTTCAAAGCTTTTTGATGATAATGAGCAAGATAGTAGGACTATCAGAAACATTTTTTTTTTACGTTTGAGATGGTAAACATCAAATGAAGTCATTTCGGTAGTAAAAAATCTATCTATAACATGTATGAATTTGAATTTAAATTAATTGAATATGACAGCAAATATTAATGGTTATTTATATATTAAATCTCTTTTTATTGTAGAAAATTCAATCAAAATTTCCAACTTAGTAAGGATTAGCTGATGATTGGATATTGAAAAGATATGAGAAATCTTTATATCTAAGTAGAATTATAAACAATTGCTGACCTGGCCCATTTACAGATGTGAACATTAAGCAATTAATTTTGCTTTTGAAATTATGCATTGTGAATGGATCTATTGGATATGATCAGTTGATTTAAAAAAATATATAAATTTGAGTAATTATTTTATTTTCCAGTTTTTCGAACAATTACTGTTAATTAATTCGTCGGAGGAAAATTTGATTGAGTCTAGATCTTATTATCTCTTTAATACCAAAAAGATAATTGTTATCTATGTATTATATTCATTGAAGAATAAGTTTCGAGGATCAAAGTCGCTGCACAAGTGTATCGTATAATTAATCGTATAGAACAAGCTAGCTGGATAAAAGTCACTATCGAATTTCGTGGAATTATTAATCTAATTCGGTATAGGAACCTTTGGTTGCTCCGCTTCTGCTGGTAATATTATGAGCCAGGTATAGAAGGAAGAAGTAAGTAAATTTCTTATTAATTGTAACTTTACTCTTTGCGGGATAGCATTAGATATGTCAGTGAGGTTTTAGTTTTTTTTTTTTAAACTTGGATGATTGATTTAGAAGTTGCAGGTATGTCTTTTTATATTTTAACTTGTATTTGTCGATCTTCAAAGATCATAGCTCCAGAAAATATATGCCACATGTGTCCCCGATCTGAAATTTACTTGCATGATAGCTATAGCTGTTAACTTTCAATCCATGATGACCACACTTTTGTACAAATGTTTTCGTTAATTTCTTTCACATTACGTTCAGACCATGTCAGAAATAGAGTTTTTTGAAGACTTGCAGAAAAATAGTCGAGATCCGGAAAGAGCTGAGATCACTTCGTAGCCAAAAATTCATAGTGGATAGCAGGGGACTTGGACTTGAAACTATCCGTCTGCCACGTACAGTCAACAACATCGGGTAAGCGTACCATTTCTGGGCGTACAAAAGAGCTTCGATGAATCTAGGGAGAAAACACAAGGAGGCTAGCTATGAAGTTACAACAAACAAGTGACGTTAACCAAGTAAGAGATACTGCTTAAACCTCAAGGTTGTTTTATTTGAATCGGAACTTGGCTTGTGGTATCAGAAATGCCAGTGAGAGTCCCGAGAAGTACCTAATTATGGGGAAAAGCGTGATTGCTTGTGAATGTCAAAGGCGTTTGATGAAAAAAGAGGGGTTTTTCAAATTATGTCAGCACAAAGTTTACAAGGCAGTTTTACAAACAAACTCGGAACTGGAGCGTGAAAGCAGAGCATTTCCTTCGTTTTATTGTGTTAGGCAGGCTTCCGAGAACCAGATTTCTGTCATCTTACATTTCACACATAAAAACATATGCTGTTAGGTTTTTTTGGCAATGATAAAAACACTTTCATTTTTCTATTCTTATTTCATCCTACAGATATTATGACCCGGAATCGAATTTCTATCACAGGCCCCAAACTATCGTATTTGCATAAACGTAATAGCGAAATTTCGATTGAAATTCATATTGCAACACAAGTTCACCCCAAAAACAAAAATAAATAAATTAAACACATGTTTATAGCTTGATGAATTTAAAGTGATGACTAACGGCTAATTGTTCTACTATTTTGAAGCTTCAGATATTCACATAAATCTGCAAACAATTTTTAATACCTTCAACGACAACCGTATCATCTTCATCGTTAAATAATGCTGAATCCGATCGCGTTACATTCTCTGCGCAGCTTGTTGTTGTGACCAGCAATAGATACAGGATCAGACACAAACACTTTAACTTAGTCCTTAGCATAGTCGTCCTATAATTCTTTCCTGCGTAAATCGAACCGACAATAAATCGTTGGAAGAGAAAAGAAACCGATCTATTTCACTTGCGTCATATGATATCCACACGATGGTGGCCCCAATCGGCACTAATTTATGTATATATCACAACCGAATCGAGAACCTTGCTTCCTTTCTTTGCCACGACCAAATGGAAATCGCGACGCGAACTCTCTTTCAAAGATTGCTGTCGATAGCTGATATAGATACGATTATACTTTAAATTATGTACAGCAAGCCACCCGACTAGAACAAGTTCGAGAACATTTATGGTAGGCAACGAACACGAATATTGATTTCGACTTCTGCGCGATCGGATCGAATCGAATCGACCAAGAAAACTCTCCAGTGAACTGAGCTGAGCTAAACTGAACTGATTCTTCGATTCGAAACGATTAAGACCTTGCCCGTGACATTGACTCAACTGTATCGATCTAACCACTCGTAGACTAGACTAGACTCGATTCAACTCAAGAAGAAACGGGTGTAGCAACGATCATGGCACTTCTGATATTCGCACTAATCTCACCTTGGCCATCGAATTGTCTCTTATATAAAATTTCCCGACTGTTACATATAAATAAGTTGCGATGTTCAATAGGTCCCCACCAATTTAAGCTTCTTGAGTTGTCGTTGTCCCGTTGTGTGTCCGTTGGCCGATAATTTGGTTTGGGTGACAATTCATGGTCTTAAGATTGTGGTACGGATAGAACTCATGTATGAGAGTTAGTAGAGCTTTTTTTTCGTGGGGTTGAGTGAGTGCTTGATATTTCTATTTTCGGGGAAAGGTGGTAATTGTGAGGGTTTCGGTATTTTGAACATCAAATTAACTTAGCTGATCCTTTTTTTCTAGAAATTTTACACAATCCTTGGCTTCACTGCAGTCTTTGATGGTAGATACTTTTAAGTATATCTTTTTACCAACATCTTTGAAGCCATGATTGCTATTTTTCAATTTTTTTTAGGTGCTTAGAAACTAGCTTTTCATCGTAATTAATGTGCTCAAAATCCGACTTCAGACCATTCTCCCCTCCAAATTTCATAGACACAAGTCACCACATAATAATATATTCATTGGTTCCGAACCATTTTTGCTTTTATTATCTCGCCTGGCTCGTTGAAAAATTAACTCGTTCGCTCAAAATGCGTTTTGCGTATTCACATACTTAATTCAGTTCAGGATGAAACAGAAGAACCGAACACATGAACAAATCAAGAAACAAAATACACGCAACTAACCTGTTCGTCATGTCCATCGCAGAAATGTTCTAAAGGCTTTAGAACAAGAATGCTCACTTTCGACAGTAGCATGTACTCGAGTGATCTTGTTTCTTTTCGGTTGACTTGTCTAGAAGAAGTCAAAGTTGTTGACAGCAGGATCAATGGTTGTTGCATTGCTGATGCTATTCCTGTACCCCCTTGGCCAGATTCATAGTTGTTGATGGTGATGTGTGTTGGAGCTTTGTTGGATTTTCTTGTAACATCTTCATTTGGTCAATGTGTTGATGATCTCGGGTTGGATGAATAGATGAATGGCTGAGTTGATGGTTTGGTATTCTCTTAATAAATAACAGCTACATGTTTTTCAATTTATAGTCTGTATACGGTTTTTCACTTTCGTCATGATTATTGATTGAACTTTTTATGGATTGATGTTGGTCTCGGATGCTACAGATAAGATGGTAGAGTAGGTCAGGAATTGATGTTCATATTAGGAATTCCAAGTGATGATGATTGAAATTTATGATTGGAAGAATTGAAAGAAGCATAGAAGAATATCCAGTTTCTTTGTTAATAGATCAGAGCTTCATTTATGTTCTCAGGCAGCTTTTACTAGCTTTAAAGTTTTGAAAAATATAAAACCGGGTATTGAATATGAGTTTAAACTTAGGTTTAAAGTTGAAATTGATTAACTAAAGTGTGTTTTATCGAATTAGTTTTTTGCAGGGAAAAAGATGATCTCAGTTGATTAAAACATGTTTGTTTAAAAAGCAAGTGCATTCGAACATAATACCGCAAGCATAGTATTTACAATCATTGAGGAAGCCTATTTCAGCAGCATATGGCGGAATTTTGGATATTCTCGGAGAGTTATTTAAAGTAAAGCGAATTACGCCTATTATCAATCTGTTCAATTCAAAATCTTCTAATTGTACCAAATAAGATAAATCAATAAAATACGAAATAGGTAAGAATTTATTGACAGATCGTTCGTTTTGGCACATGAATTCAGGATTGCCAGCTGAATTTATGACACGGTCTCTGATGTTGAATAGTTTACTAAGGATTCACCTGGCTGAATCTGGTTGTGCACGTTCATCATGGCCATCCTAATTAGTTTGGCTATGATATCGAAATCTCTCCGTCCAAAGTTTTATTCTGTTCATACTATCATAGGCGGTTATAGATAATTAGAATAAATTTTAACAGCCTCTTGATTGACTACCACAAAAAGAAAATCTAATCTTTTGCAGACTTGTGTGGAATGAAGTTTCGTTGATATGAGCTCAGGAATTTCTGGGTAAATAGGACTATCCAGCCTACCAGGATAGTAAAAACAACTTGTAGCCTAGACCAAGCAACCGGAAAAAAATCTTCACCTCCTACGAAGATAAAATATGAATTGTCTCCGTTCGCTGGAATGGAGTGAATTGCATGTGCCACTCGTTTCTATAACCGTCACTCCAAAACGAGAAGAGTCGTGACGGCTCCAAATAATTTCTAATGAAACACTTTGTTAATTCTTAAAAGTTTAAGGTGTATTCAGTTCAGTTTACTTCTACTTAAAATACAATGATCCATGCCAATCGAGAGCTGGGAAGTATTCTTGTTTTACGCAGTCAATCTTCACTCGACCCGCGTCGTACAGCTACGAGGGAATTGATAGGCATTTTCTTTCACTGCATGCTAAAAATTTAATTTCTTAAACCTATCTGCTAGTTAATGATTCTTCAAATGAGTCTAGATTTCCATGTTGAACGAAATTTAGTTTTTTATACCGGAACAGGGGCCTTAGCTGCTGATACCGATTTCATTATCATCGTATACTCCAGGTAATCGTATTTGCCCGAAGGATACCAATAGATTCTCGTATTGAATTTGGTCGCTTAGAAACACTTTGGGCCCTTTAATTGCTGCCAATTGTCAACGAACATCCTCTAGTTCCGTTCTTGAGTCCTCAAGCCAAACACTTACCCGGAACTGTTGTTTTTACTATCCGTTTCATTTTTTTCCATTGATCAACTGCTATTGGACACAAGTGCAGTAAGGGTTTCCACCGGTGATTTAAATGTATTGAATGTATTCTTTGGTGCTATGCCTCATGAATATGTCTTCTTTTTGTCTTTTTGATTCTGCTCATTCATTGGATCACTTTCCTCTCCAACTTTATTT
Source organism: Nemotelus pantherinus (assembly GCA_963978885.1). Taxonomy (NCBI): domain Eukaryota; kingdom Metazoa; phylum Arthropoda; class Insecta; order Diptera; family Stratiomyidae; genus Nemotelus; species Nemotelus pantherinus. The sequence continues at coordinate 69,979,701 of OZ022266.1, read as the reverse complement.
ACCGGCCGGATATTGCAATAAGTTCTTACGTGTACTCCGGTTCTTCGAAACTGCTACAAAGCTCAGAATGCAGCATTCTAATGCTCAGTATCTAGCCTGCGGCGATCGCTGAGCCAGTCATTCTGAGCATTTCTGGGACTAGGATTTAAGATTTTTTAACCATACAATTGATAGCATCTTTTAGATTTTATCAGACGCCATTTAGTTGAGCTTTGCAGCTTTTCAATACATAGTAGACTGATAGATGTTTCCCATGTCAGCCCCTTTTAGGTTCTCTGTTGGTTTTTACTTGCCTGTGTTTCGTTGGTGGTCTGATGTCAGTAATATGGGCTCAAATCATAGTACCAACAAGCTTGTGGTCCGACTTGATATTGGTTGGCCAATATATTTTCTCATTCAACAGTTTACTAAAGTTTGCTCTCCCTCTTCAAAAAAATGTTTCTTTTTAGTGCCAGTAGACCCCTCTGTAAAGACAAGTATGTTTATGAGAAATTGCCTCGCATGCGTTTAGCCTTTCATTCATTGCTGCAAAGCCGATGATCACTGGATTCATTTTTATTGCTAACCGTGCTGAAGTAAATAGTCACTCTTCTCCAAATTCCCAATCGTTTTTTCTCGTACTTATTTATCGACCATGATAGGTTAGGTTAGGTTAGTGAAGAGGTGTCCTCTTCCATCTCGCACATCTTGCATAAATTGCTGGATGAATTGTTTAATAAGATGCGGTAAGGCAGTGCCCTGTGAGCAAGCCGACTGTGACTCTCAAGCAGTTTCTGCTAAGCTTGAATAGTTTCCTGCTTTTGCTTAGATCAGGTAATAACCAAAATATCCTGGCCACTCTGAAGTCCATCCTGTTTTCCCATTCGGACTTTAGTTTGGCCCATATCGCGGCATCAAGTTTGCTTGTGGCGTCAGCGATTGACCATGGTACAGTGATACAGGGGATATTACTAACTCCTGAACCTTTCCTCATCAATTCAACGGCTTTTTCGTTGCCCTGGCACCTACATAATTCGGATAGGAATATGCCTTGCCCTTTCGTTGAGAGCCATTCTGCAAGCGTTAACAATTTTCGAAGAACGTCTGTAAGTCGCAAGACCGAGAATGGCTGCCCTGCTGTCGACACAAATCGTCATTGATCTGGTTGGTATTCCGCTAATGGACTCAACTGCCATGCGTATAGCTCGTACTTTAGACTGAAAGGCGGTAGCATGGTCCGACAGTCTACATTACAGGTTAAGGCTCGAATCCATAGAAAACACGACCGAGTCAACTACTGTGTCCGTCTTTGACCCGTCCGTGTAAATCCAGGCGCCCCCATCGGTGCTAGTTCCCTTTTTCTTCCAGTCTGTTCTTGTGGGTATCTTGACCTGGAAATTCCTGCCAAGATGTATTATTTTGCTCATGTGGTCCGTGTCTTCTGCAACGAGCCCAAATCTTTTGCGACATTCTGTAACAATACCGCTGTGGCCCCACTGATCTGAATCGTTCCACATGCTGGAATTTTTAGCGCGTATCGCCGCTAAGCTTGCATTTCTAAAAATGAATTGATCTAGGGGCATGAGCCACAAAATCATTTCCAACCCAGCCGTTGGGGCGGTTCTTAAAGCGCCCGTAATATATATGCAAACTAATCTTTGCAGCCTTGTTAGCTCTTGATATTACTTTTACTCTCCGCTGCCTTTCAGCACATGATCGCTCCATACACCAAAATCGGCCTCCCTAGGTTTAAGACCCCAGGTATTGAAGTAGGCAGACCGTCACGTGAAAAGTGCTGCGCGAGCCTTACCTATTCTGTGCTTCACGTTAGCCCTCCAGTTCAGTTTCCTGTCTAGTATAAGGCTCAAATATTTAACACTGTCAGCAAGTTCCAATGATATTCCGTTGAGGTTAGGCGTGGCAATAGCCGGTACCCTGTGTTTCCTTGTGAAGAGTACAAGTTCGGTTTTTGTCGGGTTTGCCCTAAGGCCGACTTTTCTGGCTCAGATTTGGATATGGTCTAGCGCCGATTGGATAAGGTCCGACAAAGTTTGTGGGAACGCCCCTCTCACAAGTACCACAATGTCATCGGCATACGCCACCACTTCAAAACCACTGGCCCTTAGATTCTCCAGTATTTCGTTGACTATCAGGATCCATAAAAGGGGAGATATAATCTCTCCTTGTGGTGTTCCGGTTCCGACTATTCTTTCCGCTTTGGCCTCCAAAAAGGTAGCCTCAATCTGTTTGCTTTTGAGGAAGTCCGATGCCCAGGTCGCTAGAGTTTTATCCACTCCATATGAAACTAAGACATCGCAACAGTAACATTATTGAAGGCCCTCTCAATGTCTAAGAAGGCTACCAACGTGAATTCTTTTTGCTGTAAAGATTTTTCTATTGCACCGACAACTTTGTGTAATGCCGTATCTACTGATCTGCTTGCTAGATACGCGTGTTGATCAACACAGAGTCTCGCGGCATCGATCGAGCTCTTGATGTGCAGACCAACAAGTATGATAAATGCTTTTAAAAGTTAGAAGAATTATTTTCACTTCAACCAGTCATTTTGGGGTTGAAGTGGGTAGAAACTTCGTTCACAACCAAGGCATACGAGTATGGAGCGGTATATTTTACTATACTCTTTAATCCCGATTTGACTCGGGTGCATATTAAATGCTAGGTTAACGTGAAACTTGGCGTGTGATCATGACTTAAATCAAGCCAAAGACCACACACGTAAATAATTCTCAATATGTATTTACTCATCCAACAATTAATAATCTGAAATTCAGAATGCAATAACCAAAAACAACAGATCTGAACAGCTCCATCGAATACTATAAATCAGGGGGATCAACTAGAAGTATCACGGGCTGTTAGCATCTGCTATAAAAGCTGCGGTGAAATATGAGTAAATCAATCAGTCGACCAGCGTAAATCATGAAACGAGATTTGAGTTGCGACAGTAACTTTACATATTTAAAATAAATTATGATATTTCAAGTGTAATATCAAGTTTTTAGCTAGCAAGAAAATTAAACTAGAGGGCGCGAGCTCAAAGCCCTAACAACCTGTCCTAAATTATTTGAGAAGAAATTGACACCTGGTGTGGGAAACATTATCTTCATACTGCACTATATTCATCAATTTGGTTTTCCCAGGTCACAAAGTGTTACCTGAAGTTTAAAGTTCTCATCTGGCACAGGTGCTTCTAAAAGCTTTCTCAGTTTGACGAACGCTTATTTATTTGACATGATCAGATTTTAATCTTTGAAACTGTATGTCCTTTGCAAACGTGAACAAAGTTTTGTACTGAAAGGAAAAAATGATAAGTGACGAATACCGTAATCGATAGAAAACATTATAGCAGCTCAAAATAAATTTCTTCAAATTATTGGAGCTTTTTCACATTTTTTATTTAGCGGAAATTTCAGGGTAACCAAGGAAGTCAAATCCGTCAATTATGTAATACTACAGCTAACAGCCACCTCACTGCAAAAAAAAAACAGGCACTAGATTCAAATACTCGAGAGCAAGAGCATGTTTGTTTCGTAGTAACCAGAAGTACTCGGACATACGAAATAGTAAAAATGAAAAAAACAATTAAATAAAAATTAGTAATGTTATATATACACTACTTTGTCAACTATTCTGGTCGTTGTTGGTAGCAGGATCTACTTTACGAAACAAATTAGTTTTGCTTCGTCTACATATTGCGACTTTCATAGCTTAAATATACGGTTTTTTCATAATTTCAAAAGCACAGTAATTTTTTCACCGGAAGAAAATTTATTCAGGAAGTTTCTTTTTTGAATTTTGAATCACCAATGACTGATTTGATCCCATGAAAAATATTTCATACTCGAACAAATATATTCATATCCATACACTTCCCTCAACGATTTCATTCGACTAAAATCAAAACAAAAGACTTAAACCAGTAACCCGAAATTGCACACGTCTCGTTACAATGTCCTCTGAATATTTGTTCAACGTTGCCGATTTTTATGCTGTTCCTCTCATCAAAGCCAATTAATAAACCCATTTCAATAAATTAACTCTCAGCACTATAAATGCCATGAAAGCCTTAAATTCTTATGCGGGCGCAATAAAACTCAGTTACAAAAATCTGAAATTTTTATGTCACGTTACGGTACTCGGTGCATCCGAAAAAAATAACAAAATAATCATAATCGATTGCATGTTTCAGGTTTTCTGTAGAGCTGGTTGCTTAATGAAATTGTGTTCCTGAGTTTTTGGCGGCAAGTATTTTTTCGCGATTGCACAAAATGTTCAATCTATAAAGTGGCTGATAGTGTTACTGTACTTTTTTTTAGATTTTGAAGATCAGGTTTATTTTTGGATTCTTCAGATAAGAATGAAGGCAATGTGAGATGGATATGAGAGTTTGTTGTCCTGTTGCATCATCTTTTCGGGAAAATCTGGGTTGATGGTGGATTGATTGTGTGGGAGTGTGGTGAGGTAGGATTTTAGTCCGGATTACGGAAGTTTGAGGTAATATTTTATTGTCAAGCAAAAAAAAAAATGGAAATATAATCTCGTACTTTGGTTTTCCAGGAAGCATAAAACCAGCTTTTGGTTACAGTTACGATGCAGTCGTGAAATTACCGTGCAGCTCTGTAATTTACTTTACTCTGCCTTTACCTCCTGCACTCATCTGGAGTTGTAATCTTCCCAGCGAAATATTTAACAACTAAAATTCCCACATTCTACCATTAATTACCTGATACTTTGGTAACCGTTAAGCGCATAAATGCATGGAAACGAAGGATTCCATTAAAGTATGCGAAAAATGTACATTTTTAATTCTTCCCTTTCCGTTTTGGTTTCGAGTTTATTTATGATATACATTTCGACACGCTCAAGCGACTGTTAAATTGTTCAACTTATAGTCGGCATAATGTTGCGTGTACTAAGATGAATGATTTGGAAGTTTTCATTGCTCACATAAATAGATCTCTTAACCTTCAATTATCCATTATTCATGCGCAGATAGTTGATGCGGACATCAGTCTCTAACGACGAAAATATGTTCATCTGGTTTTATTTCGTGTTCGAATCGATTGCGGTGGCGGTACAAGTATTGTGCGTATTCCTGTTGTCACCTTGTTATGATTGTGCCATGCAATGGTCCATCGTGAAGCTTTTGTTGTACTCCGTTGCCACACCAGGAAGACGACCTTGTCTATATTGATCAATGGATTCAAGTCATTTGTATCGACACAATGAGATTGGAGTGTCTTATCTGAACCGTAGTGCGATACGAAAGTGTTAAAACGAATGTTCAAGTGCGTTTCGAGTGAATTGGTTTGACCATTTAAGGTACTGGATGCGGAATGTAGACGATTGTGATGTTGACAATGGATAATTGAATAATTGATTTGAAGGTATGGCATTTAAGGAATTGAAGCTATGTCTCCGGTTGGATAAATATGAGCGTCAGTTCATGAGAACTAGGTGTATGTCAATTTTGATGAATATGTTTTTAACGAAGTATAAGACTTTGCAATCAGATAAATTATGGACATTGAATTATTGATTTATTTTCAAGACAGTTATTGGTCAGTAGCAGATTGGCACTAACTTGTACAATTTTAAATGTTACCTATCTTAGATACAGCAAATGTTATCTTAAAATATTCAACTTATTATTCCGGTAGGAAACAAAAATATTGATACTTATTTCATGGACCGAAACCAGGACAAGCATAAATTATAGCCCCCAATTTCTATTATTACTCAGAAATCAATGACGATCGTTTTTCGGCAATTCATCACTCAAGTGAATTCCTGAACGAATAATGAATACCTCTGAACGCTTAATGTGAATAAATGACTCACTGAGTAAATACTTTTTCAGTTCACGTATACTACTTGCAAACAAACGTATAGTCAACAGCTTGAATAGTGGGTGTTTGACCACATCCACTCTAGCTCCACGCATTCATCCGACCAGCATCATCATCATCTTCAGTCATAGAAGCATGTAACTGTTTGTTAATTATCCATTAAAAGTAGCATTTGCTTCTTATCTAGTCACCTTTCGCTATTTAAGTTTCTCGGTGCCTCGAGCATCTAGCACTCAACAACATGCCGTTGAAATCATATCGGTACGAAAATGTGCTTCTAAAATGAAACTAATTTGCCTTGGAACGTGATCATGTAAAGCTAAAGTGCTGCAATCACTCATAACAGGAGTTGGTTCATGCTTCAGGTTCAAGTTCATTTCAAATGCAGAATTAGATCAAGCAAAATCACCTTTAAACGACTCGAGGAACAAACACTCAGCCCGAAATTCATGTGACCACAAAATAGATTTTGCCATCGAATTATGACTGAATCGAGATTAATAGTACTGATAGGGATGGAGATCAAGATGTTTGATGACGAAGTGGTTTCGAAATATGGTAATTTGTTTTTTGTTGCAGGTTACTTGGTTCTTCCGACCGCTGAGATTTCAGTGTATAGCGCAATTTTCACGGTACATAATGCATAATAGTTTGCATGAAAAGTCGGTATTGATTTGTGTATATTGAATACGTATCAGATGGGTTAGGTGACTTTAGTAATTAGTCTATTAGCGCAATGTGTGCAGGCATTTTGAACGTGTCCAGATTTTTAAAAATAAGAGCGAAGACATTGCTAGAAGACAAGTGTATTCATAAGAATTAGAGTAGGGCTGAGATATATTTCAACAATTATGAGTGCACTAGTTTTTTAGCATACGAAACTGCTTTGAAATCATCAAAACTGAGGGAAAAAATACTACAAATTACTTGGTTTCTTAATATATACTTTTAAAGCTACTTTGTACCCTCGTATACACAATAGTATTTAAAAACAAATTATTTATTTAAAAGAACAGAACGACGAGCAATTTAGTCCTAAGGGATTTTAATTAAATAAAATTAAGTTTCACTTGAAATTTTAGGGTAAAGTACCTGATTAATAGTATAGATATTTCGCTATTGAGCGTTCTTGGTTCAAGTAGAGTATTTTTATTACTTCTCACGCGCCTCCTATGACTGAATTTTTGATACCATTTCGCAAACCCTGGCGCAGTTTCCGTCTCGTCATCGCGTCGAATTCACTTGGGGAGAAAATGTTGCCCTTGTAATAGTTTATTTACTTATTTTTTCTTCCTGTTGAGTCTGAGACTCTAGGCGTCGCCCAAAGCGAAGTTGCCGTTAGTCAAGACTAGCCTCCGCGGATTTCTATCGGGATGGGACTCTAAACGGGCATTAATCATGTTTTTCTCCAGGCTCATGATATCAAAATGTTTTAATGATAAGGGCACGTACAGGAAAAAACAGCAGTTTTCATATCTCCCGAATCGAGCTAGATGGAAGCCAGCATGTGCCGTCTTCCTGTAGCGTGAAACTGCAGGGTGGCGCAAAAGTATCTGCCCTTCGTATTTGTTGGATAAAGTTTTAATGAAATGAGATTGGTTTAATATTATAATTTTATTATAAAGTGCACACATTAGGTAACATAATATGTAATTTGTGTGATGTATGTATTCTTTCGTTTTCTATACAGGCTAAGATCCATTTTCTGAAACTTTATTCTATAGAAATTGCGTCCCACTCGACTTGTCTATCCTATTTTTTGTTCTGGGTTCTCTAAAGACACTCTACTTTAATATGGGCCATACATTATTAATGGGGTTTAAATCAGGGGAATTAGCAGGCCAATGAATCTACACATTAGAAAAGTGCTCATAAATCACCTCATAAGGTTTCCAAACTTATGCGCCTTGGCTCCATCTCGCACCAAAATCACTTCTTTTCTGTCCATAAATTGATAATGATCATTAGGACATTGTGCAAAAACAAGCAGGATATTTTTGGCCTGTAATTTTCTCTATTAACAAGCGTTTCTCGCTAAACAAAATGAAATTGGATTTTGCCACTACTGCTCACTCCGCCATCTACCATGACTTTTAAGCTGAATTTCGGGGTCTGTGTTATGGGAATATTTGCAAGATCGCTAGTTCTCACTCTCCTATTCTGTCGATTAGGTATTGGATGTAGTCGAATCCACAACTAGTAAGTAAAAAGGATGTTTGCACACCGGGTTCAACCACGGGAATTGTTGTCTGATAATGCAATGTTTTTCCGCTTTTGTCAGGTATTCAGCCGACCTCAAACGTTTTTATTGGAAATTAAAGGTTTGATTAGTTGCCTGTTCGCCTCGACACTTTTTTAGCAGTCTTCGGGGAGTTTTTAAGCCGTTTCGTCACTCATTGCGTTCCTACTTCTGCTTTGAATATTTCTTTTTGCTTCTGTGGAAAATACCGACGGTCGACCACTTTTGTTCATATGGTCCACGTTTCCTTCTTCTTCGTTGCACCATTTTCTCACATTTTCCTTATGGACCTATAATGTTCTGCGTTTGTGACTACGGCTGCAGCGCAATGGGCGCATGCGTTGAATTTCAATACGCTTTTGAATTTGACTATTTTCTATTATCACCGCAAAAAATTTCAGTCCGATCCGTTGAAGATTTCCAAAGTTTTTAAGGTTTTGACACAAAGCCGTTAAAAAGAAGGTTTTGGGTGGTGCCTGCACTTCAAATAACAAAATCTGAATAAATAAATTTATGGTTTTATTCGTCCTTATATTATACCAACGGGGGCCCGGTAGCTCTGCTCGCTAAGGCATCAGGCCGAAAAGCGGCGCACAACAGGGCCTGCGGGTTCGAATCCCACCAGTGCCATAGCTGTAAGTGTGAATGCTTGTGATTGTCTATGAGGGTGGCAAATGGGCACAAACTGGTGGCCTAATGCTGGCCGCGTTCCCGGCAGCCCTCTTCACTAACCTAACCTATATTATACCAAAGGTAACACCTGAAGCTAATAATAAAATACCCAAGTAATAGTGGATTTGCATATTTTACTTGGGATTATACATACGTACTAACCATATACTATATTAGGGTGATTCATTATGAGCTTTGGCTTTTAAGGGGGTATTCTGGTCTAGAAATTTGATCAAATCGATTTTTTTGCATATTTTCAAAGTTTAGACCTTTACAAATAAGAGTTACAGTTATTTTTGTGACACGCCAACTAAACCAACAAACGCGATCAACAACGAATTAACCGCTTCGACCTACAAGCTTCTCAAGCACCTAAAGAAATTCGAACTGCTCGTAAGGCTGAAAGAGCTATTAAAAATATGCAAGTATAAGACATCATTAAACGACTCAGACTGCCCGAAACGAGAACCCAAGTTTTAAACGCGTTTTTCTCGAAACTACTTTTTTCGATACGGTTGACATGATGTCTCCAGTTGTAATGAACCAATTTACGTGAAATTTTGGACAAACCCTCTTAGTACTATTAGAATTGGTTCTACATTGGGATTTTTGAAAAAAAATTTTCTACTATATTTAAAAAATTTCCAAAGTTGAAAAAATGAGGCAAAAAACGACTTTTTTTTTAAATGGACGCCTTTTTGAGAAAAAAATTTTTCAAATCGCCTACGTCAGACGAATTTGACATTCTTCTTTTTACGGAATTTACCAAAAATTTACGTTTCAGACCACCAGGAAGATTGGAATCATGTCAACCATAAGACAAGTTTTTTTTGAGTCTTCACTTCGCCGGCCTTCATCTACATCAATTTTAATTTTTTTTATTTGTTGAAGCCACTTTTATACTTTTAAAATGTTAGTAAAAAACTGACAAAAAAAAGATACTAAAAATGTTTAGGCTTTTTTTTATTGCGTCCGTAAAATCACTTCAAAATCGAGCCTCTAGACCAGAATACTGCCTTAATCTCAAATATAAGGCATAAAGTTCAATTCTGTAGTAAAAATTTTATTGTGAGTCGTAAGAACAATCTATGGCATTTACTTTTTAAAGATTATGTCATTTGAATGTTGACCGCAACTACGCCGTAAATGGTCTATTCTGAGGGTCCAATTTTGGACGACGCGTTCCAGCATAGCGACCGGTATCTCACGAATGACACGAGTAATGTAAGCTTCCAAAGCGTCGATTGAACGTTCTGACCGTTCTACGTTCTGACCGGACTCATTTGGAAAGAAATATGATTCCACAACACCAAACTGTGCATTTCTGTTGCTGTAGTGGTAGCTGTAGAAGCTCTTCAGGTTGTCCATCAGCCCAAATACGGCAATTCTGCTTATTGACGTATCCATTGAGCCAAAAATGCGCCTCATCACTGAACAAAATTTTGCGATAAAACAGCGGATTTTCACTGAGCTGATTCGCGGTCAACATTCAAATGAGATAATGTTTAAAAAGTAAATGTCGTAGATTGTTCTTTCGTCTCACAATAACATTTTTACTAAAGAATTCGACTTTATACCTTTTATTTGAGATTAAAAACCATATCTCATAATGAATCACCCTGTATAATAAATATACCTCTTCGAATTTTGGTACCTGTTTTTGTCTACTCTGAAACAAAAGTCATTAGTTTGATATCATAGCTAAAATGTCTACTTTATCTCTATACAGGAGCTGATTAAAGCTATGTAGGTTTGAAAAAAATTGAAAGGAGTTTGAAAATATTTAAAGATAATTTTTTTCTGATAAATTCATTCGGGTTCATTTTTTATAGACCCCTCACAAGTGTAAACGGATGATACAAGTTATAAGCCAAACATTTCTCTGTGAAAAGAGATATTGACCAAAACGAAGAAGAAAAAATTCCTTGCATTACACAAAAAACACAATTTCTGCTTTCAAAAGTAAGTTTTGGGACGGTTTTCATCCAGATTCATATTCTATTTTTCCCATGTCTGTTTTGTATAAAGTAGTGCTTGCCATTTTTATTTCTTTTATTTGAAAGTTCATTAAAATGCAAATAATTTTATTGTAATTTTGGTGCTTTGTATTTATTATTTCAGTATTTTAAAATTCAACTAACCCATATCAAAGACTATGTCTAGCTGAGGTTGAGTAATGGATCTGGGCTAGCTTGTCGAAGGCGGGTCGTGGGTATCACTTGTTCACCTCAATTATGGACCTAGAGTCACCGAGCGAGATTCAGCACATCCGACTCAGATTATCACTTCTGTGCAGGCTTGTTTGTGGTGGTTACGCCTACGATGTATTCAACTGCAGAAATTTACGGTGAAGCGAAGGAAATACGGCCTAGCCAAATCTGTCTAGACATAGATTTACAAGTTATTTTTATTGGACGCACCCAATTACGTAAAGAAGACATTTTCTTTAAAAAAGTTGGCAAAGGCAATGTCAAAACACAAATATATTCTTCAACAAGTTTTGACAAATATCCTATTTCTAAAAAGCATGTTTTATTTTTACATGCATTCAGTGGATGTGATACAACTTCTGCGCTGTTTAAAAAAGGAAAAAAAAAACTTTCATAAAAGCACTAGAACAACTTGCCAATTTCGACGAACTAGCTCAAGTTTTTCTAGAAGAAAAGTGCCCTGCCCAACAATTATACGATAATGGCATTCGGATCTAACTAGCGATATACAATGCTCCAAAATCTAAGGATAATATCGATCATCATCGATATACTCAGTTCATTAAATCTACCAAACTTAATAAACCTGTCCAGTTATCTAATCTTCCACCGACAAGTGCAGCGGCCCATCAGCATATAAACCGTGTCTATTAATAAGTTCAAAAACGGTTAGGGCATGATTTAGAACCCCAGGAATGGGGTTGGGTGCTCCAAAATGAGTTCCTGGAGCCAATGACAACAATATTACCACCAGTTTCCGATGAATTAATGAATACTCTATTTTGTAGTTGTAAGAATGGATGTGGTGCACGGTGCCGATGTAGAAAATCGGAGCTGCAATGCACTTTAACTTGTGACCAGTGTAATGGGCAAGCTTGCCTCAATGCTGTTTCATTGCAAAGTGACTGTGAGCAAGAGAGTGCTTTTGACCATGAAATTCAGGAAGGTCTGCAAACACCAATTGAAGGCAACGAAGATGATGACAATGATACAGAAATTCCCGAACGTCCAGAAGATGACGATGAAGAAGAAGAAAAGTAATACTTTTGTTATTTAGATTATACAAATAATTCAAAACTGAATGTTTCACGGTTGACCTTGCATTACAGTACATATGGCTGAGTGCTGCGTGCTTGCCGTCCTCTATCGGAAAAACTGTTGAGCGCATGAAAAAATGCTTCAGATAAAATGTGTCGCAAATTTTATGCTCTACAATTTCGATCCTATGTGTTGACATCATTGGAGCAATAGAAACCAAGATAATTCCGAAAAACTGTTTTTTCTTACCTTTGACCTTGAATAACTTCCGACGCAGACACGAGATTTTATGAGACTTTTGAGGCAACTGTGAGGACCTCTAAATGAAGCTATATACAAAAATTCAGCTTATTATCTCTCATTCCGAGGTGGATTGCTAAAATGACTGGGCTAGTATATTTGACATTGTTTTAACGGCGCTCGAATATTGAAAAGAACTGCATCATATGTTGATACATCGATATCATGCGGTATTATGCGGATGCATGTACTTTATTATTTATTCAACTTATTTCTTGCTACCAACACCACCATTCAATTCTTACTTTAAAAAATATTCACTATTTTCCCAAAAAAAAATCCACTAAGCATTTTTTTCTATCACTTTTGCATTCAAATGAGAGAAAAAAACATAATACTGAACTAACCTTACACAAATAAGACTTCATTTTGTCCTTGATCGGAGCACAGTAAGTTTCTAACAAACTTTTGATACTGCTTTTAACCTCGGACGAATCCAAGTCATTCATCATCTGCGCCGGTATAATTTTGTTGGGTATTCATCTCTGACCTTGAGACGGACAAACTGCCACAGGACTACGGAACCAATAGTAACGTCAGTTGTTACTGGAACTTTCATTCAAGAAGTCTGGACCTGGCACTTACCCGAACACTGCCGTCAGCTCATCACAGTCAGGTGAGCAGAAAATATCGTCCTCAGAAATCGTGGAATTAATTTCTGCCTTCCGAAGAATTTTCAACTAAGAATTCGGTTATTTCACTATTGCCTCTAGTAATGCTCGCAGATTTCAACAGACCAAGTCCATGTTTCTTTTTTGAGAGCGGATCAAGACGCAGAGGCATTGATTCCAGGACTTAGGGTATTTGCAGCGATCTGCATTAGCTTTCAAATAGGGAATAACCAAGTTACACTTGTAAGGTTTCATATCCACTACCACTTTAGAGGGTCTGAATTGGTTCAGGATTTCAACGAAATCTTAGTGAGAATATCATTTTTTGGTTTAATCATTCGTGGAGGTCATTTCAATGCTAGCTCCCAGCCCTGGAGAGAGCAGCCATGGGAACAATGCTTAGGTATAGGCCTTAAAGCAATGACAAGCTTGAGTACCATAGTGAGTAGAACAATGGTTTCTTGTGTGTGGGATTCCTGGTTCGAATCCAGGTTCGGACGAGGAATCGTGCACCAAGCTTGGAGTTGACTTAGCTCTCATTAGGTGCCTGGTTTAAACCATTGGTAAAGTGGGTCGTAGAACTAATCGATCCACACTCGAATTCACATTGATTGTAAATTTGTGATGAAGCTCTCTAGCAGCTTTAATCGCTAGACCTGTCCTTTACTTTACTTTACTTTACTTGAAGCACAACAAGTATAATTAAATTAACATTTTGGCAAGTCGTTCTTCTTTGGCTATCGACTTTTTCTTCGTATCTCTAAGACTGGTTACCTCCCTACCACATTTGAGCACTTTTATATGCCAAGTCCATGGCACTGAATCTGATCATCAGCTAGCCCAGCGATACATACAACGGAAAGGTGATCTCGATTTCTTTCTTCTTCATTGCTTTACGATGGAGTCAAGTGGCAGAAATTTTCCGCTGCTGTTGAAACTCAAATTTAGAATATCAATCTTGAGTCCACGGGAAATAGCTGCTCTTAGCAAATTGATGAAGCTTCTGTTCATCGAACTCCTCTATAGACTCCTGATGCAACCTTTGATTGCTCATTAAAAAGCTTTCAACTAGATCCTTTGAACTTTTTAATATTCTCTTCAACTGCTGTTTCAATATTGAATATTTTCCCTTGACATAGATACGTATTAAAATATGTTCTATTCCAAAAATATCGGATTCTTGGGATGTGCCCAGATCCCGTCTTATATATTTGCTTTCGAATTTGAATTAAGACAAGAAAGCGGTCATATTCTTTACCGAGGTTTTTTCTAATGAGTTCCTTATAGAATCTGATGTTCCTCAAGGTTCCATCTTTGGACCGTATTGTTTCAATTTTTTGGAAGCAGATACTGCTAATGTTTTTTACTGCGTGCTTCCGGGTACTTGCAATAATTTTTCCGTTGGGGTCGTAGTTACATCCTCTTCTGTTACTTCCAGTAGAATCTTTATTTTGTGCTAGCTAAACGACAAAGGTATGGAAACACTTTTATTACTTCCTACTCAAAACGGGGGTTACAAACAAACTTCAACAAAAGTGAACTAATCTTTTTAGAGGCCGCTACAATGACTTAACAAAGAGAGCAAATGCTCTCAAAAAGGTCAAGTTAATCATAAATAATCAGATAATTCCCCCTTGGGAAAAATTATATTTGACCCTCGCTGAAACCCCGTATTAAGACGTTTTAAACTGTTGGATTTTAATCTTATTTTCTATTTTCTATTTTCTAACCATGACGAACTCATCGTGAAATAAACGTAAAATTAAATTTTGTACAATTCTTGATTCAAATATTCTTATACAGTTTACGTAAAAAATTTAGAAAGCGTGAACATTATATTTGAACAAATATTTTAATATGCTAATTCACTAAAGACACTATTTCACTAATGAGACAGACTCCTACGCTCTGTGCATTCAAATACTAACGCCCACGATACAAAGCCCCGTGGCAGAGTTCAAAAAACTGACTTCATATCAGTCATATCACACTTTTTCACGATTTGATAAACGTAATTTACATATTACAGCCAGCATAAAAATGTAAACAATGTTGTAAACTAACGACTATCAGTCAAAAGCACTTTACCATTCACCATTTCAGTGTTCATCGTGATTCTACTAAATAAAATCAACTGACCAGCTCTGATAATCACTAGAAAATCACCAAAAAAAATATAAAACTATTGCCAAAATGTCTTCGAAGTAAAAAAATCAAAAATAACCAAAAACAACTGGAACACGAGAGCCATGTCAAAGACCCACCTCGTCGTTGAGCAACTTTACTAGTCACCTAACGTTCTGGAAGACATATACACAGACAGATAAATGGTACTCTTCAGCCAGATTTAATTTGAGCGAAATATAAGTCTCGCATGATTTTCTTGAATTTCACCAGAGAAAAAAAATATATAATAGATTATACGAAATTTCTTCTAATACGGTTTATATGCAAATTTTCAATCAAAATCAGTCCGCGTATGTGTCTGTCTAGTAGAATGCTACTATCTATCTATCTGCCGTCATCATCATGAAGAAGCTCTGTCACCAAACTGGAAACGGTCTGATCTACAGATGGATTTTATCATTTAGCTTGATTGGTAGCACAGCTGATGGTTTCACCAAAAATGTCAGTGAATGAAAAATTAGCTTCGGTAGAATATTGACTAAGTGGTTACTGTGTTTGGAATTTGCTCTAAATTTACATGGATTGCGATATTGATGGATGATGAAATGGCATTTAGTGCGTACTATATGAACCGACAGTTTCTAGTCTGATTAGAGTGGAAATTGGGACATATGCACTAATGATATTGAGCGTTGGTAGAATAATTAAAATAATATTGAATGCAGTTTTTTTTGGTTTGACTGTTTTTAAATGGATATGAAACATAGAAAGCAGTCTTCCCACTCCTAAATTTTACGCCGTATCAAATTTCTTGAAAAAGTGTATAATATTGGTAAAAATGTATCAAAACGTTCCCAAAAGTGTATTTGGGTCGAGGTACTGAAACTATAAGCAATAAATAATATAAAAAAAAATTTGTTTGAAGCTACTATATTTATTGAATAATATAGAGCATAAAAAAATAAAAATATCACATATTGCTTCCTCTCTTTTTTTCATCTGTATGTAGCCATTAACATTGAAGCCACACAAAATAAGATTATTACAAAATGAGGGTTCTTTGCGAATGCACTCAAAATTTTCACGAAATTAATACGGAGCGTAGACTATTTTTAGGGAAAATTACTGATTTAAATTTAAAAAAAAAAAAATCTTCTGCTTAAAAAGGACTATATAGCTATCGAAATACTTGATGAATATGATGAATAAAAAGATATGTTTTGGGTAAGTATGTCATACAATGGCACTCAAACATTGTTTGGTTTCTTGCTTCCCAAAATTCCTCTAATTTCTTTTCAACTCTAATCAGTTCTTTTTTACATTGCTTATCAAGTTGAATGCAGGAAAACTTCGTTCTCAGGCAAACGATAAGGTATTACTATTAAAGCCAACATGGAAGGCGCCATTCCGCGGAAAGGATTCACCTAAATTCTTTTCAACCAAACTCAGTTTTTCCTAAAATGCTTCAACATTCATTTTCTCGTTATTAAATTCTCGTTATAAAATCTTGTGAGTCATCACATATCGTCGGGTGTACGCCAAAACCATGAATGTGCTTTTTTGGTGATTTTGAGTTTTTCATGTCACTGTACGCGGAATTCTTATACAAACAATTTGCCAAAACCGGAAATGTAAAATTCCATTTTATGCCTACACAAAGTCAAAATTTCAATTTTTTGAATTACCTAAAAACTAAGTATTTGCCAAATGCGTTACACCAAAATCATGAATTTGCAGATTCATTGTTTTAGTTTAACGGAATAGTATTAGAATATTATCTTCCTTAATTAAAAAAAAAATGTTTCTTATATTTTAAAACTGATTTCTAATATTACGTCAAATTTTCAAATTGATTTTACTCGAAATAGCATTTTAGCACATTCATGGTTTTGGCGTACACCCGACGATATTAGATATGTTTTGTAGTTAAGAGTGTAAAGTAGATTGTAGTTGACAATTATTACTGCTAAAGAGAGGAGATTTGGTTGGTACATGCCAGCAAAATTTAAAAAAAAAATTGAATTTATTTACTGGATGACAAAATGTATCATTTTGCCATAATTGAGTGAGTTGCTGTATCATTGTATCAAAAATATAAGTTTCAAATAAAAATGTATCAAAATGATATCAATGTATCAAAATGATATAAATGTATCAAAAGTGGGAACACTGATAGAAAGGGTTAAAGCTGAATAAAATATTGTCTACATTTGGCTATATGTATTGGGTTAATTAAGGGGGGAAATACATGGAAAATCGAAAAAAAATTGCTGATTTCAGATTGACTTAATATATATATATATATATATATATATATATATATATATATATATATATATATATATATATATATATACATATATTGTTCATTCAGACAATTTTTTATATTAAATCCTTAAAGTACATGTCTTACAGTAAATGAAAATATTTTTTTAATAGTTTTTCAACACAAAATGGCGACGATGCGAGCGAATGAAAAAAACACATCAAAAACTGCCTCGTACAACTTAACGCCTTTTCCGGGGAACTTGCAACGTTCAGAGAAAAAAAATATTAATGAGATATATTATAGGTGAAGCAAAAAAATTTATAAAAAATGTATAAACATTTTAGATTTAAAAAAAAATCGATAATTTTTCAAAAAAATCACGTGTTAAACATTAATAAACAAATTATTTTTTCCGAAATTACAATAACATGTATATTCAACAAGTAGATAATACTCTTTTGTAGATGTGGTATAAATTTGAGCCGGACCGATTGAATATTTTTTGAGATATTTTGTACGGAAGTTGAAAAAGTACTACTTTGAGAAAAACGCGTTTAAAGTTTGCGTTAGATAAAAATCATTGATTATAATTTTTTACTAAAACATACTCGTTAGTCAGCGATTCCAGATACATACTGCAGACCTTCAGTCTCCTCAAGCGTATCATTTTGGTGGAAAAGAAGGTCACGGCGAGCATTTCGGGCTTCTTTTGAGCTGAAAAGACTTCGACGGTTCAATCGTTCTATCCTGCCGTTGGCGGCTCTTTTGGCATAATTAAATAAGCTGGGGCTTATTTCGATACCTAAATCACTCATTAGGTGCAAGACGAATGCATGGCCTTTGTTGAACATCCCAGCGGCTATGTAAGCTGATATTTCAAATATTTTCAAGCCGGCAATCTAACGGTTTTTACTGCAAGGTTCATGAATACAGGCCGCTTTGTATAATATAAAAATATACAAGTGTAAATGTACATCTGTATCTATATTTCCTTAGAATTTCAGATTTGTAATGTGGGAGGTATACACAATTAGTTAACCGCCCATAGCACCGAAAAGAAAGTAGGCAAGGACGTGCGGCCGACCTACTGGGGAACACCGCGCTGCCGATAACTGACTATAACTCGAGAACTAATACAATTTATTATTAAATTACCGACAGGAGATGAAAATATTTTAAAATTGCGTTTATTTTATGTTAAAAATTAAGTGATATATTTTGCACTAAAGTGGCACCACTGATGTCTTCTTCTTGGTTTCGGTACACACTTATATTATAATTTGCCTAAATGCATGCAAAATGATTCGCATAATTCTGGTTAAATAGAAATATCTTAAGGCTATTTCACACGTGGATTTGCATTTTCGAAAAAGTTTTCGAAAAAAAATTCCGCTGATATGGTAATAGTAAAGGCGGCTCACATGAAAATATAGCGCGTGAAAATATTTATGTGTGAAAGTATCTTTTTTCCCATAATATATTGTTTTTTGTTCCATGAATGCATAACAGAATAAAGAAATGTTACGTGTCTTGTCGCTAGAAAGTTATGTTTATGCAATATACGTACTGTGATTAGGAATTCCAATCCCGAAATAGTATTTCAATCCCGGAATTACTGGATTAAAAAATCGAAAATCCTGGGATTCAATATTAAAAAAAAAAAAAATCAGGCAAGTTTTTAATAAACAGATTATATTACGTGCCATCATTTCGAAACTGCAACAATAAGTAAGTTCAAAACTGTATAAAAATATGTTACTGCATAATTACTCATTTATATAATTCATGCAAAAAAAAAACAAGAATTTCAATCATCCTAGACGTTGACCGTATGAAGACAAATATTTAAAATTAAAACTATTGTAGAAAAGAAACACATACAAAATTCCGCCAAAGTTCATTGGTTTTTTCGGAAGTAACATTGAATCAATAGCAAAGCATCCAAAGTACCGTCTCCAAGCCTGCTTCTGAATTTATTCCCAATGTTCGACGCCGCGGAAAAAAACTCGTTCTGACTGGATACTTGTTGGTGGGACGGTCAATAAATATTGGTACGCCTGCTCCAAATTATGTCCAAGAGTGCCACCACTTTCGAAAAGATTCATTTCTTTTGCAATGATTTTAATTAGATCAGTTTCTTGCGGCATTTCACGATTGATTATTTTCATACTTTTGCAACTCTTCTTGTAGCGTCAATTGACCTTGTCCTGATTCAATATGGGTATCTACTGTATTCTCCTCATGTCTTTGGCTACCAAGCAAAGGGTTCAGCATCTGGATCTGGATCATTTTTAATATTTGCGTTGCTTGGTTTGAAAAATAAGGATTCTATTTCACTTGGTAAATTTTCACTGGCACAATGTGAATTCTGGAGATAGCTTAACATACCAGATAGCTCAGTACACTGACACTCTTTTATTCGGTCCAATACTGCAATTGTTATAGCATTGGCAAGAATGGACGGTTTTTCTCCTAACTGCCTAAATAAAAATTTTGATGAAGTATTTATAAATTTGCATCTGTGCCACCTAAGACCTCCATGGTCAACTTTACAGCGAGTGTAAATTCAATAATGAATCGAACTCAGTTGCTTCTAATTGATCTGGATGTTGCAGGTCTATTAATGCCTTCTGTGTACTATTTTTCAGAATGGAAAACCGTTCGAACATTGTCAAGAGACTATTCCATCTTGTTTTGCAATCCAGTAATAGAGACAATTCTTTGCCTTGCTCGGATTTGACAAAGTTTTGAAAATTGTTATCATTTTTCGTTGGAGATTTTTTAAATATAAAATTACTTTAAGAACTTTCTTTGCGCATGCGCTGATGTCATAATCGTTTGTCAGAACTAGTGTGTCTTGCAGGCCTACCGGATTCAACGTAGAAAGCTGATTCCAAATCAAAGCTGAGTCCAAATCTTTGTGGCCGTCGTCCAGACCATCAGCTGTTTGATCAACTCTTTAATCTGCAATGGATCTCCTATTATACAGAACATCGCAAACTGCCAAGTCAATGTTATTCGCCAAACAAATATGTTGCTCTGCATCAACTATTCTGCCTACTTTTCGCATCGATTTCCGTTACGATGGCAGCAATGTCGTTTCCTAGAGAAAGATCAAACTCAGTAAGACGCTCTTTCAATATCTCTAGGCAGTTTGCAGCTGTCATTGACACCCTTACATGCACCAAGCTCCAGTAAGAATTTACTGAGTAAATGTTAATATTAACATAGCGCCTATTTGCAGTCGAGGTCCAATTATCAAACGTCAAAGATTCTAGCTTGTCTTATCTGACTTTTTATTATTTCTTTTATCCTGCTTGGATAACCGTCAATCTTTTTACTGATTTTTTGAAGAAAATTTAGTATTAAACTCGTTTCGCCGAAAATGCGTATTTCTTTATATATATATATATATATATATATATATATATATATATATATATATATATATATATATATATATATATATATATATATATGTATATATATTATATATATATATATTTGTATATATATATTATATATATATATATATATATATATATATACACAGGCGTGCACTTTATATAGGCACAAAAGCACTGCCTACCCTGCTGTGCGGCTTATATTTTTCTTGCTATTTATCCTACTATACAATATCAATGATATTTTATATTTATTTTACTAATCAAAACTGAAAGTTAAATTTACATTAATTACTATTATCTGGCAACTTCGTATATTTCTGACTCTAAAGTTCCATATTTCCCATTTCCCAAGCTAATTCAACAAAATAAGAACAAAAAATACCCATATATGAGCGTTGAAAGGCATGCAGTCTGAATGCCTTTACCTTACGCACACCGTAAAACGAATTTCGTATCAGAACACTATGTTCAACTGCCCCCAGCTACAACAGTATGTGTGAGATGTGGTACTATTTTATACCGGCCAAAGGCATGCCTGCCTTCATGAATTTTCGTTTGTCGCTAGGAGAGATGATACCATAGCCGCTGCATGACTAACGTTCGCTGTACAAGTGCAAATAGTTCACAGCCATGCTGCACAAGTGCACGGCATCGCTGACAAGTGAACAGCCACGCTGCACAGGCAGCCAGAGCTGAGTTTTCATTATGCAAGGGAGTTGCCAGCAGAAATAAAGTGTAAATGCAAATAAATTTTTACATAAATATTTTTATGTATGCATATATATATATATATATATATATATATATATATATATATATATATATATATATATATATATATATATATAATGTGAAACACTTGTGTTATTTTGTATATTAATGCTTGAAAGAATTTTAAAAATTATAGTTTCCATAATTATACATAAAATGACAGAATTCTACCTAGTTTTGAATGACAATTCTGTCTCATCAGTTCTAGAGTACAAAGCATTTACACAACGTGAGAACGGTTATTATAGATTGAACGTTAGTATATATCAACCTAATTTTAACGAATAAATAAAAGAAGTGAGCTAATAACTCAGTTTCCGAAGAAAACTATAAGCTTGTGAAATAGAAGCATTGGTGTGTATTTTATGTGAAAGCCTTTGTGTATCAAAGTTGATGAAGTTGGTGTTTCAGCCCTTTCATTCGAAAATAAGTGTCGAGTCATCTCAGTGGGGGGCAGAATGACACCAGCGTTGGATTTAACTTAAAAAAAAAAGGAATGCTATCAGTCAGTTTAATTGCAAGTCTTAAGATAAATTTAATTGGCTGACTGGCTGCAAGCACAGTCACTGTTTGTTTTGTTTATCTTGAATTATATTCTTCAGCACGAAAAATGTATGCTGATGAATATAATGCATTGCATAGTATTTTCAATTATCATTTTTCATTTTCCCATAATGTTTACTTCTAAGACACTTATGTTACTGCCTACCCTGCACGAAGAGCTAATGCACGCCACTGTATATATATATATATATATATATATATATATATATATATATATATATATATATATATATATATATATATATATATATATATATATATATATATATATATATATATATATATATATATATATATATATATATATATAAATCACCAAAATGATTAAGGGAGATAATCTCTGGAAAGGCGCATCCGATTGAGCTGCAATTTCCTGAGGACATAGATGCATATAATGGGTAGGTCCACGACTTGCTAAAATTCAGATATCTTTAACCTTGTGGTGGTGGCGGGCATTTTAGTTTATTTTCAGGTTCTGCTATGATCCCAAGCAGTGAATATTTTTGTTAAAAAAAAGTATTGGGAATGAAAACTTATTATGTTTTTAGCTTGTCAATGATAAAAAAATTGAAAATTTTTGCCGTGTGTGGGTGCTGAGTGCCCAAAAGTAGGCAAGGATTTTCGTAAATTTTGATTTGTCATAACTTCTGACAGAAGCATTAGATCATTGTGAAATTTATAGAGCGTATTGATGTTGGCTAAGGCTTATCACATGTGGATTTCCAAGACAGTATAGATAACCCTGTAGCTACGCCAGGCTCCTGAAAAAAAAAATTTCAAATCAACGACCCTCATGCATTTTTTTTTGCTTTTTGATAAAAACTTGATAAAAACAAATCACTGATAAATTTTAGCCTTTGTCCACCAACCGTCCTACACCTCATGTGCCAGTGTCCGGCTTTGGCAAGGAGAAGACTGGCGGCACTTGGTGCACCCTTTCTCTCAAACCTGACGGAACTCTCCCTAGTAAATCTAAAGGGGATAGTCCGGTTTCTCAAAGGAAGCAAATGGTTTCCTGACTTTAGTGAGTAGAAGAGAGTCACTAGAATATTGTGGTATCACAACGGGCCTCTCCTGTGCCTATGTGTGCTGGTCGTCAGGCCTCTGAAGATCGGCAGCCACGTTAACCTAACCTAACCTAACCACCATGTCAAACTTAAATTTTCCATATTCCGATTTGCACAAGAAAGGCAACCCATGATCAAATTACCTCTATTTTCAGCACTAGAAACTTCTGTTCACAAGAACTGACGACCGGCTTATCTAATCATAATGAAATTCACAGAACATATTGACATTAACAAGGACCAGGTCTAATAGAAGTGATTTTGACATGCGGGCAACCCCGTGGCAGTGGTACCATCTTGAAAAATCACTGAAAAAACTGCTTTTAAGCCTATAACTTCCGATTCAGCTATTACATTTTAATAAAATTCATACAATATTTGGACCTTACCTTAGACAACATTTGATGAATATTTGGTTAAAAAATTAGAATAAAGTTGCCAGCTATGGTGATTTTTGCCTCCTAAATCTTGCAAATTTGCTCAGCAAAATAAACCTTTTTTCCCTATAACTTCCGGTCCAGTGTTGAAATTAAAACGAAGTTCACGCATTAAATGGACCTTAATGTGAACCAAATGTCGTAGGAATTTTGTAAAAATATCATGAAAGGGCTGTCAGCTATGACTATTTTTGTAATTTTTTTGGAATTGCTTTACTAATCGATTATACTATTCGATTTGCAAATGGGCATGATCCTGCAATGAAAATGAACAACAAATGTGAAAGTTTTGAAAATTTGAAAAGTTTTGAGGGTGGTAACCCTAAAATTCTTTAGACCCGTCTAACTTCCAGCGCAGTGATTCAATCGAAACGAAATTCACAGCGCGGGTTTAACTTAACGTGAAGCAAATTTTGCTTTGCTGCTAACACAGAGTAACCAGCATCAGACATTTTCGTAAATATTGCACCAACAGATGCTTCAAATTACATACTCAAATGTAAAGCATTTGCAATAAAAATAAGGAACCAATTTCTAAATTTTCCGAGTTTTGAAAATTTTTCGGATAGCAGTCTTAAACAATGTTTAACCGCTGAAACTTTCGATAAAATCCTGCGATGAGAACGAAATTCAAAGGATAAGTTGATTTAAGCATAGTACTGAGTTCGAGTTCACGTGAAATTTGACATGTCTCCATTACCTGGTCATTCTTTCGAGCGAAAATTTTGGCAATGGAGAAAAGCAGAGACAATGCTCATTTCTGACGGATAAAATGTCAAGAATTTCACTTTTCGATCGATTTTCTTATTGGAAAGACATTTGCACTGCTCCATTTTCAAATTGAAACACCAAATGTCACTTTTTCGCTCGAAAGAATGAACTGCACAAACTAAATTGGCGTGAAATGATTGGAGACATGTTTCAGTGCTATCTACGTTTTCAACGCGAAAGCAACTTCAAAGCAACTTTTCATGCTAAGAACTTAGTACAACTCTTGCTTATTTTCAAGCTAAATTTTCGCCGAAGCAGATTTCACGTGAAATTTTGTATGAAAATTTCACGTGAAATCGAACTCAGTACTATGCTTTAAGTATGAGCATGATATGCTAAACTTATTGCTGCTCCTTTCGAAAAGTGTTGCCAGCACTGAACATTTTCATCATCTATGTTATAATCTGGTTTTGTAATTTTGAATAAGGAATGGTTGATGTGATACTACAAAAAAAGTGTATAACGTCTTTCCACATTTTTTTTTCTCACTCAAAGACAATATCTTCGAAATTCAGTTTTCTAGCGGTTCTGATGCGCTAGACTTTTTTTTTTTTATTGTTGTTGAGGATTTTGGTAAATCTGTGTACGGACTCGCTAGTATTAATTTCCTCAAATCATTCAAAGTAACGAATACACTAAATGCGAAACAGTCCAAACTTATTTATTTACAAAACCCTTTGTATTCTCTTATAAACTGTTGCATCGGTTTGTTTTGCTCTATTCTTGACGCATTTTGATGTGAGCCTGCATACTAATTGCTTTATCGTAAATATGGATTCTATTTGCACTTTTCGAGTCTTGCCATAATTTGATTGGCGATTATGTTTGAATCCCAGCTCCGGATTTCCACCAATTTCTAGTCCGGAAAATCCCGGGTTTTTCGGGACCAGAAATTGGCCGGGATCCTAGGTTTTCGGGATCCCGGGATTGGATTCCCTAACTGTGATTCATTTGATTGCTCTCTTAAGAGATTCTAAAGTACATTAAAATACTTTACTTTAATACATTTCGACTTTTTTAAATTTAGTGATGATAGTAAAAAATATATATTCAACTGTTTTTCAACATTTGGTAAAAAGCGGTACTACGCATCTACTGTATAAATCAACTCGATCGAACAGACATTTTCAGGAGATATTAGGCGTGTTTTTTTTGCTCCTCTATCCAGTAGAGAATAGGATATACGCATTGGAAACAACAACACTCCTGCACCAGTGAATTCACTAGTACAGAAATTGTATTCGTCATAGGTAGTTCACGTGCTGAAGTATAGAATGTGCTGATAGAAAAAAGAAAAGCTCATACTAAGTTGTCTTTTTTTCTGTGAGATGGCTTTGGTTTTTTGAAGGTTAAGTTGAATGTTTTGGTAGTTAGTAAATTAAAAAAAAGCTCGCATAATGTGTAGAAAGTTAAAAGATATAATTTTCTGTTAGTCCTTTTGCTATTTTCTATCGATTGTGGTAGTGTATATTCGTTATTTTCTCCCTTTATTTTGAGCTGTTGAGTGGTACCACAGCAAATACAGCAACCTATGTCAGTCTTAGCGAAAGCATCAGCTGTTTTGTGATGGATCGTTTTTTTGCGTCATTATTCTATTCTGTTCTGTATCGGAGCAAAAAAACACGCCTATTGATACTTTGATAATCAAAACTGTTCACGTTTTTAGCTTGGTTAGAATGTTTTCGAAAATTTTAACTCCGTGAAAGCACTATGTACTTAAAAGAACAAACCGATTATTTTTAAAATTTCGAATTATGATAACATGGCAAAGAGCTATCATATCATATTGTTTCATGTTCATCAATATAAATCGTATTTCAGCCTGTCATTTCATGTGATCAGGATGTATCGACTCGAACTATTCCCATACAAAATATTCTAATGAATTTCACTGTAATAATCACAATTAGAAATTATTAGTGGCCAAGACAGGTGGCATATAAGAATAAATTAATAAATAAAAATGTCCCGAGTGTGAAGTTTGGCGGAATCAGCCTTCAACAAGCAAATTGTGCAAATCAGCCGATGAAGTTATTTTAGAGCGAGCGAGTTATGGTGCTATTAACGCGATTCGTGATATTCGTAGGTGAGTTAAGTGAATTGTTTTTTGAGGTGCATAAGAAATAAGCCTGTGTGGATAATTAATGAAACCACGGACAACCTTGTAGCTACGGCAGGTATTTAAACAAAAAATTCTGCTAACGTAGAAAGTTGTGCATTGTTGATAAGTTCACGGCCTAAGATACTTAATGAATGAAAAGTATAGTTTGATATTTTTTACTACACAATATAATCCTCCTCAAGTGAAATACACTTTTCACATCGTGAATATAATGCCTTTATACCACTGAAAAAAATTTTCTTTCGATTTCTCTCAAAAATGGTTTTCAACCACCGCCGTCACCTCACTGTCTTCCAAAACTTTTCATCCACGACATTCTGTTTTTTAATTTGAAAAAAAAGAGGCAAAAAGCCATTAGGAGTTGTGTCCGGATTGAAGGGTGGATGATCAATTCCTATTAGTCTCGTAGCTTTCAAGCCATCATTCGCAACCAGAGCGGTGTGAATGGGCACGTTGTCTTGCAGAAACAGCACTCCGCGCGCCAACTTGCCACGTCTCTTCTGTACTACTGTTTTACGTGCCTCACCCGGTAAATTAGAATTATACTGGCCATACAATGCAGTCCCTGTAGGCAAGCAATCAATTAGTGAAATTCCCTCGCTATCACAAAAATGGAAGCCGTAATCTTTGACAACTTTTTCATTTTGAATTTCTTTGGTGGATTTTCTCACTTTTTTATTCACTGTACCGACTCTTATTTGGACTGGGGATCATACTGATGAGTCCAGATTTCATCAACGGTTACAGTGTAGTTACAAATTTTATCCAAATCGTCCAGACACAGCTCCGAAAAATCTTGACAACTCTCCAATCGTCGCTGCTTGTCAAGCGGTGTGAGCATTCGCGATGCCCAATCTCTCCAACTCGTTTTTTGCTAGTCTGTAGTTCTGTTATCTGCTACAATTTAATTCTTTGATCTTACTAATTTTTCGACTTTTTATACGTTTTCTTCGGTTACGACCGTGACAGGGCGGCTCGAGCGAGGATCAACTTCACAGGTCTCTCTTCCTGGATGAAATAGCCGAGCCCATTTTTTTTATCATCATATATAAAGGTCTTGAAGTATCAAAGACAACTCTTCTAAAATTTTTTCAACTCTTAAACTCAACTCTTAAAATAACGAACGGTGCTCCCAATCACAGCGTGGAGTTTCGAGTTGCGAGAATATCCAGTTTCTGTTGACATGGTGTTGTTGTTTCAGGGATGAAGTGGTAATGAACAAAGTACTAAAAATGAGTCACAATTAGAGTTATCAATAACGAGATGATGAGTCATCGCCAAGTATCTTACCAGCCGCCCTTCGTATGTGGAATGAAATCTTACCAGCGCGAATTACCTTGAAGCATAGGATAAGGGCAAGTTTTTGGTTTGCGCAACCAGAATGACACATAATGCAAAAGTTACTTTCTTTGTTGAGCTTTTGATCGAAGGTGAAGAATGCAAGACTTTGTTACTTTGACGGAGTATAGTTGTGGTCTGATTAATAGAAATATTGTCCACTACGACGAAGACTTGAGGACAAGGGTTGAGTTAGGATGAATATCTTCGGTGTTTCTTCAAGTCGAAATGAGAAAACAACAACACGCTACACATTCATATGCATAATCGGTATATGAACGCTTGCTTCCGTTGCTGATGCACACCAAGTTTGGAAATGGTGATCACGGTTGCCAGATTGGGCGATTTCTCGCCAATTGGGCTATCTTTCCGTTGCATTTGGCGACGAAATTCAATTTTGGGCTATTGGCGACTTTTTGGGCTCCACCATGGCCGTCATATAGAAGGCCGGTCGCAAAAGCAATTAACGTACCAAGATGGCGTGCTTAATGTACCTTTTTTCGACCAGTCGACGTACATTTATCGACCAGTTCGACCAATAAAAGTACATTAGTACCTGTCAGATTGCAAGTCGCGACCGGCCTTCTATACGACAGCCATGGCTCCACTGACTAGCCAAGGTTTCAACTGTCAAAAATATTTAAAGTTGAATTCGCAACTGATTTCCTGAATCTTGAACGGACATCTCTTCACTTCATGTTTTAAATTTCGGTTGAACCCAAACTTTATTTCTAGTCTATTATTTGATCGTCTGCCTAAAGTGGTCAGCAAGAAGATTGAAATTTAAATCTGTGCTTGTAAAACTCATAAGTAGGAGCAAATAGTCAAAATACACTGAGCACGGAAACAATTTTTGCAAAAGCCAATGAAGTAAAATCTGCTGCTGGATAAGAAGCTCGATTTTGTACTACTATATCTTCGTGCATCTAATAAAATAGTCAATATATGTTTTAGTATGATAAATAATATAAAGACTAAAATTTGAAATAAAATGCAAATAAATTTTTTAGCGTCTTTCATGCGAATTCTAGTTCTCTTGAATTTCAACAAAATATGTTGCAACGACTATAAATACCACCAAATATGATACAAATACTGGATATGCTGCATCAGAAAATGAAATTGTTAATATAGTTTTCGACTGTATAAGAGTATAAACAAAAAATAATAACCCTTGTGAAGTGGATAAAAATTTTTTTTTGCGTCTAATAAGAAAAACTTTTGGCATAATTTTGGCCTCGATCTATTATGTGGCAAGTGTTGGGCTCTTTTGGGTTATTTTAAAAGTCACATTGGGCTCCATGAACGAACATTTTCTGGCAACACTGATAGTGATTGTTGTCAAACCGGTGTGAGGAGTGCATCAAGAATACAAGTGTGGAAAGGCCCAAGGGGCCTTTTCACACTTGTATTATTGACGCACTCCTCAAACCGGTTTTCTGGGCAAGAGGCAGAAGAATCAAGGGGAATTCTCTACAAAAAGTGATGCACGTGGAGAGAATTTCGCATCACTTTTGAAACTAATTGATCGAGCGGCAACGCACTAACACAACTATAAACATAGTGTTCACGGGTCCGGAATTTTTCTGGAAATCAAATGCTTGCAGTCTATTTTTTGCGCTCGACTGAGAAACACAAATTTGAAGCCGTAGAAGATGTGAGCTGGGAGCTATTTGCAGTGTTGTAGCGTGGAAATTAGTTTTGAACTCGTGTACAAAGTTATTGTAGTGTAATTTGTTTTTTTTTTTCAATTAGTGTATACATTTAAATTTTCATTAAAACATGGATCAAACAAAAATATTAATTGATTCATTGCGTCAATGTGCGTGCTTATATAATCCTAAGGACAAAGACTACAAATAAAGTTAAACGCAGTGAGAAATATAACGAAATAGTTAATTAATTAAAAGAATTTAAACTTGATGTCACTGTGAAATGTGTAAAGAATAAAATTAGGACTCTCCGTAGCCAAATTTCAAAGGAGAGAGCTAAAATGGTGCGATCCAGGAGAAGTGGTGCAGGGGCTAATGAATTGTACACGCCATCATTATGATGCTGTGAAGATCTTCAATTTTTAATGAACTGCAATGATGGAGTTTCAAGTTCGTCGAATATTAAATTTGTTGAGGTAAGAAAAAGTAACATTTTAATACAAAAATCAACAAGAACAAGGCACTGGCGTTGAAAACAAAAATTCGCTGGCTTCCTTTTCTTGAGAAAATCATAAAAATTTTATTGTATATAAGTACTTATATATCGTATAATTGTTTATTTTTCAGAATTAAGAAATGGACGATGTTGTAGAAATCGGAAACGAAGCAGTTGAAAATGAGTCTGGTGTAAGTATAAACCACAATGAAATGGAATATTTGTTGTTAATTAAAATATATTGAACTTTGTAAATGTTTTGGTGTCAATAATATGTAATTGCACTTATTTTCGTCGTGCGGAAATTTTTCTTTTCAAATTATTGCCACTGATTCGTTCAGACGATTATCTGAATTATTTCTTAACTGCAGTGTTTTAATAAAGGTTTTTAACTACGTGCAAAAAAAGACGCAAAAATTGTGCGACGAGCTGGTAACACGAGCTGCCGAAGCAATTAATTTGGCGAAAACACCTTTCGAACAGAAAGAACGCGAGCAACGAGGAACAAGGTTCATCCAAGGTTCGAAGAAAAAAAAATACATTAGAATTGGCAATGGAAGGTGTTTTTGATGATTTTGATACTATCAAATAGGCTAATACAAGTTTCTTTCTATAAATGTCTTGAATTTTGTTTACCCTTGAACATACTGCCTTAATAATTGTATCAGTCGCTTGGGGCTCCTCTGGTTGTTTCAGACGATTTGTTTTTTGTGATATTGCAATGTATGTGGAAAAATTTAGCTTCAACGACTAACAAAGGTTATTGGTAATTTGCCAATCGGTCATTCGTAACTTTTCAATTATACATTTTTTTAAATTTTTTACTTTATTTTCTATTGTCTACCTTATTTTAATTGTCTACCTGGTTGACCACAATTTACTAGGGAACTTTGAGTTATGTGATCGAGGCACTTAGTAAATTAATTTATTTATTTATTAATTCCTTGCGCAACAGATATAATTCCAATTACAGCGTCAAGAAAGCAAAAATAAAAAAAGAATGAAACATCGAAAAGAAAGAGAAATAACAAAAATAATTGACTAATTAGAAAATAAAAATTCGGACTAAGGTAAATAGCAATTCAAGATAACATTTTCAAAACATGCTTGAATTGTAAAAAAGATTGCGGGAGAGGACCAAGCTTAAGGGCATTATGCGTTCTGGGTAGACGCAGCAAAGGCGAATGGAAATAGACTTCCGTACGTGCAAAAGGAACAGAGAGAACCTCAGAAGAACGACTTGGTCGACTAGATACACGTATGGTTATCTGCGAACCGAGATCTGTCAAGAAAATACCTTGGCAAAGTTTGAAGAGGAAACACTCATCGAGGAACAACCTTCGTGAATACAACCAGGACATACGAAGAAGAGAAAGACAAGAGGAGTAGGGACAATAGGGGATATTAAATTTAAAAAGAAGCGAGCGAGTGAACCTACGCTGAACAGATTCAATGGCGTCGGATAAATATTGAAAGGGCGGAGACCAGATTTGGCACGCGTATTCTAAAATACTGCATATTAAGGAGACATATAAATGAAGACAGGAGGAAATGTTTGTAAACATATACGAAGAACGCAAAGCAAATCCAGCAATCTTAGATGTTATGAATATGACCTAGAGGTCATATTCATAACATGAACATCAAATTTTAATTTTGAATCAAACACCACACCCAGGTCTCTAAAATGCTGGACAACTGACAGGGAAATACCAGACAAAAAATAGGAGAACACATGTGGAGTATTTTTATATGCGAAAGACATCTGGTGGCACTTCAAAATGTTCAAAGGCAAGAAGTTATCTTGACACCAGAGATTAAGAGCAAACAAGTCAGCCTGCAACTGGTGAAAATCGCTCGCAGACTTGATTACTCTGTATAATTTTAAGTCATCCGCATATAAGAGACAAGGAGAATTGATAATAGAAGGAAGGTCATTGACAAACAAGGTAAAAAGTAGGGGACCAAGAATAGAACCTTGAGGAACTCCGGATGTGGAAAAAATAGGAGAAGAAATGGAGCCATTAAAAGTAACTCTGCAGGGACGACTATAAAGATAGGAGGAAAACCAGGAGAGGAGAGGACCAAAAACACCGAATCCATTAAGTTTAAGGAGCAGCAGGTTATGGTTCACCGAATCAAAATCCTTCGAAAAGTCCGTGTAGATTACATCAACTTGACGTTGACAATCGAAGGCAAAGACTACAAAATTAGTGAACTCCATAAGGTTGGTCGATGTAGAGCGGCCCTTGATGAAACCGTGCTGCACAGGAGCAAGTAAGGGCTGTAGAGAAGGATAAAATCTATTGTAGACGTTCAAGGATTTTACTGAAACAGCAGAGGAGGGATATAGGACGATAATTGGAGGCAATGGAAAGATCACCACATTTGAAGATTGGGAAAATATTCCATAAAGAAGGGAATACACCAGATGTAAGGCTAATGTTGAAAAAGATAGCAACAGGAACACAGAGCGAGGATGAGAGGGATTTGACAAGGATATTGGGAATACCATCAGGACCGGGACTGGCATTAGAATTTAAGGTATGTAAAAGGATTTCAACTTCCAAAGGATTGGTATTAAACATAGACAATTCAGGAAAGGTACGGGAGGCAGTGGGAGCTATCGAGGTATTCAGTGGGTTTTTTTTAAAGAAGGAGGAAAACAAGGCAGCAAACAAATCACAAATAGCCTGAGGAGTGGAAGTAGTAACATTATCAAGAGACATAGAATCAGGAACTGAAGAATTGGATTTGAGGGAACGGATGTAGGAATAAAATGATTTAGATTGATTAGAACAGATTGAAGCCTCGATGTTCGAAAAGTAATCACGCATTGCCTGTTTGAGCACTTTTTAGCGTCAGAGCGTAAACTACGGAATTCCTGGAGGTCAGTGGGTGAACCAGTCTTCTTCAGCTTTTCACGAGCTTTTTCCTTAGCTTTAAGAGCATCAGAGACTTTCAATGTGAACCAAAGGATATCATTGGGTTTGAGAGGACGTTTAATGGGAGTAAAACGAAAGATAAGGTTAGAAAAGAAGGAGTAGAACTTGGACAATGCACAATCAGCATCCAATCCTTTGACAAATGAAAACCAATTGATAAGATTGATTTCAGAGGACATTTTTTGAAAGTCAGCTTTAAAGAAATTGTAACGCTGAAAAGAAGCACATTTATTCTTATTAAAGCCGAAGCAGTCATTGGTAGTAATGCTGGCCGAATAAAATACTTCAGGCCATCGAGTGTAACGGCCGATGATAATACCATGTCAAAACCATGTCAAAATAAATGATCTTCAAACGTTCGTAGACCGTAAGAAAGGTCGATACAAGCTTGCTCACGTGTCTGGCTATTTTGCAATTTTTACAAGGTATACATTCTCACGCCCAAGTGACAATGTCCTAGTTTATCGAAGACCAAAACAATTTCGTTTCATTTCGCACCGAACATTGCTTGTGTCCTGAAGGTGTATTTTTAATTTTTCGGACCTCCTGAAACTCTTCGCTCGATTTATTTCTACAACTATCCCAGCAAGGTCAGACACACAGAGTATGATGATTTTGGTTGTGCATCCCTTAATTTGGTGGAGTAAAAACGGAGGGTCACCAAGAGCATTGGCACTTTCGCTTCAGAGCAGTTACAATAGCGATATTGGAGGCATCTAGAAATAGTTTAGGCTCGGCGTTTGAATCCGGGAAGGACTATGGAGTGGCTTTTGAGAATTCAGTCTAGGTGTGGTCGTAATTTATGATAGCTTCAGGTGAACAGTCGAAAGTTTTAATGCAATTTTTTTCATCCCAACTGTTTGAGGAAGGAAGCGACGATAGAAGCTGACCATCCGCAAAAATTTCCTTCGATCTGTACTGTTCTTGGGAAGTTTAGCAGTTGAGATTACCTTAACCTGAACTGGTGAAACCTCATAACTTAAGAATTTCGCTCAAGGTCGAAGTGAGTGAAATTTCTTCAGGTTTATAGTGAGACTGTAGCAGGAAATCATATTGTTTTTAGTCCCCGCGAGCTTATCAACTGCTAGTTGGCCTGGTGTCGGCACTATTAGAAACTTAGAGATGAAAAGGTGGAAGTTAACGTTTGAATACAAACAACTTTCAATTTTAAATTCTGAAATATGCAATAAAGAAGATATGACAATTGATGAGAAATCGTTTCCAACAAAGATAGGATGTCATTTCACTCAATTACCTCAGTAACCAGACAAATTTAGGATGAAATTTTCGCTAGCGTCGGATATCTAGAAGTAAATACCTTATAAATGGTAGCATTATTCATAAATGTACCTTTTTGGGTAAAGATGATACACGATCGTGAAATATACCTTTCAGCTAACTCGTTGTTCTCAAACTTATGGATCCATATTTTAGCTGCAGCAGATGAAATACAACCACTGACAATTTTTTACGAGCCTGCTACTTGCAAAAAAAAATACACGTGCAAAACAGCAACTCCCGTTAGGACTACGGACTACTATATACGTGCAAGCAAGGAGAATCACCGACACCATGACCAAAAATCTCAATTTAAAGACAAATTTTTCATTTATATAGCATGTCCTTTATGTATCTTTATATAGGTACAGCTAAAATTTAGAATGTTACATCAAATTAAAGGTAGGTTAGCTTAGGTTAGTGAAGAGGTCTGCCGGAAACGCGGCCAGCATTAGGCCACCAGTTTGGACTCATTTGCCACCCTCATAAACAATCACACGCATTCACACTTACAGCCATGGCACTGGCGGGATTCGAACACGCAAGCCCCGTAGCACGCTGCTTTTCGGCCTGATGCCTTAGCGAGCAGAGCTACCAGACCTCCTAAATTAAAGGTAATTTGATTCCAAAAAAAAACAAACAATTAAACTTTGCGTTATGATTATTAGTTTTCAAGATATAACGATTTTGGTGAGTCATGGTACAGCCCGAAGCACTTTTCTTGACGACCCTGCAACTCCGCAGATTTTGAAAACCGGACCACCCTATAGAACGATTTTTTGTTCAAAATATATCAAAGAATACCTCCTTACAAAAGTGTCCTCCGAGTACCAAACACAGTATATATATATATATATATATATATATATATATATATATATATATATATATGTATATATATATATATATATATATATATATATATATATATATATATATATATACAGTGAAGCCTCTCTATGTTGACCACCTATGGTTCGGGTTGATGTGGGTCAAGATTCGCAGGTGTTCAGCTTAAAGAGGGGTGCTTGTTTTTCATTAAACACTATTGTCTTTTCATAGAGCATTTGCATAACAATAAAAATAACTTGGAGATTTATGAAAAGAAACAAAATAATGCGCCTAAAGAATTATATTACATTATTTATTACCGCCATAGAAGTCATATAAACTTATTTGGTTTGCCTTCGTATAAAGTGCATTAGCTTCTATTTTATTTGCTAGCTCAAACACTGTTTCAATTAAACTTGGCTGATGAGCTCCAGCGTATCTTAAGCGTAGTTAGTCAATTTAATGGCCTGCTTAGCGGTAGGGACTGGTATCACCGAACTAACTATTTGAAGATCGGCAGTTTCCTCTTCTTCGTCGGTTCGAATGCTCAGAACATCTTCTAAAATTTCTTCCTTACGATTGCCATCGAAAGAATTAAATTCATTTGAAGCTTATAAACAAAGCAGAATGATTTGAGGCAAGACTGAAATAATTGGCTGTAAATTTACTTCGTCCGCATCATACAATGATGGCGTTAAGTTGAAACCCGCTCGATGAAAACATTTCCTTATTGTAACTTCTGTCACCTGAACGAATCCACCTGATCGCATTTAAAGCAGTTACTTTTCTCACCATTTCATAGGTTGAGCCGGAGTCAGTATCTATCATGGAAATTAAGTGAAGCAAAAGATTTTTCCGATAATGTATGATCCGATAATATTGGATTATGACTTGGGCCAAAGACTGGAGCTCAGGCGTCAAATTTGGAGACAAGAATTTTATTTGTACATTCAAAAAATAATTGTCAAGTTAATGACTTGTGGCATTATCCAATAAAATTATTATTTCCCCCCTTGGTTTTGCATTTCTTTATCTATTTCCTCAAAAATTGCGGTTGTCATCTATGATTTTTTGTTCGATTTTTAAAGTACGGGCAGATCTTGCACCTTACTGGAATTTGTATTAAAAATCCGTCCAGTTTTAGCTTCTCTCCTGTTGCACTACAGCATAGCAAAATGCTCAGTCTTTCCTTGGCCATCTTGCTCCCTTTACACTTTTCGTCTTTTGTCACAAGGCTTTTGGTTGGTAGCTGCCTATTAAACAAACCAGTTTCGTCCACATTAAACTGAAACAATGCGCCGCTGCTTCATATTCAACATTTGCACTTTCACCGGATAATGCTCTAAACTGGATATTATTTCGCAACCAATTCTGTCACTTGAAGTAATGGGCCAGTCACTGGGATGCACTTTTTTTTTTAATTAAAATTCTATAACTTTTTCCTTGACAGGCTCAAGCTGCGTCTTCTTCAATTTCCGTTTTCTTTTTAGATTAACATTTTGGTTAAATGCTGTTAAAAACCATTCTGTATTCTTGATAATGCTAACATCTGTAGATTTCGCTATTTTATATTTTTCCGCTAAATATCGCTGGCTTTTTCCTGCGTCGACTTCATTTCAAATTTACTTTTTCGTAAGCAAATTTAGTTCTACACTTGTCTTTTTTTGTGCCATTTTTGCCTAGAAAAAAAAATCTTAAACATAAATACATTTCACTACAAATAATTTTCTTCCAACCTAGAAAGCAAAGCCAAACTTTAAAAAAAAAGTTAATTTTCACTATGTCACAGTGGCGAAATTATATATATTCATTAGGTCTGTTCCCGTACTTGAATCTATTATAATACATTAAAATAGATTCGCAGCAAGTCGTTTTTGTACTTTTGCTGCAAGCCAAATGCAAGCCAAATTTTGCAGCAAAAAGAAGCCAGCTGCCAAATTCTGTTACTGCTGCAGTTTGCTGAAGTACGGGAACAGACCTATTATTTTCATTTCAGTAGCCAGACAGATTTTTCAAAGAAAAACCAAAGTGGTCAGCTTAGAAAGGTGGAATGTAATGTGACGTTTTACAGACTTACGGTCAAGTTACAAGTTAGACAGGTGGTCAGCTTGTAAGGGTGTATTTGTATTGGGACAATTAGACAACGAACATTTTTTAAACACCATTCTCTGGACGAACGAGTCCTTATTTACCAGGGACGGTATCACGAACTTTCACAATTTAGCTCTAATATCTAACATTTATCGATTTTTTTGTATGGGGACGGATAAAGGAACTTGTCTACACAACGAAAGTATCGACATTGGAAGACCTAAATACCAGGATCGATGCGGCTGCAATAGCAGTGAGACAGCAGCTGAGAAGTATGAATACGAAAAAGACGCTTGCGAAACGAGCTTTAGCGTGTATTCAAAATGAAGGTGGCCATTTTGAACATTTACTGTAGCTCAAAAATTTTGAAATAAAGCATAAAAACCATTCTTTCAGTTCGAGCAAAGAGTGTAGATCGACAACGAGGGTCACTTTATGGCATATTAAGTTTTTAAGCGATATTTTTTTCTCGCTTACTACTTGCGAAATGGTAAAACCATTATAAATAAAATAAATATGTTTGCAACTCTTGTAGCCAATAATATGGGCTATCAAAAAAAATTACATTCAAATGGCATATTTTCATAAAGTTTTCTGACAAAAAACAACATTGAACACAGAATTTTCGAGGTAGAAGTGCCAACATTTTGTATTTTGAAGTAAATATCTCAAAATCAGGTACAGTTACAAGTTAGAATGTTACATCAAATTAAAGGTAATTTGATACCATAAAGAACAAACAATAAAACTTTGCGTTATGATTATTAGTTTTCAAGATAAAACGATTAAAGTGAGTCAGGGTACAGATCCGAAACACTTTTCTTGACCACCCTATAACTCAGCAGATTTGGAAAACCGGACCACCCTGTAGAACGATTTTTTGCTCAAAATATATCAAGGAATACCTCCTTACAAAAGTGTCCTCCGAGTACCAAACACCCTGTATTTATATATGTATATATAACTATTTATATATATATATATATATATATATATATATATATATATATATATATATATATATATATATATATATATATATATATATATATATATATATATATATATATATATATATATATATATATACAAACTAGATATATTTTAATTAGAGACGTATATCGATATTTGGAGGGTAATCTTCCCTCTTTCTCAGTGTCTAACAGTCTCAATCTCAACTTAATGTAAATTAGATCTCTTACTTATGCTCTATGATTTAAAATCTTTTCTAATTGTAAATACTAATAAGATTCCAAGTCGTCTAATTGATATTTAACTAAGATTTTTTTTCGGCATTTTCTTTAGTTTTTTTCTGCATTGAAACATGCCCGCTTGCAAAGTATACTAAATCTTAAAATAAACATATTCCCAAAACTTAAATATCAACGTCAAATTATTGAACTAAATTTATCAAATGCTAGAAATTTAAATCAATGTCAGGGCTAGCAACCAATTTAAACATAAATTGTTTTAAAAAAATCTGCTGACTCCACTCTACGGTTACAACTAATGTTTATACAACAGCACGCAGCTGTTTGATTTATTCGTCGTCATCGTCATGCATGAATTTGTTGTGCGTCTATACCCATATTTACAAACTTGCCGCCTTACATTTCCATCATGACTTCTTCAATGCAACTAGCTTTTCTTGAGGTCAGTGTTCCACTAGAAGCACAACTTAACTATCTACATTTTAACTTATGCATATGTTTACAAATACACATGTGCATCAAACAGGTGCATAGAAATCATATCAAGCTATGCTCATTCGCATGAATGCATATGAATTTTGTGGGAGATTTATTTTTCTTGATGTAGCTGTTGATATTCATGTTACATCACATCTTTGTTGATTTTATTAACCGATCCAACGAAAGTGTACCATATTCTTCAGCGTTCCTTGGTTTTTTCTTGTCAAATGGCGCGAGGCAAAAAGGTTGCTGAACTACTGTTGCTTTCAATAGGAGCCAGCGAACTTTTTTTTTTATAAAGCGAATTCAGTGCGAAACGAATGATGGAATGAAAAGTCGTGGTGGCAGCTTAAATATTAGCCACAGACGTGGATTTCGATAAGATGTTGTTTTTTTTCTGTAGCTGTGTGTGTGTCTAGTAAAGAAATATGGACCTATTGTTAGAGTGTTATGTAATGTTTGGATTGATGCAAGAATAGGTTGATATGTCATGGAGTATTTGAAGAAGTTGATACTTTTTTGTCTCCAACAATATGGGTCGATGGCTGTGATGCAATAAACATACGGAAGAAATTCTGATGCAGACCATCTGAGTGTAGATATCACGCAATTATGTGCGACATACGCAAAACTGCATGGTAATTTACATACATACTAAGTAATTTTCAAGGAACAAACTCAACCTGGTTCTTCAGTTTCCGATAATTTGTGTCAGATATTAATTTATCATTACTGAAACAACTTTATCCTCGTCACAATCACGACATTCACAACAATCGTAGAAATGATGTCTTGTTTCGGTCAATCTACCCGAGTCAAGGTAAGATTCATTACGAATTGCATTTGAAAAAATGATTGTGTTTTTTTTAAATGACAGACTATCGATAGCACAAAACTCTCAACACACTAGAAAATGTTGCATCTTAATTGCGCCGCTGAGGTACACAGCATGTACCGCAGTGTAATGCTTAGGTGAATGATCTTCAGCAAATCTAATTTTGCTCTTAACATACAAAAACGACCTTTCGGTGCATCTTGAGGTTTGCAATTGTCCATCAACTTAATTCTATGAATAATTCAGCATAATATACCTTGTCCTCAAATATCTTTTTGCTTTTTGTA
Organism: Nemotelus pantherinus; assembly: GCA_963978885.1. NCBI lineage: Eukaryota > Metazoa > Arthropoda > Insecta > Diptera > Stratiomyidae > Nemotelus > Nemotelus pantherinus. The sequence continues at coordinate 69,939,803 of OZ022266.1, read as the reverse complement.
ATTCAAGTAGAATAGCAATTAATGTGACAAAGTTGGTTAATGAAATTTATTTTCATAATAAAAATGTCTACATCACTAGTAAATTGTTAATATATTTGATTAACTAAAGTCAGTGTGTTGAATTGTGTTGAAATTCAATTAGCACTTTCAAACGTTGCTTTGTAAAGTAAGTAAGAATGAATTGCAGAAACTATGAATTTGTCAGGTTGAAAAGTAACACGTGCTTGGCTAATAAAAAATAATTAAATGAATAAAATTAATCATAAAGAGGCTGATAGCTGTTGATTTTAAAATTAGTACTTTGTAGTTTTATAGATATTTTGAATCAGCGACATGTGAATATTGAAAAAAAAACTTGATGTATATTTGAGGACAAGATCCTATTGACAACTCGCATAAATTCATGTGATCTAAAACTATGTCAGCTGCTACCTAGCTATTTTATTCATTTCATAAGTGTTAACTGAACTATCCGCTGAAGTTTTGAAAGTCCCATAATATTTTATAAAATTGAGACCTGCAAGCTTTTAGGTATAGTTTTCACAAGTTATTACTGAAATTGCGATATTTGTACCAGTATTTGTATTGTATACAGACTAATGTCATAAAAACCCTAAAAATTAGCAGATAATACTCAGACTCTTCAACACTAAGCTTTTATTTTATAGTTAGCTACCCCCATCCAATCTTGCCAACTAGAGAAGAAATAAATTCCTTCAATTTCGGTGAACATTTTCCTAGATTTGTGCGCGTTATTTGTATTTAGCTACCATCCATCTACTAGCAACTATCTAAAGAAACAATCAGAAGAGTCAAATTGTTAAATCAAATTTCTGATAATTTTAGATTCGTTCGGCCACATTATACACACTTCTCTTCTGGGCTAGGCTAGGTTAAAGTGGCTGCCGATCCACAGAGGTCTGCCGACCGACACACATAGGCACAAGAGAGGCCCGTTGTGATGCCACAATACCCATCTGCTTCCCTTGACGAAACGCGCTATCCCCTTTAAATTGACCAGGGACAACTCGGTCAGGTTTCTTCTTCTCCTTGCCAACGCCGGGCACTGACTTAAGAGGTGGAGGACGGACTCCTTCTCATCCTCTGAGCCACAACTCCGACAAAAATCGTTAAACTGCACTCCCAATTGTTGTGCATGCCGTCCTATGAGGCAGTGGCTCGTAAGAACTCCCACAGTGTAGCGTAGAGCGCTTCGAGTTAAGCCTAAAAGCTGCCTGATCCATGGATACCCAGGACTGCCTTGCTATTGGACAGGGTGATTCATTTGTCCAGGATCTCCTAGCATCCTCGAGATATTTTTGCCTAATGGCCAGTTTGACCGATGTCATCGGTATACCTATTGAGAGGGAGCAAGAGACCTCCGGTAACAAGGTTCCAAGCCTTACAAGCTCGTCGGCCTCACAGTTGTCCTGAAAACCCCTATGTCCAGGTACCCAAATCAAGTGAACAACCGAATGTCTCGACATCTCCCTAAGAGATGCACGGCAATCAGCAACAATCATGGAAACTGTACAAGGACCAGCAAGGGATTTAATAGCCGCTTGGCTATCTGTGAAAATGCCAATATTGACGCCGAATATTCGATTACACAGAACCTAGTTCATAGCCTGTAAAATAGCCGCAACCTCCGCCTGAAAGACACTACAATGGTCTGGTAGACGGAAGGACAGCTTGAGATTCAGCGCATCTGAGTATACACTACTTCCGACTCTATTGTTTAGCTATGAGCCGTCAGTGTACACATGGATAAGCCCACTTTCGAGGGTGGCACCATCACGCCATTCATCCTTACCAAGAATGCGAGTTGTGAGCTCCAAATCTAGTAGGCACTGCGGAGCGATGTAGTCAACACCCGCTGGAGCGGGAACTCACTCGACCAAAATCCTCGCCTGGCCGAATTCTGTTCTATTCCATGCCGAGATACAATTTAGTCTCACAGCAGCAAGATTAGCTTGCTCTAAGATAAGTAGATTGGTTGGCAGTCAATGAAGTAACACGAAGAGTGCCTTAGTAGGGGTGGAGCGGAGGGCACCAGTTACAAGTCTTGCAGCTAGTCTGAAGAGATAACCACTCTACTTTTGAGAAGCTGCATAATAAAAGCAATTTGCCGCTCGCAGCACCGAAAGAGCCTCAAAAATTGCGTTAGAATTTACGTTGTTGAAGGCCCCCTCGATGTCCAAGAAGGCGGCAAGCGTATATTTCTTAAGACCAAGAGATTTTTCAACTTGCTCAATAAGGACGTGAGTCTCAACAGACTTACTTTTGGTATAAGCGTGTTGTGACTGCGAGATCAACTTAGGATCGATTGATTTTTTAATATGATAATCAATGATCCTTTCCAAAATCTTAAGCAGGACTGAGTTAAGACGTATTGAACGGTAGTCCTTCGGCTTAACATGAGAAACTTTTCCTACTTTAGGAATAAATACAACTCTAGTTTCTCGCCAGCTGGTGGGAACATAGGAGAAGCGTAGGCAAGCGTTATAAATCTCCCTGAGCCATGGTAGCGATACTTCCATGGACTGCTGAATGTCAGCCGCAAGTACGCCATCAGGGCCGGGGGATTTAAACGGCTCAAAGGAGTTAGTAGCCCACTTCAGTTGAGATTTTGATATTCTGAACGGCAGCGTTATACCGTAAGCTAGTTCCGTTTGGTGCACTGCCCCAATAGAGCAATAATTGCCCGAAAAATGTGCGTCCATAAGAACATTTAGAGTATCTGCGCTCGAACTAATCCAAATGCCCTCAGGGGTCATGATGAACGCCATAGCCTTCGGTGTCGTGCTTAAGACCTTGCGAAGGCGATTTGCCTCGCTGAGATTCTTTACGTTTCCACAGAAAGATCTCCATGAGGACCTCTTTGGCTTGCGTACGGCATACTTAAAGGCCTTGAGCTTCGTTTTATACAGCGACCAGTCATTAGATCTTTTCGAGCTATTAAACTCCCTTTTACATTCTCTCTGCAGGATGCTGATTTCCATACTCCATCAGGGAGGCTTAGGATTGCCCCTGGCTGAGGGTGGCTTACATGCTTCCCTAGACGCGGAGTTGAATTAGTAAGGGTGTCAGCCGCCCGATCCAATTTATGGCAGCAGTCAATGCTCCTAGGAGCAGATTAGTATTTCGAGGGTTTGTAGAGAAATGGCAGGAAAGTTATATGAAGCTTCAGCCTATGTTGCTGCTTTAATTGGCTGATAACAATATATGTTTTTTTATTTTACTATTTTTCGATCTTTCGGTAAATTAACCTGAACTACTTTTGTTCGAATGGCATAGAGATTACATTACATCTAATGACGAATATACGAATCCCGACTCTGAATAATAAAAGCCACGGCAGAGAGCTACACGTAAAGTAAAGCAACGAAGGGAACCAGAAGCGCTATACGTACTTAAATGTAAAGTTTGGTTTCTGTCCAGTCGAGAAAACTGGAGCGATATGTTCAGTACTTTCATAAGTTAATAAATAACGAAGAAGGCGACCAGTTAGAACCCCCATTATCTGATGACGGACGAATGCATCAACCATCGAAGAAACCGTCTGTGCCATCCAACGGCTAAAAACTAACAAATCGCCCCAAGTCAATGGAACAATCGCCGAATTATGCAAATATGAGGGCGAAAAATTACACCATGTGGTTCATCAACTAGTGCTAAAGGTATGGGACAGTGAAATTATGCCTCACAAATGGCACCTTGGACTGATCTGTCCTATACAAAAGAAGGAGACGTCACGGAGTGCAGCAATTATAAAGGTAGTCCATAAGTGTTCCCCGCTATCATACTGGCCGGATATCCTTATTTACTCAAAAAGTAATTGACCTATACCACGGATGTCTCATCCCAGGCAAATCAGCAACTGATGAAATTTTCTCACGACGGCAATCGATGGAAAACCTTTTAGAATACGACTTAAAGCGATCCCATTTTTCCATCGACATCAAAGCCACCTATAATAGCATAGCTGGAGTAAAACTTTCGGCCATGAGATAGTCCGATATTCCAGCGAAACTCATAAAACTAATAAGGCTAACCATGGTGAATGTGCAAAACCAGATTAAGGTGGCTGGATCCTTATCACAACCATTTTCAATCAATAACGGTCTACGGTCTTTAACCTGGCAATTTGAGTGTGATCTGAGATTTCGATATGTCGATGTATTAACTCCATTAAATTTTCTCACCTGATGGTATATGATAGCGACTTTCACATTATTTGGCGGAAGGAACGAGGTTTCGAGGAGTTTTTCATGAAAATTGAGCAAGCAGCGAAGAGAATACAGAGGACTGCACATAAGCGATGGTAACCACTCTCAGCCATCAAAGCGACCAAAACAACATCGGGAGCAATGAAAATCAGTACACTGGAAAGTTCAGCTCCCAAAAAGATAGGTGAATACAGCTTCGAAGAAATTGAAACATTCCTGAAGCGCAAGACCAAGGTCTTTCTAGTCTTCCTGTATTCGTCGGAAACATGGGTTTTTAGCAAAACAAATTGCAGGTTCTTATCTGCATTTAGAAGAAGGTTCCTTCGATGTATATTTGGCCCGCGATATGAGGTTGGATTGAAGATTGAGCTCAATGGGCTGCGGTAGCTGGACATAAAACTTGAAAGAGCAGGAAGGAAAAGTTAATGGGGCAGGTTTATTGGGGGAAAAAACACCAAGCCAGGCGCTGTCTTTGTTGGAACGATGGTGTATGCCAGGAAGGTTAAAAAATGCTAGGAATGTCGAACTGGATGACGGCGGCGCGAAACAGGGACGCCTGGAGTTCTCTTTTGCGGCAGGCCTAGAGCGGACTCCTGTTTGTCGTGGCGTTTATGATGATGAGGCAGGGATCAAATTTTCCTGCTGAGAAACAAACAATGACTCTTGTCTTTTTACTTTTGCTAATGTAAAGTTTCTTGGTCAAGGGTTTTCTTCCAATCCATGGTTTTGGATGACCTCTTATGTGAAGCGAAGCCTTATGAATGCTATGACCTTTCTGATCTGATGGATTTATTATTTTGTTTCCAATTCGTTTTTAAGCGCAGGGTGATAGTCCCTGGTCAAGATAATCCACCACAGTTAGTTAGGGCGACTATAAGCCTTATGACGCGCTATATATGATAAGACTTGATAACAGAATATCCACCTTACGATCAAAGTAGCTACAAAGCGTAGCCCACCCGACAGGCCTACCCGTCTTGTCCGATCGCAACTACGCTTCTTGATTTTCGGTGATCTTGCTTCACCTTGTGTGGCCGATTGAGTAGAGAACCTGCTAGTAGCGTATGTGTTCTGCGGTTAAATTCTGGCTATGGACGATCAGCCACGGGACTTTGAATAAATCTACATGTGAGTAGGTAGCTAAGTCAAATCGAAAGTAAAGTGAGTCATAGAGATAATAACTCACTTTCGTCCACACTGATTATGAATGAAGTATCTATCAGCTTAAATTTCCTGACTCGCAACAATATATTTTGCAACAACTATGCTTTTACTTAAGGCAAAGAACACTCAAAAAAATTTTGGTTGAACTTTATCCTTATAATAGTAGGAAACTGGTTTCCTACTATTAAAGATGTAAATTTACAAAAGTGCGTAAAAAGAATATTTTTCGTCTTAAATTTAAACATTTTTACGACCAAATCGTGTAATTTTACCCTAAAAAGACGTAATATTACACCAATAATAAGTCAAATTCGAGAAAATGATGTAAGTTTATGGCTTTGGCGCAAAGGTGAATAGCAAACTAGTAAATTTACACTCTTTTTGCTTCAATTTACAAAAGGCTGTGTATTATTCAGCTGATATGACGTAAAAGCGTAAAAATGCACATCGAATGTGTAAAAAAAATTTATGATTCGTTATTTTAAACAGAAAAATGAATATATTTCCTATTATCAAAGTATTAATTATAGACCCACTTTTTAGAGTGTAGCTTATGCATTTTATGCATATAAATATGCTTAAATTAAGCCCATTTACAGATTTGCTTTTCATTCCTTGAAATTACACTGGCATGCTGTGCTCATAAATTAATATTTTTGCAAGCTTTTTTAAAGTGCGTGACAGCCTTCAGCTTTCATTATTAAACTATGTTCACATTTCAAAAATTATTCTCTCATCTAATACTAAGCCCAACATTTTGGAAGATTTTATGAGGCATCGTATACCGTTGAAACATGTTTTACGTTAAACCCAACTAATACCACCACGTTCGATGCATAAGGTAAAATTTGAATTTTGATAAAAATCATGATTGCAGAGCATTCAAGGTGAATAGCTTTAACAGCAGCTCATAATGCATTCTGAACATGCGGCACGGATGCTCCTCAAAATTCACTCTTTACAACCGAGAAATATGTAGCTTACTGGTTTGTGTCAGAGATGTTAGATGATAAGTCTCTATATTTTTTATTTAAGTTGATTTTAGGACAGATTAGGACCAAGTATTGATAAAACTAATAAGGATCTGTAAAATTTGAGCATTACACATTTTATAGATACTGATCATTTTTAGCAATTATTGCTCATTTCGGATAGGCAATGGTTGAGGAAAGTCATATTTTGCGCAAAATACTAAGGAGCAATTGTCTGGTTAAATAAATAGCTGGCTACTTAGCTAGGCTTTAATTTCGATAGTTTGCCGGCACGTTCACTATCTCCTACATTGTACATAGCCACCGAATATGCAATTTCAACTATCGAACTTTCCGGAACCAATTAAAAATCAAAGCGAACTTCTGACTTTAAACTTATATCGTTTCGATTCAATGATATTGCTAACCAGTACACACTTATCTTCAGTACTTCAAATTATTGACTCTTTAATTTTTCTTTCTACGAATTCAATTTAGAAACGGAAAGTTCCAGACAAATAAAAAAACCATCTACACTTTTTCTCCATCCGAAATAATTGCAAAAACACTAAAAATAGTGATATCATGTCAACAAATCATCCAAACTGAAGTATTAGCTCACACCTTTAGCCGACTGCATGAAACCGAAAATAAAAACTCCATCTTCTAACATGAAATTTAATTTGCTCCGTGAGCGCGCAAAAACCCAATTCGATTTCGTATTCTAAATGCGTTGTTCTTAGCTACTTGAGACCATCCATCAGGACCATCTAGCAATGCTCCGGCGTCATCATCAAGTTCACCATGTTTCCAGAAGCTAACAAACCCATTGAAGAATCAAAGCCTAAGAACTAAAATATGTATCTTTACACTAGAAGTATATTGCTTCAAACAAACCGCAAATACTCCTTGAATCAATAAAAACTAACTATGTGTGTGTACGAATAAACACACACATTCAGTTCAATCATCTAAGCAAAAACAATAAAACTGTGTGAAAACTGCTTTTTCACTCAAGGTCAACCGCAATACAAGCTTAAGTTTGTATGATCAACGTAAACATAACCGCATGTAAGTACGTTTGTATCTATGTTATATGAAAAGATTCACTATGCTATCTGGTCAGATCGGTAAGATTCAGATATTTGACGGCAGATTGTACATAGCAGTATGGGTGAATATTCAAACATACATGCATACATACTGTCACTGTAATCACCCAACTAGCTAGGTGGATAGTTATGATGATGGGGCTTGCCGATGTCAAACAGGTGGGATGCGAAAGTATAAATATAAGATTCAACGATTAGCACCGGTCATATCATATTCCGTTCGCTCAAATTCAAATCGACCAACCAACACTCAAAAACTGTGAAAAATTAAATTTGAAACTGGTAACGGTTTTCCGTACCTGATCTCTTTGACATTTTTTTTTTAAGTGAAAGTATTAAGTTGTGGTGAATCCTTGGACGGAACATTGAAACGGTAAAAAGTGATCTAGTTTTCAAGTGAAACCTTCGTAACGGACGTTTTTCCCGCGAGGATTAATAAAAAGATGAAGTTATTCATTGGAGTGTTGGTTTGCTTTGCTACCGTTTACGGAGCAACAATTTCTGTCGAGGATCCACCAACCGATGTTGACGAAATTAAATTGCGTAAGTAGTGCGGAATAAATTGAATACATATACATGCCATGAATATACCAGTTTTTTGTTCTTACTTAAAATAAAATGCAGTTTCCATGAAAACAAGTTTTTGATGTTGTTGTGATGAGAAAAGATAAAATCATGAAAATGAAGATTTAAACCAGTAGAAAAAGAACAGAAACGTAGGTTGAAAATATTAAAAACATGTTCCGACTCTGAGTGGTAAATAGGATGTTCATGCTGTTATATGGTTGCAAGAATTTCATAAAAAAATAAGGAAAAATATAAAAATGGTCACCAAATAATAAAATAGATTACTAGCTCAAAACAGAATGCATAGATAATACAAAACTTGTCGAGATATTGATAAATGGAAAATTTTGAAAAACAAATTATTCTTTGCTGTAGAATTCAAGTTATTGTTGCATGGTATAATAAACTTTGGATAAATATTTCAATTAGTGTTCGATAAAGGTTGTTTTTGTTAGGAATTTCAGAATAAATCTAAATTAGCAATTCATATTTCAACAGATTCACCAGTTTTACAGGATGTTAGTTTAATTAATTATTTAAGGCGTGTCAACAGCCAAATCATAGTAAGAACATAGACAATATTTTTTTAAATGAACGTACGAGACTCGTAGTTTTTATTTTTGGAGGTACTAGTAACTGTGATTCATATTTTACTTTTTAGCTCTGCTCATGTAGAATCATCTTTTATTTGAATAGCATATCGTGACAAATGTAATTCTAAATTCTCTAAATTCTTCGTTTAAATATTTAATTTAGCAAAAATCATTTTTAAAAAATTAAACTAGTGACATATACTACTTAAAGAAAATAAATAATCAAGGGAATGGCTGGAGAATGTTAAATAAACGTATCCATCACACCTTGGAGTATGAGCAGAGCAATAAGCTAGTGGTCGTAGCATCTGATTTGAAACTGGTACATAATTACATGTATTTCTTCTCTCAAATCTTGGAAGCTGTTATTTAATGAAAGTTTTTTTTTTTGTAGGTAGCTAAGTACAATGCTATGAACGAACTCAATTCTTGCAGTAGATCCAATTACTTTCTCAAAAAATTGCTGTTAAGTATTACTTCTTAAGGTAGTAAACAATGACCATTTTTTTGAAGGAACATATATAATAACGTGACATTGCCAGCGCTGGTCCTCTCAATTCTTCGCAGTTCGATCATGACGACAATGAATAGCATCATTGTTTTATTCCACAATAGTTTTCATCCTCTCTCCTTACTTCGGTATTTGTTTCAACGCAAACACTTCCCATCCTAAAAATTGAGCAAAATGACATGCCGTGTGTCTTCTTCCACATTTGGACACTTTGAGCACACAAACAAAATATTATGCCAGAATTAGTACAGATATCTGCTAGAGGAAGGGGAAATCAGCCAATAGGCAGCTAGCACCTTGATAATTCCCTTCCAAATAAGAAATATTTCCCGGAATTAAATCATATCGCTTCTTATTTATTTTCTGTTGGGTTTCAAAGTAGCTGTTAGTAACCAATTTTGAACGTTTCCAGGACTGCAAAAACCGAAGTGAAATAGGTTTCTAAATACGATCAGTTAACCTACTTGGCCAAATGATTCATATAAGCTTGGCCTATAGTCAATATTGTGGTCCTTCCCCACTTATTTTGCCTATAGACTTGTTTGGCATCTGAGCATCTCAAATGTATCTTTTCAAATATCCTTTTATAAATTTGACTGCTTGCAACTACTTATTTTATGGATGATCCATAAGCTTATAATTCAAGATAATAACAATATTAATCAAAAAATTATCATTTCGATTCCAAAATGAAAAAAATACTGGTAGAAACTCTCATTAAGAACAATAATAATTACAAAAATAATTTCAAACTTTGGGCTATGCTAATGTTTTTATTCTATACAATGAATTTTTGAAGACTGTTATGACTGCGTAAAAGTCGAAAAACAGGAGAGTAGAAGAAAATATTTTTACAAGCAAACGGCAAATCAACATAAAGTAGTATCTAATCTAAAAATAATAGCCGAACTTTTGATTGCCTGAAATATTTTTAAATCATCAGCGTAGAGGAAACAAGAAAAGACAAAAAGGCTAAATCAAAGTGGCCCAAGGATGGATCCTTTAGGTACACCAGAAGAACGAGAGAAAGGCAAAGACGACAAGCCAAAGTGAAAAACAAAACAAGTACAATTCTGGTGGCCGTAAACATATTTCCAAATATCGTTTCAAGAAACATACCATTTCATGCTCCTTTATTTACTTAACTTTTTGAGCGAATTGTATACGAGAAGTTCTATCCTCTCGTCTGAACCTTTTTAGCTGATGTGATGCATTGGTACAACGAAAGCTTGCTTTTATGAACACTTTGTCTTTCATAAAATTATATAAACAAAGAGCTAAGGCTCTTGAAGCTGAAAGGTTATTGATTTTCTGACTTTCTTGTTTTTGGTTTCGCTTCAATGTAATTAAATGGAAATAAGTAGTTACTTCTTTTTATTAATTTTCCTTCTAATCTCATCCTTTTTTTTCCTTTCCTCCATTCATGCCTTTCATTTCCTTTCTTCTGTATTCTAATCAAAATGTGGAGGTCCACCAGAATCTATTCTTAATCCTCTATTGTTTTTCCTTTATCATCTTTTTGTATTTTCCCTGCTCCAAGGAATTTTGTACGCTAATGTATGCTTAGAGTTATTTATTTTTAAGAGAACTATGATCGAATTACTATCAGATGGCATACATGGCATTGTTGCCTTTCTTGGTGTAATCGAAAAGGTATCTATTTAGAAGATTGAAGTAATTTGACCTATTTATTTAGCGCTTCCCCGGAAAGCCTTTTTTTCGAGTATTATGTGAGCTGGCTGGCTAGTGCACTTTAGGCGAGAATAACATCTAGTCCCCAAGACTGACTTCTGTGGTGGAAACGTTTCAGGTCCTTTTGTTCTAGCAATCATCTTCATCGCATCTTGACTGAATTTCACTCGGCTACCTCAGGCTTGAATCCCTTGTTGAATTTTGCGGCTACAATGAGCTTATGACAAATTAATACGAGTAGCATTCTACCTTCTTTCTGGAGCAAGAACACCTCATTTTCAAAAAACTTATCTTGGCTGCATAGAGCTATGCAAGCGGCACACCAGCATTTCATCAGTAGGTGTCAATTGGAGGGTGGTCCGTCGATTTTTAGAGCAGTCCGGTCGTCCAATACATATAAGTCAACTTAAGTCCAGATTTTTTCATTCATATCTAATTATATATTCAACCCTATTTTTCATTATTTTCCAGCTGAAGGAACCATTACATGCTTCGAAGATGATCCAGATCTTGGAAAATGTATTCGCGATTCTCTCACAGCTATGATGCCAAAATTAAATGTAAGTACACATTTCCTTGAAGCTCTTGTAGTCTAGTGGGTAGAGGACAGGCTTCTAGTGTGTGCGGTCCCTGGGTCCATCTAGGATCGGACGAGGGATCGCGCACCGAGCTTTGAATTTACCTAGCTCTGAATAGGTACCTGATTTCAATCAGGGATAAAATGAGTCGTGGAACTAATCACTCCACACTCGTATAGATTGATTGTAAATGTGTGAATGAAGTTCTCTACCAACTTCAACCCCTAGACCCGTACGAGGGTTGTCGTTCTTTTTTCACATCTGCCCATAATTATATGAAAAAAATGCAAGTGCCCTAGAGACTAAGAAATAAAGACACCCATTAATAAATAGATCCCACCTCGAATACTAACAAGCAAGCGAACCTTAATAACTTTTTCATTTTCAGAATGGCGACAAAACTCTCAATATTCCACCACTTGATCCATTCACCGTCGAACGTGCCCAAATGCAATATGGTAACGGACCCATTCAGGGTGCCTTCAAAATTAAAAATCTCCGAACGTACGGTATGAGTCAAGCTGAATTCCGTGATGTTCGAATGAAAATTGAAAATGATATTGTCAAGACCGAGCTCGATATTCATTTCCCGAAAATTTTCATGGAAGGTGCATACAAGGCCGATGTTAAATTCAATGAACTGAAATTGCACCCGAAAGGACGTTTCAATGCTACAATGAGTAAGTATATTAAAAAGATTGAGGGTTAGGCTCAACTCTGATTACTTCAAAATTATATTTTCTTCATTGCAATCCAAGTAATAGCATTTATATATTTTAATTTAATTTTCATAAATTTTATTACAGTTAAAATCGACTTGACTCATCACTGGGCTGGACATTTAGTCTCAAAGAATGGTCACAAATATTTACATATCGATGATTTCGATATGATTCCAGACGTAGGTGATATGAAAATCTATGTTGACGGCATTTTCCCAGACCCTCAAATGAGTAAGTTTTTGAATTGAGTTGAAATTATTTAAACAGTGAACAGAATCATAAGAGAAATATTCCTCAGAGAAACCGAATTTTTAAAATAACTTTAACAAAAAAAAAATCAAACGCGTTCAGATTTTGCATAAACAAATAAAAGCATTTATATGTTTTTTCCCAATAAAATAAATATTTAGTGTAATAGTGAAATGATGCAATTTAATTTGTTAACTTCTAAAAAAATGAAAAACACAGTTTTTTTAAAAGTTAAATAAATTCATTAATAAAAAAATTAATAAATTAATAAAAGCCATTTAGTACTTTTAAATTTTAATTATCTATTTCTAATTCCTATCATTCCAGATGAAATTGCTAACAATTTCTTAAATCAATACTGGGTACCACTTTACAAAATGCTTTTGCCCGAAACACGAAACTACTGGAAACCAGTAATGATTGATGCAATCAATGAATTCTTGCAACGAGTACCATTCGATATGATGGTCAAGAAACGAGAATAGAGATTATGTAGTTCCAAAGAAACGTACTATTAGTACATGCATATTGTGACCTATATATATTGTGTACATATTATTAATTTTGATGTTGAATTATAATTTTTTTTTCGTTTTAAAGTACCAGTTTTATTGTTTCATATATGTATCATATTATTTCGAGTGATTTTAAAATGAAAGCAATTATTGTGTATAATTAATAAATAAAAAAATATTATTTTGATAATATTTGAGTTTTAAACAAAATTTAGTTAGAAATAGTTTAATAGATAACACAGTTTGGTTATAGTCGGCCTTATCGGTTATAATCGGCCTTGTAAGCGATCATCTTCGTCTTTGAAGAGATGATTGAGCTTGATTTGAAGCGACAGTTGATAAGGTAGTACGCTAGAGCTGGTTTGTTCAGACAGGATTGAGTATGATGGCTGGGGTTCTAGCGAGGGTGAAGATTAAGGCCAGCCGCAGATTAACCCTAGCCCAGCGCACGGTCAGCCCACGCGTGGATAAGACTGTACCAGATCTGTTTGAACAGGTTGCCGCATATTGAGCCCAGTCTACGGCTATCCCACTAATTTGATTGACACGCATGGGTCTGTTTGTGGATCTGATACAGTTTTCATGGGCTAGTTCTGAATCTGATTCCAAATCGAGGAGTAGATTTGATATTGTGTGATGGTTCTTAGCGACTTCTGACTGGACTGGCATGGTCGACTTGGGTTCAAAATGCGGAGACTCACCCATTCTATGCATACGGGAAGCGCATGGATTGCCCGTGGGCTGGGCTGGGCTGTGCTCAATATGCGGCGGCACTAATACCCAGATATTTAGTAGTTTTCGAAGGAGGATGACTATTTGTGATTAACTTGACCTTTTTAAGAGCCTCCTTGTAGCCACCGCGGAAAAATGTTAGCTAAATTTTTTCATCATTTATTTTGAAGCCCTGTTTCAAGTAGTGTACAATAAGATTGTTCACATACTTTTGTAGCTCAGCTGCTGCAATGTGAGGTTTGTACTGAGAGTTCTAGAAGAGGATGACATTGGCAACAGCGACGCCTGCAGAAGAATTATTAGTAGTACCTGGTGTATCAGCGATGAGAATGTTGAAAAGAATTGGTCTAAGCATGGAGTCTTGGGGAACTTCAGATTCTATAGGGAACTCATCAGAAAAAGCCGTGTTAAAGAAAACGAATGCTCTCCTGCTGCTCAGAAAACTGCCGATGATGTTGATAGTCCGTGGAAGAAAGCTGGAATTTTTCATTTTGTACCGGGCCTCCAAAACATCTCTTCGGTAATATTTGATACTCATCGATTGTATGGTATATTTGTCCCTGAATCATTCTTTCTAGTAATTCTTCCAATTTCGAAAGCAGATATATGGAACTAGTATTGGGTGTATCGCAAGAGCTTGACGTCTGATGATTTTGTGATGATGTATAATTGATAAAAAAGACAATTCTAAAAAAGTAAACTCGAACTACTACCGACTAAATGTTTAAATTTAGAGATGGAAACAATACTGTTTTTTTTTTGTTTTTTTTCCATTCCACTCATTAATAAAACCCTATAATTATTTTGTCTAGATATAGAGAGATTGATTTTTGTGCCCATTTTTTTTTTGTCGAACTGTCTACACATAATTACCTAAAGTTGTCTTTAATTGATTACATCATAAACTTAATTTGTGACCTTTGACTTAGTTTAAAACGAGAATTTGAATGAAATTGAATGTCCTAGTTTTTCAGCGAACGCTAGGGAAGAAGCTTTCCACTTTCATGGAGAACCGTTGGCTGGCTGGTCTGTATATTTTAGGAAGGGACTTCCGACCAGTATGTTTTAGGCCGTAGTCATAAGGCAGCGTGACACCCACACTATCTGGAGCTTGAGCAATTTTTGTTTTCTTATTTTTCGAAATTATATATTGTCTAGTCTGTATTGGGATATAAATCTGTTGATGAAGACAATACATAAATAAATGGATAATCTTTTCTAACAAGCTTCACATATCAATCGCTATAAATGGTCAATCAGAAAGCCTGCTTAAGCATGTTTTGGTCATCTTTAAGACTCTATTAAAATATTGTTGCATATACATGCAACGGAAATTGGATTTCATCCTAATACCGAACAACATCGAGAAATATTGTCTTCAACTAAATCCATGCAAAACACCTAATGTATCTCATAGAACAGAAAATCACACGAAAAGCTCCATTAAAAACGCCCACAAGAAACTCTTAGTAGCCAAGACACCTGTGAGAATGAAAAATATCTTCTAAGGGCAATAGAAGCCCACAATTGCCTAGAAGCGTGCAATAGACCGTTCTGGAAGTGTGCGAGGGAATTAGAGTTATCTTTGGCATGATACTTGGCAGTCAGTCTTTTGAATAAGCGAATTGAATGAATCTCACGGCGAAATAATTTTCAAGCGAGTGATAGCGATATTGGCGTGATCATTTAAGTGTTCTCTTCGTTTGAGCTTAGTGTGCCATTTGCGCGCACTGATATCTTTCTTTATTCTCCGCTGTTGCGATTACTGAGGCAACATAATGATCTAAAGTTTGGTCCTCTACCGCCGACATTATATGGCTTCAAAACTTTTCTAAAAAATAATGTGTTGCTTACTACTAATTCAATGTAGTCTTTTTTCCTTTTATTTTTTTTTTATTTTGAATTTGTACTTTTTCACTTTGATTTTGTTTATTATTGTTCTTTATTTTGTATCATTATCATCTCATTATTATTTTGTTCATTTTTTCATTCTTTCGTTTGTGAATTATTTGTACTTTATATTTTCTATATTCAGTAATTAGATTTTATCTGTTGAATAATAGTTAATAAATAAATAAATAAATATTAGAGTGACTGTTAAAATTTGTAGTCAATTTAATTAGATCTTTCCGTGTAAAGTTAATTGATTTATCTGTAACGATGATTGTTCTGAATGCAAGTGTTTTAGTGTCAATAAACATACTGTTTTATTTAATAAACGCAAAAAATCACGAATCTACGAAACGTATTTTTAAAGGAAAAACTCAGCAACTGGTGTCAGAAGTGGGATTTTTTTGCGTTCGTTCGCGTGAATTTATGTGAAACATGAAAATTCGTATTGGGAATACTAAATAAGAAGTAAGAAATTTCGAGCAGTGGCTAGTGTTAAGATAAGTGATTATTGTGAGAAATTCTTTGTACTAAATGAAGAACAATGCCGAAGCTAATGAACGAGCTAGCATTGGCGAAATTAAAATCGGAGTGCCGAAAAAGTGATTTATCGACGACTGGGAACAAAACGAATGCTTTGTTATCGCAGATAAGGAAGGTTTTGAGCATGAAAGACAAAAGTTTCCAAAGACATTTAAATTATGGCATGAGGAAATCAGTCAAGAACACGTTCAGGAAAGACAAAGCAGCGGGAAGAGACATCCGATGCTGTATTTCCTTTTTAAAATGGCTTCCGACAAGCTGAGGACAATAAACAGCACGCCATGAAAGTGGATCAAAAACTTCACCGAAAATCTATCGACATCAAGAAACAGCTGAATCAACAGGCCAGGAAAAGGGACCACTAGCTAGGGAGAATGAAATTACAGATCCACTAGCAATTGGAAACTCCATCAGCAGAAGTGAAGCGACAGTTCGACAAGCAAGAGAAAAAATTATGAATACTTGAGGAAGAAATGGATTTTCTAAAATCGGATTTGAAGTGCGTGAAATCTATACACTCAGAAAAATATGCTTCTGAGAATCAAAAAAAAAATATTTACTTGTTTCCGAGATTTGAAATCTTCCACAAATCAAATAAACTTTTATTTGATGTCAGTAATTTGTATTAATATTGTGAAAAAATTTCTCGCATTCAACGGAATACAATTTTTACTTTACCTTATTTCAAGCAAGTAATTTTCTTCGAATCTAGTAAATTATGCCTATTATGAATAAAGTAAATTATATCTACAATGCGAACATGTTTTTACATGTTTCAACATCAACCACGCTTCAATATTCGACGAAAAAATTGATAGTTTTTATGATTTCTGTTAACATTTGCTTAACACAAATGATAGGTCGGTGGCTTCGCTCGCTAACGCGCCAGTCCGAAGCAGCAATCTACTGCTCGCGGGTTCGAATTCCGCCGGGTTCATAGTTGTATTTGTTCGTCTTGAGTTGTCTTAACAGCTGGCGACTTGGTAATAATACCCAGCGCTCCAATGATTAAGTGTCACATTATAGCTTTAAGTGGTGACTAAGGCATAAATAACCCTAGCGCTTCAGAAAATAGGAAAAAATGTGGCACTTAAAATAAAGAATGATGGAATAATTGATATCGGCTTCTCCCACATGTGTCTCCTTACCACCATAGCAAGCATTCGCTTCAAAAGGGGTTAAACCATATTGCTTTGACACGTGAAAATATGTTTTCTTTTTTAAATTATTTCACTCCCTTCAAAGTAAGCCGCGCTTTTGAAACGAAGGTAGGCAGAGTTTTTTTGCCCACGACATACAATGTTCTCAAGCGGTCCTCCATCTAAGTAGTAACCGCGCCCAACAGTGCTTAACTTCGGTGATCGTAGGAGAACCGATTGATGCCTGATTTATTGCAACATTTCCTTGAAAGTATAACAAATTTTACTCAGGGCAAGTTCAATATCAGTTCTTTGAAATGAATAAACTCCTTTCTTTCGATTGAATAAATATTTCTTTGGCTCATAATCATTACCAATTTTCTTTGATAGTGTGTTCATTTTTTCTGGGTTTTCTGGGTTTCCCATTGGTCTTCGACCCTCGGCCCTTCCGTCGAATACCTTATTAGGTACTCGATGCTCGTCTATTCGTTGCACGTGACCAGCCCATTGCAGCTTCCGCAGTTTGATTATTGTAGCAACCTCTGGCTCATCAAAACCCTCGTACAACTCGTGGTTGTACCTTATCCGCGATTGGCCGCCCTCTTGTTTAGCTCAATTATACGCCTGAGGACCCGCCTTTCGAAGGCGTTCAACATATTTGCGGATGTTTGGATAAGGTTCCAAGTTTCACATCCGTAGCACAACACAGGTCTGATTATTTATTTGTAGACTTAAAGCTTCGTCTTCCTGTGTATGCAGCTGGTCTTCAGTAGGGCCAGAACGGAGTAGAAAGTTTTACTAGCGAGCTGTATTCTCCGTTTAATTTTATCAGTTTCACTGTCTTTCGTTGTCATTTCCTAGCTTAAGTATATAAATTCGTCCACATTCTATAAATTATATTCGTCCAGAATTAGATTTCGTCTAATGGAGGTCTTGTTTCTTGTCTGCGTCATGTTTTTGTTTTCGTCTGATTGATCTTCAGGCCTACTTCTTTGGCTTCCTGGTCAAATTTCAACAAGAGATCTTTGGCGGATGTGAAGGAATGTGACAAGATGTTAATGTCATCCGATTAGGCCACTAATTGGTTCGACTTATACAGAAGCATACCCCCTGTGTCGACTGGAATCTCCTTACCACGTACTCAAGCGCTAGGTTGAAAAGTAGAGGGGCCAACCCATCGCCTTGCTTTAGTCCGACATTTGTGTCAAAGGCGTCAGTCAGACCGTTCTTGATTCTGACTTGTGATGCTGTCGACGTCATCGTCATTTTGGTCAGCCGGACTAGTTTTGCCGGGATGCCGAAGTATAGCATTATTTTGTACAGTACATTTCGGTCAATACGTCATATGCTTGTTTCAAATTCACGAAAATCTGGTGGTCGTCGATGTTAAATTCCCAGCATTTTTCGAGGACTTGTTTGACTGTGAAGAGCTGATCCGTAGTCCTAAAGCATCCTTGGTACTTTTCAGCGTATACATTTATTTTATTTTTTAATATTTTTGTCAGTATCTTCAAACTTAAAACTTCTTCAAACTACTTCAAACCATTTTAGTGGAAAATTTCTTTAGGCATTCAAGCCTGATGAACGCTTTAGATATGAAATACAGGTAAAACTAACAAATTCAAAAAATACTTCGTTTGGGTGACAACCGGACGCGGAGCGATTCTACGACGTACGGTCTTAGCTAGTAACGGTCCTGTAGCCACATTACAGTTTGTGAAGTATTCAAAGACTATATTTGCAAAAGGGCCGATATTTTCAGAGAATAAATGAGAAGTGGAGCTCCTAAATGTTGGACTGATGGACTTGTGGAGAAAAGGGTCACTTGAGGCGCAGTCATCGTAAGAAATGGAGGCCGACGTATTACGAGGAATGTGCGCATCAAAAAACAATTACCACCATACCAGAGCTCTCCGATGCTGGAACTGTGGAGAGACAGACCAGCTGAGATATGCCACAAGAAGAATGAACCCAGGTACTGCCAAGGATGCTCAGTAAGGTACAAGCAAAGCGGTGAGTCTAGACCAGAGATTTTCCTACACCCCCCTAACACCCCCCTAATACCCCCCCTGGAAAGTGCATACACCCCCCCTACCACGGACAATTTTCCTACACAAAGGGACCTTTGTGCCCTTTGTTGCAAAGGGACACCCCTCCTAAAATTCTGAACACACCCCCCATGAAAAATTCCTGAGAAAACCCCTGGTCTAGACAGTCGGACATAACCACTTGGAGAACGGCAAGGAACCCAGTAGGAACCAAGTTCGAAGATCGGTGGTTGACTCGCAGCACTGATGACGCTGATACGATCATCGGTGCCAGATTATATATTCGAGAGAATGATTAGAATCTGTAGGTTTGTAATACTACCATCGGCGCTGAGGTCTGAGAGCATCACGAATAAAGAGAGTTTATTTTAAAGAGAAAAACACAGCAATATTTATGTTTTACATGATGCCCTGTGTCAACAAAAAGTTTAAAATGACTATGTTTACTGTACAAATTCGTCCTCGAACACAGTTTCAATGAGTATTTGCAATTTACGTGGAAAATCTCTAGTTTTATACTGTGCAATGTGACGAAATCGATGTCAATTGAATTATCTAATCAAATGGAAATCAAATATTCGGTTTGCAAAATTCGTTTTTCAGTTTTTTTTTGAGTAAGTTTTGATGACTTTTAAAAATGTTGGTAAAATTATATTCACACGCCATTCAATTTCATCCCTATCCCATTTCTAATTTACGTATTACTATTAGTATTTACCTATTCCAAGCAAACTTATTTCTTAGGCTAATTCGTTTTCGAAAAAATATCATCAGCTAAATGTTATTCGACTGTATAATTTCTTACGTAGCCACTAAAAACAACACTTTCATAGTAGAACCACTTAATTTGAACACAAGAATAGAAGAGCTGAAAAACACATTTACATCATCGCAAGAAAAGCCAATTGAACTGTTGACTACTTTACCTTGGGCGTAAATTTATGGTCAAATAGGTCATACGTAAGATTCACTATCTAAAAATCTTCAAGTTAGGTTTTTTGTTTTCGCTCAAAGGTAAATATTATCACATGAAACGAAAAAAAAATGAGAATAAGTTGTGGAAAACAGAACTTGAGTACTTAAATTTTTTGCCATGAAACAAGTGTTTTTTTTCTTCGACAGTACTACTCGAATATACAAACAAGATCCATTTTTTTACTTATCGATGACTGATTAGATCATACTCATATTTTTTCTGCACACATTTTACGTAGTGCCGTTGATGAAATGTCTACTTAAAAAAAATTACGAACGAAACTTCGAAATCAGTGAAGCAAAAATGTCTGGCGCAAGTAACCGATACAAACTTGTTTGATATGCAACGAAAGATTTCATTACAGGAAATTAAAAAAAAACACAAGCTAATGAAAAAAAACCTATAATTTGAACATTAACGTTGCAAGTGAACATTACAATTATAATCTATGAGTCTGGATGTACTTCAAGAACATGATATGATGAACTTTGCTTGGTCATGATCACCGCATTAATTTTTCCTATACGACAATAAAAATGAAATTTCAATTTTACAGCGATAAACGCGAATTTATTGTTCTTTATTTAGCGAAATGCATATAATGCTTAATTAGGATGTTCGATGAAGAGATAAATGTGGAGTGTAGATGTTTTATTCTTTTCACAGAAGCAACAAAAACTAATGTCTGATAAATGATCTTTTAAAATTCGTTAGTTTTAGGTTTCGAATGACTTTCGAATGTGGGCGAGTGGGTGAGTGGGCGAGTGGGTGAGTGGCCGTGTGGAGGAAAAAGGCCGCAGAAGGTTATATATTTGGAACTGAAGAAATCAAATTCAAATCAAAATTATACATTTGAATTAGAGTTGGGTCGTACTCGGATTTACACATACTAGATATTCCTAGTACGTGTACACAAAAATACCTGTTCCAAATACCTGTTCCAAAAATACTAGCTAGTATTTTTTTGAAGTATGTACATATATACACACAAGTACATGCGATTTGCAGTGATGTAATGAAGGGCATGAATGACAGGGCATATCATATGCCCTGTCTCACCCATCAGACACAAAGTTCCCAGGCAGTTGACCGTGAAAGGATTCCGAGCCATTAGTCCGTGCAGCTTGTCCGTAACTTTCCAATCGTCGGTCACTTATTTAGCAAGTCTTTCTCCAATCTAGGAGCCATCTAAGGGAAAACAATCAAATTCAATCAATTTAATTTGATTTTCATTTTAATATATGCACAAAACACCTCCTGTATTCGTTCAAATTACCAATGTCGAAAAATTTACTACGATAGGACCAACTAATCCTGTTGCCATCTATATGACTTTTCATCGAACGATCCCTGATACCAAGCTTTTCCTGGCTAATCTAAAACAGTTGGTTTTCCAATTGCCTTACTGAAGCATGAAGTTTGTCGAAAATTTTATTAAGAAATGATAAAAATAAATCTTACGTCTATTAAACATGCACCCATTAGGGGGCTAACCTCTTCGGTAAGGCAGGACATGAGTCACGACCCCGGTAGGGTTGGAGTGTAGTCACGAGGAAGGCTTCAGCACAGCCAGGGAAG
This sequence comes from Nemotelus pantherinus, assembly GCA_963978885.1. Taxonomy (NCBI): domain Eukaryota; kingdom Metazoa; phylum Arthropoda; class Insecta; order Diptera; family Stratiomyidae; genus Nemotelus; species Nemotelus pantherinus. Next base: position 69,917,994 of record OZ022266.1, on the reverse strand, counting down.
CCAACTGGCGAACCAAAAAGGATCTCAACATTTTTAGTGCTACTTTCAGTTTTTCCGGCGGATTTTATTTTGCCGTCTCTTCGAAACTAGGCCGCATTTTCCCAGATTTGTATGGAAATTTCGCCCGAAACAACTCAGAAAGGTCCCCAAATTCATGGTAGACCAAAAAATTTTTTTTCGAATAGATGGTCGTTTTTGCCCGATTTCTTATATCAAAAATTTGTTCGCCCTTGAAATACCACTAATATACTCCCCGGCCACTTTCAATCATCGAAAGCGCTGTAAAGGCAGTTTTTGCCAAACTATGGCCAAAAAAACCCCTTACTCCCCCACAAAACCGAAATTTTTGTATCACAGGAATAGGTCTTGGCCCGTTATGTCCCAAACCACATTAACCCAAAATTGGCCGATTTTGTCCGATTTCAGCTACTTTTCCCTAAAAAACTTTTACTATTACATCACTGTTTGATTGAAATGAATCAGACGAAATTTATTGGGTTAATTCTTGATTAGATATATAGTTCACAAAAATACTCGTATCTAGTATTTTTGAATTTCGTACTAGGTACTGGCTGTTCCAAAAAAATACCTGTTCCATATACCTGTTCCAGTATTTACGCCTCATCTCTAATTTGAATGCATAAGGTAATATTAAACTTATTAAACTTGAGAAACTTGGAATTATTTTTGCGGGATGATTAAAATTGAAAAAAAAAAATTATTTGCATTGAAAATTTTTATTTGACAAAGTGGTTTTGAAAATCATCCCGCAAAAACAATTCCAATTTAATTCGGCTTCGAAGGCTTATCCCACAAAAACGATCGAGTTTCCCGTATCAATATTATCTGCTTTGATAAGCTTTAGAGACGAAATACGTTGTCTATGCTGATTTATAGACAAGAAGGGAACCATGATCACAATTAAATAACCTTGAGAAACTTATTAAATTTAAAGAGTCTATCTAAAAGAAGTGTGATCCGAAAAGAAAGTTTGATAAATGAATCTGAAGCGTGAAACAGTCATAGTGTAAAAATCTTAGAAATTGAAAATTTAGCTGTGTATTGTTGTTGAAATGCCCAGCTCAAAATAATTAAATCGATCTTCAAATCATTTTAAAATATCATCTTGAACATTTTTAATCCAAAATCTATTTGCACCTTATGAAATTAGCTACGATTCAATTTATTGACACATAATAATAAAAAAAAAATAATAATAATAATAACATAATATATTTATAATATATTTATCATTAAAGCCTAAAATTTTGTCTTTACACTCTCATTTTTCTTAAAAAAAGCAGCATTTTCAACAGAAGATTTGGTGGTAGATATCGAAGCAGCGGTAAAAAGACCTTCCCGAAGAGATAAAAACACAAATTGAAGGAACTTAGCTAAGCTCATCAGGAAATAAAGTTACAGGAGGAAGGCTGGTAAGGATGTTTAAAGAGTTGACTACCAAAACGGTTTTTTATATAAAGCAGATAAAAGAAACGAATTAAATGCCTTTTAAAAATGAGCTAAGTTAGCTACAAGCGCATAAGTTATGTACAAGTGCATTTACGAGGAGAATTGCGAAATGGATTGTGGACGAAGGTAGAGCTTTAGGAAAAATTAGTGATAGATTGATTAGAAATTGAGAGACGATGACAGAGTGGCTTGGAAAAGTGGCAGCAATAGAGGCAGACGAATTAATTGGATTTGCCCCCACGCGCGCCAGTAAAACAGACAATCATGTTCTTTGCAGATTGACTATTAGAGAAGAACAGCTGCGCGGACTGGAAGAGAAAGACTAAACATTACTTGAAAGTTGTCTCAATTTCCATGAGTGAAAGCTACTTCACTTTCAAAGGGAAGAAATTCAAAGCTAATAAATGTGTCGCCATGGAAAATCATTTATCCTCTATCTGCAATTTATATAGTGATATATTTATGAGCTGATGGCAAAAGAAACATAATGAAGCTTCCGTTTATAGATAAGGTATGTAGATGACATAGCATCTGAAGGGAAATGTTAATGGATAAGTTGATAAGTTGATTAAGATCCCAACGAAAATGATTCGCCTCACCTCACATTTCGAACCACTGTTCTATGTCTTCTCACGACGGTGCTGTTAATCCAGCACGAAGGTTGAACAACACATCTAGTATTTTAAAGCTTCAGTGGAAGTGAGTGACCAAAGTGACCAAATATAAGTGATTTGGCCACTAAATGGTTGAGCAGGGCAGCAACAGCGCGCTTTGGTAAAATTCAAATGTATATAGAACCCGGACAATAGGCTCGGATCGAAATGGACAAATGTCAAAGATTATTTCAACGAATAACGGACTACTCTTTTGGAACTTGGAATATAAAATCATTGAATAGGCCAGGTGCACAACGACAACTTCTGGATGAAATAAAAAAAATATAAAATCAACATAATCATCATTGACATAATCGATCGTATGTCAATATTTGACTTGCGAACGCAAAACGTCTTCAAAAAGGGGAAAATCGCTGAGGGTATGAGTTTGAAGTGGTTTTCATCGTCGAAAACATGCTTTAATAAATTGCCACTCCACTTAACAAACCCATTAACGAGCGGATTTATGCAATCCGCATGAAGACCAAATTTTTTAACGTCTGACTGGTCAACTACCACTTCCTCATAGAAGGCAAGGAGGACGAGGCACTCAAAGACGATTTCTATAGCACCCTAGAACACCCAGTTGATGTTTTGATCTTTAACGACATAAAAGTGATTCTGGGTGAAAATCGACCGAGATGTGGTAGACAGAGGAACAAGTGGAGGGCACAGACTACATGCAGATACCAATGACAACAGACAGCGCCTGATAGACTTCGATACCAGCAGCTGTCTCGATGGAGGCTCCATTTATTTCCGACACCGAGGAAACGTGGGCATCTGCATATGGTGGCACATTTAGCCAAATCGACCACGTTTTCATACAAAAACGAACCACCAGTAGCATTCTCGATGCGGGATCATCCTGCGGCACTGTCTGCCATTCGGATCACTACCTTATAAAGACCAAGTTCCGATGCCGCATCTTCAAGAGCTGTAAACTACCAGATATAACAACTATGTAATCTTCACCTTTTGTCAGCGCTAGATAATCACACAAACACACAAAGTCTGTAAGTGATTCTCTAACAGACACGGCTAAAAAGATCTTGGGGCATTGGCCAAAGAAAAATAGGAACGATTGGTATGATCTAAATTGTAATGATACGGTTGATAAAAGAAACCGAGCCTACAAAGAATACATCCGGCGAACAATTCAGGCAAAAATGGAACATTACAGCACTTTCCAACGACAAGAAGAAAGAAACGACTGAAAATCAACTCCAACATCCAAAAACATAGCGCCAAATGAAGCCTATTAAACTAAGTCTATTTATTAAACTACCAAGAGATCAATATTTTTCTAGAAATATCTATTTTCTAGACCTGCTGGGAATTTCTAGGCCTCTCTGATATTTTTGAGCCCCATGATTTTCATTTACGATTAAGTGATCTTACCCTGAAATCCCATAATTTCTTTCTGGAACTAATGGAGTTTTCTTGGCCACCCTGGTTCTTTCCCGGCCCACATGATTAGCTTCTACGATTAAGTAACACTATCGTTGAATCCCATGATTTATTCTGGACCTAATCGGATTTTCTTGTCTTTCAAGTCTCCAGGATTTTCTTTCACGGTTAAGTAATTTTTCAAGAATTTATATATATATATATATATATATATATATATATATATATATATATATATATATATATATATATATATATATATATATATATATATAGAAGCCATAAAATAGAGAAGGCGTCGGAAAGGACGAGATCGAAAGACGCATGAACACTGCAAACCAAGCATATTTTTTCGTCCTTCCCATTTTAAGGTCCAGACACATGCGTAGGAAAAATAATTTTCGCATTTACAAATCACTCATTAAACCATGTTATATGGAAGCGCAGCATGCAGGTGTTTGAAAGCAAAGTGCTCAGAAGAATTTTCGGCCCAGTAAAATAAGGAACGGAACAGAGTGGAGACTACTCTACAACGATGAGTTGTACGAATTTTTTGACAACCCTTCTGGACGCGTATGCGTAAGCTTACGGAAACTGCAATGCGCGGGTCACGTAGAAAGAATGCAAGAACACCGGCTGCCCAGAAAAACGTTAAAGGGTAGAAGCGCTTAGTAGGGAGTCCAACAAAACGATGCGAAGAGTCGATAGAAACTGACAGCAGATCGTTGCTGGGAGTTGCACACTGGCGAACGAGGTCGCGAAACCGTGGTGATTGGAGTGTCGTGCCATAGATTATGATAATGCAGACGACATCCGGGCTATTATTAAAAAAATATGTTTTTGGCACAAACTTTGGAAAAGCTAAACAAAGCACATAAATATATTCAAGTTTCAATGGTAGCCGAAAAAACAAACAATACCCTTCATGAATTTGATCATCACCAAAAAGGACGATCTTCTTGAGGTTAATAACTACTGGAAACCCACGCACGCCGAGAGAACAGCTTCATCCACGTGTGGCCATTGATATTCCCACAAAAAGACACCCTGCAGCTCAATAGTTCACCGGCTATGAGCAATACCCATGAATTAGAAAAATGTTTGATCGAATATAAATATATTGAATATAGGCTAGGTCACGTGAAGGATAAAAAAGACAGAAAAAAGAAGTGTGGAATTTACAGGATATCTTGCCCGGAATGCGATCAAATATACATCAGCCAAGCAAATCGGCTAGCTGGTTTTAGATTAACTAAATACAAGCGGGAAACAGCCTCAGCGAACAAAAGAAACACAACTAGTGCGATCAGCAATAGTGAAATACATCCTGGAGGAGCGCAATATAGCAAACGTCGAGGTGGCCAAGGAGGTACAGAAGTTACGAATATTAGATGCATATGCGAGCCTAAACATATCGAAAACTTCGATGAATAGACGATTAAAGACCGGCCAGAGTAACTGTGCATCACCATTGTTCAGGCTGATTCGAGCAGTCAGTTTAGAAAAAGTTAAAACAAACATAATAATATATACTAAAAAATGCCTTTAAGTAGGTAATTAAATCAGATCAAATACTTTTAAACTTAGCAGTATTAATAAGATATTTAAGACATATTCAGAATAGATCGACGGACACAAAAGAAGAGGACAGATTACCCTCGAAAGAAATTCAAATATATTAAGCCTCTAAAGCAAAAATTGATCATTAAATTAAAATTATTTTAGAAAGCTACAAAAAAGATCAGATTAAATCATAATTAACCTCATCGGCTAATGTATAAGGCGGTCTGCTGAAATTTGTATCTGAGTCAGATTCCGTTAATTATGGACTAGAAAATGTTCATGCTATAAGCGTATACTAGAAAAGAGGTATGCTTAGGACTAAGTAGAAAAAGTGTAACTTTGATGAATGATCTCTGTGACAGGATAGAAAGTAAAATGTATGTGCTTAGTTAATGTCCTACAGATTGTGACCATTTCATCATTCACCTGTAAGATCTTTGTACAGTTTTTATACACCTTTAGCGGTTGATAATAATTGTACTTTTCAATATTTTGATAAAGTTTGAAAATTTTTATTTTCGGAAATCACAAGTTCTTAAAAATAATATTTTACTCCAAACTACACTTAATCTTTCACCTAACTACTGCATAAGTACCTCGTAATCAGATAGTATTGATTAATTGATCAATCCAGTTTCAACACGATACGCCGAATGTCCCATTTCGAAAATGGGATAAGTTAATCCTGTTCTCTGAGCAATATCGGCAGCTTTCTCTTCGGAATTGTTCAATGAATCCGGATCGATATTTCGATCCATAAGAAGAACTGTTGCAGTATTTCGGCAATTAGATACTGTGGCCGCTATATGAAGTGGTGTTTGCAGGCCGTCCGATTTTGCATTAACATCGGCTCCGTGTTGCAAGAGAAGTGCAGCACATTCGGCATTACTCCATTTGCAAGCGGAATGCAATGGTGTCCACTTGAGTTCAGTTTGAGCATTTGGATTTGCTTTGAACTGGAGAAGTAATTCAGCAATTTCGGTAAAATTATTGTAGCACGCTCTGAAATAAATTGATAAGATACAAATAACACAAAAATCATATCAGAAATAGTAATAATACTTATGATTTTAAAAAAATCAGTAATTTTCTTTAATCTATTTTTACTTAAATTTTATGAAAATAAATTAAATTTTTTATTAATTCTGTTTTTGTTACTTCGCTCAGAAAAATAATAACTAAAAACCATGCAGCTCAACGAAACCTAAAATCACACCACGCAATATAAGTTCTTGGGTCGCGGACCATGCTCATTCTTCGTTGACCTCCAAAATATTGCCAAACTACGCAACACCAACATAATTTCAAACCAAAGAAGTATCAAACATAAAAACTACATAATCAAGTAATTAATTACCACATAAAACAATAGATTACGTAAATTGCAATACAATTGGTGCGTGCAGAGAGAACAACTACTGCAACAAAACATGGTGTAAATCACATAAGAATTGTTTGATTTACCTATGCAATGGTGTGTAGCCGTCACCGTCCACTGCATTCACACAGCTTGGATCGCGATTGAGTATTTCTCGTATAAGATCGATTTTACCTTCATTAGCAGCCCACAGTATCTCACGCTCCAAAGATTCTGAAAAATGAAAATGAATATCAATTATCAATGGAAAGTTATGACAGTAGATATCATATTAGATGCAAAATAATTCATTTTAATCAAACACTAGATGCAATGCAATTTTGACACGTGGTAATTAAATTGAAACTGGATACACAATAAAAGAATTTTGAGGGACAATCTAAAAGGTAGCTTCATATTTTATTCTAGATTTTTGTTATTTAATTATTCATAAATCAAATTTATTGAACCTTGAATTATAGTATCATGGATGCCGGTTGTAGTCGGCATACAAAACCATTACACAATGCAAAAACAATTTATGCTTCCTGTTATTAACAAAAAACTGAAGGCATTTTCTGGTCATAATTAAAAGTTCAACTACATGGTTGTTATTTGGCAAAATTCTGATTATTTAGGTTTACCAAATTTTCGGTTTTTGATGGAAAGCTTAAATATGGGAAACAAATTTAAATGTGTCTGTAAATTTGACTTCGTATCCAATCGATAAAAGTGTCAGGACCAGTGATGCCAATTTAGCAATTTTGTAGCTAGATTTAGCTACAAAAAGAACATGTTTAGCTACATAATTTTTCATTTAGCTATTGGCTACAAATTTAGCTACAAATTTATAGATTATAAATAATTTAAATTGTTGCTTTGATTGCATTAACTTACACTAGTTTATTAATATTTTTATTAGTGCTTAAAAACAATTTCCTCAAATTATAAGGTAATCGCCAATGCTTTGGGTAGTACAATAGTACTACTACTATGTACTGAGTCTTTCTGGGCATAGAACAATAATAATCTTTTACGAACAGTTTTATTTCTTTTGTTAATTCGAAGACAAGAACCGAAAAATTTAGGCGTAGGCACAAAGTTGAAATAAAACGTAGACAAAGTGTTCGCACAAAACTCTAGAAGACATTAGAAATCGTGCTCAGTAGTAAAATCAAACGTTAGAATTGTGCTAGCTATGTTTTTTTTTTTCATTTTGTAGAGTTTTTCAACACAGCGAAAAATAAAGACTATATTTTCTGAGTTGGGGGCAGTTTTTTTTCCATACTTCACATCGGATTTAAAGGCAAATTTTGATAAGTGTATTATCGGGACTTTAATTGACGAGTCTACGGATATTTTAGTGATATTTAGCAAAAAATTATTACAATTTACTTGAAAGAGCTAGAAAGGGGAGCTGTTGAAAGTATTACTACTGCCATAAACACGTGCTTAGAAAACTACATCCTAAATATTACAAATATTGCAGACTAAGCAAGTGTTATGGTCGGAGTCAATAACTGTGTATTTAAAAAATTAAATCGTCAAAATCCTTTTTTAACATTAATAAGATGAGCTTGTCATTCCGTTCAGGTTTCAGTTTCTGCGGCTTGAGGATCATTTCTTCCCCAAACCTTAAAGTTTTTACCTGCAGAAATTTATAATTGGTTCTCTAAATTCCTCTAAAGATGATACGGAGTTCGTAAACGAGGTGGTTGTCAATAACGGGATCAGTATCAAGGATCAGTAGCCACTAACTCTGGCTAAAACTCCACTTCAGCATAGTCCAAACATCAAAAGAATGTTATTTGGCAAAAATGATTTACAAGGAGTATAACAATCAAAAACCTTTTATATCTCCTATTTCTTCAACCCATTTTAAAAGATGCTTCTATCATGAATCAAAAAATAGAATAGAATTCTGTTGAACTTAATAAGCTCTTCAACGATTTTTATACTCTTTTATATTGTTAAATTAATAAACTACTCATAACACGATGTACATCTAATATTTTTCCATATCAATTATACATATTAGCTTAATAAAACTGTTTTCCAGAACCTTGAGTTTTTTATTGTTGAATTTAGCTACATTTTTTAGCTGCAAAGTGAACATTTTAGCTATTTTTAGCTATTTTTTCCCTCAAATCTAGCTACAACGGCTGGAAAAAAGTTGGCAACACTGGTCAGGACAGAATGAAATACTGATGCATTAAATAGTTGCGGTGCACTTTCGAAAATCATTTACCTCAGATTGGCCTGAAAATTTGTGTACTTATGTATTTTGACGTGCTGATTTCGAATATAACCATGAAAATTATTGCAAATCGGTTTTTATATAGGATTTTCCATGTTTTTGTCATTTTCCTCCTATTTTTCAATCAGCGTAAATTCGATGGTTCTGATCGATTTGAAAATTGGTGTATTTATGTATGTGCATTTTTCCCCCTCCTTCCTTCCACTCAATATGCACGATCCGTCTGCATCAACGTATCATCAAACATATCATCCGAGTAGTTTCCAGACAATTGAAAATTGGTATAAGGGAAGGTACAATCATTATTAATTTTAATTACACTTCATACCCTAAGTTATATGTTTGTCCTCATTGACATGTGTCCAGAGAAAAGTCTACAAAAAACTCTGGTATCTTGGAATTGTTTTTGCGGGATGATTAAAACTGAACAACTTTTTATTAACATTAAAAATTTTAATCTACATTGAAAATTCTATTTTGACAAAGTGGTTTCGAAAGTATGCACTGCTTCTCATCAGACACCAGCACACAGTGCATACTTGACTGGCGTGACCACTTGCAGGTGGAAATCATTACATTTTTATTTATGCTAGTTGTGACAAATTTTAACATCTCCGACTTATATCCATGGATATAATTTTACTTGTTTCGCTGATTTGACCGAGTTCGGCAATGAATTGTAAAATGCGATAGCCTGCTGCATTGGATCCATTTTCAATCTATCCGTTCTTGGAGTTGCAAGAGATAGATTTCTAGAAGTTCTGGTTTTTCGGTTTCTTATCTCCAACACAGTGCGGGGGTGTTAGGCCTATTTAAAATTGTTGCTCAGGATATTAAAAATCACTTTTCCCCGTTCAAAATTAATTAGTTGTTGAATATTTAACAATCACGTTCGAGTGTACACAGCAACTGTTGGTGTTAGAGTCGGCATTCTAAACATAATTTGAATTGCTTTCGAAATAAATCTTCCAATCAAATCGATGTTTTGCTTTAATGTCTGACTCCATAAAATAGTTCCGTATGTGATATTTGAAAGTATATAAGCATTAAACATCATTTTTAGTTTAGTTCTGCTTTCCAAGAATTCAAATTTTCTTAAGGATTCTTTCTCTATCATTGGTGCGACTTTATGTCTGATGTGGTTAATGTGATGTAACCATGATATTTTCTCATTCAGGATTAAGCCACGATATTTCATTGATTCAGCTTTTTACCAGAGGAATTCCGTTTATCTGAATAAAAGGGTTTATAGGACATTTGTTTTTCGGCTGGAAAATTATGTAGTTGGTCTTGTTGACGTTTATAAGCAGTTTGCTATGTCTAAGTTACACTTGGTATGTTTCTAGATCTCTTTATACTCCAGAATATAAAAGAAGTGTGTCATCAGCGAAAAGGACCAATTTGCCAGACAGCTGGAGATGTTGGATGCAATTCACATACACCGTGAATAGTACAGGTCCAAGAATTAATATCTGCGGTATGCCTATATTGATGAAACGTTCCCGACTGATGGACTGTAATTGTTTTGACACAATCCGCCTATCCAATAAATAATCTTTTATTATCGAGTTAAACTTCTTGCTAATGCCATATTTTTCGAGACGTTGAAGCAGAATTATGTGGTCAATAGTGTCAAAGGCCTTCTTGAGGTCGACAAAAATGACTGCTACATAGTTACCTTTCTCCAATGAACTGTTAATGAATTGGACCGCGTCTAATGTGGCCGCAATTGTATTGCTGTGTTCTTGGAAACCGTACTGAATTGGTGCTAAAATTGATGCCTCATTGATGTGTTGCACTGTACGGGAATTTAAGATTCTCTCGAATATCTTGCTCATTACACTAGTAACGATAATTAGAGATAATTAGAGCGATCCGAAAGATCACCTCTCTTAAAGATTGGTGCTATTCGCGCCAACTTAAGGCAAGAAGGAAAAGAACCTGCCTTTAAGTGACTTTTAACAATTTTTGTTAGAATCTCCGCTATTTCATTTTTAAGCATTTCTTTTAACACACCAAGCCAGGGTGTGTTTGAACGTTTGTTCCTCGGTCACGAAACTAGATCGCATGGAAAACGATTGGATCCCGAAGCATGGATGATCAGGTTTGACAAGCCATACGCTTCCACATCATCCTCGATATTCTCACGTCTGGATGGGCGCGAGGAAAAAATTATGACGAAAACTGTCACTCCCGTTACGGGAATTTTGAAGAATTCGCCTTGAAAGAAAGTGTTGAAAAATATAAAGAAATTTATATTTTTTGTATTTTTATGTTGACCTGCTGATTACGAATATGATAACAGAAAGTCCCGCCCGCTAAATGTTTTTTTTTCAGTTAGAACACAAAAAAAAAAATAGTTTGACACATGGTGTATATTTATTTGTATTTTTTGATTTATTATTTGTCCAGTACGAAACATAAGTTTTTATTTTCTGGTTTTAGGGTATTTTTATGTCGATATTTAGTGAATTTTCCGATTTATATACATATTTTAGTACTTTATTATTTTATTTGTATTTCGGTATGTATGTTTGTTTTTGTGTAATTTCGGTGTTTATATTTGTTATATTTGTAATTTTCGGTTTTTAGGGTTTTTTTTGGATGTTGTTTTAACATTATTTTATATTTGTAATATAAAATAATGAAAAAATATATTTGTTTATGTTTGTAATTTTCGGTTTTTAGGGTTTTTTCGTATGTTGTTTTAACATCATTTTTAAAAAACGTGAATTGTCTACCAAGCCGAGGCAACAAATTTTATTTGCTTGCTTATTTTTATTTATTTACATTTGTTTTTGTATTTTCGTATTCGTTTTTTTTTGTTTTGTATATTATTTTTGATGAATAAATAAAAAATATGCGATTAATTTGCCAAGCCAGGGTAACAAATTTTTATGTCGGCGATGGGCTGTGTGAATAGATCATTACCAGCTTTTTTACGCGTCGTCGTCACAAGAATTCACACAGATGCTCAGCAAGAGTGTGTTTGTTCACTTTTTCTTCGCAATATCTATTGTATATCATAAGTACACAAATTTTCAGACCAATCGGTGGTAAATGCTTTTCGGAAGTTTATCCAATAGTTGAACTAATTTAGTCAAGGAGGACGCCTGAACTAATAAGTACTCGATATTTGATATGTTCATTGGAACTAATTTTATTTTTCCCTTTAGAAAAACGTCTAATTACACACGATCAATTCAATTGACTCACCATGTGGATTTTTATCTTCTTGAATTAAATCATCCGGTTCATCCCAGCCGCTTACAAACATTCCGGGTTGTACATTAGCTGAACAAAGTCTTTCATATTGAGTCATTTCATCGTCTGAATCCATTTCTTTCTGCATATTCTACTTTGAAAAATATACATTTTATTTAGGGAAAAATAATACAAAATATCCTTTTCTATGTTACCTTAAATTATGAACAAATCTCGCCAGAATTGGGAAAGCGCTCCAAAAAATTTTTCGGCGTCTGATTGGAAGCAAAACATTTGGAAATGTCATCTGTTCGTAAGTGACAGCTGGAAAGCTAACATACTGATCTAGTACGTTCATGTGGAATCTGTTAAGTTCGAACTCCGCTTTCGGAGAGATCAATTTACTAATTAAAGCTGAATGCGGCATACTTTTTTTTCAAAATAATAATGAAGGTGCATATACTCTAAATCAATCTGATCAAAAATTTTTATTTCTAGAACATATAATTGAGATTATATATAAAAAGTATATATAAAAACATCATCTCTCCAAACTATTTACCAGACCCTGCTTTAGTACATTTCTTTGTAGAGATTTCATGTCTGTCGATTTGAAGTTCTGTTGATGTTGTGACATTTGCGTTCGATCCACTCGGGAAAACTGTGAATCAAATTTTACGATTTAAAGTATTGTAAATAGTACTCAGTTACAAATTTTCGATAAAATTATCCTTCACACCCCATTATGGGAACAGCAAGTGCAGGTATACTATTTGATTCGTATTGAAAACTAATACATCTCCCGAAACCTAACCAAAAAAAAAATGCGTAAGAGTTTTGTTGATAAAACTGAAAATTTATTTCCATATATAGGACAATGGGTGAAATTTTTCAATACGGCCGGAATCCCATCACAATCGGCCGCAACCTATGCACATATATTCGTCGAGAATCGTATACAAACCGATATGTTGATGGATCTGAATAAGGAATATCTTCGCGAAATGGGAGTGACAATTATGGGAGATATAATTGCAATTTTGAGGTAAATTACGGTTGTTTTATCATTTAGCATAGGGAAAGATGATAGTTTTTTGCGTTTTAGACATGCTAAGAATGTAAGCGAACAGAATGCACGTGACAAAGTACTATCGAGCGAAATAAAAGTACCAGTTGCTGCAGTTCCAGCAAATACAGCGTCGGTTGGTAGTAGTAAGAAAATGATTTCAACAAAAAGTAAGTAATGAGTGTTTGAGTACCGGTGATAAAGTAACGATTGTGAGTTTTCGGTGTTCTTTGTAGGAAATATAATGAGTTCAGGAGTAGTGGATGTGTCAAATTCCGAGCATGAGGACTCAAGCACAGTTGGAACGACAAAACCACGAAGAGTTCTTCCGGAACATGAAGGTCGTTATAAGATCACTCTACCTTCAGGAACTACCCCGAGAAGCAAGGAGATATTAGCCAAGAAAGCAATGTGTAAGTTAATAGTTTTCCGACAACTGAGCTGTAGTGTATGAAAGTCTTCCAACTGCTCCTGGCTAGCGAGTCTCTGTAAGGATGAATTATGCTAACAAACAGTTCAAATGAGGAAAGGGTTGGAACACTTGATGCTTATTTTCGTTTCTGATTTCATTTACAGTGTACTCAGATAAGGAAATGGCCAAGCCAGGTGTTTTTGAACGTCTTTCCCTCGGCCACGAGACCAGATCACATGGAAAACGATTGGATCCCGAAGTACGGATGATCAGGATTGACAAGCCATACGCTTCAACATCGTCGTCGATATTCTCACGTCTGGGTGGGCGCGAGGAAAAAATTACAACGAAAACCGTCACAAGCAAGGTCACTCCCGTGACGGGAATTTTGAAGAATTCCCCTTCAAAGAAAGTGAGTAGAAACTAAGGCAACGGACAAGATATTCTAAGATTTAATGTTTCATTTCCGCTTCAAGCACTCGACCGGAGTCGTAAAACGACCATCAAAGACACTACAGAAAGTGATTCTCGTGAAAAAGATACCGGCAAAAGCAGCAACCATGGTCGCCGATGAATATGATCCGCCAGAACGAATGGAAACCGGCGAAAAGTCAGTATCGTTTTCATCGGAGGATGAAATAGTTGAGATCGCACCGCGCAGGATTATTGTGAAACCTCGCACGAATAAGAAGCTTGCAAATGTCAAGGCTCGACTCGGGGAGAATGGTAATTTCCCAAACGGTTAATCTTTTCAAATTAACAATCACATTTCACCTCCAGCAATCCACGACATTGACAGTCTGCATAGAACGCGAAAAGTCGTCAAACTGAAACCCACCGTTGCTAAGAAAAAGTCACCAATCAAGAGTCTTGAAACTGTAATTCGTATGAAATGTGACGAGTTGCTATTAAAGAAACCGACACCAGTACACAAACGATTGGGCGCAACATCGTCGGGATCCTTCAAGTCGAAATCAGCCGTTTCGCAGCTTACAAATCGAATCGGGCGTGTGAGTTTATCGAAAAGTTCGCAGCCACAGTTGTCGTTAGCCTCAGCATCCAGTAGCGTGTTTGATCGTCTCGGCTATACCAGCCCTGCGAAATATTGAATTCGCACGCAGAGAGGATCCTCACAAAATGTAATTTCATGATAGTGTCGTCTATGATAGCGATAATGTGACTATCGCATATACTAATTGCTTTTGATAGTTTGCTGTGGCAAACTATACCACTTTTGAAGAGCGGAAGTGTAAGTCTAACACATCCACACATAGATTTCTTTGCGACGATTCTGTTTGGCGTTTGCATGGAAATATGTTTTATTAATGTAATATACAAAGTAATGAAATATTACAACGGAAAAGTTGATAGAAGTGTTTTTAAATTGATGATTTTGCGACAACTGACCTAGCTCTTACTGAAATCCATTGATTGAAGACCTGATACTTTCACGAGCAAAAACCTAACCGGTTCGCAATTTTCGCACAGACTCTTTGATAATTTGATACTTTTCTATACTGAGTTACAAATAATTGGTTTCACTTACGCAGCTATTGCTACATCTCCAAAGAAATGTTATATTGCTGAAGAAAATACACAAGAAAAAAATATGCTGCCAAAGTGTTATGGTATCATTAAAAAAGTGGCAGCCTCATCTCAAGTGCAAAACAATATGTTGCGGCAGGTGAAAGACGGCTATGCTTTTAGAGCGAATTGGAAGAAGCCTGAGCTAGAGCTAAGGAAAATGGAAGGGACCCAGCCTAGAGAGCACAGGACAAATGAAACCGCCGAAAATCCATGCACTGTGCAAGCCAAAACACAAAAACGGACAAGGGTACGTGAATGAAATCGAAACAAAGGAAAAAACGTAAGGGTGTGAATTGAAGTAGGCGTCACCGAACAATACCAATGGGTAACTGAGTTTAAAAAGCTGCAAAAGAGCGACGTAAGGAAAGATAAATTAACGAATTCTGGTTCACCTAAAAACTTGGCGTTGAATTCCGAGCCCAAAGCAAAAAAAAACTCGAGACGGGAGAAAAAGCAATCGTCCAGAGCAAACAAGAAAGCGGTGGCAATAAAGCCTACACAAATGATGACTTGTGTGGTGCACGGGCTCATCAAATTAAATATGTGACGCTGCCAAATTATAAGGACGTTACGAAATTCGGCATTGCTATCCAATCAGCTGTGGGGTATTTCGGGGAGGATAAAAAAAACTCGTCTCTAAAGCCAAATTGGGATACTTGACCTTACAACAGAGGAAGAATTCGCAGCAGCGATTGCAGAGATGCAGATTGAAATCGTAAAAATTACATTATAATATTTAAAAATAAACTACGTTTGAAATATTCAAACATTAAATCAACCGGAAGTTTGACACACATTTATTTATGCAGTCCTCAAACCATCCCAGGTAAACGATTTTCCAATCTCCACAAATGGACACCGCGCGCACCTGTCAACTCTCCAACAGCCGGCGAGATGGAACCTGGAATAGAGCCGCGAACCAGCTTGTAGACAGTGCGGCAGCAGCCCAACAAACGTGAACGAAGACCAGCCGACGACGGGCCTCTCTTCCGTTCTGTGAGCATTGCGCAGTCAGCTGTGATCGTGAGTGGGTCTGTGCAGCTGTTCATTCGTGAATTCGGTTCTTCTGTTTGTATCCTTCGTTGCAAAGCAAACTGAAAACGGACAACAAAAACGGAAATTACGAGTGCACAAGTGCGTTTCCTTTCCATTTTAGCTCCTTTCCGACAGGAATGTTCTATGAGATTCTGATTGACATCCAATTTCCGCTTGAGTCAATCTCGCACAGTCCAATCGGTTTTTGGACTTGTATAGTTTCCTTTCTCTCGAGATAATCGCATTGGATTCGCTGTGATCGAATAATCGTTTGTTCAGCCATCAGTTGAATAGTGAGTGCAAATTGGGATTGTTCCGCCGATTGTTTTTGCAAGTTTACGCAAAAAATATCGATTGGAAATCGGCGACTACGAGACGATCCGACGACGTTTGCCGACCGCCGATGATAATCTTTTTCGCTATGAATGAGCACGATTCGCGTGCGAACGAGACAACTTAGCACTCGCGCCAAGTGCGGAAATGTGACAAACAACTACTACAGCCAACAGAAGATGTAGTGAAAAGAAATTCAACAATAAACTGAAGGCGGATATATAGAGAGAGAGGAGTTCGTCGTGTGTAGAATTGTTTTCCCCAACTTTCCGATTTGACACTAGTTAGTGAGAAGAAGAAACGCAACGAACGAAAGAAAGTGACATTTATGCAGTTGCCGCACGTCAAAGTGCTCGATATCTGGTCTGTGCCGTACGTCGTGGAGTAGTACTCTAGGCTGTAGGTAGTTAACGCAGTCATCGGTTGTGTGCGAACAAAAAAAAAATAAATCCTAAAAAAGCGAGAAAAATAGGAATTTTACGAAAATTTATTTGCAAATCGAATAGTTTCCGGTGAAAGTTAAAGTAAAAATTTCTCAAAAATATATAAGAATAGTATTTATTGAAGTAAATTGTGATAATTTTTGCTGGAAAATTCTAATGTGATTTGTGTATTTTCTTGGTGGTTTTCCGATCCGAATTATTAAATCGACATTAGATTTTCGTTGTTTGACAGCGCTCTGTCGACAGTGACATTTTCCACGGTTTTTTCGTCTTTCGCGTCAAGAGAAAACGTGTGTTTGTGGAAAATTGCCGACAAAGTTGCGTAGAAATAAAGGAAAAATAAATAGAATCGAATTAGTGGTGGATTGTTCAAGGAAATTGGAAATATAGGAAATTGTGTGTCAGTGTGTGTGTTCGGCTGCTGCAAAAAATTGCAAGCTGAGGGAGTGTTACGAAAAGGAATAAGCACGAGACCGTCTGCTGAGCTGCGATTTGGAAAAAGGAGAGAAGGTTGGTTAGTTAATAACAAGTTGTATTGTGAGAATTATCTATTGTTTTTGGATATCTACTCTGAATTGGAATAGTATGAATTTTTACTTGCTCTATGAAATGATGCGTTAATGATCTAAGCTATTTTGATCATACTAAAAAATTGAGTAACTTGATATGATATAATTTTCTCTGATAAAAAATATAATTCTTTTATATTAGTTATTTCTGGTTTCACAACATGTGCTCCGGCATTGTCATGTTGAAAATTTAATTTGTTTTCGATTCTCATACTCTGGTGATAATTAATGTAAGACGCGTTATTTTGCGTTTCGATCAATAGCAGATTACGGTAAGCAGTATTGAAAACAACAACAGCTGAGGCAGGATTGTTGTTATTTTCCATGCTACCGACCCTAACTTGCTACTGATCGAGACGCAAAAAAACGCACCTTGTATCAATTATCGCGTGTGACATCTCCAGTTACCGCTCCGGCTAATATCAGGAACATATAATAGATCAGACCCTTTTGATTCCACCAAATGTGGCAGTTTTCTCCCTAGTAAGTATCATCTCTTGACGATACTGATAAGATTTTATCATTGGGAGTTTTTAACCAATCAAATTTCAAACTCGGCCGATCAAAATGACAACAGCCTACTTCCAATTAATATACTTGACTCATCAAGTACATTTTACGAAAATAATTTAGAGTACATAGCTACGACTTGTTAACCAAAATTGTTATTGGTTAGATTTTATCTTTACTAATAGTTACGACGATGTCATAGCTAATCAAATTGCTTAAGCAGAATATCTTTTTTTAAGAGATCTTAACCATTCCGCCTTCCCAGTTGAGCTATTTGTGACCGATATGCAAACTTCCCACTCATATAATAACTCTAATCGCGCGAATTTAATGATAACTAAACCTGAATATAATTAATGAAAATATAATTCATGGCCCAATATTTTTTTTCCTCGATTTCGTAAGCACCAATAAAGGCGACCGGTTACCTAACGTCAATGTACAAGACACAGCTTATTAGGTTCAATACTCAAAAAATCTGTGGCCATTTCGCGGATCATTTTCAAGAAGTGTTTTGTCTGTCTACTGGCTCATTAACTTGCCACTCTTTCAAGCCTACAACATTTTACTGCTGACGAAGTTGAATCAACAACGGATAATATTACCAAAGCCATAAGAAAATTGAGAGCCATTAAGGACCTGACCTACTTCGTACCAGTTTCTTCATTCATTGAGGAGTAACGGTTACTGCCTCCTTCAACAAATTTTCAGTCCTGTTTACGAAGGCTTACTACCCAAAATTCGGCTAACAATCAAAAATTATTGTTGTTTTCAAAAGTCAATCACCCAGGACCTCTTTCATTCAATCTGTTCATTTCGGATCTATCAGAGGTTTTATCTAGCACTCTGCACTTCTTCTATGCGGTGTCATTTGAGATAAAAGTATGCAATTTCAATCTGCAGTATGATCAAGTCTTATGTAAGTCTAGGAAGCAGCTCGAATTTAATAAGAGGTATGCGAAAAAACTCAACTACCAATGGGTCTGTTACTTGCGTATACCAGCATTTTATAGAATCCTATTTATTATATTTATGGCGATATATTCGAATATCTCCAAAAGCAATTTTTGCTTTGAGAGACTTACATATATAATCCACACGATTCTCTAATCGTACTGGCGTGATTTTCTAAATCTTACGACACTATCTTTAAGAAGAACGGTATTATGTTCATGTTTCGTTTTTGATTAAACTAGGGGTTCGATCAAAGTTGAAGAATCTCCATTTCCAATTGGCAAACATACAACAGTCTTGTGATATGTACAATTTACTTTAGTTTTAGGCGATATGTGATTAATTTAATTTTGCTTTAGGAAATATTTTTGTTGCTAATTAGGGCATGCAATCCCGAGATTTCGGGATATCGGGATCTCGGGATCCCGACCCATTTTGGACATTTTCGGGATCCCGAATTTTTTATCGGGACTCCCGATATTTCGGGATTGATAAAATTCAACCCATTTTGGGAATTAGAAAGCAAAACTTAATACAACAAGAAATATTGTTCTATGAAAACGGAGGCGGAAGCCAGTTGTAATAATGAATTACAGCTGGCGTATGATTACATGCTTAATATCCCACCAAAAAGTGTTCCCGAAGTATCTTTTTCAGCAGCTGGATATATGTGCAGCAAAATCAGGTCTAGTTTAAATTTTGAAACTCTTGGCGAATTATGTTTATTAAGATCATACTTTCAAAACGAATCAGCAGTTTGAACCAATCGATATTATTACTTATTACTTGTTTCATTGAAAATGCTGATTAAATTTCAATTCGTTTTTAACTAATTTTATAACTAACTATCATGACCAAATAAAGAGCTTTATTGGACAAGAAGATAAGATGAAATTAGATCATAAGATTAATTTAGATGCAATTATAGATTAACGTCTTACTTGCTAGTACCCATGTACATATGTACATAAATTTAACATTATAATGAACTTAGCTTCCGGTTTTATGTATATATAATTGAAATAAAGTTTTAATTGAGTACGAATAACCCAATATATCTGTTTAAATTCCCTTAATATAGTTTTTTTTATGAAATCCCGAAATCTCGGGACTATCTCGGGATCCCGAAAATTCAAATCCCGAATTTCGGGATCTCCATTTCAATCTCGGGATTAATGCCCTATTGCTAATACGCATTACTTTAGCTTCAAATAAATAAATGAATGTGGTTTTGTTGGTATGAAATTCCGTATTTTCAACCGATTAAAAGAAATATTTGTTTATGCTTCGAACAAATGTCATACAGGGTGTTTGGTACTCGGTGGACACTTTTTTAAGGAGGTATTCCTTGATATATTTTGAGCGAAAAATCCTTGTACAGGGTGGTCCAGTTTTCAAAATCTGGGGAGTTAAAGGGTGGTCAAGAAAAGTTTTTCGCACCTGTATCCTGACTCACTTAAATCGTTATATCTTGAAAACTAATAGTCATAACGCAAAGTTTTATGACTTGTTTTTTTATAGAATTAAATTACCTTTAATTTGATGTAACGTCCTTAATTGTAACTGTTACTGATTTTGAGATATTTACTTCAAGACACAAAATTTTGGCACTTCTACCCCGAAAATGCTATGTTCAATGTCATTTTTCTCAGAAAACCTCATTCAAATATACCATTTTATATTTTTATAGGCCATTTTGCATTTTGCAAGTTGTAAGCGAAAATACATATCGCTTAAAAACTGAATATGCCATAAAGTGGCCCTCGTTTTCGATCTACACTCTTTGCTTGAACTGAAAGAATTTATTAAAGGTTCTTATGTTTTATTTCAAAATTTTTGTGTTATTCACTCCTGCCCATAAATTTACGCTGAACCTAGGCTGAAACGATGAAGTCCATCTCGTGTGTGGATTGCTCTCAGCCCACGTATGTAAATTGTGAAAGTATGTGATACCGCCCCTCGTAAATAAGGACTCATGCTTCCAGAAAATGGTGTTCAAAAAATTTTCGTTGTCTAATTGTTTCTCAAGGAGCCAATTACAGAATTCCATCCTTTTGGGCAAATCGATCGGTAGCAGCTCCTGCACTGGTGTGTGATGGTAGGGATGTAAACGGGCTGCTTTTAAAACACTCCAAACTTTCCACGTAGACACGTTAAACTGCAACGCCAATCGTCGAATACTGATTGATGGGTCAGTTTCCACTGCATGCAGGATTTTTTCATCGGTCCGTACAGTGATTGCAGGCGCAGGATTTGCGTTTACTCGGCTCGTCCTAACGCTGCCAGCTTCCCAAATCCTTGTGTATTGTTGTTGAAACACTCTCCGTCCAGGAATCCGTCGATGGAGATATCGCTGTTGATACAAAGATTGCGCCGCTTGTGAACTTCCCCGGCACTCTCCATATACGTACATAATATCTGCATATTCGTCATTAGTGTAGTGAGACATTTTGAATTTATGTTTGAAATTTTATTGATATCTTCTAGTTCGAGTAATGTACCGAAACTGACCAAAAATTGAAAGTGGTTCTGTTTTTATAGGGTCTTAATTGTTTTACGTATTCCATTAATAAAGGCGAAGAACTGTACCCAATTTTACCTTTAACAATTATGTTGAAACTAATTTAAATTTAGTTTATTTTATTGATAGTTAAAAAAGTAAATAATGGGCAGTAAAAATACTTAAGTTCGAATAACAATTTAAATTTTTATTTTCAACGAGGGCCACTTTACGGCATATTTACTTTTTAAGCGATATTTATTTTCGCTTACTACTTGCGAAATGGTAAAATCTAAGTCATAAACATGTATTCAACTTTTGTAGCCAACAATATGGCCTATAAAAAAATAAAATTAAAATGGCATCTTTTCATGAGATTTTCTGAGAAAAACGACATTGAACACATAATTTTCAGGGTAGAAGTGCCAAAATTTTGTGTATTGAACTAAATATCTCAAAATCAGGTACAGTTACAATTTAGGACGTTACATCAAATTAAAGGTAATTTAATTCTATAAAAAAACAAGTCATAAAACTTTGCGTTATGACTATTAGTTTTCAAGATATAACGATTTAAGTGAGTCAGGATACAGGTGCGAAAAACTTTTCTTGACCACCCTTTAACTCCCCAGATTTTGAAAACTGGACCACCCTGTACAAGGATTTTTCGCTCAAAATATATCAAGGAATACCTCCTTAAAAAAGTGTCCACCGAGTACCAAACACCCTGTATGACATTTGTTCGAAGCATAAACAAATATTTCTTTTAATCGGTTGAAAATACGGAATTTCATACCAACAAAACCACATTCATTTATTTATATGAAGCTGAAGTAATGCGTATTAACAACAAAAACATTTCCTTAAGGGGGGAAATACATGTAAAATGGAAAAGAAATTGCTAATTTCAGATTGACTTAAAATATATATACTGTATATTCAGAAAATTTTTAATATTAAATCCTCAAAGTACATATCTTATAGTAAATGAAAATATTTTGTTAATAACTTTTTAACACAAAATGGAGGCGATGCGAGCAAATGAAAAAAACACATCAAAAACAGCCTCGTACAACTTAACGCCTGTTCCGAGAAACTTGCAGCGTTCAGAGAAAAAAAATATGCTAATGAGATCTATAATTCATAGGTGAACCAATAAAATTTAGAAAAAAAAATCAAATTTTTACATTAATATTAGATTAAAAAAAAATCGATTTTTTTTCAAAAAAAATTACGTTTTAAACATTGGTAAACTAATTATTTTTCCGAAATTACAAGAAAATGTAGGTTCAACGATGAGATAATACTCTTTTGTACATGTGATATAAATTTGAGCCGAATAGATTCAATATTTTTTGAGATATCTTGTACGGAAATTGAAAAAGTACTACTTTGAGAAAAACGCGTTTAAAGTTCTTAAGCTCCACCGACCTGGGGAACGCCGCGCTGTCTATAACTGGCTATAACTCGAGAACTAATACGAATATCGCTTCAAAACTTCTTTTGGTATATTTTAAGAGTATTTCGAACACTTTGATGCAATAAAAAAAAATCGTTTTTGTTTTAGCAGTTACATGTATCTCCCCCCTTAAGCAAAATTTAATTAATCACATATCACCTAAAACTAAAGTAAATTGTACATATCACAAGACTGTTGTATGTTTGCCAATTGGAAATGGAGATTCTTCAACTTTGATCGAACCCCTAGTAAAGTCAAAAACGAAACATGAAGATAATACCGTTCTTCTTAAAGATAGTGTCGTAAAATTTAGAAGACTACGCCTGTACGCTTACGATGGTTAGCTTAATGTTACATCTGTCAAATACAAGTGCTGGCAGATATAATAAATTGAAGTAGCAGAACTAGTGACATCTATTAAAAAGGCAGAATCATATTTGCACACCTAAAGAAAAACAGATATAGAAAGTTTTATCGAATTCGATAGTTGCTCAGTGTAAAAAAAAATGGAAGTTAATAAGAAACGCAATCTTAAAGATTAATATTAAATGTAACTTTATTTGTTTCACAGGTCTATGTTTAGAAAGATCTGTAAACCGCTCAAAATTTGGTATTTGATTCTCTAATCGTTTACAAATTCCTCGTTATTATCAAAATTAATAGCAATAACTTCTCATTAGTACCGATGCCAAAAGGAAAAAAGGACTTGACCTGTCAAATACGGTCTTATTTATAGCAAAAATATTTGTTTTCTATGGTTACTACGATTCTACTTTTACTACGTTTACATGACGGCATCTTATATTTACACTCAATCGCATATAAAGACTGTCCCGGAAAAAAAGTCCTTTTGTTTTTTTGCTATAACTCAAAAACAAATAATTTTTTTTTCAAAATTCTTTTATTATATTATGATATGAACTGTCTATAATCTATGTATATTTTTGTTGCACTTAAAAAATACACCTAAAAAAAATTTATTACTTTTTTATTAATATGCATCATTAGGTTCTTTAATATCGCTTCGTTGACTGCAGTGTACCCTCGGCGCCATTTATTCCGAAAAATTTTTATGTTTTTTGCAGTTTCCTCAGTCTTCTTAAGATTCCTTTTCATCAAAGCCCAATATCGTTCGATTGGGCGAAGTTCGGGGCAGTTGGGCGGGTTGGCATCTTTTGGTACTACGGTGATGTTATTAGCTTGGTACCAATCCATCGTTTTCCGAGCATAGTGAGAAGTTGCTAAATCTGGCCAAAATAATACTGAACCTTTGTGTTTACGTATAAAAGGCAGCAAACGGCGCTCTAAACACTCGCTGATGTAAATTTCGGTGTTTATTGTGCGATCTGTTACAAATTCTTCACTCCGGAGACCACATTTGCAAATGGCCTGCCAAACCATATATTTTTTTGGAAATTTGGTGTGCTTCCGAGTCGTAAATTTAGGGGATGCACCACCCTTTTTAAGTGCAGTGTAAAACTCCTGTCCAGGTAACTGCTTGAAATCTGCTTTGCAGTATGTTTCATCGTCCATGACCACGCAATCAAATTTGGTCAGGTAGAGGCGGTATAATTTTTTAGCCCTTCTCTTAGCTTCTGCATCTTTTTCTTCGGAGCGGTCTGGTACTTTCTGAACTTTATAGCTCCTTAGGTTGTAAAATTTCTTAATACGTTGAACAGATGATTTTGATGTACCCGCTTTTTCCGCTGTATCACGCACCGACAGACCTGGATTTCGTGTAAGCAACCGTCTTACTTGACAAGCTACTGTTGGACTAAATGAACCCTTTTTTCTACCTGATCCTGGTGCTCGTGACAATGTAGTGACCTCCTTGTATCGTTTTATTGCTCTTGCAACAGTTTTTTCACACACGCCAACTGCCCAAGCAATGTTTTTGTATGGACTGTTGGGATTTTCCAGATATTTGCAAATAATTGCCTGTCGCTTCTGCTCTTGAGAGGATGACATCTTATCAACAACTTAGTTAACTAGAAACTGATTATTTTTCCCATGATCTGGAGTATTTAAACTATTTATGGGCAAAAAAAATTGAATTTGGACCAGTAGTTTTTTTTTTATGAACGAAAAGCAAAAGGACTTTTTTTTCCGGGACAGTTCTTATCAGTAAAAAACAATGAATAAAAACAAAAGAGATTGAGGATATGTCGTGATCACATGCATATTTGTCGAAATAATACGTAAAAGTGTCGTAATATGATAATGGATTAGAATTATATGCACTATCTCCGATACAAATATCAAAATTGTATAGGAATGACTACGATTAATAGTGTTGGATGATTTTAATGTGCCAGGACTAAGCATTTAGATTGATTTTACCATTAAACAATTCAGACTAGGTAGCAGTATTAGTTTTGACTTGTAAAGACCTTTCCGAAATTCGTGAACCATTCGATTTATCTATGCTGAGTTCTTTAACGTGTAAAGTATGTATAGTTCCCAAATCGATTCCTGTTGACAAACCAAGCACTGCTCTTCAACAAATATCTCATATCTTTTAAAATTATCCTCTGAATACCAATCTCAAACAACTCCACAATTGCGTGAATATTTTAATATCTTATTTCCAAAACTACGCTCATATCCATTGAAATGACTTTTGTGCTCCCCCTGTTCCAAGCACAAAGAACCTAGTGTCCATTTCCCTTCCACTAACCTGCTTTTTAATACATTACTCACTTCCTCTAAAAGAGTCTCCTCTCTCCACAACATCCTTTGGTCATTGGGAATTCCCAATAAGCTTTAAATTCGGCTGCGTGTTCCAATAGAATTTCCATTCGCGTCACTATCACCATCATCAGTCTTATTGTCTCAGCCTCCTGCTATTCTAGTTTTTTTTCCCTGGTTACCAGGTACCAATCACTAAAAGTACCTTTTGTTTCGGCATCAGCCGCCCTCCTCAGAGACATGTGGCATTTACTTTCGTCATCACTGCAGATTATTACCTTAACCCCAAGCAATTGCTTTATGTCAAATCGATTCGATTGCAGTGTAGAGTTGAAATGTTGCTTCCTCCATGCAGAACTACAATATACGAGTCCTTGACAACAAATTGCATTATGTGGCATTCGTGTCTTTCGTAGTGGCATCACCATCGCACACTGTTTTGGCTGATTTTCAGAGCCGGTATTCGTCGGCACTAACGTTTTTGCGTGGAACACTAAAGAAACTTATCGTTCTTGGTTGTTTTTTTTTCGTTGAGGGAATCGAAAGAGGATATGTAAGTTTAGTCGTTGTCCTTAATTTATGGCGCTGGATGACTTTTAGTGTGGTAGTGATGTGTTTTCTCTCCCGCAATGGTACGATAAGAACGTCTGGTAGAGATAGTGGGAAGCTAGGTGGTGCATTTGTGTGATATATGGTTGATAAGATATATTTTTATGTGTAGCTTGGAGCTAGAAAAAAGGATACTAGAGAGGAATATAAATTTTCTGATTGTGATAATTTATATTCTTCTATAATTTGTGGGTGTAGTTTTGGATCCACAGAAAGAATATAGCACCACCGTTAGTCGAAGTCGTTATGTCCTTGATAATGATGACAATTCATTTTGTTTACAATTTTTAATATTGGGTTATTTTTTGCTTCCCTCTAGTAAAACCTCTGACCTGCTTATTATTCTTTCTTAATTTTTGCCGTTGTGTTAATTTTCTGATGGCTTTGTTGAAAATTTCGAATACAAAAACCGGCCAAAAGATAAACCTGAAGGCCTGGAGTTGGACTGCGGAAAGGTTCTAGGTTCAAAACTGGAGAGTGAGGTTGTTAGATCGGAACAATTTGATGAAGTATATTAGGCCAAGCCTTGAAATTGGCTATAAGGCCAGCGCATCAAATATAAGTAAGGATGAAAAAATCAGGAAAACCTGAAAACGTTTTTAATTCCTTTGGGGAACCAAGGATATGTATAGGTATATTATGTGAGAGCAGCAAAAGCTGTAGATTTTCTTTACCCTTATCATTGGCGCGAAGGCTTTGAACATAGAAAATCAATATTTTTGGGAAAATCCTAATCATCTAAGCATTTTTAAGATTCGAGATCTAAAATGACAACCAAGCTCTGTAAATAAAAGTTAAAGCACGTGCAACCTAGTGGATAGAGCATTTTTGGCTAGTGCATGGGGTTCCTGGTTCAAGTCCAGTTACGAACACAAGATCAAGCTTACCTTAAATTAACCTAGCTCTAAGTAGGTAATCTGTATAAAATCAGGGGCGACAAGGGGGAAGTAGGAAAAGGGGGGGTTAGGGGGAAGTAGGAAAATCTCTGGTTTGAAGTCAGTTTTTTGCACAAGACGTTCGTGGAAGCTCCCAGTCTCCGATGTATGTAACAATGTAACTTGCAGACGTATCAGCAGAGACTCGAAATAAAACAGCTGTAGAAGAGGCGCTTGGCACAGGCCCGACCTGACCCTGAAGAAAACCTTGGCATTGATTAGGCATAAGCATATCAGCCTGTAATGGAGCTTCCAGATGCGGAGGCTCAAAATGAATATGTTGGGGTTGTAGCTGTAACCGGTCGTGTCTATGTTGCTGGAGTGTGACGATTTTGCTGTTGCTGCTGTGGTCGATTACGGGTAGGCTACACGTTTATCAGGTCTTTAATTGTTGTGGTCTCAGATTGGTCGTAATGAGTTACTCGCTGAAGCCATAGCGAGAGAGGGACCTATGCTATGCTATTATGGCCGGCCGATTATGGAACACTGAATTCCAGATATTTTTCCGCATAAGTGTGAAAATCTGACTGATTTTTAATTTGCCTGGGATCAAGCTACATTGATCATGTCCGATGATAGCTTTCGCGTAGGAGGCTATCTTCTCTTGCAGGATAAAGGAAACTATTTTTTTATAAATTAATCGCATACTGTAAGATGAATGGTACATATTACGCCTTTCCACCAGTTTTCTGTCATCGCATCATGCTTCCATGTAATAAATGAAACGAATCAACATTTTTGAAACATCTTTTTCACATTTTATTTGGTAAATTGGGTTGACCAGCGTTCGTTTTATAGATTTCAATTGCTAAATTATGCATCACTTTAATACGACAAAAATATGCTGTGGTAGAGGTTAT
The DNA here is from genome assembly GCA_963978885.1 of Nemotelus pantherinus. Taxonomy (NCBI): domain Eukaryota; kingdom Metazoa; phylum Arthropoda; class Insecta; order Diptera; family Stratiomyidae; genus Nemotelus; species Nemotelus pantherinus. The sequence continues at coordinate 69,890,117 of OZ022266.1, read as the reverse complement.
TTTGGAAAAGTTGCAAGAATAGGACCAGAAATGAATTACCAGCGCATTTTCCTCTGCTTTTCCTTGCATCTTTATGAATGAATCTAACAGAGGCCTGTGATCTTAGTAACCTTACATGGTGAATGTTAAAGCGATAATCACTTTCTAATTAATGGCAAAAGATGCACTTACCAACGTCTATTGCAATCTCTAGCGTCAATTACAAAGATCCAGTTTTCCACCTACAGAGCCGACAAAGATGTTTTGCACATCTATCGTCTTTCAAACAAATGGTCAGAGCTGGTCATAATTGCTATTCGATGTTGGATCTATTAAAACTCTGGGACCTAGTTTCACTTAACTGCATTCTCAATGCAAGCCTCTGACGATAAACAATTCAAATATAACTGGTCTTGTTCGAACCATTGAGAGGGGCATAGTTTCCACAGTCACTGGTCGTCACACATGAACTCCTATATGCTTTCAACGACAACAAAAACAACCGACAACTTCCATTAAAATCATGCGAGGGCAGGCTGAAACAAAAAACCACTAGACCTCTTCGAACAGGAAATGTGATGTATTTGCGTGGGAACTCTCCTTTCTTTGCCGCTTACTGTTGATTTATTTCAACATCTGCGCATGTGACAGCGACTAGCCGTTGCTTTGGTTCGATTCACAGCAACAACAAGAACAACAAAAAACGGCAACAGCTACGACCTGTTGGACACAGAATTTCATTGTACCTTGAGAGTCCGTACCTGGTCTTTTCCGTTATACCTGAAAGACACCTAACAGCCAGTCAGACATTCAACCAGCCGGTCTATGCAAATACAACTTTTTTGCGTGAGCGAACTTCTTTGGTGCAATGCTGCAACAGCACCAGGCGTTCTGCATTTTTTATCAGCTTGCGTATCTTTTGCAGATACACATATGTTCGCCCTTGCCATCAAATGATACTTGAGAATGCATATAAGTGCGCATGCGACTTCAGGAAAAATTCGACTTATGAATGAAAATCAAGTCACGAAAATGCAAATGCATATTAACCAAAGATTCTGAATCTGGGAAGGAATCACGAAGAGCAAGGAAACGGTGAATGGATAAGAGATTCATTCAGGTTCTTGTCACGTGCTCAACTGCGGTTCCAAACTATTTGACACGCATCGAACAATGAATGGTTGTAAGGCGATTAAATAAACAACCATGGCAATTTGCATAATGTTTAATGGCTTAATGGCGGATGAGAAATTGGTAGACACGAAGTCGCTAGTATGCTTTTGGTTCATTGTTTGTTTCCGTTGCATAATAGTTCAGCGTCGGGAAACAATGGTAAGTTAGGAAAATTTTAAGAATTTATGGAACTTTCAATTCGGTAGCCAAAAATCGAGGCCAAAGGTAAATGCGCCAAAATTCGGAATTTTTCAGAAGCTAGTATTCAATTTAAGTTATAATATAATTATATATAAATAATTTAATTCAAAGTTTGCTGCTGATAGTACTGACCATCGCGCAAGTGACACAAGTTTCTAGTGAAGAAATTTTGCATTAGATTCCGATTGCATAGTATGGTATATTTTCAGATCGTCCGCATAAAAAAACGGTGGTTGTCAGGTAACACCTATAAGAGATCCAAAATGAGAATATTGTTCAGAAGCGGTCCTAAGTGGCTGCCCTGTGGTACCCCAGAAAAGATGGTTTGGTTTTTTTTTTTTTCAACAAAAGCTTCGAATTCAGCATGTTGTGTATGAGTTCGAAGTTAAGTAATTCAACTAGCTTAGAAGGAATTCTACAATGCCAAATTTTTGATGAAGTTTGATGAAGTCAGTGGAGATAGTATCGATTTGACGCCCTTTTTCCAAATTGCAAATCACATTCGAGACTGCTATCAATTTCATATTTTCTTACCAAACATCAATTTCATCTCGTTCACTCACCAAAAAGTGATTCATCTTCACTTAAATTGCCAGTTATTAAGTCACGTTAAGACTATTAATTCTAAGTAACTTCCGCTCAACATGCCGACTGATTTCGTAGAAATCAATGTCAAATTCCATTCACCATATCATATCAAACATCAGATACTCGAATGGTAGGTCAGCTAAAACACTCACATATCTCCTGATTCTTTCTCATTTATTTGTCTAGACCTCGACAGTTCTGCCTTTCTCATTTCAGCATTCCCTCAGCCGCAGCTACTGCAATCTCAGCACGATCGGCATCATTTCAAACGACATTTACAGTCATAAAGTTCCAGATGGGAAGTCATTTGAGTCGAACAAAAACGCGCTCAACCATTTCCATAAACATATCCATCATCATAATCATTACTAGCGGCGAGTAGTGAGTTGCATTGCAGTTAGCGGCGATTCAAGCCAACTCAACGTCCATTGTACAAAGGCTAACCTTCTCATAATGTAAACACCGTTCGTTCGGCCGTTGGACGTTTCTTGCATATCACATCATTTTGTTAGTTCTGTCCATCATATGCACACTGCACACACAATCATTACTGTGATGGAAATATTAATTGAGATGCATTTCCACAGGTACATACTAATACCCATGTGACTCAATGACCGTTCAAAGCCCGTCGTAGACTTAAAGACGGTATGAATGGCTTTTTTTTTAGCTTATCTTAGCAAGTTTTAAGTACCAAACCGGTTCTGTAAATTGATCTTAGTCATGCAGAACGTCCGAGAAGTAGCTACAAATGAAAGAAAATGATCGAGCGAATGCAGCACTTTCATTTCAAATGGCCATTACAATTGTAGATTATTCAAAATTTCACTGATACCTACCTTTCTGAAGACTAGCCGAACCCATTCGAATTCCAAAAAATTTATAACTAAACATCTACCGCTACATAACGTTCGAAATTTTAACCAACCACTCCATCAAATTCTCACATTTGAAAGCCGGAAAAAAACCTTCAATTACATCAGTAAAACGAGTTAGAGAAAGAGTTGTTGTTAGTTACTGCTCATTCACTTCAGGGAGTGATGATCATTTTGAGAAGTGATTTATTTTTTTAGATTCAATGTAAATGACTTGTTGGAGTTTTTTTTTCTTAATGTAAAGACGACGCCAATTGGTTGTAACAGGAAGTTATAGTAAACCTTTTTACTTGAGATTTCCGTCGTTCGATGTATTGGATGTGGAAAGCAGAAAAAAGTGTATTTTTGTAATAGTAGATTTACTGTGCAATTGATGAGCCGTTCAATTGATTTATTGGGATGCTTGCGTTCATCCAGAAGAAGGATTCTAGAAGATTCTGACCTTGATTCCATACTTCCCTTCCATTTTTAGACGTCGATACCTCTGCTAGCTAAGACGCCAGTCCAAAGAAGCGATATATGGGTTTGAATCTCACCTAATGCTCATTCTTGTGATGTTTTAATAGCCGGCGACTGGGTTCTGCCCAGTACTAGAGCTCCATTAATTAAGTGTCACGTCATAGTTTTAGCGGTGACGGCATAGCACAACAGCTCAGAAAAATAAAATCTGGCACCTAAAGAATAGTAAAATTAATTGTAATCGGCTTCTCCCATATGTGTTTCCATACTACCATAGCGAAGCATTAGTATAGGAAAAAAGTCATTTAGTAATTTAAAAGGTCAAACCTAAAGTTATTCAAAGAAATTTTTGATTTTTTTTTGCATAAGATGTAAATAAACTTAATTCAATATTCCCTACTAGAGCTTACAGTTCATAAGCTCAAAAGTAAAATAATACATGGCTTCGATCATATCTTACTGGGCAGCCATGTCATATTAAGTACGATGCTTGCCTATTTTCTTTTCTATTTGTTTAATTTCAATTTAGAGTTTCAAAAGGCTGTATTATTGATCCTCTACTATTAATTTTGTACCTAAACGACCTTTCTCTCTCTATCTCCTTCTCTCTCCCTCTCTCCTTCTATCTCCCTCTCTCTCCTTCTATCTCCCTCTCTCTCTATTTCCTTCTCTCTCTCTCTATTTCCCTCTCTCTCTCTATTTCCCTCTCTCTCTCTATTTCCCTCTCTCTCTATTTCCCTCTCTCTATTTCCCTCTCTCTCTATTTCCCTCTCTCTCTCTATTTCCTTCTCTCTCTATTTCCCTCTCTCTCTCTATTTCCCTCTCTATCCCCCGCTCTCTCTCTATCTCCCTCCCTCTCTATCTCCCTCCCTCTCTATCTCCCGCTCTCTCTATCTCCCTCTCTCTCTATCTCCCTCTCTCTCTATCTCCCTCTCTCTCTATCTCCCTCTCTCTCTATCTCCCTCTCTCTCTATCTCCCTCTCTCTCTATCGCCCTCTCTCTCTATCTCCCTCTCTCTCTCTATCTCCCTCTCTCTATCTCCCTCTCTCGCTCTATCTCCCTCTCTCTCCATCTCCCTCTCTCTCCATCTCCCTCTCTCTCTATCTCCTCTCTCTCTATCTCCCTCTCTCTATCTCCCTCTCTCTATCTCCCTCTCTCTCTATCTCCCTCTTTCTCTCTCTATCTCCCTCTGTCTCTATCTCCCTCTTTCTCTCTCTCCCTCTTTCTCTCTCTCTCTCTCTCGCAACTTACTGCACTCTTTATTCGCCTCATTTACTTGCTCACAACTAGATACATTCAAAGTACGGAATAATTAAGGTGGAGCATTCATGGTTGAACTCTAACCAGGAATCTGACACGTTAGTAGCCGGTTTTTCACTCATCCGACTACAATATTTTCAAGCATTTCAACACGGGTATTGGCGTCGTACCAACACGATTTTATGAAAAATCGATCACAACCAACCATCTCGAATTTTTTCATCAAGTGGCTAGTTAAATTGAAGCTGGCCTCCAAACTGGCTGTGCCGACACAAACTTGAAGAAAGCCTTTTATTCGATTGGTCCCTCTATTCTCCTAGCTAAGCTTCATTTATTTCAATTCCAATTGCTTTTTGAACTAGATCGACCCTTACTTAGCGGATCAAATTCAACGTGTATACTTTCGCGATGTTAAAATTCAAACCACATCTGGTGTTTCACAAGGTGGTTCCTGGGCCCCTTACTGTTCGCTTTATTTATTAATGATATATGTAGGTTCCATTCTGCAGCCACCCTCTGTTTTGCTTTATGCTGATAACGCTAAAATTTTTAAAGCTGTTAAATAAATATATTAACTACTGCTATGATTTGCAGCAGGATTTAAACGGTCAATCTGTTTAAATGTGTTCAAATAATAACCTCTTTGTTCGTGCTGACAGCTGTACTGTTATATCTTACATATAAAAATAATCCTAAAACCTAATTCACTTTTGAGTACACCATTAATTAGGTTCGTGACAGTACTCGATTTAGAAGTGCTACTGAATCACTTATTCAAATTTGATCATCACATTGACTCAATCGTTGTGAAAATGTTCAAAGAAGTTCAACATGTTCTTGACTAAGACCCTCTTGTGCTAGTGTCGGATGCGCCAAATTTGTATGGGCGCCATATCAAAAAGTTAAAATTGACCGAATTGAGTCCAATCAAAAGAAAGGAAACAAAGTCCAACCAACCTTTAAAAACACTACAAAGATTCATGTCTGGTAATTTGGAAGGGTTTGGAAAAAATAGACATCTTCGAAGTTAAAAGATGATCTCAAATTTTTTAAGTAGTTTGCTGCTATTTTCTTATTAGCTCTGTTCCCATACTTTCAGTCGCGTTCATGAGCTGAAACTTCTTGAATCATGTGGTGGGGGAAATTCATGAAAAGTACAAAAATGCTCTCATGGCATTTCCTGAAAAGTGACAACCAAAATTGTCAGTTGTCTGTTTTTAAAAGAAACAAGTGGTTACAAAGCCACCCTAAGCTATGATAAAGTATCGCCATAGCTTAAATACTATATATAGCTCGGAAAGTACGTGATTTGCGTTACAATTTTCAATATTTCCCCACTGATTGCGAGAAGAGATTCCAAGTTGAAAAAAGACAGAGAGTACCCCGCCAAGATAAGACACGCCCCCTTTATACGATCAGATATGTTTCTCATTCCCACTAGGTAATATACATTTGCTTTGCCAAAGAGACTATTTTAACGAATGGCACTTTATGCAATATTGATTTTCTGAAAACCTATTCTGAGTATAAAAATGGTAAGTGATAAAATAGTTAACGCGGAATACTACTTTCGATACCATTTGGCGAGTAAAAGGAATATCTCCGACACTTTTATGCAATCCAGTACAGATAATTTCGTTTGTTGCCAGCGAATGTTCGCTGCGCTTACTGTTTCTTGATGGCATTATACGCACGGCAACACACTCTCAACTATCAGCTAACACGGATATATGCATTCTTACCTGTCGTTTGAGAGTATGCTTTTCTGACTTTTGCATATAGTAAAGTGAACTTATTTTGGTTTTGGTTCTTCTTAGGTGCTAGCTGATGGTAAATCCTTCACTCCCTGCCAGTCTCTTCCATCAGGCAAATATCGCACAATACCGTTCTTTTCATGCTATTTTTCCCATTCCCAAAAAGTTTTGCGGCCGTTGATGACCACTTGGACTAAATGTTTAAGCTTCAGGTGCGAGGAGATCAATTTAGACCCGTGGGGTGAAGGGTACAAATAGATTACTCGCAGACTTGGCTGCATGCGGCTCAGCGGCTGCTGTCAGTAATTAGATCAGCCGGTGATCTGTCTCGCAGACAGCATGGCTTTCGAAATGGGTGTTCAACAGTTGAAGCCATCTCAGCAGTGCCTGACCAGTTGCTCTGCTGGTGACGCTAGATGTGCAAAATGCCTTCAATTCGGCGATGTGGACAGATGTCCTTTGGGCCTTCGAGCATAGCTTCCGCATTCCTGACTACCTGTTGGTCATAATGAGGGACTATCTGAAGGACAGATGCCTGTTGTTTGATACTGACAAAGGTGGTCGGAGGAGGCTTGTACACTGGTCTATACTCGGACCTGACCTCTGAATACCGTTTACGATGGGCTGCTGCGCCTGGAAATGCCAACGGATGTGTTTCTCGTGGCCTACGCTGATGATGTGGCTGCTCTAGAACTATCGGGTTTGCACAATTCAGACTTAATCAAGTCATGAAGAGAATGGAACGGTGGATGACGGACTATGTAATCCCAATGACGAACTATATCATCCCGATGACAGTGGGCTCTGCAGAGGTCCAGACCAGTAAGCCGGTAAAGTGTCTAGGAGTGACTCTGGACACTAAGCTGTCCTAATCCGTAAAGTATATGACAAGGCTCTGACATAGTGTTGAGTAGGAATTGTAAGAGTCGGTACATTTGTCCCGTACAAGACCGAAAATTTTCATGACGTCTCAAATTTATAAAATGTACCACTTCAAAATTTTTGTCATGCTACTCTTCACTTTGCTATTTGTAGGATGAGAGACAAAAAGCCGATAGTGGCGACCAACATGACAAGACAGAGAGAGGCATTACATTGTACGACGCGGGTGCAAGCTAGTACAATGTCCCGTACGAAAGTACGATGTGTGTACCTTCAATTCGATGTGTGTACCTTCAAATTCGATGTGTGTACTACTGAGTAGAGACGAGTTGAGTGTGTTGACTTTTTCTAAATGAAATCTTCATGCAGTCATGAGTGGAGAGCAGAAATGAACTCTCGCCTCTTTTGTAATATCGCCTCTTTTGTACTACCGCCTCTTTTGTACTATCATCTCGTTTTTACTATCGCCTCTTTTGTCCCGCGCACATAGAAAACACCTCGCCTCTTTTGAAGTGGGACATTGTACTGGCTCAGTACAAAAAAGAGGCTACTCTTACAAACTCTTTTTAAAACCGTGTCCTACCCAACACTACTCTGACAGCCGTCTTACTTCAGGAAGTATCTTAACAGAATGGATAATACTGTCGGTGCTATATGAGTGAGCACGATGATGCTTACCATACATTCTTTGCGTGCAGTTGGTTCGCAAGTTTGAGGAGCAACCTCGAGTCCACGATTGGTATGGTCATGCCAGAATCGATTGTGAAAACGATGATGCTTAACGAATATAACTGGCGCAAAGTCTCAACATATGTTGAAAAAATACTGCGCACATAGCGAGAGGAGGATTGCCTTATCGACCTACAAGCTGTAGTAAATTCTGAAGTAAGTAGGCACCGATAGGTGAGCAAACACAACCGAGTTGAAGTAATGCGAAAACGGATTCCGACACGGACCTTCGTCGCCTGTAGATGGAATATTTTTGGTAAGCAAAAACCTTACATAACATGTGGTTTTTGATCCGCGTATCTTTTGAAAATTTTTTTGGCCATCTACAACGAAAAAAAAAGCTACAGGTTCTTATCTGGTATCGCTATGGACCAATAAATATATGCGTGCTCTTGTGTCAGCCAGGAAAACCTAATCTAACTCAAACTGCCTTAATAAACAAAGTATTGGCCATCTTACTACCAAAAAATGGATTCCACGTCAAAAGAACTTTTCATTTTTGGAGGCTGACCTTTCATGAGGCCATATTTTTCCTTCTCCGTAAGAATATAAATACTCTTCTAAGACCGTACTGCAGTAATGGTCATCAGTAACGCAATGGGAACAGGATCGTACACAGTAGCATGTTTATTCTTCATAAACGGAGTGGTTTGATTCATGTAAATTGTATGAGATGCTTCTGGTGAATGACCACTTTAATAAGTGAAATGGTTAGTCCTCCAGCAGTTTCCATCACGATTCAAATTTTTGCAGGTCTTTTTGATGGGGTATTATATTTTGGATTTCTAGGACTTCTAAACGCCATCAAAGTCGGATTTAAACTCATCTAATCTGTTCCCGCACGGTACCAAGGTGTTCAAAAGTTGATTCTTTACCAGGTCCCACAATAGCTTTTCGCTGCTTCTAGGCATCTGAAGCGAAACGGCTGTCTTCACATTTCCCTCAGTAAACTTTCAAGATCATCTTGTTCTTACAGCTATTTATTTAATTATGGGACTCTTAAAAACTAAACTGTCCCCTTTTAACATTAAGAATTAGTAATAATGTGTGATAATTAGTTCCGTGATATTTATTATAATTATAACAATTGTTGTCATTACATCTATAAATAAATAAAAATTCAATGCAACATCTATATTTAAATTAAAAACGTAAACATTCCTCTTTATTTAGAGTAAAAGCTATAACGTAGCTGAAGTTAAAGATTATAATTGCTCTCTAACTATTTGATTAAAATATCCACACCACGTTGAAATAAACCCGTTCTCAATTCCATCCAATCGATGAAGAACCACGAACCTAATCATTTTAACAAAACGTTTCAAGAAAGTCACGACAAAGTCACAAGTCACCGAACCATTGTCTAATGAAATATCTGCCTTAGCCTTTAAGATGTGCTAGCAAAATATCTAACCGTTCACTAGACCATTAATTTGTGCAATATTTCTGAGCAAAACCATTCTATATATTCAGCTATGTACATGGAAGCTTTCGCTGCCGTATGATTTGTTTCATTAGCAACAATGCAACGGTGCAGCAGTAGAGACCTCGCAACAAAACCCGGAGACAATAAATTGTGTGAAAAGATTGACCAATTTTCCTTTGCGAAATTGCACATTTCGCACAATCGCCTACAGAGAGACTATATGAAACGGCCAGTAGATAGAGGCAGTGTTGTGCTTCCAAGTCCGGATCGTGGTAATAATTTCATAAATTGGCAGTATCTGTTTCGTATTTATTAGAATTGATTTTAGAGTTCGAGTTTGTGTTGGCTGTGGTTGATGCTAATAGGAGACTTTCTCATGGATCAGCAGTATGGTTTTGTAGGTTAGTGCTTTAGGTTAATGTATTTTGATGAAATCAACTGATTTTATATTTTATGGATTGTGACGGAGCAGATGTTGACTGAATGCTTCAGAATACTAATTTTAAAATATGTAGAAACAATGTTTTTCATAATTTGTGTGGACCTTCGCGTAACATAATAATCTTTAAATATTAGCCGCTTTGCAGGTATACTATGTCTTTATAAAATTCAGCTGTGCAATTTTAGAAAACATGCTATGCTAATTGGGAAACTCCCACGTAGCAGAATGCAACACATTGTATTGGCAAGGCGGTACATGTCGAAGCTGCTCATAGCTTTCATAACCGTCAAAAAAGGATCAACAAGTATAAAATCAATAGTCTAGGAGACCTAAAAGAGACAGAAACAAATATGTCAACAGCACTTGACTGACGACGAAGAATGTGCAATAAAAATATCCACTCCGTAATTTACTAAAAAATAGAGGTACTTTACATAGGTATTCAAAGATATCTTTTAATATCGAACAGTTTCTTCTCTCTACATTTCGATTTTTCGAAGTATCTTACTTCTGCAGCACTATCCGCATTGCAGATTCGAAACATTTTGGGGTGTAAGGTTTTTCCATGGCACTTAAGGTTGCAACATTTTGGCTGTTTATTTAACCCTTAAAGTGCATACTTCTTAGGAATCACGTAAAGTGCATACTTGGGTGTCCGACACCCTGACGTGTTCTATGCTGATTTGCTCTGCCGCTATGGAATATTTTACTACAAAAAAATTATGGGATGTACTTTAGAATATCTCCTTCAAAGTTATGTAAATTTTATATTAATTTATTAATTTTTAATTTGTTTAAAAAATTGTTGAAAGAAAAAAAGTTGAAAAAATGGCTTTTTTTTAACTTAATGTTGTTGGGTGTCAGGCACCCACAATGCAATTTAAGGGTTGAACTCAGCCATCAGTAGTTCGATGGGGATAAATTCAGGTTATTTTGAAATTCATTGCATAAGTTTAAGTACTCGCGAAATAATTGAGTGCGAATAACAGGTGAAAAATAAAATTCCTCAAAATTGGAAAAGCTGACTTGTGTTCTCATGTTTCGATTGGATTCACTTGTTTCCAAAATAACTCAGCATTGCCGTTTTCAAAACCGGTGAATTCAATATTTCTTAGACTCCATCACTGTGAATTTATATTCTGCAATTCTGATATTTCTCTTAAGTTTGCAAAACATTGACAAAGTGCGATAATTGAAGGTTGTCTTTTCAAAACAACATTTTCAGGATCCATGAAACTGATACTGATATATTTGGTTTCTATAATTTTGATACTGATATATTTGGTCAATATAATTTTAACAGTGCGTTTCAAATACTAAAATATAATCTTTCAGTCTATTTAACTAGGCATTCACTGCAAGCTCCTAAGTAAAGGTCATCCTATGGTAAAAATTACATTTCATTTAGAAACTTATCGTCCTTTCTTTTGGTTTTCTCTAAGTAATGCCTTTGAATATAATAATTGAATATTATTTTCGTTAATCTTGTTATTTCCAAGTTAAGCCAAAATATATTTGGGGGTTCACTTTGAAAGAGCTTATTTAATTGTAGAATTTGACAAAGAGCTAGCCGCAGGCTGAGCTTTTCAAACTCTGTACCTTTTTGTTTGACATTTTGATTTGCGCTATGTGAAATTTTGAAAATTTTACTTAAACATTTAAAATATCAAAGTTTCAGAATAAGTTTGAAAAAATCTGGAAATTTTGAATAATATCTGGGTGTCTGGAAAACGTTGTGAAAGTCTGGCAAATCCAGACTTAAATCTGGATCTGTCATTACTGCTAACAGGTCAAATTTCGTCTAGTCATTGAAAAAATTCTGATCGACTCACTACGCTTCGCTTGTGCTTCTCCCAAATTTTTGTGTTACTGGGCATATTTGACCCTTTCTGCCTTACTTTGTTTCGGCTCACTTTGTTTCGGTTTTTAGCGATATATCTAATCTGAAACCGTTAGCTCAACTGCCCATTGAAGCGTCGCTTCATAGACGCGTACTAGGGTATGCGTACTACTACGTGATTCCCCCTTCTTATAACGTTTTGTTTTCGATTTTCCTAGTTATCTCTCTTCGCTCTCGACTAATCCTCCTGAAGTTGGTTGATTCCCTAATATCGTCTCTTGATTCCAATTAGTCTCTTGGCCCTGATGGGCTTCTTAACTTCTTTGTGAAAAATCTTGCAACGTCCTTATGTGTTCCCCTATCAAATTTACTTAAGGCAGTATTCTGGTCTGGACGCAATAAAAAAAACCATAAACATTTTTGGTATATATTTTTTTACCAGTCTTTTATTAACATTTTGAAAGTACAAAGATGTATTAAAAAAAAAAAAAATTGATGGAGATACAGGCCGGCAAAGTGAAGGCTAAAAAAAAAACTAGTCTCATGGTTGACGTCATTTCAACCTTCCTGGTGGTCTGAAACATACATTTTTGGTGAATTCTGTAAAAAGAAGAATGTAAAATTCGTCTGACGTAGGCGATTTGAAAAAACTTTTTTTTTCACAAAATGTGAAAAAAAGCCGTTTTTTGCCTCATTTTTTCAACTTTGGGAATTTTTAATAAATAGTAGAAACAAATTTTGAAAAATCTCTGACGAAAACTAATAGTGTAATACTAATAAAATAAGTCTCGTTTCGGGTAGTTAGTTGGCGTGTCACATTAAGAGCTTATTCTTAAAGGCCTAAACTTTGAAAATATGCAAACAAAAAAAAATTGATTTGATCAAATTTCTAGATCAGAACACCCCCTAAATATAAATCTTTGTACTCGTAAATTTTCTTGCTTCTGGAAGCTGGCAAACATTCTCCCTATTTTTAAATCTTTTGAACGGAAAGTTGCCTCAAATTATCGTCCTATTTCCATCCTTCCCTGTTATTTCAAAATCATTGAGCGTTTCGCATTTAACAATATTTATGACTCTCTTAGCAATGCTTTCGTATCTCAGCAACATGTCTTTGTTAAAGGCTGCTCTTCAAATCTCATTGAATATTCTCATGCAGTGCTCTCGGCGTTAGATCGGAACCGTCAAGTTGATGCTACATATAGAGATTTCTCTAAAACATTCGATTATGCCAATTTTTGAATTCCATTTGAATCTCTGAGTCTTTACTTTCTTGGATGTCTTCGAATTTAATTAGTTGCACCTGTTTTTTCTCCCTCTCCAGCGTGTGGTCCTCATCGTTTCCCCCCTCTTCTGGTGTACCGCAAGAATCGATACTAGGACCGCTCTTCATCAACGATCTTCCAAATGTTTTATTGTCATCTTGTTTGCTTTAAGCAGAAGACCTAAAATTATTTCGGGTAATCGGAAGCTCAGATGATCATCTGCTTCTTCAGGAGGATTCGAATTCTCTTACTGCTTGGTGTAACTCTAACTACCTATCGTTAAATGTTTTCAAACATTTTGCCATGTGTTATTCCCTGAAGACCCAGACTTATGCCTTTCCATATTTGATGTGTGAATCCGTCCTTGCCTCTGTATTTAACTGATCTAGGGATAACCTTGGATCGTAAACTTAAATTTGATATTCATGTTCATTTCATTACTAATAGTGCCTGACGGATTGCTGGCCTTGCTATACGTTCCTGCCACAATTCTTGTAGCATTTTTACATGTGCTAAGACATTTGCTACCCTAATTCGCTCTAAACTTGGATACTGTAGTCAAGTCTGATCCCCTCGTTTCACATACCTTTCTGATGCCGTTGAATCAGCTCAGCGGAGGTTTACTCGCACCTTACTTTTTAAATATAACCTTCCCTACATGCATTATGCTGAACGCTTATCGCTCCTTAATCTCTTTCTCCTGGCAAAGCACAGAGCTAACCTGGATGAATGCTTTCTGCTCAAAATTTGCCTTGGCTATCTAACTTCATAGATAGAACGAACGATTGATTTGATTAACGAACGGCAGTGTGAGAGGCAAATTAGATTCTCTGCACGTATAGATACTTTCAGTTTCCTGTTTTACATCTTTTACGTATCCATAACAGCTTCCAACTCGGTCCTCTTCCTCACTTTATAGCCACCTTTAGATAAATCTAATATTTGTAGCACCATATTTGTTGCGGATTAGTTTGCCGATTTTGTCATTCGTGGCTTTGAATTGCATATTTTTTATTTTCCCAATATTTTTTATGTTTCATTTTCTTTTTATTATTTTCTATTTCTATTTCTAAATTGTCCTATTTGTAATTGGGTTTTTTACCGGTTAATGGACTTGTGAACAAATAAATAAATAAACAAATAACTAGACATTTTACGCTTTGAGTACGCTTCCATGCAGCATTCAGTACAATATAGTTGCAGTGTGTTCATTGCCGCGTTAACGATACGTTTTCATCACAGTATACTAGCAGCATTTAGCCTGTCGACAAGAATGCTTGTAGCTAGGCGTATTATTGCATTTGAGAAGTGAAGATGGCATTCCTTTTTTTTTTAAATATAATATGAAAATTTAAGTTTATTTTCGTCGGAAGCTAACGGTCAACTTAATAGCGTATTGCAGCTGCCTATTTACTATTGATCCTGCAAAGTTGATAAAAGTCCTTTATCTGGAGGCATATAATTTAAAGTTTATGTTTTTGTGTTTGCGGAATGCTTTATTTCAGAAACTGAAAAAAAATAAGTATCTTTCTTCCTTCCATGAAATAATTTTAACTTCCAATAATTTTCGAGCGGGCACGAATAATCTTCATTCTTTTCAATGAAAGGTGTGTCCCTTCAATATATAGAGGTATCTATATTGAAAAAGGAAAATATACTATTCTCTGATTTATAGGTATATTTTTATGCCATCAAGTTGAGAAATACAACTAAAAGACGTCCCTTTCATGACCTGAAATCGACCTTTTTGCGAAAGTGCATCAGCTAAACTTGACCTCAGTTACAATCATCGTTTTGATGTTGGAAAATCTATGACGTTACGCCTAGGTAGAGCGTAACACATCTTCATGTTGTACGCTACGCTGACAAATCTATGAAGCGACACTTCAACGGAAGGCGGTTCTTATTCGTGACCCTAGTGGATTTTTCCTTCTGTGGGAATGCCGAGAGCGAGTTCTACGAGAAAATTCCCCGGTTGATGCATGTATTTGATAAGTTTATACCAATGTTCACTGACTAAAACCATTTTTGTGAACTATCACTTCCGTCAGTAGACACGCCGTGGCGGTGTTCTTCCCTACATTCAACCAACTTCGTTGCTTCTTGATATGCTTTTTGTGTGTCCTGTTCTTTCATTGATGAAGAGTTTTATTTCACATTAACATCCTTGTATCTCTGCATGAAAATAATGGCAATAAGCTATAAAGAAGTTCATTGCTCTAGTTATGAGGTCTGTTTCAATTTGAAATCAAATTTTATTCAAACACATCTTTTGATCACCTTTAAAGTATGGTTCTTAAGCTGTGATAAACTTCTCTGAAAATTTCTGTCACTACTGAAAGGATCGATGAAAAGCCTTTTTAACGTAGTGCGCTACTGGTCTGTCAAATTCTATATTATTCCTTTCCGGGTTCGAAATTTGGCCCCTTGAAGATACATTTTCAGTTAAGGGAAAAGCCAGAAGTCACGATGAGCTATGTCAGGAGAGTATGGAGAAACTTATAATTAATTGTGAACAATGACCGGATGCATTATGCTGATAAAGTTACACGCACGTCTGGCCGTTATCGTATCACCAACCCCTTCGTAGCGCTTCTTGGTGATAGTAGTGTCATGAGGAGTGTATTTATGATGAGCAAGGCACCTGGAGTCCAAAAAGACGTTTAGCATGACTTAGACATTTTTATGGACCGTTCTTCCGTCTTTAGGCCTCAAGGATGGTGTATGCTTGCATTGCGATGGACGGAACGTGGTATCTGAGTCCAATAATCTCCAGTAACCACTGTACTAAGAAAATTGGGATCGCAGTCCTTGCAATGGCTGGCGTATTTCCAAGCGTATTTACTTCTGCCCACTTGCTAGAAGCATAACTACCAACTTCAAAAAAATCCAAGACCAAATGTTCCATTAAAATAGAATAAATGGATCCAATACTAATGTTCACTTCATTTGCAATTTCTCTGATCGTGATTCTGTATTACCAGGGTTCTAACTTGATTAATGATTGCATCATTTGTGAATTTGAAGTGGATCATTTTTCAGTCTTCATTGATGAGATGCCATCTTTGAATCAGCTCTAACCATCCCTTGTCTCTGTAGTTATTTTGCGATGAGGTGAGACTTTTCGACGAAATTAGATAGCTTCAAAATATACTCTATGTTTCAAAATAAAAGAAAACGAAAGGTTTGTTTTTATTAAGCAAACATATTTTTGAATCTAGACGATATAAAAGCAACAAATTGAAAAAATAATTAATAATGGCTTCATAAAGCAACAATAAAATCACTAGAAAAGGAATACCTTGATTGGCGATTAATAATGTGTGAAGATAAGACCGAAATTGTGAGTTTTGTCAAAAACCAGGATAGTTTTTGGTGGAAACTGCAAAGAACCACATTGGAAACAGAAAGAAAAGGCTATCATATTTTCCAAACTCAGAAAAGTAAAAAAGGACCGCAGCTCTTTTGCCTTTTTCTATCACTGAATAGGCCCAAAATTTAAAAAGTTCGTTTAACACGTTCACTACCTACTAAAAGATATCTCGTAGTACGCGTATATTCCAAAACTGCCGACTACGTGATATCTTGTATTTTACGCTACAAATTTACTTCCATTCAGTCAGACGCCGACGCTCAGGGCAAAACGCTCTAACTTTACGTGGCAGCGAAGGGGTTAAATTATATAATCTTTAATCAACTCGTCCAACCGAACCCTGCTCAATACCTTAGTGCAGACATCCAAAGCGTCTTCAATGTGCCTTGTACCTCTTTGTGATAGAGAGATGGAAAGAAATGTGACTTGAAGAGATGGGAAATGGACAGTGAATAAAATTTAAGGTTTTTGTACTAATATCAGGGAAGATAAATTCGATTTTAAATTTAAAGTGTCCATTTTTCTAATCTTTTTTTTTTGAAAATGGACAAATGGCTCTACTAACATAGAAATGGATCTTGCCACTTTTTTTAATTACTAAAAGTTGAAATGAAATGGTACGACGAGTATTGTCCCAGAAGTCTTCGGCCTACAAAGAAAGCATAAAAATATATATTTGGGTAATATCTTTAATTTTCTACATAGTCTACTTTTATTTAGATTTATTTTTCCCAGCGATGTTCAATAGTGTTAATACGTTGTTTATGGTGAGAATCACTGATTCCTTAAAATAGCTTTCAACCGCAGACTTCGCTTCTCCAGTTTTGGCGTTTTACTTGATTGAACTATCTTTGTAGGAGCTGTAAATGCGGGATCATCTTGCGTACAGTTTTCTCATTTTTTTTCTCAAATTTTCAGTCAACATTCAATGTACAGCTCTTTTTGAAATCTCTACCATGTGCGATAACTCACGCATTTTCTGTCGATGGTCATCCAATACAATTTTTTTGAATTTTTTCATCATTTCCAGCATAGTCATGTAATTTGATGTACCACTACGTTGCTCGTCTTGACCTTTCGTACGGCCTTGTTTAAAGTCTGCCACCCAATATTTTAATGATGAAAAGGAAGTTGCAGACTCCCAAAGTAGAAACTAGCTCCAGTTTGAAATTAGACGGCTTGAGACCATTCGAATAAAAGTGTTGTCACATAATGCTAACTAAATTTTCTTCATGTTTTCACATTCACTGCAAAGGTTCACTATTGATGGCTCCTAAACAAATATTAAACAACGTAGCATCGCGAAACTTCGAACTTAAGCGTTATAAGTTTGGTACCATCTACCACGTTCATTTTTTTGAAACAACAACCGCCATTTATACGTTGCATCGTTTACTTTCGGGACTAGCCTTGCAAAATGAAAACAGATTTTATAAAATTTATTATACTTTCAATATGATTTAACAAATTACGATATTCACAACTATTTTTCTCTTACTTTCAGGTGTCAACTTGTCACTCGACAGCTGCAATCACTGGCAACTTATGTAACTCACCGAAGTATTTTGAAATTTTAAAAAATAAAGAAAAACAAACACAAAAACTGAAAGACTGCACATAACAAAAACAAAATAAGCGATTCACAATCTTCATGCTAGCTGAATGAGGCAATAAAAAAAAACAAAAGGCAAAAAACCAAATCTTTATTAAGATTAAAGTGCAGCAGTTTTGCATCGATACGCTTCATTTTCATGAAAAATCCACTTACGTTCGCTCAAGCAAATTGACTTCAGTTCGAAAGACAAAGCAGGAAATACGCTAAATTACAACAGAAGTCACAAATGATAAATGCTGTCGTTAGTCGTGCCTGCGAAGAGCTATAAGAAAAGCTGAATAGAAACTACGCGGAGTTTTATTATAACTTTCAAAAGTGGCGTACACTACGAGAAAACTTGAAAAATTTCCCGAAGTGGAAGTAAAAATTTGCATTTTAATTTTATCGAATAAATCACACTGCTGCTGTCGTATTGTGGTGTGATCATCAAATTGTCGACAGCAAGATGGATGCGTCAAGTGATGAGAATAACTCATCGATGGCGCTGATGACACTGGATCAAATGGGCACGTCGATGGTTATCGAGGAGAATAATGTGATGTCGACGAATATGGTTGGGAATAGTGTTGGTGGTGGCGGGAGCTATGAACGGAAACTATCGAATGATGGCGATGATAAGGATACGTCGGTACGGGTTGCTGTAAGGTAAGTGTTTAGTGTACTTTTGAGGACAGTGCACTTTTATCATCTCAGGATTAATTCATAACTTATCATTTATAAAAATTGAAGGGGATTCAAAAACTGACTTCTAAAGATTACTAGGTGTGATAAATTTAGTAAATTAAATAAAGATAGTTTTCAAGATTAAAATTATGAAGATGAGTCCAGCCACTGTGCAGACATATTGCCCAGTCTGCATATTGACTGGGGCATTCTCAACAATTTTTATATTACGGACTATCCCCATCTTGCATACAAAGTTAGTTAAATTTTATTAGTTCGCAAGCAAGATTATATAGAATCTTGAAAATAACAAAAATTATGATAAGAATATAAAGCCAAAATATTTTTCCGTTCGAACTGAGACTTTGCCATGTTATATTAAGATTGTAACAAATTGAGATTACGGTTTATCGCATAGAAAAAAAATATATTCAATTCATATCTACTGATATACACATAACTATCATGGGTAAGTTTTGACCCCGATAAAAAACAAAAATAGAAAATATGATTACTACTCTTCTCCCGACATTTAATTAACGTGAATTAGTCAATTACATACAACCTTCTCGATATAAATCCTTTCACGAAATCGTTTGTTCTAGTTTGGTCTGGATTTTGTTTCATTGAAAATCGCATGCTGTAGGGCGTTTGTTGTTTGAATTATAAATAAAGTAAAGTAGAAGTCGATTCAATTCATTTTTCTCTCTCAATGTTGGTAGATTTTTCTGTGAAAAAAAGCTGATAGAACGATAGGAAAATTAAAATTAATTTCGTGTAGTATTCTCCTGGAAATATTAGGTGAAATTCCTAAGTACTTTCAATAAAATATAATACGAAACAAATTTCAATTTTTCTGCCTTCATATAACTTCCTCTACACTTAAGAACCTGCAGTTTATAAAATGTTGATCTGCTGGCCTTTATCACTTTTTAATGTTTGTTAGTCAACGCAATGATTGGATCATTCTAGACTTTTGTCGATAGAAACAGTAGAGTTAGGTTAAATTAAGTGGCTGTCAGTTGGAAGCTAACTACCGGGAAACACAATTGTGCACAAAAGAGGCCCGTTGTGATATTAAATTTAGGGTCTCGCCCATAGCCACCATAGTCCGGGAACTATCTGGTTCCTTTCATAAACTGAACTATTCCCATAAGTCAACGGTAGATAGTGCAGCCAAACTTATGAAAAAGAGTGCGCCGAGAGATGCCAGCCATCCCCTCGCTAGAATCGGGTACTGACACATGAGGTGGAGCACTGATTCCTCTTCTTCCTTTGGGTGACAACTCCGGCATAAACCATGAAATACCAGTAAAGTGTATATAAGTAAATTGGTTGGTAACCAATGAAGAATTATGAAGAGCGGCCAACCTACAAAATTTTTTACGAAAGCGTTGATAGACTGCCTTGAGAACAACCTGCCACCAGAAGGCGATTCCATGAAGTAGTATCGGCTCCACTACAGTGCTATAGAGCCATGCAACGATGCGAGACTGACTTAAATCCTCTCCTATGGCTTTTTTACAGCGGCAAAGAGCACTGAAAGCTTTCCATGCTCTTTTCGCTATATTTTCGTTCCATAGCCGCTTCCAATTAAGGATCAGTCCCACACTCAGAAAAATATGTTTCCGAGAATCAAAGAAAATATTTACTTGTTTACAAGATGTGCAATCTTTCACAAGTCAAATCAACTTTTATTTGATGTCAGTAATTTGTATAAATATTGTGTTAAAATGTCTTGCATTCAATGGAATACAATTTTTACTTGAACTTATTTCAAGTTAGTAATTTTCCTCAAATTTAGTAAATTATGTCTACGAATTTAGTGTATTATATCTACAATGCGAACATGTTTTTACAAGTTTCAACATCAACCGCGCTTCAATATTCGTTGAAAAAATGGATAGTTTTTATGACTTCTATCAACATTTCCTTAATACAAATGAGTGGTCGGTAGCTTAGCTTGCTAACACGCCAGTCCGATGCAGCGATCTACTGCTCGCGGGTTCGAATTCCGTCGGGTTCATGGTTGACTTTGTTCATCTTGAGTTGTCCTAACTCCATTGATTGGGTGTCACATTATAGCTTTAAGTGGTGACCAGGCAATAAATAACACTAGCGCTTCAGAAAATCAGAAAAAATGTGGCACTTAAAAAAAAAGAATATAAGAATAGAAAGAATAATACTTATTATATTTTTTCACTCCCTTCGAAGTAAGCCGTGCTTTTGATATGAACAACATGCGATTTTCTCAAGTGGTTCCCCATCTAAGTAGGAACCGCACCCAACATTGCTTAACTTCGGTGATCGTACGAGAACCGATTGCTGCCAGATTTATGGCAACATTCCCTTGAAACTATACCAAATTTTGCTGAGGCCAAGTTCAATATCAGTTCTTTGAAATGAATAAACTCCTTCCTTTCGACTGAGTAAATATTTCTTTGGCGCAGAATCGTTACCAATTTTCTTTGATGATGTGTTCATTTTTCCTCAAAAAATTGAAGTATTTTTCTGAATGCATGCACTTCACCACCTGCTTTAGTGAACTGAAACCCCATTCAATTTTTTTATTCTTCCTGGTAACGTTTTGCCAGGGCTTACATTCAAGTTGTCATCCCGGCTCTAACGTGACAGTATATCGATAGAGCAATTCACCCTCTCCGAAAACCTGGTTGGATATTTTCCTGACTATGACTCTGTCGCCCGCATAAGCAACCAATTTCTGGTCGGCACGATCTAGCCTCGTCAGAAGAGCCTCATCCGTTCCACAAGGGGGAAGGACACAACCCCAATATTCAACAAATCGCAATCGAATCAGGGTTGATATTGTTGAAAGGTCCTTCAATGTCTACAAAGGCAGCAAGAGTGTTCTGCTTAGGAGCGAAAGATTTCTCAATTTGTTCAATGAGGATATGAAGAGCAGTTTCAACTGACTTTCCCTTGGTATAAGCATCCTGTTGTTGTGAGATTAGGTTAGGTTAGTTTAGATAAGAAGGCTGCCGGGAACGCGGCTAGCATTAGGCCACCAGTTTGGGCCCATTTGCCACCCTCATAGACAATCACACGCATTCACACTTACAGCCACGGCACTGGTGGGATTCGAACCCGCAGGCCCCGTAGACTTGGTATGAGAAACTTTTCCTGCTTTAGGGAATAAACACAATTCGCGTTTCTCTCCAGCTGCCAGGAGCATGCGAAAAGCGCAAGCATGCATTATATATCTCTCAGTCAAGGCAACATTACTTCTATAGACTGCTGAATGTCAGTCAGAAGAACACCATCAGGGCCTGGAAAATTGAGCGGACCAAGAGAGTTTCTGGCCCATCTAAAGAGTGAGTTAGAAATAAAGACATGCTCCACATGATGCGCCACGTACACTGGGGAATTCTGATTCGCCGGGAAATGTTGAAGTGTCTAATCAATTTAGTCCAGGTGCCCTGGATACAACTCATATCTGTAGACGCTGAGCATAGAATCTGACTCGTTGATACCCTCTGTGTTAGCACAAAATGATCTCCATGATGATATCTTAGCCTCGCGTACGGCTTTTTAAAATTCCTTAAGCTTACTGACCAGTCATTAAATCTTCTTACGTTGTGATATTTTTTCCTGCACTCTCTCCACAAGACTGATATTTCTATATACTTTCGGTGGAATACACGCCACTTCAGCCGCAGAGTTGACAATACTGGTAAGAATACTAACCGCACGATCTAAATCGTACTAGATTGACTCCTTTAGCCCAGTCCACGTCATTTGCCGAGGGTGCAGAGCTCGAGCTGGCTCTCTCCAGTCGGCCGCATGTCATAAAAATAACTTACTTCACCTTCAACCAGTTCTTCACACCGATGACATCGTCTCTTTTACTGGCTACGATGCCAGTCCAAACGAAACTCGCTTTGGCTATTTCATTGAAAGACCGAGATAGTCCTGCAGTGGACACCATCAATTTCAGCTTCCTTGCGATTTATCTGTTCCGATGCACTTGTTTGTTACAGCTGGTCTTTGTCGGTTTTGTGAAGAGTCCGCAAATTGTAGAGGAAGTATTCGTAGCTCACTTGAAGATCTTTCTACTCTTCTCGGGAAAGGATCTTGTTTAGTTTGCTCAGAACCTTGAAGGCTGCCCTTCTCAAAAGACCTGTTCGCCACACTGGTGACAAGCGGGCTTCGAAGGCTTCTCCACACTAGGCTTGGATACCAAAGCGCTGGGGTCTCTCAAAACGCAGGGTATGGAAACAATGCTCGTACTGAAGTTAGTGGAGCTGACTTATTCGTCATGCCTTATTCGTCATGACTTATTCGTAAGGCTCTCAAGGCTTTGGCCATGTCAGATGGCAGAGCCATCCTTGCCTGCTCAGCATTAGAAGGTGAGTTGGTGATCGTTTTGGTGCCAGGCGTATACTTGGCGAATTTTCTTTTGAAAGTAATTTTAGATTCAGTGTCACATCAGTCCCCACTCAGTGTCATATAAGTCTCCGTTATCTCAGCTCCAATGTATAGTCGCCTTTGTGATCCCATGTTTATCGATGCAAGCAAGGATGCCATACGAGCGTTGACGCAAGTGCTTATCGGTCCTAATTAGGAGAACGCCTCAACTAAAATCTACACCACCAACTTGGTGGCGACGAAACTAACAACTTAATCTAAGGTCTGCCATGGATTAACGAGACGGTGATGATTGTATTAACCCAGAGCCGTTCACGAGGATATTTTACTCTTTTGCTACCGCGCCTAAAGGTCGGGAATGCTACAACTACTAGACCAAACGCAATAGATAAAACAGTGAAACAAAAATTGTCAGAGGACGAATGCGGTCTTACAAAATATATATAAAAAATATATATAATAAAAACATACATTAAAAAATTAAATGCACAGAGTTATATTTAATTGAAAATAGCATTAAAAAGCGATAGTGATCACTTTCTAACTACACCGTTTCAGTTCAGCTCCGTAAATTCACAAGCAGAACTGTAGCATAACACTTTCAATATTATTAAATATGAATCAACTCATGTACCTAAATTCATTCTGACTCATACTCCGTACCATAAATCGAACCCACGCTACATTGAAGAAGAAGAAAACACATCATCTTTCTTACCACTATCTGAAACTAATTTAGGCCAGTGAAAGATTGTGTTTACGACGTTCCCGATAAGTATCTTGTTGTTTTTACATCCAACTACTCAACAACAGCAAAGCAATATATTACACTCTTAAGAAAATCAAGTACCGTTTTCTTCGATTATTTAATTGCTCTCCTAGTCTTACATATGCATTACACACTCGACAAAAACTCAGCTTGCAATAAAGATGCAGATAATAGAAGATCGTTTCAGCTGATGAATGCAAACGTTTTAGCG
This sequence comes from Nemotelus pantherinus, assembly GCA_963978885.1. Lineage (NCBI taxonomy): Eukaryota > Metazoa > Arthropoda > Insecta > Diptera > Stratiomyidae > Nemotelus > Nemotelus pantherinus. The sequence continues at coordinate 69,866,227 of OZ022266.1, read as the reverse complement.
CCTATCATCTAAAACGACCTATTTTAATCTCTTGCCACTTTTCCTCTTTTTTCTTGCGAATTTCGCAAATATTTTCACATCGAACAGAAAATACACTTGTTGTATGAAATACAAATATAGTGTTTTTTTCGTCAAACGGTATGGTCTCGTCGTCATACGAGCAGCAAATTGACGATGACATTATTTTCTGTTTGTGCCGAATAAACATAGATTTATAAGTATCCATGAATGGCAAATCTGCCGTAAATGTTTGTTTAAATATGTTTACTCATAGATTGTATGCTCAATGGTGATTCGGTTTAGTAGTTCTGGATGGATTTCGGATGGGCTGTGAATAAGTTTGACGCTTGAGTAAAGGTGGCAATGTCGAAGCGGATTTTTTTTGGGTGCAAATTTTAGTTTTATTTACTGAGTGGATATTATATTTGCCATATCATGGCTATGTATGTTGTAAATTTTGATCAGTTATGGGTTGGATGAAAATGATGACAAAAAGATATAAAATTTTAGTAGCAAACTGTGAGTCCGAGATTATTTAAATTTAAAATTGATACCGTTTCAATTAATTATTTTAATTGAGGTTCTTCATGAAACCTTTTTGAAAGTAAAAACATTCCTTTTTGATCGAAAAATCGAATAATATCTTATGTTTTCAGTAAAAAGGAGCGGCAAACCAATAATGCATATTTTGAATAACATTCAAGCGCTAAAATAGAATTTTGTTTATTCACAGGGCGTATTTTTTTTTGATTAGGATGATTTCAAATTTTTTTTGGATAAGTTCAGCATTACCAGAAGCTCACCCCAAGATTTGGCTGTGAAAGTTGGTTGCCAGTTCATCAGAAATTTTATTGAAAAATGGGCAAATAAAAAAATCACAGCGGATGATTCAGCTTCTACGGAAAGGGGGGGGATAAGAGTGACACTTCAGAGCAAAAAGCTGTAGAAAAACAGCCGTCTGATGCACCTGAGTCCTGTTCTGGAACATTTGTATCGGAGAATAAAGCTAGTGCTGTCACAACCTCAGAGCTAGGTCTCTGTCTTGATCTCCTGGGTCTCGAATCGGTGAAGGAAGAGGAGATAGACATCGGATCCGACGAGGAGTTTGATAGCACCATAATAAATAGCATCGTAACAAATTAATTTTCACCACTCTAAGGCAGCTTTGGCTGCTTTTATCCTTCATCTGTGCAAATACGCGGAGGAAATAGCTCTAATCGAAGTACCAAGATCGCTAAGGACTCCGTATGGCACATTAATGGATACAGATTAGTGTCACCTGAATCTTAAAGCAAACTAAGAGCCTGCATCCTTATCAAGAAGTCTGCAAATATCCTTGTCTTTTTAAATTTCAATGTTACTATTGTCGACACAAAGCCGCAGTCATTTCGGGGTCGTTTCGTGCTACATGCCACATGATGAAGGCTTGCTTCCTTTAATGACACTGACAGAGCTGCCAATAGACGGCGGCTCCCGCAAATAATAGGTGTAGACGTGGACGTACATAATGAGCTATGGGGTGGTTCGGGTTCCAACGATAAATGTGAATCATTTTAGAAGTTGATCTTGTCTAGTAATCTTGCCATAAACAAGTGAATAAAAATATATAATATAAAAATACACTAGAAGACAATACGCTGGAGATAAACAAACAAAAAACACACCAAAAAAAGAACACAACTGTAAAAACACAAAAATACCAGCCAAGCATCTATCGGGAAATTGTGTAACGGCTATGGGGGTCGAGTTTTACCCACAACCTTTCACTCTATTGTTTATGTGTGATACTAAGGAGAAATACAAACAAGAAGCCAGATACTTTTCCATACAAAGTTATTATTTGACAATATATATAGCGTTGATGCTATAATCAGCCGCCGGATCTACGAACAATATACAATGTACAAATATTGGCGTAAGTGCGCGGCGGGATTTGAACTCATTGCTTGCCTGCTTGCTTGATTTACAAATTGCTGTTACTTAGCTTGATGTACAATTGTTCGCAAACGACCATGCCTCGGAAAATTCACTGTTGCTGAAACCTGCCATACCATCTTTATTTTATTTTTCGTTAGAGATAAATTAATTAAATTTCCATATAGTCGTATTTATAACAAACTTACAAACCGCCAAGAAAATCGATTATATAATTCAATGATCATTTCAGAAAATCCCTAGGCATTTAAAGAACAAACAAACAACAAACATGGCTTATTTACTAGCGCCCATCTGTAAAAATCATGTTTATTTAAAACTATATTAGCAATATTTCTGCTGAATCCAAGAAAGATATTAAAAACTTGGTTAAGGTTTTGTGATTTAAATAAACAACAGCAGCAGTTTCGTAGAATAAGTCAACAATAATGGTTAATCTACTCCTCTCCTCTTTCGCTAACGTAAAGTCAATTTGTTTAGGTTTGTGATTTAATGTTGTTTCTCTCCCAATATTTTTTTCTTCAGTCGTCAAAACAAATATGGTCAGCACTAAATTAAAGCAGAAAATTTTTCCACACCTACATCAAACACAACTCGAGACAACGAATCGGCGTTTCACTGATGGTATTGCGAATCAGAAACTAGAAGAAGTAATATTATGATTTGATTTATTCTTTTGTATACAATACTTAGGTTGTATTGAGTTACTACCTATGAAGCGGTTTGAATGCACTAAAGTTTGCAAACTGAACTCGATATTTTAATTCTATGCAAGCTTTTTTTGTACTCGCCCATTTATTTCTTTTGTAATAGTTTTTAAGTGCATTAAAAAATTTGAAATATTTTCAAAAATTACTACAACAATGAAGATCATTTTATCTTTGTTTTAGGTTTGAATCCTGCTGACTGTGTCAGTTAGTGCTCAATAGAATTGTGGTGAATTAAAAACAAAACAAAAACTATGACTATAGTCTTGTGGTCATTGTTTCCTGGTGCGTATGTGTTCCCTGGTTCGAATCCGAGTATGAGCAATGAATTTATGATAACGTTCTGAATGTATCCACAAATCATTTCAACAATGCTTAGACACAAGTATTAATTCACAGCTAGGTTTATTCAAAGCATGATCTACAAGACATTCATAAATGTGTGTTCATAGTTTTATATCCATACCTGGATTCGAACCACCGAGCACCGCACAAACTAGCAGCCAGTGCTCTAGCTGTTTGGCTATTGTAGGTCTTTGAGTGAAATCAAGGGGATTTTCTTTTATTTGGACTTAACACATCGGAAGAGTACTATGTCACTTATTAGCAATAGAAAAATCATAAACTAACAAATCTATTCCGAAGACTCGATGAAATTTACTCTATTGACATTTTCATAGTGCCGTCCAAGCAGTTTACTTTCAATCACATATACTTTCGTGGTAAAATACTCTTTCTTCGAATTGATCTCTTATCTCTTTCAATTTGCGTTATAAATAAACAAGTCACTTACGAGTTTACCTGACTTTTGAGTTCACTCGTTACATCACTAACTCATGGAACAAACAGTCTCGTTATCGGTCCCACAATCAAAACTACATAATAATGCACTTTCAAATCTTCTGCATTTTCTTGTAACTTATATAATACCCATTGTGCTTTACAATTAACACTTTATCTAGCTGTGTCTCAACCACGAGTATTCAATATTCATGAATGTAAGACGAAATCTATTATATATTAGTGTATTCTTATGTTATACAATTTGTATTGCAAATATGTCAATTGTACTCATAAAATATGAATGTCACGTTTTTACATCAATACTTCATTCTGTTTAGGTTGGGTATAATTCTACAATGTTTAGTATGTAATTGATTTTACATCATCGGTGTAATGTGTGAAATGGTTGAAAATTGGGATTTTCTTCATAAAAAATGTAAATAGAGTTACGTTGGTGGATTGTTTACAGATTTTAGAAAGTTTGTTTTTTGCTTGTTAAAGTATTTAGTATGCTGAGGGTTTTCGAAAATGATGTGAAATAATATGGTGATGTGTTTCAGTAATAGATATTTGGCTTTAATTTTTCAATTAATTTAAAAACTTTATGGTCATTTCAGTCGAAATTCTGCTCTGTTTGTTTTTTTGGTGAACTTCAAACGGATCAAACCGCCCCTAAACTTTTGTTTCGATTGTCAAGTCAAGAGGCGGTTTTGGTGGAGGGAAAGTCGGCCTGAAAATGCACCAAGCGTCAGTCGCCTGCAAGGTTCCGTTTGGTCTACATCGTGTTTTAGTGGACCCAGATTAGTGGACCCAGATCGAAGGAAAAAATGCAACGGACAATCGAGCAGTGTTATGACATCAAGTTTTGTGTGGGACGGCTGTGGGGACGTTTTCCATGATTTGACAAGTGTTTGGGGATGAAAGCATGGCCAAATCTGGTGTTGTGGGGTGACTCAAGTGCTTCAACACAAAAGGACAAAAGCCATGCTCAAATCGTTCTTTCTGATGGCAAGGGGAATACGAATTTCTACTTGAGGGACAGACCATCAATGGCGCTTTTCACTTGAAAGTCCTCAAAAGACTCATGCAAAGAATCAACCGATTGAGGCTAGCCATCGGCGCCAGCTGGAATCTGCATGGTGATGATGCATCGAGTCACACCATGCTCTGCCGGTAACAACTACCCAGTCCGAAATGGCATTGCAGCTCTTCTCCAGCCCCCTACACTCCTGATTTGGCCCGTCAAGCTTCTTTCTGCTCTCTAAGTTGCAGACAGCTCTTAAAGGTTACCGCCATCGGTCCGTGGTGGAGGTTAAATCGGCTTTGATCCGCTACTTGAAGGACACTCAGAAAATAGCCCACAAAAAACCTTCCAAGCATGGAAAACCCACTGGTAAAAGTGTATTACCACCGAAGAATCCTACTTTGCGGCATTTTAGTAGTTTGTATCGATAACTTCAGTAATTTTTTTTATATATACTCTATGTTATCAAAAAATATGTTCATTGATCTACCAAACCTGTTAACCCGTTCCAATGTAAGTTAGCCTTATAAGTCCACCTTTAGAATCATGAGATCCCTTTAGTCAAAACTTCTACTACTTCCCGCTCTTAAAAATTTCCCAAAACTGAAACTAGCATAACTGTAAATTACTAGCATAACATATTAGTATTTTCAATAGCTAATTATTCTCAATCTATTTTTTTTTCCAACATATAAATATAGAGTATGCTAAAATGGCAAGATCAATCGCATTCCACATTGTCACATTGTTTTCGCTGAGAATACCGATGGTATTCTCAAAAGAATCTGTTCGTCTCGATGGCCTAAAATTACCAGTCATATATTTTTAGATGAGCTGTATCCAAGATTGTCCCTTTGTCCTCCCTCTCATATCCGGGTCTGGCAAGAAGAGCAATGAACTCACTTGGAGGTGTATTCCTTTATTGACTTATGCAGCTTTTTAATGGAATCAGATGGTTTCCAGAGTATAGTGACTAAAAGAGAGAGAGAGAGTAATTTCGGTACCATCTATTGTGTTTGTATCCTTGCTGAATTTCACCCGAAATGCGATTAGCATTGACTTCTAACTAATCACTTGTTTTTTATGAGTATGATAACAGGATTTCTAAATTAAACAAAATCAAATAGTTTATCATAATGTACTATCCGAAACGATTGACAGATGCGTCGAATTCCTGACTTTGATGACCAATCGACTCGACTACTTCCTTGAATTTTGGGGTTAGCTTTAGTAACGGCTTGGTACTTTGTATCATCCTGTTTAGACTAAATGTGAATCTCCGACAAATTCGGCTCTGAAAATTCGTTAACAAAAAGCAGACCTAAATCACCACGAGTGTATGCCATGTCCCTCAATTGGAATATCGATGACATCGGTCAAATTGGACACCAGGCAAAAATACCTTCAGGATGCTGGGAAGTCCTGGGCAGATAAATCATCCTGTGCGATAACAAAGCAATCCTAGGTATCCTTGCATTCATAACGCAACAGGCAGCTTTTAGGCTTAACTCGAAGCGCTCTGTGTTGTCCTGAGCGCGTTCTTGCGGGCCACTGCCTCATAGAATGGCATGCGCAATTATTGGGCGCACGGATCAAGGACTTCTGTTGAGTCGTGGCTCTGAGGACGAGGAGGAATACGTCCTCCATCTCATGTGCCAGTGTCCGGCTTTGGTGAGAAGAAGGGTGGCGGCACTTGATGCACCCTTTCTCTCAAATCTGACCGAACTGTCACTGGTCAATTTAAAGGGGATAGTGCGGTTCATCAGGTTCATTAAGCTGTTTCCTGACTTAAGTGAATAGGAGAGAGTCAAAAATTATTGTTGCATCACAACGGAACCCTTATTTTGTCTAGGTGCGTGTGTCGGGAGGCCTCTGTCGATCGGCAACTATTTTAACCTAACCTAACCTAATCTATGACATGGTTTTGCCACGAACTCGATTATTACTGTTAATTTCTAGGCCTATTTTTTCGATAATAATGTTCAGCTGTTTCCAATCAAAAAACCCAGTTTTTTGGTTCCATCATTTGATTCTCCAAACAATATCGAGTAGATATGTCAAACTGAGTTGACATATTTCAAAACAAATATGGCCGCCATCAGCTGTCATAACTATATCATCTTCATTGGAAACCACTAGACCTGCTCAGAATGAACGCTCATATTCTTTTGATCCTTCGTTTTCTGCGAACAATTACTTAAATTTTAGTTCAATGAAATCAAAAAAATGTTTTTGTTTTTCTATCAAACGTCTAAGTTCAATGTAAAACCCCAGAATGAAATCATTTTCAAAAATCAAACCTACTCAAATTCAAATCAAAATTACTCAATTATTTAACACCTGTAACACTTGACGCAATCCCGTCAAATAAAAAAAAACCATCAAAATTTAAATCAATCAAATTTTAAATCACATCATCCAAAACGGCCATCTGCGTTGTGCCTAATTGAAAATCAATGTCCATCAAAACGACAACGAGCAATTACATATAATTGATCGATTCCGGTTCACCAGGATATAGAAAATCAGCGTCATATGTCCATAGTCACCTCAATCAACACAAAACAAAACCAAATAATACTTCGATTGGTCAACGAACCCAATAATAGTAGTGAACACAGTCTTCGGACACAAAGCATGTTTCTTTCTTTCGTGTCAAATGAGCAATAATTCGCTATTAGCTTGATTGTTGCTGATCCCATTAAATTGTACAACATCAACGTACTCGTATAATTTGCAAGCCATAGATGTTGAACAACACAAATTGCTTTAGTTTGAGTTGTGCGGCGATTGTGAGATGATTGTTGGCCGCGTAATTGATTGGATTGTGGGCGTAGGTGGCGGTGAGTTCTCGCACAAATCAGTACGCACCTACAAGGAATAAATCTTAGAAGGCATTGTACTGAAGTTGTGGGTTATTGTTGCATAATAATAGCAGCCGAAACAGCAAAACTATGCTGAGTAGATAGAGTAGTTGAAAGTGTAGTGTTGAGTCGCAAAAAACTGAAGCTATGGATAATGGCGTGACCAGCAGATATATACATCGTTGCTTGGGTGAGGGTTTCTTTCAACTAGTTTTGTTGGCTAGCTTAGCAAGTTTTTTGTCATTGGGCTGGTCAGACTCTATCCACTATATTTTAAGGTATAACCTCAACTCTTGTTTTGAGCTACTCCAGGCTCAATGAATCCTTGTTAGTATAATGTCAAAAGTTTTATTGTTCGGAAAGTGAAAATAGCGTGTGGTGCTCTAATTATTCTTTGACAGGGCTATTTTTGGGCATCGCTCTGAGCTTGGCAACGAGTAGGCTTCGAGCGAAAGACACATAACTTTTTCTGATGAGTACAGAAATGTCAAATATTGATTGTCTATTTTTCTCCAGAAACCGCATACATTTTCCTCTATATTTTTTTAGTAAATGTCCCGCAAAATAATCCTAGCGAACCAAATTTGTTTTAAGTTGACCACCCCACTTGTGACTTTGAAAAAATTGATTTTTTTTCTCTTCATATTTTTAAAGTATAACTATCTAGAAATATGTCCTCAAAATTACAAGTCGATCCGAATAAAATTGAATGAGATATTGGCTATGAAAGAGAAGCGTGTGTTAGGCAAATGACAGGCAACACTGCCGTCTGCCGCCATATTTCTCAAAATGGTATTTCCCAAGTCGGTGAACAAAATTACTCAAAAACTAGTAAACTGATCTTTTGGAAATTTTGCAGGCTCATTCAATACATAAAAATCTAGTCTTTAATCGTTGGATTTATTTTTTCGACAAAACTTTTTTTATACAGCCAAAAAAAGCCTTTTTAAAATCGAACCGTTAACTTTGACTATCCGCCATTTTGTAAAAAAAGGATATTTTTTTCACATCGAACAATTAAAGACTAGTTTATGTTGTTATTTAACTGAATCCATTTCAATTTTTTGTTTCAAATTATCCAGTTCACCACAGTACTGCTCACTGCGGAACGGCTTTTTGAAAACTTGTTAACTATGATGGCCATGTAACATTACATTTTTCAATAGTTATCAAAAAATAAATTCCTAAATGATCTTTATTTTCTACATTTTAAGATGGTGCATTGATATTATTAAAAAATTTAATAGTTTTCATCAAAAAAATCCTAAAAATGACCTATTTTTTCGCGCTAAAAGTGGGGTGGTTCCCTTAAGGGTGACTTCTCGGTCACAGATATTACAAAAAAGTCTGCAATTTATGTTTGCTAGTTCCGCATTCTTATGCAGCTGCGAATGGCGGGAAAACGTCGCTTTGATTTTTCCGGACGAAAGAAGAGTTTTTATAAGTTTCACTCATCCGGAGGGAGATATCTGTTTTGATTGTTTATTTATTTTTGGCCTGCTGTGATGCATCGAAAGCTCAATCCTAAAACAAAGCTGTTGAAATTGTCGTGAATTAGATTTGAAATCATCTAAAATCCTATTTGAGGGGCCTCACAACAAAGGATGCGTCCGGACGTCCTAAAGCATCGTTCACTTAAAATCTGTACGCATAAAAACATTTTTGTTAACCAAAAGCAAAAACTTCTGGACAAAATACTTACATAACGTGAAAGTTCAGATATTGAAGTGTATAAAAATAATTTATTTTCTTTTAAATTTCTTTATTATTGATAAATTTTTGCAATTGTCTTTTGATTCCTGACATTTACTTTTGTACACCACTTCTCTGAACCGTAGTCGCATATCGATTCCACTTCAGAAGCATCTGTTGGTGATTTATTGCTGCTCTGTGACTTTTCTTTAGTCTTGATCTCACAATCGTCCAAAATTTTTCGAGTGGGTGAAGCTGTGGACAATTCGGTGGATTATGGTCTCTCGAGATAATTGACACGTTATTCTTTTGATACCACTGCATTGCCATCTTGGAATAGTGACACGTGGCCAAATCGGGCCAAAACACAGTTAAAGATCCGTAATGTTTAATAAATGGCAGCAAACGTTTCTACAAGCACTCTTTAATATATAATTTTGTGGACATTGTTTCAGATGTAACGAAAACATGACTCTTCAAACCGCAACTGCATATAGCTTGCCAAATCATCACTTTTTTGCAAACTTGTCAATTTTGTCGTGTTTGTATTTTTCGGCGACATTCCCACGTTGTTTGACTACATAAAACTTTCGTCCAGGCAATTACTTTACATCGAGTTTGACGTATGTTTCGTCGTCCATTGTAACGCAGTTCTTAAATTTGGCCAAAAAAGTGTACAAGCGGCGTACTCTTTGTTTGGCAATTGAATTTTGCTTATCGGACCGGTTTGGATACTTTATTGCATGAAATGATTTATATCCTGCCTCGATACGAATGCGTCTTGCCGTGCACGTGGACGTGCCAATTTTTTTTGTGCGATCAGCATCTGAGAGTCCCGGATTATTCTCAATTGACTTAATATTTTTTTTTTTTGTAAAAACATGTCACGCATTGTTTTTTTCTTCAGATATTTTAGCTCTTTCCACAGTCATTTGCTCCTTGCATCGTTTTAAAACACTGCGCACAGCTGTTTTTGATCATTTTAATTTTTTTGCACTTTTTGAACCTGACCACGTAAGATTGGCATTGTATATGCACAATATCGTCTTGCGCGTTTGAAGTTCCATCGTGGGTAGAGCCGCGATCACTTCGAACAAGACAATCAAACTTCGAACATATAATGACACATCTATTTCGAGTGTATACATGCTTCAATAGTTTACATCGATCGAACATGACGGATGTGGCGATAGCGGAAGTGCGTACAGATTTTAAGTGAACGATGCTTTATTTGCTTGTGTGATTACAAATGAACTCAGCGAACCATCTTAAACGATATCATGCGAACACGCAGATTTCCACTTAGAATATTTCATGAATTTGTCTATGCTCAGAATTCTTTCTATTGTGTTTAACAATGCCCTGAACAATGGTTACTTTCCGGACTCATGGAAAGTGGCTAAAATTGTTCCTATTCATAAGAAGGGCAAAAGCAATGAGGCCAGCAATTTCCGCCCAATCTTTCTGCTTCCTGATTTGGGAAGATTTTTGAGAGAACCTGGCTGGAAATGATAAAACATCACTGTGGACTCACGCGGGTGATTCCTGACCACCAGTTTGGCCTTAGACACAGGCACGGGACGCAGCATGCCATCTCATACTTGCAGGATCAAATTGTGTCTCACTTGAATGTGCAAAACACTCCGACGGTGGTGTGTGCTTTAGATATCGAGAAGGCTTTCGATTCCGTATGGCACGAAGGCCTTCTGTTTAAGTTGATCAAGTTTGGGTTCCCGGAAGATGTTATAAGACTCACTGCAAGCTTTCTTACCAACAGACAATGTGCGTCAGCGTTAATGGAGCAAATTCAACCAAAGGGCCTGTTACATCAGGGGTACCACAAGGCTCTGTCACTGGACCAATTCTTTATACAATATTCACTGCTGATCTTCATATTCCAGCAAACCAACCTCAAATCCAAGTCCTCCAATATGCTGACGATACGCTCTTATTCGCATTGAGCACAGACCCGCTCAAAGCAGCGAAGAGCCTGGAATACTATTTGGCAGAACTAAGTCTTTACTTTGACGCATGGGGCATCAAACCAAATAGCAGTAAGACACAACTCTGTGTATTTCGCAATCCTTCTAAGTATCGGGGATCTCAAACAATCCGCAACAAGGCCAAAAAACTCGCTGTTTCGTTCGGAACCTCTAAGATTACTCCAATCTCATCTCTTTATTGACTTCCACGAATTCCTGAAGTTTAATCCTTATGTGTGGCATAAAATCAAAGCTGCTAAGTCCGTATCTCAACGCATCAGACCTCTTTTTGCCTAAAAGGTGGGCATGACCACCATAGCTAAGTCCATTTGTTACCAGACTCTGATCTGGCCTATCCTGACTTATGCCCCATCCTGGATTACCTGTTCCAAAACTGCCATGGCAGAAGCGGAGTTCTTCGAAATGAGAATCCTCCGCTACTGTACTGGTAGGTTCTACAACGCAGTGACTAAGAAGTGGCCGAAGAACCTTCTCCTGTATGAGGAGTCGGGACTGAAGCCACTTCGGGACCGGGTTGTAGAATTAACGACAAGATTCTACGGACGGACAGACGGACATGAGAACGGACTGATACGGTCACTTGGGCGTACAGGTGGCTCTAATGAGCCATTTATGCGCCCCACGAAAGTAGCAAGTCAACGACAGCTCATGGATGCGCTTTTTAATTATGTAGGCCTCCCAACGAATAGAAGAGGCTAGATATAAGACCTAGGATAAGGAATTAGATCTTATTAGGCTAAGCTAGCCTTAGCTAGGTATAAGTTAGACTTAAGTCATAGCGCAAGATAGATTTTAAGTGACTATTGCTAGGATAATCCCAGCCACTGTACACGGCTGGGTATAATAATTAGCGCGTAAGATTAAAAGAAAATTCAAAAGATAATCATAAAAACAATAAAAATATCAAGAGCCAGCAGGTCAAAATATTATAGCCGCTAGTAAGTAATTTTTTATTGTAAATAGTACTTAAATTAGATTAATAATGTACAAAAAAAAACTAAAAATAAAATCTTTTCTAATCTCTGTCTAATCTCATAAATTTGTTTTCCTTTTTCTGATTGTTTTTCCTCGCGCAAATACTGTAAGCAATTAACGTTTGATGAATCCCCCCTATTTATATTTTTTATCAACTAGCCTTGTATGTGTAAAGCTTCATCCAAACTAGCTTGAGTTAGCGCCAAATAATTGTAAGGAATTTTCGCACAATTGTTGTTTTACAGAGATTTTTGTTCTAATAATTATTTGATATATGCCGATTGGTGGTTAATTTAGAATGATTCAAAATACCGCAAATTTGTCACAATCACTTCCTCATTCATATAAATGATAGGTTCTGTGTTTCATATCCGACCATCTGACGACGTGTTGCATTAAATTTTTGACTACTTTTGCTAACTCCATTACAGAATATAGAAATATTCGACAGTCATGAAAATATCTCATTAGGTTCCTTCCTAAAAGCCCCATGAAGTAATAAGTTCAACTGTCAGATGACCTAAATATTGTCAAAAAGGGTTCAAAGATGGTTTCGTCAAATTTAAACAATATTAGAGCTAGATAGCATTCGTTGCTTTTAGAAAAAAATATTTATCTGCTTATAGACAAATTGTTTAGTCCAGAGGGTAATATTCTATGTAGTATAGGTAAAAATATTTAAAGTACAGTTACCGAAGAAAAAAGACACCATTTTTTCGACTGGTTCTTGTAACTAATTTTTTCATCAACTGACAAAAAAAAATTATTTCCATCAAAAAATATTTTAATCTAATTTTATTGACCACAACTGTAGATAAATTTCACATCCGGTTATGAGTAGAAGTCTTGATTGGTAGATATTTTCAAATAATAGTAAGGTAATGTGAATAATTATAATAATTAAATAAATTGGTACTGGAAAAAACTTTTAGTTCAGATATATTGCAAAAAGATATAAATCAGCGAAAATTAAAGCTTTTTGAAAAGCAATTATAACTTTCCACCTACCCGAACCAAATTCAATCTATCTCTAACTCACAAAAAATATTTCGTTTCAAACGATTATAAATCTATTTGTGGTTTTTGCATCATGTGAACTTGCTTATGCAATGACTTAATAACTACATATGATGTGCAAACTCAATTCACGTCTTTTTCAATAAAACGATGTGCTAATTCGACTTTTCGTCGGTATTTTAGAATCGCTGAAATTTGAAGTATTGATGCATTGAAATCATCACGGAAATTCCGATAAAATAAAATTAACCTTTTATTATTGAAAAGATTTTCGTGAATATTAATTTGCGGCGTTTTTCATGTACGTTTCATTTTAATACGGAGTTTATCAAAACAAAAGTTTTCGTTTTTCTGTTCATTCGACTGGTTTTCATTCGTAAACATACATTAGCATAAATGACAGATTTTTAGCTCTGATGTGCCTGCAACTTGTTTTGATTTTTTTTTGTTTAAATTTCGGTTCAGATATTCTATTCAGACTGAACGTATTAGCGTGTTCGCACCTTTTCGTTCAGACAATACGATTATGTATTTAATTTATGCAACTTGCACAACAGAAGATTGCTAGGAATTAAGTTTTTTTTTGTTAAATATCTTGCCTTTCAGCTTCATAGGAAGCTGTCCCGTCATAATAACGCGCTTTGTCTGCCACTGGATGTGTGACCAGTTCGCGTAAGTCGTATTATGACTGGATGCATACTAGCAGCTATGGGTTAAGATATTTCTGATTGATGAATAATAGTTACGTTTTGTTAAATGTTGCTAGTATCGATTTAAGACGAGTCGTAGATATTAGCAAGGTTGAATTACTGGTTAACTTTTAAATAGAGGATGAGGCGCTTATATTCCAACATGCTGAATGACAGGATCTTGGCAGAAGACAGCTATAAAGAAACCTAGATAGAAGATATAAGGCCATACATTATTGTTTGGGGACGCGATTGCTATTCGAACTGTTCACCAAAAACGATTAATGTTAGTCCTGCTCATATAGAGCTATGCTTGAAAAATTTAGGCATCGATGAAACTACCAAATATAGATTCCTTAGCTCAAAATCTATTATTGAATCGTTTCTAAAATTAATCGACGATCGAATTTCAACAAACAAACAAGTAAACTTCCCAGAGCACCTAACCATTCCTTTCGTCTAAATCGACCCATTTTCCATGCAATTCTGACATAACAAATTCTCCAGACATATGCAAAATTCATGCATGGTAGTCATTCGTAATTTCTCTCTTGGAATCACCAAAGTGCTGTATGCTCGTTTGTCTGCTTGCTGGCTTGCTTGCTTAGGCGATGGACGGCCATGTGCGATTCGGATTAATGGATTAGTACACTTCGGTGCAAATGTTATTACCACTTGAGTTTGTAATGACCATGTTTCATGTTGATATGTTAATTTTGCAAAAGCCAAGAGGATGCCGACCGACATAGACTCCGATGGTTGTCAGCCATCATCGAAACCACCTACATCGTAGTTAAGTGTAGTTAAATATGCGTTCGACATAATGTATGTATACTAGTATGATTGCAAATTTATTGAAGACTCTTAAGTCGTGTTCGTTGAAGTGTCATGTTACGACACCTTGTGAATTATAAAAAAAATGAATTTAATGATTTATTTTCAAGTTGTCATGATTTGAGTTGTAGTAAATTGACCGATTGCTTCATACATTACATCTATGGGAAAAAAGTACGAAAAAGCGTGCATTCAAAATAAGTTTTTTTTGCAAGTTTTCTTAATACGTATTCAATTTAATAACGCTGTTGAGAATGCTTATGCTAAATACCCGAGACTTAAAATACCCGAAAAAATTAACCTTCTGGCCCATGCAAACTCATTGCGGAAAAAAGAGTTAAAAAAAATCCCTGCTATAACGTGATTTCTTAAATCCGTAGATTACTTAAAGACACGTAAAAATAATGCAAACATGCAAAATGCAATAAGCTAGCAAAAAATTGAATTTCCTCGTAATGATTCTGAAAAAAAACTAGGCATTCGTTCCTTAAAACTGTCTATTTCTGTTCGACTTTGACCTCAGTCACGAAAATTGGCTAACTTCTATGTTGTCCAGCCCGCCCTTTTTTGTTCCATTCCATCTTCCGTCCTATTTTCCCTTTTTTTTAGCTCTCTCCTTCTCTTTTATAAATTTTTCTGTCTTTTTTATTCATTCACCTATATTTATTCCTCAACCACCTACTTCGTTTGCTCATTCACTTTTTTCCTGTCTCAATTTCTTTTTTTTTCTTTAATCACATTTTTACTTCCTCATTCAACTTTTTCCCCTACTTTATTTAATTTTTTTCTTGCTTAGTCATTTTTTTCTGCTTTTTCTCGTTTTTTTTTAATTCCTGCTCGTTCTACTTCTTTCACTTATTTTCATGTTCCATATGTTCCATCTTCCTTTCTAAACCTTCGTTTTCCTTTCCTGCTCCCTTTCTCTCCTCATCTTCTTTTTTCTTTCCTAGCTTTCCTTTCCTTCCCGTCTTCCTTTTTTTCTTCCCGTCTTTCTTTTTTCTTTCCTATCTTTCTTTTTTTCCTTCCCATCTTCCTTTTTTTCTTTCCCATCTTTCGTTTTTTCCTTTCCATCTTCCTTTTTTTTCTTTCGCATCTTCCTTTTTTCCCTTCCCATTTTCCTTTTTTTCCTTCCCATCTTCCTTTTTTCCTTCCCATCTTCCTTTTTTCCTTCCCATCTTCCTTTTTTTCCTTCCCATCTTCCTTTTTTTCCTTCCCATCTTCCTTTTTTTCCTTTCCATCTTCCTTTTTTTCCTTCCCATCTTCCTTTTTCCTTCCCATCTTCCTTTTTTTTCCTTCTCATCTTCCTTTTTTTCCTTCCCATTTTCCTTTTTCCTTCCGATCTTCGTTTTTTTCCTTCACATCCTCGTTTTTTCCTTCCATCTTCCTTTTTTCCTTCCCATCTTCCTTTTTTTCTTCCCATCTTCCTATTTTTTCTTCCTATCTTCCTCTTTTCCTACCCATCTTCCTTTTTTTCCTTCCCATCTTCCTTTTTTTCCTTCCCATCTTCCTTTTTTTCCTTCCCATCTTCCTTTTTTTCCTTCCCATCTTCTTTTTTTCCTTCCCATCTTCCTTTTTCCTTTCCCGTCTTCCTTTTTCCTTTCCCGTCTTCGTTGTTTCTTTCCTAGTTCGATTTTTGCTTCCTTACTTTCTGTTCTCCTTCCCATATTCTTTTTTCTCCCTCCTATCTTCTTTTGTTTTCTACTCCTTCCTTTTTTATTTCCCAACCCCTTCTTCTTCCTTTCCTCTCCGCTTTTTGCCACCTTCTTTTGCTATTTTACTTTTTCCGTTACTATCTTATTTTTCCTTTACTATCTTATTTTTCCTGGAGGTGTTTTCCATAATCCTCCTACTTTTCTTCTTCATCATATTCTTCTTCTTGTGTGTGCTTTCTCGTGTGTTTTTTTCCTTTTTTTTTGTTCACAAAACTGATCCGCAGTCAAAGTATTAAAGAATATGGAGCCTAGGACTACGCCACTAGAGATCATTTTATTGGACGAAATTGATTTGCCTATTTGAACGAAGGAAATATTTATAAACGATTCGTCCATCCATTTAGGGTCAAATGCTTCCTCAAAGTCTGGCCTGTTTAAAGACCCTTCGAGGTGTCACACTGAAATTTGAAACACGCATGTGTAGTTGAGTTTTATTTTCTGAAGCAAAATTGGCTAGATGGGATAGTTTGGTTTTCTTCGACATGATTTTCCTAAGAATTAATCTTTCTAAGATTTTTGTTAGGGTAAGAAGAAGTGCGTTTAGCCTGAAATTAATCCCATCATATGAAGCTCCCTTTTTGGGGGTCGCGAACGTTTTCGCGACTTTTAAAATAACATTTGGTGATGCAGTTGTTAAAAATAACTACAAGAACGCAATAAGTGCCGATTAAAAGGTGTTTAAGAGGGTAGTACCGGTTATAATTTTGAAAAAATCCGTTTATTGTTTTTTGCATTTTTCAATTTATTATACCTTCAGAAATCACGTCTCAAAACTTTATTAAGATATTCCCAAAAATAAAGAAGTTACGGCAGTTTACGGCAAACCACTGCTTTTAATTATTGCGAAAAAAAAAGATGAAGAGCGCATAATTCAGGCAGAAAAAGCGGCAAAGGAAGCGCGTTTGGCCAAAAAATACTTGAACAAATATAATCAAACAAAAAATTGTTTGGCGAGCGTTTAGGTAGAAATTATACAATAAAATGAAAAGTCGAACTCGTTTCCTTTATTTCTACCAATTTGGTAGAAATATAAATTGGTAGAAATAAAGGAAACGAGTTCGACTTTTCATTTTATTTTATCAAAAAATACTGCCCAACTGCTAGATCAACTGGCTTATGAGGACTCAAGAATACTTACGTATGGTCTAGAAATTGCAGACTGAGCAATTGTAGGTGATAAAAACATAGTTTTTAAATAATATTCAATAAATAAATGGAAAAAAACTTAAAACGCGTTTTTCTCGAAATAACGTTTTTTCAAACACTTATTCTCCGGATTGGCCGAACTGATTTAAATCAAATGTGGTGCACTACTTTTTTCAAGTATCTTTTGTGGTAACCTACCACAATATAGGCCAAAAATTAACCCAAAAAAAATTGGCAAGTGAAACAAAGTGAAAAAAATACGATGATTCCAAAAATATTTTCAAACAACCGCCATTTTTTTCAATCATTTTTTAAAAAATATTGTGGTAGATGACCACGTAAGAACATGGGTAAAATACACGTTTTGAAGATTACTAAAAAAAATATTTTTTGAATTTTTTTTAGTAATCTTCAAAACGTGTATTTTACCCATCAAAATTTTAAAATTTATACAAAATAAAGGAAGTGAAAAAAAATATTGAAAATTAAGCTGTTTTTTTTATCATTCTAACCGGTACTACCCCCTTAAGAGCACACATAGATCTATTGTCTGGGCCAGGAAACTTCCTGGTGTTGCCTGATTTGATGATTGTGGTAAGATGTACAGGTTAGATGAATGTTTTCTGGTGTGAACGGAGTCCAATATGAACGGAGTCAAATGTGAACGGGTCAAATGTGGAAGACTGTTGGTATCCAGAAAGGAGTTTGTAATACTTTCTACTTCAACGGAAAACTGTGGCGCTACAAGAAATTTTGAAGAATTCAACGTTCGTTCAAAGCGATCTGAACTCAAATGTTGTAAAATGTTTAGCGAAATTTGCTGAAGAGAAAAAGACTTATGTCCAGTCATATCTGGTCCTGGTTTCAGTGCTCTTAGTGCTGCCTTAAATTTTCAATCCTGCCAGTTTGTTAAAAATTGAGCTATAGCTGTTGGCAGCTCCAACACTTACCTGTTATTCAATGATAGCTCGATTTAGGTTCCTACGGTAGATGGGTTTGAGCCTTTTTCTAAGTCTTTTTCATAAATCATATAAGTTCTCAATGAAGGATATTACCTATGGTCTTAAAAAAATGAGGAGTCAACGAACTACTGTCCATGTGATCCGATTCTACAGTTTTCGTTGTGAATAGAGTTGAGAAGATGCTCATATTCGTTAAGATATTATTTTCGTCCTATCTCTTAGAGGTGGATCTAATATAGTCGTATTCGTTAAGATATTAGTAATATGAATATATTAGTTACACTTCTAGTTCTAATACACAAGCGGCTAGCTTCATGATCCAAAAGACTTGCGGATATAATATGATTGTCATAGGGGAAAGGTTGGGTTTGGAGATGGCGTGATTGACCAATTATGTTCAAAGATGCTGTCATGCGGCCAAGAAGTCAGCATACTTCCATTTGTATTGCCAAACGTATCCTTCCAATCTGGTTGTCTACTGTTGAAGTCACGTCCGAAAACAACGTGCAAATAATTACAAGAGAATGTTTGCAAAAAAATTGAAAAGGACTGCTCTGCCTGAACCTTTATCACATCTGAGAAAGGTGTGACTTGGGAAAGAAGGTTTATTGCAAGAATTGAGGTGAGTTTCGGAGAGAAACATTACATCAGGCCACAATGAATCATTAGGAATATTTGCAGTATATAGTAAACAGGGTGCGGCTGAATATATCATCTCCTTGGGGGATTATTGCAAGGATATCTGAGAGGACGAAAAAGCTGTTTTGATTGTCGGTATGCATTCAACGTGTAATCAAGAAAGATTGAAATGTTTTGTTTTTAACTTAAAAATAGGACCCGTTTGTTGCTGCCATTAAAAACGATGTGAAAAGTATTCCATCTCCTCAAAAG
Source organism: Nemotelus pantherinus (assembly GCA_963978885.1). Classification (NCBI taxonomy): domain Eukaryota; kingdom Metazoa; phylum Arthropoda; class Insecta; order Diptera; family Stratiomyidae; genus Nemotelus; species Nemotelus pantherinus. The sequence continues at coordinate 69,846,993 of OZ022266.1, read as the reverse complement.
CTTTTCTAGCAATTGGACTGATTAGCATAATTGATTTTTGACTTATTATTATTTTGAAGATACAAAAAATAGAACAAAAATACTCGTCTTTTTGAAGATACTGAGAATTTATCAAAAAAGTTATCATAGCAATTACCAACGTTGAACTGAAATTTCTGTAAACTCTCGGCGTTGATACTGTGATGAGGGTGATAAAATAGTTTGCTTGAATGAACTATTGTTCATCCATATTATTTAGTATCTTAATATCTCTTGGCATTTTTAATCTTTAGAAATATATTACTTTTGTACTTGAAAAACAATCTGCATAAATTAAAATTGAAAAACTTTTATAACTAAAAAATGCAAAGTCAAGCACTATTAAAAGTGATTTGCAAATAAACTCAAATCATTTTTCATCCACACTTCGCTGTTCTTCCATTCGCTATTGTTCTTTTTTCTTGATCTTGAATTCAACCGGCTTGGATGTATTCCGTGTTGTAAATTTTTGTATCGAGACGAGTATAATCGCAACCAAGCTCGATTCTTAATCTGAAACTCATTATCCAATTTGTATCTGGTCAAGTATTTAAAGAAAACTGGTTATTATGACGCTTTTTCATACCGCTGTCCGAACACATTGACCTTATCAGCAGCAATAGCGCCGATTACATTAAAAATAAACCGTCCGAAACGATTCGGTGAGTATTTAGAGTTTGAAATTTTTTCTCCAGTGTGAAATCGACGATTTTTTTCTGTGGTCAGATAGTTTGAGGTGATAGTATGATGATGGGATTAAAATTTTAAATAATAGATTGACATCAAGATTACAATTTCGCAAATCTTTGGTGTATAACACTTTCTTTTTTTTTTAGTGTGACAGGGTTGTCGACATTGTTCAATATGCTTAATGTTCGGGAATAATAATTGGGACATAAAAAATGTTTGCATTATTGAATTTATATAAACAATCTTAAAGAGTGTACACTTCTAAAACACCGACAACCTTAAAAACAACGGTCCTCATAAATACATACAACACTGCCCTTGTGCCTACATACGCATCGGTACACTTTGTACTCAAAATATATTTACACAACATATCCGCACCTGATCCAATCGATCACCGCCAAGATTATTCAATTCGATATTTGGCAAGAAACTTGTTGTCTGAGAACACTCGAAGACAAGGGGCACGGTAAGGTTATTATTATAAGCAAAGCAAGCGAGCAAGGTTTTTCGTATGTTAATTCGTTAGTCTATTGCGCGATAACGAAACACTGACATCACCGCCAGCCATCCACCCTATGAGCTCATACATATCTCGCTTATCTGGACTGCCGTGAAATTTGTTGTGTATATTTGTTAATTCAAATAACATTTATATTAGAGAGATATTCACGAAAGCCTGAAAGCTAGAGATAAATGCTGTACTACGAGTAATCGCAATCGCAATAGCATAACGACCATGCGTACGAATTTTCAGAGCATTTCGAGAGCCATGAAAGACTTTAATTCGGCACTGTATTAAATCTCTGATTGTGCACTCGTAAGCACATAAATATGTTGGCAATAAACTTAGTAAATTGAGTTGACTTTTATTTGACGCAACAACATGCTCTTGAGCTCGAAAAACGATATGTATCATATGTGTGCTAGTGTATCAAGTTGCACAGCATATGCGAGGCACATTTGTTGTTCTGAAAGACCGAAATGCATTTGCATATGGACCTGAAGTGTGCTTGTAATTTTACTTTTCGAAAAGGTGTAGCATTCCAAAAACGGAACTCACCCATCAGGTTTTTGTAATTTTCTTTATTTGCGTCGGTTTTAATTGACATTGTCATTGGAATCTTGGGCGCTAACGATGGAAACTAGACTCGCAGATACTATAACGTTATAGGTATGTAAAGAAGAGGTGTAGGTGATAATTACTCAATTTGCAGCATTTTGTAGGTCGTTTATAACTGAAATGGTTTATTGAATATTTATTTAGTATTTAATAGGTAAAGTCGTGTATTTTTTCACCTTAAACATAATTAATGGCATTAAGTAGATCAATAGACGATGCAATATAGATTGAGGAAGTGTTAATGAATGTTACGCTTCGGGTGTGTTAAACTTCCCAGTCCTTGATTATTCAATGTCTTGATTGACATTGTGATAGCTAATTTGGGTACATACTGTTGATGCGATTTAGTCATGGGGGCGTTAGATATTCTTCAGTTTGTTAAAAAAACATCAATCTGATAACAAAGAATGCCAGAATGATTCATTTTTTAAATATGAATCATTATATAATTGGAAAATCGTCAAATTTGGTTGAAATTTAAGGATTAAATAATAATTAAATCCATTTACTATTAAATTATAGAATAAATTTAAAGTTGCTTTACCAAATGTAAAAACTAAAATAATTTTGCTGAAAATTGAAAATTGAGATAAATAGCTAAAAATATTAAGAAACTAATATTAAAGATAAATGACCTTAGGAATAACATATACAGTATACATTCATAACACCTGTTTTAAGTTCCTTCCACTTATACACAGAATTATCTAACAAACATATAGTTTCACTAAAGCGGTAAAAAGAATGAAAATCGATGGTGAAAACCCAAATTTTTGTTGCTTTTATATGAGCTTAAAAAATGTAAAAAACATTCTCATAATTCAAAGATGTTAAATGAAATCGTATGAAGCCTAAGACTTCATCTAAACGTCTTTTTTTATATGATATCTTCGGCTTTATTACATTGTCTCCGAATGTCATATTGAAGTTAGAGCCTGCCTTGTTGTTTCTTTCCAGCTTCTTGTCGTCTCTTTCCAATAACTCTGCTCCCATAAATTTTCCGAGCTAGATCTTCCATGCTTATACGCACAAAGCGCTCAATCGTGTGTAGCCTATTACACCTGATTTATTATTGAACTCACGGTCACGATATTTTTCGTATATTTTGTTGTTGTGTAGGCTTCATCCTAATATCGGCGGCAAATTATAGACAGCACGGAAAATATTTAGCAATTTTTCTTGCTGAAGGCCCAAATTTCAGACGAATGTATGAAGTCTGGTTTTATATACAAAAAACTTGGACTTTTTGGATAGAAGGAATTGATTTTATAGACTGAAAAAAATGTATTTGCTGCCAGTAGCAGTGCGCTTTTTTTTTACCTATTTCCATTGTAGTCTTCGAAAGTGGGCCTGATAATTTTAAAGACTTATATTAAGGGCTATAAATCTGATGATACGAAGTTAGAGATTGGAAAAACTACTGTTGCATATTATGCTCACAGTGCATGCAAATTATGTTCTCCTTGCATCATGCCGAATTGCTTACATCCTTGTTTTATACTCTATGCAATCACATCAAAGTCTAATTCAACTTTGATCTAGAGACTCCGAAACGAAATATTCTATACAAATGGTTACTGATATGTAGTGATTGATTCTTTCCTGTGTGCATACAAAAGTGTCACATAAAAAATATTGGTTGCCTCGTTTCGATTGCCTCATTTCGATTGTTTTGTTCATGTGTCAAGCCGCGTACGCATCTGAGTTCGAACGCGAACGCGGCAATGCGGACAAGTTTGAGCATTCAAATGTGTACGTCTAACGTTTCGAAGCAATTGGAACAATGTCGCAGTCGTTGATTCAGCCGAATTCGTTCCGTGCCTAAAAAGAGTTGTACGAGACTTACGTTCTGAATGGGTTCGGCGAGTTTGCATTCGTGCTCAGATGTAGACGCGGCATTGCCCATCTCTACTGTGCAAAGGCATATTAATGCCGCGGTTCCTCAAGCAATTGTCTTTCCTCCAACTCTGTTTCTTTTATTTATTGACAATCTGCTATCTAAAACCTTCAATCCAATCCATAGTTTTGCTGATGTCAGTACCCTTGATTTTACATACCCCTTTGATTCCTTGGCTGACTTTCGCGGAAACACCTCTGTCATCAATCGAGACCGTATGTTTGAATCATTAAGCAGTGACATTTGAACAATAGTTGCTTGGGGTAAAGCGAACGGTGTCACATTTAATGCTTCCAAAACTGAATGCTGTCTTATATTCTTTTCGCTAATAATTTCCGTACCACATATAATACGGAACCTTCTACTAATAGTAATAATTATAATGACAACTTGACAATGATCCCAACTTCTTCTTTGGGAATGAAAAACTTGGTTATAGACGAAGATACCATTTTAGCGTTTTCTAGGAAGTTGGTCAATAATTTGACACCAGGCCCTGACGGCATTCCTAATGGTATCTTAAAATATTGTATCTCCTCCCTGTCTCCTATCCTTGTTTACCTATTTAACCTTTCTCTATCGCTCGATATTTTTCCTAGTGGTTGGAAATACGCAATTGTCACACCTATTCATAAAAAAGGCGATAGAAATGTTGTAGGCAATTATCGTCCCATCGCAAAACTTCCATGTGTTGCTAAACTATTTGAAGCGATTATCAGTAATGTTGTGGCGTTTCATAGTAAATCCATATTATCTCCTTTCCAACATGGATTTATGAAACGCAAATCCACAACTACCAACCTGCTTGAGTTTTCCAATATTGTTATCCCATCAATCGAGGCAGGATTTCAGGTAGACTGTATTTACACTGACTTCACGAAGGCTTTTGATAAGCTGGATCATTCCATTTTATTGTGTAAATTGTCCTCGTTTAACTTTCCTCAGCTATTTATTTCCTGGATAGCATCTTATTTGGAATGTCGTACCCAATGCGTATCTTTCCGTGGCGCCCTATCATCTGAAATTGCTGTCATATCTGGTGTTCCTCAAGGTAGTCACTTAGGACCTCTACTTTTTCTTTTATATATAAATGACCTACCATCTGTCCTGAAACATTCATCAATTTTACTATATGCTGATGTCGCCAAATTTTTTAAAAAGGTATCTAATATTCACGACTGCTTGGAACTTCAAGCTGACCTTAATAACCTCACGAACTGGTGTGACCTTAATGAATTAGTAATTAATATTGACAAGTGTACCGTTGTTTCATACACGCGTAAAATTAATCCGTTGAGCTTTGAATACTCTTTGAATAGTATTCCCTTAAGCTATTCTGACAAAGTACTCGATTTAGGAGTACTTTTAAACAATTCTTTTACTTTTGACGATCATATTAACGCCATCTTATTAAAAGCTTCATCTACCTTGGGTTTTGTGAGGAGGCGATCCAAAGAGTTTCATGATGTACATCTTACTAAGATTCTTTTTTGTGCGTTAGTAAGACCAATACTTGAATATGCGTGCATAGTTTGGGCGCCTTAGCAGCAGGTTTATGTGGACCGTATCGAGTCTATTCAGAAAAAATTTCTTCGATTTCGTTTGTATGAATTTGCTTGGTCAGATCCTCTTCGCTTGCCTCCTTACATTAATCGACTTAACTTACTGGCTAATAAGAGACGTGGAAATTTCAAAACTATCTTTGCTGCTAAGATCCTCATGGGTAACATTTCATCGGAAAATCTTTTAGGTTTATTTGGCCTCAATACCAAGGGTCACAGAATGAGACAAGTCAACATTTTATCTGTCCCTGCCTATCGGACCAATTACGCCCGTAATGAGCCCGTTTCGCCCATCAAAAGAAATTTCTACGATGATTACCATCTATTTGATTTTAATTTATCTTTACCATCTTCGAAAAAGAGCTTTGCTAAAAACAGTCCATTTTGACTGATTTGTTGTAAGTTTAAAATCTGTAAATACTACTAGTTTGTATTAGACATGAGTAACGCAGCGCTGCGCCGCGCAATTGCGTTGAAGCACTAGCCATGGTACCACTGCGCTGATACCGATTGTCGGTATCAGTAGCGCAGTAACGCACTTCGGTATCAATGGTGTTGGCGCTGCCGCTTTGTAATGCCAACACCATTTGGCTTGGCGCTATGCTACGGCGCGGCGCAAAGATATGAGTTGAGTATACTTACCTCAAGTCTGTGCAAAGCAATAGAATTTCATTATGCTTTAATACTACAACTAAATACTACCTTTATGGTATATTAAAGCAATGATGTTAATACTTGTCTAATTTACACTTATCAAAAAGTCAGGCGTCCGCACGTTTGGAAAGATACCTGAATGGGTACACGCTGCGCCGCGCAATTGCGGTGAAGCTTTAGCCATGATACCACTGCGATGGTATCGATTGTCGGTATCAGTAGCGCAGTAACGCACTTCGGTATTAGTAGCTCAGTAACGCACTTCGGTATCAATGGTGTTGGCGCTGCCGCTTTGCAATGCCAACCCTATTTGGCTTGGCGCTATGCTACGGCGCGGCGCAAAAATATGAGTTGAGTATGCTTACCTCAAGTCTGTTTGATGCAAAGCAATATACCTACGCGTACGCACGTTTCCACGAGCTTATTTGATTTGCCTTCGAAAAGCTAACACTACGTTCAAAAAGCTAATGTGAAACTGAAATTCATTCAAATTTTTGTATGAGAGTTTTTCTCGAACGGAAAATCAATAGCATTCCAGCTCATATTTTCTTTTCCGATCGGTTCGACTCAAGCCACTTGAGTTTTACAGGCTGCATGTGTACTTCAAGCAAGCATTATGAAAAGCGATGCGATCGTGGTATCATAGCGTCATGGTATCAGCGCAATGCTGCCAGCGCCACATAGGCGAATGAGATCATGGTATCATAGCGCAATGGTATCAGCGCAGTGCGCTGATACCACTTCTGGCGCCGGTATCAGTGTATCAGCGCTTCAAAATTTGCTGCGTTACCCATGTCTAGTCTGTATTAGACGAAATTCTTTGAAAATAAATAAATAAATAAATATCCAAACTTTTTGCTCCTTCTACTTCCCAAAACACTTTGGTCGATGGAGTAAGTATTTCTGACTTGCCCACGCTAAATATACTGGGTATCAGCAACTCCAGTAAATTTAACTGGGCGAACCATATTTTCGCTGTTGCTAAAAAAGCAACGAAATGCTTGGGCTACCTAAAAAGATTTAAGATATACTTTACTCCACCTGATCTTACGCGTGTCTACAAATCTCACATTAGACTGAGACTTGAGTATGATTCCCATATTTTGGCAGGATCAAATCGCACTGCACTTGTCCGCTTTTCAAGCTTATAAGCGATGTATCTATATCACTTCCCTCATTGAAACCCTTACCCACAGACGGAAGTTGGCTGTATTTCACTTCTATATCGGTACTTCAATGGCTATTATTCTAATTATTACTCGATGTAATCTCTGAGGTTGATATCCCCTTGCATGCGGCGTTGCTTGTCACGCACATCATATACACTTCAGGTTGGTGCCAGACGCACTGTTAAATTCCATGAGTCCTTATACAGATCAATACGAATGTGGAACAGTCTTCCATCGGCTGTCTTTCCCGACATCTACAGCCTTCAATTGTTCAAACGGAACGTACACAGGTATCTCTTTCACTCTCAACCCTTCGCACTTCACTTATCCTAGCTTCCTTCCTGCCAAGGCTTTGGATTAGCATTATAGGGTTACTCCCTGAAGTCTGGCATCAGCATCACGGGGTATAACGCATGATCACAATAAGTGAAGAAAAGCTTGCGCTCAGAATACAGTGTCTCGACACGCGAATTGGATGCGAGTAATTGATTCATTTTGATTGCTTCAGTCATGTTCAATCCATCTCTGTACAAAGTCTGTTCGCATATACTCCAGCCCTTCTATTTTCTTTGGATGATTGCTAAATATTTTCCAGTGCGTAAAGCAGGCTATCCTAAATATGTCGCAAACTAGTCTCATTTTCCTTTTTGTAAGTAAGTGCTTGAATTTAGTCAGGAATAAAGTGATTTATGCAACCAATCACACCACACTCGTATCCATTGATTTTGAATGATCATCGCAAAAGCTCTAATAAAAAGCATGGTTTGTTGAATATCAATGACAAAATTGAGTTACCTACTTTAAAAAAATTATAATCATGGAAATTATTGAAATCAATTCAACATGAACATAGAATTAAACATTTTAAATATCATTTTTCATGATAACTATTTTTAGACGCCTACAATAAATATCATCGCTATATTATCACATGCAAATGTTCTGACTCATTTTCCGTTTTGCACGTGCACAATTACACCATAAACAGGCCCAGTTTTAATAATTCGTTTGGATTGTGTGCCAGAAAAAGAAAATTGCTTCTTGTTCCTATGAATAACTTATTATTCTTTGGTCGTAACTATTAACTTCTTAGTATTACTACATATATTTGATATATGAGAAAAACTCAAGAGCAATGTACTTGATAATATCAGGTGACTTGTCCCGATTTTCCAGCTAGTTTTATAGAATTTTCATTTCGACTGCACGCAATCGTTCGATCGATAGACAAAGGGAAAATCCTAGACTGGGTTCTTGGAACATTCTAGGTTCTATGCTGTACCTAATAGGTGGTTGTCTAGTATTTGTTAAACAGGGAAATATGATTTATTGATGGAGTCTAATTAAAGTTTTAAATTGGGAAACTGGGACCATCGAGTCGAATGACACAATTATGTTCTAGAAACAAACCGAGCTGAAAATCAATAAAATTGTATAATTTATTACATTAGTCTCTACAAAGTATAGCTTCTGTTTTTCGGTCGAAAGAAAGTTTAAAGCATTTCAATTCCATAAACTTACAAATTGAAACCATTATACACCTTCTCCTATATTTTCATCGGCTTTCAAAACTATGCATCACTTTCAATTGCACTACACGTTGAAAACGCAATGATAAATCATATGCAATTTATTTTGCATATCCGTATTAACTCTTCCGTGACGAGATAATCTTTTGATGTTACAGACCATCGCTAATGAATTCATTAGATCCGAAAGTCATTTTCCATTTTCTTCAAACGCTACAAATCCGCTACAATTCATTTTCCGACGGAACTTCAGAAGGATTCAAATCAAAGCATCAACAGAGTCATCACATCTACTTCAGATTTTCTACTTAAAATAGAATATACTGTTTTTGTATAAGTTCAGAAAAACGTGCAGTCTACTTTAGAAGAAAAAGAAAGAAAAAAAATCGAGGAAAATCTGGAAAAGTCAAATGGTGACATATGATTTCTTTAGAGCTCCGCTCACTTAAGTCAGGAGTTTACTTTTGTATTGTTCTATTTTCGGTACGTTTTTACTTTCGGCTTAAAAAGATACTATAAATTTCCAGTTACGATGTAATAGAGGCGTGTCAAATTTGTGTTCTTTCCGGTATTATGTCACAAAGTATTTTCGAAATCAAAATTTATGGGGAGAGGAAAGTAGTAGATGGGCTAAGTATGGTGTATTTGTGTGATTAGATGAGATTGTTAACGACGAAAAATGAAGTAGATGAGATGTTAATTTTAGACTAAATATGTCAGAAAGAAGCAAATATCCAAGGATGAAAAAAAACAGATCCCGCTATAGTTTTTCTATGTAAAAAATAATCTAGAGCCATAGGCACTAAAAAACTGATTTTTGGACGAATATTAATTGAGTGCGAGTAAAATGTATAGTTAAATTATCCAAGGAAATCATTCGTTTTTATTTATTCACTTTTTATTTCTTTGATACTAATTTTACAGTGTCACCACCAACTCCTCATACTCGTATTGGAGGTAGTAGATACTCTATTTTGACAATCGGCATTTTTACAAGTGTGAATAGGTTGACCCTGATTTGACTCAGGTACCTAATTGGAACTAGATTATTTCAAAGCTAGTTGCGTGGTCCCCGCAAATTTAGCAAATGATTCATATTCTAGCTGCGTGAAACTGACGAAATTACACTAAATTATAAAGAGATGTGCTTTGACAGATCGGAAGAGAAGTACCATAAGTAACTTATTTAAAAGAAAATTATTTCTTTCTTTCTTTCTTTCTAAAATTAACTACAATAAACGGAAACTATTATGCCGGGTCTGTTAACAAAAATGCGTCAAGTGGTTGTCGAAAAATTGAGAGGCAAACTGAAGAAGGAGTCCTAATTTGGCAGGACTATTCACCCGTGCACAATGCGCAAGTTGCAAGTCGTGCCCTGGGTGAGACAGGATTCGGAAAAATCCATCGCCATCACATACAGTCTAGATCTAACCCGCAGCAATTATTTTCTGTTTTTTTTTGCAGAAAAAACCTTCGAGAAAGATGGGTTTTAACTAAAGAAGAAATGAAGGCGACAGTTGACGAGCATTTCATGGGTGAATATTTTTTTCACTGGGTTTTTCACAAATGTAAGAACTGCACTAAAGTCGAGGGAGATTACATAGAAACAGTTTTTTCGCATTTCTCTCAGCATTTTTATACCCTAGGTCAAAACTTTTCAGCCACCCCTCGTATTGACCCAAGCTGGTTGAAAGATTGCACTAACTCATTCTGAACTACCCTGATGGGTTGAACAACTCTAGATGTTCTTTCTACGGACAGCGTTACTATGTACATCGTCTTTCCTTCATCTACGAGGCTTGATCAAAAAGTAATGATAATGCATATAAACCAAGGTAATTAAAAGGATTTCCAAATAGTCTCCTAACAAGTAATACATTCCATTCATCTTTTTTCCAAACCCAGTTGAAAAAAATTCTTTGTCCTCACTTTCCCAAAACGCCTCAAAAGCGGCAATCACTTCGCTATCATCTTCAAATATCTTCCCCGAAGGTGGTTTTTAAGCCGAGGCGAATGTTCAAGCCGTTCGAATCTTGTTTCTTGAATTGCAGCCATCCCAACTGCAGCTTTGTCAACCGGTGCGTCCTGGCTCGCAGTTTGCAGCATCCTGGCTCGCAGTTTGTAGCCTCCCGTAATCTTCTTATTTGGTCTGCGTAGTAAGAGCTTGATATAGTGCTTCCTTTTTCTAAATATTCCACCACAATAATTCCTTCAGCGTCCCAAACACTGATTTCATAACCTTCCCTGCCGAAATCGACTGTTTGTATTTCTTGGGCGTCGGTGAAGAGCCTCACTTTCAGATCATCAATTGCTGTTTGGTTTTTGGGTCAAAATGGTTGATACAGGTATTGTCCATGGAAACGAAACGTGATAAAAAAATTCTCCTGATCTGTCTGGAACTTTTCGAGACTCACTCTGAAAATGTCGACTCGTTTCTTCTTTTAATCGTCGGTTAACATTCTCGGCACCCAAAGCGCATAGACCTTCTTCATAAGTAATTCGTTGGCAACAATTCTTTGAACACTGTCATACGAGATTCCTGTGACCTCAGCTATATGCCTTCATGTTGTCTTCAGTGAGAGACGTGGATGGACGTCCTCCCTTATTTTCATTGGATGTTCTTTCCAACTTAAACTCCTTGGCCCAGCGTGCAACGGTGGGATTTGAAGAAACAGAGTCCCCTAATGTTTCCACCAAGTCGCTGTCTATGTCTTTTTCAAACACAGGTGCTTAATGACTTTTTTCCGTTTTTGTCGTGCCTATTTTTAAACAAATTGAGCTTTAATTTCGTTCTTCTCCATTTTGGTGTTCTCTCTTCGACGACTCGTATTCAATGGAACGTACCTACCTGAAATCGTTCCCTATTTATGTTTTTTATATGCTGACTTATTGAGTATATGAGGTTGTAAATGAGGCAGTTTGAATTTTATGCGAACTGGAAATCATCGATTATCACTACTTTTGGATCACTCCTCGTATGCGCACTCCCAGCTTTTGTGTCGCCAAATCGTTCTGGATAGAGGATTCTTTTACAGCCATTTTGGATCTGTAGAGATGCAGTTCATTCCAAAGAAAGAGACAAGATGAAAAAATCGTTAAAACTGTTTAGTAATAATCTTTGCTGAACAAAAGATTTTGATGTGAAAAAGAGACTTGCAAAGAATTAAGCAGAATGTCGTTGTTTCTCCGGCGTAGGCGCAAAAATGTCAACTGAAAAAATGACCGGTCTGGGGAATAAAAAAGCATTAGACAAGGCATTACTAAAGCATAAGATATTTACATTTATTGGGCCTTTTCACACTTGTATTCTTGATGCACTCCTCAAACCAGTTTTCTGGGCAAGAGGCAGAAGAATCAAGGGGAATTCTCTACAAAAAGTGATGCACTTGGAGAGAAATTTGCATCACGTTTGAAACTGATTGAAACTATTGCAAATCACTAAACAACTATAAACATAGTTCACGGGTCAGGAATTTTTCATGAAACACTCAAGTCGAAATGAGAAAACAACAACACGCACACATTCATATGCATAATCGGTATATGAACGGTTCCGTTGCTGAAGAATACAAGTGTGGAAATGGTGATTGTTGTCAAACCGGTTTGAGGAGTGCATCAGGAATACAAGTGTGGAAAGGCCCATTAGGATTTATCGAGCACCAATCACACAGAATTCAAAATTCATTGTGCAACTGGTGACTCTAATCGAGCGATTCAGTGACTCCAATTATGTTAAAAAAGTTAGCAAATAAGAAGGGGCGGAGAACAAATAATAGATGGAAGACGATTGATAAGTACTGGGAATAATAATGGACTAAATATCGAATCATGAAATCCACAAAAGGGCAGAGTGGGGAAAAGGCAGACAAATTCACAGTTGCACCAGTGGTACTACCAGAAACATTGATTGGATGAAAACGAGAACACAAATAAATCAAACACGACAAGGTTTATAATCAAAACCAAAGTTAGTGAAGATTAAGGTTAGAGGTAGAAGATTCACCCTTGATGAACCAATAATACTCTGGAGCAAAAAAAAGTATGGAAGATTGGAAGGAAGCCTATTATAAAAAAACTAATACATTGCCAAAGCAAAAAAACAGAGGGTGGAAATCTGACGATAGTTCTATATATCATCGGATTTGTGGATAGGTGAAATGGAGGTAGACTTATGCAAACCCAGACGGAAGCCAGAGAAGAAGCTAAGATTAAGATACACAAAGCCAATGAAACTGAATTAAAAAACAGATTCGAGATGTCGTCAAGCCCTCAATCTATTTTAACATCAAAAGACTTGTATAAGAACCCAATTTCCAGACGGTTGGTATGAATAAATGAAAGAGATGAGAAAACAATAGAAGCGAATTCATAAAGCATAATTAAATCTTGTTAGGACAAAAAAATGTGTAGCATTTCACGAAAAAGTCACAAAAATCTTATAATTTGGAAGCAATGGCATCATCAAAAAACATAGAATCGGAGAAAGAGTGGAAATATTTTAGGGAGTTTTATGGTTTAAACAAACAAAACACTCGACGCTAGCAAACTGATCACGCATAGTTTGTTTGACGGCAATTTACTACTTTGCATAACCTGCAGCTTTCGCTTTGAGTCAGGAATCCTTTGTTAACACCAGTATTCCTCAAGGATGTGCATTTGGCCCTCTATTATTATCAGATTTTAGTGAAAGGGAAAACAAAAGAATTTGTAGACGTATTAACCATTATAATAATGCACAATTTGCTTGTAAAGAACGACTATATGGAAGCTAAAGATGTTAAGTTGCATAAGGACCAGCCACTTAACTTGAGTGAAGAAGAACTGGGCATACTTTTTTTGTTTTGGGCATACTTTTTTTTGCCATTAATAGTGAAGGAGAAGGCTGCTTCAATGAGTGAATGAGCTTTATTGTTTCTTCTTCTTATCTCATTTATTCTTTTATTGGTCATCTTTTTCTTGCTCCGATTGTTTACAGATGCAGCTAGACTTCCGACCTGAAGTAAATTTTTAGAGGAGTTTGCTTGTAGTTAGAATATAATTTGATTGTAGTTCTTCCCTCATTCAATTTTTATCCCTTGTGAAATCACTTAAAAAGCTCAAAATTTGGTCACCAACTAGCGCTGTGTCCACGAAATTCAAACGTTCAGATTAACCTGTGTGACATGTAATTACTCTTTAATAGGTTGACGGCGGAGAATACTAACGAAAAATCACACTAATTTGTTCGTACTAGCGAATAGCTTCTATAGTAATCGCATTCCAAATTACACAAACCCCTTCAAGCGATCTCAGAAAATTTGCCAACTAACATCCAATTAGTTAAGCTGTCAAAGATATTTCACAAAAAAACACACATTTTTTAAAATTAATAATCAACATAAATCTTTGAACAAAATCAAAAAGTGCTCGTAACGCCACTCCCAGGTGGAATATAAATTCATCGTCAGGCTTCAATTAACTATGATTCGTAATCAAAAAGTGACTAACTGGCAGTAACTCATTCTCTATGACGGCGCAAAATTCAAATATGTCTGAGAAAAAAAAAAAACACTAGCACCATGCCGAAATATTCCCCAGAAGCGTGTATATCCACAAAAAACAATTTAATTTATTCGAAATAAATATAGGAAATATCAAACCACATATGAAAAACAAACTTAAAATATGACAAAACATGCACACCAAACATTGTTTCAGTATAAAATGTATCTTCTTGCATTTTAGTGCTTTTTCATCACCATAAAGTCATAATACACGCCTCCTTCGCAAGAATTTATTCACCATCATTACCATAAAATGTCTGTGATTTAGCCTTAGGTAGCCATAAATAGATCGATATCAATATGGGAATTGCTTTTGAAATGTACAACTAATATTTTATTGTGGTCTTTTTGAAAAATCAGCCGCCATAGTGTGTAAAATTGAAGATATTGAAAATGACCGTAAACGTTTGTGTGCCTACGAGTATATGTCTATATTAACGTCAGTGAAGAGAAGATGAATAAATTTAATGTGGGTAGTCAGTACCTAAGGCGAATAGACGAAATGTGTAGCGGGAAGTGCATGTATATATTTTATTCTATTTGTGGAATTTGATTATTTTTTGCACAATATATTCATATTTTTTATAAATATATTGTGCATTATATCAAAAATTATAACTTATAATTTTTTTTACCAGACGCCAAAATCGGTTCTTGGGACTTACATTTATTTTTCAATAAATTTTTCATCTGACTGCCAATGTGTTAAGAAAAAACAAACCAAATCAAACCAAGAAATCTCGTTCTACCAAAAATGGTGCAATGAATGATTCAACTACGATCATTAAGTCCAATCCGTGTAGAGAATAGATATCACTATTAGTGAAAAGTATTTCGTCGGCAGTAACTGTCTGTTTGTCTGTCTAACGCTGTCGCTACGTTCCGTTACCGAAGTTAAAAGTGAAAAGAATCGACGGAATGACAGCGGTGTACGAATCGTAGAAATATGTTTCGATGACCAAAACTGATGGTCAATCTGGTCAAATGTGAATACCATGGTGACCGCACTGCAGAAATTTCAATTCATCTTTTCCATTTGCAATATTTATCGTCATGAAGCAGCAAATTCGAAATGTGATGTTGAGCGTGTTTTTGTTACCTTTGTCGGAGACTTAATAGCTGCGCATTTTATAGAAGAAATTCATATAAGGAAATGGGATGATGATGCTGGAGGAAGAGATGAATGGGCATAGAAGTAGCAGTAACGGCAGCAGCTGTGAGTCAGATTTAATTTGAATCGTGTTGATTTCGAATATGATACGGTGATCCAGATTTGGTATCGTGGATGGCTTGATCGATTTTTCAATTTTGATTGGGATTTGATCGGTAAGAAAGCGTCAAATGAACCGATTTATTTGGTAGTTTTATTGAATATTTTCGGTAGTCAATAGATTTCATCTCCGTATAAGTCGAAGTGTGGCTCGGCACCTTTCGAATTCAATGCGCGAACTTCAAGTTATTTTATTGATAAAACAATGCAAGACTCTTCGTTTCATATACTGTAATGACAACCACTTCAGAAAAATTATGTTCATTTTGAAATTATGTTCATTTGTGTCAAATGCAACCAAATTCATACCACAAAAGACTGTGTAACACCCCACAAAAAAAATCCACACAAACTCACAAGCGCAAAAGTCATCACTACTTCTCCTCACCGAATACATACAAAATATTATGCAGCACACAACAGCGATGTCATTACCACCACTCTCGGACGAATACGTTCTACAGTAGATTATAAGCATTGTTATTGTAGCTCGCTGCCTATATAAAGCGACAGAATTTCAAGCGAATAATCATTACCGCTTCGTTCGCTGGCATCAGAGCATCCATACTTGGAACTCATTGAAACAGCAAACGAAGTAGCGCGTACAATTTTCTCTTCTTGGCATCAAGTTCATCTTGAAGGATTTCTTGAAACAAGAAGCGAAGATTTTCCTACCGAACTGAATTAATAACCAAATCGCTGGAGGTTCTGCTCTCATTAAAAAGATTGTAATTCATAAAACAACTTTGTTAGAATAAAACTGAAATTCTTTGAAAATATATGTATTAAATTGAAAATACTGTTTTACTTGAGGACTCAAATAAAAATCACCATAGCCCATCCACTGAGCCCGGTACAAAATTGGCGCCTAACTAGAGGCCAAGTAAAACAGGATAAAACCAGTTTAAACAAAGTTAGTGGCAAGAAGAGCAGTGCATCAAAAAAATCTTCTGCCACCACAATGAATTTGTCTAAAGAACAATTTGAGGAACTACTCAGAACCATCCGTACCCCTACCTCTGATGAGCGAGGGAAAAATTTCACTAGTTGCTCCGCAAAATATGACGGAACTAGGATAGAAAGCAAAGTCGAAGAATTCATAGCAAAGGTCGACATATTCAAGAAATGTGAAAAAATGTCAGACGAAATAGCGCTGGAAGGCTTTCCCCTTCTGTTAGAAGGAGTGGC
The DNA here is from genome assembly GCA_963978885.1 of Nemotelus pantherinus. Classification (NCBI taxonomy): domain Eukaryota; kingdom Metazoa; phylum Arthropoda; class Insecta; order Diptera; family Stratiomyidae; genus Nemotelus; species Nemotelus pantherinus. The sequence continues at coordinate 69,830,350 of OZ022266.1, read as the reverse complement.
ATCACAATGGTGGATGGGGAAAAAGAATGATGTTACAACATGGGAAGAAGCCATAGCAAATTTACGCAAAACTTTTGCCCCAACCAAACCCTACTACCAAATCTACAGCGAAATTTTTGAGCTCAAGCAGTCTGACGCCATTGCTACTGACGATTTTGTCTGCAAAAAGCGCAGTTTGTTATCACAACTTCCGAAAGGTAGACATTCGGAAGAAGAACAAATTGATCTAATTTTCGGTTCGATAAATTTAAAAATTCGTGAGCAACTTTACCGCGATAAAATCCAAAGTTTCGAAGATTTGCTAAACAAATCACGGGAAGTTGAAGAAAAATTGAAAGAACGCCACGAAATGAGCCAGAAAGTGAAAAAAGTGAATATCGAGACTGCTGCCGACTTAAGGAAAATAAGGTGTAGTTTTTGCCATTTTCCGGGACACGCGTTTGAAGCATGTCGAAAACGCAGGCAAGCAGAAAACAATAGGCCAACAGCCAAAAGTCCACCGAGAAATCCAAACCAAATAAAGTGCTATGGATGTGGAAAACATGGCGTCGTAAGAGCAAAGTGTCCAAATTGCACACGACAACCATTAGATACAGAGCCAACATCTGCAGCAAGTTTTTGTTTCACCAGCGTGCAGAACCCGAACATAAAACTCCGAAGCCGACCTGCAATCGACGTGACGATTAAAGGGGAAGAAGGCTGTGTTTTCATCGATACGGGAGCGAGAGCCAGTATAGCCAGCTACAGTTTGTATAAACTTCTGCTCAAAAAAGGAATAACCTTTGCAGAAGAATTAATTTGCCTTGTGTTTGCTGATGGCAAAGCGAAACAGCAAGAAGTTAAATATGCAACTATCGACATCAAAGTCAAGCATAAGGTAGTGCCTACACAACTACTTGTGCTTCCAGACTCAAACGACAATAGAACACTTCTGGGATGTGACTTCATTGAAGACGCCTGCATAGAATTGAGTGTTCCCCAAAAATGTTGGCATTTTACCGAAAACACAAGAATAAAATATGATTTTTCATACAACGAAGGCAATGCGATGCTTCAACAAAAAGCCCCAGCATTTTTTAACTTTGCTAAAGTGAATATACTGTCACCCATACATGAAACTGAGTATGGAGATGAGAGCATGCAAACACCTAAAATTAAAAAATACTTGTCGCTCATGGAATGCCCCACTGGCTTGTCGCCGATCAAAGCCACACCCAAGAAACTGCAATTTAATCCAATGGAAATTGATTTGTGCAGCCTGGATATAGTACACCTTCGTGATGATGAAGGAGAAGCGTTGAAAGAAATTGAGAAACACGAAGTAAACGAAATTCTTGAAGCGAACGCTGATATCTTCGCAACTAACGGACCACCGACGAAGCATGCGATGCATAAAATAAATACTGGAAATCACATTCCAATATCAATGCCTCCATACCGTCTGTCTTCGCGACAGAGAGAAATGGTCGAACAAGAGATACAGAAAATGCTCAGAGACGACATCATCGAACCGTGCGAGTCAGCTTGGACATCACCTGTTGTCATGGTGCCTAAAAAAGACGGAGGAATGCGACTCTGCGCTGATTTTCGACAACTTAACGCGATAACGATGCCTGATCGATACCCCTTACCGCGTATTGACGACTTATTGCATGCAACTGCAAAGTTCGAATACATGGCTGCAATCGATCTACAATCAGGTTACTGGCAGATATCTATGCACCCAGAAGACATGGATAAAACTGCTATCTGCACCACTGGGGGAATCTACAGATTCAAGCGTATGCCCTTTGGTCTATGCAATGCCGCTGCTACGTTCCAGAGGCTGATGGACAAATTCAAAATGAAATGCAAAAACGTGCGATTACTGATATATTTAGACGATATATTAATACTATGTCAAACAAAATATGAATTCCTGTCAGCAATAAAAACAGTTTTTGAATGTTTGAGAGCTTTTAACTTAAGAGCGAATAGAAAAAAATGCAAATTCGGATGCTCTGAATTAAAATTTTTAGGGCATATTATCAATAAAGAGGGAATTAAAGTCGACCCTAGTAAAGTAAGTGCAATTACAAGCACCACAAATCCCCGAAATCTAAAACACTTAATTTCATTTTTACAAACATGTTCATGGTATCGAAGATTCATACCATCTTTTGCTGCAATAGCACAGCCATTAACCAAGCTCACTAAAAAGAATACTATTTGGAGCTGGACACAAGAACAACAAGACGCTTTTGATAAATTGAAGAATTTACTTACAAGCGCACCCATACTTCAACAAGCTGATGAAACCAAACGATTCATCCTAAGAACTGATGCTAGTGACTATGCAATAGGAGCAGCTTTACTCCAAGGGGAGGGACAGGATGAACGCCCTGTAGAATATGCAAGTAGACTCCTTACTTCAGCAGAGAGAAACTACAGCACTACAGAACGTGAAGCCCTAGCAGTTGTGTGGGCAGTATCGAAATTTCAAGGCTATGTGGACGGCCAAGAAATATTAGTCACTTCAGACCACCAACCACTCAGATGGTTAATGTCACTGAAATCTCCAACAGGAAGATTAGCTCGTTGGGCATTACAACTACAACCATTCAATTTAGTAATTGAGTACATCCCCGGCAAAGCTAACGTGGTAGCCGATATGCTGTCGCGACCTTTTTGTAAAAACGATGATAAAGATTCTTGTGGAATCTGTGTAATTTCTACTGACTTACCAAGAAAGCATTCAGAGGAAGTGAGAAACGAACAATTAGATGATCCCGAATTAAAAAAGATCATTAATGCATTTGAAAATACCTGTACATCAGAAGAGTTTTCTAGATATGCAGCACGAGGGTATTTGATGAATGAAGGAGTTTTATATCGATACACTCCAGACTCTGAGTCCGAAGAACCACAATTGGTTATTCCAAAGAAGGATCAGATCTCGGTTATATCTCATTATCATGATCAACCAACTGCAGGGCATTATGGTCAAGAAAGGACATTGCAAAAAATTGTAAACCGCTATTTTTGGGCAGGCATGCGAAATGATATTGCTGAATACGTAAAAAAATGCATTGATTGTCAACGCCACAAAGCGAGTAATTTAAAACCAGCTGGATTACTGCAGACACCAGTAATGAACCAACGCTTTGAAGTGCTTGCTATTGATTTAGTTGGTCCACTTCCTAAGACCAAAGACAACTTAACACATATAATGGTCATTGAAGATGTAGCATCTAAATGGTTCGAGTTATTTGCATTAAAGAAAGCCACCGCCGAAAATTGCGCCAAAATTCTTTTAGACGAAATATTTCTGCGATATGGACTCCCGAGACGTTTAATAAGCGATAATGGTACTCAATTTATAAGTGGAATAATGCAACAGCTTACCTATTGTTTGGATATCAAACAAAATTTCACACCTTTGTACCATCCACAAGCAAATCCTGTTGAACGCCGGAACAGGGATTTGAAAACACAACTTGCTATTTTAGTAAAGGATAGCCACGATGAATGGAGCGAAAAATTAGCTTCCATTCGTTTTGCTATGAACTCTACACGATGTGAAAGCACAGGATATACCCCTGCTTACTTAACTTTTGGAAGAGAATTACGGACTCCTGATGACACACAACGAGACTTACGACAGGTAACACAATCTGAAAATTTCATTCCAGAAATTACACCACACCTTCGTAAGTTGGCCGATACGTTTAAACATGCTCGTGAAACTCTTGAGAAACAACAAGATCGCCATAAAGGCTACTACGATAAAAAACATCGCCCAGCCACACAGTATCAACCTGGTGATAAGGTATGGGTTAACACGCACACTCGTAGCCAGCGCTCATTAGGTGTCACTTCTAAATTAGCGCCGAAGAGAGATGGTCCTTACGTTATTTTATCACAACGAGGTCCAACATCTTACGAAATCGCTAGTCCAGATGATCCAAATCGATGTTTGGGCACTTATCATACTTCTGCGCTCACCAAAATCAATTCCAATACCGAAGACGTACCTGCCGCTCCAGCCCGAAGGAGAGGAAGACCCAAGAAGCGTCGTAATCCATGATGCTGTTCTTCTCGTCGAGTCGCCATCGAGAACAGAAGGGGAGTATGTAACACCCCACAAAAAAAATCCACACAAACTCACAAGCGCAAAAGTCATCACTACTTCTCCTCACCGAATACATACAAAATATTATGCAGCACACAACAGCGATGTCATTACCACCACTCTCGGACGAATACGTTCTACAGTAGATTATAAGCATTGTTATTGTAGCTCGCTGCCTATATAAAGCGACAGAATTTCAAGCGAATAATCATTACCGCTTCGTTCGCTGGCATCAGAGCATCCATACTTGGAACTCATTGAAACAGCAAACGAAGTAGCGCGTACAATTTTCTCTTCTTGGCATCAAGTTCATCTTGAAGGATTTCTTGAAACAAGAAGCGAAGATTTTCCTACCGAACTGAATTAATAACCAAATCGCTGGAGGTTCTGCTCTCATTAAAAAGATTGTAATTCATAAAACAACTTTGTTAGAATAAAACTGAAATTCTTTGAAAATATATGTATTAAATTGAAAATACTGTTTTACTTGAGGACTCAAATAAAAATCACCATAGCCCATCCACTGAGCCCGGTACAACTGCATTGTTCCAAAACAATCCGATGTAGTATTTTGCGTAAACTGTAAATCAACAGGTCATCCAGCTAGCTAACGAGGCTGCACAGAAGCTTTCAAAATGGTCCGCGAATTAGTCACTGCAGAAACGAAAAATACTGTTCAGCTTAGCGTGTCTTACGCTATCCACTTCGCAGCTGAAAGCAAGACTTCCAGCACAAAAAAACCTCATATTCCAGCAACGAAGCCAGCTGACTTTATTGTAAAGACCTCTCAACCATCTATCGACTCTTTAGTCTCTGGTGAGTGCCACAATATATTTGGCTGTCATCTCTTCGCTTTAGTTAACCAAATCAAGGGTTTCCTACTTACAAATCGAAATTCATCCTTTTCCGGAAATTAAAAAACGAAATGCTTCCATCTCGCCTACGCTTCGTTCAGCTAGCAATACGTCCACTTAAATTCGCACTCTTAAATATCACTACCTTAGCTCCCGTCCACAAGAAAATTTTTTTTAAGGATTTTCTGAATCATGAAAGTCCGGATATACTTTTCTTATCAGTAACCAAGCTCAAGCCCGGCCATCGTATAGCCATGGATGGTTACAAAATCATTCATGAGGACACTTCAGATACCTCAAACTCCTCTAAAGGGCGAACTGCTCTACTGATTAAAGAGCAGACCAGAGCCCGACGACATTTGATCACAGGAATAAAAGCTTTGGAACTGATCTGCATTCATTTTCAACTAGGGAACGGTCAAATTTTATTTTGTGGTATCTATGTCCAGCATTGTTTCAATGGTTCAGGACCTCGTCTGCATACTGGCGAGGTCATCTTTACTGATTGGACTCGCCATCGTCGGGAGTGATTTCTTTCCTCGTTCGGAATCATGACGCAAATGCATCGAAAACGCCGACAGCCTGGTCATAATGCAATGGCTGACGCAGAATGCAAGCTTTATCGAACCCATCTCTCGTCATGGACCTACTTTTTGTTGGTCTTCGTCAATTATTGACTTCTTGCTTGTGTCCTTGAATCTGGTAAGCTCTTCCCCATAATTCGGCATATAAGAATGCTAAGTTCATGACACTGAATCTGACCATCAGTTGATCTAATTATCTATTCATCGAGAGCGTGGCCTAGATTTCGTAGCTGCTGACTCCAAGCTATTCATCCCCTACGGATGTTGAAAATCAAATTCAAAACATCAATCTTGACAGCTCCGGAAATCTTCGCTCGCAGGAAATCGACGTGACTCTCGATAACCACAATCAGACTTCTTGTGATATGGATAATAATCAATATAGGTACACCTCTGCCTTGATTAAAGGCATTAAAATCCTCATCATAGTCAAGACCAGAGCCCACGTTAATAAGAAATTTGAAGAACGACTCCGAAATGAAGTCCAAGGAAATAAAATTACAGGCCGAAAAAATTAAGAATTAATTTCACTTGTAACGGTAGTTCACTCTCTGATGATAAACCGACTGCAGATGTTATTGTTGCTGTTTTCGTTCCCATCTATCGTGATGAGAATCATAGCTTTGATCTTAATTTCCCCTCAGTCGTTAAGAGTCCAGTCTCAAATTTTCGGCAAAACAATCAAGTGTTGATTTTATCTCGGTACAGTCCTACAATTCCTTCCATTAATCCCCAAAGCCATAATAACTTTGTGAATAAAGAAACTCTCCTAATCTTGGCATTGACTCTTTCCTCTGAAAAATCTCCTTAAGAAGGTAACAAATCTAATTTTATCTTCAAAAAGCTTTTAACCTCTTTCTTTGAGCCCATCTCCATTCTACTTAACAACTACATATACATTGGCTATTTTCGAACTGCTTGAAAGCGTGCGAAAATATTTCCTATCCCAAAAGCATCCGGATCTTGTAATGTCTTCAACGTCCGTCTAATTTCATTACTCTAAAACGTAGGAAAACTACTTGAAAGGGTGATTCAAAAACATTTTGATTTTGATTTTGATTTCGCAGCGAGCAGTTGAGGATAGCATCGAGAACAAGATTTTGGGTTTGAAGAAGATTTCAAGAAAATTTCAAGAAGATTTCAAGAAGATTTCAAAAAGATTTGTTTCTGATTGATCTACAGAAGCTCTTCGACTCCGTTTGGATTGAACAAAATGATTGATTTTGGTTTTCCAACTTGAATATTCAAAATCGTTGAACATCCTAGTTGGATTGTTTAATGGATCTTTCACTGACGAATTTTCAATCGAATTTTTCTTTTCTTTCTCGATTCTTTTCAACGTTTGCACTGCAGACTACCCAGGAACTTAAGGGGGTAGTACCGGCTAGAATGCTAGAAACAGCCTAATTTTCAATATTTTTTTTCAGCTCCATTATTATCTATAAATTTTAAAATTTGCATGGTTAAAATACATATCTTGGAGATTACAGAAAAAATAATTTTTTATATTTTTTAACGCGTTTAATTTTTTTTTTCTCAATTTATTTATTGAATATTATTCAAAAAATATATTTTTATCGCTTGCAATTGCTCAGTCTGCAATCCCTGGGCCATACATAAGTACTCCTAAGTCCTCACAAGCTCGTTGGGCAGTTTTTTGGCCAAACGCACTTCGTTTGACGCTGTCTGTACCACTTTTTCCGCTTGACTTATGCGTTCTTTATCTTTTTTCTCGCAGCAATTAAAAGCAGCGGTCTGCCATAAACTGCCGTAACTTTTTTTTATTTTTGGGAACATCTTAATAACATTTTGAGAAGTGATTTCTGAAGGTATAATAAATTGGAAAATACAAAATAAAAAAAGAAGAATTTTTCAAAATCATAACCGGTACTACCCCCTTAAAACGATTGCCCACAGCCGTTACTATTGATCTTTACGCGGATGACCTCTTCTTCTGGTACTCTCAGCATAACCCACACTTTATAACAGCGGTGCTCCAAAGGGACGCGAACCAACTAATTGCATATTTCGCTAAATCGCACTAACAGATAAATGGCAGTAAAAGTGAACTGATATTTTTCTGATAAGATTTCGACCCATTAGTCAAAAACGAACAACTCATATGTCCATTGTCGCCTTAAGAAATAGTATTATGTTCTCTATTTCAATCTTCTCCGTACCACTCTCTGAAGACCTATCTCTCCCCTTAAGAGAAAGAGCAGTACCTTGCGGTATCCCGGCGTTGGTAGTAGATTCGTGTCCATCTAATAATCTACGAAGAAACTTTCAATCCACTTTGACAAGGTCGTAGAGGTTCCTTTGCGCTGAAATTTTTTCTACTTCGTGTCTTCCATTTTCCACCTCGTGCGCACCACTTCTTTTTCAAAAATTTCTCCTCCTAAAATATCTCCTAAAATATTGAATGCTGGAATAAGGTAAAGCACGATTGTTTCATTGCATCAATTCTATTTTGAATTAATTCTAAAAAAAAACTCTGGCATCTTCTTAGTTAAAAATTGTTTAGGATTTTGATGTTTTTTGTTACAGAGCCTTTTTTTACAGAGTTCAACATTAAATAAAATATTGAAAGACCCTGCTGCATTAAAAATACACCCTATACAACATCAAAAACACGAGTAACTCCTGATAAAACAAACACTCGCTCCATCTAAGACCAAAATTCAAACCGCTAAGGAAACAAACACACATTACATTTCATTAAATTTATTATTCATAAGAAAGAAGCACTGCTAACATGATAATTACTAGATTAACATTTTTTAAAAGATTTTTCATAGATCTCATTGCATTGTTTTTAGACGCACGAGCAAATTATCGAGCTTGTTTGGTTGTTTGCTTCATCTGATCACTACATGCTAATTGACAGTTATTGTGCTAATGATTAAATGAAAAAGTCATTCATAGCTGGTTGTATCCATATATTATATGCTATTGCGGTAAAGAATGATGAGGAAGATTGAACTTGATGATGATAGTGTCACGGCTGTTAATTAAATGAGATTAAATCAAGTGGTCGATGATGTAGATTTTAAAAGAGAAAGAGCTTACTCAGTTAGTATTAAAGTGAAGGATGATGGCATGATTATTTAAAGTAAATCCATTTGTTTGGGTTTTGGCTGTGAAGTTGGGATTTTGGTTAGGTTTTTCAGACTATATGAGTATTGGAGATGTTTGGCTTGAAAATTTAATAGATTTCCGGTCAATCAATTTATTTTTCAATTAGGCTTTCTACAAAACGTGGACGAAAAAGGTGTTTTATTGGAAAGTATAACTAACCAATCTTTCTTATACAAAAGAAAAAACCATACCACTAAATTGTATTTTTTTTTATCAAAAACTGTAAAACAATTTATACATCAAATTGCTTTGGTTTCTTTTCAATACTTTTTCTTACTTTTTTCCACAACTCCGAAAATCGTTTCAATAAAACTTTATCAGGTCACTGAACAATCATTTTCCCAGCCATGTCAAAATTCGCACTACATAACCTATCATCCAAAAAATGATTTGCACATTTCCACTTTTTTCCCGCAGAAGATTATCCGGATTCACTTTGAAACGTGCATAACGTCTGCAAAACTTGAATTGCAGTGAAAGTAAATTGAGAGTAGTTAGTAGTTAATCAAATGTAATTAAAGCTATCGTCGAGTCGCGAAACTTCAAATAAAAAAAATAATCTCACCCGGACTCACTCGAATGACTTTCAGCTCGTTACGTCTAATTATTTGTATTTTGTGAGTTTATAATCTACACGCGCAAAAAGTTCAACACGTGAATAGAGAGATCTTCATAGGATTAACCGGCAAAAGCAATGGCTATAACACTAGCGGACTTGGTCAATGCTGACAAAGTCGACGAGACAATTCGACCCATTACGAAATGTTGCTTCATCGCAACTTTGATACTTTTACCGATATTGATTTTCGGTGACCACAAGAACATGATATCGATCACCTTCCAGACCATAATCTTGGATGATCCTCCGCAATACGATGTCACCTATAATCTCCTGATTGTCCTCAATATTCTGGGCTTGATTGCATACTACTGGCTGCGAAGGAACCGTTTGCGTGAGAACCTGCGTCAGTACGAAGATCTGAAAATGGAGAAATCTTTTGCTGATTCCACAGACTATTCGGAATTCGTTGCGGAAACCGTTCATCAGATCAATGAAGTGATGCAACGACGACAAGTACTGTTCAGTGAAACCTGCATGCGAAGTGACCGTAGTTGGTTGCCAGAAATGGATTTGAACTTGCCCCAGACGGAAGACGATGACGGAGACGCGATGACGACGAATAGAACCTCCGCGTCGGAAACAGCAAGAAGACAAGGCGATGCTGGTGATATTTTAGATGAAACTCTATCTACCGGCCGTGGTATTATTAGCAGCGAACGAGATGAATGAAGTACACATGATAAGATTACCATGACCCTGAAGATGGATGTCGATGTGAAACGGTAGAATGTTTAGTTTGGATGATGTTGATGATGGTTGGAAGATTGTAATTATTCTGGTGTTATACGATATGGCTTGGTGGGTTAGTGTTACACTGTGAAAATTGTGGTTTTCGGAGAGGAGCGTTTATGCAGTTATGCAGATGCAGTTCTTTTATTATTTTATATCTCTGTGAAGGATTTCAACTCTATTTATTTATAGTTTTTTATTAAGCTTCAATTCAATGTATACCATTATAAATACTAAGCCAGATAATTAATTCTTAGCTGAATTACAAATTTTATTACATTTCTTTAACGCTATTTATTTTTGATATTTTTTGCTGTTTTCATATGGCTAATTGAATTACTTAAAGAAAACTTGTGACCACTTTTCCAAATGTTCATAGTGTTTAAACTGAAGCTCATTTCTAGGCTATAAATAGATACATCTATATTCTCTATTTTTATGCAGACTAAGAAAAATCCACATAAAGCGAATGCCTATGAACCAAGTGCAACATTTATGGTTTCACTTTGTTAATATGAATTGCAGACGGCCCCTAGCATTGCAATTTCCTGGATATATTGTGCTTCCTTGGCGCTATGTCATTTAGGATACCTAGACTCCTTATGAACTTGGACATAGCTCTGGGCGGGACTTCACTTCTGTCTCAGATGAGGGAAGAGCAAAGCCAACGATCTTTAATCTTTGTCTCGCAAGTGTTGTACAAAATGTGTGAAGGAGCTCTATACCCTCTGCCGTTTATTCACAGTATCTACGTCAGTCTTCTTGTTCCTTGCCTATTTCGTAATTAGGAAAGCCTGTCGAAGCTGCACATAGACCTTTTATGCTACTTTCACGAACAGCAGATGCATTTTTGTTCATTTGTTTGTTGCCTATATGTTGTTCTGTGCCCTTATTTCATTTAAGACCTCTATCGCCTCTAAAAGTTTATAGCTGAATTTATTTGATTGCGATTGGCAGCCTTGAGAACCGCTCGAAACCGCAATAGGATCTTAAAGCTGAGCCTCTGTTAGCATTCTTTTTCTTTATTATATGCGTGCCATAAGTGTAGCTGATAACTCTGCTTAAAAGATATTGGCCTCCTTTATGAGGCGGTAGTGCATGTTGCATCTGGATTCTATGATCCATCTTTGAGTCATCCATATCCCACACTGGCACTCCTTTAGGTAATCGAGGTTGCTTTAGTCTTTATTTGAGCGCTTAAGTTCAGCATTTTCATTGTGAACCTTATGTCCTCCGGAACTCTAAGATAGCGTTTTAGGAGGTCTCCTGGTTTGTACCTGCAGGTCTGTTGTAGGCTTATAATCTCTTGAATTTTTAGTTGCACTTGTTTTTTAGTTGCAGAAGGGCGATCCCTGCCGTTGCAGTGGAGCTCGTTGTTCCTATAATCAGCAGGCAGGCAGGCCATACTTTGAAGCTTCCACCTCACTACTGATCGATTTCAGATGATAGGTTTCCCCAATTGTTTATATTCCGAACAGTATCTGCTTTGGACATAGTCCCCAATCGTATACAAGCATTTGTTTTGTCGCTCAAAGTGCCTTAGTGGCCTTCAGTCTTATTTTTTTTAGATGAGTTTCCTATCCAGGTGGATCCCAAGATATTTCTGCTTGTCCTGTCGACGCATTTCTATGCCTTTAATTTGTAGGGCCCTTATATTGATTTTTCTTTTTCTAGTGAATGGTACTATGTTGGTTTTTTGGGAGTTTATAGATAGACCCTCCTCCTCATAACATTTTACTGTTTCGCTTAATGCTTTTTGCTTCCTGGATCTAAAAGTAACCGCATGTTAGCCCCTCATTATTACAGTTATGTCATCTGCGTGTATGAGAGTGGTTAAGCCCTTACTGTTGAGGGTCCCAAGAAGGTCGTCAACCAGTATGCTTCTCGCTTTGCTTCCTTTCAGTACTTTACTAGCCCAAGCACTCTACAACAGAGAAACCTTTCCACTCTCCTGTAGAGTGCATGCTGCAGTAAGTCGTGTCTTCCATTCTCAAAGGTTTCTTCTATATCCATGAAGGCGCATAGTGCAATTTCTTTACTATCCAAAGCCTATTCTATAATATTATTTGAAGCAGCTAATTTCTGATTAGTAAATTTGACCTACCCTTTTGGTAGGTTAATTCAAATTCGTGTAGTGGCAACTTGACTAAAAGATCTCAACCTCGATCTAAAAATTTGTGTCAAAATGGTTTTTAGTTTCCCCAGTGGCTTTTTGGAGCAAAGCCGAAATAATTCCATTTGATCCTGGTGATTTAAAGGTATTGAAAGAGTTTATTGTCCATTCAACCTTTTCATGAAAAATGAATGGTTTAATCCGCTCAAAGTGTTTGTCTTCTTCCTCGATATCTTTATGATTATGCACCTTGCGAAATGTTTGAGCAACACTTGCAGTGCGTCCCCAAAGGTAGTCGCCATCCCTTCATCTAGAGTTCGAAGTAGTCCTATATGTCTTTAGTGGCCTTTAAGCAGAGTTCTGTGTATCTTTGTATTCTCTTGTATGCTGTTCAGATCCTCACAGAAAGCACTACAAACCTATCATTTAGATTTGCTCTTTGTTGTTTACCGAAGAATCATTTTATAAGCATCTCAGTTTGATGTCTTTATGGTCCTGTAAAACTCTGCTCTCGTCGTTCTTCTACGCTTTTTTAACTCCCTGTTCTACCATCGTACCCTCGTTTTGGGTTAATAGTTTTCAGCATGGGAAAATTGGAGGATTATTCTTCTGACTTTGCCCATCGTGGCCTCCAATTCCACGGTAGTATTGTGATTCAGATGCAAGCCATGCACTTTCTTCCTAAGGTCATTTTGACAGCCTTCCCAGTCCGTGCTCGTGGCCCCTTTCAAACTATCTATTCATATACCAAAGGATATATGTTTATGATCAGAAAACCCGCTGTCAGAACATTCTATTTTTTCATTAGCTGCACTGTGCTGTTTGAATCCAACAAGAGGTCTCGTACCTCTTGCCTGTTCGCTACCAGGAATGTTATCTTTTTGTCCTTATTAGCTACAGCTCAACTGCTGCTTAAAAGGAATTTTAAGAGTAACTCACCATAATTGAACTCCATATTGGTGGCAGGAGTGACCGTCGGCTGTGGTACCTTTTCATCCGTCTTTTGGAAGTTCAACTTAACGTGCCCATACCGAAAGCTAACATTGCCATCGCCTTCTGTTATTCTGGATGCTAATGTTTGTTCTGCTGCTATGACTAGTATAGTGCTTTTGTCTTTGTTCTTCCTGAATAACGCACTACAGGATTTATCATTGAGGTCCTTATTTAATCATTCTCTGAACGTCAGGATCTTATCTGTTGTCAGGTCCGCGGAGATGAGGAAGTAACCAATCTACACGTTATCAGGGATTCCTCCGTGGCATATACGCTGGCTCTTTCCCACTGCTGTATATTTTCAGCCTCCGTTCTTATCCATTCAGAAATTGGTCTATCGTTGAGTGAAAAGACAGTGAGCCTATCTGCTTGGTTGGTGATGCTAAGGAATGCCTTGTAAAATTCCGCTATACGCAACTTGTTGCTACCTTTTACTGGGCTAAGGATGTTTCAGATATTTTAGTGCCTCATCTGCGCGCCTTGTCCTCTTCGGAATATCTCTGGAGTATGATTCTTAGGTGTAGTCCTTTTCCTATTAGCTTCTATCTAGTGTTATTGGTAGGAGTGCTTTTTCATAAGCCACTTCTTTAAACATGCTGCTTTTCATGAGAAACCTCATTTGCTTTGAAGGTCATTTGATTGATGGCCAAAGACAATGAGAAGAGACACCAAACCAGGCTCTGTATTCATTGAAGAGTTGACGTATGCCAAAAAGTGCCATGAAAATCAACTGCGGCGACGCGACGGTAGCGCAATATTGAGAGTTTTTCATTAAATAATCTTTGGGGTCCTTTTCGTTTAAGCTTCAGGAAGCGCCCGCTATTCAAGTAAAAAAAAACACAATGTAACGGTAAATTTTCAAATCATGTCACAGAATAACTACTACACTCTCAATGGCTTAAAACTTCGATGAGATGAATTATATATGTAGCTATTGCCTCTCTCAATCAAGCACGGTCTAATCACAAGCGGGTAACACAGTGATGTTTATGGCTTATCTCTACCGGTAAGACAAAACGAGTTCATCTTTCAAAAAAATAGAATGGGAACCAATTGAAGGATTATCCCGTATTTTTGCGACGGATAGAGTTCAGATGTCATCGATTTTTAGAAGGAAATTGAAAACTGGTGCTCATTAACGAGAACGTTGATTGTTATCCTACAGAAAATTTTGTAAAATTATGGTAAATACAATAGAAATTTATCGAAAATGTCTGTCAAAAACAGAATTGAGAGAATCTGGAACAACATGGTTGAACCTTATATTGTCATCTCAAGATGGGGGGAATATCTGAAGCAATGCTATGAGAAAATGTATTATCATAATTGGAGCTTGTGCTACCAAGTAGGCAAAAAAAACCTTTTGCTAACGTGTGACCGTAACCATGGTCACACACCGGGCTTTGCGTTACCCTAGCTGTGAGTAGGTATCTGAGTTAAATAAATCAGAACTAAATTAAAACACGGAATTCATAACTCCACACTCTAAAAACATTGATTGTGAATGAAGTATCTGTTAAGTTCAATCCGCAGGTTCGATAAGAGCCTTAGCGGAACAACTTCTACTGTTTACCATTACAATTTAGTTGATGTTATGAAGATTCTGGACAAAGTGAATCACGTATGTAAAATTCAAAAAGAAACAAGAAACAAAACTCTCGTGAAATTAAACGCATTAATTTCAATTCAGGATTATTCCATCCACAGCTATGCGATTCCATTTCCACCCACATGTGCTTACGCCACCGCATCGTTCCACTAACAAATATCAGATATTAATCCAAATTAAGACAAATTAGCACACTCACTTACCATGCCACCAACTAAAAATTACGTCATGGTCTATAAATCTTTCAATTCTCCTCGAGTTCAGAAAGTCGTTCTCATCTAGATTTCCCAAAAAGTACAAAAGCGAAAATCTTGTAAAAAACAAAAAATTCTTTAATCCACCCCCACAATCTCGTCCATTCAACGGTGACAATCGGTTCCAGGTAGCTCGGACAGAAGCAGTTGATCTTGAGGTAATTAAAATATCAACAAATAGTTTTCGCATTCGTGTTATTTCACAACAACGGTGTAGAACAGTAGAACGTTCTAAAGCGCCGTTGTCGCGGACGATCTTAGATGCAAAGTGCTTAGACTGGACGACCTTGACCAATTAACTTAGCCTGGGATGAGTTTTTTTTGCAGTCGTAGCTTAGTTACGGACATCAAAATGGAAAGTTTACTCCAGATTATAATGTTGATTGTTGTATTGCACCTGGTGTGAAAGTGCCGAAATATTGCACCGGATGAGATTTAAGTATGAATACTTGTTCCGGAAATGGTCATACAATTTAGATAAGAACCTTAAATAGATTATGACAAGAACAATGTGTTAACTTATTCGTTCTATACGATTCATTCACAACGTGGAGGTAGTATGAATAAAACATACAAGCTCTGCAGCAAAGATGAAATGTTCAGATACTTTTAAAATTGTTTCGAGCCTGGAAATTGCGTGATTTACGAAAATAGTTATTGCCAATATTATTCATGAAGCGGGCGGGCGTCCAAAATGTATTTTTCTTATTTACACATTTTCTGAATTCGGCTGGAGATGATGTAATGTTTACCTTTTGGATTTTTCATGGTCTTCCAACGAAGAAAAAAATATCTCTGAGTTGTGTTTTGATTAGGTGTGGGGGAGGAGGGAGAGGAGGGGCTGCGTCGCACGTCAATAGCTAAAGAATTTTTTCACGGATACAGTAAGGTGTTTATAAGTTGATTTGTTTGTTTTTTGGATGAGGAATGCCGTTGATTGTGCATTTGCCCAATAGGGGTACTCGTTTGACGGAAAATAACGGCTAGTAAGATGATTTTAAAGGAAAGGAAACGGCGTTAGTTTCGAAATTCATATGTAGTAGATAACAACATTCAAACACAATACCTACTGACAATACTTTCAAAGCGCACCCGCTTTTATCATTTTGTTGATATATTACTCAGATATGATAATGCTCTGGAGAATTACGTAAAATTTTGAAGTGTGTATTTATTTGCAAAATACTAAGCATGATGCTTAACAAAAAGATATGAAATTAGCAAATAAATATTTCAGCAACAATAAGATCACGGCCAATTGACACGCTAGACAATGACAAAGATGTGCATTTCTTCACTTAATGACTAATTTCCTTAGTATATTCAGTAAAATAAACATTGACAAAGATACACTGAAAAATATTCACGGTTATCAGGAAGTGGGTGTGTGTGTGTGTGTGTGTTTGGGTGGGTGGGTTGAGGGAGAGGCACATTGGCACCTCTAAGCACTCAGGCCAAAGGACCCATTGTACTCATTTCCCCCTGCCTACCATAGTTTCCCAGACTTCTTGATAAAGTCTAGGATCACTGATAGGGGAAAAGAGGCTATTCTCTGTATGCGTGCAACATCCCAGCCAAAGCATTGATATCTGAGACGCGCAAACGCTGGACATTCACAGAGCAAATGCTTCGCAGAGTCAGCCTCTTCTAGGCAGGATGAACACAGGTCATCCTGTACAACACATATTCGGTACATATGTCCTCCTAGGCCGAGATCAATCAAATCCTGAGGAGAAAGTTATGATCTTATCCGACTCAAATGGGGCATGCTTAGAACTTAAAGAGAATTCTCTCAATAAAAAGGTCATTAATGATATTTATAAAGTATGTAGGGAAATACCTAATAAAGAAATAGAAGTGATATGGCTACCAGGGCACTGTGGAATAGAAGATATGAGTAAAGCGGATGAGGGAGCGAAATTAGGAATGATGGAGGGAGAAGTCTACAATAATAAATTTGAGGCGGACGAAGCAATAGAGCAAATTAGTGAGTTAATCAATAATGAGAATAGAGAAAATTATAGAAGGGAAGTAGGGAAGTATAAGCA
This sequence comes from Nemotelus pantherinus, assembly GCA_963978885.1. Taxonomy (NCBI): domain Eukaryota; kingdom Metazoa; phylum Arthropoda; class Insecta; order Diptera; family Stratiomyidae; genus Nemotelus; species Nemotelus pantherinus. The sequence goes on along the minus strand of OZ022266.1, from coordinate 69,813,295 downwards.
ATGCACCTGGAATAAAGCATTCCTAAGTGGAAAAAGTAGGTTTTGGTTTAAGAATTTAAAATTAAAAAGTTAGACAGTCAAACAGCTAAATAGATTAATAACTAATAAATGCTACAGTAATTTACAATTATTCAGGATGAAAACTATAGACAGTCCGAAATGTTCAGTATGTGAACTGGTAGATGACCTAGATCACCAAATTTTCCACTGTCAGGCTTTAAGTAACCAGAGAGCGGATTTTGAAATTTTCCAACACTATAATAAAGTAGACTCGATACTGATGGTAAATAATACAAAGCACATCACTGAATTGGGAAGGCTTCTAGAGTTGGTAGATTTGAACCTGTAAACAATTTAATGTAAAGAGTAAAAGAAGCTATTTAATGTTAATATAAGATGAAAATATCTGAGCCTTGTAAATAATATAGTTATAAGTAATCAAAGTCAGTAATTATAAACAGTAATAGTAACAAAGTAAAGTATAAAGAAACCATAAATGATTAGTTAAGAAATAGAAATAAAGTATAGTATTTAAACCCAATAAATGGGTGATGTCGAACCCGATGGCTGATGCGAATCGTTATAAGCCAACCTTTTCCTCGTAAAACAGGAATTAGTACTAAAAAAAAAACATGGTTGGGTTCTGAAAGGAAGACCTTCGTGTGCCTGGCCACACCACCAGTCGCCCATCTAGCTTTGTGAGCATCATCTACCCACTTTCGAAGAATGGTACATGCAGATGCTGTCGGTACATCCAAGGCGGGTTCAGGGCCCCGTAGTAGGAGTCCCGAACCTTGCTTCGCAATGACGGCAGCAATTTCATTTCCCGCAACACCACAGTGCCCTGGTACCCAGAGCAGATGCACCGTTTTGAATCTGGCGACAGAGTTCAATCGTGCTCTGCACTCTTGGACAATTTTCGAATTTGTCAGGGGTCTACGCAGCACTGCCAGTGCAGCTTGACTGTCACTGCAAATAGCAATGCCTTTTCCCCTCCATCTTTCTTCAATTGCCCAACAGGCGGCTCTCAGGATAGCAAATATTTCTGCTTGAAAAACCGAAACGTGCTCTCCAAGAGAAAAAGCCCACCTGTCATTCGATGAATGCAGATGGACACCAGCTCCAAATCTACCATCTGTCCTCGAGCCGTCCGTGAAGAAGATCTCAGAATATCTCCTCGTACACAGATCTGGATCGTCCCAGTTAGTTCTGTGCAAGAGGATTACTTCGTACCTTCATCCGAAGTCGAGGAAGGGTACCCGAGCGTCCGAAGGCATAGTGAGAATCGGAGAGGTCTCACGAATCGAACCCCTAACAGAGCAGTGCCTCACATCGCCTTCACCTACCCATAAGCCAAGCCGAGCTAGTCTATGGGCAGAGCTCATCGCCACACTCTGAACTTGAATGTCGAAAGGAGGCAGATTGAGAAGCGCATCAAGGGCCGCACCCGGAGTAGTGCTCATGGCACCACAGATACCTGGGTACACCGTCCTTTGCAGCGTGGCTAACTTTTTTCGAGCATAAAACAGCTTCCACCACACCACGGATGCGTGCGTGAACATCGGCCTAGTTATTGCTGTGTAGATCCACATCCACTACACGAGGGTTTAGACCCCATGTGGTAGCAAAAGCTCTCTTGCACTGCCCGAAAGCTTTTAAAGCACGAGTAAGCTTCACTTCGACATGATTCTTCCAGATAAGTTTTTTGTCCAAGATTACTCCAAGATATTTGACTTCATCTGAAAGTTGAAGTGTTACACCCTTCATGTTTGGAAGCACTAGTCCTTCTAGTTTTCTTTTCCTGGTTAACAAAACAATTTTCGTCTTACCAGGATTCACTGTTAGGCCGTGCCTCGAATACCAATTGTCAATTACATCCAATGCACGCTGTGTATTTCTACATACCACATTCAGATCTTTACCGACAGCCAGTGCGGCCACGTCATCAGCATAAGCCTCTGCGTGCAGCCTTTCTTGTTGCAGTTCGTTGAGCAGGGAGTCGACTAGCATACTCCACAGGAGCGGTGATAGGACGCCCCCTTGAGTGCATCCATTTGTCGCCTCTGTTCTTAAGTAGCAGTCGGATCCAGCTTCCGCCAGCAACCATCTCTGCGTCAGCATGGCAGGAATTCACCTAACTAAGACATCATCCACGCCATGACCTTCCGCAGCATCACATAGTTCCACAAAGGGCGTGCCCCTTCAATGTCACAAATACTCCTAAAGCATACTCACCATTTGAGATCGCTCCTTCAACTCTGGCCACCAGAGAATGAAGGGCCGACTCGCATGAACATGATTTCCCTCGGTGGTATGCATGTTGCTCATCATTCAAAGGGTTAAACCTAAGCTCCGTAGTGCGTATGTGGCGTTCGACAAGTCTCTCTAGGCAACATAAACGAAATTAAGCTAACATAAACGAAATTAAGTCTAAAGTTTCTTGGATCGGAATAGTCATCTCTCCTCGGTTTAGGTATAAAAACTACATTAATCTCTCGCCAAGGTGGCGGAACATAGCTCAAGGCTAGGCATGCCCAGAAGATTTCTCTCAGGTCTGCCCCCAAGTGGTCAATTCCCTCCCTAAGCATAACCGTATAGATACCATCCAGGCCCGGCGATTTGAAATTTTCAAAAGCCATTATTGCATCCCTGACCTTTTCACTATAATACTTTACTTAAAATAAATGCTTCCAAATGATTAGAAAATGTTAAGTGATAAAAAATATATATTAAAAATTATTTTGTCTATGTCCTCAATACCGTCAAACCACTTGTGTCAATACAACTATTTTCCCCTGCATATAAAAGTATGTATCTAAAAAGGGTCACACAAGATTTCGAGAAAAAATATATTTCTGAGAAAACATAATGATCTAAAAATATCAATAAAATACCAGCCTCAGTGAGATCTCTCTCGCTAGTTTTGGCACTTTTCGGAATGTTGGGCCCGCAAACGCAGCTATCGGCTTTCGGTTCAACCTTGTGTCTCTTCTGTGCTCCACCGCTAAAAGATTTGGCATCTGTGCTAGCGGGCAGTGAGCTCTTCAGTGTAACCGGCCCCTCCTTGCCTTTCAGCGTCATTACTAAATCCCTATTTATATCGGCAAGCATCGAGTTATTGGACATAATCCTTTTTTGTCGATGGCTGAGAGCTTTCACTGGTTCGCAATATCCAGTACGCGTAGCTTTGTTCCTAGGTATTCGTCCGGAATATATATGTTCCAAACTGACAGCCTTAGCACCACCAGCCAAGCTTTCACCCGTAGGCCCAGAGGTTTCATTGTCTGACATCCAGTTTCCAGGGAAGCGTTTGTAGCTTTTACTGCTTTGGTATTCCTGTCCACCTTCATCGGCAGCTTATCCCTTTTGTGCAATTTCTTGTGTTGCTTGCGACCGAGAGCGTCCACTGATTTCCAGAGTTCAGAAGAATAATCATCTATCTCATTTACATCTCATTCGCCCTAGCCGAAGTTGCTTCCTTCAGGATATCCCTTACCTCTTTTCTGAAGATTTGTCAAGAAAAAACTCTTTCTCTGGTACGGCCATAGTCGGGCTTCCAGCTGATACTACTGTATGCCTGTAACCAGAAGGGATGCTATCAGCAAGTTCGAAAACTTGCTGGCCATGTAATGTTCCAAGAAGGTAGCCTGTGAGCGTCCACTGCAATAACTTTACAAAACTAAACCCCTTTCACAATAACTTTGCGAAACCCAAGAAATTGTCAAGCTCACTACTTTGATTAATAAGTACATAGAGTTTATTGCGCCGCATATTTTTTTGTATTCGCTGTTCTCGCTAATAATTTCCGGTCATAGTAAATCTCAAAAAAGAACATATCGTATTACTGTAGTTCATGTCTAAGACTTAGTTCATCTGAAAAGAACCTTTAGCATAACGTAGTTCCAATACTATTGATGTTGAAGCTACTAAATCCATGGTCATTGACCCACCAAAGTAAAAGTCACTGGGTTTCAAAAAGAAATAATCTATTTATAAAATAGCTTCTAGATGTCTTTCCATTTCAAGACCCTTATTTTCTGAAACCATCAAGGTCTAGAGACCCGTGAACTTATGTTCAACCAAATTAGTTGGTCTATCTTCACTTTCTACACATAATCCCTGTCCGTTTAAGTATCTGAAATAGCTAACCATTTGCAAAAATGAAATAGCAGAAAATAAACCACATATTATACATGCTCCGTGGTAGCTATGGCTTCAACCGTTCAGCCATATCCGATTTCAATATTAATTTATTTAATTAACTAATTTTCACACATGACTGCAAAATGCATACATAATATTTTTAATGCAAATTTTGAATCTATTTTTACTATTCATTCATTTCAATTCTATTCATTTCAGAATTCGACCACAAATACCGCGAGAATTAATCGACATGTGTCGGATTTGTACGACAGTAACCCCAGGCGAACCGCAAGTCGTTCTTGGCGGAGACAAAGCCTTCACATTCGATTATGTCTTTGACATTAACTCGGCACAGGTACATATTTTTATATACATATTTATTAGTATTAAATCGAATGCAGCAAGGATTGTGCATGATTGTGCACCTTTCGTTTTTGCTCGTTCTAAATGTTTGCAGTCATTATTAAATTGAAACCAACATACGCAGATGTCGGCAAGACTCGTTTGAATGGCATTAATTTGGACGCTTTGGGCCGCTATTGTAGTTCCTTTGTCGTTGTTGTTATTGTTGGAAGGCGGATTGAATCGCAGGAGGCCCAAAAACGCCGTCATGCAATTAGCTGCATATGTGCAGAAACGGCTGGGTTGGAATGGTGACTGTGGGTGCATGGCATGTTGATCTGCGTCCGTTCATTTATTGTTGTTATTGAAAACATGCCGAAATCTGACATGAATAATTGCCATTGGAACGTGTCTTGCTGTTTTGCATTCGCACAATGTTCAAGACAGTCCTTTTAAATGTACTCCTTTTTTTCGTTTCAGACCGACATCTATTCGAAATGTGTGGAAAAATTGGTGGACGGTTCGCTGAAAGGCTACAATGCCACCGTTCTTGCATACGGCCAAACGGGCTCGGGAAAAACATACACAATGGGCACAGGTTTCGATTATGACATAACAGACGTGCTGGAAGGGATAATCCCGCGGGCGGTACGTCACATATTTTCTGGCATCGAAAATATACAATCGGGTGAGAATGGTGTGAGTCCGGGGTCGATCCAATTCAGTGTGGCTGCACAATTCATGGAACTGTACAATGAGGAAGTCATAGATTTGTTGGACCCGTACAACAAGGGTCGAGTATTCAAGATTCATGAAGATCCTGCTGGTGGGATCTACGTATCGGGTGCTACAATTACGCCTCTGAGTGGACCTCAAGATGCTCTGAAGTAAGTTGCTCAGATCTCATGCTTTTAACTAGTAAGTAATTGATCGCGTTTTTTTAGATGTCTTCAACAAGGAGCTCTAGCTCGTACAACAGCCTCGACCCAAATGAATGCCCAGTCATCCCGAAGTCATGCCCTTTTTACAATTCTCATACGACGGCAACGTGTCCTGTCGGCCGAGGAATGTGGCCTTCCTGAGGGCGATCTGGAAACGCTTACATCAAAATTTCACTTTGTCGATTTGGCCGGCTCGGAACGTTTGAAGCGGACAGGAGCGACAGGGGAACGTGCCCGAGAGGGAATCTCGATAAATTGTGGCCTTCTGGCGCTTGGCAATGTAATTTCAGCGCTAGGTGATAAATCGAAACGAGCAACTCATGTACCTTACCGTGATTCGAAACTGACACGATTACTGCAAGATTCACTGGGCGGTAATAGTCAAACGTTGATGATTGCATGCGTATCGCCTAGCGATCGTGACTTTATGGAAACATTGAACACGTTAAAGTATGCGAATCGTGCACGTAACATTAAGAATAAGGTATTATTGAATCAAGACCAAAGCTCGCGAACGATAATGCAACTGAGACGTGAGATTGCTGCATTACAGTTGGAGTTATTAGAATATAAGCAGGTAAGAAGATGCTGTCATGATGATGATGCTGGAAATGATTATTGTGTAATTATATGGATGCTTTGAAGATTATTGAGGTTTTTAGATGGATTTCATTTCGAAACGAAACGGCTATTAAATTATAATTAAGATCGAGGATGAACAACATTAATGAGAGATTATGATCGATTAACTCATTTAAACGCCTCGTTACAGTTAAGTTCTGTGTGTAGAATGAACCAAACAGAGGCTTATTGTATGTTTCTTTAGTCGGTAGACTTAAAATTGTTTGAATGGATCACTATTGCAAATTGATGGCACGGAAATACACGTTTAAATCAACGATTCATAAAAGCGTTCTTTTTGATCTGATTTAGAAACCCTAGAAACCATTTTTGCACTATCTATTTCATGTCACTCCCGCAAAATTTCCCCCCTGTGCTTTTATCAATATTGGTAGTTTCAAATATTACTTAGACAATTTCACCAAAAACTCCAAATTAATGCGACTAGTAACGCTCTGAAGTTCCGATAGTATTGAGGCTTGCTCAGATACGTCCAATATCAGCACCTCTGGGCTGTAACTTGGCTCTTGTTGGTTCAAACGCTGCTAAATAGCAAGTTACAATACTTTCTGGACATTTTTCGTGTACAGTTTTTTTATAAAGTGCAAATTGTTTTTGTTTTAGCTTTCTTACACGCAAACGCTATGTCTCAGCCACTACTGTTACTGATTTTCTTTATAATTTTCTTCTCAGACTAATTTTGTCTGCTTGAATATCGAATTCTCCCTCGGGTTCACTGTTTCAACGCGATCGCTATCGAATTGACTCGTTTGGCTCGAGCAGATTCTGCTGAGATCCATTCCTCCTACGTCAAAGAATTGTTTAAAAGTGCATCCTTTATCAGATTCCACGTCAAATGATTGCTTAATTACTTCAAATCAAAAGATTATAATTGAAAACCAGAAAAAATATAAAAATTGCATAATGCAATACACTGAATAATCAAAACACGCAATAAAAATCTTCATGTTAATATCTCTCTCTTTGTTCCTCCAACAGGGTAAACGTAGTATTGATGCCGAAGGCAATGCAGCCATTTCGGATACATTCCAAGAGAATGCTATGCTTTTAGCAGACAATAAAAGACTGCAACAACGGCTCAAAGCCATGCAAGAAACAATTAATACGCTTACGGAAAAGAATACCGATCTTATACTGCAGAAAGCCAGCATGGGTTGGCAAACAAATGATTCAGAAAAATCAGTTGCTGATATGATTGGCGGCTATATTGGAGAAATAGAAAAGCTACAAGCTAAGCTTGTGGAATCGGAACAAATGTATCAACAGCTGAAAAAGTCAATGTCGAGCCCCAGGAATAATATTAAGACGAATAATGCATTTGAATGTAAGTTGAATATGTTTTTTAAACAAAAATATGTTAGTTTAGGTAGGCATTTGCCGAAAAGCAAATCAATTTTAATTCAAGACTCCCAAGCCCTCTCAATGTGATTTTAGAGCTCATTGAAAATGTTCAATCACTTGAATTTACAATTAATGTGTTTATTTCAGCTTTATATTGCTGAGCTTTCTTATGTCCTTCTATCCAACGTTTCGAGGATGTGCCAAAATTACCACAAATGTTGCTCTTAATTTGATTCAGATGTCTTGTAAAAGCTGAATGGTGATGATCGAATTACCAGGAGCAGTACTCATCTTTTTATAGTCATATCTATGAATATCCATAACTGATAGCTTTATTGTTTATATTTAATTAACTCTGGTTACTGTCTGAATTACTTCTTTTCTGGTTTATCTTACTACTTTTCTTTTCCTCCCAAAACGTCCAATACTCTTCCATTCGGCCAAAAATTCCTTTTGGTTTCACCTTTGGAATCATTTGGCGCGTGGTACTCCTGAAGTACTCCCTCAATTATCTCCATCAAAAGTTTTTCGCCAGCTGTTGCGCATTTAGTGTTACCGTTGAAGATTATCCCGGTTTTTCTCCTTTGAAAAAACCTAACAGGAAATAATTTGTCTTCAAAGCTTCTTTGTTCTTGTGTCAGGTAAGTCAACGATCTCATATTAATGGCCCTTTCGATTTCAATCAGCGTACTGTGAAGCAGCTCATCTGTGGGGTTTCTGGTGAGTAGTATCCGATGTAAAAAAAAATTTACGGTTTGGACCAGTCTTTGCTAGCTTCCTCTCACATGTAGCACTCCAAGTGGGCGGCATATCCACTTCGTTGTGCATGTAAAAAATTCTTCACCTTCCCGATTACTGTAGTTGTTGTACTGTTTATCGTAGTTGACGCTCAACTGGAATTTCATTCGATTTTTCGAACAGTTTTTAATTTTTCCGGTTTTCGATGGCTAGCTCAGCTTCTTCCAGCGTTTGGGAAAAGGTTGCTTTCTTCTGCCCGCAGTGCAGGACACATTGGTACCTGGGTGGTATGAACAGGATTGAAATAGGGCACCTATAGTTCCTGTATTTATTTTTCGTGCCTGATGATCACTCAATCTTTGCCTTGATATAGGATCGTCTCCGTTCTGAATCCTGAGACAATTGATTACTGTGTACGCTTATCTTATTTTATTGCTCGCAAGATTGTCATCAGTTGCCTTTCGTTCATCGTCATTATATTTGTCCTTTGTCAGTTGTTATCGCTTAGAAATATGTAACGATTTTTAGAGGTGATCTTAGCATCCAAGCGAACATTTAAATCTTAGTTTACCGAAGAAAATTGTGATAATTGCACTCATCATTCCATCTTCTTCTTTCTAATAAGTTTTGGCTGAACTGATAGGGCTAATGGATGGAATTGTAAAAAATTGAAAACGTATGATTCTTTCCGCTAGTCTCAAAAGAATGAATAAATATTTTAATGTTAGCCTACAGTCCATTACCAAATTCTTCTTTATTTTCAGCCCCTGAATCGGTTATCAACATGGCCAAGCTTGAGCTCGAAAAAGAACGTGAGATGCTTATGTCGCGATCGCTACCTGGCTACAACGAAGATAGCAGCAATTCAAACGTTGAAAACAATGATTCTGAAAGCGACAGCGATACGGAATCTGATGACAAAAGTATTATACAATTAATTTTCTGTCCTAAAACATTTTTAGACCTATTCTATTCAATTGTTTCCAGCTGGTCAAATTCAAGCTGAAATAATCGATATAAGTTCCGACATTGAATTAAAATCAAAACTAATCGAACAATTGGAATTGTCACAACAACGAATGCAAGTGATGCGACAGCACTATGAGGAAAAATTGCACGTTCTTAATACGAAAATCGTAAATACCCAAAAAGAACGTGATCAAGTTTTAGCCAATATGGGATGTGAGTAGATTTGTTTGGGATATTGAAAAATTATTTATTAATTCATTTGTTGATTTGATACGCAGCCGCACCACAAACATCACAATCTAACGAAAAAATCAAAAAAGTTCGTGATGAATATGAACGAAAACTAAATGAAATGCAACGTGAAATGCGAAAATTACAATCGGCTCAAAAAGAGCATGTTCGGCTACAACGCGAATTACAATCACATGAGGCGCAACTGAAAACGCTTAAGAATGAACTGTCCGATCTGAAAGCGATGAAGGTAAGTTTCGGATCTGTTTGATTATAATTTATATATCCTAGTAGTTAGTTGGTTTTCGATCGCGCGAAGTAGTACCTAAGAAAGCGATGTATGAATTTTAGCAAAGCGGACGCACTTCATTTTGCCGTTTTTATATTGGTCCCGGCTAACGCGGTTTAAATTAAAACGAATAAAGACGCAAGAATTGAAAGCAAAACAACCTTTGAGTTGGATAGTAAATTTTTTTAAATATAAATGTTAGATAGTTGAACAATAATGATTATTAATTATCTAATCAATGATCTTTTTCTTCCTTCAGACACGTCTAATGCGCAAAATGCAAGACGAGAGCAATCGTCACAAAGAAGAAGAAAGTCGCAAAGTTCGTGAAATAGCTCAGCTACGCAAAGAATCCCGTAAGCAATTGAACACCATTAAATCCCTCCAGGCTCAAGGAGCCGCCAAAGACCAGGTCCTGAAACGGCGTACCGAAGAAGTAACGGCTCTGCGCAAGAGTCAGCGCAATAAGCTAAGCATAAAAGCCCAGGGTCGTGTACAACCAAAGAAAGCTCTGCTCTTCAGTCCGCGACAGGCTCGCATGAAATGGGAAAATCTTCAGCGTACAATCAGTCGAACGGCCGAAAGCAAAAAGACTATTGTTCAGCTTGAGAGCGAACTCGAAAGACTGATACATGATCGCGAACAGCTTAGTCGTGACCTGGCCAATGTTCGGAACAAGCTGAAGCACCACGAAACTCCTGAGTTGATGAGCGAAGAAGATACTCTTAAGGCAAATCTGAATTATGTTCAAGAAGTTATGACACAAATTCAACACTCCATTATCGATATCGAAGAGGGCAAAGAATCGACGAACTCGAATCAGTTACAGACTCTTATCGATAATGTTCAGAGTGTCGAAGAGGCGAAATTCCTTCTTGAGAAACTGACCAATATCACAATAGCACAGACATGTGATAATACGTTGGCGCAAACCAAATTGTCGGAGAACGAAGCTCGAATCAAGGAGTTCCGTGACGAAAGTGATATTCTGCAACAGTTAATGCAACACATTTTGGCTCAAAATCCGGCTTTAACATTCTCAGATCTGTCGCAGAACTTCGAATATACGAAACAACGTTGCTCGGAATCGTGGAGTACAATCGATAGTAACAGTACGTATGACATTCCGTCCGATATGGCAAGTGTTTTGAATGATGGACATGGTGGACGTGGTGGTGGACATGATGGTGTGGTGGGAAATCATGTTGAATTGAGAAATCATCAGAATAATCGATCGAGTAGAAGTCCATCGCCAGCACCAACAATAGATCTGTGAGTAGTTTTGAAATAATTTTGCTATGTTTTGGAAAGGAATCTGGAACATTTCCATGTGAAAATAGGTGTTTTCTGTCTCGGATATTCAGGTGTTACCTGATTTATTGTAATTTTTCCGAAAGTCGCAGAATATCTCGGTACATTCAAAGTCAAAACAGATTGCATTGAATTTCGATGGAATAGGATATAGGCTTTACAATTATTACAAACCGATCGCTCAAATCTACTTGCTAAACTCAATTATAACTCCTAATGTTCCAGATTTCTTATCGTCTTCTGTATTTTCTACTAAAACCTATAATCCTTTTCCATCGAAGGCTACCGACTACTATATCGATACCGGTCAATGATAGACGTGTCCGACGAATGAATAATTTGTATGAAGCTGTTGTGAACAATGAATGAATCGAATGCGAATTGAATTGATTGAAATTTTCATTTTACTTTTATAATAGTTGATACGATTTACAAATTAATCTTCGAATTATGATTTTAGCCAAAGGTTTTAACACTTAATTTTTCATTAGAAACATATAAGCGATTTGATTTGAATGTTGTTGATTGAAATAAAGAAAATAACTTTTAATGAATTATGTATGTCAGTTTGAAGAGTGGGGGCAGAATGAAAAGAGTTGTTTGGCATCGCTTGTTAAAAATATTCTAACTTCTTTTCGAAATCGACTGTTTGTTTCGACATAAATTTCATCTCCGTTCGTGACAGTTAAGATTGTCGATTTGTGTCTGTGTTAGTGCAATTGTGGATTGTATTGAGCATAAGACTTGATATAATTGTGCGTAGAGACCTGTTTTTACCAATAAGTTTTAACTATTTACTCAGTTTCGATTTACCTTTTCACTCAAACGGCTACAATAAACATGACTGTATGTTATATTTGTGACATTGACCATAAGCAGGGCCGCAATACGCTTCACTTCGTGTGCTGGACTATCCGATTATCTCAACGCATGTCATGAAAATCTTGATTTTCTCTTCATTTCTGTCAATTCGATTAAAAGTAATATTGCTTTACTGTGAGTTGAGGTTACTTAAAATATTGCTATGTTACTTCGTTCAAAAATGGGATCATTTCCATGAGAAACGATGTAACATTATTTTATTGCAGAGTTTAATTCTGAGTGTCACTGAGTGTCCCGATTTTCCGAACTACCTTCATACTAAAACACAGCATGAGATCTGCGGGTGAAGCGTTTGCTAACCCATAATAAAGTGGCGCGTACAAAACATGAACTTGCGAGGGCTTTAATTGATTCTTCACCGGTTTTTCTAAAAGCGTCGTTGAGGAGCACCGCAATAAAAAGTGCAAAGGTTCACAGAACCATTTGGCCTCTCGTGCTTATGGTTCAGTTACATCACTCATCATCATCATCGGGGCACTACAGCCCGAATCGAGCCTTAGCCTCCTTAATACTTCGCCTCCATTCGTCTCGGTTCAGTGACCGCGTCCTCCAGTTCGGTGCTCCCAAAAGTGACTTGCTGTCAGCATCTATAGAATCCTCCCAGCGCTTGCGTGGCTTACCGACTGGCCTGGCTCCGCTCGCTCGCCCCTTGAGAGATCGTTTGGGGATTCGATTGTCGCTCATTCGTTCGACGTGGCCAGCCCATTGTAGTTTTTGGAGTCGTATGACGGTAGAGACTTCCGGGTCGTCATATATGGTATACAACTCGTTGTTGTATCTGATTCGCCATCCATCTTCTTCCCGTATTGGACCGAGGATCGTTCGCAATACCCTTCTCTCGAACGTATTCAATGCTTTTTCAGACCCCTGGGTCAGTGTCCAGGTTTCGCTTCCGTAGCATAGCACAGGTCTAATAATTGTTTTGTAGATGCGAAGCTTCGTATTCCTGTGTACGCATCGAGATTTTAAAGTGGGAAGCACCGAAAAGAATGTCCTATTGGCTAATTGAATCCGTCGTTTGATTTCGTCAAACTCATTCCCATCCTTCGAGAGGTTCGTCCCTAGGTACACGAAGTTGTCTACGTTTTCAAGTTTATAGTCCCCTATCGTTATGTTTTGTCTTATTGGCGTCCTTTTCCTTGATTGAGTCATAACTTTTGTTTTTTGTTCGTTAATTTGAAGACCAACTTCCTTGGCGGTTTCGTCTAGAGCTACAAATACTTCCATGGCATCGTTGAACGAACGTGACATAATGTTGATGTCATCAGCGTAAGCTACTAGCTGTGTCGACTTAAATAATAGAGTTCCTCTCGTGTCAACGGGGATTTTTCTGATGACGTACTCAAGCGCTAAGTTAAAGAGTACCGGAGCTAATCCATCCCCTTGTTTTAGCCCTGCATTCGTCGAAAACGAGTCGGTCATATTATTCTGAATCAGCACTTGTGACGTGGAGTCGGTCATGGTCATTTTCACCAGTCGTACCAACTTTGCTGGAATTCCGAACTGCAGCATGATGTTATATAATGCAGTTCGGTTGATGCTGTCGTACGCTTGTTTGAAGTCGACGAATATTTGATGGACATCAATGTCCCAGCATTTTTCCAAAATTTGTTTGACCGTAAATATTTGGTCAGTTGTCCATCTTCCACGTCTGAAACCACCTTGATATTCACCAAGAATTTTCTCAGCGTGATGGGAAATCCTTAACTCTAAAATTTTTGTCAAGAGCTTGTACGACGTACAAAGTAGTGATATGCCCCTGTAGTTTTCGCATAGCAGTTTATCTCCTTTCTTGTGAATGGGACATATAACGCTTTTTCGCCACTCATCGGGCATCGTTTCTTGTTGCCAGACGCCTGTCACCAATCCATGGATTGCCCTTAAAACGGAAATCCCGCCTGTCTTCAGGAGCTCCGCAGGGATACCATCGATGCCCGGTGCTTTGTTGGATTTCAAGCGGTCCATGGCCTGTTGGACTTCATCTAGTGTAGGAAAGTGAGATGAGGCACTGTCAAGGTATGTGCCAATTAATGATGGCGATTCGTTGGGTGCGGGGACATTTCCGTTCAATAATTGCTGGAAATAGGACGCCCATCTTTCCTTCACCTGTTCTGAGCCACTTATGATGCTTCCATCGGCAGCCCTACATAGGCTAGTTCGTAGTTTAAAGCCTTGTTTTAAGTGCCTCACTACTTTGTACGCTTGTCATTACATCACTCGGCTAATTCTAAATCCAACGATTTGAATTTTTCCTTTTGCCAAATGATAAAAATATTAAAAATTAAATAAAATTTTAACATCTATCCATATTCGCAGTGATCATTCATCGAAAATTCGGCGAAGAACTGCACAACCGCAAGATCTTTTGTTTGGCGATGCCGAAAATCACATGGATAAGGCAAGCTATTTTCGTATATTTTTCAATTGAATTTAAATAATGTGACTAATTTGTTTTCAGAATGATGTAATGACACGTTCATACACTCAACAAGAAAGTGCCGGTCGCAGTTTTATTCCATTAGCAAGAGTTCCAAGTGCACCGGGTTCCTTAAAGTAATAAAATATATCTTTGTGTCTAATATGATTTTGTTTTTGGTTTTCAGAGTTGATTGTTACTTAAAAATATATCTCCAATATTCTTCTCTTATTTCAGGCAAGCATTACAAAATAGCACTGCGTCTCCATCCTTAGCCCGTAAGCCGATCGATGCGACCGGTCCGAACGCTGTACCATTGTCACCTCGCGTCAATCGACGAGCATTTCCTAATAAAGGCTCACCAGGATTGTAAGTATTGTTACGAATGATTTTCGTTTTGATTTTATATACATATACACTTTTTGGAGGTAATGAAAAAAGAAAAACACATGTTTAAGAATTCATGATAGCTTTCCCTTCTATATATCAAAGATTTCGAACTGTAGATAGATTCATTTATTCAAATGCGCTAAGCTAGAACATATTTCCAATGCGTGGATTTAATCAAAATTGAAAAGCTAGTCAAGTGTTTCTATTCTTGAAATAGATGTTTGAAATTAAATTTATTTTTCACTATATGTATCTGAAAGTTGAATATGTTAAAGCTAAGCTCAGATAAAATCTTTAGCCACTATAGAAGTAAATCTTCTGGAAATCATATTGATTCCAAAGACTCTTTATACGCAATCAAAATTATATTTTTACGTAGACCTATCTATCAAGCATGCTGTAAATACTGCCAATTAGAATGCCATTTTGTTTCAATTCGGACGATTTATTGCTTAGTTAGTTCTGATTAGATGTTTTCCGAAATCGTTTTATTTTATAAGCTTGAGATACACAAGCACACTTACAAAAACTATTTCTTTTTGTTTCTACACTACCCCCCCACAACACATTTCTATCTATATTTTATTATTATTATTTGTGTTATTTATTGTATTTATATACTTCACAGTTTTTAAGTTTAATTGAAACTGATGAGAGAGACTGCGTGCAGATTTTGTAATTGTGTATAGATATCTAGTAGGAAACCATAAAACCCAGTTTTAAGCGTAAATTAGAAATTTATGTACTACAAGTTCGTTAAACAAATGCGTAAGTCAAATGATGTGCAATCGCATCGAAAGTGATTCGACGAAAATATCAACAACAACCACTATATCGTCAGCTATACGAAAAAAAACCAATGCTTTTGTAATTTGCTTTGCAAATTTCAACAACGACAACCGGTTATTGATTGAATTTAGTTTTGTGCTACTAAATACTAATTTATTTATTTTTTAATTTTATAATATTTTGATTAAATACAAGATATGTTTGATATGAACTTTCCATCTATAATGAACGTATGTAAAAAAAAAGAATGATAAATAATTTTAACGTAGTGTTTTATGAATACGAAAACTGTGTGTTTGCCATAAAAGCATTTGATTATTTCCGTGATTGTATTATAGTCAGTAAAATTTCAGTTTCTTTTGTAAATTATAAGAACATTTTCGCTAAATATGACATAGAAAGTGTAATTGTTTTAACTTTTGTTTTAGTTTATTTTGAATAATAACAATTTGATTTTTTTTAAAGATTTCTGGTGCGTTTAGATTACAATTTGAAACCAGGTCCAATACAAATTTTGACAGAGTGATTTTGTTTTTTCTGTTTTCAATTGGAAAAAAATTATTTTCGATATTGAGTATATCTTTCCTACTGCCCCTATACAGTAGTATTTGATTTTGCTATTTTAAGTACAGTTTTCGTCGAGTAAGCATAATTATTCTGCTCCAAGTTGTTTCGAAGTGAAGTGTTATGTCTCATTACTTTGTTGCATTGAAATATCTGTGGTTATAGACAAACTAAGTCTTTGAAATCATTTCCGTCTTTTTTCCTGGAATCATATAAAAAAAAAACTGTCATGGAAACGACTTGCATTTCTCTTATTTGTTTTATTTCTCAGCTTACTACGAACAGTTACTAAAACTTAAAATTAGCCTTCAAGCTACCAAAAAAGATATCTCTGTAAAAAAAAACCTTCTGCAAGGTCCCAATAACTGCTTCAATAGCATTGATTTTGATCGATCTTCTATTACTATAAACCCAAAAAGGATAGTATGATAAATTTTGATGTTTAACACAACCAATCATTGACAATATTCGTTGGTTAGACTGCGATCACTTTTGAATGCAAAAACAGTGTAATTTATATCACATTCCTGAGTTGCACTCTACGCTGGCTATTAATTCCTGTCATAAAACGGAAATTTCGCATTAGCCATCTAGCCTTGGCGCCATTCGTTATATTTAGGGTTTGGACCAGAGCTTTCGTTACCAATTGTTGCCATTGGTTCGCGGTAAGATGTATCTCATGAATCCATTTCATGAAGCTTGGAACTGTTATGTGCTTGGAGCTAAAGCCAGTTGCACGGTTCTATATATTTTAAGATGGTAAGGGTGCTGTTGGGGTGTCTTTCGATTGCATCAAACAGTTTTGAGAGATTTGTCACATATGTGCTTGTCTATGGTTTCTCTACGTAGGGCTTTGTATATGTCGGTGTTTCTGATGTACCAGGGTTCCTTTGTAATTTTTCTCCTGGCAAGATTTTGGCGAATCTGGAGTTATCATTTGTTTTTTTTTTTTTGTAATTGATAAAATATAATGCTTTGAGAGATGATAGTTAGTCCGATGATCTACTTATAGATAAAGGTTCTGCTTTATTATTTAATTTTTTTATGTAAATAGTGGGTATTCCTGGTTCAGTAATGTCTTGGCAATTATTCGATTGTTTTGTATGTTCGTATTTCATGATAGTATATTGTCAAAAGTTTGTCCCAAGTGTTTAACTGTTTTTTCCCCTCCATTCGTCTACGGTCAGCTGACTTGGATTTTGTTGTAATCGTCTCGTCACAAAGATTACTTGTGTTTTTTCCCGCGTTAATGCGTATCTTTCACTTTTGGAAGTATTTCATTACGGTGTCTATGTTTTGTTTAAGGTTTGTTGTTATAAGTTCCCCCTTTTGACTTGTGTAGCAGATGCAGATGCCGTCTACAAACAGAGAGATTTTTGTTATGGGCACCGTTGGGATGTCTGCAGTGTATAGTGTATACAACAGTTGAAGAAGCGGAGAACCTTGAGAGACTCCAGCTTCTATTAGCCATATACTGGAGAGGCTGTCGTTTAATCTGACAGAAAAAGTTGTGGTTTTCCGAAATAATCCCATCATATATATTCAGGATTTCAAAATATAAAAATAATTTTTATTATAAGGCCTGCATGACAGGCTACCAGTTCTTTGATTTCTGCTGTTTCCGTTTGGCGAATCTCTTCATCTCTTTGAGACTAGAAAATTGATAGCTCTTTCCTTACTCTCTTCCTCCTAATCATAATACTCAGTTATTGATGGATTTTCTTTGAATTGTGTCTGCAAAAGCTTCGGCTTTTCCAGCGTTGTCATCTTTGAGGCCGTTGGGGCCGTGGGTTGCTGGTGTCGCAAGTTTGTTCTTCTGCCTGAATTATTTAGAGCAAGTTTTTTTGCGAGTTTTTTTACTTAAGCAAATACAATATATATAAACACGATAATTGATAGTAAATCGTTCTATGACGCTAGACTTATGGTCTGGGTTTGTACATCAAACCTAGAAAATTGGCGGAAAATTACTAATAATTTCTGAATTAAAATACGAGTTATCTAAAAACCTCAAAAACTTTTACGAAGCCAGTTATAAACACTATTTGATGTTAAATATGCCCAAATCACGATCTACCGTACTTTAATCTTTCAAAAGATTGCTTGAAAAATTTAGAACGTATGAATGTGTGGTACAATCCATAAACACTGCTTGATTTGTTTTTCTTAGCATTGTTTGTGATCTCGTGAATTTGCATGATGCCTGCTGCTACTTGTTGTTGCCTGCTTATTTCGTAATTTTAATTTGTAGATAGTGTTTTATGTCCGCTAACCATCACATCGTTCATAAAACGTAACATTGTGGCTTTAAAATTGAAATAAAACTACTTAAAATAATTTTCATATCGACTTGCTCTAAAATTCATTCGAATTCATTTAAACATCCATCAAACCACCTCGTGTCCAAATAACCTGATATTAACTCAGAGAGGAAGATGTAACAACGCCAACACATTCACCGCCCGTCTATCGACGAATGACATCACGTGAAGATGCCGTTGCTGATGTATTCTCACGCTTAGGAGCAGGGATACAAGATCCATCGCCTGGTGGAAATATTCAAAAATACACTGGAAAGGTTTGTTCGTTTGATGTAATTTGTATTTGAATCACTAACGCATTGTTAATAATATTTCAGAGTCGTGCTGGAGTTCCCCTCTTCTGTACTCATACCGTTTTGGGCCACAATAACTCAGTCCTATCAATTAAGGTTGATGATAGTATACTATTTACGGCTGCTGCTGATCGAACTGTGAAAGTTTGGGATTTGGAAAAGGATACTCCGCAACATTGTCTGGCCACACACCCGGGACCTGTGATCGCAGTTGATTACGATCGAAAAACGAACTTAGTGTTTTCTGCTTCGGGGCCTTATGTTCGTGTTTGGGATTTGCGAGCCAGTAATATTCGCGCTATTAAAACTCTATGCTCGTCAGGACAAACTTTAACTGGTAATGCAAACATCAGTGTGGCGCAGAGCGGCGAATCTCCAATTACAGCCTTAAGTATGGGATCGTCGGGTAACTTATATGTTGCGGCATCTGATAAAGTTCGAATCTGGGATCTAAAGAAGTATGTTTTCATTATAGCAGATAATTTTATGTTTCTTAAATGTATCTTCTTCATTCAATCAGCCTTACGTGTCTCGGTAAACTTTCCGGTGGCCACCAGGCAGCTGTTATGTGCGTAACAGCTTGGGAAGGTTCGAGCAACACGGATTTCGTAGCAACTGGTTCGAAAGATCACTACGTGAAAGTATTTGAAGTTCCTTCAGCAGGTGGTGTTGTTTATCCACTGTTGAATCTAGAACCACCACACTATGATGGTGTACAAGCTTTGGCTGTGGCTCAAGATGCCTTGGGTGCTGATGCAGAGTTATTTTCCGGGAGTAGAGACTCAGGGATCAAACGATGGGATCTTCGGAATGGAGAACTCAAACAGGTACGTGATTGATCATGTGAATAATATATAAATTCAATATGAATTGATTTTTGTATAACCAGGATCATGTTATAACGAAATACATTTTCATCAAAATAAGCAAAATAGCAGGATTAATTTTTGTGTAGGATTGTTGTTTTTATATATTAAATTTTCATATTGTCATATTGATATGAAAGATGTGTGGATGTATGTGATCAGTTTTAGCTATTTTCCTGTCACGTTGTATGTATGCCATCTTTGGTGACAGGTTTAGAGTGAAATTCCATGTGTGGAGTATTCAATATGTCGGGTATAAATGACTGGTATACATTTTATTTGTTTATTGCTCTTGCCATGATTGTACAGCTGGTGGCTTTATGTTAAGGCATGCTCAGCTTGGGGTGGACACTTATATGTGAATTTAGTTTCTATTTCGCTGGTTCATTCTAAAATATTTAAAGCGTTGACTGAACAATAAGCAAAGATGCTGCAACATATCTTTTGCTCAGTAATAAGTTATAGTATGTGAGGACGTGAAGATAATTGGATTAAATATGCAAATTATTTCTTGATTTTGTCCAACAAAGAATACATATACATTCTTAGCAAATAAAAAGGCTGTTGATTTTCTAAATATTAATTTACAAAAATATGTTAGTTTGAACGACTAGATAAAGATTTG
The DNA here is from genome assembly GCA_963978885.1 of Nemotelus pantherinus. Classification (NCBI taxonomy): domain Eukaryota; kingdom Metazoa; phylum Arthropoda; class Insecta; order Diptera; family Stratiomyidae; genus Nemotelus; species Nemotelus pantherinus. The sequence continues at coordinate 69,793,199 of OZ022266.1, read as the reverse complement.
ACAACGAATCATTTAAAAGTAAATTTAAAGGTTTTGGCTTATTTGTAGCATATTTGTTCAATGCAATGTAGATAATATTTATACATGTGATTAGCCTTCGCGTCCCATACAGAGCTATTTTTTGCCTCTAGTATAGATGACCAAATCTTGCCCCCCCAGATCCCCGGGTGACCTATCAGTCCGTGGAGTATTTGAGATTTAACTCACTAAAAAAACACCGTCTAGGTCCCTCGAAATTCCGAGTCGGGACCCGTGTAAGCACCGCTTCAGCCCGGTCATGTTGACCCACCTATAAGTGCCCACCCTAAGGCTCAATAAGACCAATTATCTTACTTATTAGCGTCCATTATTACTTTCACTCCATTGTTGTTTTTTTAACCAAAGATGAAAGATTAGCTTGTGCGCGTGCGTCAGAGTCTCAGTTCTGTCCGCCTTTCAGCGAAAGAGATACCGTTCCTTGCGTTCTCGCGCTAATAGATCTATCGGAATTACTTCCGATATCACCATCACGATCTCTTCTGAGACCATGCGGTAGCTAAAGTCGATACGCAGAGTAACCCTGCGCTGGGCACTGGTAAGGAGTAAAAACTTTTTAGCTCGGAACGCATTTCCTCGAACAGTATACCAAGACGGAATTGGTTGTTTCTATCAGCCAGGTTTGTCTCGTCCCGCTGCGTCCGCCGACGTTAGTCAATAACCTACTCAGCGAACTGACGACTACTTAAGCCGTGTTACGGGTATGACAGTTTGTATTCTCCGCTTCATCAGCATGATATCCCTGTTGCTCAGACCGCCAGCTGGAGGTCGTGTTCGGTCATCCAACACTCCACCCTCCTAATGACTTGGTTCAGTCCAAGTTGAGCGAAATAGGCACATCTGGAACTTATTCGCCCTGCGACCTCACCCGCGTAACCTACCAGAAACACATCTGCAGGCACAACAAATCATCGTACATGATTGTCCAGAGGTTACGTCCTAAGAACGACCTGTGTGCCGCAGCTAAAGTGGCAGGCCTCCTCCTGTACGCGTCCCGAATATTCAAATAGGCCTCATGAGACCAATTAGTCGGGGTATTGAGCGCTTGTTTCCTCATTAAGTGGTTTCTTTTTAATTCAAACGGCATTTTCCTTGTGCCGAATAATTTTCATGAAGTTGAAGTTGGCTTTATGATGGATTGAAGTCAGAAGCCAAGTCAATTTCATTTTAAAATTCCAGTTATATATAACATCAACTCAAAAAAGACAAATTTAAAATAATAAGAAAAGTATATAATTATAATTCTTCCATATGCTCTTACTTTCAATTCAAATAGTCCTGATATTTCAAAAGTATTAAAAAATCTCCGATTTTTTCGCCACACAATTTCAGTCACTCAACAACGCCCACAAGGGATGGGTCTCAGGAATGGCAATCTCGGGAGATGTTCTTCTGTCTAGCTGTCGTGGTGGCATTATTCGCTTATGGAATGTTAAAACTTGTGATAGTTTAGCCGAAATGAAGACTGATTCGTCAATTAACGATATTGTGGCATCCGGACAGAGAGTGTTTACTGCATCCAGGTACGTGGCAAATTAAGTTGATTTCGTGCTATCATAATTTTTATGTAGTTTTTCTGTAGTAATTTATTTCATTATTTGGTGATTGTTATTTCCGTTCTATTAGTTCGAAAAATTGATTGCTAACCAATTCAAATTTTTGGTGAAATATAGTGAGAATTGTTTAAACAAAAAAAAAAATTATTATACATATCTAACCATCTCGATATTTTCATGTGCCCCACTCTAAAAATTTCTCTTTCTATTTATTTTCATATTTTCTTTATTTCTCGGCAACAAAAAAAATATATTGAAACAGTTCTGGTGAAGTGCGGATTTGGCGTTTTTCGCTACCTGATAATAACTTATCATCATCAATGCCATCGAATAAAAGCAATTAAACAAAAAACAATGTGGTTAATGTGAAAACTACCATAATGCTTATATCTAGACAAAAAAAAAATAATTATACGTTTACTACCTATATATGTGAATCAAAGTGCTTTTGTTGGTATCACTAACTATAATAATAATTATTGAAACAGCGTTACAGTCATTATAAAAATGCAAACTTACGAATCTATGTTTATCTATCAATATTATATAGAAAATATCAGTAATGCTTTTAGCGAAATTTGGTTTAATTTATCGCTAACTAACTTGCCGTTCGGCTTTATAAGAGCTAAATTAATTTTTAAATGGTAAGAGGAATGATTTTTTTCCTTAAAGGAATATCAGATATTTATGGAAAATATCTAAATGTATGTAAAATTACAACCGGACTAGTTGGGTTTATTAAAAAAAGGATTTAAGGAAAATGTTGTGTTATCTTTATGTGTTGTTGGCTATTCACTACACTCTGGACTACATATTTATGGTTACATGCTCAAAATTACGTATGTATTTGATTACTGGTTCCATTACCGAATGTACTCGTTGCGAAAGGATGATGTTTTGTTTCTGTCCGCCTTATTTATGTTACACTTTCAATGCTCATTATTTGAAAATGTACTTCAATTTGCATATTTATTTATTGCTCTGCTTGTCTTTAATTTATGCGCTGCACATTTTATGCCAAAATAATAATGCAATGAATTTCGATAGCAAACTTGGATTTTTAAGGTTGTCCTTATGGTGGGAATCTGAATATATACTTTTTCAATCGACATTTTCGATACGACTTCGTATACGCTTTAGAGAATTGTTTGAGTAGAGCTGAATGTTTCATGGTTTTTCCTTTGAATTTTCATATTGCGATATTGCGAACTCATAGAAGCTATGACTAAGCTTTTGAATTTTGATACGAATTTGTATTGCTTTAAAAAATTGATAGTAAATTTTAATTTCAGGCTGTTTAAGTCCGATTTTAATATATTACAAATTTTATTTTTTATCGAACACAAAAATACGTAATATATGTGCATTAACAATTGTAATTTGACTAAGATAAATTTAGACATAATTGCTATAAAATGTTGAGAGTTTTCTCTCTTTCCATTTACTATCAGTTTTTTTTCTCTTTCATCGTTCATTTTTCAAACACGCACCTTCTCCGAACACACATTTTCTATAATGCACCCCTTCACTTCAATCATTGAATTACCTTACACAATTTGCATTTATACACCTCGAATTTATTTTCAAAGAAAACATCCCTACATTTCTAAGAATAAAAACCATTTGGAAACAAATGAATTAAAATTTCACTTTAGGTTATTGGCACGTATTGTATTATGGATGTTCTTCATAATCTGGATAATGCGGGCATTGGGATTGATATCGATGTGTCCGCGTGACTATTGTCAGTGTGCCTGTTCGTGCCAGAATAGTTGGCAGGCAACTGTAGTGTAGTGTAAAATAATAATAAAAACATATAAATACAAATAAGGAGGCATAAAAAATTGATCTAGACATTGGTGGCAGTTGTGATTTTCGAAGTGCTTTGCATTGGTGCTGGAGTATATACGAGTATTTACCAAATTTTCAAAATGTTTTTGATTGTGTAAGTTAAACAATATTATGTGTACATCGAATTCGTCATAAAAACAAATTGTTAAAATTAACAGCGATGAAAAATGTAGCTTTCATAAACACCTGACAAAAATAGAAGAACCAAATTTCAATTAATATTATTTTATGATGAATTTGGCTCCACTTTCAACTGCTCTGCAGAAATGTACATATAAATAACTTTTTGGATATATCTTGCGTCTCTAACCGAATTATTAAATACATCAATTATATATTAACACTCATTTTTCTAGTATCGCTTTAACGTAAATCATGCTTTGTTCGTTTTTCTAACCTACCTTTAATGGCTCTTCTGTGCATGGAAAAAGGAAAATTTTACGAACCTTGATATTCAGTTTTCTTTGTTCGTCTAAAGAAAAAGCGGCGATTTGATATTAGGAACGAGAAAATATGGGTTCGACTTTTTTCAATGGGTTTGGGGTGCTCTATGGCCCGGCGAATGGCTTTGTTGCTTAATTTACGCAAATATGAAGGAAGAGGCGTAACTTTCGATTTCTGGTAGAGGTCAGTATTCCGGTAATTCAAATTTCGTCAACTTCTCCAGTTGTCTTGAAGGGGCCGAAGATAGAGGCACCGTATGTAAGAATGAGTCTGATAATTTGTTTGTAGGCAATAATCTTAACTCTCGAAGAGATAATAGAGTTTGGCTTGAAGATACAGCCTATGAGCTGGTATGCGCTGCCTTGTTGAGGCTTGATTGAATATGTTGGCTGAGGTCCCAGCAAGAGTCGAGGTAAATACTGAGATATTTGAGAGTTTTCGAAGTTGTAATTTCTTGGTCGTTAATAATAATTTCGACTTTCATGAGAGCTTTAACTCTCTTTCTCAAGGTCACCTCTGAAAAATATTTGGTAACTCTTGCTGGCATTTATCTGCAAGACCCACTTTGTATAATATGCAATTAATTGGTTTGCTCACCTTTGTAGCACCGCTGTTACAAAGTGCGGGTTATACTGGGGGCCTCAGCAGAAAATGTAATCCGTGTAAAGATTACCAGTTACAAATGAGGGAGAATTCCAAGAATTCAATTGAAAATTCGTAAGAGAATACTCCGCTGAGGGTGACAGATACCCTTCTGCCACTAAGAAAATTATCAACGATTTTGACTATCGATTTTGGAAAACCATAATTGATCATTTAACATAGGAGGCCTTCAATCTTAACAGAGTTGCAGGCCTTCTGTAGATCAATCATACAGGCACCCTAAACCCCCTTATTCTGGATGCTATCTTCAACTATTCTTTGCAAAATCATTAAGGCGTCAACCGTTGAGTGCTTGGCTTTAAAGGCTAGTTGTCTGCCAGGTATGTTGTAGTTCTCATCAATGGTGTTATTTAGATGTTTTCGAATTACCCTTTCGAGCAGCTTTCCCAGGTTTGAGAGTAGAGATATCGGACAGGCGTTGAGGATATTACAAAATCCTGGCGCTATTGGGGCAAGGATTATTTTTGCACGCTTTCACGCACTGGGAAAATACCCAATGTTTAGGCGAGAGTTAAATAGGAGAGATGTTCGAAGAAACATATAGGAAGCGTCTTAAACACTTTTTAGAGGAAATGGTTGCCATAACCTACAGAAGACTTTTTAGAGAAAATTGTCGACATAGCCAATTCATAAGCATTGTCCCCTCGGTCTCCACAGCGCGACTGCGAACAAGCATTGCAACAACCTCCGAAGATGACGAGACCAATTAAGGATGCTTTCACTTGGTAAATGATCGTGAACTAATTCAGAGCCTCTGAAGTGGTGGGGGTATATATACCTACAAATGTGACTTATTCATTCCCTATTTGAATGCTAATGCTGACTGCTGGGATCAAATGTCTTTGTATTTTGATCCGCTCCTTGACTAGGAGACTGTTCCTCGTCTGTTGGCGTTTGGATTATCTGAAGTATCCTCACGGCTGATTTTGTATCATTACTACCTATGGACTTTATTGAGATTAGTCTCTGACGGGAAAAAAATACCAGGACCCTCTTCTTTCAGGAGTTCCTGATCAAAGTTCCTTTTGCACAAGCGAACTAAAGTAGCTATGCTTAGGACTGCGAACTTAAGGGGGCGCATTATCATCTAAACGAAGTGCGAGCGAGATAAATGCATTTCGTTTCTCAGATTGACATGAGAGCTTCCCGAAAATTGGGTGAAATCCTTGATTTGATGCACCAGATTACAGCCAAAAAGATTTTGATATTCTACAAAGACTACCAATCGATAGAAGACTGTAGTTTACTCGCAGTAGAATTAGTTGCTTGAATTGGAAGGCTAGCGGGTTTTTTTGCGCGATGCCTTTTTTATTTTCGGCCACAAAATGTCTGGCATATGAAACACCATGCCGAACAGTATTGCGTACTGCTGCTGTAACGAGGTCACACTATTTTCACGCACCAGGATCCAAAAATTTTGTTACATGTGTAGTATTTTTGATATCATCATATAAAAATTGATAAAATAAAATAATTGTAAAAACTAGATAATGCTTTCCTTGGATGGTTTCCTTGCGTGCTTTCGCCACTTTGTCTCTATGTTCTTGGCCTTCGAACAGCCCTTGTAGCTTACTTGGTGGCCAGTCTACACGCGGACTACTTGCGCTCTTTAATAAGTTCGGTGGTGTCAGTACCACCGTCCACCATCACAGTCAGCTATTTTCTTTTAAATAAGCAAAACCCGGCAAATCTGGCCGCTAAATAATGCCAAACGCGTCTAAAAATGCCTTGATTTATATAAATTTATATAAATTGGGAGAGTTCGATCCAATTTTTCTTTATTGAATCTGCGTACTAGGCTTTGGGTGCATAAAAATGAAAATTTATTTATATTTCTGGTCAAATAAGATTTCTGTTTTACGGTCCAGTCAGTCTCTGCAGTTCCTAATTAATTTGATTTTATCTCCCCTTGACTTCTTCAGCTGCTCTATGGCTGGCTTCGTAGATCCATGGATATGTTTCAAAAATTAACTATTGTACGTAATAACTAGTTAAATAACTTATGCAAAGTTTTTTTAGGTTTTTTTGTAATGTAATGTAAATATTTGAATTTAAATTTAGAGCAAAACTATAATTGGAAGATAAATTTCGGTACGATAGATGAACAGGAAGATAAGTGTCAGAAGGAGTGAAAAAGAGAAGTCAAAGTGTACACTTTAATTATTAGATCGAAGTCGCTTTCATGTGATTTAATCACAAGGATTCTATTGTGAGCGGATGATTATTTTCGCTGTTATAAAATATTCTTTAGCGGGTTTTTCATTTTCAAACACGGGGTTTTCAAAATTTTGTTACATGCGTAGTGTTTTTGATGAAATCATCATATAAAAATTGACAAAATAAAATAATTGTAAAAACTAGATATTGCTTTCCTTGGATGGTTTTGATGAATTATCGTTTTGTATCAAACTAACAACACAATACAAAATGTTTCCAAAAGACACTAACTCGCACTAATCGCCTCATTCATTTGAAAAATTGTTTATCATTCAAATCGTAAAATTTCATAAAGAGCTAAACTTGTATCTGTTCTAAAAATGTATATTCTTCATAAAACAAAGTAAATGTCATGCTTGTATCTTTGTTCAGTCTAAAAAAATTAAAATTCTTACCATTAACGCTTTCTATTTTCCTCTTTCCCTATATCATTGAACATTCTTGATTTGCTTTGGCCATGCCTGTTGCACAATTCATAATTTTCTTTGAAAAGAAATCTAATTTAATTTTCTTTCGCTTTTTTCTCTCTCTTATGTTCCTGCTACCGTTCCGCACACACAATTTGTTGTCGTTGTCGAACCACTACACATACTCACAGTACGGGAAAAGTACGAATCTGGCGATTTAAAACGGCATTGAAACGACAATATTCGCTTGAGGATAGCTGATATTCAAGAATCCGTGATAGTCACAACGAAGACTACATACCGCCATTTCGGCGTAGCAATTCGACAGGATCGAGCTCAACGATTACATCAAGTTCTAGTATTAAATCAATTTTAACGGCAGCCGCTGCATCATCACAAATGTCTTCATCATCATTCCTATCACCATCAGTAGCAGCAGTGATAGCACCATCATCATCGTCATCAGCGTCATCAAATTATCCGATACCGCCACGAACAAGAACTGCATCGCTCCTGGCACTTCGAAATGCTGAAGGCTCTTCGACTAGTTACGGCAGTAATCGAATTTTCAATCGATATCAAATGGGCGGGCCAACAATTAGTGCAGCAGGTCCATCAGTTCCTCTGAATCAGCGATACGTAAGCTCGAATTTGCGAATAAGTCGGGATCTGCAAAGACGATTCGAAATGGTAGCTGCAACTTCCACAGCCCTACCATCGTCAACAACAATACCGTCGTCTTCTTCGTCCCATAAATCCCGAATACCGAGTCGAACGTCGTTACTCAATCGGACTAGGCTGACTGCATTTTCAAGCGGCCTAATGACTTTCAGCAAGAAATTATGATTTGAATTTTATTGTGTCGTTTGGTCGTTTATTTTGCTTGTTTTTTACTATGTTCGAATATTAATTTATTTATTTTACATTGAATATACACGAGTGTATGGTTAATTTGCGCCTGGAATGATGTATACATGCCTATGTAAAGCATAGATTTATGATGAGTTTGTTGGTGTCGAAGCTATATTGCTTTTTGTATTTTATGAAGTGAATGGAGCATATTGCAACAATTGAAGGTTAATGCTTGTCGAACTTCGAAAACAAAGGTCCTATTCGAATATGACTCTGACTTCTTAACCAAAAGTACCGCCAATTTTGCGTATTCTTCATACACTTTAAAGTTCTCATCCTTTAATTAAAATAGTTTTGTCAATAGTCCAGCTTATAAATACTTTTATGTAAGCAATTCATTTGTACAGTCTTTCATTTCACGTTCTACTTTATCGAACTACACAGACAAAACCCGAGGCTCATTTTGCTCTAATACAAATAGATATACTAGACCACGTAACCTAGGCAATAATAATTATAAATGTTTTTAATATATTCAGTATACGAATGAACAAACAATATACTACAATAATAATATATTTTTCTACAAACACACAAATTAATTCATAGCAGAAGCTTACTGGAAAAATTCTAGATTAAGTTTAACAATCCTTTCTGAATCAAATGATACCTTATAGAAGACTATGAAAATTTTCACAACTAAAAACCATTAAAAATTCTGATATCAAACATAAAATACAGGCACATTTAAGTAGAAGTACAGGTGATGTGGATTTACTGAAAATCGGATTTTGTGTAACAATAATAAGCTTAAGTCGAGTGCTTGAAAATCTTGATCAAAAGGATGTGTGTATGAAATTTGTAGTAATGGCCCACAACACAACCCATTGTTTGGAAGAGAAAATTTGATATGAAAATGGCAACAAGTATATGTATATTTTTGATGTTAATTACAATTTTCACGATTTCACAAAATTTCAGAGGATTTTCGTGGAAAAGTGTTGTGAGCTGATGAGAAAGAGAGATGAGAATAAATCAACCAAAACAATCACAAAAACAAACAAAAGTTTCTCAAACGATTTTCCTTTAGATTGAATAGTTAGCTATGCAAAGAACAAATGAATTCAGTTTAATTTATTTACTTAAAAAATGGTATATTATTTGATTAAACGTGTGAAACTATGTGATTAAACGACAACTTTTTTCTTATTTCCTCTCAATAAAATGATTTGTAATCTTATGGAATGTATTTCACGGGAAACTCTGTTGTCACACTAACAGAACAAAATATGTCTAATCAAATTCGATAAGAATTTATGATACATATGTGTGTTATTACTTATCTATCGACTATTATGATCAAAATTCAACTCGAAATTCACAAAATACAAATGCTGTGGAAGTTGTGAAATTTAAATAAAATCGCCAGATCAGATAGAAATTTTAAAAAAAAGTAACAAAAATCTGTATTATTTTTGATTTATTTACATAATATTTTCATTCTAGATTTAATACTTGTGTATGGAAAATATTTTGAGAAATTATCAATATACAAAGATTTCATTTACTTGGGATGTTTAGGTAAAAGCGAATGAAATTGAATGTAAGGATTAGGCAAACAGAACAAATTTACTAATTGCGTATAGTGTATGATAAGATCGTGAATAAATATATAAATTTATATGTAAATGTTGATAATGAAAATGAAAAGTGAACGTATGATAAATAAAAACTAAAATTTCAATAATTAAAATTGACCTGTGTTTTGTTATTATTCTAGTTTCATTATTCTGATAACATATATTTAGAATTTCTTCTTCTTCGCGTAAAACCTGATAAAGAGAAATGAATTGTAGGTAATAAGTAACATTTCGAAGTTTTATGAGGTAAATTTATGATCGGTATTTTTATTGGGGATTGAAATTGAAGGAGATGCGCTTGAACATGCTTCAGAAATGATAAGTTTTGTTTAGTAAATTGTGATTATGAATCTAAATCAGATCTTTGAAGTTACTATTAAATCAAGCTGAATTGTTTATCACACATTAGCGCATATGATTTGGCGACAGTGAAGTTTTAGTGAATTTCTAGGTACCAATATATTTGTGTGCAAATAAGATATTTGAAAAAAATAAGTGTAGCGAAGGAAAATAAATAATGTTTGACTTTGATGTGTTGGATATTTTAAACCTCATGAAATGAATGCCTAGAAGTAGGGAAACAAAGTTAGTAAAATTTTGAATTGAAGTACCTTGCCGTAGAGTCAGTACATCATTACAAAATTTACAGGACTCATTTGTGAGCATAAAACTAGCTCGTGTGGCTTTTGATGAGTTTATGGGCAACCTAGTAGCTTTGCCAAACATTGACCAATCCTTCTAAATATTGAACATCCTGGATTTTTTACTTTTTATAGGAAAGAAAGCAAATGATTGAAAAATTCGTCGAAATTAAATTTTCAAAATTCTTGATCGCATTAGACTTTGATCAATATACATTTATATCTGATCTTAGCTAAACTGACCTTAACTTACCCTGCCCAGGAGTGCAAAAAAACGCACCTAATGCTACTTTCCTAACTAGCTCGCGATAGAGACCGAAAAAAAGCGACTTATATTTTAAATTTTCAATAAATTGACAATATTCCCTAGCACCTCTTTGAGAATAGAGCTTGAGTAGCCTAGTGGGTAGAGCACTGGCTTCTTGCGTGTGGGGTCCCTGGTTCGAATCCAGGTTCGGACGAGGGTCCACGCACCAAGCTTTGAGTTCACCTAGCTCTGATTAGGTACCTGATTTAAATCAGGGGTAAAGTGAGTCGTGGAACTAATCACTCCACACTCGTATCCACAATGGTTAAAAAAGTTGTAATGAAGCTCTCTGCCAGCTTCAACCCCTAGACCCGTACGAGGGTTGTCGTGGGATCGCTTTACTTTACCTCTTTGAGAATGAAAGATTTAGTTGTTTAAATAGATACCAGTGAAGCATTGGCTGTGGATATTCCTTGAGGATCAGTTCTCTTTAAATTGCAGCGCGCTTGGGCCAATTACTAGGTTTAATAATTGCATCATTTGAAATACACTAGCATATACATCATTAAATATACTATTTGCAATATAAGATACAATCTCAAATTTTTTTTGCCAAGTAACTTCATCAGACGGGTAATTGTCATGCTGTGGCTTTTTATCAGTGGATGTTTGCCCTTATTGTTTATTTATAATTTGAATTTTGAAATGTTTAAAGGCTTAAAATATTCTTAAAAGTATCAACAATTTACCTATTTATCTATAAAGAAAATCGATATTTTTTAAAATCTTAAAGTGCTGTAAACCCTTAAGTCATTTTGGCTCGAATGTGTTCTTTGCGAATATGTAGAAAAGTTTCACTGTATACTGCAAAAGTTGAAGAGGTCTCTCCACGCTATGGCTATTTCTCACTGGCTACCATGTGCTTCTGTTTACTTTACTCCTGCTTTAAAGATAGAGCTTTGCGATCAAATAACTAACTACTACACGAAGGTATTCGATGTGATTTTGTGCGTTGGGGAGGCTGTAAATGTGCGGTAACTGTGAATTTAAAGAAACTCGTTTCTATTTGAATAGCCGTTGCTTTCATTCCTCAGGGGTTCGGAATCTGTGTTGGACGATATGCTTCCTCACGAGGATTGGTGCCTCCTTTCATGTCTGATAGATTGTCGTTTCCATAAATGGAATCCAAAGTAACAATTTTTCTCTTCTAAGACGTTACAAGAGTCTTATGAGAAGAAACCTGAGAGCAGAGTTATAGTAATTCCAGCCTTCTACAGTACTGCTAGAACGTAATGAGTGTGCTACTAGTATTAAATGGCGCATTTATGAGAGCTATTCTAGTCTTATAAAAATGTTTTAATTCTTATAATGAGACTAATATAGCTCTTACTGTGTAACTCTTACAAATCTTATAAGTGTACGAAAGTACTTTTGTAAAGATGTTATTGTGAGATAAATTTTTTTTGGATAAAAGTTGCACTCTCCGTACCAGAATCGCTAGAAAGAGAAAAATAAAAAAGCCCCGTACACATAGGACCAAGACCAGCGGCCAAGCTATTCGTTGGCTTGGATTCGATTAGTGTGTACGAAGTGCCAACCTTGGCGTTGGGCTTGGTTGCCGTTCGCTCCGCCGGCGGTAACATCAAAGCGTTGGCGATATATTGGCCTTGGGCCTTCGTCGTAGTGTGGACGATTCGTCGAGTTGGCTGCCATTAATACCGAGTAGTGTGTTGAGCTGGGCTGTTTTTACTAATGTTCGGCGGCCATTTTAGTGATATTTTTAATATACCTATTATTCCGTGCACAAATAATTTTTGCAAAAATAAAGTTGACGAAATAAATCGAACGTGTTTTAAATGCGAATCGGATAATGTTGTGGAATTTTTTTAACTCCATGTGTGCGCTAGGCGCCTAAAAAGAACACGGAAAAATTTGAAAAATTTTTAAATTGCGATAACTTTTGACAGAGCTATTCAATCATTACGAAATTTTTAGGACATAATGATATTATTTGATTGTAAATTTGTGCAGCATTTAATGAGCGTGTTGGCAACCCTGTAGCTAGGGCAGGTACTGAAAATGAAAGCCTCCAAATCATCGTCTCTCTTGAAAAAATGCCGCTTCTTCAAAAAAAAAACAATCATATGTAAATCTTATGCTTTGTTTATATAGTCAAAGTACAAAATTTGGTATGGTACAACGGGCACGCCTGGTAACCCTTGCCCAATTTACCTATATTTTTAGCATCGAAAACTTCTGTTCACGGAAACTCACGATCCGATAATCAAAATGAGTTGAAATTTACAGAATGTATTGGTCTTAAGTAGGACCAGGTCTGATAGAAGCGATTTTGAAATGCGGGTGATTCTGTGCCAGTGGTGCCATCTCGAAAAATCACTAAAAAAAGATATCTGCTTTTAGCCCTATAAATTCTGATTGAATCGTTCGTTTTTGACGAAATTCACACAGTCGCTGGACCATAATTCAACCACGTTTGGTAGAAATTTGGTTGAAAAATTTGGTTGGAGCTGCCAGCTATGATAATTTTGGTGTCTTAAATTTTGAAAATTCCTGAGGAAAATAAAGCTCTTTGCCCTATAGCTTTCAGTAGAGTCATGGTATCTTAATGAAATTCATATGGCAAATTAATCTTATTGTAGGCAATATTTAGCAATAATCAGGATTAGTTGAAATTTGTAGAATGTGTTGGTCTTAAGTAAGACCACATCTGATAGAAGTGATTTTGAAATGCGGGCAATTTGGTGCCAGTGGTGCCATTTTGAAAAATTACTAAGAAAAATAACTACTATTGGCCCTATAAATTCTGATTTAGTCATTCGACTTTGACGAAATTTACACAGTAGTTTAACCACGTTTGGTAGAAATTTGGTTGAAAAATTTGGTTGGAGCTGCTAGCTATGGTCATTTTGATGTCTTAAATTTTGAAAATTCCTGAGGAAAATAAAGCTCTTTGCCCTATAACTTCCAGTACAGTCATTGGATCAAAACGAAATTCAAATGGTAAATTGAATTTTTGTAGACAATATTTAGTAGAAATTTCATTTCAAAACAATGATAGGGTTGCCAGCTATGTTTATTTTTGTATTTTTTTTGGCACACCTTTTGAAAGAGATTTTAGCATAGAATTTTCAAATCGTAGTGATCTTATAGTGAAAATAAACACCAAACATTAAGATCTAGAAAATTTGTAAACTTTTGCGAATGGTAACCGTAAATTTATTTGTATCCCAATGCAGTCATCGGATCAATACGAAATTCGCAGAGCAGGTTGACTTCAACGCAAGGCAGATGCGAAATATTTTTGGCTTCGGTGCTAGCAAAGGGTTCGAGCACTAGGCCTTTTTGTTATTTTCGTTCCAATAAATGCTTGCATTAAGTATTTTCATCACTAACATTTCCAATGAAAATAAATAAACATTGTTTAAATTTTCTAAGCTTTGGACATTTTTCGTATGGCAACCCCAAACACCTTTCTACCGCAGTAACTTTCGATGAAGTCACCGATATTAAAATAAGCTTAGATTCTATTATTACTTAGGATGTATTAGTTTTAAGTAGGAAAAGTAAGTAGTGGTAGAATACACACTCAAAATCTGCACAAATCCTCTACTGTTCTTCGAACATTAGTGTTTCTAGCGGTTCTGATGCGCTAGGGTTTTTTTGTATATTGTCAAATATAGTGCATGGTGTCGAAATGCGTTCTACTACCATAAATGCATTCTACTTTACAACACCAATTTAATCGCTGTCAATCACTAGGCGCACAATGACACTGAACCCGAACCGCATCCAATGTCTTGGCTCTAAGCCATTGGTCCCTGTGTAAACGGCAGGACCAACACCAAGGCCAAAGGCCAACATTCGATCAAACTGTCATTGGCCGTTCGTTGGCCGTTCATTGGTTGTATGTGTACGCGCCTTAATAAGAACCTTTTAATAAGAATTAAAGCCCATGAGAGCTCAAGTTTTATAAAAAGTGTAATATATGATTAAAAGATTTCAAGCACTTATAAAAAGAACATAAAGTTACTTTGTTATTAGAGAACAACTCTAAAAGCTTTAACGTCTCAGACTAAGAGTGTTATGAAAGTCGGCTGAAATCTCCTTACAAATGCTTTACTCTATAGAGTCCAAGTGGCTTAGTAAAGTCTTATAAGACATCTCAAGAGCTAAATTCTGGAGATTATGTTAGTTGGGATAGTTGAAGATTCGAACCTGATGTTTCGATTTCAAGAAAGCTTCTTCAATCGCTCAAAACTCGTATTCCTCCACATATTTCAAGAAGGATGGAATTCGCATTCCACGTAAGGCCCTGGATTCTTGCCCTGGATCATTTTCAACATCATCCTCTTCATTATTTTATGGTTTTGCTCTTTCATGATCGCGAGAAACTGCTTCATTAGTTTTTGGCACATGGCGGCGATTGAAGATTTTTGCACTTGCAAGAAAGGAGTTTTTGGGCAGTTTTATTTATGATTTTCAGGGGGAAAGTGGAGACGGTGGCCACTTTGCTGAGTTGATTCTTGATTGATTCTTTTTGATGTGATTTTGAATGATTCTTTTTGATGTTTTTTTTTTTTTGGGAAACTTCCGTAGCTTGCTGGATGGTCCCCAACACAATTAATGCATTTTGGTTCCTACTCAGACTACTTCATAAAGAATTTGTGGTCGTGACATTTGACGCATTAAGGTTGTTTGAGGATTTAAATACTGCTGGTAGTTAAGGCATTGTCCTTGGCCAGCTTAAGGTTTTTGTGGTTCGACTTGGTGAAACTAAAATTATTTGAGGATTTAAATACTGCTGGTAGTTAAGGCATTGTCCTTGGCCAGCTTAAGGTTTTTGTGGTTCGACTTGGTGAAATAAGAAACAAATAGCCTGACTATTAATTTTTCCTTTTTGTGAGAAAATTACTCTAGTTAATTTCGAAAATAAATTTCCATTCACTAAATAAAACACAACAAAAGATTGGAAGCTCTGTTTTTGCAGTAATCGGGAATATGCCCTTACAGACTTTTTATGAAGATAGTTGGATGTTTCTCCTCAGAGCAACAGTACTTATGGTACTAAGTTTTCAATTCAGTGAAGATTTTAGTGACCTCCCTGTAGACATTAGGGATTTGAGAAGAGATTTGTATGCCGAAATAAATTCTCTTGGCAGTAACAAACTCCACGTTTCTTTGCCAAGCGATTGAGAGCGCGCCCCAGTCTTGCCCATTGTTCAAGTTGGCTAAGGATTAAAAGCTCGTTTTTTTTTGTTGCAGAGAAGTATAGTGGCTTAGGTTTTTGCTGCTTAAGTTACGAAGAAACACCAGCATATTTTTTCGGGCATTTTGGCTTTTAAGAGAGTATACATGGAGAAAAATTTCGGCAGTGATTTTCACTAGAGTGGATAATATAATGAAAACATGAATATTATTACAAATTTGATGAAAATTTACTATTTTCCCGCAAAGAATAGTCAATTCCATTATGTGCCAAGTAGATATTGGCCGAGCTCACGCGAGATCTGGCGAGCCCGAGTGTGTGGACGGGCCAGACGAACGACTTTGACAGGGCTCCCCGGCGCTCGTGCCACATCCGATCGGAATGGATTTTGAGCACGAGTCAAAGCGATTTCGAACGAGCTGTCAAATGCCATCCACATGTTCGCGGTCTCGTCTGACTTCGGCTCGCCTGGCTTCGGCCAATATGTATTTCCCACATTACATACTATACTCACTCATGTTTATTGCGCTGTTGAAAAGTCTTTCATTAAATCATTTTTCACGCGTCAATATGCATTCGATGAGTCCAACTCAGTAATTTACAAAAACTGTCTGTAGTGAATAGTATTACATTGACTAATGAATTTTCATCCGGCGTAGTCAATATTACGTTTCTTCATTACCACCGCAATGAAAATCATACTAAATTCTGAATTTTCAGTTTGTGACTTAAAATTGTGTTAATTGGTGCAATAAATTTTGTGCGAAGCATTAAAAATCATACTGGACTTAGAATTTTCAGATTGTGGTTCAGAATTGTGTTGTTTGGTTTTTAAGTGAATTTTGAAAGAAACAGACCATAACAGTCGACGCAAACATGTCAAACATTATATATCACAGTGGACTCAAAGTAGATTTCGGAAACGCAAATTTCGTGCACACTCGCGAATACAAAGGAACAATTTACAGAAAAGATTATTTTATTAAAAAGGTGATCATTTAAAGGTGAATTTCAAAACTATCTTTGCTGCTAAGATCCTCATGGGTAACATTTCATCGGAAAACCTTTTAGATTTATTTGGCCTCAATACCAAGGGTCACAGAATGAGACAAGTCAACATTTTATCTGTCCCTGCCTATCGGACCAATTACGCCTACAATGAGCCCGTTTCGTCCATCAAAAGAAATTTCAACGATGATTACCATCTATTTGATTTTAATTTATCTTTACCATCTTTGAAAAAGAGCTTAGCTAAAAACAGTCCATTTTGACTGATTTGTTGTAAGTTTAAAATCTGTAAACACTACTAGTCTGTATTAGACGAAATTCTTTGAAAATAAATAAAATAAATAAAAAATTAATTGTACTTTTTGTATAATTTCATAACACTTTTCTCTCCGTGTAATCTTCATACAATGTATTTTTTGCTTTAGTAATGGAATTCGTTGCTTTTCTATATTTTGGAGTTTGTTTTAGAAACTTCAGTAAACGAATGCTGGCTATCAGATACCACTGACAGCTTCAAAGGGTCATCCTCTGAACTAGGGTCATCATCAGAACGAAGTGCAAGATCCTTCTGTTTACGAAGAAAATATGGTTTGTGCAGAAGACATTTGTTACCTTCTTTTATTTTAGCTTGGGTTGGGGGAAGTAATTTTTGAAATTTTTGGAAAATTTAATCTCAAATACTTTATGTTTGATATGTGCTGGACTCAACTAAGTCATTAAGAAAACTAATATTAAACTTATTTCACAACCTTTTTTCTCTGAATAATATATGTTTCTTGATCTCTCAAAGTTGTTCATCATCACCTTCGTGATTATATTTCCACCACCTGCAACTAATCAAGAACTTGAGAAAACTGTGGCAAAAGTTAAACTAGATCATGACTGTCTTTGAGTTTGCATATCTACGCAAATGAAAAAAAAATACAAGGATTCTGCTTGTGCTTCTCGAGAATATATGCAAGTAACGCAAAGGATCTGGTAGACTAACTTAAAGAAATATGATAGAAAATTTACTCATATCATCTTCTGTGCATTCAGTTGATATCACATCACGTATCTCATTGGACTTTTCATCAGTACTTTGAATATGTTGATATATCATTTGGATAATGTAATATGTCCTCCAGGTAATATACAAACCGATTCAAAGGCGACGTACATATGACGGCAAAAAGGGAAGAAATCTCGTGGATGGATTTATTTGCAACAAATTATGCAAGACTTGTATACAGAAAGTAAGATGCTTTGAACCTGTTTTGCTGTTGTTCTGATATGTGATATGTCTAAGCAATTTGTAGTAGAATGAGAGATAGAAAGGTAGGATAATTTGAAAATAATATAACTTTGAAATGTATATGTATTTCGTTTCTATATATAACGTTGAAATGAATATATGTTTCGTTTTAGGTGCTGGGAGTGCTGAGTTGAGCGGCGCGTTTCGAAACCTGATACTAATGAAGTTCATTCACATTGCGAATAAGATTGTTGCCGAGTCAGAAAATGTTGTAGCGAGTTTGTATTAACAATGATGAAAATACCCTAGAATATCATTTTCATAGTACATATTAGCTGTGTTACACTTGGAATAATTGAAAATGTTGTTTACTATTGTGATTTTCATACGAAAATTAGGCCGAGAATTTGAGCGCCCAACGTGGGTATCATTGATGGAATTTAGGGATGTTTAAGTCTATTTTACGAAACAAATGCTGTTTTGCTTGACTATTTCTAATGATTTGTGTACATTTGAAGTTTGAAAGAAAATTAGCAATTAGAATTCGTTTGAGTTTCAGACGAAATGGGGAAAAATAAACATTTCGGTGAATAGAAAATATTATCGATGCTAAGAAAGTGAAAATATACTTAATTTTTTTTTTAGAAATATCGGGAATAATTCAGGTAAAATCAATCAATTAAAAATTTAAAAAAAAAAGATCAAAAAACGTATGAAGAAGAAAAAAACGATTATAATATAAAATTTAAGCATCATCTAGTCATCCAGCTCATCGCAAACTTCCTTTGTTTCATTAACATTTACCGCAAACGACCACCATCCGTTATACCGATGTGTTTGCATAACGAATTCAAAGAGCTTTTACCACCCGATGTGCGTTAGTTATTGTTCAAGATTATACTCAATTTACTCGCTACTCATCAGTTTCGGGCGGGGGTGTGGGTAAGCTATGATACAAGAGCGGAAAGTATTTCTAATGAGTTTAATTACGGTCTCGTTAACAGAACTTACCGCAGGAAATTAAAAGATCTGTTCTACGTAATTATGCTCGAATATTATACCGTCATAGACACTTTGATGTTGAAAACAGAATATATACAGTCTCGAGTCGATGCGATGTACTCGATGTATCCACCAAGTGCAGATAAACCTCAAGTATATTATGTTCAAAGAAGGCGAGCCCGCTTTCAACTTCCACCACATATGAAGTCCTTAGTTCAAAAAGGGTGTAAGGATCCTTGTACTGGTACATACCATCCATGCTATGTCATAGTTCTTCGTATCCTGCTTCTCGCTCTACTTTTTCCTGTAACTATCACTCCACCCTCCTCCTCTCCAAAAAGATGTATGCAGATGAAGTAAATAAGATACGAGCTTAGTTGCGGCGTAAGTCTTCGTAGTGCCGAAGCGAACGAACGAGTGAGCGAGCAAGTCGGAAGTAAAGTTCACTTTAATGTGTTTTCCCAGGAAGGAATATCCGCAAAGGATGAAATTAATCGGATCATAAATTCAAATGGTAAAATTTAATAAGTTAAAAGCTTAAGATCTTTATGTGGAACTTTCGTTTGTCTTTCCGCATGTAGCGTGTGTGTGTGTCTACGTATTTGAAGATGCAGAGAACCGAACTTGGAAGGAACTTGATCTTGTCGTTCGACAGTGGCAAATGTTCTTTGGCGGAATTAGCGCTTGACTGAACCTATTCAGGGTAAATTTTCCATGTCTAATGTGTAATTCAAGTTAATTGATAAACTTTATGAAAACTACTGAAGCAGTGATTCGACGGTTTCATTTAAATGCAATGAAGAGAACTGAATTCAATTGACGTAAATTCAAAGATTAGTACCTTGCGGAATCACTAGAGACTTTTGAAATCTCTTTGACGGCTCGAATATTCGAATCAAACTATTCATGGCTTTGATTAAAGAAGGTTTTGCTCTATGTGAAATCCCTTACAAATAATATTGAAATTACTGCTACTAAATATCACATTCGAAATGCAATAAAACTCGAGCCGGATTTTAAAGTCAAAGCTCGCATTCATAACATCTTCTTACGATTTAACTTAATCCAACTACATATTTCCACTCGAGATCATCGGATGACATAATCTCCTTCGAGCCGACGAGATGCTCCAGGCAACATAAAAGAGATGTGCACAAAATCAAATCGAGCTTTAGCCAATGGCAAAAAGTACAAGACGTCCTAATCCATGGCATAAACACACCGATAAACATTTCGCCTCTGAAAAAGTAGCACACATAAAAAAATCGTATCTGTTATCTTCATCACTCTTGCAACGCCTTGGACTCCCCAACAACTTCCTTTGTATTTCGAAATGATTCCTTCGAAAGACTCGAATCCCAGTTTCAAGGGCATGCGAGCCCTCAAAGCAATCAGAATGAGTCTTATACTCTCTTTCCACAAAACATTTGCTTCTTAGGCATTTCCAATCATTTGTAGATTATTTTCACTTGGGCTGAACACAACAGCTCCTTGACTCGGTTGCCCGCTCTCGAGCGACTTTTCTTTAGATTCTCAGATTTGCTTGAACTCAGCCTCGCGGATCATCTGCCTTATCCGCTACAATCAAAGCAAACAGAGGGAATTCTGAGCCGCGACAATGACAGCTACGGTGGCAACAACAATACCAACAACAACCGAGGGACACTGAAATTCCATCGAAATCGAATAAAACTGAAACTTAATCCAGAAAAAGCCTAAAACACCGAACGGCTCGGCCGTCGCAAACCGAACAAAGCAAAAATAAATTCTTTCGGTTAGTATCGGGCGTGTTTCGAATTGTGCCCTGTGGGCTCTTCAAATGCCTTCAAAAGGGAACGACGAGCACATTCTGATTTGACCTAAGGAATCGAATAGACATTATTTCGTGCGAATCGCTAAATCTCACTAAATCGATATACGGTGTGAAACAGAAGAGAGAAAAAAGGAGATCTGATGCTAGTGCCGGCGGATGAGTTGGTCCTGATTTCTTTTTTTCTTTTTTTTTCAGTGTCTTTTATGCTGGTGGCGAATAGATGGGTAGCAAATATATTCAAAAGGAAATTAGAAGTATTAGATGGAGATGATACTGCTATTTTTGTTTGGTGTCCGTTGAAGGATTAAGGTTTAGATGCTTATTTTAAGAGGAGAGTACTAAGATGACACCGTGTTTGATGGGAAAGTGAAATTAGAAAAGAATAAAGTTTTGAAGATAGCCAGTGATATAAAGTTTTGCGTGAAGCTGAGAACTGGATGTTGAAATCTAGTATTAGTATTGTTTACGTTGATACACTTTTGAATTTCAAGTCATTGTAATAGTCATGTTCTAAAATTGAGTTTAGTACTTTTCAACTGTAATTGAGCTAGTACAAAACAAGTGACATGTATTGTAGTCTTAAGCTAACCGTGCTCAAATAAAGACACTTGAATTAACCAACAGGTTATGGGCCCAGGCCACGTTGTACAAGTAAAATAGTTCTCGATTATTGAAGTGCAAGTTAAGTGTTCAGTATGGCTGACTGCAAGGCAAAGTTCGCGAAATTGAACAATAGCAATTATATGAACTGGAAATTTAAAATGGAATTGTTGCTGAAAAAGGAGAACCTATGGAAGACTATTTCAACTTCAATACCGGCTGCACCGGTGTCAGATGCAGCGGCAGCAGTCATAGCAGCTTACGAAAATTCGAAAAGTGAATGGCTGCGTATGGACGAGGAAGCTTTTTCAATTATTGGCCTTTCGATTGAAGACGATCAGATATCGCATATTCGTGATCAAAGTTCAGCGGTTGGTGCATGGAACAAACTAAAAAACTATCATGAAAATGCGACACTGAGTAATGAAATTCACTTAATGCGAGTGATTTGTTCAACGAAGATGGCGGAGAATGGCAGTGTTTCGGAGCACATTCAACATTTATTGGATTTATTCACAAAGTTGAATGCAATTAGCGAGGACCAGATAACAGAACGATGGAAAGTAGCCGTATTGCTGAGTAGCCTATCGAGAGAATACGATGTTTTGGTGACGGCACTTGAGGCGCGAAACGTGGAAGAGTTGACGTTTGCTTTCGTTCAACAAAAGGTGACATCAGAATATGAACGACGTGTTCGTACGAGCAGTTCGACTGAAACAGAAAACAAGCTTATGAAAATTACCCAGAAAAACAAAACGAAGAAGGAAATCATATGTTTTTTCTGCAAGAAGCCAAATCACATACGTAAGAATTGTGTTGATTATAAGAAATGGAAGACAGAAAAGATTAATAATTTGTCAAAAGATGCGGACAAGTGTAATGCAGTTCGGAACCGGGATCATCTATTCATAACTGGACTGTCGACCAGTCGAAACAAAAAACAGTGTTTATTGGATTCTGGAGCGAGTCGGCACGTGACGAACAATAAAAATTTCTTCACAGTTTTGGATGAATCATACAAGGGGGATATCGAGCTTGGCAACAGAGACATTGAAATCGTCAAAGGCATCGGAAGTGGAAAGTTAAAACTCACAAATGCATACGGATCAACGAATTACATGTCTATCTCTGAAGTTTTGTATTGTCCGATAATAAGTGGAAATGTTTTGGCAGTTGGCAAACTTATCGACAAAGGATGGCACATTGAGTTCGAGCAAAGACAGTGTGTGTTGTCACTGAAGGACAAACAAATCGGAATTGCATATCGAGATTCTGGTTTGTATGTTGTGCGCGAAACTGACACGGTGAATGTAACCATTGGCGACCATAATGACAACTGTATTCATGCATGGCATCGAAAAATGGGACATCGATATCAAGCTGCAATACGGAAAATGTAGCAAAAAGGTCTGGTTAATGGACTAAAAATCGTTGGTTGTGGGATAAAGGGGTTCTGCGAAACGTATTGCCCGGTCCAGACGCTACGTTTTGTACAACGTTTTATCTGCGCAGTCAAAACGTTGCAAAAATAAAGAGCGTCCAGATGATGCAAATCTGTATTTATTTTAGCGCAGTTTTAGTGGCGTCACCATGGAGGAAGTACTACTAAGCAAAATTAACACGTAGTCCATTTTCGAAGAAATCGGAGACTGTATCGAAGGCACCATTAGATTTGGTCCATACAGACGTATGCGGACCAATGCAAACGGCATCGTTCGGCGGAAAAAGGTATATTGTAACTTTGACTGACGATTACTATCGTTTTACAATATCGGAGTTGATTGCCCACAAAAATGAAGTAGAAGATGTCATTAAGGGTTTTGTAGAGATGACGAAAACTAGATTTGGCAAAAAGCCAACGATTATTCGGTCTGATCGTGGCGGCGAGTGTACGGGTAAACGTCTGGCGGAATTCTTCAAACGAGAAGGAATACAAATGCAATTGACGGCACCGTACTCACCACAACAAAACGGTGTGTCTTAGCGAAAAAATAGAACAATTGTCGAAATGGCACGATGTTTGCTCACTGAATCAAATTTATCTAATGCATTTTGGGGCGAAGCAGTGAGTACGGCGGTTTACATTTTAAATCGAACTGTAACAAGAGCAACTGGCGCAATCCCTTACGAACTATGGTTTGGAGCTAAGATGTCAGTAAAACATTTAAACACATATTCCTGAAGAGAAACTGAAGAAACTCGACCAAAGAGCGATTGAAATGATTTTCGTGGGATACGACGACAAATCGAAAGCATATCGATGTTATAATCCGGACACGAAAAGATTGGTTATCAGTCGTGATGTAAAATTTGTTAACAGCTGGCATGATAAGCAAACTATTGCGAGCAATTTGTGTAAAGTGAATAAAAGAACAACAAAAGGGATCGAGGTCAACTTAAATTCAGTAGCTAAAAGAAAGGCTGGAATCACGATTCAGGAGGAGATATATACCCGAGATGAACCGAATGCTGAGGTTGTTGAAGCACATGAAGATGCTCGATTACGCACCTGAAAACGAAATACCTCAACTAAGACGTTCAGAAAGAATCGGAAAAGGGATTCCACCACGAAAATTAATTGATGAAATGAGTGTGATGATACATGACATAATGGAACCGAAAAATTATGAAGAGGCAATTTCTTGCCAAGAGAAAAAAAAGAGAAGGAAAATTACACTTGGGAACTGACGAGCTTACCAAAAGACAGAATAGCGATTGGATGCAAATGGGTGTTCAAAATCAAGGCAAACGCTGATGGAAGCGTGCATCGATACAAAGCAAGACTTGTGGCACAGGGCTTTTCACAGAAGTTTGGAACTGACTACAACGAAATATTTGCGCCGGTGGTTCGCCAATCCACATTTCGGGCATTGTTGTGTGTGGCATCAAAGGATGAATTGAACATAACTCACTTGGATGCGAAGACGGCGTTTTTAAACGAAAGTCTCAGCGAAACGATTTATATGAAACAACCACCAGGTTTCATCGAAGGAATCGAAAATAGAGTATGTTTGTTGAAGAAAAGTTTATACGGATTAAAACAAGCTGCACGAGCATGGAACGAGGCGATTAATCAAGTATTGGTCAAAGCAGGTTTTACACGAAGTGAAGCTGATCAATGTTTATATTCAAAACACATTGATGAAAATTGGTGTTACGTTTTAATCTACGTCGATGACATCATAGTTGCTTGGAAGTCTGAAAAGCAGCTAAAGTTGGTCAAGGAAACATTGGCAAGGTATTTTGAAATTAAACATCTCGGAGATGTTAACTATTACCTCGGCATCAAAGTAAGTCGTGACAAAGATGGTATTTTCGAGCTATGTCAATCAAAGTATATCGAGCAGGTTGCAGTGAGGTTTGGCTTACGCGATGCAAAGGGTGCAAATTCTCCAATGGAAGTCGGATACTATTCGTCACCAGATACGTCAACCAAGATGATTAGCAACAACGAGTACCAGAAACTAATCGGTTCTCTGTTGTTCATTTCGGTGAATACTAGACCAGACATCACTTCAAGCGTTGGGATATTGGCACAAAAGGTTTCGGATCCAACTCAGAGCGATTGGAATCAGTTGAAGCGTGTCGTGAGGTACTTAAAAGCAACATCAAGTATGAAACTGAAGTTGGGCAGTGCGAGTGATGACGAATGTAAGCTAGTTGGGTATGCGGATGCAAATTCGGCCGAGAATCGTTCATCGCGAAAATCAAATAGTGGATATGCATTTTTCTACAATGGAGGTTTGATTGATTGGTCATGCCGCAAACAAAGCTGTGTATCGTTGTCATCAACAGAAGCGGAATTGATCGCGTTATCGGATGCATGTCAGGAGGCTGTATGGCTGAAACGGTTACTGAAGGATATGCATCAAGAGATTGATTCACCAATAACAATCAATGAGGATAATCAGAGTTGTTTAAAGATTATCAAAGATGATAAGTTTTCGAACAGAACGAAACATATCGATGTGAAATTTCATTGTGTCAAGGACTACGTTGACAAGGGAATCGTGAGGTGCGAATATTCTCCAACTAAGGAGATGATCGCTGATATATTCACGAAACCATTGTGTGTATCAAAGCACACTATGTTGCGGAGGAGATTGAACATCGTATAGCTGTATCAACGAGGAGGAGTGTTGAAATATAGTATTAGTATTGTTTACGTTGATACACTTTTGAATTTCGAGTCATTGTAATAGTCATGTTCTAAAATTGAGTTTAGTACTTTTCAACTGTAATTGAGCTAGTACAAAACAAGTGACATGTATTGTAGTCTTAAGCTAACCGTGCTCAAATAAAGACACTTGAATTAACCAACACTGGACGTATTACAAAAGGCAACTGTTACTAGACCCATTTGCGACTTTATTACAGAAATCATGTAAATCATAATTTGTTCGTGCATAAAATATCACTTTTACGAGAGTTGCCTGAAAAAATTCAGTTTCAGTTTAAAACATGTTTAATTTTTTTACTTAGTTTTCTTGTAAGTTTACACACTTCTCCTGTCTCTTTAACCGGTTCAAATAGTACTCTGGCGTCCTTTTCTCCAAAAAAATTTTTGAAGAAGGTGATGGCCTACGCATATGACAAAAATATCTGTCCTTTGAGCACAATTTTTAAATTAGAGAACAAAAAGATGTCGTTTGGGGCTAGATCTGTTGAGTAACAAAAGTGGTAAAGAATTTCAAACCATAATTCATGCATTTTCGCCATTTTAACCGCTGAGATGTAAGACGACACTTCGTCTTGGATAAACACCATTTTTTTCTGCAAATATGACAGTTTTTCCATAATTTCTGCTTTCAAATCGTCAAATAATGACGGATGGTGTGCTCCTGTAATAGTTTTTCCTGTTTGAAGATAATTGATTAAGATAACTCCATGAATATCACAAAAAAAAATAGTCGACATCACTTTCCCAGCCGAAAAAAGGGGATTGCCTTTTTTTGGAGCCGATTCGCCCTTCGCGGTTCACTATTTTCAGAAGAAGTGTGACCTTTAGTAGCTACGAGGAGTTTCTTATCGGAATTTTTTATGTGATTTTCCCTTCAATTATTACGGTGAAATACATTAGAGTAAGCTCGATAGTTCAAGTCTATACTTCTCAATATTTACCGACAATTCTTGCATTGATAGGGTGAAATACGGGTTAGGTTGATGTTTTTTTGTAATACAATTCTCGATTTAGACCTGTTCGTCCCGAAGTAATATGCTAGAAATAGTTTTTTAGTTCTCATGGTACAAAACCAAGCGATCTAGGTGCACAACCTCCAACTTCCGTCGGTGTTTGCGATGTTTCTTTATCTGGTACAGAATATCTTTGAGCTGTTTGTTTACGCGATATAGTCCTTTCTATTTTGGTTGCAGCTTCCCACCAGCGAGTCGTAGAGCAACACCAAACCGCTTTCCTGGAAATCAGTTGAATTTAAGTCAAATCGTATCGCATTTTTATTCAATCAGTGCTCAGGTTTATGTGACTCCTAACTGCATTGTGAATAGAATCCAGCCATTGCTGCAGCTTCGAAACGTACTCCGTTGTAGTTTTTGGACTTTCAGTTGGTATTCTGAATTCCACATCAGCTGAAGGCAAATATTTCGTCGAAATACGAATCGTGTCGGCGATTTTCCAGTCGTTGCATGCATCGCAGTTAGGTCAGTCATGAGAAAAAAATGGAATATGATGATCCCAATCACGCTGATTATCTTCTACCACTTTGATCAGGTATTCGATTAAGGCTAAGCTATAACTTTTATCCATTCCATCTTCATGTGTGTAATGTGGTGTGTCATCAAACTCCATAGGCTCTTGTAACTCGAAATTTTGATTTTGATCAATGAAACCCAATTGGAACTTTTTATCTACTCCCCCAGTTAAGCATGATTTGCTCTGCCACTGTAGATGCCTCGTGATTTACAATATGTCCTGCTACATTGATCTTTGGAATGGTGCTCTGCCCTGATTCGCATAAACGTTCTATCTACATTTTAGTACTTTCGAGTTATTCAATGATTTGTGTTTTGATTTCTACTGGAGATATGTGGAAAGTGCGTTTTTCAATATTGATTTTATCTTACATCACTTACATCACATAAGATAGGTTTTTCAAATTTTGCAGAATGATGTAATAGAGTATGCAGTTTTTGAGTCCGTTGTTAGCTCAAAAATGACGAAAATGTAGATAGAATGTTTATGCGAATCAAGGCAATGCTGCTATGTTATAGATCTTACACTTACTTTTGGGCTTTTACCAGGGTTCTTTCACAAATTTACAAGCTAAAAATTTCTTACACCCGTCTTTCACATTTTTCCAAACAAGAACCGAATAGAATCATTTATTTAGCGTTTTGTTTATGCGTCGATGGCGCTTCGATTGCCCCTCATATTTCCCTAAAAACATTCTTGTCTTTGCTCCAGGGAAGTACAGACTGTATGTAATAGGCTTGTCCAACTGAAGTTAATAGTCTTCCGTCAAGATGCGCAAGGAGTTCCATTGTTCACTGTAGTTCTCTAGCGTATCATTTTGATCTAATATGCTTTGCCATTTAGACCAATGAACAGACTCTCTTAGTTGTGATAGTTCATCGGTGTTATATAAAGCTTCTGATTAAGGTTTTCAAATGCTGCTCCAATTAAACTGCTGAGTTTTTTCCATCAGCTAGTGTAAACTTCGTTTGCTATCGTAGCAAAATCCTTTCTTATCCAGCGATAATACGTCAGATTCTTATAGCCCGTCCAGACTACGGATACTTAAGTATCCGCATACATAAGTATCGTCCACACTTTTCATTGATTTTCATGGCAAGGGTAAAATGTATCTGCAGATGTCGCTGCAGTGAGGACAATACTTATGTATCCGGATACATAAGTATCCGTAGTCTGGACGGGCTATTAGAAAACGCTGAAGCTAGTGCTTATCTTTGGGCACGGTTTAAATTTTTGCACAGTCAGTTTTCATTCCTCACCAACGTACTGCATTTCAGTGTAGGAAGGTTGATTTTTTTGGAACTTAGCTTCAGGTAAGTCGCTCGTGACCTTTGAATGTTTTGCAAATAAAAACGATGTCAGTAAGATACACCAAACACGTCTTCAAGCTTTAGGTCTGTTCGCGTACTACGACTAATTGCAATTAATTACAATGAAGCCGTTTTTGTACTCCGTTTTACTGAAAACTGAAAATTTCCCCTCTTTCAGTAAATTTCAGTTGGGTCTGAGCTACTGAAAAATACTGAAAACTGTCAAACGGTTTTTGGCGTAATGCTATTATGAAGGACGACTATTTTTGTGGCGCTTAGGATGACTTTATTATCACTATTGTTCTCCCAAATACCGTCAACTAACACTTTTGTTTGTCAATGTTCAGGAAATCCAATGAGAGTGTTTTCGTACTTTTCATGAATTTCCCCCACCACATGATTCAGGAAAATTCAGTAAAATTCAGTGACTGAAAGTACGCGAACATACCTTTTATCAACGTAGTACGTGCTTTATGGAGCAGGAGCATTAAAGCAAAATTGTCAGAGTAAAATTTCCATAGAAAAGCCTGTTGTTTTACATCGATTTTTCTGGGTTTCAACGTGTCGAATCCAATGTTGAAAACCACTTTGCACTGATGTTATTCATTATTGGTAACCGTAAGCTGTCCTATTTTGTTACGTCGTTCAATCGTCGCTACAAAGTCTAAACAAAATCATGTACTGCCATCTTTTTTTTAACCAAGACTACTTGTGATGTCCAAAGGTTCAGTGTTTCCATATTTTGGCATGGCTTGTATAATTTCGTTGACCTCAGCTTGTGTGGCTAGTGGTAACCGACGAAAAGCCTGTCGAATCGGTGATGAATTTCGTGTATCGATTCGATGCATAGTGAAAACAGCTTTTCCGTAGTCTTTAATTAGCTAAACAGTTTGTTGCTCGTCGTTCAGTGCTGAGGACTGTAGCATGTTTTTTGCTTGGTCGTCCATCTTGCTGCTGTGTAAATTGTTTTGTTCAGATTGTATACCTGCCGTTTCCAAAAAATTGATGGAAGTAATTGGATGGTTCTCTTTCCTTAGCTTCTCTCTCTTTCTCTGCTAGATTCAACACCCTAGTGGATACATAATTTTCTCCGTGATTTTGATTTAGTTTCTGACCACTGTAAGGCTGGTGAGCGCTGGAGTTTGGGTTGATTCAATAATGGAGAATATGTGACTCCAAAGATTATCATCATATCTGACCCATATTATTTTTTTCAGATTACTTGGACACTTTTGTGTTTTTGCAGACGACAGCTCATAGCTGGCCATTAACAGTCTACTAACAGTATTTTCAAAATGGAAATTGTTTTTTTGTGGGATAATTAAAACTGAAAAATGTTAGTGGTTTCACTTAGTCAAAATTTTTCAATTTCAACAGCCTCAAATTGCTTCTTAAAGATGGTTCAAGATGTTTACGAAAGAAAATTTCAAAATCAAATAGGTTCTT
Organism: Nemotelus pantherinus; assembly: GCA_963978885.1. Lineage (NCBI taxonomy): Eukaryota > Metazoa > Arthropoda > Insecta > Diptera > Stratiomyidae > Nemotelus > Nemotelus pantherinus. The sequence goes on along the minus strand of OZ022266.1, from coordinate 69,763,295 downwards.
TGAGGGTTTTGCTGGTGCTTGATTCAATTGGATCAATTCCTATGATTTTCATGAGCTGCGATTTCAATTTCAAAAGGTCCATTTCTTCCTCAAGCACTACTAACCTTCGCCGTTGTTTGTCAAAATGCTGTTTTACCTCTACAGTTTGGGTGTTTAGCTATTGCTTCACTTATGCAGCCAGAGTTTTCAATTGCTGCTGGAACTATAGTTTTATTTCCAAGAGCTGCAGCTTGCTTTTTCCAGCATGCTGTTCCAAGTGTTCTTTTATATGTAGAACTTGTTGGTTTGGCTGCTCTTTTGACTATTGTTGTTGAAGTTTCTGGTCCAATTTCATGGTTTGATATGCTTCATATTGGAAACTATTGTGAACAGGTATCTGCTTGCTGGTCGTATTCTTGTTTGGTATCTTCTTCTGAAACTTTGAGTTCCACGCTTAAATCCTTCCTAAAACATGATATCAAACCCATTTTGTTCCCAATTGCCACCAAACCACGTTTCCAGCACTCTACTTATGATTCCACCATTGACGAAATTTGGCATTGTCCTTCGCTTAGTCTTCATAATTTGAAATTTTTTGCTTCTTGTTTAGTACGCATACTACGAATTTTTAAGTTTTACACAAATTCACAAAATTAATAAACCCACCTGTAAATTGCCTGTTCTAGCTACGGGAAGTATTTTCCGTTCCATTATTACAGTGAAATACATAAGAATGTTTTGTATCACTATAATTGGATACGATACTTCTCGGTATTTCTGGCATTGAAAGGGTGAAATATGATTTATGTTGATGTAGATGCAATAGTATTTACATTCCATTTTAATAAAAAAACTTCCCGTATTTCTTTTAGGCCCACACATAGCCAGTTTTTTAAAAAAAGACTGTAGGATCTAAAAACAAAGAAGTCGGGGTTTATTTTCAGCACTCTCTATGTGATGAACGCTAAGACCAATTTTTTACTTGTATGCTAAAATATGATTAAATTAAATCATTAATCCTATTCAGAAGTACATGAGAAAGGCAGAAAGTCTTCTTGTGTAGATCGATCGTCAGTAAAAAATCAACCTCTACCAATCAAGCACAAATCACTAATCAAACACCGTGCTTACTCTGGTGAATTAATTTATATATAAGAGTACAAATTCAAATAAATAATAACATAGCCTGCGTAATTAATGATAATCAAACAATTAATATCTCTGGCGCCCAATGTGATATTTCATTGGTTTTAAAATAATTTTGTTTTACAATATTAATCTTCAATTTTTATTTGTAATATTATCATGATTCAAGCAACATAAAAGCACTTGAAACAATCTGTCGCTAACACTACTAAGTACACTTCAAACAAATTATACATTCATAGATCAAAATTAATAGCCACTTTGTTTCTCATAAATTTACATGCAATGTCCATTTCTTTAACTTCTCGCTCCTATCCTGTTAAATTTAATTAACGAAACTTATGTAACAGCTCATTATGACTGTACGGCATTAATTTCACTTAACTCATTACGACTAAAACGCCACGAAAGATATCTAGAAAAACTTTCGTTCGACTTTTGTAGCAATACCAGCAGGAGCAAGCCAAGAAGCAAAAATATCCGCGTCAGACGTCAGGCGCGCAAACCTTATGCTTGAAAATAGAACTAGACTATCGTGAGACATTCGTTCTTGGCTCTTGCGAGTCATGTTAACGTGCTTTATACTCCTTGTTGCTACGAGAAAAAAAAAACGAAATTCTAGTCTAGAAACTATAATCGAGTCATTTGTATTCATAAATTCTCACCTGGACGCCTGGTTCGTAGCAGGACATTAGAAAGAAATACTTGCTGGTGACTGTTTCAGCAGTGATACACAGGCTCGTACTTGGTGAAATGAAACATGGTCCAGATGTTGAAATGACGTGGTTGGGATTTTCTCCCAGCAGGTTGAAGCATAAAAAATGAGGGTTGTGAGTGTTTCTGAGTACATGCGCCTACTTTTTTAATTATCCGACTTTCAACTAATGGCCTTCCATAAATTTTCCATTGAAATCAAATTTTTCGTGAATTTATTTTCTCAGGTTACCAATTTCATATTGAATTTGGGAAATAATTGAGATTGAGCTATTTCCGTACGATTTAATGGCACTCATTAAAAATAAAACCGAACGATATACTGGTATATTTATATTTTCATCGGGAAATTCCATTAATCAGCAAAGCGACAACATCCCACCAGAGATTAATCTGATCTTTGACTTTACGATGGTTTCTGATCCCCAGCCCACTTATCTCCTCTTCGATCATAACAAATCGCTTTCGGTTGGAATCATATTAAATGCCCGCATAATTAACATCATTAACTCTCATTTACCATACATAGTCGGAGGATATCCACGCTTACTTCCATCGATACGCAGCCAAAAATAGCAAATAACATTCGGAAAAAACCTCTAATTGCCTTAAATCGAGAAGCCCAACCGATTTCCCATTTTTTCCGGCGAGTCTTCGAAATTCTTCTATTCTGTTCTGTCGAATTCGCTTTGATTTCGATTGAATATCCTCCGGGAGATATATAGTACGTATGTATGTGTCGCCCACAATCGTTAAATCAAAATCTGCTCACTCAGCATACATAATGCTGTCGGAGCCAAGGGCTGAGGCGGACCTAGAAAAATTGAGGATTTTTTTCTTCCTGTGTTCCCGAGGAATCCTTGAATTTATCGAAAGTATGTGTGCGCTAGTGTGTGTATGGAGATGGTGTTCTATTAGATATGCATAGATATCTGCTAGCATCCTTCGGTTTCGCTTTTTCTTTTTATGCATTAATTCTTATTTTATTGCTATTGTATTATTGGGATTCTTGGAAGCTACGAAATGGTTCGTTTGGTGTTTGTTGAATGGAAACGTGTTGAAGATATTGTTAAGGTATGGTTGGACTAAGGAAATTTCTAATCTACCGGGATTATTTTTGTTGGGTTTCAATCTACTTTTTATTGCTTTTTGAGTGATCATCAGCACTGTTTTTTTTCTTTGATGATATTGAATGTTGCCTCTTTATCACTGGTATTGATTTACTATTGTTTTGCTATATATTTTGTACAGGTAAAAAAACTTGAGCGCATGAAAAATGTCTCGAATTTGTTCCAGATTTGATTTGATTCGATTGCTTACGATATTATTTTTCTTGCACTCACGACCGGATAATCACATCAAATATTTAGTGCATGAAAATTAAATGCTATCGTTTTCCACAAGTATACTGAACCTGCTCCTTTTTCAGACCAACTTATCATGTGAATTGTCTCTTGATCCATGATAACAAGTTGTAAAATTTAAGACAAACAGACATATCTTTCCAATTTTATTACAGGATGAAACAAAACTTTAACGTTAGCATCTCTCAGTACCTAAAGGACAAATATGTTTGTTTTTGGCAACTCTTTGTCTGTACTGCAATCAAAAGTTTTGCTTTACGTTAAGGTCTTGCTTCAAGTTACTCATTTGTTTCACGTTAAGATTAACTTTGAAAAATAATTTTGTATAGAGCCAATGTAGGATTAGAGGCTTAAGGGTTCGAAAGATTTTGAAAGCTACCGTCCGCGAAAAGTTCGCATTGCGAGTAGATAGTGCAACGTGTAAAAACGCCACTTCAGTTTGAATTTATAATTCTTCCCTACTATTTTGTTGGAAGGTGAAGATCGGTTTGATTATTAGTCGTTAAGGGGTTAGTCCACTGTTAAACTGCTCCAAATGAACCTTTTTTTTAAAGAGCTACCAACAAAAAACTATTCAAGATATCGATTTGAAATTTTATATGCATCTTTATTGAAGTAAAGAGTTAACATTTTCATTGGAAAAAATTATTAGAAAACAAAATGGCGGCCGCCCCAATGGATCGCCGCAGCACCGCCGAAAAAAAAAGCAAATTGCGCCTCGTAAATTCCTGGACAAAATAAGCATCTGTGAACAAATTATCAAAAATATTTCATTAGTTTTGATTATAAAGGACTGCACGGGCCTAAATTTAGAGCCCTAAAGCGATTAAAAAAAATGTGGTATACTTTTGAATCAAAAAAATTAATAAAAAAAATTTTTTTAATCAAAAAAATGTTTCCCAGATCGTCAAATATTTTTTTTTGTTCTAAATTTAGGCCCGTGCAGTCCTTTATACTCAAAACTAATGAAATCTTTTTTGTAATTTGTTCACAGACGCTTATTTTGTCCAGGAATTTACGAGGCGCAATTTGCTTTTTTTTTTCAGCGGTGCTGCGGCGATCCATTGGGGCGACCGCCATTTTGTTTTCTAATAATTTTTTCCAATGAAAATGTTAACTCTTACCTTTAATAAAGATGCATGTAAAATTTCAAATCGATATCTTGAATAGTTTTTTGTTGGTAGCTGTTTAAAAAAAAAGTTCATTTTGAGCAGTTTAACAGTGGACTAACCCCTTAAAGCCAAAACTCAAAAACGACGTTGGGATTAGAATTATTGTTACTCGTTACTAAGACCAAGCAGCAAAGATAAATGATTGGAACGTTTTGTTGATTACTATTATTGGAACTTTATTGTTAATATTTCAAAAAAAACAAAATCATTCGACTGCCACTAGTATCATGTCGTTCAACTCTCAATCATGCCTTTCTTCAGGTATAATTAAACAATAATAAACACCATAGCCAATACGACTAAGAGACACAATAGAACAATACTGTCTGAGTATAAAATGAATTTCTAAACTTTAAATCTTCGGCTTTCTTATTGGGCAAAACCCCGTAAGGACTTATCGCTTTTCAGAATTCACGATGGCCTGGCTGGACTGTGATTGATTGAGTGAGCACTATTTCTTTGTTACATAGGGTGGGACTTCAGCCACTTATTCGTTTGCTTTCTTTTCGGGCCGAATTCAGTGGGTGGAGTGACCCCGCCAAGATTGGAGCTATGGCTCCAATATCCAAGGCTATCTGTATCTCCTCAGGCCTATTAAATGAAGGCATATTTCCGCATCGTAGGTTTTTCTTGTTATTTTTTAGCTCTCCGTTCAGATGCAAGCATAAGTGCTTCGACACGTTTCAGCTGGATCTGGATTGTCAACCCAAGCCTTGAGATTTACGTCTGGTAATGTGCAGACAAAAGTCCCTTCCTCTTTTTATCGTTTAATTGTGGCTAGTATATTTTCATGACGGATGAAATATACGTACCGTCCTCCTTTTTCTGGGAGCTACCACCCCATTTTCTATTGACCCAAACTAGCTGCGAAGAGCTAGCGAAACGGCATACCAGCATCCGTCAGGGTTGGATGAAAGGGTGCTCTGCTAATGTGGACGAGAGACCTTCACGAACATTTCTAGGGTAATCTGCTCCCGGGGCACTTCTTTTTTGTTGACTTGCCTTGTGGATGGTTCGTCATCACTTACTCTGCTTGGCAGGCCCTCTACTCGATTTCGGTTCAGTTCAGTCGTCCTACAAGCATCTCCCATTCTTAAAATCGCTACACCTTGCTATATCATCAGCGATTTCATTTGTTTCAACATCGATGTGTCCTGTTAGCCAGAACAGATGCATTTTCTTAAATTTAGCAACAGATTGAACTATGGAACGACCTCGAGTTTTTAATGTGGCCAGGAGTCTATAGCAATACACTATCAGTTCCACTTTATATCAATTGCTCAGCAAGCAGATCTCAAGAAAGTGAATATTTCAGCTTGAAAAACTGAAATATGCTCTTCAGGAGGAAAAGCCTATTTGTCATTCGATGAATACAACTACATATGTAGATGCCAGCTCTAGACCTAATGCTATCTTTAAAGAATATTTGTGATTATCTTCCTGTGGAGACATCTGGGTGCTCCCAGTCACTTCTTCACAAAACTAAAACAAACTAATTCTAACGAAATCAATCAAAACTAAAACAAAAATCAGTTAATGGCACTGGAGTGTCCAAATTCATCGCAAGAACCTGTGATAAATCTCATATTGATCCTCTAATAGTGCAGTGCCCTCTTTCTTCGTAGCCTGTCGAATAAGTCGAATAAGTTTAGGGTTTTTTCTACTCTACCCATATATAAAAAAAATTTACTCACATATAAAACGATACCTCATAGCCACACTCCGAATATGAATGTCCAAGGGAAGCAGAGCAGGAAAAACGTATCAAAGGCCACGCTAGAAATAGTAGTCATAGCAGCAACATGGGTATGTTGGGTATGATTTTTTTTAGGTCTACCTTTGGTCGATCAATTCCATTGCTCATTATAGCCGGATGAATGCCATCCAAGCTCGGTGATTTTAACTTCTCAAAAGCAAGATTGATTCCCTGACAATTTGCGTGTTTGTGAGATTATACAGGCGACTTAGTCATACTCGGTGTTCTTTTTACAAGCTCGACTGTCTTGCTCTGTCTGCTTTTGCTAGTCCAGCAGGTCTTTTTATAGCTGCTTGATATGACTGTATTCAGGCTGTCGAACCAAAATTCCATTGACTTTGGTGACTTTATCCTATCTCTAAGATAAGTTTTATCTCCGAAAAAAAGATAGCTTAAGCAGTGTTTCTTTTGGTTTTTACACCATGGCCGTGGAGTCCGTATCTAGGGAGAACACAAAATAGTGGTGATCAGAGAATGAGATCTCATCTGATACACGCCATCCAGTTATTGATCTTACTATTCCAGGTGAACAGACTGACATATCAATAACCACACATCTGTTAGAGACGAGAAAGTTGGGAGTAATCTAAGTATTTGAAGTCATTATTCCCGCAAAAGCTATTAAACCAAAGAGTCTGTCCCCTCTTACCTTATACAATGAGGCTCCGAATTCTCAAAAATAAATTAATTATTTATTACGTTACCTAGTTGACAATGTACAGTTAGCGTAGTTTGAGCCTCAGTTTTATGCTCGAGACATACTTGCTTCAAACTGACAACATCGGCATCACCAGACAATTTTTCTCTCGTTTCTCCAGTTTTTGCAGATTTAACTGCATTGATTATACTCTCTGCCTTCATCAACAGCTTCAGCGCTTTGCGCAGGTTTTTGCGTTGCTTGCGATTTGGAACCTGTAAGTTTCCACTTTAACCAAGGCACTATATTGCATTCTTGGTATGAGTCGCTGCCCTACTGAACGAGCCCTTGCCCTACTGAGATTTCTGAGGATTCGCTCTGATAGAGATACATCTTGCATTCAACTTGATTCAGTTTTCCTGTTACTCTTATCGTACTATACTATTCTGTTAAGTTTGCGTTTGTTTGAATAAAATTGCAATAGTTTTGAGCTATCCCCTTGAATTTGCCGAACAGATTCTTTGGAAAATACACATTTAGGCTTTGAAATTGAGTTGACCAAAGCAATAAAGCGGTGCAAAAAGTATTTGCAAATCCAATGACTGGCAATTTTTAGACTTATCGGTCCTTCAGTTCGTCTTGGCATCGTTCTCTGTAATTGATGGTGTTTAACAGAAATACCGAAATTTATTAATGAAACGTACGATTGAATCTGTGTTGCAACAACAATTTATTGTAAATGGTTACATTGCTTAAAATCCCAATTTGTAATGTGACATTATGGTTCACAAACATATAAATCGTACTATGGGTTCATGGAGATGAATAAAGGTCTGGGCCACAATCATAAATAGAAATCGTTCCTTGAATAGAAAACTTACATTTGTTCGATATCAAAAATTTGGTGAAGAGTGTTTGCTGATTTGACTCAAAACAACGAAAACTTCAAAGTTATTTCATACAAATTCGAAGGTAAGAGCCTCTTTTGGAAAAAAAATACTATACAACTAAAGCCCACGCTGGGCGCTAACAAAAATTTGCAGAATAACTATAAATATCGACTCCCACATACTCTGTTTATGCTTAGTAGAATTAAAATTAGCATACTTCAACAGGAAATTGTAAAATTTTGTTTGTGAAATAAGCGCTGTTATTTCAGCAGCAGTGGGAACTCTATCAAATTATTCTGAAAAAAATATCAGGGTGAAATAAAGCATATGCAAAAAAATAAATCAAGTTTTGAGTTCATACTATCCTTACAATTATTTGCAAATAACCTTCGAATATCTAAAAAATAAGATAAGAAACGATACACAATTGAATAAACAGAGCAGAAGCTGTGATTCTGTACAATTTTTTATCAGAATATTATTTTTCCTGTTTTTTCGTTTTGTACTTGACAAATTGTAGCGAAACATTTGTTTGACATTTTCAAAGTCATCAGGTCTATGTTCTTAAATTTTCGACCTTTAAATCTACAAAATAATTTTCCATTTTCCACAAAATAAAATAACACTCATCGTTGAATTTCGTTTCACAGCCATTCAAACTCTCCCACAGCAACAAGTATGTTCTTAGTAAAACCTGTAACGCAAGTTCCGTACATCATGACATGAAGTCTCATATCAACAACGACGCAACAGGATGCTCCTAAGCTTGTCTTTTGTTTTATATTTTTTTTTCTTTCGAAGAATCCTTTTCGGTTTTCACCCGAATTCCATTAAATTTTCGGTCGGAAAGTATCCCATCCGTTCGGGAGCTTAGTTACTTAGAAAAGGACGATATTTATGCGGAAACGCTCGAGAAAAAATAAAGAAAATGGACACGCTGAACATGACAATCCTGTTGGAATTTTCTCGGAGCATGAAATTTTTAAATAGAAATTGTTCAGAGGTAAAGTTCTTGGAACACAGGTGGGCTGAAGATGTTTTCTTTGCGTTGATGTCAAGAAAGGACATTTCCGTGACGAGAAAGTAGTACGGGAGCTTGAGTCTGAAAAGTATGTGCTACAGACTTGACGAGTACAACTACAATTATGTTGTAAGGGTCGACCACGTCCTTGTTAGCTGTAATGGTATCTTGTTTGGCTGGTTGATTGTTCGGGACGACGATAAGAAGGGTTATTGAATTCGGTTGTTAGGCAGACGCGTGGGATGAAGGTACTCGTTCGTAGAAGCTGCAGACTCATCGAAATTTTTCGTGTAATGTTATTTTGTGTTCAACAAGGCGTAATTTAGGGTTTAGTACGTTCGAATGGCCACTGAGTAAAAGAAACTGAAAAATACGTGAGGTGATAGATTGATTGAAAATTACCATTTTTGTCGATGGAAAATTTTCTGAGATAGATCCACTTTTGCAATCAGTTTGAAACCAGTGTGTTGACTGATTGGGCTTGTTAAAATGGAAAGAAGACGTGAAAATTATTTTCTTTTTGGTTTTTTTTAGATGACATTTGATTATTTGTATCGTGTTGGAAGTCTGTTTAATATATATCAATGAAAATTTGTTCAGTTTAGTTTACGATATCTTTCCAGCTGAACACATTTTCTGGATAAATACTTTATAAAATTGAAGTCCCTTTCATCCAAAAATCCAATAGCCCATTTTCTTTTTTCACAGCTTCATCTCTCAATGTCATTTTAATTGCATCTTGGATTTCCGTTTATTTCTCGATTTTTTATTTCCACGTGAAATCTCACACCAACTTCATCCAATGTTCGGAACAATCCTTACCAATTCGTTCGTTTTGCAGTTTTTATGGGTTTTCGGTTTCTTTCTCTTGCTGTCGATTTGACAATTATTGGCATCGTTCGGACATGAAACTGCCGCATGAATGACCTTTTGCCATTAAGATAAGACTTTAAGTGTTATAGTAAGTGCATGGCTACGACAAAGACGACGACCAGGACGACGAAAGTTAAAAGATTATCGAAGGATAATCGTTCTTTTTGTCCATTTGGCCTTCTTACACTTATTTGGCTGCTTCTACTACCAGTACTTCCACTGCTCTTGCTACTCGTCACTTACGTTTTTTGTCGTTTATTGCTGAAAATCTTTGCTGTTTGTTGTCCTTGTGGGTCGGTTTCCGTTCTGTTTTTGATAGCCGCTTTATGAGAATTATGAGGATTTAATCGATTTTCTATGTTCACGATAATTTGAAATGATTTTCTTTTAGATTTATAAAGGTTTGTTCGCAAGTAATTAAGATGGAATTATGATAGATTGTTTCAGACACGGTTAAGCATGTTTGTTCCAGATGAAGATATTTGATCGGGTCGTTTTAAATAGAGTATCTTTAAAGATATTTTGTTGTGTTAAATAGATGAAATTGTGTCAAAATGGTCGATATATGAATTTCCAAGCGAGTAAAACTCCCAGTCTAGAGTGGTAGTCCGGTAATGTAATTTTACTATTTACAGTATTTGCCCTGTTTTTCTTTACAAATCAAATTGATCTTTTTTCACAAGGCAATCATCGTTAGCTCTTCCAAAAGGTAATCACTATTTCAAAAGTGAAGCTCAGTGTATACTTGCACTTACTTTTACAGAATCCGCTTTTTTGAATTAACTTCAAAAAAGCAGACCCGGTAAGCTCAAGCACAATTTGAGGCTAATTTCTGTTTCATTTCAAACCCACACTCTGCCGTAAGTGCTGACTATACCGCCAAATGAAGGCCAGGGACAAGTAACAATACTTTTGATTCAAGGCAAAAATCCTATCAGAAAGTTTTCTTTCCAAAATCTTACTTAAAGCATGTACAAACCACAGAACAAAGATTGTTTAAAAGTACGGGCACATGCAGGAGAGATTGCATGACGCAACAGTTTCTACACGCTATCGTTTGGGTCTAACAAATCCTGTTTGTCATTCCTCTAGGTCTGAAAGAAAAACGCAAAGCGAATGGTAAATATCGGAGCTCAAACAAGAGAGATCAAGTTGTAGAATTTCATCAATTTCCAAATGTTGGAAATTTGTCGCTTTTGGGTATACTGCTGAACTCTGGTCAAGTTACTCATGACACACTTTCCTCGCAACTAAAATCGGCTAAAATTTGCGTAGGTAAATTTCCAAAGTTCGAAACATTTTGTTTGATATTTTCATAATCTCCTCTCTCGCGGTCAATTTCACAAACAAAAAACCTGTAAAATGAGCATAAAAATATTTGCTTGTGTGTTTGCGATTGCTAAGTGAGCATGATTCTGCAAAATAATCGTCAATGTAAAAAATATACTAAAAAAATACTACAGGCCAACACAAACTCCCAAAAATTAACACTAAAACTGAAAATAATGAACATGTTCATTCCTTACTTGTAGTATCTGAAAGCTCAGTTTGACAGAATTTTCAGTTTTAGCATTCTACTGCAGCAGCTGTGTGGTAATACTCAGGCCCATTCTAAAATTGAGTTAGATTCAGTTTAAGTTTTTAGTTTCGGCTTTCAGCCGCAGCTTACCTTGAAACAAGCATTAAGAGTTTCTGAAGATTGGTACCGGTAAAACAAGCATTAAGAGTTTCTGAAGCTTACAGAAATATCAAACCCCGGATTGGAAGAATAAAGCCTAAGACTACGTTTAGCAGGCTTCGATTTCTATGGGTGAAACTATTTCACCTTCAGAGGGAAGTAATTATAAAGAATTCACCATCAGAAGTCCCTTATCACCACTTATCAGTGAGATATTCAAAGACATATTGAAAAAAAACTCCAAAATGATTGGAAAAAACTCCACTTTAACGACTATAGATGGGTTGTTTTGACGATATTCTACCGATCGTTAAAAAAATGCATTGTATCAAGCCATAAATTAGCAATGGTCATAAAATTATTCAATTTAAGATGGAAGAGGATGAGAACCAAAGAATACCATTTCTGGATTCGGTCATAATCAGCAAATGTGGTGTTTTGAATTAAAGACATAGCTCAGAGGACAACACTGTCCACATCGAATCATTAATATCCTTATAAAATTCCACCCTACAACTCGATTATTTGTCGGCAATTAACGGCACCAATGAATGTTGCAAATTTTTTTTGCTTATAAATCATCTGGAGTGGTGAAACGCGTTTCTCGTTAAGCGGTACCGTAAACAAACACAATTGTCGGTTTTATGCCATTCAAAACCCAGAATTTTGTGAAAAAGTACCTCTTTACGAACAACAAATTACTTTTTGGTGTGGTATTTGTGCTTATACGGGCGTTTGATACAAAAAAATTGTGATTTTGACTAGCTTCCGCTTATACTTGATTTAACATCGTTGGAGTTTTTTGCTGTGGGATTATTTGAAGTCTGAGGTTTACATCAACAAGTCAAGGAGCCGTGATGTCCTTAAAGCCAACATCCGTCGGGAAATAGCCGAAACATAACGCAAAAATTGTGGAAAAGTGATGAAAAATACCGAAGAACGGATATATTATGTCCTTTCCAGTTTAAGATGATTATTCGCACCAAACTTCATCCCCTGAAATCAAATTAAGTAATTTATTTATTATTGTCTAATTCATCAGATAAAAATCCAATTAGAGACTAGACAAAGAATAAACTTATATATACCAGGTGTATAAGCTTAAATCCGCAGTTTTTTAGTAGGAAGAACACATATTTTTTCAATAGAACGAATGAAAAAATTTACTCAAAGCACTGGCCCCTGCAGGCTACACACTTTTTGCCCCATCTCTCGGGCAACTTGTGGATACCACGCCAAATAAAATCTTATTCTTTTGTGGCAAACCAGTCATCAAGCCATTTTCGGATGTCTTTGAAAGAACCAAAGTCTTGCTCAGCAAGCGCGTGGCCCATCGGCAAAAGCAGGTGATAGTCGGAAGGGGCCAGGTCTGGTGAATAAGCGGAATGGGATAGCATCTCCCAGTTGAGTCTTGCCAAGTAGTTTTGGACCATTCGTGACGTGTGCGACTGTGCGTTGTCGTGGAGGAAAATGATCCTATCATGTCTTACTACTCCGTCCTTTTTTGCAGAGCATGACGTAATTTAACCAATTGTTGGTGGTAGCGATGGGCATTGACAGTTTCGCCAGGTTTTAATAGCTCATAGTAAACGACACCCTGCTGATCCCACCAAATGTACAACATCGTCTTCCGTCCAAAGCAATTTGGTCTAGAGGAAGATGTTGATGGTTGCCCAGGATCAACCCATGATTTTTCTCGAACTATATCCACTTTTCATCCGTTTTCACAATCTGATCCAGGAAACATCGATGTCAAAACCGTGTTTTGCCATTGCTCCATCTGCTATCTGAACAATTCATGCGGCACCCATTTTCCGATCTTATGAACCTTTGTGAGGCTCTTAGGCGCAGACAAATGACTGCTTGAGTATCACCTAACTGCTCGGCACGTATTTTTTGCGATTGAGTATCGTCCTCGTCCGAAAGAGCTTGCAATTGATGGTCTTCGACCTTCCTGGGCCGATTTTCACACTTCTTGTCACTCAAGTCGAAATCGCCGTCTGTGAACCGACAAAACCAATTTTTGTACGTTGTTTCTGATAAAACGCAGTCGCCATAGTGCTCCACAAGCATTTAATGCGATTCCGTAGCCAATTTCTTCAAATTAAAACAGAAAAGCACAACTTTCCGCTTATGATCTTTTCTGGCATAAAACTGGACATGATTACCGAATGAAAAATATACGTTGTTGTAAGGAATCCCTGATAATGTGTACTGATTAATATTGACAGATATCAAACTCATGGAAAAAAAATTATGGCAGGACTATAGTAGGTTTATACGCTCACTAAAATAGCGGATTTTAGGTTATACACTGAGAAAATACATGGCACCAGACGCCATAGTTTATAGACTTCTGGCGCCATGTACATAGTCGATTTAGGAATTGTGATAAAATATAGCGCCACACGCCATAATACATGGCGAAAAGTACATAGGCCTACACGCCATGTACTATAGTCCTCCACGCCATGTAAATGGCGTGGCGGACTATATTACATGGCGTGGAGGACTATAGCACATGGCGTGGAGAACTATAGTGCATGGCGTGGAGGACTATACTGTATGGCGTGGAGGTCTATACTGTATGACGTGGAGGACTATAGTACATGGCATGGAGTGCTTTAAGCATAGAGTCTGCTCCTATGTACTATGGCGTGTGGCGCTATATTTTACCACAAATCGACCGAAATCGACTATGTACATGGCGCCAGAAGTCTATATATTATGGCGTCTGGCGCTATGTGTTTTTTCAGTGCATCTGAAGATGATCCAGTTTGCATCCAACAAAAGGCCACGAACCTTCTCAGTTCGGAGCATCTGGAGGTACAGCACTTGATGTTAGGTGATGGAATTCTACCAAAGAAGTTACCGAGGGATTAATGACATCAAAGTTCATATCCTCTTCTATATTTTTACTTAGAACCGTGTTATACTGGAGCTAGTGCTTTCGGCACTTTGACTCCCCTCTTCTGGGTGGGCGACTCCTCGGCCCAACTCACTTCTCTCCCAAAGCAAATTATGGCACTTAGTGCAGTTGTTCCGCACTATTCCGTTAGCTGTCTGAGGCTTGGATATCTCTCGTTTCTTTTCTATATTCAAGAAGCTTGCTGATATTTATACATCTCCTCACACAGCATGGCTGCGAGTTATAATTGTAGTGCCCTGAGCCATATTACATGGCTCATGGCACTATGTAATATGGCGTGTGGGGCCATAATTTCTGTGCCATGTAATTATGGCGCTGGGAGCGATACAGCATGGCTCAGGGTACTATGTACATAGCGTGTGGCACCATAAATGCTGCGCCATGTAACATGGGACCACGCGCTATGTAGGTTCTGACATTATGGCGCTGGGAGCCATATTGCATGGCTCAGAGTACTATGTACATGGCGTATGGGGCCATAAATAATGCGCTATGTTACATGGCTCTGGGCGCTATGTGGATTTTTTTCAGTGTACACCTGGTATATAAGAAAAAAAGTCTAGCGCATCAGAACCGCTAGAAAACTAATTTTCGAAGAAGCTATCTTTGAGGGATTTAAAAATATGTGAAGACGTTATACACTTCTTTGTAGTATCATGTCAACCATTTCTTACTCAAAGGAACAAATATCATTTTCTGACAGCATTTCCTATAACACAAATGATGAAAATGTTCAGTGCTGTTTAACATTTGTCCAGCAGCAATGCTTCTACCATAACATGCTCGTGTTTAATCCACCTATCTTTTGAATTTCGTATTCATCCAAGGATGTCATCGAAAGTTTCACCGATTAAACTATGTCTGGGGTTGCCATCCGAAAAATTTCCAAAACTCGGAAAATCTAAATATTGGTTGCTTATTTTATTGTAAATGCTTTGCTTATGAATAGAAAATGCAAGCATCTGTTGGTGCAATATTTACGAAATTTTTATTTGACTTGGTGGACAAAAGTCGAGATTTATCAGCAATTTTAATTTATTTTCAAAAATCAAAAAATTTTCAGGAAGGAAATTTTTCAAGAAAATCCTGATAAAGTCTATATATATATATATATATATATATATATATATATATATATATATATATATATATATATATATATATATATATATATGTGTGTGTATATGTATATATATATATATATGACGAATTTTCGGCGATGCGAGTTTAATACTAATTTTCTTTGAAAATTAGTGAAAACACAAGAAAAGAATGAAAATAAGAAACTTAAAAAAATAAAAAATTAAGAAAGAAAAAATTACAATAAATTCAAACTAAACAGCAAAAAATGTGTTTTTGGTCAAATGGTAAAATATGGCAAATAATGCGTTCAACACCCTAACAATTCTTCTATTTTTTCCTCGAAAAATTCCTCTATTGTTCTTCGAGTTTTTTTAATTGAGTAATTGTTCATTTCTTTATTTTTAATTTTTTTAAATAATGATTGGACAGTTTACTCTGACGCAAAACCAATTTATTGTTGTTTATATTCTCCGGCTGAGTCCAGAAACTCCCACGTCACAAACTTACCAGATTAATCCTTCGATAAGAATATAATTTAAATTTGTAGATAATTTCTGAAAGTTCTAAATTTGTGTCATTATATTTAAATTATTTACTACATATTTCTTTTAAATCAATAGAATATATATGAAACCAAAGAGAAGTGCAAAACGGTCATGATTTATCAATACATTCCATTTACATCCTACTTGAACGTCTCACCTAATAATTGTTTTTTTACTCTCATTTTCATTCATTACTTCTACTTATCCATCAAATTTATTATTCTAAAAATCCTGATAAAGTCTCTCGCTTTGCAGATAATTTAGAACCGAATATCCTCCTCTGTAAATGCATCTAGTTAACATCTGATAAAATTAAATTTAGATAATCGAAAATGAATCTTATGTAAATATTGTTTTATTTTTAATTCATAGTTTAAAAAATATACAAGATCGAGAAAATATGTAAATAAATGCATAGTTTATGAGTATTACACAGTTTTAGTTCACTCTATGCATTCATTGGAATTTTTTTGTATAAGTCAAGTATTAAAAATGCCTAAAAAAGAATTTAAAGCCCTAGTTAATGAAAAATCATTAATTTTTGCACCCACATTGGGCGCAAATAATAACTACTAGATAAACTTGATTATGTTCATGCCACTGGCTACTCAACTTGTAATTTGAATGCACCAAGTATTAGTTTTCATCTGAATTCGTGAAAATATTTATTTACAAGCCTAAGCCTCATGTCGAAGTGGAATTAATGAAGTTAAATTTCCCTGCAAAATATGTACTAACATTTCAATAGACATCATTCGAACAGACTAAATCACATTTAATGCTAAGAATGATTTCCACCCATCATACTGCGAAAGTTGTTTTAGTCCTGAATAACGGTGTTTCTAACTCATACCAACCTAATTGGAAAACTTAAAATCTCGCTTCACAAACAGTTCACCGAAATCCACAATGTTTATTAAAGAAATGCAAATACAATAGAATGTAATATGATTTCCTGAATAATTCTCTAGTCTATACAATTGAAATTTTCACTATCTACGTATATGTGAAGTCCACCTAGTATTCTGCGCACCGAAATGGTAATAGATCTAAATGCCATAGGATGCTAGAAATCCAAGTGTGAATATGTGCCGTGTTTAATTCATTCCCTATAACGCTCCACTAACCCTCCCGCGACTCGTTTGTGACCGTTCTATCCACAGAATAAAAATGTTGCCTTGATTTAGAATCAGGAATGCATATGTACACACAATTATTATATGCACTGTGTCAGAATCGAACCATACCGGGACAGGACAAGCATGGAATAGTTTCAGTGCAATGCCACAGAGCGGATTTTGGCTTTGTTGTTTGTATGCATGAAGCAACATTTTCGCGGTTAATATTTACACTGAATAGCGTTAGAGCTAGAAAGATGTAGAAGCAGAGGGATGCAAGGGAACTGACAGTAGTGGAGTGGCAGCTGTATTTTCGATAAAATCCAACCAGCCGCGGCCATGTGAATTATATGCATGCGGGATCGGTATTTATACGGAAATGCATAAATATTTAGCAAGTACGAGTATGAGCGAATTTGCGAAATTTGTTTTGGAATGTGGGCTGTATTTATGGGATATGACCTAGAGGAACGCTAGTTTATAATGAGGATGTATTTTATTAAGCATATTGCATGGATTAGACACGGAGACCTGCTTGTGCTATGTGATATCATATATGCGACCAAATTAACTGGCCGTGGGCTAGTTTCAGATCTGATTTTTTCGCAGATTCCACATGCTTGCAACAAATTTGACGACAGGATCTTCATATTAAGGGGCTGTTTAAGTAGCCTAACATAGGAGACATAAATAATAGTTAAAAACCAAAAAACTGTTCGTTTTGATTTCATGAACGTATTTAATTTTGATAGACACCCATTAAATGTGGGTGTCCTCCTTCCTCCATCACTGAATACACCAGACAGGATCATATTCATAACACATCGGAAATTGAGCATAATCTCCACTGATTAGAAATAGGAACGAGAAGATCAATTTGCCATAACTTAATTACAAGCGGATTTAAATTTGAATTTATTTCCGGTCACGAAATGAAACGACACGCGGCTAGTTTGTCCACGGCACGGAAGAAGACATGGCCAGAAAATACAGACCGGACATTGGTTATCACTGTGGCTAACCAAAGCTAACTATCTCGGCCCAGTTCTGGCTGTGTGTTCCTGTAAATTTGGTATTTCAAACCTTTAGGTCCTCTTGCATAGCCGATTGCCGAAAATTGAAATATGTTTTGTGTTCGTGTCTAGGACAGTCCAAATACACATGCTGGTGACCCTTCGGTCTAACGACGGCCGGATAGAACAAATCCTGAATCGAATGGAATCGGCTGTTTAAGCTTATGACTGTTTCGAATTAAGCCTTTGATTTGTGACATTTTCAGATTAATATGATTTATTCGATAGGCAGTGATACATAATAATATGGAAATGAACTTGAGAGCGTCGGATTCGATTTGATATTTTAAGTTTTCGTTGATTAATGCATTATGTATGACGGTGTTTGTATATGTATGTATGTGCTTGGTTAATTTCGATTTTCGTGAGGCTAATTAGAGATGTGATGAATATTGATGGAATATGGATATTAAAATGCAAGATTTGTTGTTAGATTTTATTTGATATTATTAGGAATGTTGTTTTCAGTTACTTGCACTGTTGATATCATCAGTTCGAAGCACAATTTTCTACATGTCATATTTTTAGGTTATATTAATTTTTACCCTCATCTCTGAACTTCAGTGTTCATTCTTGATAAACTATTAATTTTATCTAAATTCAATTTGAAAAATATTTTATTTGATACTGCTATTGATATTTTAGTTGGAACGGAATTCCCTCCTATTTCACGGTATTGTTTAGGATATTTGCTTAGACTAAAAACTATACACTTTTTATCATCAAGTTGACTAAGGAAAACTAGCCAGTGGTATTGGTTCACGGACAGCCGGAATGACGAAGAACAATTTTTTCTGGGTCTCTTGCTGGTGGTTGACAAGGGCATGCGAAAGCGTCTACTGCAAAATACGAATCGTTTGGCTGTTGTCTAAAATTAGCAAATCCGGAAGAGAATCTGGGGTGAATTGTCACGGTTCATGGTTTTCTTCTTCTTTTTGAATAAAAAAAAACTCTAGCGCATTAGAACCGCTAGAAACACTAATGTTCGAAGAATAGTAGCGGAATTGAGTGTGTATTCTACCACTAGCTACTTAAGGACACCCTAAGTAATAATAGACCCTAAGCCGATTAAATTTCGATGACTTCATCGAAAGTTACAGCGATAGAAAGGTGTTTGGGGCTGGCATCTGAAAAATGGTAGGCTTTACAGCGGTTGGACCAAATGTGACCTGACCTATAGCGCGAGCTAAGTGAATTTAGTCCTAAGGTGCTAACATCGATCTGACCTAAGATTTGGTCAGGCCGAATTAAGTCCTCGTTTGTACGTGACAGCTGTCATTTTGTTCAACTTTAGTTCCTACACTGTAATTATCTGTTCATATGTTTCTCAAACGTGATCATTTCAATGATTCTGAGTCAAACGAGAGGGTTTCGAGCTTAAATTCAACGTACATGTATTATTAATAGTCGCGCGAAAATAAAGACCTAGGTCGGGTGTGTTTACAGCGATATAGGCCACAACCTATTTTAGGTCAGGGCACTTGAAATCGTGTACTGACCTATCGCTTGGGTCGGCTACTGAGTGTTTACAGCAGGTGGACTAAATAATTTAGGTGAAATTTGGTGTGTAGTCCGCGGACTAAATGTCTGCTGTAAACGCTATCATTGTTTACTTATTTAACAGAGCAAATTCTATAGAAAATACACAATAAGGAACAGTTGTCTCTCCAAAAGATAGTTAGCCTGTTCCTCAGCATAAGGAAAAAACTACCAATAAGGGATCTTAATCGTACATTGCTGTCTGAATAACGTCTTCATCATACAAAACAATGTTAAGAAAAACACGAAATGAACAACAACAGAATGAAATAAACCAGAAAGAAAAGGAAAACTTGAGGATGCAAAAGTATAAAGTGAATAAAAATATTCTAGAAAAAAATCCTGTAAAAGGAATCTTAGACTTGACGACTTGACGACTTGACACTTTCCGACTCAGATCCTGATATTATTAAATCAACTGACTAACGGCATTTGATGGAAATTATCGTAGAAAACCTTGGAGAAGACGACGCTGCTTCCTTTTGCTGTGAATCACTGTTCTCTAAAGACAATCGAGGCGAGCTTTGGGTGCAATATCTTGTCTTGTTGGTAAATACACAGAAAATATGTACAACAAAATATGTCAACATCAGACACCCAAGGTGACAGTTCGAGTTGTTAACTGGCAACTAAGTATGGAACAGGAGGGCCGCCATTCTACTGTGGAATGGGCCCGTACCGGAAATAACGAAAATGGATCAATGTTGGGGATCGTGTGAGTCACAGTTAGGGTGATCGAACCTAACGGCTCGTTTAAATCTCGCTGTCGGGAAAGGAATATTTTCCTGCAGACTGTTGAAGCTGTAGAAGTTCTTTTTATTTTGGACCGGTTCGAGCATTGGGACGATTTGTGCGAGCTACAAGCAAAATTTGAGTTGAGGAGGATTACGGCTTTATCCAGAAAATGAACGAATCGAGCAGTGGCGTGACGTGGTAATTTACTGAAGGGAAGCATTTGGTTCATATTCATGGTTTGTTACGTGTTATCTCTATAAAAGCACCGAGGAACTACGAACGGGGACGTGAGAGTAGAAAATCTGTATTGTTATGAAAATAAAAGCTCACAATCCTTCATACAAAAAGAAGTGGGTCAACGTTTATGATTAGTCAATATTAATAAATGTCAATATTAGTAAAATAATAACATTTTAAAAGTGGCTATATTTCGAAGAATTGAAAAAGATTAAAAATCTGAAACTTTTTAAGGATGCAAATCTTGAATTTATTTTAACGATAATGTTTTCAATTATTTTGACATAAGCACGTGTAAAGAATGGTTCAATATTCTCATTGTTATCAATTATGCACATTGTTTTTTTACGACGTTGTGGTGTTTCGCAAGTCGACCATAATTCGTTCCCAATCCCCGTGAAACTATTTCCTAAAGATTGTATTGAATCTTCAAATTTTGCTATTATTTGAATACGAGTATGTTACAGTAGTTCAACTTTTTTTGAAATGTTTACAATATGTTGTTCTATCTAATTTTTTTTAGAAAAAACATTAATCAGAAAAATAAACCGAAAATCTTTAAGTAAAACAAAAAAACCCGCTCTCACTATTAACGGTCTCTTCGCCCCAATCAGCACTCTCATTTTCAGTTATGTAATCAAAGAATTATTTGTAGTGATCATTTTAGTGATATTTTTAATATACCTATTATTCCGTACACAAATAATTTTTGCAAAAATAAAGTTGACGAAATCAATTTCGATTAAAATCTAAAATTCCGATTAAAATCGATTCGGCCAAAAATTCATATTTCCATATATATATATATATATATATATATATATATATATATATATATATATATATATATATATATATATATATATATATATATATATATATATATATATATATATATATATATATATATATATATATACCATTAAAAAATTTCAGTGAGATAATCTCAGGAACGCGCCATCCGACTGAGCTGAAACTTTCAGGATACATTGGTGTATATGCGGAATAGGTCCAGGTCTCACTAAATATCAATTATTGTTAACCCTTTGGCGCCGGCGGCCATTTTAGTGATATTTTTAATATACTTATTATTCCGTACACAAATAATTTTTGCAAAAATAAAGTTGACGAAATCAATTTCGAACGTGTTTTACATGTGAATCGGATAATGTTTTGGAATTTTTTAACCCCATGTGTGGGCTGAGTGCCTAAAAAGAGAATGGGAAAATTTGAAAATTTTTAAATTGCGATAACTTTTGACAGAGCTATTTAATCATTATGAAATTTTCAAAGCATATTGGTATTATTTAGTTAGAGACTTGTGTAGCTTTTAATGAGCGTGCTGGCAACTCTGTAGCTAGGGCAGGCACTCAAAGTGAAAACCTTCAAATCATCGTCTCTCTTGAAAAACTGCCGCTTCTTAAAAAAAAATCCACTCATATGTAAATTGTGTGCTTTGTTTACATAGACAAACAATAAAATTTGATATGGTATAACGGGCACGCCTGGTAGCCCTTGCCCAATTTACCTATATTTTTAGCATCAAAAACTTCTGTTCACGGAAACTCACGATCCGATAAGCAAAATTGACTGAAATTTGCAGAGTGTATTAGTCTTAAATAGAACCAAGTCTGATAGACGTGATTTTGAAATGCAAGCGATTCTGTGCCAGTGGTGCCATCTTGAAAAAATAACTGCTTTTAGCCCTATAAATTCTGATTCAATCGTTCGAGTGGTGCCATCTTGAAAAAATAACTGCTTTTAGCCCTATAAATTCTGATTCAATCGTTCGATTTTAACGAAATTCACACATTAGCTGGACCTTACTTTAAGCCACGTTTGGTAGAAATTTGGTTGAAAAATTCGGTTGGAGTTGCCAGCTATGATAATTTTGGTGTCTTCATTTTGAAAATAAAAATTTGGAAGTGAAAACATTCAAACCATCGAATATCCTAAAAATATATCCGTTTCTTACAATAAAACCAATCTGTATGCAAATTTTATGCTTTATCTACACGTTCAAAGTAAAACTTTGGAAATTTCATGTCAGACAAGAACGGTAACCCTTTCCCAGTTAACCTATATTTTTAGCATCAAAAACTTCTGTTCACGGGAACTCACGAACCAATTATCAGATACAACTGAAATTTACCGAATGCATTGGACTTAAGTAGGACCAGATTCGATTGAAGTGATTTTGAGTTGTGGACAACTCTGTGCCAGTGGTGCCATCTTGAAAAATTACAAAGAAAAAAAACTGCTTTTTGCCCAATGAAATGTGAATAAGTTACCAGATTTTCATGAAATTCACACAGTAGCTGAACCTTACTCTAATCTTTGTTTGGTGGAAATTTGGTTGAAAAATTTGATTGGTGCTGCCAGCTATGGTAATTTTTGTGTCTTTGGTTTTGAAAATTCGCTCAGGAAAATACAACTTTTTGCCCTATAACTTCCAGTGCAGTCAGGAAATCAATATGAATTTCATACAATAAATGAAACCAATCATAAACATTATTCAGGCCAAATTTGGTTGAAAGTCCACGATAGGGTTGCCAGCTATTGATGGTTTTGTGTTTAATTGTAATATCTTTATTAAGCGATTTTATCGTATAATTTTCAAATGGCAATGATATTGTAGTGTCAATAAACAGCAAATATTAAGTTTTCGATTATTTGAAAAAACACGTTGCAGGTAACCCTAAATTTCTTTATACTCCTATAACTTCGAATGTAATAAAACAACGTGAAGTAGATGTGATATATTCTTGGCTTTGATACAGGCAGAAGGTTGCCAGCACGAGTCGGTTGTGCTACTTTTGTATCAATAAATGCTTACAGTTAGTATTCATACCGGAAACATTTACAATGAAAATAAATAACCAATATTTCAATTCCCAAAGTTCTGCAAATTTTTCGGATCGCAGCCCCAAACACCAACTTCAAGTACAGTGCTGCAGGCACTGAGCATTTTCTTCATTGATGTTATATGAGATGCTGCTTTCAAAATTTTGTGAAATAAGCAACTGATAACGAATATAATTAACCCGTGTTTTGCTCTCATTAACGTTGAAATTCATGTCAGTGGTAATATCTGAAACCTTCCACCATATGAGTTATAATGCATTCTTGAGACCAAAGTAAAACGTGGCGTTTGAAACAGTTTGGCCGTAATAAGCAGCTCATGTGGTGCAACCTGCACTCAAAACCTGCACGATTCTTCTACTGTTCTTCGAACATTAGTGTTTCTAGCAGTTCAGGTGCGCTAGAGTTTTTTTTTAATTGCTCTATGTTATAGAAACGTTACTATTATAAAATTAACCGGCCAAAAGCCTAACATGTTGGAGCTACTTTTGGAAGCCTTTTTTGGAGAATAAATACAAAGCAAATATATTTATTGTTGTGTATAAAATCTAGTAATAGATTTCAAAAAATCTACATTCGTGTACACTATTGCACGATTTTGATAAAACTCAATTCAGTCGATGTGCGAAGCAATTAATAAATATTGCGTTTTTATTCATTATTTTTAGACGTGTTTGCAATCCAATTGCTTTGCGAGATATTAGAGGCTCATCATACCTTTGAACTTTAGAATAATATGCAGAACAAGGTTAAATGAACGGGACGCAGTTTGGTTATCAAAAACATCTGTAAGATTTATGAAAGTTTATTTAACTGAACCGGAAGAAGTAGTGTATCCAAAGTTTTTTGAAAACTGTGTACGATATGTATTGGTTGTTTTATTTAATATTATTGCTATGAATTTACTTTGATGAATTTCATTACAAATCTCTTTCAATATTTTTTTTTAAACTACACATGAGATCGTTTTGAATATAATTTGATGTTCCGGAAAAAAACTTTTGCTTAGTCCAGAGTAATTCGCAAGTATGGGCTATGCACTGTCAAAAGATTTATTATCTCTAGGTGATTTCCCCCTATTGCAAGAATCCACATTTTCATTGTAACTATGTAATGCTTGTTCTTGACATCCTAAATGACACACAATCTCTATTAGAATCTTCATTATTTCTCAATTTCTCCTAACTTTGACCAATATCACTGAATATTTATATTGACTATTCAGCAATTGTTCCTGTCCTAGTTATAGAATCAAATAGTTATAGAATGTTACGAGCTTCAGCAAAACTACATAGTAGGCTGGCGTAAACTAAAACAAATGATTGTAATTCTTTCAGAACAGCATAGATTTGTAATAAAACCCAAAAATTGTAACATATAAAGCACTTTCTGCAACATCTCTATCAGAAAATTCAAAATAATTTTCAGCGCCCAGCATGAGCACAATCTCATACAAAACAATGCTTTTTCGATATAAACTTCCATCTAACTTTCAAAACATTCCTATAACTGAAAAAAGGATATCTCGACCGAATTACACCACATCTGGCACTACTTAAATTCATAATAGTGAAAGCCATACCGTCATTAAATACTCTTTGCACCAAGCAAAAGACTACTTTCATCTTAAAAACAGCCAGCTGAGACTCTGTCAGATTCTTAGTCTGCGTCTCGGTCGCCTTGGCGGCCATCGTTTTGAATAATGAAC
Organism: Nemotelus pantherinus; assembly: GCA_963978885.1. Taxonomy (NCBI): domain Eukaryota; kingdom Metazoa; phylum Arthropoda; class Insecta; order Diptera; family Stratiomyidae; genus Nemotelus; species Nemotelus pantherinus. Next base: position 69,738,236 of record OZ022266.1, on the reverse strand, counting down.
TTGGAAATCTTTAAGTCTACTCGTGACCTCAGTCTGCACACTTTACTCGAAAGATTGTGGAAGAGTTTTTACTGGAGGCAGATCTTGTTATACTTTAACCAAGCAAAGGCATCCAAAATTGAAAAATCTGAGACTAGGGTAAGTATGTTGCTGCCTTCTTTCTTTCTCACTGACACTAAGAAATTCATACACCCTTACAACAGCTTTTTTTCCTCATCTGCATTTTAAAATAATTAAGAAAATGGCCAGAATGGTATTTGGATGATAGTTGGCTGTGCAGGATACGAACTTGAGTTCTGTAATGCCTAATTGCTGTAAGATGTTCGTTTCGCAAACTGACAATTTTACATTGAAGCTATTAACCAGTCCCATGTTGCAGTATAATAGCCGTAATATGATTTATAGTGACTGAAAAAAAGTTTTTTTTGGTGTGGTTTTTTTTCGTTTGAGTTTCTACTGCTGGATGATAATGTGCTCAAGGAAAAGATGTCTGAAATGAATTGGATAAGTAGAACAAGTGTAGAAGATACTGAGCTTTCATTTTATAGAGATAATGAAGTGAATGCGATGATGAAGGTGATAGTAGTGTGGATTTTTGTGAGCTAAGTAGTTGATTGGAGGTGAGCAGCGTGAAGTTTTGCCAATTTGAGAAAATAGGATTGGTGTTTATAGAATGTGAAAAATCTCCGTGATTCTTTTTTAATAAGAGCGGTTACTAGAAAATCGATAGAAAATTTCTAATTTGATTTATTATCTTGCTTAAAGCTTTCAATCACAGCTTGACACTATTTGAATAAAAGATAAACACACTGTTATTATTTTATGCAGATTTTTTTCAAACTTTATAAAATTATTTAGTAAATAAGTAAGGAAATTTTTACAAATTTTGTTCTTCACATTTTCTTTCTTCAGTATTCTCTTTCCTTCACTCTTTGATGATACTGCTTGCGTATCATATCAGTCTTATCGACATTCAAATGGCTTCCTATAGGTTTCAATAATTCATTTTGATCTTTTAATGCCTTTCACAGTCTGCTACCTCCATTTTTCTCTGCAATATTTATCTTGCTCTTTAAATACGTTTCGTTTGAATGCACAAAAAGTAACAGCTTTCAATAGATTTGTAGTGAAAAAGTTTTATCAGACACCCGATGTGAACAGGTTCTTGCATTTCTCTATTTGTTACATGACATAGCTTGTGTTTTTGTCAGAATCAAAATGCAAATCAGTTTTTTCAAAGCGATTCAACCTTATCGAAGTTCAATTAAATCAGTCCACGACCACTTTGCTCTCAACAAACATTCTAGGATTAAGCTGCCATCTCTAGACTAAAGCATCCGATCACTTTCTTTTTTCGAACATCGTTCTTTTACTTTGCATTCACTTCTTTCATCCAACTTGAATGACTATATTTGCTACTTGTGACCTATAAGAGTTCAAAGATTGGGAAAAGTGAATGCCGCTCCAATACTACTCAAAACAAGCAATGAAAAATCCACCACTGACTCCACCACCACGCCATTACTCTGCAACATAATAAACGCAACACAGACTACCTGTATCAAGTGCATTACTGATATCCTGGCAAATCTTTTACTTATTCGACAGAGGACTTTTTGTGCAAAAGAAGCGCTACGTAGAGTGATGGCGGTGCGCTCTGCAGGTACTCGGCCGTATCGCAAGTACCATTCAAATTGTCCTTGCCGGTAGTAGCAACGGCGGTGACATTGAGCCTTTACTAGATATCCTTTTGCATTCGAGCAATACTCTCGTGGTGATATCGATGTAGTGAAAGGCACTCACCAGTTTTTTTCTCATCGAAGCTTGGCTCAGTTTTGAATGGTCGATGCCAACTGTTAGGCTTAGATGAGACTCAGCGGGAAGCTCCACTCAATATCACCCGGCTACGGCAAGAACGTCGATGGCAATGACGACAGAAATGGAAACGAATATAACTGCGATGGTTACATAGTAGTAGTACCGGGACGACGATATGTGATCCCAAATTTATTATGCGGATGAGCGAAATTGATTGGGTAGGATTTTCGTTCGTATTTTTTTCACTTCTTGAGCGCCCTGAGGAGAACTAGTAGCTAAGGCTAGTCGTCAGATTCCTTTTTCCGGAATTCGAAAATAAATAACTTATTCAGCACTGAACCTACTAAGATTGGTGATGCGAATATTCGAAAAGATCGTGAATTATAATTGAATTTCAATTGCAGATATGAGTCCAGCAAAATATTTTCAGCTATGTTGAGAGAATGGAACGATGAGCAGCATAAGAATTGTAATTACAAGGTTGAATGAATTTTGTGTAGAATGGTATTTAGGATTCAGTGAATGTTCTTGGGAGATATGATATGGCAATGAAGTGAAATATGCTGGAGGGATTTGAACCCATATTGGGCGCCTAGATAGGAATAGAGGTATTTTTGGTGGATTTTTATTGGTGGAGACTAGAAGCTATATCATTGATGTGAAAAGTTTTTCAATGACGGTGTTTTAGTGCATAACTGTTTTGGTAGTGCAAATTTAAGATACCAAATTTTTTTTTTTTCGAATAAGAAGAAGAATCGGAAGAGTGTTTGTCGTATATAACTTAGTATGAAAAAATAATCGTAATTTAAACTGCAAATCATTTTACAAAACAGATAGAAGTTAAAAAGAGGCACTTAGCTTGAGATGAAGTGAAGTATTTTATACACATCTGGAATGAACTTTGGTAATTCATAGAATTTTTCGTGATGTAAAATATGACATCGGTAGGGTCAAGTTTTTTCATATGCGACAAACTGTGATAAAATAATTTAATGTCAAAGATTTGATAAACTTAGTACGTTCAACTAAATCATAGGAGTGAATGAAATTGAAAGGAAGGGAAAATGTAATGGCTACCATTTATCGTAGTACCTTGGAACTGATGCTTTAAAAACGGATTTGAGGAGTTTATTCAACGAATGACGAAACATTAGAAACAGTATTACAGCAAGACTTTAAGGGATTGAATTTTGAAAGAAAAGTAAGATAATCTTATCAGTTTGCCCTACTTAATTGGAATTGGTAAAAAAACTAGGGTGAATGAAAGTAGTTAACAACACTAAATAGCTCACTCTTCTTTCAATGAGTTCTCATAATGATCACAAGAAAAAGAAGATATATGAGAGCCGGTTGATCTAATGTGAAAGCTGGCAAGTCTTATCAAAACGTTGTAGATCAACCGGTTGTCTGGAAAATATTGAAAGAAAAGGAGGAAACTAGCCAGTTAGGAAGAGTTACCATTGCAACATACATTTAGCCTGACTGATACTTGAAGACTGCAACTGCATGACGACTGCTGACAGATCCTGGCTTGAAAACAGTCTGAGCATGGCGGCATCAAGCAAATCGGAGATCAGGAGAAAAGTCCTCAGCCTAGTTTATCCATAGTCAGGTAAAATCTTAGCTTCCTTGACTTTATTAAGTCCGTAAAATCTGCTGCCTCGAACCTTTGGATATTGCACAAGTGCAATGAAGAGGGACGCTTGTATTTTTGATAATGGTTTGATCAACAGATAAAACGAAATTTTGGCATTCTGCAAGTTGATCTTAGCAAATCTTTTACCTTCAGGTATAGAAATTGCCGTGATTCACGTCTGTGGACTTCTTTGCAGAGACACTTAGACAATATCTGGATCTGGAGTGAAATAAAAACTCTTTAAAAAAGAAGTTCCACTGGATTTTTTCGTTTTTGTTTGGTGACATATTGATGCTTGTTATAGTTAAATAGACTGCATTCAAAAAATAGCTTAGCACCATACCGAATCTGTCTTTGAGCCGGGATAAACTTTTCTGGCCAAGTACGATTAGCACGTGGAAACTTTCTTCACCAATGGTGGGGTTTTTCCTACACTCAGAAAAAAAATATGTAAAATTGGGAAAAAACGTAGTTATTTAATATATTTTTCATTATGAATTGGCGCCATAGAGGTTTCGCTATGAATTAACTACTACATAGTAATACGTACTTTAGTTGTATTATCAACAATTTTCTTCATTGAATCAACATGGTAAGCTTGTAATCTTAAAATCGCGAATAGGAAATCCAACAGCTAACTTGTATCATCATAATATGCCATGTTAAAGAATAATGAAGCTGCATAGTGAAAATATTAACAACAACGTTTTAAATGTACAATGTAGATTCTTGAAACAACAAAGGCACTCTCAAAATTACTCAGGAATTAGTTAAATTCAAAAACCATGTTTTTACTTCGGCTACATTGTCACTCATTAAATAATCATGCTAATTAAAATAAAAATGATTAAAGTAAGATGCATTTACCACTTTATTTCATATTCATACTCAAAGCTTTTCGCTTGATAAGTATCAGGTCCTTAAGCTATGGAAAGCAATATATAGTATTTTTTTAAATTGATTCAGGATTAATTCAGGATTAATTAATGTTAATTTTTAGTGTTTACATGGAAAAAATGCTTATCAAAACTAGTGTCATACCAACATGAACCTATTATTCATTATAATAATACATTTTCAAAATGCATTTCATACATTTTTTATGCGTATTTCTAATGATTTTCATGTCTTTCACCATCACTACACTTTCCGTAATTATTTCAGGATCAATTTGATCACACATTACTACCACTTATTATTTGATAAAAATAATTAATAAACAATTTATCACGTACCGGTAATAACCAATTTAAATGAATAAAATAGAAGCGAACCAGTCAAAACAAAACTAAACTATTTATCACTCCGAATGATTTGCTTCCACTGCACGCACCAGAGCTTTTATGCGCATTTGATGAATCTCGGAATGAATGCTGAAGGAATCTCGTAAACGATCAAACAAAAGATAAGAAATTACAGCGCATCTTGTTATATCAACAAATCGATTAGTTGGTTTGTATATGTAACTCAATTAGCCGCATAGGAACATGTTATATTTACTACATTCGTGTTGAATTTACATAAGTCGTTTTAATTCTGAAAAATTGTTTGTATTTATGAAAGAAAATTCAACGAATATACAAAGAGACTGAATGCTTATTGTGAGCATTGTTTTAACATTAGCAATTCTTGATTTTACTATGCGTCTTTTTTCTGAGTGTATGATTCATGCACCTGATAATCCAGTGTTTCATATCAATGCCTGGCCCAACGGGAAAAGTAATGCTTACGGGTATATTCGGTAAGCATTACGCGTAATGCGTGTAAGCATTACCGGACCATTACGCGTTGTTTCTTTTTAACATTGCATGTCCTAGGCTGGGAAGATTTATACAAGGGGAAACTCATGCTCTTAGCTCTAAAGCTTTATGTATAAGAGCTTTTTGGAAAGTACGACATCGTATTCTCGCATTTCCGTCATCTACGGTGAATACAAATTAAAGCTTTGGCTGGCAGCCGATCGTATCTCAGCATGTGTGGTTTTTGCATGCTGAGCGATTGTGACGCTCATTGGAAATTCCAATAGTGCATGCTCTTAGCTACTAGGGGGAATTGTCTTCATACATTGTACTTACCCGTGCGTGATGATTTGAAATGCTCCGAAATTTTCATCTTTCCGCTTTATATAGCAGACTACCCATAACCGATGTATGCTCGCAAGTTCTTTTCCCCTTGTTTCTGCGAGTGAATTTCATTGGCCAGTCTTGGACTTATAACATATGAGCTTTCTCCCTTGCAGCATTTTCCATGCTCCAAGTGATGTATACGAGTATATCTTATAATTGCTGGAAAATAACTTTGGAAATCGGAAATTGACATTACTAGCATAGTTTGATTCATGCATTACGCCAGCATACATTACCGCGATTCCCGTTGGGGGATTCTACTTATCTCTACATACTAAGTAATATTACCTGCACTCTTGCGAAGACCAGAAATCCAAATACTGGAAGGCTTTGGTAAGATCGAGATCAAAATGCTGAATTTGAGCCAATTTCCACTAACCAGTTTTAGAACGCTCTGTGTGAGCCACTCCTTCAACTTTTGGTTGGAGTAGGCAACGAAGAGGTGACCGTTCGCAATTTTTGCTTGCGTGAAGTTGTCAACTTGACTCAACTCCGCTATCTCTCCCCACAGTTCATTCCTTAGATATGATTTGGTCACTTTATGGCACCTTGCACTCAGAATCGCAAGCATCGGCTTTTGCTGCAACTTTGCGTTTTTTCCTCACTCCACCACCGAAAGATTTGGCAACTTAGGCTTTAGCTTAGCTTCCAGTTATTAGGCTAGGTTAGTAAAGAGGGCTGCCAGGAACGCGGCCAGCATTAGGCCACCAGTTTGGGCCCATTTGCCACCCTCATAGACAATCACGGGATTCAAACCCGCTGGCCCCGTAGCACGTCACTTTTCGGCCTGACGCCTTAGTGAGCAGAGCTACCAGGCCCCCAAGTTTGAAAAATGGCTGGCCTTGGAATCTTTAACGACGGAAATCTGTAATCTTTCACTATAAATAAAGCCCTCCATTCCAATCATATATGAGTTTGAAGCCGGTAAAATTCGAACCCCTCCCATACTGAGGGAGTCCAGCACGGATGAATTTTCTGACGCAGTTTGGTTGCCACCTGCAGACAGAAATTCCTTTTGGCTTATCATTATGTTACTAGCCAGGCATTTTTGGTGTGACATCTTGCAATGCATAGGCCACCTCCACCAAGACAAGGTGGTGTCCGATCAGAGAGCACCTTATTGAATCTGTCACCAGGTCTAATAAGGTGCAACTGCTATGGGTATTGGGACACTGTAGTGTAGAAGGAAATCAAATTGTTGATGCCATTATGAATCGAGGCACAACGCTTCTGCTATAGGATCCTGAACCCACTTTGGGTGCACTGACTGTATTTGCACAAGCTATTTATCGATGCCAACAAGAGTGGGAACGTTTTCAGGGTCGTGGAAGCATGCTTACTGAATACAACTACCTAGGAGAATATATCCACCGAATAGGTGTTGTACACGATGACGCTTGCTATCTTTGTAGAGGCTGACTCCGCAAATCATTTGCTTTGCAAATGATCAGTAAATGCACAAGTCAGGTTCCAAAGCTTTGGGATGTGGCGCGTGTAAAAAGGATGGCGTTGCTAATAATTCCTAAAGCTAATGGTGGATTGAGGATATGAATACCAAAGGCCTTTCTGGCCTGAGTGCTTGAGATGCCAGGTGTCTCTCTCTCTCAACGCACACACTCACATATACCAAGTATTACTTAATAGAAAAAAAGGAATGGCTTTTGATTGATAAACTAATCTATTGGCTTCAGAATTCAGAACTTGCTGAGCACGGCTTAGAGGTGGAATTATTTTGTTTATTCAACGATTAGAAAACTGGGCAGTCTATGCTGTTGACAGTATGGTTACTACCACATTTGCTACATTTCTTACCTAATAGGTTTTGTCTGCTGTCATAGCAGAATTTTGGTGTGGAATTCAATGAAATTGCGCATACACTAGAATGTGGGCAATAAGATTTAGGATGAACAAATTCTTGACAATTAGTGGATTGCATGAGGCCATTTTGTTTTATCAGCCTCTTCAACTGTAATTTAGTCCTTATTCAGTTTACAAGTGTGGCTGCGGCTTCTTAAACGAACCTTCTTCTATTAAAAATGTTTCTGGTCGATTTTATTTGTAACGAAAGACCGTTCCATTTCATTTCCATCTCGTTCACATCATTATTGGGCTTAACGCATTCGATTATCAATGTCAAATGTAGTGTATCTTTGCAGCCATGATCACTTCTACCTTATTTTATTTAGTCCTAAGCAAAATATATAAAATATATAGCTCACTTTATTTACGAGTTACCTTTTTACTCTTGCAATTTTTCTAGCAGTTAACATAATATTTCAAGTTCACTTTATCCACTTCTAGATGTCTTGCATCGTCCTTCCAAGAATTCAAGGGTTTAGATTATTGGCGAACTTAAAAATGAACTTGAAATAATAGTGCGACAGAGATTATTAAAGTGCCAAGAACATCTTACTGAGTATTGAATAACACAAAGACGAAAACTATATGAATTTCAATACAACATTCATTGCAACTCATTTTTCAACACCATCACTCCATGCAATGGCGCTACAACACTGCAATGCGTGGGCTTTGAGGCAAAGCAGTACAAGTCTCACTGTCAGTTTTGACAGACAGAAAGACAAGAGTCTGGGTGTCTGGACAGAGTCAACAGTATAGCATTCCCTTTCATTAATAATCCTTGTAAGTTTGACTCAGCCACTGGTTGTTGCTTGTAAGCGCTCGTAAGGATAGTCGAAACTGAAAGCCTAAGCCAGCAAACAGTGACAGTACTAAAGACTGGATGTTTTGACCGTGTCGAGATACACGAGTATTTCAAAGCTGACGCAGGACAAAGTATGCTGTGAAACAAAAAGACTTGAAAGACTTGAGCGGAAACAAGCTAGTCCCTGGAATGGTCGGAGTCGTTGAAAAATGCGAAACGTCCGCCTACACACAGATTCCGGACATTGTCACCCAGTCGAACACGACATGGTAGCATGCTAGAGTGATTGAATGTAATAGCCCGTCCAGACTACGGATACTTAAGTATCCGCATACATAAGTATCTGCCAAAAGATGGTCCACACTGCAGCGACATTTGCAGATACATTTTACCCTTGCCATGAAAATGAATGAAAAGTATGCGCTAATTGTAGATACATTTTCGAGCAATAGCGGATACAATTGTATCCGGATACATAAGTATCTGGAAACAACGGTCCACACTTGAAATTAGCTCACACTGTTGTATGCAGATACAAAACTATGTGAAAATTACTAGTGTGGACCGTTGTTTCCGTATACTTATGTATCCGGATACATAAGTAGGCGCTGTTGGAAAATGAATGCGGATACTTCTTCGATTGAGCGATTATTGATTCGGAAGCGAGAAACACTTTGCGATGCAGTGCACGCATTGTAATGCACTTGAAAGCAATGCTGTGTTCTCACAATTAATGCCAAATTAATTTGTGGAGGTTTGATATTTAGATTTTCTGTATCTGTTTTTCGTCCATTTACAATTTAATGCCTGGAATGTAATTCCCGCCTCAATTTAAATAGTTGTTGCACGGCCAAATATTTTCAAACAAATATCAACCGATGCATTGTTTTCATAAATTAGCCTGAACGATGCAGTGCAAGTTGTTACACAGAATCACATGAGTTTTAAATGTGGATGCAGTGCAGTGGACTGCACTGCATCCACAAGCATCATTTGCTCATGCTTTTTCGATTGAGCGATGAATGATTGTGTTATAGGTACAACATACCTACCTGTGTCATTTTTAATGACTCTGCAGGTTAGCCTGAACCTAGGGCAGGCATGTAAATGAAAATCTTTACCTCATTCCTGGTAAATAGCCAATGTCCAAATGACCCATTTTTCAGCACACAAAACATGTGTTGAGAACTCTCGACCTCATTATCATACCAAAATGAAATTCACGGGACAAGGCGGTTTGGAAATGCAGCATGTCTAAAAGACTTTTGGTGGTTGTTACTGAGTAATTTGGACACTTTCGTTCCGAGAAAGACTGCCATGGAAATTTCATCCACTGTATACCTGAGTATATTATTCGATTAATCGATTATTTCATTTTATTTAACCTGCATATAGATGCTTGTGAAAAAAGGAGTCATGTATACATACATATGTATATATATATATATGTATATACATAATATGTTAGTATATATATATGCATCTGAATTTCGGGCAAAGTGATTCTAATAGTAATTTTCATTGAAAACCGGCAATTGCCTACTTTTAGAATTTCAGTGCCCACAAATGTTTCATTTTCCAATACTCTATCTTAGCCATTCTTCAAATATAAATTTTCTTATCAGATTTTCATTCTCGTATCCCATGCATTCATCAATGCATCCGCAAAATTAGGTCCACAGCAATTCTTTTTCAAATGTTTCCGCATACAATTGTATCTGCGGTCTGGACGGGATTATATGTTTCCGGATACTTATGTATGCGGATACTTAAGTATCCGTAGTCTGGACGGGCTATAAGGACCAAACGTTCTCTACACTCTTGACTCGCATGTAGAGTTGTGTCGATTCAAGTGTTCAGTGTACCTTGCATAGCAGCAGTGAGCTAACAACATGGTATAAACACTGCACCATGCCAAAGCAACTCAGGCCGTTACAGCATCGAAGATGAAGGGACATGTCGTTCCAATAGGATGCCCTGTGCCAACATCATATAATTATGCACACATCCCCGACACTTTGTCATGTGTACGGTCGCTTCCCGTAGTTTTGTGACAGAGAGTCCTTTGTTTTCCGACGTAACTGCTAAAAACGGAGGAGATAGTTGATAGTTTTTCCTGATGAATACTTTGAACTTTGGCTAGCGTTGTAAAACATAGAGCTTGTGTTGTTATTCGTTTCGTGGGCCATAATGATGACCGCAAGCATGAACACACTTTTCAATGTTGGTAGGATGGCTATGAAAAAAGCGAAAGAGATGTCTCGACGGCACTAAAAGATTTAAAAAATAATAATTTAGTTCAAAGAAAGCAATTATTTATTCAAAAAACTAAAAAAAATGCCAGAACTTTTCAGAATGCAGGCGCCTCCAGTATAACTCGTTCAATTAATTCAATTCTTTAAAGTTTTTTTTTCACGTATCTTTTTTTTTTGCCGAAAATGTGAACGCCATTTTGACATTTCGCCACAATGATAAGTGTGAACTAAAGAAACCTGAGCCAACACCCGCCATTTTGATTATAATTTAAAGTTTTTTGATGCTTTTTCATGATTATATTCTAACAACAAATCGAATTCCCCCAATTAATCGAACTTATAAAAAAAAGTCTATTTTGGCAAGCTAAGATCGGTTGTTTACTGTACAAAGTGTGTTTTTACTATTGTTCATAAAATCAAAGAAATATCAAAGAGATCAATCCTAAATCACGCTCAATGGCATTTATACGGTAAGTTAATACCTTGGTATATTAAAACATACCAAATCTTGTAGTTTGAAGACAATTAAGTGATCTTTCTGCTACATTTTGTTGTCCAATTCTTCAAGGCTGATACGATAATTGCAAATGTTATCCAAAAATTGTATCTATGATAAATTAAAATTTTCTCCCAACATTATCCATACTTATATTTTGAATTTTACCAATTCTATTTCTTGTGATAATTGGGCGTATTTCAAAATGAACCTTGAATATCTAAAATCTTGCTAAAATTATTCATCTGAAGACACTATCAATATAATTCCTCACATCCCCGATTTGAATTCTTAGTATTAGAAAATCCTAGAAACATGCTCGATATAAATAACAAAAATCACCTCTCCCACCAGTAAATCACAATACATCTTCTTCACATACATATCTTCTGAAACGGAAAATTCCATCTCAACATTTTCCAATAGCGCCTTATGTATACAGATCCCTCGCAATAATGCCTAACAAATATTTGAGCATTAGCTCGAGAAAGTCAATAGACCCTGTTTCCCGCCTAAGCTCATCAAGCTCCGAAATTTATTCGATGCTTCAGTCACTAGGTCAGTCAACCGTTGAAACAATATAAACAAATATTCTATGAAAGTGACTTGGTCGAAACTACCTCTACGATTCAAACCGAATCGAATCTTTTCAATGAGGCTCTCATGTCCTGATGTCCTAGCAGTTTTCATCGTCTCTACGAGTAAATAAACCTCATCAATTACATTCTCAACAATCGTGTATTTGGCGGGTAAGTAAAGTTCAATTGTCGTTGGGCCAGTGAAAGAAATACGGCTCTGGACTGGAAAACACCCATCAAAGAGAAAAAGGATATTTCGAGCAAGAGTTCTCTGAACTGGAGAAATGAAAGTCAGAAATGCGCAAGGTCTTATACAGGTGCAATTTCACCACAGTTAAGTGTGCAGGGGAGCTTTCGAAGAGAGTAGCGAATTTAGTCTCCTTTTTCCGAGTTTTTACGACAGTATTCTACCTGTGTGAGGGTCGTGGTAGTATGGCGCAGAAATGAAAACTGATTTCATACGGGAACCATTGAAGGAAAAAGTAGGACGTTGCTTTAAACTGACCTGCTTTAATTTAAAATTTTGATTTTGAGTATCGGGTTGCGACGAATCGAGTTTCGAATGATTTGGTTTGTTGAAGTGATAATGATTTGATATAAGTGCGGAGCGGAATGGATTTTAAGGGAACTTTGTGGTTGGATGTGCCACTCTCAAGAGAGTAGATTTTAGGTCACTTAGTGATGTTAGTTGTTTTTATTTTGAAGAAAATCTTTATTTATTGTGTTGTTAGGCATGCAATTTTTTGGTTATAAGTCTGGGAACTTTGTTTACTGCATGATTTATTTTTTCAGCTTGTTAGTTGCAGAAATATAGCTGTAGGTATTCGAATGTAATGAAATGTTTTCAAACATCATGATTTGTTAGTTAAGGGGGCATCTCTAGTCTTTTTGCATAAATTTTCAAGATTTTTTTTTCTTGCAGTAAACTTTATTATCACACTACAATTTTTTTATATTAAAAAAATACATATTGAAGTCTGCAAAAAAATTTTTTTTTTTTTCATTTTTCATCCAATATGGCCCAGATATGGCTGCCATAACGAAGCTTGCTTTTTTTGGCTGACATCATATCTTGACACAGGAAGCTCTGAAATGAAAAATTCAAAAAGCATATTAAAGTATAAGAAAGTGGCTATAGCCCGTACTAAAATCAAGAAGTTTAAGTAAAAAAAAAAACAAAATGGCGGGCTTTTCTAATTTTCGGCTTATTTTTTGAGGTTATGTTGTTTAAAAAAGTGCTCAAATGTAATCGAATATTCATAATTCTAGTACGGGCTATAACTATATGTGTGACGAATAACCTCTCAAAATTTCAGCCCAATCGGTTTAATAGTTTTTGTTAAATCATGTCAAAATGTTATTTCGAGAAAAACGCGTTTAAAATAATTTTTTGAAAAACTGTGTAAAAAATGAAGAAATAAACCTCTCACACTCAATCCGCGATACCAACTCCATACATAATTCCTTCCTGGTCCTCAAAAAACTCATTTTCCTGCGCCTTAGCCTTTCTAAGCTCGAGTCGCCGTTCTTTTGAAGCTTCAATGCTGCGACGATTTCCTTGCTTAATTCTATTTTCGTCCTGTCTCTGCGCAAAATCCACTGCTATGCTGCCAATCGAAATACCCATGGTTTCCATGATTTTTAATAAAGGTAAAAATCCTTCATTGAAGACGCACACAGTACAATAGGTAGCAATTTCAACAATTTTCTTCCCAGAAAACATGTGTTTTGGAGCTATATTCCAAACACAAGCGTTGAAGCTTTCGTTGGTGTTTTGTGTGTGTGCTCCGATGCACCTTTCTAGCAGATCGTCTGTGGTAAGATCTTCATAAATCTTTTTTAATAAAGGTTGAATTTCTTCGTCTAGTGCTGGAGGGTGCACCAAATTTTTCAACTGGCCGGTAGCTTCAGCAACTCGGTATTTGCACCATGAGTCTGACCCAGCGGGACAATTCATATGTTGAGGCTTATCATCCGTAGAAATCTTGTGGTAAAAAGTTGCCCAAATAGCATTTCTCATATCTTCAACAGAATCTGGATTTCGGCGAACAGCTAATTCGTAATATTTTGACAACTCCAGCATGACTTTATTAGTCAATGTAGCCGTTTTAATTTTAAGCTTTTCAGTTTTTTTTGGTTTTTTTGTCGTTTTTTTTCCATCAGCACCTTTTTGTGAAGCTTCTAACGCTTTTTGAGCCTTTTTTTATCTGTGTCAGTTGTTTTTTAGCATCTTTTGCTCTTTTATAAATTCGCTTTTTAACATGTAAAACACACTCCTTCTTTTTTACGCTCAAAACATCACCATAGGGCTGCATATCTTGTAACGATGAGAAAGTCTTCGAATCACCATCACCAATATAATATTCATAATAACTATCATGCAAATCTACAGATCTTTGGAACATTTCTTTTATACCATTAACTTCCATCGATCCCGCACTGCCTTCATGATTTGCACTACAATCTGGCTCGTGAGTTTCATACCAGTCTTGATAATCAATAGAATTTTCCTTTCCAGCCCATTGTTCACAAGCTTTGCATATTCTACTTTTCACAATGACATCAAGAACTTTTCCAGAAAATTTTCCAATCAATGTAGCAATCCCGACAAGAGAAGAAAAACCCCTTCGAGCCCAAGAGCCGTCACCAGAAACTGTGAGCCGATTTTTTACATTACCGGCAGCCTCATTTTCTCTTTGCTCTTCACTAACTGCTTGTCTAAAAACTAATGTAGCTACTGCTTCTGCTGTTATCCAAATGTGGTTTACTATTGCATAATAAGTAGCTGAAGCATATCCTTTGCTGATATCCATCATTGCACAAAAATTATTTATACCTAGCAAGCCAACACCGAGTAAACGCATCGCAAATACAAAGCGGCGATTTATTTCGTAGGAAGTATGAATTGTTGGACTGCTTGGAATATGAGTTTCTGTTTCACATTTACACGAAACTACTAATTAAAAACCTAATCCTTTTTCGTTACGTTTGGAAAATGTTATATCGCCTTTACAAGTTTTACAAATTAAAATGTCTTGTAGTCTTAGAAAGAGTAAGAAATTCACTATGACGTAATGCAACAATGGATCAACGTTCACTTCGAATGCAGGATTATTTTTCTTAATTTTTTTAGCAGATGCACTAACCACACTTTCATCACGCTCACTCGTAAATCGATTGCCACGAAAATTTCTTTTTTTTTGTCGATCAGCTCTCGAATTGCCGAATTTTGTACTTTTTTTTATCCATTTTATGAACTTTTTTTTCCAGCTAATATAAATGAATAACTGTTTTTACAATTAAATTAAAAGAAAGCAATACTTTCATTGCTTCAAAATATCGTTGAAAATACTCGTGAGATATATAAATATAGAAAGAAGCGGGAATGAGCGTACCAAAACCAAGTATATACCTCTCCGATCGCCATCTGTCTGAATTGCTCCAAAATCACACTTGGGCGCGCACCAAGAATACACGTTATAGAAACATTTTTAGAGCGCGCAAGTTAAAATAAAATATTGTACGATGTTACTATTAGTATACTAAATGCAAAACCGGTGTTTTTGGAAAATTGATTTTTTCATCGATTTATACTAGAGATTTATACTCCTTAAATGTATATGCTGACTCATATATATATATATATATATATGATATATATATATATATATATATATATATATATATATATATATATATATATATATATATATATCAGCAAATTTACTAAGGGAGATAATCTCTGGAGGGGCTGATCTGACAGAAATGAAACTTTTGGAGAACATAGATGTATGTAACAGGAATTAAAATATCTCTAACACTTTGGCGACGGCGGGCATTTTAGTGAATTTTCAGGTAACCTTATATTTCTATGCAGAGTACATTTTCGGTAAAAGTAAATATTTGAGATGAATACTTATTATGTTTTATGTTTGTTCATCATAAAAAAATGGAAATGTTGATTCTAGTTTCAGCGCTGAGTGCCTAAAAAGAGGCAAGGATTTTTTTTCCAAATTACGATTTGTCATAACTTCTGACAAAAACAATCATCATCGTGAAATTTGCAGAGCGTATTAATGTGCACTATATGAAGCTACAGGCAACCCTGTAGCTTCAGCAAGCTCCTGAAAAAAAATCCTTCAAATCATCCAACTTCCTGAAAAATTTTTGATTTTCGAAAATAAATTCAAGTTATTGATAAACTATGACCTTTGTCCACCACGTCAAATGAAAATTTTCAAAATTCCGCGGTGCACAAGAACGGCAGCCCATGATCAAATTCTCTCTATTTTTAGCACTCGAAACTTCTGTTCACGAGAACTAGCGGCCGGATAATGCGATCAACATGAAATTCACAGGACATGTTGGAATTAGCTAGGACCAGGTCTGACAGAATTAATTTAGAAATACGGGCAACACTGTGGTAGTGATATTTTAAAAAATCACCAAGAAAAAAAACTGGTTTTAGCCTATAGTTTCCGATTTAGCCATTAGATTTTAACAAAACTCACGCAGTAGGTGAACCTTACTTTAAGACAGATTAGTACATACAAATTTGGTTGAAAAAGTAGAATAGAGTTTCCAGCAATTGGTTCAGAAAAGTAAAATTTTTTTCTCTATAAGTTCCGATGCAGTAACGAAATCAAAACGAAACTCATGTGATAAGTGAGCCTTGCTGCATTTCTAATTCTGTAGGAATTTTGTTTCGGAAGGGCTGCCCACTATGATGAATTTCGTAATCTATTGACATTTCTTTGTCGTGCGATGTTGCCATTAAATTTCCAAATGGAAATGATCCTGCAAGGACAATTAACAACAAATATTTAGGTTTCAAAAATTTAAAAAGTTTTAAAGGTGGTAGCCTTAACATTTTTTTCACTGCTATAATTTCCAGCGCAGTCATTCAATCAAACCGAAATTCAAGTGTTGCGTTTAACACAACGAGAAACAGCTATGGTGCTAACACATGATTTCCAGGAATTTCGTTAATATTGCATCAACAAATGCTTCCATTTTGTATGCATAAGCCAAGCATTCACAATAAAATAAGCAACCGTTGCATAAAAATTTTCCGATTTTTGGAAATTGGATGAAAACGAAATTCAATAAAGATAGGTTGATTAAGCACGAGCATGTTATGGTAGTTTTATTGCTGCTGCGTTGGACAAATGTTGCAAGCACTGAGCATTTTAAACATTTATGTTATAGGAGATGCTGTTAAAATATGATATTTGGTCCTTTGAGTCAGAAATGGTTGATATGATACTACTACAACACACATTTTGAAGTCACTCAAAGATAATTTCTTCGAAAATCTGTTTTCTAGCGGTTCTGATGCACTAGACTTTTTTTCACATTTGTTAATAGTTTGTTCTCCACGTTTTTCCAGCGATATTGACATTTTCTCGGAAATTGGATAATTCTTTTGAGTTTGCTTAATCTATCTTTTAACATTATTTACTTCGACTTCGCTTCTTACAACAAAAATGCTTCTTTGCATCACACCTTTCTATTTTTGCATTCGAAAAAAGTTTAGTTTATTGTTTTCTGTTCTTTAAAGTCTGCTTTTTTTAATTTACTTTGATATATTGATTTCAATAGTATTGAAAAGTTGCTGATTTCTTTCGTCCTTCGGTTCTTTCTGTGGCAATTCCTTGTTTTTTCTTTGTCGACTATAACGCAGCCAGATTTGGCTTGGTATATGTTGCAGAGATTCCTTGTTTTTCTCCAAACTATTAACTTCTTTTTCCAGAAGGCTTTAGCATTTTTTGAGCTTTGTAGGCTCTCATGCTGCACGACTTAGAAGTTCTCAATTTTGTCACCATGTTAAATTGTTGTGTTGGCCATCCAATTGCTGCTCAAACTAACGAGCCTTTTTTCCACAATATGTCACCAAATAAACCCTGCTTATACATGGATAATGGCCATATGGCTGTTAACAGGGATGTAAGTAGTTCTATGTGGCTGGTGCATCACTCAAAAATGTGGTGCACTTGCTCCAAAAAAAAGAGGATGCTACGTGTTTTCGTTCGTCATAGATTTACACAATAGCGGCAATGTCAAACAAAAGCATAAAGAAAAGGGATACTTCAAAAAGAGGCATAAAGCTCTAAGGCATGAGCTGACAAGACAAAGTCAGCCAAAATGCGGAAAAGCACATTTATTAGGAGATGATTTGAAAAACATAGAAACATACACAAAAACTGTAGCAATGGCTCCGATTTAGCGGCAGACCTAGTAATGGGCAGACAACCTTTTTATGGAGCCCTAAACTAACCTTTGATTCCGGTTTTGGAAAGAAATCACAATAAATTCTCTGATTCAGCAAGCTAGTCGCGACACGCAATGCCTGGAAGTCAAAAAGGTGTGTTCTCGGACTTGCGCTCAATAAGATGGTCAGTGGTTTTTAACTTATGAGCTCATATTTTATTCTTTCAAATGTAACTGCAATATACCGAACGTGGGATCCTCCGACAGTCCTGTACTTGTCAGTCTCAGCTCATTTCTGGACTAGTGCCGCCAATGTAGAGACACACACACACACACAAAAGCCTTCGACTCAGTATGGCATGAAATATTAAAACTTATAAAATATTCCTTTCTTGAGCCTAGGACTTTTGCAGTCAAAACTCATGCTATGCCTACCAAAAATAGCTTTCCTGCAGACGTCCTTCAGGGGTCAGCACTAAGCCCCACACTTTTTAACAGATATATAAAATGAGCTTCGGAAAATCGTCGCAGCCCCATCAGAACATTTTAGGAGCGAATGTGCCTTGGATGCGTGCAGTTAAATACTTGGGCATTCACCTGGATGTAAGATTAAAATTCAAAGTGCACACTCACAAAGTAGTGGCCAAAGCTATCAAAAGCATTCGAGCCAATTACTCTTTCATTTGCCGAAATTCCAAAATTTCGATTGATAACGAAATTCTGTTTTTGAAATCCATAATGCAACCAATACTTCTTTATGCAGCCCCCATCTGGAGCTGTTGTATCTCTTGCCATAAAAAGAAGCTGCAGATAGTTCAAGTTTTACTATTTTAAATTTCTTCAAACTTCATAACTATTATTATGTTGGGTTCTTTGAAATGTCTCTTTTAGCCAGATATTTGTTTTGCTTTAAGTTGCTAGTACTTATTGTTTGATTTTTGGCTTCTTTTGTAGTAAGTTTACATTACAGGTTCCTCCAGGCTTCACCGTAGTATACTACATTATAACGGAAGCCAACGTTCTTTTTTATAATGCTGTTTCTCCCGCCAGAAAAAGACCTCTTTCACACAAATTGATTCGTATGTGTTTGCATGAGCATCCATGTGGATGAAAAAAATTTCCAAATCTTGTCGGTCTCTTGTCGAAAGTGGCAAGAAATCACTTCCTACGCTTGATAAAATGCTCGCCACTTATGGATCCGTCACTCTAGAGTCACGCACTCTCCAAGGAATTGGCCTGTTGGGTGCGCTGAATTATACTATGTGAAGCCCCAGAACATGAACAGTTGGAGAGCGGAACGACAAAACAATTGTTCCGCAAGTTTGTCACAGCAGGGATGTAATTTGCTACGTGCGACCCAACCAAACAATCACGACTAGAAACAAAATTTCACTCGCCAAATGTTTCGGCAGAACATTTAATGAGACATTCGGCGAGTCATTGGGTGAAGTTTTCTTATCTTGTCAGTAAAGAAGCCGTATTATGTGCACTTTCGGGACATTTGTTAGTTGTTTAGTCACAGTGTAATAGTCAACGCTGACGGGCGTAGAGCTTGTAGCTATTGCATCCGCTTGGCGTCCGTTCAGTTAACTGATTTTGCTAAAAGAGTGTCATGCAAGGGCAAGAATAAAGCCCTGCGCTTCTTATATTTCGTACGCAAACCAATATTGGTTTATAGACATAATCGGAGCCAGCATCAGACTTCAGAGAACTCTTTTTTCCCCGGAAGGCCCTTTCAAAGTTGCTATCAGCGCCTATTTTTTTCTTTATCTCATTAACTGGAGTATTTATTACATTACTGACCCACATCCAAGCATTATTCATTCTGAACCTTTCTTATGGGTTCCATAAAATACTCTCTTTCTAGCACAGCTCAAAGTTTTAACTGTTTTTTTTTTGTTTTTTGTTTTATTTTATAAGCTAAGAACCTGGGTAATGTCTTATAAGTGTGAAAAATGGATAATAAAAAAATAAATAATTGTTATTCAATAAGAGCCAGCAGGCCAAAACAGTAAGCAGCTAGATATAACATTTTGTATGTTAAATACTCCATATTTATAGTAATGTGTGTACAATTTCAAATTAATAAAAAATGTTACTGGTTTCATTTCCCCAGATTCAAATTTGAAAACAACGGCGTCTCATTGGACATTGAATTATCATGGACGGAAGAGTAACGGACGAACATAGAGTCGGTTCGGAATTATGTTTCGCGGCCATTTGATTTTTACTTTCTGTTTATCGTGTGCTTCTACAAATTTCACGTTTCTATCACTTTGACTCTAAATGATGACACCTCAACGGCACACGCACTGTCTTCTGCTTGATATCTCTTCTGCCTTCCCAAACACGATTGTGGCCACAATTTTTCTACACTACTCGTTGATACCTGCAAAAAAAACAGATCAGGGCGATCAGATGAGGCTCGATTCAGATTCGATGCTTTCCAGGGATTCATTTCCCGATCTCTCTGCCAAAGCGACATGCCAGTCAAAAACTCTCTCCCTACCATCTGTCAAACGCTTCTGACTTGAGGTTGACAGAATCTCTGCTTTTCTCCTTTGCTAAAATTAGGTCTGTTCGCGTACTTCAGCAAACTGCAGCAGTAACAGAATTTGGCAGCTGGCTTCTTTTTGCTGCAAAATTTGGCTTACAGCAAGAGTACAAAAACGACTTTCTGCGAATCTATTTTAATATATTATAATAGATTCAGGTACGCGAACATACCTATTTTCACTCCATGGAATGACCAGATAATGAAGACCTGTCAAAATTTACCTTCACGTGGACCTTAGTACTAGACTTAAGGTAAGTACTTGTATCCAATAACAACAAATATCAACAGTTTAACGCTAGTACTTACTAACTAGCTGAAGACATTGGCCCAATTCAATTTTCAAATTCAAACGTTTATCGGCTTCAAATGCCGATTTTAAACTTCGAAAGAATACTCGGACCATTCTAATTGAGAAATGAGTGAAGACATGCTGCTAATGCCATCTGCATTTTTAAAGCGAAAATATTTGACAACATTTCAGGCAAAATTTTAGGCAAATGAAATTTATCTTAGTAACTTAGACCTTACTACAAACTTTAAGACTTTAAAAAACTTTTTCTGTAACAAAAACATTCATTTTTAAGGACTAAGGTGGATCACACATGCTAACTTCTTCACACGACTGTTTGCAGGATTGAATAGCATTATATTTTCGTTCAGTTGCTATACCTGGGACTACATTTTATTTTAGTAATTTTGAGTTTTTATTGCAGCCTAACACAGATATGAAAGAATATGGATACGAAATGGCTATCCGTGTACCCATACGTGAATGTGCCTTTTTTAATACACGCACAACATTGCTCGCACTCACAACCGAAAAGCCTTAATGCTGTGAACACTAGATCGGTGCAAAAGCGTGCAACGCGGAAGGAAACGTCAATGTCAGTTTGATTTGTGTCTGGGACTGAGAGCATTGATTTTCAGTCAAAATTTTACAAACAAAATTTGGAAATTTTTCGGCGAATTCGGTGGAAACGTACATCTACGTTTGTGCGCAAACATTTGTGTTGGTTTCGCGAGTAAATTAGCGTTAAAAAATTATAAAATAGTGCGATAATGAAGTGCCGCGTTCCAGGCCGCAAAAGTAGCACCGAAGTGCTTCGCAGGGGATGTCGTATTTCGGGTACGTAAAATAAACCTTTGGCAGCAATTTCGTATAGTTTTTGTGTGAAATCATAATGAATTTCATTCACAAAAAGCATTTTAATATCCACTCGCCGGTTGTTGCGAAAGAAATGTGAAACGACGTTCAGAATGACGATCGCTCGTGCTTTTTACATGAGCGTTACCATATGAACTGTGTAGGGCACACACCAGTACCTCATTCTCATACCAGTAAGCAAAAAGTTGAAAATTGGCACTTTTCTCTCGGTCGATTTCTAATCCATTCTCTCTTATATTGGTGCAGCCTAATTTTCAGGAGAAGTCACACTGCCTCTCAGAGTGAACCGCTGCTGCGCTTTGCATTTTAACAGGAAAATTTGAGCTTCAAAAACAGTGTAGAAGTGCTTTCTATTAGCTTAAAAAATCGTTTCTTTCACATCGCTTGCAATTTGCTGAATACATTCTCCATCAAAATTTGTTTACTCTACGCATTGATATGTCAATGCAAAATATTATTTTGCCGAAGCATTTTACAAGAGGAAAGAATATTTCAAACAAGGAAAAAATAGTTCAACTTTTCTATTAAATGTCTTCTAATTACTTTAATTTAATCTGCTCCATATCTTTTTATTATAATAGTAAATTATGTTTTATCTTCAATTCAATTTTCAACTATTGTCATAAATTGCACTTAATCGTCTCTCAACCCACAGTGGGCGCCAAAATATTGTAAATTAATCTTTTCAAAACCCTGCAATATATTTCATAACTTCTGCATATTTCAGCATTAAAACACAAACAGCAACAATTCATCATGCCCAAATGGTATTGGTGCTCAATCAATTTCACTATACTGTTCAAAAAACCGCTTAACGATGGAGAAATACTAATTCAATATTTTTCACTTGACTACAGCATTCGACAAATTTAATCACATTCAATAAATCCACGCATATTACTGATACCGATATACTGATAAGAGGACAGTTATCCGCCAGGCTATAATAGACTATATCTACAGATTTCCATGAATAAGGCATATTGAAAGCCACCAACCGACATTTGCCAGTTCCAACCACTATTCCTCAATCGATATTAGTAGACACTGTGCTATATAGAATAGCTATATTCTGTGGTACTACTGGGCTGGGTCTCTAAAGCCAAATGCGCTTAGCCACTGAGGCTTGCTGGTTACGAATGCGACCATGTAATTAATTTTCGACCGGCAAATATTTTGTGAAAATAGTGAAACATTGTTTTTTTGAAAATATGTTTCTATGCATAGGCAAGGGTGATGGGTTGTTAAAATTGCACGTAGTATGTGATTCGTAAGCGTAAATAAATAGGTAGCTATGATGTTTCTATTTTGTATATTAATTGAGGGGCAAGTTGATTACATTTAATTAATTTAATATAGTATATCGTAGATTTATCATTCGATAAATTTTATGTACATTTAATATTTCATTTTGAATATTGATTTGACAAAATGCTAGGAATCAAAACCGTTGCAAATGCCATAAACGTACGAAGTATATGAACATGTTATTTTAAGTTTTATAATTGAAATTTACACTTTTCAAACACTCCCTTCTAGATATGTATATGGCATTGCAATTGAATTGCATGCAAAACCAACTTTGTATACAATGAAATGTTGATTTGCATGCACCAGTCGTAACTGTATGCAACTTTGCAAAAGTAAAGAAAAAAGTATGAAACTCCGTTACCTGTCTGTAATATAAATCATTTACGAAAAATAAGTACGTGTACATTGTGGAATTACGTCAGGAAACCAGTGAACTACGCGATTCCGTTGCAGAAATACCAGAAACGCCGTGCAACGTCCGTATCAGCAATAACAAAAGTCAGATCATTTTCACGAACAGCGTACAAATAAATGTGCATATAAACAAAATACAAAACTCGATGGTAGTCGGTTTCAGAACGCAGAGTAGCGTAAGCAGAAGAAAACCAGGACTCAGAGATCCGCGCGAAAAAGTCAAAAGTGGGAGGCATAGTGCACATGATTGAGCAGAAGGATACACTAGTTTGCCTTGAATAAAATTATGTGTGTGTAGAAATGCAGGCAGTCGACGCGAGACAAAGCAGGCTAAAAAGGGGGTTTAGGGGCAGGTTCAAAATGACTAAGCACGAGAATGAAGACCCTGTGAATAAAGTCATATTACGGCAAAATAAACACCCTGGCATTTTATACTCGATTGGTACTGGTAAAACCAACGTACCCAACAACAAGAACAGCAGCAAACTGAAGTGCAGTTGTAGCATGAAAATTAATATGAAAATTAGTTTGCAGGAAATTTACATGTTTAAATTCGTTGCAAATTAATTATGATAATGCCATTCATCGTTTCGTGAACGTACAGTCTTTATTAGGGTGATTTTTTTGTGAGGAATATGTTGGGTGAATGTGTTTGATGCGTGACAGCGTTTAACGGATAAAAACTGTTGTAACAGATTAATTGATGATGATATTCACAATAGTCAGTTTTCACCAGTACTGGATGAAAGTACTGTGGTTGATTGCACTAAAATGCTGTGCGCAGTGATTTGATACTTTAGTAAGGATTCGCAAAAAATTAAAAACATTATTTTACAGGCTAACAGAAAGAAAAGCCGGTGATTTTGTTACCTTGGCATCCGCGATGCAAAATGCAGTTAAAGCATAGTACAATATTTCATCATTTAAATTTATTTACCGTAAAAAAACTATTTAAAATACACATTTGTTAACGCCGCTAACTACCCCTAATTTTGTAGCAAATAGGTTTATTTATGCATTTTTTTAGCCAATTTTCGCTGATATATAACTATTAAAAGTTTCGAACATTAACTTTCATCAATAATTTAAAGCTAAACTGAAAATAGCTTATATTAGCTTTGTGTGCTGTGATAGTTTGAGTTTGATGGATCTGGTAAGATTGATTGATTAAAGAATAATTTATATGTTTTTAAAAGCATACAAATTACTGAATTTAAAAATATGTTGCAAACAATTTTTATTTTGATGTTTTTAAAATTTCATTTACCGGACTTTTCAATTAAGTTATTTTAATTAAGTTAATATTTCAATTAAGTTAATCTATTGACTTCAACTTCAATTAAATGACTTCAGAAATATTTTCTGAAAATTTCAAGTCAATGCAATGAATAGGTTTTGAGATATCCTTCTATTTCTGATGGGCTCTCTGACCCTTGATGGCAGTTATTTGACGGTAGCTGCAAATAATCGGCTTCAACCGGCGTATAAGATACTATGAATTTCATTGTTTTGTGTTTCAAGTGTAATTAATGATGTAACACATGCATTATTGATTTTTATGAATACACTTGAAATAATTTGCGGCCCCGTTGCCAGATTGGGGTATTTTCCCCCGAATTTGGATCAAAATTTAAGCTTTGGGAGATTATCGGGGGATTGATATTCATGGGGGGTTTTTTGGGGAAAATTCATCGTCGATAAGTTTGAGTTTTGATGATTCTTTTGCTATGAAATCGCAGGTGACACAAGTAGTATGTATTCACTCATTAAACGTCAATTTAGAATATGCAGACTATTCTTCCGAGCAAAAAATTGATACTTTATGTCAGTAAGCGTTATAAATCGATCGAAAAATGAAATATTTGACATTTTAACTGACTATCTTCAGCAGAGTCTCCGCTTTTCGTTAGGGTCGAAATTATCACTCTAAGGAAATCGCAACAACACAGGTTGGTTCAGCCGTTGCATCGTGTATTTGTCGCCTAATAGAAATCACCCTTTGAAGATACAGAACATAATATAATCGTAACACATTGGTGTAGCGGTTTTTGTTTTATAGTCCAGTCAAAATAGACTAAATTATGATCCAAGTTTGCATTAATTCCCAACAAGCTGGATTTTTGTGTGGGCCTTAAATACGTCATTACAAATGATATGTCAAAAGTCCCCATCGATCCCGCTTGTGCGTTGTTTTTTAGTCGAGGTCAAAGGTCACAAATTTGCGTTTTTTGCGTATATCTCTGAAACAACGAGAGTTATCGAAAAATGGTTCGAACAAAGTTTGTATATCGTAAAATTGTCTACAAAAAATATCTCAACACTTTTCTTCTACAAAGCATTGCTTTCGAGATATCGTGATTTTAGACTGTAGGAAAATTGTATTTTCAACTATATGCACACATTTCCGCACCACCTCTGAGGTAGTGTACACGGCGCTTTTTTTTTAACGTGGTTTCCCCAGTAGGAATACTCCACAATATATTTTTGATCGAAGGAATGTAATGGGACACTATTTTATTGATGAAATTTTTTGTTTATTTAAATTTAATGAACATTTCAACAGCAAGAAAATTACATCATCATTCATCATCAAATTCTTCATAGTCACTCGTTTCTTCTTCTTCATTGTCTTCTTCCTCTTCTTGCTCGATTTGTGTAGATTGCTCCAAGAAGAGAGATATATCAGGTATATCCTCATCAATTTCGAAACAATCTTCATCTGTTGCATTTGATTCAATGTTGGTGCAAGATTGGCCTTGACAATTGGTGCATACCGATGAACAATACAGTCCAACTTTTCTGCACCCGCAATTGTTTGTGCAGCCTTTTTTGCAATTACAAAAAATTGTATTGAGTAATTTTTCTGGAGCAGGTGGCAGTAAAGTTTGGATTGGCTCCAAACTATTATTCATCAATTTCCAGCCCCAATTTTCAGGATTAAGATCATTGCCTAGCCACACTTGCACTAGGTAGAACACACGAAACAAGTGTTGATTAGCAGAAGCAGATGTTGGAGGGAGACAAGATAACTGCACTCTCTTATTGTTTCTTGTATTTTTCACAAAACTCAAATATCTGTACTTGTCTATCGATTCCATTTTTTTTGGCGCTCCATACATAGCAAGAAGAACACGAATTCCATTGGTGAGGATAACATCTACTGACGAGTTAATATTTGTAAATACTCTTGCGTTATCAATCAAGTCTTCACGTTTTTCAAACAATTTTAATACTGTATTTTTGCCTCTTTTGAAAATTGCTGATGTCATATCGCAGCCAGTTATCGCATGAAGGAATAATATATGAGGCTGGCATTTTGGATATGCAGTTAAACTTTGTGAAGAATATATTTTCGTTTGAACTTGAGCTCTCCCAGGTTTTAAAAAGTAAATGATTTTATCACTAGGTGTTCGTGCAGTTAATATTATTAACAAATCTACATTTTCTCCAACAACGATAGTTGGATTGGTGCTACTGAATTGTTCAATTGCGGTTTCAATAATGAGGACGTCAGCGTCATTTTGAGCTTGTTTCACAACAATATTGGCAGCTGCAAATTCTTCACATAACATCGAAATCAAACGAGATTTATTGTGAGTATTAGCAAGAAACTGCTGTTGGTTTGTCGGAACAGTCATTGATCGATCAAAAACGATATCAGACGATGAAGATGTTTGTTTAGCTCGACGACGTTGTTCTGCAGCTTTGATATTTTTTGTATAATTAGTGTAACCGCCAAATATTATAGTAACGTTGTGACCAAAGTGTCTATGAACATACTGAAGATATTTGTCCAAAACGATTGCTGCAGCTGCTTCAAGTATTCTCAATCTCTCTTCCTTTTTATTTTGCTTTTTATTCTCATACCAAGCTTTGCTGAAGACGTCATGCTGATTGTCAATGAAGCAAAGGAATGTCGAACTTCCTAATTTCTCAGTTATAATGATTCTATTACCATACTTTAACTTGAGTTTTGATTTAATTGTTCTATTATCGATCGATGGTTCTTTGCAAATATCTTTCAATTCTTGTATTGAAAATTGACAATCATCATGATTTTCAATAAATGCAAATATTTCTTCCATCGCTGAAGTAATAGAATCACTTTCAGGACGCCCGATTTTACCTCCACTAATGGGTTTCAGAAACGAAATGTAACAATCACTGTGGTACGTAGCCTCAGCAGCAACTAAGTCATATTCGTACTGAATGTGGGCAATGACACTTCTTGCTAGCTCATCAGAACGAGTCTGAGCTTCCTTCAAGATGGTTTTCTTGAAGTCAAGGGTTGAAACTTGAGACACTCTTCGTCGAAGATGCTGCGCTTTTTTCATTTCAGCCGTTTTATCTGCTTCATGGCCACAGAACAAACAGTATTTCTTGAAACAAAAAGACGATACATTACCTCGTACTCTAGTACGAGGAGGACTAATCCCAGATGTGGTAGCTATCTCCGCCTCACGCTGTCTTTTAGCTGCAGCGATGCTGCTTTTCCGGGTGTATGCTTTACGACACTGCTTATGTATCGTTACAGATGTTTTGTCCTTCAAATATTCATTGTACCCATCACCCCTTTCAGTACTTGAATCCATTAAAGTCTTTAGCCCACGATCAACAACCACAATTTCACTTTCAGTCAAAGATTCATTGCAAATAAAGCAAACTTCTGACATTTTTACAAAATTTTGTAACGGCACTGTTTAAAAAGAGAATATAATTCACAAACACGTCTATTCACTACGGAAACCGTTCAAAACTGGCTGCATTTACTAGAGTTATGTCCTTCGGAAAGCAGGTATAGACCCGAGAAATGGAGTATCGCAGGCAGATGTTTCTCAAGGCCAACAGCCCAATACAATTAGGGACGGACGATGACTCGCTCAGAATTGTATATTTTTTACGTACTTGTGTGCATGGGGCAAATAAAACTATGTTCTAATATTTTTTGTGTAAATGGTTAACCCGATGATGCATACTAGCCACGTATGAGTGCATATTCGTGTTTTCTATGTTTAAAATAGCCATAATTCGAGAACAGTGCACCGTACAAGAAAAAGTGTTGAGATATTTTTTGTAGACAATTTTACGATCTACAAACTTTGTTCGAACCATTTTTCGATAACTCTCGTTGTTTCAGAGATATACGCAAAAAACGCAAATTTGTGACCTTTGACCTCGAATAAAAAACAACGCACAAGCGGGATCAATGGGGACTTTTGACATATCATTTGTAATGACGTATTCAAGGCCCACACAAAAATTCAGCTTGTTGGGAATTAATGCAAACTGGAATGTCTATTTTGACTGGACTATAGTTGGTAAATCCTCAATATAGATAAGTGGGCTTCCTGGAAAAAAACTAAGCCAAACCAGAGTCTGATTTTTATGGAAAAATTAAACAACATAATTTTTCATAATCAACATCAAACTGCATAATACAAAATGTACTGCATTGATTTTAAATGCGTGCTGAAAGAGCTTATATATGAGTTCTTTAGTTGCAAAATGAGACTGAAAGGTTTTTGAAAACTTTTCAGAAACAGCAAAAAACTATATTTTCTTTCCTGGTCAATATATCAAACCAATTTTTTTTTTAATAAATTGAAAATAAAAAACTACACAATATTACAAATTTTCATAAACTATGGATTATGTTAAATATTAATTAATTCGCATTTACAGTTCATCAGGTCGCGTTTTGGAACAAAATCGCCTTCAGGTGTGGTTTTGGAACGAAACTTCATGTTGGAGTCGGGTTTTGGAACAAAACAAAAACAATTATATTTTTTTTAATTTTTTATTTTTGCCTGTAATTTTTGTTTTACAGAAAGTAGGTGCCTACCTTAGAACATAACTTAAAAAAACAATTATACAAAAATAAGTTTAAAAACATGGAAAACTGAGCAGCAAAAATATTGTGTTAAACATTTTTTTTTTTCGTCAATAATTACTTCCGCATCCCAAATATCGTTCTCTGTAAGATTATTATAATCTATACGACGATAAAAACACTTGTTGGATTCATCAGTTTCATCCTCCGAATCTATATTTTCTAAAAAATAGAAGCAAAATCACACAACTTCAGTCAACGCACACATTTAATGTGTCGGCGCACGATTTCTAAGAACAAACATGTGAAGTCGCAATCAGTATGGCCAACTTTGAAATATTTCTTATCATTCTAGAAAAAGCCCGCTTAATTTAAAACAAGATTAATAATAAAAATAACCATTTAAAAATATGTGACGAACAGAAGTTTAGCCTTTTCTTAAAGTTAGAACATTAGGTCGGTTTTTGGAAAAAATAACAAGAACCGTTTCCGACATTGCTAAGGTTTGAGTCGCTTTTTGGAACCAAACCGTTCAAAATATTAGACGCCATTTTGAAAGAAAAAATCTCTGTTCAGGTCGCGTTTTGGAAATAAGGCTGTTTTTCAAATCACTTTTTAAGGCATTTAGACTGGGTTTGGGATAAAATAAAGTGCACAAATCGATTCCTGAGAAGATTTCCTATAAGAAATGGTGTTTAACTCAGTTTCGTAAAAAATCGCTTGAGTCTCATTTTGCAACTAAAGAACTCAATATGATACTCACAATATTCAGTTTTCACTAGTACTGGATGAAAGTTGTGATGTTTATGAATAGAAAATGGAAGCATCTGTTGGTGCAATATTTACGAAACTGTCCGGTGCTGGTAATCACGTGTTAGCACCAAAACTGCTTAACGCTGTGCTAAACTCACCCTATGAATTTCGTTTCGATTGAATGGCTGCGCTGTAAGCTATAGGAGTGAATATAATTTTAGGGCTACCACCGTCCAAACTTTTTAAATTTTTGAAACGTTAATATTTGTTGTTGATTATCATTGTAGGATCATTCCCATTTGGAAATTTTATCACAGCATCGCTCAATAAAGAAATGTCAATAAATTACGAAATTCATCATAGCTGGCAACCCTTTAACGATTTTTTAACGAAATTCCTACCGAATTAGAAACGCAACAATATATGCTTATCATATGAAATTCGTTTTGATTTCGTTACTGCATCGGAAGTTATAGGGAAAAACCTTTATTTTGCAGAGCAAATTTACAATATTTAGGAGACGAAAATTTCCGTAGCTGGCGTCCCTATACTAATTTTTCAATCAAATTTCTACAAAATCTATCATAAAGTAATGTTCATCTACTGCGTGAATTTCGTTAAAATCTGGTGGCTAAATCGGAAGCTATAGGCCAAAAACCAGTTTTTTTTCTCTGTGATTTTTCCAAGTGGTACCACTGCCACAGTGATGCTCGTATTTCAAAATCACCTCTATCAAACCTGGTCCTGGCTAATTTCAACATGTCCTGTAAATATCATATTGATCGCATTATCCGATCGTCAGTTCTCCTAAACAGAAGTTTTAAGTGCTGAAAATAGAGTTAATTTGATATAGGGTTGCCGTCCTTGTTTACCGCGGGATTTTGAAATATTTTATATGACTTGGTGGATAAAAGTAAAAATTTATCAAAAATTTGAATTTATTTTCAAAAATCAAAAACTTTTCAGGAAGGTCGATGATTTGAAGGATTTTTTTCAGGGGCCTGCTGTAGCTACAGACTTGCCCGCACAGACTTGAATATGCCTATATCAATACGCTCTAAAAATTTCACGATGATTCATTGTTTTTCTTAGAAGTTATGGCAAATTGAAATTTGAAAAAAACATCCTTGCTTACTTTTAGGTACTCGGCGCCTACACAAGGCTCAAAATTTCCAATTCTTTATCATAAGCAAACTAAAAACATAAATAGCTATCATTCCTAGTGCTTTTTTCACAAAAACTTACACTGCTTGGAAATAAAGGAGTACCTGAAAATTAACTTAAATGCCCATCGCCGTCAAAACGTTTAAGATATCTGAATTCTAGCAAGTCATGGATCTACGTGTTATATACATCTATGTCCTCCGAAAATTTCAGATCAATTGGATCGGCCACTCCAGAGATTATCTCCCTTAGCCATTTTGCTGATATATATATATATATATATATATATATATATATATATATATATATATATATATATATATATATATATATATATATACAGTTGCTCACAAAAGTCAGCATACACCGCTTAAAAACGCGGAATTGGCAATATATAGGTAGAAAAAAAATGAAAAGACGGGTGAAAAACGAACTTAAAAGGAATATCAGAGGCATTGTAATCTATTT
Source organism: Nemotelus pantherinus (assembly GCA_963978885.1). Lineage (NCBI taxonomy): Eukaryota > Metazoa > Arthropoda > Insecta > Diptera > Stratiomyidae > Nemotelus > Nemotelus pantherinus. Next base: position 69,706,790 of record OZ022266.1, on the reverse strand, counting down.
TACACAGAATTAATGAGAATATACATATATATACATATATACATAGTAAATAACAAGAAATTCCGCTGAAAGTGATTAAACAAAAGTCAGCATACACCACTGAAAATTCAAAAGAATCAGTCTAAGCGATGAGTCATACTGCGATAAAGATTGCTACCGTGTTGATATACAAAGATAAACATTAGTACATTGCAAGTCGATCAAACTAAAGTGATTTGGGTGCCTTTAATGCTTAAAAATGAGTACACGGAAGGAAACGAGTTTGGAAGTGCGAAAAATCGTCCTTAGTGAACGACTGGAAGGGAATTCGTATGGCGAAATTGCTAAAATAGTTGGAAGAAGTTGGGCAACGGTGCAAACGATCATACGGAAAGCGGAAACGGAAGGGAGAATACAAAATAAACAACGAACAGGTAGACCGAAATCCTTAAGTAAGAGAGATGAGAGAGACTTGTTACGGAAAATAAGTATGGAGCCACAAAAAAGTGCTCCAGCAATGGCCACTGCACTTGCAAGGGAACAGGGAAGCAAGTGAGTCCAGAAACAATACGTAGGGTTTGGCGTAATCAGGATTATAACGGTAGAGTTCCGCGCAGAAAACCTTTGATTTCTCCAATTAATGAAAAGAAGAGGCTTGATTTCGCTCGCCTGCATCTTAATAAGGACGAAAATTTTTGTAATCAAGTTCTGTTTAATGATGAGAGCAAGTATAATATTTATGGCTCTGACAGGCGGGGATACGTGTGGAGGAAGCGGAACTAAGCATTGGCAAAGAAGAATTTGCGTCCTACAGTGAAACACGATGGAGGGTCAGTCCTCGTATGGGGCTGTATGTCGGCCGCTGATGTGGGGGCAATTATTGATGTTACTACGGATCAATACATGTATTTGAACATATTGCGTGGTGAATTGATACCTTCTGTGCAGAGATCAGACCTACAGCCAGGTTGTATCTTTCAGCAGGACAATGATCAAAAACATACAGCTAGAACTACTACTATTACTAGCAAAGAGACCCTGAAATCTGCTCTGCTGTGTACCTGGATGAATATTCCACCCGAAATTACCGGAAATCTTGTTCGTTCGATGCGAAGGCGTTTAGAAGCTGTTATTAAGGCTGGTGGAGGGCCTACAAAGTATTGAGCTCACGTTTTTTGATCATTCTCGTTCTTTTCGAAACATGGCTCGTAGTGTATGCTGACTTTCGATGGATGAATTTTCTAAGTTTTCATGGCTTATTTCTTTCTGTGTTCGGATTTTCTTTATTGTTATCTTACGAAACTTATTTTTAATGCCAATAAAGCTACTTTTACGTTTTCATTGCATTCTCATTTTTCCACTGTACCATATTCGTGTTTTTACATGCTGTATGTTGACTTTTGTGAGCCACTGTATATGACGAATTTTCGGCGAAGCGAGTTTAATACTAATTTTCTTCGAAAATTAGTAAAAACAGAATAAAACAAAACTCTAGCGCACCTGAACCGCTAGAAACACTAATGTTCGAAGGACAGTAGAATAATCGTGCACGTTTTGAGTGCATATTCCACCACATCAGCTGCATATTACGGCATAACTGTTTCAAATGCCACGTTTTACTTTGGTCTCAAGAATGCATTATAACTCATATGGTAGAAGGTTTCAGATATTACCACTGGCATGAATTTCAACGTTTATGAGAACAAAACACGAGTTAATTATATTCGTTATCAGTTGCTTATTTCACAAAATTTTGAAAGCAGCATCTCATATAACATCAATGAAGAAAATGCTCAGTGCCTGCAGCACTGTAACTGAAGTTGGTGTTTGGGGCTGCGATCCGAAAAATTTGCAGAACTTTGGGAATTGACACATCGGTTATTTATTTTCACTGTAAATGTTTCCGGTATGAATACTAACTGTAAGCATTTATTGATACAAAAGTAGCACAACCAACACGTACTGGCAACCATCTGCCAGTATCGAAGCCAAGAATATACCACAACTGCTTCACGTTGTTATATTACATTCGAAGTTATAGGTGTGTAAAGAAATTTAGAGTTACCTGCAGCGAGTTTTTTCAAATAATCGAAAGCCTAATATTTGCTGTTTATTGTCACTACAATATCATTACCATTTGAAAATTCTACGATAAAACCGCTTAATAAAGATATTGCAAACAAACACAAAACCAACAATAGCTGGCAACCCTATAATGGCTTTTCAACCAAATTTGGCCTGAATAATGTTTATAATAAGTTTAATCAATTGTATGAAATTCGTATTGATTTCATGACTGCACTGGAAGTTATAGGGCAAAAAGTTTTATTTTCCTGAGCGAATTTTCAAAACCAAAGACACAAAAATTACCATAGCTGGCAACACCAATCAAATTTTTCAACCAAATTTCCACCAAACAGAGATTAGAGTAAGATTCAGCTACTGTGTCAATTTCATGAAAATTTGATAACTTATTCACTTTTCATAGGGTAAAAAGCAGTTTTTTTTCTTTATAATTTTTCAAGATGGCACCACTGGCACAGAGTTGCCTACAATTCAAAATCGCTTCTATCAGATCTGGTCCTACTTAAGTGCAATGCGTTCTGTAAATTTCAGCTGTATGTGATTATTGGTTCGTGAGTTCCCGTGAATAGAAGTTTTTGATGCTAAAAATATAGGTTAACTGGGAGAGGGTTACCGTTCTTGTCCGGCATGAAATTTCCATAGTTTTACTTTGAACGTGTAGATAAAACATAAGATTTGTATACAAATTGGTTTTATTTTAAGAAACGGACATTTTTTTGAATATTCGATGGTTTGAATGTTTTCACTTCCAAATTTTTTTTTTTTCAAATTTAAGACACTAAAATTATCATAGCTGGCAGCTCCCAACGAATTTTTCAACCAAATTTCTCCAAACGTGGTTTGACGTAATGTCCAGCTACTCTATGAATTTCGTCAAAATCGAACGATTGAATCAGAATTTATAGGGCTAAAAGCAGTTATCTTTTTTAGTGATTTTTCAAGATGGCACCACTGGCACAGAATCGCCTGCATTTCAAAATCACTTCTATCAGACCTGGTCCTACTTAAGACCATTAATTCTGCTAATTGGATCGTGAGTTTCCATGAACATAAGTTTTTGATGCTAAAAATATAGGTAAGTAGGGCAAGGGTTACCAGGCGTGCCCGTTATACCAAATCAATTTTTTTTTTGTATATGTAAACCAAGCACAAGATTTACATATGAATGGTTTTTTTTTGAAGAAGCGGCATTTTTTCAAGAGAGACGATGGTTTGGATGTTTTCACTTTCAGTGCCTGCAGTAGCTACAGGGTTGCCAACATGCTCAGTAAAAGCTACACAAATTTACAATTAAATAATACCAATATATTTTGAAAATTTGGTAATGATTGAATAGCGCTGTTAAAAGTTATCGCAATTTAAAAATTTTCAAATTTTCCCGTTCTCGTTTTAGGCACCTAGCGCACACATGGGGTTCAAAAATTCCAAAACATTATCCGATTCGCATTTAAAACACGTTCGAACTTTATTTCGTCAGCTTAATTTTTGCAAAAATTATTTGTGCACGGAATAATAGGTATATTAAAAATATCATTAAAATGGCCGCCGGAGCCAAAGCGCTAATACTAATTGACATTTAGTGAGACCTGGACCTATTCTGCATATACATCAATGTATCCTGAAAGCTTCAGCTCAATCAGATGGCGCGTTCCCGAGATTAACTCACTGAAATTTTTTGAAGATATATATATATATATATATATATATATATATATATATATATATATATATATATATATATATGTATATATATATATATATATATATATATATATATATATATATATATATATATATATATATATATATATATATATATATATATATATATATGTAAGGAAATATGAATTTTTGGCCGAATCGATTTTAATACTAATGTTCTTCGAACATTAGTAAAAAAGTCGGTAATTTATACCTTTTATAACAAATTTTTATCTTTTTCCACTTATTATCTTTGATAAGTATTACAATATCCCTGAATTATCCTAGAATTTCGTAATAATTTCCTAAATCAGCAGCCATTCTTTATAATAAGTACGTAGACAAAGTATATCAAATTAAAATCTCCTACCCACCACCAGCTTCAGCTTTACTTTGAAATCTATCTTGTTCAAGTAATTTAAAGTAACTTTCCACGAAACACATTAAAATCTCAAAAAACTTTCTCACTAAGCAATAGATCCTTGATGAAGCAATACGATAACATTGATGGAAACTTCACCTGGACAACCTAGGACAGCAACATTCTTGATCATCCTTCTCTTCGTCGTCGTCGTCGCTGTCATCATTTGTCTAAATGGCAAGGACTTATTCCAGCTAGGAAGGAAAGACCAGGTGTCAAAAGAAAAAAAATGAATTAGAGAAATTATCACGTTCGAGTGAAAGTTTTTCAGGAAAAGTTCGACTACACTAAACTTAATTGATGTTATTAATGTTCATAACTATGCTTACGCCCGCGGGCACGAGTCAGATATTGAAAGAGTTTAATTGTAAACTTCTGTTGGTTTGCACTTAGTAAACCATTATTTTAGACGGTGTTAGTGTCATTGAAAAGTTTGGTGATGTTGATTGAATGTCATGGATTATTCCAGTGTTTATATGACATATTTCAGTTGAATGAATTGATGATGAGGAAACAATGGAATGATTTAAATTAATTTTTTGGTAATTGGATGTACTTTTTTTCAAGTAGTTTATTTCCAAAAATTAAATAGAACTTCTGCGTTTGACAGGTTACGTCAGGCATATCTGTTTCGAATGACGCAAGAATTGTGTCATCTTAAAAAAAGCCAACAATGTTTTTTTTCAATTCGACATATCAAATGACCTCACTACCATCGAAATATCGAAAGAAATGGCGAATATTTACCGTCAGAATTCGAGGTGTACCGAACCATTTCCTCACTGGCACAACAAAAGAACTCAAGACTAATAGCAAACATTAAGGTTTGTGTATTTTAACGCTTGATGGCTGCCATTAATCTTTTCGGTGGTCGGACAAAGACTTCTATTATACATGCAAGCCATTGAGGACGCAAGGACGGAAACAAGAAAACCATATCTCGGGTGGACTCAGTTGCAGGTCGAGGATTTTCTCCAAAAGTCTGGGGTGAGTGAAGAGAAAATGAATGGAGACGCCTGGAAACGACTTATGGGCAAGAAAACGACATGGATAATAGGAATTGGTGCATTGCAAAAGCCAGAAAGTGTACTTATTCAACGTGGAACACGTTGCTCTTAGTTGTGGAGCAGTACCGGCAGCAACGATGACGACAATGTATGTCAAGCAAATGAGTTGAAGTTTTGCAAACAGTTTACATAGGAGAGAGCATTTCCGCCTATTAAGCATCTATTTATGAGTGTATGGGGTCAATTAATTAAATTTCTTGGAAAGGAATATGAGAAGATGTGGAGCTAAATGGCTGAGTAGCAAGAATGAGAAAAGCAAATGCGATTATGTGTTGACGTGTGAGATTGCTGCGTTGATGACAGTGGCGGTAGAGTGAAATGAAATATTTAATGGATCATTGAACTTATGATGATTTTTATGGGAAAGGAAAAAAATTGTTTTGTTGCTATGTCGAGGAAGTTAACTAGTTTAGAAATACTGATTGTATTTCGTGAAAAGAATTCGTCACTAAAAACTTGACGATGATTTATGATATATACTCGATGATGAGTAAAATATCGTTAGAACAATTAGTGCTTTGCGACAAAACGATCATTCTCCTAAATCCTGTTGAAGAAAACAAAAACAAAAACAACAGAAAGTTTACAACGCGGAAGAAATATTTATTACGAAAATCTAGTAGATGTAGTTATGTCACCATAAAGAATGTGCCATGAAATTTTCTGTGAGAACCATTTATGTTAAATTAACTTTAAAACACAATGCTTTTTATCTTCATGATCAGTTCTTTAGTATTTTTCATTTATTCATCGACTTGTGTAAATTTATATGTCAATTGCTCCGAAAAACGCACAAAGTAGCTCTTTGGCAGAGTCTTATTGTTTCTCTCTGACTCCTTTTGAAGAGAAGTGTTTTGTAAAATTTAGCATGGTTTCTTTAAGAATGTGAGTTGATTGATCTGTTGATTAAAATGAATTTTTCAATTTTTCTCATTTCACCGTAAAAATTATGAATAGATTTGCGCGCTCAGTGTGGACTATTATTATATTGGAAAATTCACCCTGCTCAATATTTTGAAATTTCTTCATCGATAAATTTTTGGCTAAATGAGTGTTGATGTTAAACTTGCAAATTTTACATCTTTGACACACATACATATTACATTTACAGCTTAAACTTTCACGGTATTTTTCATTCTAGTGCTGGCGTTCTTTTGAAACGGGCCTGTGAATAAACATTAATCTGTATTCAGCTACAAGTTTCGAGAAAATTAATTATTTTGGCAGCGATTTTTGAAACAATTAGGTATAAATAGATTTTTCCTGATTAACAGCTGTCATATTGCAGAAAATGACAGAACAAGAAAATCAAGAACTGATTAATAAATCATTGATGGATGAGCAAAATGAAGAGCAGCAAAGACACGTTGGAGTATGGTGGTTATGGTAAAATCATACGATGTTGAAGAGAAGTTGTTAATTATATTGCAGCCAACAAAGCTCTGTCACGCAACCGTCCTTGCAGCATGGCTTTTCTACTTTTCTTTAAAGACCTAAGGAACTCCCAGGGTAACTCCAGCTGCTGTACTAGCTGGGTAATACCACTAGTGCGTAAGGAACAAAATTTAAGCCGAAAACTAACTTTAAAAAATAAACCAATAAGAGCCAGTAGGTCAAAATAGTATAGCCGCTAGATTTTAAGTTTCTTTGTTAATTAAACTTTAAGTTAGGTTAATAACGTACAATTGATTTATAATAAAAATATTTTCAAATTCAAATTTAAAGGACCTCCTCTATAGATTGCCCATCATGCCTTTTCTACGCCAGCCAGCTCAGTCCAGCGTTGGTCTTAAAGCTGAAGGGATCTTTCGTGCTGCGGGATGCGAGCAACATATCCTGTGAAAACACACACAATAGAAGGGCGAAGAAAGACTCCGAGAAAGAATCAGTATTATTTCTTCTAAAAAATCTAATTCATTTTAAATTTGTATTATCAATGTTAATTCATTTCAGGCTTTTTAAATAATAATATATACAACACTAAAAATAAGGATTTTTCCTAAAGAAAATATAAAAAACCTTAAAAAAATAATTCAAGAGAAAATTAAGTAAATCTAAGATTTACAGATTTCTTGTAAAAAAATCAAAGTCTCGTACACACCCTATAAAATTCAGATGGACAAGTGAATTCAATATTAATAATGAACTATGAAAGAAACATATAATAGAGGGTTTCCTATTTCTTTTTGATCAAAACAGATGCTATAGGTATATACATAACGCGAACGAAATTCCTTCTTTCCTTAAGAGGTTATATACAGTTAAAATCGATTTTTTATTTATTGCTTTTTCAGAATGTATATTTAACTGATAATATTCCCTGAAAATTTCAAATCGATCCGACAAGTTTTTTCCGAGATATAGGCATATTTGCAATCACATTTCGGACTGTTAGAAAGTAAGCGGAGTACAGACCGAAGCGCGTGGGAGTAAGCGAGAGGGAAGAATGGCTCGTAGACAGCATCAAATCGAGGTATTAGAAGCTGGTGAGGCTACAAAAGGTACATCTTATGGCCCTAAAACAGATGACTCCATGTAACTAAAAAAAAAAGATATATGTGTTAATTTCTTCCGAAACTTTAAACGCGTTTTTCTCAAAACTATGTTTCCAAGTCGGTGACCACGATTTCTAAAAAACGGCTCAACCAAACGGTTTGAAACTTCAACACAACTTTTTCAGATATATTTCTTAGGTATTAAACGAAAGAATAAGATTTCGGATAATTATTTCTGTTTTTTTAAAGAATTTTAAATGGCGATTTGGGTCAAAAATTCGATTTTTTTTACGAAGCTGCCATTATGTCAAAAAACTAAATTTCGATTATTCCTTCGTTCAATACCTAGTTTTATCTATCTACTAATCTGTTTGGTTTTTTGACTCAAAATCTGTTTGGTTTTTTGACTTGAGATGAATTATAATTGGAAGACCTTCAAGAAATCGTCTGGAGGAGCGCACCAGATCAATATTTTAACAAATTATTAGTGCCATTATAAACTTAGATGTTGGCACTAAATGCATGTATACTTTTTGTTTTTGTAAAGTAAAATACCTTTTCACTAAAAACTAATAAAAAAACGTCTCTTTCCGGCCTTCTAACTGTATATAACCCCTTAAGTAGCTATCATGCAAATTCGCTATGTTCTTCAAGAAGAAAAAAAGTGATTCTTAATAATTTTTCTGAATTCTTGGTGGCTTTATAATCATTACTTTCAACTTTCCAGTATTTTCCTCAAATGAATATGTTAACGCATTATTTTACTTAGCTGTTTCCAATCAAATATGACTATATATTTATTTCAATTTTACTGTTATCCTCTTTGGCATGGGTGTCTTCTTGCCGAGAACGGTTAAGACCATTGCTAACCGATTCAAAGAGTTAGTTTGCTACCTGTCACAGTTCAATTAATATTTGGTGTCAGCCTCTCATTTGTCCTCCAACAGCCCCATAAGCTCAGTTTTTTGCACTTGGAGTGCAAAAAACTGAGCTTATGGAGCTCTTTAATGAGCTACTTCGTGAATTCAGAGAAAACAAATCTAGAAAATGAAAATTCCGAATAAGTGTAAAATATGTAAATTGTTTCTCAAGTAGAGACAGCAAAAGGTTGGACTTGGCATGATTCAAGATAAGAGGCTTAACGTAATTGTTTGAAAACTCCATGGTGAGAGAAGATCTCGAGTGGCAGGGTTTAAGCTCTCTCAAGGCTTTGTTTGTGGGCCTTGTACGTGACACATTGAAGTTGCTGAAGGTGCGGCTCCAAAAATTAGACATGGAGCTCTACAATGTGATGGTGATTTACCACAGATGCTGTCAAACAGAGTCGTGGTATCTGCATACAGTAATGATGCAGTGGCACAATTGCCAATCGTTTTAGGTATTCGTCAAGCAATTGCCACGCCAAAGCTTGTTGCTTTGCTAAATTCGACAGGCTTCATCACTTCAATAACTGTAAAAAGTTCAAAAAATATAAAATGTGTAAAGTGTAGAGGTAAATAAACACTCTGTCAAGTATGAAGGCTGTTCACGCAACCCGAAAAACTAAAAGAAGCTGTTTGCCTCAATATTGAAAGAAAACATAAATCTCACCACCATTCCTAGTACACAAGAAAAACTCTAATAATACCACGAAACCATCAACTAAACAACTTTACATGCAAAACAATCTAAAAAATATTTGGCCAGTTCTAAGTCATCATGTAGAAATAACTGCTCATAATCATGCAAGTCGTATCCCAGGAGAGTTTCCAGCTAAAAACTCAGGCTTGCAGGATATTTTATTGATGGATAGAGACAATAGCCAAATACGTACGAAATAAGGCTCTGAAACTCATCAAACATAGGTATTGTAAAATTTTCGAGTATTCTTGGATGCGAGACTTTCCCGCATTTCAGAAAAATAATAGAATAGTGTGAGTTTCCGACTAGGGATGTTCGGTATATATTGATATTTAAGAAATATCGATATTTGACTCCCGATATATCGAATCAACCTGATATAATCGAATCCTCAGATATCGATTATTATAATATCGATATATTATCCGATACAAGAATATCGTATTGTGCTTGCAAACGAGTTGGTCAACAATTGTTCGTTTTTCGTGTCGCGACGCAAACTAACCGCTGGTCGAGCAAGAGAAAAAAAACGAAAAGAAGCAACCCGTTCAAACCAGCCTGTTTGCTTTTGTATTGTTTTCGTATTAATTGGATCGTGTCCACCGCGCTGCCCATCCTCGTAAATTCACAAAACTTGGGACTATCTTTTTTTTATAGATTTTATAGGTAATTGAAAGTACTTTAAATAATTTATGTAAATTAACTAACTTTAAAAAAAAACTTTTTTTAGATTTTATCTTTGCATCCGCGATTCAAGGAACTTCATTTTGAATAGAGATGGGCTTATACTAATATTTCGAGATATTACCTAATACGAATATATTAGTGACACGATATTATAATATCTTAACTAATATTAATATATTACTAATATTTGGTTTTAATAATTTTTCGTAGCACGGCATTATGTGTGTATTTTGATTTCATGACCATAAATGAAAGAGTTCGACTAGAATCGGTACCAAAAAGATATTATGCACCTGCCACCCCTTCAATTGCAATAGTAATAATTGGAATAGTGAAAATTTTATATTACTCAAAAACATCAATTTCTATTCGCCTACTTCCAAGCTTTCGTCTCGTTCCCACTAGTAACGTAGCCCATGAACCTTTCAATATGTTCATCACATTTGAACATTCACTTCACCTATTGTGTATTTCATACTGCAAATTGTCCGTTCATAATTGTTTTACTATATGAGAACTACGATCAATTTTCTTCTATTATCATTTCAAATCCCAAATAAATACATCCTGCTGTGAAAAACCTATTTATTATCACCTTTATATAACTCCATCAACTAATATTCGACAAACATTTTATTTAACATATTCAAATTTTTAGTTCAAGAAAAATCGCGAATGCAAAAACGGCTCTCCCTTACGATCCGTATGAATTCATAAACACTATTTCCATCCACGCATCAATTTATTCAAACCTAGGTGCGTTCACAAAATTCATTAATCAACAGAATATTTTACTTCTTATTTTACTCCATTTAAACATACACCCATTTAACACACATATATCGGAAAAACTTAGCTCCGAATGAACTCATTAAACTTGCCTCATAATTAATTCATTTGACTTGTCCTACGTGTGATACATATGTCATTCTAGCAACTATCATACACTATTTTAGCCACACAACATTGAGCAGATATGCGCAATCGTATTGAATGTTCCATCATTATGCGCCAAGTTATAATCTAATGCCAAATAATTAATGAATATAATCGTTAACATCACTAAAACTATATATTCCCTAACACCAAACGATAGTTTGAATATTTTTCCTACTCCGAATTCATTATTTGCCTTTTTCATCCGTTGCATCTTAAATCCCGTCATTTACATTTGCATCGATATACATAATTGCATGGATGTACCTCATTTGCACCCTCATGCCGACTCTAATTATCTGCTTTATTTATGAGTCAAAGGTTCTTAGTACAACCGAAGCATGTTCACATTAAATTAACGGCGGCATTTCAGTGATTAGTTTTGTAGAAAGGACTGGCACTGGGAATAAATTTTATGACATTGGATTACCACTAGTAGGTAACGAACCGACCCACCGCAATAAAAACCGCGTACCGGAATCTACTAAAATAGATTCGCAACAAGTCGTTTTTGTACTCTTGCTGCAAGCAAAATTTTGCCACAAAAACAAGCCAGCTACAAAAATAGGTTGCTGCTCCAGTACTCGAAAAGAGTATCTGCACAAAATTACATCACCATCGGTTACCATTAATTATTAATAGTCGCCAAACTTTTGCTGAAAATATTCTCATTCTTCAGTTTAGCAAGATGCCTGCATCCGAAAACTATTCTTCGTTTCGAATCATAGAATTTGCAAATTACTCCCTTGATTGTATTACTTCACTCAAGAACAAGATCAGTTTATTGATTCACCCAAACATACGTACGAACATACATATATCGACAAAACTTACCTCCAAATCAACTCATTAAATTTGCCTGATTCACATTTGCGCTCATACATACATCATTATATGAGCGATCTTACACTATCCTAGCCATAACATATATCCTGTCAATAGATAAATAACTTTACGAAACGTTCATCAGCATCACTAATACGATATATTCACTAACCCCTGGACTAATGCCTTAACAGCATTCACTAATGCCTTAACTAATAACAAATATTAGTTAAGGCATTCACTAATGCCTTAACTAATGTCAAATATTAGTTAAGGCATTCACTAATGCCTTAACTAATATCAAATATTAGTTTAGACTCTAAACTAATATATTATATTAGTTTAGACTCTAAACTAATATATTATATTAGTTTAGACTCTAAACTAATATATTATATTAGTTTAGACTCTAAACTAATATATTATATTAGTTTAGACTCCAAACTAATATATTATATTAGTTTAGACTCTAAACTAATATATCCTAATATATTAGTTTAGACTCTAAACTAATATATTATATTAGTTTAGACTCTAAACTAATATATTATATTAGTTTAGACTCTAAACTAATATATTATATTAGTTTAGACTCTAAACTAATATATTATATTAGTTTAGACTCTAAACTAATATATTATATTAGTTTAGACTCTAAACTAATATATCCTAATATATTAGTTTAGACTCAAAACTAATATTTGATATTAGTTAAGCCATTAGTGAATGCGTTAACTAATATTTGACATTAGTGAATATCTAAACTAATATTTGATATTAGTTAAGGCATTAGTGAATGCGTTAACTAATATTTGGCATTAGTTAAGGCATTAGTGAATGTCTAAACTAATATTTGATATTAGTTAAGGCATTAGTGAATACCTTAACTAATATTTGACATTAGTTAAGGCATTAGTGAATGCGTTAACTAATATTTGGCATTAGTTAAGGCATTAGTGAATGTCTAAACTAATATTTGACGTTAGTTAAGGCATTAGTGAATGCTTTTAAGGCATTAGTCCAGGGGTTAGTGAATATATCGTATTAGTGATGCTGATGAACGTTTCGTGAAGTTATTTAACTACTGACAGGATATATGTTATGGCTAGGATAGTGTAAGATCGCTCATATAATGATGTATGTATGAGCGCAAATGTGAATCAGGCAAATTTAATGAGTTGATTTGGAGGTAAGTTTTGTCGATATATGTATGTTCGTACGTATGTTTGGGTGAATCAATAAACTGATCTTGTTCTTGAGTGAAGTAATGCAATTAATGGAGACGAAAATACTTGCAAGTTCCAAAATACTCGATACGAGTATATACTCGTATCGAGTATTTTGCAACTTGCAAGTATTTTCGTATCGCGTATTTTTGTATAGAGTATTTTCGTGTTTGCGAGTATTTTGGGACTTTAGGTTTAGGTTTTTGGGGCAAAAGTAGCTGAAATCGGACAAAATCGGCCAACTTTGGGTTAGAGTTGTTTGGGACATAACGGGCCAAGACCTATTGCTGTGATACAAAAATTTAGGTTTTGTAAGGGAGGAAGGGGTTTTTTGGCCATCATTTGTCAAAAACTGCCTTTACAGCGCTTTCTATGATTGAAAGTGATCTATATTAGTGATATTTTAAGGGCGAAAAAAATGTTGATGGGACAAATTGGGCAAGTATTTTATTCAATTATTCATAAAGTTTTTAGGGCAAAAGTAGCTGAAATCGGCCAATTTTGGGTTAGAGTGGTTTTGGACATAACGGGCCAAGACCTGTTGCTGTGATACAAAAATTTCGGTTTTGTAGGGGAGTAAGGGGTTTTTTGGCCATAGTTTGCCAAAAACTGCCTTTACGGAGCTTTCGATAATTGGAAGTGGTCGGGGAATATAATAGTTAAATATTAAGGGCGAAAAAAATTTTGATAGAGACATTTGGGCAAAAACGTCCATTTTTTCCAAAATTTTTTTTTTGTTCAGCATGAATTCAGGGACCTTCCTGAGTTGTTTTGGGCGAAATTTTCATACAAATCTGGGAAAAAGCGGCTTAGTTTCTAAGATACGGCAAAATGAAATCTGCCGGAAAACCGTCCGCAAAAACTGAAAGTAACTGTTCAGATCCTTTTTGGCTCGACAGTTAGCTTCTCCGGCTGTGCTGAAGTCCTCCTCGTGACTGCACTCCAACCCTACCGGGGTTGTGACTCATATCCAGCCTTACCGAAGAGGTTGGCCCCCTAGTGTGTGTATGTTTAATAGACTAAATTTTTTTTTTTAAATTTCTTCATAAAATTTTCGATAAACTTCATGCTTTAGTGTGGCGAAGTGGAAAACCGACAGTTTTAGATTAGCCAGGAAAAGTTTGGTGTCAGAAATCGATTGATGAAAAGTCATATAGATGACAACATGATTAGTTCTATCCTATCTTACTAAATGTTTCGATATTGGTAATTTGAAAGAATACAGGAGGTTTTTATGCATATATTAAAATGAAAATCAAATTAAATCGGTTGATTTCCCTTAGATGGCTCCTAGATTGGAGAAAGACTTGCCAAATAAGTGACCGACCATTGAAAAGTTACAGACAAGCTGCACGAACTAATAACTCAGTATCCTTTGATGGTCATCTGCACCATCACCATTCTAGCCTGGGAACTTTGTGTCTGGTGGGTGGGGCAGGGCATATCACACCGTTTTGTTACACCACTGCAAATCGTATGTACTTGTATGTAGTCATATATATGTACGAGTACATACTTCAAAAAATGCTAGCTAGTATTTTTGGAACAGGTATTTGGAACAGGTATTTTTTTGTACTCGTACTAGGAATATCTAGTATGCGAAAATGCGAGTACGACCCAACTCTAGTAATAATGTGTAGATATTAGCTCTGTTCGCGTACTGCAGCAGCAACCTATTTTTGTTGCTGGCTTCTTTTTGTGGCAAAATTTGGTTTGCAGCAAGAGTACAAAAACGACATGCTGCGAATCTATTTGAATATGCTATAAAAACATTCCTGTTGCCTATTATCTTATTTTTTTCATTGCGTTGGGTCGGTTCGTTACCTATTAGTGGTAGTCCAATGTCATAAAATTTGTCCCCATTGCCGGTCCTTTCTACAAAATTAATCACTTAAATGCCGCCGTTAATTTAATGGGAACATGCTTCGGTTGTACTAAGAACCTTTGACTCACAAATAAAGAAGATAATTAAAGTCGGCATGAGGGTGCAAATGAGGTACCTCCATGCAATTATGTACATCCATGAAAATGTGAATACAAACATATACATGGGGACATTTAATATGCATCCTCATACAATGACCTCGTTTTAATAGTCAAAGGTTTCGATTACAGCCGCATGCAACTAATGGCGGCAATTTCTATACACATTTTTGTTTTTCAATGCTTGATTTAGTAAAAAGACACGGCATTGCGAACAAATTGATTGATAATAGAAAAATAAGAATAAAAAAATTTCACGCGAAACTAATATTTATATATTATAATACGTCAAAATAAAATATTACTATTACCTAATATATTCAAATATTAGTAATATCTTAACTAATATGAATATATTAGTCCCACCTCTAATTTTGAAGACCAACTGGCTTGTTCGAATGTAATACTTAAAATCAAAGAACTAATGAAAAAAGATCAGCATGATGAACTATGTGTAGCTGCGGGATCAAGCTCGGATAGCTCAGACAAAACTCAGTCCGATTTTAGTCTCTGGAGTTATCATCATCATTTAATTCAATAAAATTGGAAAACAAATAAAACTGACGAAAGTGTCTCAGACGAATTATCTCTTCACTTGAGGGTTCCAGTTAGCAGATTAAGTGAAAGCCCTTGGGCAGTATGGGTTGATTACAAAGTACAATTTCCGAAGTTCTACAATATTGCATACAAGTACTTGACTATGGTCGCTAGTTCTGTGCCTTCTGAAAGATTATTTTCGAAGGCTATGCAGGTCTTAACTCAACAGAGAAATCGGTTACAAGCTAAACGGGTGAGCACATTTTTGTTTATGCAAGATTTAAGCAAAAAATCGTTAGATAATGGTTGAAAAAATCGTTATATCATGATTGATTTAAATTCTTTTTCTTTTTTTTTCATATAATAAATATAATTGATTTGTGTTAAATTTCTTCTTTTAACTATTTACTGTTAATGATATCTTACCTTTCTTTATGAATCGCGCTATTTTAGGCTTAGGTTTGTTGCATTAATTTTCTACAGACAACGGTTTCGAAGCCGATATTGTCAACTCTTCATTGGGTTAGGAAACTTTAAGTTCAGAAATGAATACATTCATTATGAGTTTAATAATAAACATAATTTTCCACATGTTAAGATATTGCAAAACTGTAGATATGACCTAATCCTTGTCCCAAAATATTTGAAATATTCCTTTATAATATTTTGTTATATCATAAAATCTATTTTCTTTCTTTATTCCCCCTTAACCTATAATTTGGGATGAGCCAGTCCATCATAAAATAAATATCCTTATTTTCATGAGCAAAATTTGACCACTGCGAAGAATAGTCAAAGCAATGATAGATGATGTGGACAAATATTTCCATTGGTATTTTTGTTTCAAAACAGAGTTAAAAGCAAATTTCAAATTTAACTAATACTATTTTTCATTTATTCTATTTGGATGAATATTGCTAAGTTAAAGAGTGTGGAATTTATCCCAAGGATATTTTCTGCTTTTTTATCCAGTAGTAGTAGTAAACTTCATATTTTGCCAACATTTTTACTTCTCGAAAATTTCATAATTTACGTGATCATTCTTTGGAATAATGACATAGTTTATCTGAACGAGCATTTAAATTTTATTATGGCAGATATTCAAGAGAAAAATATACATAGAAACAATATCAACCCCTTATATTTAGTGAGTAACCTAACCAAACCAACCAAAGGCCCAACGCAATAAGGAAAATAAATTATCCAATATATTTATTACTTTTGATTCGATTTTGATGTATCGAAAAATCGATATTTAGATTTCGATATATCGTAAACTATCGATATAGAGTTTTGATATATTATATCGGAAAAAATATCGATATATATTTTAAATGAACATCTCTACTTCCGACTCAAAAAAAAACGGTGGGAGAGAAGTGAGTGCATGATTGTTCACACTCACAAAGAAAAATGGAGTAAGATTGTCTAGCACTTGTTCCTAGTTATCCCAGTATGCAGAAGTTTTGTTTCTTTAAAACGAACTAGATAAACAAATGGAAAAAAAATCTAGTACTTCGTTATTTCCGATATTTTCTGGACATTCAATAGGATCCACTTTTGAAAAAATTTCATTACAACGAGGGCATGAAGCTGTAACCTACGGCCAGGATTTTTTTAGTTGATCATGCATATTGGCATATTTCATGCACGTTTCGGTCAGTAGTCGATCTGTTTGTAATGATGTTTAGTCTATTTGTTTGTCGCTTCACTATATAGGATAAACAATAGTATTGACCGTAGTTTGCTCATAGATCACTTCCGGCGAAGACAATACATATTTAAATCTTAGTTTTTTTTATGATTTTGACGGTTTGTAGTTATATTTGTTACCTCTGGATATTTTGTCAAAGTACCAACTATGCCAAATTAAAAATAACAGTACTAATATTTTGAGGATAGTAATGCCAGTATAGGCTTAAAAACAGTTTTAAAAAATCGTTCTCGCTCAATTCACTTGCAATTTTAGTTATGATATCTTCCGTTAGCTTCCTTCATTCAGATAAAAAAAAAATAATCAGATCGAAAAACACATAAGGCACCTGTTTTGTAAAGCTTAATTGTTTTATTTTCTTACTCCGTATTAGGAAAAATATTTGTTTGATATGTTTGTAAAGGTTATTGAATTGTGATCATGGTTCCCTTCTTGTCTATAAATTAGCATAGGCAACGTAAACCCCTCTAATGCTTATCAAAGCAGAGAATAAATGATACGGGAAACTCGATCGTTTTGCGGAATAAGCCTCCGAAGCCGAATCAAATTGGAATTGTTTTTGCGGGATGATTAATATTGAAAAAAAATTTTATTTACTTTGAAAATTTTCATTTTACAAAGTGGTTTCCAATAAAAATTAAAAATCTTAGTTTTTTTTCTTCTTAGTGCATACTTTCGAAACCACTTTGCCAAATAAAAATGTTCAATGTAAATAAATTTTTTTCTTCAATTTTAATCATCCCGCAGAAACAATTCCAATTTGATATATTTCTTTATTGCAGAATTTCGCCGAGAATAAAAATTAATTAATCTGTGAGTTTTGAATTTTTGGATTTAAATTTCTAGTTTTTCTCATTTCGCGGCAAAAAAGATGAATGTATATTGCGCGCCCAGTGTGGGTCAGCGTTACATTGGTAAATTGATTTCGCACCAGAGTTTGGAAATTCGATTTAACTGTGATATCAAGTATATTCCACATTTAGTGATGAGACGTCCAGAATGATGATTTTTTTTTTGTGTTTCTTATTTTGTGTCACATATTAGAATACAAAACAAGCTGTATCATGAGAAATAAGAAGAGGACAAAAAAAATATTGTGGTAAGATATAAATAAAATAAAGATCTTTTTTCTGTTTTGAAAAAAGGTAAAGATTGTATCATAGATATATTTAAATCAAAGTAAAACAATCAAGTCGTTCATATTTGCCAACTGGTTTCGCGGGTTATTATTACTTTTTGGCATAACTTGTCGTTTAAGGGGGATTGCCTCTGTGAAAGGTAAACATTTTTTTTGTGTGCTTCAAATTAAAGTTTATACATTCAAATATACGTGTAGAAAGTTCTTGATGAAAATTCTGAAAACTTTCGGAGTTATAGTCGCTCTAGGGAGAGCAGGTATTTCATGAAATACATGATTTTAGAGTAACGAAAATAAATAACAACCCTTAAACGCGTTTTTCTCGACAGGAGTTTTTTCAAATCGGTCGCATTAATAAGTCAAACAAATATCAGCTGATTTTCCAAATTTTTCTTGTTTTATTCGATTTTATTGAGGCTAAAGTTGCACGTAGCTGATTTGGAAAATTTTAATTTTTAAGATTTTTCAGGGATCCATAAAAAGGAATAAAGGAAAAAAGTTCAATCGGTGGCCATTTCTTTTCAAATCACAATGAAAAATCGGCTACGTGCAACGATAACTACATTTATACAGATCACAATGCGATTTGAACTGTTTTCTTTAAATGATCCGTTTATGAGAAATCGATGCGACCATGGAGGGGGAATTTTTTTCGGAGCTCGACAAGAAAGCTAATAATTTTTTAACGATTTGATATTTTTTATTAAAAATTCAGGATAATAATCTTCAGTGTTGACTTAATAAAAGTAATCTGATCTTCAAATTTCTGTATTTTCCCGGCCAAAAAAATTCCTGAAAATTACATATTTTTTCGGCCGTCACAGTGACGGTCCCCCTTAATTGGGTTTATTTGGAGCTCATAGCTTTTAATTTTGTGTCAAAAAATGACGAGTTTTTGGGTTGTTCAAAAAATTTGTTTAGTGATGGTCAGGTCGAATCATTAAAGAAGAGTGTGAAAATGTAGTGAACTATTTTATCAAAATAAATATACGCTCAAGGGGGGGTCTTAATTTAAATGAAATGAAATTTATAAGCATTTTTTGTTCACAATTGGAAGAAATTAGAATGATTTTTTATATATGATCTTATTATATACTTAATTTATACATCCCTTGGAATTAATAAGCTATTGTAATGAAATGATTCGCAGTTAAAAATCAAATGCTAAAATATATTTACCTTGCTGTTAAAATATATTTTCTCTGCTGTGAATTTATCGCAGGAAGTTTAATTCATTTAAACTAAATGACATATCAACGAAACATGCAAATATACCTTTTTTAATCATTCCATGAATTATATATTATAAAAATTCCTCCACAACGTGCAGTATAAATTGTCTCTAATTCATAACACACTTGAGTATCTATGTAGCTACATATAATACTTTCATGAAAACGTCTATTCAAGTCAGTTATCGCAGCATTCCAGCTGTGCCATGATTAAAGCTTTTGCTCAACTCAACGAAATCTCCGGGATTCCAACGATAAAGAAGTTAAATTGCTGTGGTCAAATCACATGAATTTACTGTCATTTACGAAAAGACAAAAAAATATTTAAGTGGAATGAAAATGGATGAAGGAATTAAAATTAGATAATCGGATTGGGACAGGTAAAAATAAAGATTGAGTGAATTAGCTGTGAAATTAGAGCTGATTATTTAAGCATATAAAATAAGTTTTATGTTTAATTTATTTCAAATGAATTTTCTTTCAAAATGCTGATGCATTCTTCGTTTTTTCTTCATGAAAAGTTAAGAGTAAACTGTTGGCGTGGGAAAATAAACTCTTTTGGAACAAATACAGTTTCAAGTGTTACGGGAGTCAAAGTATAAATCTATATTTGTGAAAATTTATTAATCATGGGCCGATTTATTTATAGCTTACGCAAAAATTCAATTCAATTATATAATGTTAACTATTATTTATTATTTTAATGAATCATCAAGGCCTGACTCCGGGCCTTTGTGCCACGATTATGATGATTGATATACAGGATGTTTTTTTAATATATACCTTTTATTTTGGTATAGAGCTTTAAGTTGGCAACATTTTTTAATGCTACGTATGGTGTGACAGATGTCATGCGTTTTATGGTTAGTTTGGTTTGTCGTTTTATCATGAACAGGTTGACGCCTGAGCAACGCCTGGATATTGTGTAGATTTATATAAAAAAAAACCGGTTCTGTTCGAGAAATTAATCGCGCACTCCGTCAATTTTACGGTCGACATAACCGTCCATCAGAACAAATAATTCGATTAACAATGAATCGTATCTGCATCACGTTTACTCTTACTGATAAAACGTATCCATCCAGATGTCGTACAGTGCATAATGAAGAAACCATAGCAGCTGTAAAGTGTAGTATCGATAAAGACCTAAGTGAGTCCATTCGTCATCGTGTTCAACAGTTAAACCTGTGCCCATCCACATTATGGAAGATTTTACGGAAAGATGTTGGTTTGTGGGTTTACAAAATCCAACTCGTGCAGGAGTTGAAGCCGAATGACCACCAGGCATGGCGTAGATTTGGTGTACGGGCCCAAGAACAAATAGCTGCAGATTCCGAATTTTATAAAAAATCAGATTGTTTAGCAATGCGGCTCTTTTCTGGTTGAATGGCTACGTTAACAAACAAAACTCCCGCATTTGGAGTGATGAGCAACCACAGCCAGTTGTCCAAACATCGTTACATCCGGAGAAAGTCACTGTTTGGTGTGCTTTATGAGCCGGTAGAATAATTGGTCCATATGTTTTCAAAAATGCTGCTGGGAGTAGCATTACAGTCATTTATAGCTGCTATAGAGCCATGATCACTAACTTTCGCGTTCTGAAATTGACTCATCGTAATGCAGAGGACCTCTGGTTTCAACAGGATAGCGTGACATACCATACAGCCCGTGCAACCATCGACTTATTGAAAGAAGCATTTGATGAGCGCATAATTTCTCGTTTTGTCCCTGTGAACTAGCTTGCAAGATCTTGTGATTTAACACCACTGGACTATTTCTTGTGGAGAAACTTCAACTACGCCGACAAGCCCGAGACGTTTGACCATTTGGAAGACAGTATTTGCCCCGTTATTGGCGGGATACGGCCCTAATTATTGGTTAGACTAGTCAAAAATTGGACCTCTTGTTTGGACTTCCGCCACGCCAGTCGTGGCGCTCACATGCCCGAAATCATATTCTAATAAAAATGGCAGAGAATTATCAAAACAATCAAAACAATTGATCCGTATTTTATTTCATTTTAAAGTTCTTTCCCTCTACAAAAGCACCCTGCATAATACAATTTTTATTGAGGTACCTGCATGTCTAAGGAAATAAACACGACGGCATTGTATTTTCACAGCTACTGCTAAGTTTATAGGGTACGTGAATGAATTCAGATTGAATATTGATTGAATGCGTTCGATTAGCTGATTTTGAATTCCATCAATTTCACCACACTTCGAAACCAACTATAATTTTTCACGGTGGATTACATTTACATGCTGAAAAATTTGAGCCAAAACATTCAAAATTTCAGACATAAGATTTTTTAACATTCGAAATGAACTAACTGCTTCAAACATCACCATCCATTACAACTCGTCATTCTGCAACAACATTTACACTATTTATTATTGCCAACATCACTCACACACATTATATGGCTTTCATTTCTGTTTTATTAATCCAACTTATGACATACTTTATACTCATAACAATGAAACATTGTGCATACTGTGTTCGGCGGTGCACACCACTTACAAAAAAAAAAAATACACCGCCGAAACATCATCTTACTGTTTTGCCATTATTTCGCCGTTGCTTGCTATATTTTGCCTGTTGTTCCGCGAAACGAAACGTAACGCAAGCACACAATGGCTACCACAGCACAATACAAGGACGATGCGACGGCAAAAGAATAAAGAACACTTTTAATAAATCTGGCTGTAGAAGAATAGTAATAATGGTAGCGGAGGGGGAGGCGCGAAGTGGATGGAGAAGAAACAGTAGCGGCAGCAACGGGCTCAGGACTGAAGCTGAACATGCAAGGACTATCTCACGCAAATGCAATTTTTATCCCGGAAGTGTTTCCCGCCAGGACACGAGGCAGACAGGGTGGCAAGGCGGAACCGGGTGCAGTGAGTGTGCTGGAAAAGTTGAAATTTCATGAGAGGTTTATGGTAGCACATTTGTTTACGGAATGCAGTCGAAAGTGCTGTGTGGCATAGAGTGGTGCGAACAGCAGGAGCCTTATGGCCAATATTAAGGTTATTAAAAGCGACTTGCTTGCATTAGAATGGCTAACGGAAACTATTATGGACGGATTTTTGAAAAAGTTAGGTGCAGTTGCGATATCATGTATTTCATATTTATGGGTAATTTATAAACTAATTTTGCATCATCGGGTGACTGGGTAGTCGCTTAACGTTAAGTGTGTATGGCAAAACGTAGTTGATATGCCAGAGGGCAGGGTAGAGAGATTTAATTTTGTAAAGATTTTTTGCATGATCAATTTGTATGGCTCATACTCACAATAAATTAATCGTGCAAGGAATATGAGGCAATTCAAGCACTAATTCCTTACCTTCGAACATTTTGTAAATTATATGCCAAGAAGCTCATGGGGATTCGACTTTGAGTCGACTTTGTGTTGAGTTGACACCATGTTCGCACAGCTATAGAGCTACATAGAAAAAGATGAATTTGGTGATTAAGAGTGGTAGTTGTGATCTAAAAAGACTAAGTCTAAGATTTTACCTAAACTCGCATATTAGCATCGTTCATTGAAAAAAGTTATTTAAATAGAATGGAAGAAAATGATAAAAAAGAGGAAAAATCAGTAGCTCGAGAACAAATACTTGAACCCTGTAATAAAATAAATGTCTGTTTTAAAACCTAATTACATTCTAGAAATAACGTTTGGTGTTGAATTTTGTATGAAAATAGTGTTAATTTTAATGCTGCAAACTAGAAGTAATACGACTGGACTTGGAAAGCTATAAAACTACTGTTATTTGACTGGATTAGCGAAATAACCAAATCAAGTTTCTTGCATTGCATTTAGAATTTGCAAACTTTTTTCCAATTTTCTTTCGAAATTTAGAGAAAACGATAAGGCGAAACACATATTTATACAACATCGAAGATATAATTGTTTGTCAATGATATCCGTAAATGTTTGTCAATAACACAGATTTATCATACCATCCCTATAAGTAGGTTTCATTCGTCATAAATTTCTGACAAAAACAACACATTCAATTTAAAGTTTGAAGATTTAAGCTTAATTAAGATTAGTATAAAACTGTTTAAAAGAATTGAAAATAAGCAAACAGTAACTAAGCTGTAGAATAATTCTTTAAATCATATAAAATAAATTCAAAATCCAAAATAAATATAAATTTCAAATCGCCAGTACAAGCATACTTACCCAAAATATATATTTTTGTCAATCACAAAGACAATTTCTACCTAAATAATTTGCTTATCCATCAAGCTTCATAAAATGTGCTTCATAAAATAAAATAAAAGCTTTCCTGAAAAAATGTAGAAAGTAACCAACCGTAGCGTTTATAATGACCTGTTTAGTCTACAACCTTCCACTTGTTCCCGAATGCAAATACAATTGCGAAAAATTTCCAGCCATGGAAAAATATGAAACGGAACTACAAAGAATGAGAGGAAAAACAATTGCAAACTAAAATTACATACAAAGCAGAAAGAAAGTGTGTTAAATGGTACAATTTGTGCATATTGCGCACTAATTGTTAATTGCTTAGCCACGCGACTTTAATTTAATCGTAATTAATAACGGTAGTACGATGAAAGTAAAAGATGCAGAAAACAACTAAACGGATGCTGGTATGAATATTGTGATAGATTTTAAAATTTAAGAGCAGAGAAATGCGGAAATACGTTCAACGAAACAGCTTTATAGTTTGAACTCGGTAGCTATGTTAAGCTGGAAATGGAGTATAATTTTGAGTAATTATCGTTACTAATACAGCGAAAAGAAAAGCGTTTTGCAGCCAGGATGGTTCAAAAGTATCTGCGTTTGAAGTAATTTTAAAAACTGTCTTAGTCTAGAATTTTTTAGATGAAAATATCCCTAAAATATTATGCGCCCAGTGTGGGCAAGATATCATATGATTACAAATTTTCATGACCCTCTTTTTTTCAAAGCGAAATTTTTTGTTTTAAACAAATGTGGTTTAAATTATGAAAAGTTGTTTTAAAATCTATTAGACTAGTTTTGATGTTTGTTTTCCATTTAATGACCATTCAGTTCATTCATCTCTTATTCTAGTTCTTTGACACCGCACCATGGAGATGAAAGTCATAAGAATTCTTAAGTAACCTCACGCAGTCACGTTTTGCAGCTTCTTTAACTCGGCGGAGACAAGTCATAAAACAGTATCTTATTGTTTGTATGCCACGTCTTTTGTGGTTTGCGTTTATGATAGCTAGTTGTTTTTCATTTGTACTCAGCCACCTTTTGTTGATGATTAATTAAAGCTCTGTGCTTATATCAATTGAATGTGCTGCTTAAATATAGACTAGACATCATTTATTACTAATTAAGATTTATTTACTTGCGACGTGGCATGCCAAGAGTCAGACATTCCTACATTTTGTTGTGTGTTGCGTTGCATAGTAATTAAGTGTTGAAAGAAAGAGATAGGTAGAATGTGAAATAATGGTTTGATGAATAATGAATGGTTCAGTCTAGCTTTGTCGATTATGTTCAAGGTGAATAGTTATATATATTAGAAAACTAATTAAATACGAGAGGTGAAATTGTCTGAAATAGATGTTTGACTTTCGATATCACATATTTTAAGAATCTCGGTTGTTTTTTTTAATGGTATAAATTAATTTTTAGATATTAATAACTTGAATAGTGTCATGTCATTCGTATTTTTTTCTTGAATACTTAAGAATGCAGAGAGGTAGGTAGTGCTTAATAGAGGTAGGTAGTGCTTAATTTATGTGACAAATAGGAATTGTACTAAGCACTCTAAAATTACATAGCTGCACAAAGGCTAAAATAGGCATTGAAATGTTTTATAAATGGTGCTAGTGCTTACGCCTCTTATATTGTTGTCCCCTTAGTGGACGATTTGAGAAAATCAACTAACCCCTCACCTGACCGCCTGTATTAACCCTAGAATGGTACGGTACATTTTTGGATGATTTTAGGAACATGTTTTTACTAACAAGAAGGCAACAATAGTATTATGTACATTTTTTATTTTATCATTAATACCATAAATTATTTCAAATCGTAGTGGTCTTTTAGTGAAAATACACACCAAATACTAAATTCTAGAAAATTCGGAAGCTCTTGCGAATGGTAAACCTAAATTTCTTTGCATCCCTATAACTTCCAATGCAGTGATCAGATCAATACGAAATTCGCAGAGCAAGTTGACTTCAACGTGAGGCAGATGTGACTTATTTTTGGCTTCGGTGCTAGCAAAGGACTGCTAGCACGAGGTGTTTTTGTTATTTTCGTACCAATAAATGCTTGCATTCAGTATTCACATCGCGAATATACAATATACAATAATATATATGACACTACATACAATATATAATATATGAGACAATAACAACAATAAAACAACAATATATAATGCTGCCTCCTCACTGTGGGCCATCATCGGCCACTGCAATGGTCGTAATGATTGCCACAATTATGGTCCCAATCACAAATTTGCCTCTACACACTGGGCCGCTAGATGGCCCAGTCATGATTTGTCGGTTGCGCATAATGGCTCGCTTTGATGTGTGCGAAAAACCGCTCCGAAAGCCATCTTCGGCCATCGCCATTTTCATGCTTCGCCACTGTCGGCCACTGCAAGCCATCGCCCGTCTACACAATGGGCCACATGATGGCCCACAGTGAGGAGGCAGCATAAAACAATATGTGTATAACAATACACTCAAATTCTGCACAAATGCTCTTCTGTTCTTCAAACATTAGTATTTCTAGCGGTTCTGATGCGCTAGGGTTTTTTATCATTTGTTTTTACTAGGAGATGCTGCAAACAGGTTTGCATATGGTAAACATAGATGTGTGTGTCACAAATGTGTATCTCGGGATTTCGCATTTTTCGTTTTAGACACTTTACTCCCTTTATCTTCCTTCCCCCTATAACTATATGGAAACTACAATTCCGACTGCAGGTAAATTTTGTTAGCCATATAAACCAAATATAAGGGGCATTTCACGTGAAGCGGACAACGAAAGTTCCGGATTTCGTTCATATTATGCATAATGGTACTTCTAGAGGATATGAACGTGGATGCACAATTTTTTCCCTTCTATGAGGTTCAGTTGCCGAGTTATGGGCTTCTGAAGAATTGAAGAAGCTGATGAAGGGTTTTTTTGGAAGCCGATTTTGAGATTGAAATAAATATATTAAAAACATTAAACATATTGATTGGTATAGAAAATCAACTGTTCTTTTTAATTTTAAAATTAGATTTGGAATAAAAAAAAAATTTCCTGTTTAAAACCGGAAGTAACCATTTCAACTCGTTATTTGAGTAACTTGGACCAGGCTAATTTTTTTTTATTTTTATAGTAAAACAAAGCCTAAACTATACTTGTTTTATCATAAAAATTTTAGAATGGGATGGCGAGTAGTTTGGGAAGTAGGTGAATTTTAGTACATACAAGTCGTATGAAGCGTGACACCCGGAGCTTGATTAGGATAGCTAGTGAGTGTGAAAACAAAACATGTTCAGTAAAATTATTGCTATATCGTTAAAATATTATATATAGAATTAATATAGTTAAAATATAGCTATATAGTTTCAATATTAAAAGTTGCTAATGCTAATTTATTTAATAAAAATACAAACTTGTTTATGGAAAAATGAATTTATTTCACAGTTTTTACAATAACATATATAATTCACCTACATATAGAGGTTAAAATATAAAACAATTGCTAATGCTTATTTACTAAATGAAAAAAAATGATTTATGGAAAAATGAATTTATTTCACCATTTTTACAATTTGACACTCATTACTTAAACTTGTTCTTTTTATAAGAAGGCTTTCAGTAACTGGAATAAAACAGTGAAATTTCTTAGTCCCGGGAATAGTAATAGAGGAATCAAACCGTGGTTTTAAAAATATTCTCTGGCGTTGAAGTTTCTCTGATGAGCAATAGTAAGTGGCTGTTAGGGATAAAGCCGACTTTGCCCGATGAAAAAAACGTAAAGGTGTAGTAATAGCTTTACTAGGAGGTAATTGTAAACTCGCACGTGTTGCCAGTCGTTTCAAATTACCACCAAGACCATCACATGGGCCTTTTCCATGCGAAGTCGCGAGAAAATGAAGTTCAGTTTCTGTCTTGAAATCAGCTTTATAATAAAATAGAGTCACAAAATTAAATCTATTTTTAAAATGTTGTGGGGCCCCATCTGTTATGTATATAATTTTTGACACAGCTATTGTTTCGTCAGACAGATGTTTGTGAAGGGTTTTCTGGAAATACTATCATGTTCTATTTTACTTCCAGCTTTATAATAATAGACTGATGTCAAAAGTGTTGCCTGATCATTATTCCAATGAAAAGCTTGAGCAGCATCTTGTACAACAAAACAATAATCCTCAGCAAAATCGCATTGTACCAAAATTTCCCCTTCGTTTATATTTTCTTTTAGATTTTTAAAATAATGAGCCTGTTGCTCTGCAATGTAAGCATGGGGTTTCGAGGCATCCAACGCGTGACAAAAGCTGTCCACAAAATCATCGGATGCAAGCAGATGAGCAGAAATGTTAAATTTGTCTGAACAAAGCCATTTTTCGAACTGAACGGTTGTCACTTGATTATCATCAAATATCATTTTGAAATGATCACGAATTACACTTACGCAGGACAAGATTTGCAACTTTCATTTGGGGTTTTCGTTGAAATTGTTAAATGACATTTCGGCGTAGGATTGGGACACATCATTTTGCGTAGAAAGTAGAAAGTTCCAAAATAGTTCCAGATGTGAGATTGTCAATGTCTCCTCCACTCATCATTAATTTCACATTTTGGTGATATATACATACACAGACCATATGTGTTCCAGAGCCACCAGCAAGGATACATTGTTTGGATCTCAAGGTGAAAAATTTTGTTAGGCCGACTTTGATATCCGGATATTCACTTTTAAACGTTTGGTAAAGCTCGTCAATGTTACACATTAAAAGCTGTTTTGGGATTTGCGTTCTTTTTCCGTCATCTAACTTAATAGATACACAATCCTTTTTACCGGGCATTATTCGACTAATGTCTTCTAGCAGATAAAAGCACTTCACTAAGTCCATGGTTTCAACTGCTAGCTTACGGCCACCTCGTGGATTTGGAGATGTTAATATACCAAACTGATCCACATTGCTTTTTTCGCTTGCCGCCTGGATGTTCCGAATTCTTGTGCAAGTCTGTTTTCGGTCAATGACTTAGGTGTTATAGTCAGTATCGTAGTTTTCATAGCAGTAGATGTAGACGGATTGCTAAATTTTGCTTTTAACTGGGTCAGAATATCTTGGTCGTATATTGTTGAATCAGTTTACTTTGAGCTATGTTTATACTTCTCTTCAGGAATAAACCCGGGGAGCACAAAGACAAATCAGTTGATGATTGGCAAGATCGCTGAAAATTTGCAGGTATTTCCACGGTCAGTTTTTTTCTGCAGCTTCCACACACGTACATATCAGAAGAATATCTCCACTTCTCTGCTATTTTTTTTTGAATTTTTCTTAGGTCTTTAACCTTCCGATGAAATCTCAAGTCGAAAGGATTGAAACATCGGTAGCCGCAAGGAGACATAATACACACAATTCAACTTATTTACGTAGTCACTTCAAGCGCTGAAAAAGAACTGAAACAAAAACGGAAAATTCGAAATGGCTCTTTCATCACACTTCCATCTCTTTTTATTACATAGCTTTGACCTCCTTCTATTATATGGCTTTTTATGAAAAAATAATACCTTTTTCAACTAAAAAATGGTGCCACTAATCGCATTTCTGTAGGGTAGTCGGTTAAGTATGAACACAATGTAAGTATGTATTTTTAGTATGTTATAAAAACTATTTATATACAAGATATAGTATCACGGCAAACTACATATACTTTCCACTCTAAAATTTTTAACATCAAATAAGTATAGTTTTGGCTTTGTCTTGTTACAAAAATAAAAAAAAATTAAACTGGTCCAAGTCATATAAGTTCAAGTAAAAATTGTTTTTCCATAAATCATTTTTTTGTTTTCACTTCGTAAATAAGCATTAGCAATTGTTTTATATTTTAACCTCTATATGTAGGTGAATTATATATGTAATTGTAAAAACTGTGAAACAAATTCATTTTTCCATAAACAAGTTTGTTTTTTTATTAAATAAATTAGCATTAGCAACTTATACTATTGAAACTATATAGCTATATTTTAACTATATTAATTCTATATATAATATTTTAACGATATAGCAATAATTTTACTGAACATGTTTTGTTTTCACACTCACTAGCTATCCTAATCAAGCTTCGGGTGCCACGCTTCATACGACTTGTATGTACTAAAATTCACCTACTTCCCAAAATACTCGCCATCCCATTCTAAAATTTTTATGATAAAACAAGTATAGTTTAGGCTTTGTTTTACTATAAAAATAAAAAAAATTAGCCTGGTCCAAGTTACTCAAATAACGAGTTGAAATGGTTACTTCCGGTTTTAAACAGGAAATTTTTTTTTATTCCAAATCTAATTTTAAAATTAAAAAGAACAGTTGATTTTCTATACCAATCAATATGTTTAATGTTTTTAATATATTTTTTTCAATCTCAAAATCGGCTTCCAAAAAAACCCTTCATCAGCTTCTTCAATTCTTCAGAAGCCCATAACTCGGCAACTGAACCTCATAGAAGGGAAAAAATTGTGCATCCACGTTCATATCCTCTAGAAGTACCATTATGCATAATATGAACGAAATCCGGAAACTCGACTTTTTTTCGTTGTCCGCTTCACGTGAAATGCCCCATAAACAAACTAGAAACACGCAAAAAAAAATTTTAATTCGATAATTAAAATCGGATTTTTGCACAACTATTATGATACGAGATTATGAAAAATTCTCAAAACCACTTGAATGTTAAAAAAAAATAGCAAATGCAAAGATTAAGTTTAGATTAAATTTGACTATCTTTTATTTGAGTCTGTCGTTCTTTATGAAGCGACCAATCTAATTAAGCTAAATTTGTCGGGGGACATAGATGTATATAAGGAGTAGGTCCATAACTTGTTACATATAAGATATCTTCAACTCTTTGACGGCGGCGGGCACTTTAGTGAATTTTCAGGTGCACCAATATTTCTGTGCTGAGTGCAATTTTGTCAAAAAAAAAGTATTGAGAATGAAAACTTATTATATTTTATGATTGTTCATGATACAGAATTGAAAATTTTGAGCCTTCCGTGGGCGCTGAGTGCCTAAAAATAGGCAAGGATTTGTTGTTCAAATTTTGATTTGTCATAGCTTCTGATAGAAACATTGAATCATAGTGAAATTTGCAGACCGTTTTCATGTTCACCAAAACTTTTTTAGACTGTACAGGCAACCCTGTAGGTACGGCAGGCTCCTGAAAAAAGACCTTCAAATCATCGACCATCCTGATTTTTTTTTTGCTTTTTGATAAAAAATACAAATTATTGATGAATTTCAACCTTTGTTCATCATGTCAATATGAAATTTTCAAAATTCCGAATTGCACAAGAATGGCAGTCCATTACCTAATTATCTCTATTATTAGCACTCGGAATTTCTGGCCACGAGAACTGACGACCCGATAATCTGATCACTAAACATGTTGGTAGTAACTAGGACCAGGTACGATAGAAGTGATTTTGAAATGCGGGGAACCCTGTGGCATCCGTGTTATCTTGAAAAATCACTGAGAAAAAAACGGTTTTTTGTCTCATAACTTCCGATTCAGCCATCAAATTTTAACAAAATTTACACAGTATATGAACCTTACTCTAGGCCACATTTTGTAAACATTTTGTTGGAAAATGTTGATGTATTGCCAGCTATGGAGCCAACCTCTTCCGTAAGGCTGGACATGAGACCAAGGGGCACCTTACCTCCCGCGGTTTCGTTAATTTTACAACCCCGGTAGGATTGAAGACACCCTCGTGGCGACCTCCAGTCACGAGGAGGGCCTCAGCACACCCAGAGACGCCGATTGGTGATTCAAATAGGATCTCAACCTTTTCAACCTTGGCACTTTTAGTGCTACTCTTAATTTTTCCGGTGGATTTCATTTTGCCGTATCTTCGAAACTAAGCCGCTTTTTCCCAGACTAGTATGGAATTTTCGCCCGACACAACTCAGAATTCATGCTAGACCAAAAAAAATTTTTTGGAAAAAATTGACGTTTTTGCCCAAATTCCCCTATAAAAAAATTTTTTATCCTTCAAATATCACTATTGTACTCCTCGATCACTTTCAATCATCGAAAGCGCCGTAAAGTTAGTTTATGCCAAACTATGGCCAAAAAACCCCTTACTCCCCTACAAAACCGAAATTTTTGTATCACAGCAATAGGTCTTGGCCAGGGGCGGATTTGGCCATTTCGCCGCCCTAGGCCTCAGAAATATTTGCCGCCCTTTTCGTGAATTATATTTTAAATAACAATGCGCGATTTTTTTTCGATTCCCTAGAATACTTCGCTGTTTTTCGTTGATATTTGTTCCTTTGAGTAAGAAATGGTTGACCAACAAAAAGGAATATCAGAGCAAAACCGGCACCGGTTCGTTCGTAAAAATTCCCTATTATTGCACCCTTGCCACACAATTAATTATTAAAATACAAACACGGTAAAGAACCTAAAAGTACCTAAAAAAAAAAGAATCCAAAAATACCAATTTTTAACAGTCCAAAACCGTATTACACCTTTGGATCGCATATAATTCTAACGTCTTCGCTAAAATTTTTATAAGTACGTTTACTATTCCGTTCAAAGTTTGCTTTCGCACTTGACTGGAGATCAACTATGAACTCGACTATTGTAAATTAATGTTCGATATGTTATTAGTCAAAGATGAACCCGAAATATTTTGACCTATGTGCTAGATTTCATTTTATAGAAATTAATTTCAGCAATGAAGTACAATTTAAAAACACGTCAAAAATATAGAGATTCGCATACAGTTGATATACCCTGTACCATAAAAATTAATAAAAAATTCTCTGAAAAATCAATGCACGCAAATATTTACCTCTGATCAGCTTTTCCTAAATTAAAGAGGTATTATTTGGGCTCTTTTTAGGATCTTTTTAGGTCTTTTTAAGCTTTTTTAAGGTATTTTCAGATACTTTCTAGGTACTTATTAGGTATTTTTGAGTTTCTTTGGTCCTTTACCGTGATCGTATTTCGATATTTATTATAAGTCAAACTTTTAATGTCCGAAAAAAGTCATTAGAGGTGAATTTTCGCGTGCATTTAGAGAATTCGGTTGACTTGAGGTGTTAGGCTCATTCGACTCAGATATATGTACCTATACGAGAGCCGCCCAAAAAGAAAACCGAAAAGGGGCCGCCCCAAAAAAAAATCGAAAATTTGCCGCCCTTGAAATTTGCCGCCCTAGGCCCGGGCCTACTGGGCCTAGTGGTAAATCCGCCCCTGGTCTTGGCCCGTTATATCCCAAACCACTCTAACCCTAAATTGGCCGATTTCTTCCGATTTCAGCTCCTTTTGCCCTAAAATCGTTTTGAATATTTAAATTAAATACTTGCAAATACGAAATGAAAATGCTTGCAAGTACGAAAATACTGTTTTCCGCAGCTAAACAGTTTTCCACTGCCAAACAATTCGTTTAAAAAAAAAAACGAAAAACGATAAAAAACGATTCGTTTTAAAAAAACGATTCGTTTAAAAAAAAACAGTTCGTTTTAGAAAAACGGTTCGTTCGCAAAAAACGAAAAACGATTCGTTTGAAAAAAAAACAGTTTGTTTTAAAAAAACGATTCGTTTGAGAAAAACGAAAAACGATTCGTTTTAGAAAAACGATTGTGTTTAGAAAAACTATTCGTTGTAGAATAGTTGGAATAATTGGTTTTAGAAATACTATTCGTTGTAGAAAAATGGTTCGTTTTAGAAAAAAAATTTCGTTTTAGAAAAACTGTTTGTCGCTATTTGGAAAAACTGTTCGTTCGTTTTTTGCAGCCAAACGTTTTTTTCAAACTGTTTGGCGTTTTTGAGCCCATCACTAACTTCCAGTGCAGTCATTCAATCGAAACGAAATTTACAGGATGGGTTTAACTCAACGTGCAGCAGATTTGGTAAATTTTTAGCTATAGTGCTAACACATGATTACCAGCACCAGACAATTGCGTAAATATTGCACCAATAGATGTTTCCACATTGTATTCATAAGCAAAGCACTTACAATAAAATAAGCAACCGATGTTTAAATTTTCCGAGTTTTGCAAATTTTTCGGATGGCAGCCCTAGATATAGTTTAACCGCTGAAACTTTCTATGATATCCTTGGATGAAAACAAATTTCAAAAGATAGGTGGATTAAGCACGAGCATGTTATGGTAGATTTATTGCCGTTGCGTTGGACAGATCTTGCCAGCACTGAACATTTTCATCATTTGCGTTATAAGAGATGCTGTCAGGAAATGATATTTGTTACTTTGAGTAAGATATGGTTTATTTAATACTACAAAGAAGTGTATTACGACTTTATATATTCGCCGGGCAAGGGATTATTTATTTTTCGCCGGGCAAGGGATTATTCATTTTTCGCCGGGCAAGAGATTTTCCATTTTATGCCGGGCAAGGCATTATTTATTTTTCGCCGGGCAAGAGATTATTCATTTTTCGCCGGGTAAGGGATTATTTATTTTTCGCCGGGCAAGGGATTATTCATTTTTCGCCGGGCAAGGGATTATTTATTTTTCGCCGGGCAAGGGATTATTCAATTTTCGCCGGGCAAGGGATTATTCATTTTTCGCCGGGCAAGGGATTATTTATTTTTCGCCGGGCAAGGGATTATTCATTTTTCGCCGGGCAAGGGATTTTTTATTTTTCGCTGGGCAAGGGATTATTTATTTTTCGCCGGGCAAGAGATTATTCATTTTGAGCCGGGCAAGGGATTATTTATTTTTCGCCGGGCAAGAGATTATTCATTTTGAGCCGGGCAAGGGATTATTAATTTTTCGCCGGGCAAGGCATTATTCATTTTTCGCCGGGCAAGGGATTATTCATTTCTCGCCGGGCAAGGGATTATTCATTTTTCGCCGGGCAAGGGATTATTCATTTTTCGCCGGGCAAGGCATTATTTATTTTTCGCCGGGCAAGGGATTATTCATTTTTCGCCGGGCAAGGGATTATCCATTTTTCGCCGGGCAAGAGATTATCCATTTTTCGCCGGGCAAGGGATTATTCATTTTTCGCCGGGCAAGGGATTATTTATTTTTCGCCGGGCAAGGGATTATTCATTTTTTGCCGGACAAGGGATTATTCATTTTTCGCCGGGCAAGGGATTATTCATTTTTCGCCGGGCAAGAGATTATTTATTTTTCGCCGGGCAAGGGATTATTCATTTTTCGCCGGGCAAGGGATTATTTATTTTTCGCCGGGCAAGGGATTATTCATTTTTCGCCGGGCAAGAGATTATCCATTTTTCGCCGGGCAAGGGATTATTTATTTTTCGCCGGGCAAGGGATTATTCATTTTTCGCCGGGCAAGAGATTATTCATTTTTCGCCGGGCAAGAGATTATTCATTTTTCGCCGGGCAAGGGATTATTTATTTTTCGCCGGGCAAGGGATTATTTATTTTTCGCCGGGCAAGAGATTATTCATTTTTCGCCGGGCAAGGGATTATTCATTTTTCGCCGGGCAAGGGATTATTTATTTTTCGCCGGGCAAGGGATTATTCATTTTTCGCCGGGCAAGGGATTATTTATTTTTCGCCGGGCAAGGGATTATTCATTTTTCGCCGGGCAAGGGATTATTCATTTTTCGCCGGGCAAGAGATTTTCCATTTTGCGCCGGGCAAGGCATTATTTATTTTTCGCCGGGCAAGAGATTATTCATTTTTCGCCGGGTAAGGGATTATTCATTTTTCGCCGGGCAAGGGATTATTTATTTTTCGCCGGGCAAGGGATTATTCATTTTTCGCCGGGCAAGGGATTATTTATTTTTCGCCGGGCAAGGGATTATTCAATTTTCGCCGGGCAAGGGATTATTCATTTTTCGCCGGGCAAGGGATTATTTATTTTAAGCCGGGCAAGGGATTATTCATTTTTCGCCGGGCAAGGGATTATTTATTTTTCGCCGGGCAAGGGATTATTTATTTTTCGCCGGGCAAGAGATTATTCATTTTGAGCCGGGCAAGGGATTATTCATTTTTTGCCGGGCAAGGCATTATTCATTTTTCGCCGGGCAAGGGATTATTCATTTCTCGCCGGGCAAGGGATTATTCATTTTTCGCCGGGCAAGGGATTATTCATTTTTCGCCGGGCAAGGGATTATTTATTTTTCGCCGGGCAAGGGATTATTCATTTTTCGCCGGGCAAGGGATTATTCATTTTTCGCCGGGCAAGAGATTATCCATTTTTCGCCGGGCAAGGGATTATTTATTTTTCGCCGGGCAAGGGATTATTCATTTTTCGCCGGGCAAGGGATTATTTATTTTTCGCCGGGCAAGGGATTATTCATTTTTTGCCGGACAAGGGATTATTCATTTTTCGCCGGGCAAGGGATTATTCATTTTTCGCCGGGCAAGAGATTATTTATTTTTCGCCGGGCAAGGGATTATTCATTTTTCGCCGGGCAAGGGATTATTTATTTTTCGCCGGGCAAGGGATTATTCATTTTTTGCCGGACAAGGGATTATTCATTTTTCGCCGGGCAAGGGATTATTCATTTTTCGCCGGGCAAGGGATTATTTATTTTTCGCCGGGCAAGGGATTATTTATTTTTCGCCGGGCAAGGGATTATTCATATTTCGCCGAGCAAGGGATTATTTATTTTTGGCCGGGCAAGGCATTATTCATTTTTCGCCGGGCAAGGCATTATTCATTTTTCGCCGGGCAAGGCATTATTCATTTTTCGCCGGGCAAAGGATTATTCATTTTTTGCCGGGCAAGGGATTATTTATTTTTCGCTGGGCAAGGGATTATTCATTTTTCGCCGGGCAAGTGATTATTTATTTTTCGCCGGGCAAGGGATTATTCATTTTTCGCCGGGCAAGGGATTATTCATTTTTCGCTGGCAAGAGATTTTCCACTTTGCGCCGGGCAAGGCATTATTTATTTTTCGCCGGGCAAAGGATTATTCATTTTTCGCCGGGCAAGGGATTATTCATTTTTCGCCGGGCAAAGGATTATTCATTTTTCGCTGGGCAAGGCATTATTCATTTTTCGCCGGGCAAGGCATTATTCATTTGTCGCTGGGCAAGAGATTATTCATTTTTCATCGGGCAAGTAATTAGCAAGAAATACAATTTTTTTCATTCAAAGATAATTTTTTCGAAAATCAGTTTTCTAGCGGTTCTGATGCGTTAGACTTTTCTTTTAATCGTTTCTTTTGATTATTTGTTTTTTTTTTTAATTGTTCAAGTAACAATGAAAACTAGAACGGTTTTTCAGCTTTTCCCATAAAATGGAAAGTATTGCGTTAGCAACTAAGTATAGTTACCGATTTCACACACATGTAGATTTCACACATTACATATTTATTTTCTTTTGACATTTGTTAGCTGTCAGCCTTACTTAGCTTTAAAAGTTAATTGCGCGTATTTTAGTCTAAAGGTTAGCCCAAATTAAAAGTCAGGTTTAATTTGGAGTGCAATATCGAGCATTTTTGTCATGTTTTACTTTTTTATTTCCGTAAAGGAAAGAAGGCAGCAAGCTGCTAAAAAGCTTCGTGATGGAACGGTGATGAAGCCTTGGAAGACGGTTCGAAACCAGTTCCGGTTCGATCAAGTTGACCAGATGAGCTTGATCATGATCAATTTAAAGTCATATTCGAGTGGTATGTCAGGCAACTGTACGAGAGATAGCAGATAGGCTAAATGTGTCACATACAGTGATTGAAAAACATTCAAAACGTATAAAACTCATTGAAAAGCTCGATATTTGTGTTCCACATGAATTGGAACAAATTCATTTTACGCTTGGGATTCACATCTTAAGTCGGTCCCACACATGACCGGAAATATTTCAGAAACATTTCCGAAACATTTTAGAAATATTTCCGACAATATTTCTGGTCGCCGTTCCTACACATGTCCGGAAACTTCATTCATGGTTAGCCTGGATTTGCAGGCAACACCAGCAGAGCTGCCGCTTCATCTACCCAACTACATACCGTTTTTGGCATGGGTAGCACAACCATGCGTAGCTATAATTGCCGTGCACGACCCCACAAAATGTAGCTTTTGAGAGAAAGTTAGACTTTTCATCAAACTTGCGGGGAGTACGGCAGCACTACATCAAATAAACTATCTGTCCGTTCATTTCCGAGACTTTACCATCGTCGAACGGAAAGTCTCGGAAATATTTCCGACACATCGGGAAAGTCCACTGCGCAATAAGTCCACATCAAAGCGAAGCGATTTCTAACTCATCATCGGAAAGTCTCGGACACACAAAGGTGTGACGAAATTTTGGCACTGTGCTGCCGTTGTGAATGCAAGTTTTATGAGACTGGCATTCTTTTTGTGAAAAAGTAGTTTTTGAGGGGCCGAGAATAGTATTTTAGTTAGGTATGGCTATGATATTTATGACGAAAATAGAATGGAACAGCAACCATCTATGACCCATTTAATTTTTTGATTTTGACGAGATATGCAGCCTCAAAAGCGGCAGCTCTGATTGCAGTCACGTTTCACGCTAACCATGAATGAATTTCCGTATATGTGTAGGCACGATGGACAGAAATACTCTCGGAAATATTTCTGAAATGTTTCGGAAATTTTTCTGAAATATTTCCGGTCATGTCTGGGACCGAAGTTAGAGGTAGTGAACTCGAAGCTTCTTTTTTTTTGAAACGAATCATCACTTACGATGAAAAAGGGATTGTTTACAATAACGTCAATCGAAAATAATCATGGGCCAGGCTTGATGAGCCAGTACAATTCACTTTAAAAGCTGATATCCACCAAAATACGTTTTTGCTCTCTAATTGGTGGAATTGAAAAGTAGTGGAGTATTTTGAGCTGTTTTCAAAAAATCAAACGATCAATTCGGATGTGTAACATCAACAACTGGACAAATCAAATACAGCGATAAAAAAGGGCCATAATTGGTCCATCACCAGGGCAGCGCTTTGTCACATACGTCTTTGCTCACTCGCCAAAAATTATTAGAGCTTGGTTGGAAATTGATGTTACACCAGTGCTGTCGTTTTGAAAATTTTCAGGGGAGTACATTTTTTAATCCAAAGGGAGTACTTTACATTAAAAGGGAGTACAATAGTTTTTTATGTATTGCTACTCAAACAGAGACTATGAGTTTAGACTTGCTGGTTTCACAAATTTCGGAATTGCCAGAAAAGTGGCATGCATATATAATTATTGTTATGAATTGTCCGTATGTGAAGTGGTGGTGAGATAAGATTTTGGAAACAACGTTTTCCAACGAAAGTCACCTCGTCGTAGATGTTTTTAGTGTTTTATGGATTTTAACGTTGAAGCTCTCTTGAAATTGGCTGTATTCCGTATGCCGTTTAGAACATTGGAAAAAAATATAAATATTGCAAGCCAAGACTTCAATGTGCTTTGGCACCGTTTTTGCGGGGGCAGGTCATATGCAGGTCATAACACACAAATTTATTTTAAGGAAGGATTCAACACCTTGCTTATTACCCATT
This sequence comes from Nemotelus pantherinus, assembly GCA_963978885.1. Taxonomy (NCBI): domain Eukaryota; kingdom Metazoa; phylum Arthropoda; class Insecta; order Diptera; family Stratiomyidae; genus Nemotelus; species Nemotelus pantherinus. The sequence goes on along the minus strand of OZ022266.1, from coordinate 69,667,490 downwards.
ATAACCGAAGTTTCGTCTAAAGTGAATTTTACTAAGCTTGTCAAACAAATATTCAAATCGTTTAAATACTTTTACTTTACGACAAATTGTAACATATTGACTTTGCATCATCTTGAGAGTGTCGGCGTCGGCGTCATACGAAATGCAGAGAACAAGCAGCAGTACAAATTATGCTATGTTTAGTAATAATAAAAGGTTTAGAATAATTTGCGATTTCCCGCACGTATTCAAAATTTGAATGTGTTAGTCCATAGATGGCGTTCATCATGAAAAATTATTATTGATCGTATGTGACATTCCATGTTAAAATTCTGTTTATTGGAAATTTTTACTTAACAGTTATAATTGAAATATATCCAGAGTCAAGCATTTTTAGTTGTGCAGAGTTTTAACAAATTCATACGAATTGAAAAAGGCGATACAGAAACACACAGAGTCTAACGAATTAAAGCGAATTAATAAAGACGATACAAAAACAAAGAGACTTCCAGAAGAACTAAGAACCTATCGTGGACATATCCCCAGTCAAAGGCGAAATATCGAACTAGGGACGAACATTTGATTGTACTTATATCTGTTGTTTCGTCAATGATAAGGGATATATTTGTTTGTTTTTTTTTACAAAATTTTCGCTATTTGCTCATACGCTTCATTCCTTAAAATGAAATTTGTGACATTATTAAACTTCGTTTTCCCACACTTCAACAATTTTACAATTTCAGAATCTTGGGCAATTAATTTTTTAATCAATTTTTAAATGAACAAATTCAATGGTGTGATTAACGTGAATGGTAAATTGTGTTCTAAAAAAAATATAATTATTCTAAGCTGGACCATTTTAATATTTTTGGATTTTTTAGTGTATGATTCAATTGCTGCTCGACTGTGAATTTATGGTTGATTTTTGCGGCTGACTCTAATTTGGTGCGATTTACTTTTTCATTTCACAATAAATGTGATACATTTTAGCTTACCAGTTTTTGGCAATATTTACAAAAGGATTTTTTCTCATATTTACCATTTGAAGTAGAAGCTATACCCTTTGCTTGAAGCCAATCAAACTGCCCTAGCTAAATTTTCCGAAATTTTTTATATCGTATTTTCAACATAAATTTGGGTAGTTTCGCAATTGGATCCTAAACTATAGTCGTCAGTATCCAACTCTATGCTAACCATCGTAGTATCATTAATCGCACTGCACTTCTTATTTATCGCAGGTGTGAGCCTTCGAGTTCTATTCTTATCCAATTTAATCAAAAAAACTGTTTATCTGATAAACCAACCGTTCCATCGCTTTGTTAAAATTGCGTTTGTTCCAAGAAGATATAATTACCAGCGTGTTTGGTGATGAAAAAAATGACTTGTGTCATGAAACTGAAAATTAAAGCATTTTATCTCAAGTCTCTGTTATTAAATTACCGTTAATATACTTGAGAAAATTCGGAGACGAAATTGGAAACGTGAGGTATACAAACAAATTGCTGCCTGTGAAACAAAAAGTAGAAGTCAAACTGAAAATTCGAGCATTTCATTGCAAGTTTGTGAGCAATAATCTTTTCAACTTAACGTTGATTTCATCAATCACTTCAAACAGGCAGTTGAAATATTCTTCACAGAATTTTCCGAAATACTATGACACAAAACCTGGATCAGGACACTTCAACTATATCTGAAAGGGACAAACGCGCGCCAGATATTTTCAAAGGCAACGCAGTTACACCTTACAGCTGCTCATATTAAGGCTGAATTGAAAGGGCCAGTGATCACCACACATTAGGCAAATCCTGCATAAAAATAAAAATGCGGTCTGGATAAAACGTGTTAAAAAACCTAGGCTAAATGAGGGATACATAACGGCCAAAATGGATTTCGCCAAATAATTTTTAAAATATGACGAAGAGTAGAAGAAAACAGTGTTTAGCGACGAAAAGAAATTTAATATGGATGGCCCAAATAGTTGCCAATTTTATTGGCATGATTTACGAAAGGCTCCGAAAATAAGAAAGAGCCAAAATTTCGGGGGTAGCTCTGTTATGGTATGGGGAGCGTTTTCCCATCATGGTAAGCGTCCATTGGCATGGGCTCTCACTCGTATGAATTCGGCAATGTATACAGAGTTATTAGAAGATATGCTAATTGACAACGCCGAACAGATTATAAGACAAAACGGCTATCCATGTTTCAAAATACACCAAACGTTGATTTAGAGAAAAGGATATATGCTTGATTGGTCTGCTTCCAGCCCTGATCTTAATCCCACAGAGAACCTATGGAGCATTTTGGCTCATCGAGTTTACAGAGACGGCAAACAATACAATACTGTCCAGGAGCTGAAGACAGCAATTAAAACAGAATGGAATGGAATTGAAGAAAATATAATAAAAAAATTAATTTCATCAATGCCAAAAAGATTCATTGAGGTCCTCCAGAAAAAAGAAAAACACACCAAATATTAATTAACAATAACTAATTCTATTTTAGTCGATATATCGGCAATACGAATAAGGATTTATATTTATTTCTCCGAAATTATTTTTTTTTTCATTTCCGTTCCATAATTGTTAAAAAATATACAATGTCTTTATGAATTATAACTATGTTCATTTTCTTAATACTAATGTTCGAAGAACAATAGTATTAAACTCGTTTCACCGAAAATTCATATTTCTTTATATATATATATATATATATATATATATATATATATATATATATATATATATATATATATATATATATATATATATATATATATATATATATATATATATATATATCAGCAAAATGATTAAGGGAGATAATCTCTGGAGTGGCCGATCTGATTGAGCTGAAATTTTCGGAGAACGTAGGTGTATATAGTAAGTAGGTCCACGACTTTCTCAAATTCAGATATCCTAAACCTTTTGGCGGCGGCGAGCGTTTTAGTGAATTTTGAGGAACTCCTATATTTCCAAGCAGTGTAAATTTTTGTTTAAGAAAAGTATTGGGAATGAAAACTTATTATGTTCTTAGCTTGTTTATGATAAATAATCGGAAATTTTGAGCCGTGTGTGGGTGCAGAGTGCCTAAAAGTAGGCAAGGATTTTTTTTCAAATTTTGATTTGTCATTACTTGTAAGAAAAACAATGGATCATCATGAAAATTACAGAGCGTATTTATGTTGACTAAAATTTAGCACGTAGAGATTTTCAGCATAAAGCGGGTAACCCTGTAGCTGTGGCAGGGTGCTGAAAAAAAATCCTTCAAATCATTGACCTTCCTGAAAAATTTTTGATTTTTGACAAAAAATTCAAATCTTTGATAAATTTTATCCTTTGTCCTTCATCTCAAGATAAAATTTTCAAGATTCTGTTTTGCACAAGAACGGCAACCCATCACCAAATTACCTCTATTTTCAGCACTCAAAAGTTCTGTTCACGAGAACTGACGACCGGATAATCCGATCATAATCAAATTTACAGGATATGTTGGTATTATCTAGGACCAGGTCTGATAGAAGCTATTTTGAAATGCGGGCAACCCTGTGGCAGTGGTGCCATCTTGAAAAATAGGTGAGAAAAAAAACTGGTTTTAGGCCTATAACTTCCGATTCAGCCATCAGATTTGGACAAGATTCATACAGTACTTGGATCTTATCTTAGGTAACATTTGATTAAAATTTGGTTGAAAAATTAGAATAGAGTTGCCAGCTATGGTGATTTTTGTCTCCTAAATCTTGCAACTTTGCTCAGCAAAATAAAGCTTTTTTCCCTATAACTTCCGGTCCAGTGCAGAAATCAAAACGAAGACCACGCAGTAAATGGACCTTAATGTGAACCAAATGTCGTAGAAATTTCGTACCAAAATCATGAAAGGGCTGCCAGCTATGATCATTTTTGTAATTTTGTGAAATTTCTTTACAGAACGATTATGTCATTAGATTTGCACAAGGAAATGATCCTGCAATGATAATTAACCACAAATATTAACGCTTTAAAAATTTGAAAAGTTTTGAGGGTGGTAACCCTAAAATTCTTTTCACCCGTATAACTTCCAGCGCAGTGATTCAATCGAAACGAAATTTACTGGTTGGGTTTAACTTAACGTAAAGCAGATTTGGTATATATTTTGCTCTGCTGCTGACACAGGGTAACCAGCATTAGCCATTTCCGTAAATATTGCACCAACAAATGCTTCAAATTACGTTCTCATATGCAAAGCATTTGCAATAAAAATAAGGAATCAATTTTTAAATTTTCCGAGTTTTGAACGTTTTTCGGATGGCAACCTCAAACAACGTTTAACCGCTGAAACTTTCGATGAAATCCTGCGATGAGAACGAAATTCAAAGGATAAGTTGATTTGAGTATGAGCTTGTTATGGTAAACTTATTACTGCTTCGTTCGGAAAGTGTTGCCAGCACTGAACATTTACATCATTTGTGTTAGAGTTGAGTTTTGTTGCTTTGGATAAGGAATGGTTGATATGATTCTACACAACAGTGTATTAAGTCTTTCCACACTTTTTTGTCCCTCAAAGACAATTTCTTCGAAAATTAGTTTTCTAGCGGTTCAGGTGCGCTAGAGTTTTTTTTATTTGCTTTTGTCATTGTGATTAATACAATAGAATTAAAGTTAAAAAAAATATTTGCATAGATAAATTAATACTTCATAATTATTTTTTCCAATGCATGAGTATAAAAAGTGTTCCCAATGAAAAGGGAGTACTTTGCAAGTGAAGGGAGTACAGTAGTACGGTAACTAAAAACGGAGTACAAATACTCCGATCGGAGTACAACGACAGCACTGTGTTACACTCACCATAAAGCCCTGATATTGTACCATAAGATTACAATTTATTTCGAGCTTTGCAAAGCTCCTGGGATGGTAAAACTTTTATTTAGGATGACGCTGTGAGATTCCACTCCGTTCAGTTCTTTGCTGATAAAAATCAAAAGTGCTACGAACTTGGAATTATGAAGTTGCCAAAAAAATGGCAAAAGGTCATACAACAAAATGGAAAATATATCATAGATTAAAGTTTATTCTTTGTAGTTAAAGAAATGTGTTTCATGCATTTAAAAAAATCGGCAAGTAATTAGTTGATAAACTAATATTCAAGAAGCAATTCCGTTTGAAAATTTTGAGAAATCAACAACGCACCGACAACGCTTAATTCACATATCTTTTTATTTAACTGATTCAGCGACGTTTTGTTTCACAAGTCTCAGGCACATAATAGCACGTTTTCCTGGGGATAATTTTTCTAGCAACTCCCTCAAGCTAACGCATTCTAACGATTTTCCTCCGTCATCAACTAAATCAATCTTGTGCCGCCACCAAAAATCGTATTCATACCACTACAAGGCGATACCAAAAAGCTACATGGGCATCGACCGCTCTCTCGCTGCTATACGGGCAAAGAAGCTTGCAGTTATTATCCGTATCAAGTTTTGACTCTGAACTATTGCGATTGCATTTGAGCTACAATTTGTGTGGCGCGATTACTGACTGAATATAGACGTGCGATGATTGTATGCATTTGTATGATCAGTACCCAACGGGAATCGCGGTAATGTATGCTGGCGTAATGCATGAATCAAACAATGCTGGTAATGCACGTTTCTGACTTCCAAAGCTATTTTCCAGCAATTATAAGATATACTCGTAAACATGACTTGGAGCATGGAAAATGCTGCAAGGGAGAAAGCTCATATGTTATAAGTCCAAGACTGGCCAATGAAATTCACTCGCAGAAACAAGGGGAAAAGAACTTGCGAGCATACATCGGTTATGAGTAGTCTGCTATATAAAGCGGAAAGATGAAAATTTCGAAGCATTTCAAATCATCACGCACGGGTAAGTAAAATGTATGAAGACAATTCCTCCTAGTAGCATAGAGCATGCGCTTTTGGAATTTCCAATGAGCGTCAGCATGCAAAAACCACACATGCAGAGATACGATCGGCCGCCGGCCAAAGCTTTCATTCATATTGAGGCGTATAAATGCGAGAATACGATGCCGTACTTTCCAAAAAGCTCTTATACATAAAGCTATAGAGCTAAAAGAATGAGTTTCCCCTTGTATAAATCTTCCCAGCCTAGGACATGCAATGTTAAAAAGAAACAACGCGTAATGGTCCGGTAATGCTTACACGCATTACGCGTAATGCTTACCGAATATATCCGTAAGCATTATTTTTCCCGTTGGGTATGGCTGTAGAGCAAGTATTTTTCCGCAACTAATTAACCTAAGCTTCGATTAGCCGAAAGGCAGTTAATGAGAATTAGTTTGAAGTCCAGCTTAAAACGTCATACTATTTGACCATCTGAAATTGTATTTTTCAATTTAAAATGCTCAGCACTGTCTAGACGCTTTTCGCTTTGATTTTCACTTAATTCACTCCATACCACAAAAGCACCACAAAAGAGCAATTTCATCAAAACCAATCCATATCTTGTTTGCAATTTCAAATCATCATCATCAGCCATCATCTTTTCATCTCGCAACGAAACTGAGTCCATCCAGCATCCTAATACCAGCATCTATTATAGCATTTCAAAAAAGGGTTTTCCGATTGCTTCATATTTTTGATTTGAAAAAAATTCATCCTCACAGACAGCACTTGCATCTCAGGCTAAGTTCCTAGTCTGCATTTACGACCCCTCACTGCACACCGTCAAACGTAAAACGATAAAACCTTCCTTCACCGTTTCAGCGCTAAAAACAATAGTTAAATTCAGTGGACCTGAAAAAACCTGATGGCAACGGAACACACTTGCTCGCGAATCTATGAAATATGCAAAAATGAAATTGCTTGCTATCGCGCCGGTGAAAATCCTCGAGTTTTCCTCGTTAGTCTGCCGGTTTGTTTGAATGTGGTGTCGACGGTGTCGGGGAAAACGAGTGGGCGAGATGGCCTCCTAAAATTGTCAGATGGTGCAAGTATTTATGGATGTAATGTTCTTGGAGACAACAAAACGAGCTTCTGGCTGGGACTAATATAAATGCAGAATGACAGTAAATAAATTCCAAAATGCAGGTGAAATTGGGATACTAAATATTTTTTTTGAAGCTAAAGTGGTGTGGATATTGAAGGGAGATTTTCTCATGAGAGCTGAACTTAAAAGACTATAAATAAGTGGGAATGGTCTATTGGAAACAGATGGCTGTGAATTGTGGATAAGATTAAAATTTGAAGTTAGATTTTTAAATGAATTTTTGAGTTTATATCAAGCTCAACGAAAACTATTAAAGGAAATATATGTATCTGCGCCAGTTGTGCTAATGCGGAGGCTACTCTTATCGCAAGTGTTTATGGCCAGATGTTTTTGTAACAAAAACTATCCTGCTGTGTTTTGCTTTCAAACAATTTTTGGCAGATATGCAAACATTCCCCACTTCCGTTTCGGTTCCTTCAACAGCTTTCATTATATGAACAGTTAGCCCAACAGCTAAATTTTCCATTTAAAATTGTAGTTTTAATTTGACTCCCCTCCCTCGCTCCCGGAAAACTTCTTCTTCATCGGCATTAACATCATCACCACAAATCCCAATTTCAAGGAAAATTACACCAAACTTTCATGACTGCTGCCGCTGCTACTGGCCTCTACTTGGACTACTATTACTTCTACTATTACTCGTACTATTGCCACGAAAAGTTTTTGGGGGTTGAAAAGTTTTCAGTTTTGGTATCATCCTCGACTCCTCGACTACTCATCTTTAAGTTATTCATAAAGAATCTTGCAATGGTCAGCAGAACGAAAACGAAAATGGAAGTAGAGTGGAAGGGGTTGTGAGAGATGGAGGTTTGTGTGTGTGTGTGGGATTAAGGAAAAACGTAAAGTTAGTGGTAGAGCGATTTCGTTTTGAAAACTTTCGTTTAACCGACGTCATGTAAGACGAAATGTGTGTGTTTTGGATAAAACTGGATCAATTGTGTAAGTCAAAAAGTTTTTTGGAATATGGGCAAAGCTGGCTGCAGAGAATTAAAATTAGATCAGTTACAGGGTAAACAGTTGAGTGAAATTTTATGATCCAATAGTGATCGATTAATAAGTGTTGTCAATTCATAGTTGATAAAATAAAAGCTTTAAAATGAGCAAGCATGAGAGATATTGTTTTCAATTTTTTTGAATTATGTGATCCTCAAAGTCTTCATCAGTGTAATGACATTAATGTGCTTGATTTCGGACGATAGATTCATGGCAGTAATTTTGTAAGTTTTCTTATGACATCATCAAGGTATGCAAACTTAATCACCAAGGTATCCAAACTCAAAAAAAAAATAATATTTTATGCCCTATATGTTTCGATATAGTTATGAGATTAAAACAAAACTCAAACAATAGACATCAATTACTGTAAATTACGATTGCTAGTCGAAAATTAAGAGAAGACTGACATCAATGTCAATTTTCACCATTTTTTAATAAGTTATAATACCGTCCGATATTCAAATAATAATCATCTTGTGGTGAAAGTAAACAATCAATGCTTCAAATATTAAATTTACTTTAACCCTATAACTGCCAACAATGTCATTTGATCGAAGGAATCAACTTAAAGCAGATTCGGCATGCTTTTGGTTTTGGTTTTACCAAAAGCCTTTTAGCATAAGGTATTTTTATATTACCAGTCAATTTTCATATGATCTAATAATAAGCAACAAATGTTTAAACTTCTCTGTTTTGGAAACTTTGTCTTATTTAAAAAATACAGAGTCTCACGAATCCGCTGATTGTTTGGTTAAAAGACGGAATAATTTATTTTAGTGCTACTTGGCTGATCAGCTTATTTTGAAAACAGAGCAGACTTTCAATCATTCTTATTTCAGCTTTCCCGCTCATCAGCGCATTATGTAATTGCATTGATTTTTTTTTACACGAGAGTGAATCAAATATATACGTTTTTTTTTGTTCCTGATGAACTAAAACTGGGTGGACGGACCCTACAAGTCTAGGTTGCTTAGGTGGAATCATAAGAAAAGGTTGCCGTCGGGTGTTTCATACTTCTAACCAATTCGTCAGTAGCTCTTACGATATCAGAGCAACAGGTACACCCTTCTTACAAATACTTAGACCGTTTCTTGCTCGTGAAGGAGTCAAAGTGGCTGAAATTTTCCATAGTTGTTACTTGGTAGTTGGAGGGCCAGACACTGCCAAGTACTCATGTAATTGACTGGCATAAAAAGTTCAAGGAAGGACAGAAAGGAGTGGGAAATCAGAAACACAATCACCGTCTTGGGAGCAGCATCATAAGCGAATATAATTCGAGTTGAAAAATGTTTTATTTTGAGTTCATTTGTACATTCGTCACTTGTTTTAAGTACTATTAACAATAAAATATATGAAACTAGTGGCTATATTATTTTGACTTGCTGAGTCTTGTCATTTTTAGTTAAATTTTTGTATGTCTTGTCTTGTACACTTTTACACTGACTGGGATTGTCTTGGCAATAGCCACTTCAATTCTAAGCTATGATATGATTTTTTTTATATGATAGCGTGAGTAGAATGGAACTATTTTCAGAAGTGCTCAATTCAGTGAAGTATCAGCAAAAATCTACTAGGAGCCTCCTGAAAATCTTCAAACCAATTGACGGTATAAACAAAGCTTTTCGAATAATATTTTGTATCAGGTTCTTTTCCCCTTGAAAATCTTCCGAAGAATACTTTAAAGTTCCCCAATGAATCCTCCTAATAAACTATGGGAGACCTTCTGAAATATTTCTGGAGAATCTTCACCAAAACGCATGCTGAATTACCGAATATTAATATATAATAATTAGAAATTAGTCTCTAGATTTATCACTTTTTAGCGCATTCTGCATTTCATTTGCACTGGATTTCATAACAAATAATCTATATGAAACCAAAATTGTTCGTCTAAATTGTTATGTTCATCGATAATCTCCCAGGAATCCCATTAACATCTTTTGGAACCCAAAAACAGTTCAAGATCTTCCTGAAATTCCCGAAGGACTCCCTCCAAAATATTTTGCAATCTATGGAAATCCTCTAAAAATCAACTCTAAACACCCCTTAGAAAAATTCGTTGGAAATCTTTCGGTGAACTTCTCGAAACTCCCACAGGGAAGACTTATAAAGTCTTCCAAGGCTATCTTTTTTAATGCATCTGTAGAACCACTCATGATATCTTTTGATAAATCTCCAAACATCACTCGCAAATAAAGTATTTTGGGTAAAATTTCTGGACGAATTTCGGACGATGTCCCATTATATTGTAGATTTTTGCTCCAAGAGATTTTCTAGAAATTCTCCAAATGTTTTGAAGGATGCCCTAGCAGGTTTTTGAATGATTCGCCAGGATACTGTAGGCGGATTTTCAGAAGATTCTATCAGTTTCTCTAAGCAATTCTCTAAGCATTTCAATATGCCGAAGAAACCTTTCAAAAAGAAGCTCTATCTGGTGTCGATAAATTTTGATTGCCGTATATCTCCCCAATAATCCATTGCAGAATTCCCTCAAAATACCCTGGGGAATTCCTTAAAACAACCGAAATTTTATTCTCGCAATGAATTAAACAAAAATACCAAAATACTTTGGCAATTCTTTAAAATCTCTAGGGCAAATCCCTAAAAAAATTCTGTTGAATCTTCTGAACATTTTCTAAGGTTTGCCTGAACTTCGAAACAGGCAACTTTGAAAAATATATCTTGGAATCCTACACAAATGCTCTCGAAATATCTCCTGAGGTACTTACAGGAAATCCCATAGGGGATTGTTGAAAAATCTGAGTTAAAACTTATTGAAATCTCCCTGGAAATCACCCCAAATCTATTGGCAAATCGAAATAAACTACCGGATCCTCCGGAGTCGCTTTGTAGGGTTTTCATAGATTAGTTATAGATTTTTAGAGGCTCTCTATGAAATTGTCGGAAAATACTCAAAGGGAAATTACGATGATTTTTCAGTATATTTCTGGGGATATTCCCGGTATTTTGGTGGATTCCTTAGTGGATTTCAGTATTTTTTTCGGATGTTCTCCAGAATATATTTGTTGGATTCCTCCAGATTTTATTGGGGTTTTACCGTTGAATTGAGGAGTTTTTCCGAGAAGTCCTCAGGGAATTATCGGGTATTATTCGTGTCATTTTTATTTATTTATTTCACCAAGCAAAGTACCAAACAAACTATAATAAGAAAAAAAAACCTACAGCTGAATAGAAAACTAATATATAACGCATAAATATATTAGTTACAAATAGATACCAAATGAAATAATAAATAAATGAAAGATAAATAATTGAATAATACTTAAATACCGTATTTACAGAATGCTTACAAATTAAGGGGTATAAATGGCTTGGATAAGGGACTATTTAAAAAAAATGTAAATATGCATTACATATTAGTAGGATGGGCGAAGGGGGATAGCAATGATGAGAGAGCCTTGATAATGTTAGTTCAAAAATTTGCTTTAGACATCATAGGGGAGAAGCTCTGGCTCATGCTATTGAATAACTTAGAAGCACTTATCTATTGGCTCGTTTGCTGCATATGTTGTGTTGTGTTGATATTCAATAAGCAATCGTCGGGATCCAGCGACTCTCAAGGGCTGATTGAGCATACATTTTTTAATTAAGTTGACGTCATTAGCCACGTCTCTGATGGCATTGAAGCTGAAGTAGGTAGATAGCATTAATCTTCTCAAAGCAAAGGGTAACAAGTTAGTTCATGTAGGGCTATTGTGGTAGATTGCTGAAATCATCAGGGTTGAAAAGATCTGTCAGAGCGAAAAGCAAAAAACTATTTCTGAACAGACTCAAATCTTTGGCTTTGGATTTCGAAAGCAGGGTTCCATATAGTGCATGTCCATATAGTGATATACATATATATATATATATATATATATATATATATATATATATATAAATATATATATATATATATATATATATATATATATATATATATATATATATATATATATATATATATATATATATACAGTGGCTCACAAAAGTCAACATACAGCATGTAAAAACACGAATATGGTACAGTGGAAAAAGAGAGAATGCAATGAAAGCGAAAAAGTAGCTTTATTGGCATTAAAAATAAGTTTCATAACATAAAAATAAAGAAAATCCGAACACAGAAAGAAATTAGCCATGAAAACTAAGAAAATTCATCCATCGAAAGTCAGCATACACTCGAGCCATGTTTCGAAAAGAACGAGAAAGACCAAAAAACGTGAGCTCAATACTTTGTAGGCCCTCCACCAGCCTTAATAACAGCTTCTAAACGCCTTCGCATCGAACGAACGAGATGTCCGATAATTTTGGGTGGAATATTCATCCAGGTACACAGCAGAGCAGATTTCAGGGTCTCTTTGCTAGTAATAGCTGCTCTTACGGCTGGCTCACGAATTCTGCGATCCAATTCCTCTCATAAATGCTCTATAGGGTTTAAATAGGGAGACTGAGGTGGACTGTGAAGCTGATGAAGGACGTTATACAGTAACCATTCCTTGACACTTCTAGCTGTATGTTTTGGATCATTGTCCTGCTGAAAGATCCAACCTGGCTGTAGGCCTAATTTCTGCACAGAAGGTATCAAATCACCTCGCAATATGTTCAAATATATGTATTGATCCATAGTACCATCAATAAAATGTAATTGCTCTACACCAGCGGCCGACATACAGCCCCATACGAGGACTGAACCTCCATCGTGTTTCACTGTAGGACGCAGATTCTTCTTTGCGAATGCTTAGTTCCGCTTCCTCCACACGTATCCGCGGCCGTCAGAGCCATAAATATTATACTTGCTCTCATCACTAAACAGAATTTGATTCCAAAAGTTTTCGTCCGTATTAAGATGTAGGCGAGCGAAGTCAAGCCTTTTCTTTTCATTAACTGGAGAAATGAAAAATTTTCTGCGCGGAACTCTACCGTTATAATCCTGATTACGCAAAACTCTTCGTATTGTTTCTGGACTCACTTGCTTCCCTGTTGCCTTTGCAAGTGCAGTGGTCATTGCTGGAGCACTTTTTTGTGGCTCCTTACTTATTTTCCGTAACAAGTCTCTCTCATCTCTCTTACTTAAGGATTTCGGTCTACCTGTTCGTTGCTTATTTTGTATTCTCCCTTCTATTTCCACCTTCCGTATGAACGTTTGCACCGTTGCCCAACTTCTTCCAACTATTTTCGCATTTACGCCATATGGATTCCCTTCCACTCGTTCACTAAGGACGATTTTCCGCACTTCCAAACTCGTTTTCTTCCGTGTACTCATTTTTACGCATTTAAGGCACCCAAATCACTTTAGTTTGATCAACTTGCAATGTACTAATGTTTATCTTTGTATATTAGCATGATAGCAGTCTTTATCGCAGTATGACTCATCGCTTAGACTGATTCCTTTGAATTTTCTGTGGTGTATGCTGACTTTTGTTTCCTCACTTTCAGTGGAATTTCTTGTTATTTACAATGTTTATGTGTATATATATGTATATTCTCATTAATTCTGCGTAAAATAGATTACAATGTCTTTGATATTCCTTTTAAGTTCGTTTTTCATCCATCTTTTCATATTTTTTCTACCTATATATTGTCAATTCTGCGTTTTTAAGCGGTGTATGCTGACTTTTGTGAGCAACTGAGCTAGATCTCTTCTATAAGGCAGTGCTTTAAGTGCAAGAAATAATAACCATCTTTCAAGAAAGTGATAAGCCGAAAGTGGAGCCCCATAAGGATCACCATATTTAATTCTGATAGCTTCGAATCTTTAATATTGCATTGCTAACATAAAGGAATATTTCTTTAATAGAAGGCCTACCTAAATACACAAAAATCAGTTTCACTATACAAAATAGGAAATTCCGATAATGAAGTATTAATGACGAGCCTGTCAAATTGGAGTGAACACCGGGATAATGGAAAACCTTTTCTAGCATGTTTAAAGCAAAGTGCAAAGTACTGGCTCAACGATAAATTTTCCGAATTCTATGTTACATTACGAACAAGGACACCATCAAATGAGTGGGATTGATGACTGTCGACCAAAAAGTGAGTTCATAGTATCAAAAGCATTAGTTTTAACAAAAACATTAACTACAATAACGTCGCGAACCGCTGTGATGAACAGTCAATATAATCATGCAACTAGAAGTGTACGCCCACGCTGGGCGCTAGTTTCTTGTATGATTTTACTATTAGTTTTCATTCCAATGACACTTGATAGTAAAACCAACAATTAATATTAAAGTAAATTTTCACTAAACTCTTTCATTCATAAATAGTTTGCCACCCGTCTTCATAAAACATTCTTTAATTTGATTCTTCACTTTTTATTAGTCACTAAACGATTTCTAGTCTAAATAAATACAAACACCGCTTTTCGAATTTGTTTTATTGCATCTCACACTCAATAAATTACACCGAAACGCAATAAAATCTCAACCGGATGACTAAGTCCTGTACACTTTTCATTTTACCTTTTGCGTTCTTTTTCAGAAAAAGAAATACTATATGGGAAATATCAAAAGGAGATTTATTCGAGAAAATGGAAAGTAAATCGAGTTGAAAAATTACCCAACAGCAACAAAAGGTTCCAAAGGTGTATAAGCTACCTTGAGACTTGATTTCACATACTTTTATGTACATACATATCTACATACATACTTTTACTCGTCCATTCAAACAAATGTGTAGGCACTTAAGTATAACTGAACATGCGAGTGGCGTCAACGAGCGACAAACAAACGAACCAAAATGAAGTTAGAGAGCTCAAGCCTAGATATTTTTTCTCGATCCATTGCGATTTATAAAGAAAATAATAATTGTCTGAAACAGAATTTGTTTTTTTTTGGAAAAATTCCGACACGTGCCGAGGTTTACAAACAATCATATTATAAGAATGTTACAAAGTTCGGTACGAATGACTGGTTGTTTTTGAGTGTTTTTAGTTGCATGTTGTTTTCTACTTATACACTTCGTTCTAATTTCTTGCAGTTAGGTGGTACTTATAATTCGCTTTTAATATACATATCTATTGATAATTTTTCTTGGCTTTTGATGAGAAAGTAAAGAAGAATTACGATGATGCGGGTCGATTTTCGAGCATATACATATGTATACGATTATATGTACATACAGTGGCTCACAGCTTATTTGATACAGTGCTTCTTTAAAAAATTAAGTTGCAATAACTCAAAACATAATACCAATATCAAAAAAATTTGAACGCCATTTTGAAGGCAATTGTTTGTTGTTTATTAAACAATTTTTAATATTTGTTACAATATTTGTTACAAAGTTGCTGTTTTACATCTTAAAAAACAAAAAAACTAAAAGTAATAACAAATTTCATGTCATAGCTTATTTGATACAGTTTGATTAAACATTAAAATTGTTGTGAATTATGAGGTTTCCAGTTGATTTCAATACTTTGTATGATAGCCCTTAGACTTAAGCAGAACCTGGAGCCTATTCGGCCATGAATCAACGAGTTTTTTTGTGATGTCAGGAGTAATTTTCTGCCATTCCTCTAGCAGTGCTTTCTTCAGGTCTTGTTTATGAGAAATCTTGTGTTTTCTAATATTGTTATCCAACAAAGTCCACAGATTCTCAATGACGTTCATATCTGGTGACTGTGCCGGCGGAGACATCAAATGAAGGCAATCCCAAATTTGCCAGGACTGCACAATTCCCGACTTTTGGTTTGGATCGTTGTCTTGGTATAACCGAAATTAGTCGCGAACACCCAGTTTTTTAGCACTTTGCAGCAAATTGTTTTTGAGTACATCAAGGTACTTTGTTTGGTTCATTGTTTCCTCAATAAACTTTAAATTTCTGACTCCGGCTGCGGACATGCAGGCCCAAACTATCACATTACCACCACCATGCTTCACAGTAGCTTTGAGGTTCTCCTTGTTTAGCTCAGTGTTTGCCTTGCGCCAGACATATGACATTCCGTCGGAGCCAAAAATGTTAAACTTGGACTCGTCCGCAAAAATAACCGTATTTCAGAACGCGGATGGCTTTCTCACATGCTCTTTGGCAAAGTCAAATCGGCTTATTGTATTTTTTTGGAAATGAATGGCTTCCTACGAGCTACTCGCCCGTTGAAATCATGGTCACGAAGCACTCGTCGGACGGTTTCAGCACTACATGACTTTCTTAACTCACGATGAACCTCAGTAACCAATTTTGGAGCGGAAATCTTTGTGTTTGGTTTCACTTTCCTTACAATGTATCGTTCGTCGGATACGGTGAAAATATTGTTTGGCGCATTTGCCCTCTTATTTTCTACCCGATTTTCGTGTACGAAGCGCTCAATTATGTGCTGCACTGTAGAGACACTCAAATTTACACTTTCAGCAATTTTTCCAACACTTTGTCCTTTTTTAAAGTGGTTTAATACCAATGCGCGCTGTTCAATTGTGGTGTGATGACCCATTTTACAATTTT
Organism: Nemotelus pantherinus; assembly: GCA_963978885.1. Taxonomy (NCBI): domain Eukaryota; kingdom Metazoa; phylum Arthropoda; class Insecta; order Diptera; family Stratiomyidae; genus Nemotelus; species Nemotelus pantherinus. The sequence continues at coordinate 69,651,075 of OZ022266.1, read as the reverse complement.
GACTCATTTTGGCACTTCAGCTTACAAGATCTTGCTAAAAATTACCTAAGCCAATGTCTAACACAATCAAAAATTCAAGAAACAAAAACAAGACAGATTAACGGCGCGACAAATAGAAGTTTATTCGCATTGAAGTGTCTGTATCAAATAAGCTGTGAGCTGCAATTTTTCTGCGCCAGTGGTATTTCTCTTTTACCGGACGCCGAGGAATATTGCTGGAACATTTTTTGTTTGCATTGTATTCGTTGAACATGCATCTAGTCAAATACGTTTAAAATGTTTGGATAGGGTTCTTAATTTCAAAGTTACAGTGATTTGCATTTTTAAATAGTCACTGTATCAAATAAGCTGTGAGCCACTGTATATGGCTGCTTTGATGTTATCTATGTAGTTCCACCACTGATCTTTGTAATCACAATTGATAATTTTACCTCAAGAAGTGATGCAGTCTTTGGGTTTGATATCAGTAACGTTGATTGTTTATGAAATGTTTTAATCATTTTCGCGAGATATTTTCATTAAACAATATTTAAACTGTCTTATAGTCCGTGAACGAAACGCACTAGTTTCGTTCATTAAATAGTATCAATTTATACATATGTGAAAATTCAGTCCGAATACTGATTGAAAAATTTCCAAAGAAAACATTTTCCACATTTTCATCTATACTCACATACTTTACATCAATAAATGATGCTTGTGTTTTCAACATTCATCATATTCTAGAAATTATCAAAACCGAATATAATATATTCTGATTGACACTCATTAATTTTGCTTTCGAAGTTTCAGCTTGAGCTGTTGACAAGAGAAAATATCGAAAATACTATCGAAATAATAATTTAATAGAATTATTTAAGCCTCGTAATTTCATTCACATTAATTAAATACCTTGCGCAATAAATTTAATGAATGATATTAATAATGGCGATATATTCAGGAAAAAATAAATGATTCGTGACTGGCATTCGGTAAAAATTGAATTTTATTTTATTTTTAATATTGTTTAATAAAGGGAATATAAAAATTTAAAGTGTTTGCAGTGTGGCGCAGAAAATAGTGTTAGTATGCTTTGAACATCGAGAAACTGGTATTGAAGCTATTCAAGGTAAAATGCTTAATTTTTATGTAAGAGTATTGGACTGAAGAAAAAGTGAGTACAACTCATACTCAATTTCAAGCGAAATTTTCGCAGCAATAAATGACAGGAAACTGAATACTAAGCTTAAGGCGAGTGTATTTAATCAAGTTTGAAATAGAGTAAATCTACCTTTTGAATTATTTCTTTCAAAAGCTATCCTGCAAAGGAAAAGTAAATTTTGTTGATCTCAATAAAAGTAATACATTTGTTCTATCGCTTGACTTTCATTTCACTTTAAAGTAAATAAGGTATTTTTATGAATACTGTCTTTTATCAGTTGTCGCAGTGTTATATATTTTCTAACAATAGTCAAGCTCTTTCCTTGTCTCTTTTTATATGACACGAAAATACAAACAGCATCAAAATCTTTGATCAATTTAATGCAAACAATTCGCACATGTAGTAGTGGGTCATTTAGCAGTTTCTTTTTATTAAACAAAAAACATCAATTGTAATAACGCCAATAGCAACGTCCAAAACTATAGTTTAACCATGATCAAATTGTTTTTTTTAAATTTGTTTTTATTTATCACCAAACAGGGTTTAAAATAAGTACTAAAATGTGGAGTAATTTGATATACGGGGTAATATCATACAAAAGGCGTAACTCTGTTAAAACCGCAGCTTCAGAAGCGCCGTTCGTATTGATTTATTAGTTTTTGTATGTGTTTAGTTTTTATAAACGCATAGAGCTGTTAACACGCATTTTTCGTTCTCTACGACAAAAAATTGAATTTTGGGTTTTCAAAAGTTTTCATTGAGTTTTTTTTTTGGTACATTGTAATTCATATTTTTTCTACGTCCTAACAAAAGTAATTATATTCAAAATGCTCGTTGTGCTTTCTTCTTTTGGATCGTGCATTTTTTTTGCATGTATCTGCTCTGCATGTATGGTGATGACGCATATATTGGTACCAAAATGTTGCTTCGAGGTAATCTGACCTAAAATTTGTGGGGTAATTTGATATAAGACAGAAAACTCATTGTAGTGCAATTTTGTAGTATTTTATTGCGATTTTCCATAGTTTTGACTAGAATTAATTGTTTTTTTTTCTTGAATTCCGTTAATTTTGAGTCGTCGTGCCACAAAATTTCATATGAAAAACCCCAGCAACACCAAATGATGTCTCAAATTTGGTTGAAGCTTTTGAATTGAATAAAAGAGATTGCAAATCAGTTCATGCTGTAGCTGGTCAGTATAAAATGTATTCAAAGACATTATATCGTCACCTTGAGAGAATTGATGATTGATAAGCAATTTTTACTAATGTTCGAAGAAGAACATTAGTATTAAAATCACTTTGGCCAAAAATTCATATTTCTATATATATATATATATATATATATATATATATATATATATATATATATATATATATATATATATATATATATATATATATATATATATATATATATATATATATCATCAAAAAATTTCAGTGAAAAAATCTCAGGAACGCGCCATCCGATTGAACTGAAATTTTCAGAACACATTGGTGTATATGCAGAATAGTGCCATCTTTAACCCTTTGGCGCCGGCGGCCATTTTAGTGATATTTTTAATATACCTATTATTCCGTACACAAATAATTTTTGCAAAAGTAAAGTTGACGAAATACATTTTAAACGTGTTTTACATGTCGTCGCTGTGAAATCAAACCGGCATATCTGCAAAAATTGAGTTTTTGAGTTTTTGGTATCAAAAAATTCCTTATTTTCCCCTCTAGTTTTATGTCGCACCGGCATATCGTAAAGTTGAATAAAAACCCGTCTAATGGTGTTTTGCCGCTTTGCATTCACGTGGAAATAGCCCACATGCGAACACTTTAAAGCGCTCTAGTGAAGAATGTGTATTTTGCAGATATGCCGGTTTGATTTCACAGCGACGATGTGAATCGGATAATGCTTTGGAATTTTTTAACCCCATGTGTGCGCTGGGTGCCTAAAAAGAGAACGGGAAAACTTGAAAATTTTTAAATTGCGATAACTTTTGATAGAGCTATTCAATCATTGCGAAGTTTTTAAGACATCTTGATATTAGTTGATTGTAAAGTTATGTAGCTTTTAATGAGCGTGCTGCCAACCCTGTAGCTAGGGCAGGCACTGAAAGTGAAAACCTCTAAATCATCGTTTCTCTTGAAAAAATGCCGTTTCTTCAAAGAAAAGCCACTCATATGTAACTCTTGTGCTTTATTTACATAGACAAAAAATAAAATTTGATATGGTATAACGGGCACGCCTGGTAGCCCTTGCCCAATTTACCTATATTTTTAGCATCAAAAACTTCTGTTCACGGAAACTCACGATCCAATACGGAGAATTAATTGAAATTTGCAGAATGTATTGGTCTTTAATATGACCGGGTCTGATTGAAGTGATTTTGAAATGCGAGTGATTCTGTGCCAGTGGTGCCATCTTGAAAAATCACTAAAAAAGATAACTGCTTTTAGCCATATAAATTCTGATTGAATCGTTCGAGTTTGACGAAATTCACACAGTAGCTGGACCTTACTTTAAACCACGTTTGGTAGAAATTTGGTTTAAAAATTCGGTCGGAGCTGCCAGCTATGATCATTTTGGTGTCTTAAATTTGAAAAATAAAAATATGGAAGTGAATACATTCAAACCATCGAATATCCTAAAAAATGTCCGTTTCTTACAATAAAACCAATCTGTATACAAATCTTATGCTTTATCTACACGTTCAAAGTAAAACTTTGGAAATTTCATGTCGGACAAGAACGGTAACCCTCTCCCAGTTAACCTATATTTTTAGCATCAAAAACTTCTGTTCACGGGAACTCACGAACCAATAATCAGATATAATTGAAATTTACAGAATGCATTGGACTTAAGTAGGACCAGGTCTGATAGAAGCGATTTTGAATTGTAGGCAACTCTGTGCCAGTGGTGCCATCTTGAAAAATTACAAAGAAAAAAAACTGCTTTTTGCCCTATGAAATGTGAATAAGTTACCAGATTTTCATTAAATTGACACAGTAGCTGAACCTTACTTTAAACTCTGTTTGATAAAAATTTGGTTTAAAAATTCGATTGGTGCTGCCAACTATGGTAATTTTTGTGTCTTTGATTTTGAAAATTCGCTCAGGAAAATAAAACTTTTTGCCCTATAACTTCCAGTGCAGTCATGAAATCTATACGAATTTCATACAAATAATGGAACCTATTTTAAGCATTAAAAGACACGATAGGGTTGCCAGCTATTGTTGGTTTTGTGTTTGTTTGCAATATCTTTATTAAGCGGTTTATCGTAGAATTTTCAATTGGTAATGATATTGTAGTGTCAATAAACAGCAAATATTAAGCTTTCGATTATTTGAAAAAACTTGCTACAGGTAACCCTAAATTTCTTTATACTCCTATAACTTCGAATGTAATATAACAACGTGAAGCAGATGTGATATATTCTTGGCTTTGATACTGGTGAAAGGTTGCCAGCACGAGTCGGTTGTGCTACTTTTGTATCAATAAATGCTTACAGTTAGTATTCATACTGGAAACATTTACAATGAAAATAAATAGCCGATGGTTCAATTCTCAAAGTTCTGCAAATTTTTCGGATCGTATCCCCAAACACCAACTTCAGTTACAGTGCTGCAGGCACTGAGCATTTTCTTCATTGATGTTATATGAGATGCTGCTTTCAAAATTATGTGAAATAAGCAACTGATAACGAATATAATTAACCCGTGTTTTGCTCTCATAAACGTTGAAATTCATGCCAGTGGTAATATCTGAAACCTTCCACCATATGAGTTATAATGCATTCTTGAGACCAAAGTAAAACGTGGCATTTGAAACAGTTTGGTCGTAATAAGCAGCACATGTGGTGGAATATGCACTCAAAACCTGCACGATTCTTCTACTGTTCTTCGAACATTAGTGTTTCTAGCGGTTCAGGTGCGCTAGAGTTTTTTTTATTATATGATGATGTGGATAATATTTTTTTTGCTTCCTTACGTGAAATTAATTATTAATTAATTACGAAAAAATCTAGACAGAAACAATTTTATATGAAGGTATATATAGTCATATGAATAAATATATGGTTTTTTTATATGAAGGTGTCTAATGAGAAGCAGTGCATACTTTCGAAACCACTTTGTCAAAATGGAATTTTCAATGTAGATTAAAATTTTTAATGTTAATAAAAAGTTGTTCAATTTTAATCATCCCGCAAAAACATTTCCAATTTGATTCTGCTTTCGGAGGCTGATTCCGCAAAACGATCGAAGTTTCCCGTTTCAATATGCTCGGCTTCGGTGCTGTAGAAATGATATACGTTGTCTATGCTGATTTATAGGCAAGAAGGGAACCGTGATCAAATTCAATTACCTTTACTAAGTAATATTATATCCATGGATATAAGTCGGAGATGTTAAAATTTGTCACAACTAGCATAAATAAAAAATGTAATGATTTCCCCCTGCAAGTGGTCACGCCAGTCAAGTATGCACTTTGTGCTGGTGTCTGATGAGAAGCAGTGCATACTTTCGAAACCACTTTGTCAAAATAGAATTTTCAATGTAGATTAAAATTTTTAATGTTAATAAAAAGTTGTTCAATTTTAATCATCCCGCAAAAACATTTCCAATTATATACAATTGTCTGCTACCAATTTATTTGTTTAGAAAGAAAGAAAGAAGAAAAAAATGGGGAAAATTTGAGGAGTGGGAATTAGTAATGTTTTAAAATTGATCACGACGATGTTTTCAAATATTAATTATTATAATTATTATAATGCAAATAATATGAAAATAAAGAAACCAACGATGCAAGCGTGTAATATCCACCCTCTTACCAATCCATCCATCCACTTATCATCTCGAAATGACAAAGCGCAAAAGTAAAACAATTAAGTCAATGGTATATCAATCACCGTATCTGACCACTTTCGCCTTAGCCTCGCCTTCAAAAAACTGGATTTGAGTTGACTTGACTCGTGTAATCTAAAAACGCATGGACGTATGGACGCATGGACGCGTGCACGCATGTCTGAATGGCCCTTTAGTCTTTTTGCACATAGTTCACATTATTTCCAAAATTGTCTTTCAGATATCACGGAACAGTTCTATGCATTCAATATTTTAATAAAATCAATTGCAAGAAATAGACTTTCTCAACATGATTCAGAACATTTGATGTATGACAGCAGTTTGAGAGCCATTGTATGCTATTATTAATCAGTTTTCTGGCAGTATTCATTTTAAAGGAGTGAGGTAAATATTCAAGCTTTCAATATTTTATTTTTAAAACAATACGACTTTTCTTTTGAGAATATATTTTAAACAGCATCAACAGATTCTAGTATCAAAGTTAGATTGAAGTATCGGAGTGTACTATTTTTTGTAAATTTGTAGTCCAGGGCATCAAAGATATTCATCACTACATTTGGTACGAAAAGAAATGTTTTATTAAAATAATTTTACTCCTAGATATATCTCTTTTAATTTTAAAATATTAAGTATTTTTTTTCCTGAAAATAACAACTAACAGCTCCGTAAGCTTATGAAGTTTAAGTTTAACAACAAAATTTAAGATTTATTTGTAATATAATGCATTGCAATAATAAAAAGTGAAAAAATTAAAGAAGAGAAATAAATAATTTTCTCCAATTTGAAAAATCCTTCTGGATTTTTGAAACTATATCCGGGAAAATAATTGTTTAGAAACATTTCTTCATTCTAGGTTAGGTTTGGTTATACTGGCTGACCCCCTGGTCTTGACACTTCTTACAGGTGTCGCTGGTTAGGAGTCTCATTTTCATGGCAAGTGCTGCTACAAGATAGCCAGTCGTTTGCAGTCAGTTCGCGTTAATTCAAGCAGGTATGTAGTCGAGATTGTATGTAATCAACGCCTATATGACCTATGGTTAAATATCTCATTTAGCCACAATAAAACTCAATAAGTATTAATTACAAATTTATTTATGATTTCATCACCTTGAAATCTGTCTAAATAGTCCTGCATTTTCATTCACAGCCTTTTAGATAGTCACTCTATAGATAGCATTTTAAAAGCCATCATACGACCATAAAGTATTGCATTAAAGCTATTTTCAGTGTAGTAAAAATTATCAACGAACCCTTCGCCTTCACAGCATTCGAAAAATTCCTGTCACGACATCATAAACTCCTCTAATTTCTTACGTTTTTATGATATAATGACCAATTCGTTTTGAAGGACTATTTATCTAGGCGACTAGTTAACGTGACCTTAAGCGAGAAGTAGGTAATAAACGGTTGTTTTATTTGATGACCACTCCAATGAGATTTATGGTCATAAAACTAAACAATATCGTTAGAATGGCCAGTAAAACTTAAAGTTCTAGATGCAATACGATAGCTTATTCGATATGCACTCAAGTAAATTCCGTTAAGAACAAGAGAATATCTGAAGGGCCGATTTCCGTAAACCATTTTCCATTCACTTGCAACCATGTGCAAGTCAAATTTATTTCAGTATTCTCTTGACTTCATCGTAATCGAATCAATTCACTCAGCTCTATAAAAGCTAAATATCCATGGATATCCTTTCGATGTGTGTTTTTAAAATACCGTTTGAGAGTTTTTTATTCGTAATTATTTTTCCTCTGTACGACAGTTGTCCAGTTCAATGGACATCTCGAACAGAAAACACGTCTTGAAACTATTACTTTACAGCAATTGTCGTATGTTCACAATTGGCCACTCCATAGACTTCGTGTCCCCGTTGTCCTCCGCGAGCCATCTGAACAAACAAATAACTTCGAACACACAGTCCAATGCTGCCCTACTAGGCATAAACGTTCTATCTCCATTTTAGTACTTTCGAGATATTCGATGATTTGTGCTTTGACTTGTACTGGAGATATATGGAAAGTGCATTTTTCAATATTGATTTTAACATACTTCCACAAAATATAGGTTTTTCAAATTTTATAGATTGATGTAATAGGGTTAGGGTATGTAGTCTCCGAATCCGGTGTTAGTTCAAAAATGAGAAGAATGCAGATAGAACGTACATGCTTAGTAGGGCAGACTGACTAACTGGGCCTGTGTCCGATGCGACTTGGAACTTCGTCGAAACGGACTTTAGTGGAAATCCTCAAAATTTATTGTTTTTTCAAAAGCTCGTACTTTTGCAATTTTCAAGAGGCACCAAGTCACTCGTTTCACATACGTATACACAAGTTCCGTTTTGTATACGAATGGTGCAAGCAATAAAGTTATTGTCATGATGATGCTGATGGTACTGGCAAAAGAAAGTGGGACAACGGTCGGAGTAGCCTGAGTCGATAGGTAGCTCTAAAGAGTGGCATCTCATGTATTTGAACTATTCAAGTAGAGTATTAGCCAGAAGTCAACAAAGGATAAAAATGGGAGGGAGAACTAGTAGTTGATATATGAAGCGAATGCAAGTGCTGTTGTTGAGATTTTTCTTTTCGAAAGAAGATGGAGTTTGTTGTTGTGATAAGGCGTTATAAGTAGAGCAATATATTTTCAATCGAAATGCAGTATTTTCAGGTTGAGAGTCCAATATTCATCACGACCACTGAGATTATATTGTTTCAACATGAACATGTAATGAAACCCACGCTGGGCGCTACATTATGAGATATAAATATTAGCTCGGGGTTAGATCTAGGGTGAATTTAAATACAAAATGAATAAATGTGACTGACTGGATCCCTTTTGCAGTCTAAAAACTGTAAACAATAGAACGTAGAGTCAGAAATAGATTGCCAGCGAGGTAAAGAATGTCAGTCAATCATTGATTTGAAACGGGTTATAGGTGATTTATTTCGGATCAAAATAGGACTTCAAATTTAGATTTCTGTGAAGTCACATCTTAATTAATCCAGAGGTTAATTGGAAAATCATTCTAGTTGTTTGTTGCTTCGAAATCGAATGCAAAAATTCGAATGACGACAGCGTTCGCTTTCGTTCAGTCAAGTCTTAACAAATATGAATCATTTAATAATTCCTTAATTTACTAACCATACCTTTATTTTGAACTCATGGTTACCGTGGCTTATCAAATATTCCCTTGAATTTTGTAATTTTCAGCAGTTTGTCATGTTGGACAATAAACCAAGTACAAAACAACTATCCCCGGCTATAATTAATTCTAACAGATCATGTGACACAGTATTTAACAAAATCCTATTTTCCATTTAATCCTTGCCGCTATGATATAAAACGACTAAAGAATACAAACATTCACAAACTACATTTAATATGAATCCTGATTTCAATAAAACGCAGTACCCCAATGCGATTCAAATGAATTGTAAATTTTTGTGGGTTCAATACTGATTGTATCTGTCTAGTTTCAGTAGTAGCAGTACCATTATTTACGCTAAAAACTGAAACCGCTTTACATCGTCAACATCAATAGCTAATACTAATAAAACTCTTCTCGAGGGAAACTGGGTAGGGGTTAGAAACCACAAAGCCATGCAAATTTCGATATAAATTTGATCATAAACATATCAGATTTAAATGAATGAAAAAATGCCATGAGAGTCAGAAGGGTGAATGGGCAATGCGGGCGAATATGAGACGAAACTAATGTATTTGGCATTTATTTTCGATTTTAATTAACCAATTATGTTTTTCGTGGAATTTTGGATTTGTTTTTGTTTTGTACTCATGCACGTGGAAAAGTTTATGAATTCCGTTCGTTTTCATGTGGGATTAAGTTCGAATTGGTGGGGTTTAGTTTATTTAGGTCGATTGAGATAGATACTTTGATTGTGTGAAATAATGGCATTCGTGGAATTAATTAACGAATGTTATTAAAGTGATTTACTGAGTGTGTTTGAAATTTGTTTGGCACCATTGCAAATTGGAATGTTTTACGGTTGATTTGTTGGTGTGTGATACTTGTTTTGATAGTTTTGATTGATGAGTTGTTGAACGTGTTGTGGTATGTTTTGTCCTAGTTTTTTTTGGCACATAGTTACGTTTTTGGGTTTGGATTTATTTTATTTATTATATGCATAGTTTCAGTTAAATAGATAATATCAAGTGAGGTCATGTTTTTGTGAACTCCATTTATTCTGAATGTACATAGTTCTTGCGAAAATGAAAGAAAATTTGTAAAATTATGAATCATGATAGCTTCTAAGACAGTCATTTGATAATTGCGAAAATTGCTTGACACACTGATGTATATATCTAAGTGCAAATAGATTTGGGGCAACCTGCAGACAGTAAAGGTAATGATTCGAAAATTCATCATGGGACTAGAAAACCTTTCGTTAGCCCTTGTATTTGTTTTTAACGAGCTAATTTTTGACTCTTTCAAGGTTTTCAAGGTTTCGACAGTGTTTCGTGAAATAATAAAAAAATTTCACCCAGAAAAAAACTAAAAAAAACTCTAGCGCAACAAAACCGCTAGAAACACTAATGTTCGAAGAACACTGGAGGATTTGTGCAGATTTTGAGTGTATATTCTACCACCAGCTAATAATAGACCCTCAGCCAATTTAATATCGATGACTTCATCGAAAGTTACAGCGATAGAAAGGTGTTTGGGGGTGCCATCCAAAAATTGTCCAGATCTTAGAAAATTTAAACATTGGTAGGGTTTACAGTGGTTGGACCAAATGTGACCTGACCTATAGCGCGGACTAAGTGAATTTAGTTCTAAGGTGTTTACATCGACCTGACCTAAAATTTGGCCAGGGCGAATTTAGTCCTGGTGTGTGATGATGTCATTTAGTTCAATTTTAGTTCATACGCTGTAATCATCTTTTCATTCGTCTCTCAATTATGATTATTTAAATGATTTTGAGTCAAGCGAGAGGGTTGCGAGCTTAAATTCGACGTACATATTGTTATGTTTTACCGTTAAAACACCTTTTGTGGATTCGATATCCTTCACATTCGTGAAATAAAACAGTGTTCTTTATCAAACCACTAATTATTCTTTTATTAACACAAATAATTATAACACTAAATTCCATACACTTTACTGATCGCACTATTATAATTTCGCGTTAAACTTTCACGCTTTATCGCTTTTAATTAACCGCGCCCGGATACACTAAATTCGCTGTATCGCTTTTCACAGTAACAGCCTTTTCGCTGTATACGCTGTCTACTAACTCTCGCGTTGTACCTGACTACTAGCACCTCTCGCGGTAGTATTTATACTCTGTCTGGTGCGATTAACTAATATTACCTACATCTAGGCCTTTCTAGAACTGTGTCTTGGGTTCTTGATCTGTCTTCAAATGACCATTGGGAACTTCCGGTCTGTTGTCTAGTGAGATCTGATTCATGGTTTGGGTTCTAGAATGTTCCGTTTTTGCTTTCTGGAGAGCTCTATGTGCTGTTTAAAGATCTGTTCTGTTGTCATGGGAAATGGGAAATGGGACTGTGTCTTAGGTTCTCAAAGCTTCTCAAACTGCCTTCTAGGGGGTTATTCTGTTTTCGGTTTTTGAATACATGTATGAAATACATGTATGAGATGTATGTCGAGTATTTCTCACCATTTCTAACTTTTTCTGGCGCCACCACAGCATAATACGGTTCGTTTGGCGTGCATGCAACAATATATTATTAATAGTCGCACAAAAATCAAGGCTTAGGTCGGGTGTGCTTACAGCGATATAGTCCACGACCTATTTTAGGTCAGGTCGCTTGCAATCGTGTACTCACGTATTGCTTGGGTCGGCTTCTGCGTCTTTATAGCAGGTGGACTAAATAATTTAGGTGAAATTTGGTGTTTAGTCCGCGGACTAAACGTCTGCTGTAAACGATATCATTACTTAGTTTCATTGCAAATCTTTATGTAAGCATTTGTTGGTACGAAAATAACAAAACCGCCTCGTGCTGTCAATCGTTTGCTAGCACAGAAGCCAAAAATATGTCACATATACCCCACGTTGAAGTCAACCTACTCTGCGAATTTCGTATTGATTCGATGGCTGCATTGGAAATTATAGGGATACAAAGAAATTTAGAGTAGGCACCCGTAAAAGTTTTTAAATTTTCTAGAACGTAATTTTTGCTAATTATTTTCACTACAAGATCACTATGGTTTGAAAATTTAATGATAAAATCGCTTACTAAAGATATGGAAAAAAATACAAAAGCAACCATAGCTGGCAATCCTATGATTTTTTTCCTACTAAATTTCTACTGAGTATTGTTCACAAGCAGCTCAGTTTGTCATATGAATTTCGTTATGATTCCATGACTGCAGTTGAAGCTATATGATAAAGAAATTTATTTTCCTGAGCGAATTTTCAAAATTCAAATCACTCAAATTACCATAGCTGGCAGCTCCAACTGAATTTTTCAATCAAATTTCTACCGAACATGGATCAGAGCAGAATTCAGCTACTGTGTGGATTTCGTCGAGATCTGGTGACTGAATCAGAATTTATAGGGCCAAAAGCAGTTGTTTTTCTTAGTAATTTTTCAAGATGGCACCACTGGCACAGAATTGCCCAAATTTCGAAATCGCTTCTATTAGTCTAGGTCCTATTTAAGACCAATATATTTTGTGATTTTCAACTGTATCTGATAATTGGGTCGTGAATTCCCGTGAACATAAGTTTTTTGATGCTAAAAATATAGATGAATTGGGGAAGGCCTACCAGTCGTGCCCGTTGTAAAATTTCAAATGTTTTACTTTGACAATGTAGCCCTATAAATTCTGATTCAGTCACCAGATCTCGACAAAATCCACACAGTAGCTGAATCCTGCTCTGATCCATGTTTGGTAGAAATTTGGTTGAAAAATTCAGTTGGAGCTGCCAGCTATGGTAATTTGAGTGATTTGAATTTTGAAAATTCGCTCAGGAAAATAAGAGTATATATATATATATATATATATATATATATATATATATATGTATATATTTATATATATATATATATATATATATATATATATATATATATATATATATATATATATGTATACATTTATATATATATATATATATATATATTTATATATATATAAATATATATATACATATATATATATATATATATATATATATATATATATATATATATATATATATATATATATATATACATATGTGCTGCTTTTTTTTTTCAAAAAGCGACAATTTTTCAGGAGAGTCGATGATTTGAAGGTTTTCATTTTCAGCGCCTACTCTAGCTACAAGGTTGCCAACACGCTCATTAAAATCAACACAAATTTACAAGTCAATAATATCAATATGTCCTAAAAGTTTCATAAAAATTTAATGGCTCTGTCAAAAGTTATCGCAATTTTAAAAATTTCAAATTTTCCCGATCTCTTTTTAGGCACCTAGCGCACACAGGGTTAAAAATCTCCAAAACATCCGATTCACATTTAAAACACGTTCAAAACTCATTTCGCTGACTTAATTTTTGTAAAAATTATTTGTGGACGGAATAATAGCTATATAGCGCCAAAGGGTTAAAGGTAATTGACATTTGGTAAGACCTTGACCTATTTTGCATATACACCAATGAATTCGAACATTAGTAATAATTTGCAGCATTTGATTTGACAACTGCCTCGTTTATTATGTTATTGATTTCTGACAGAGCTCAACTGTTTGACGAAACCTAATCCCATTCTTATTATCTTTACTCCCATGACAAAAGTCTCGTTTATAGATGATTGATTATCCGTCCTGGTTAGTAAGTTTCGAGGCAATATAGGAAAAAAACAATATTTTGCCCCGAAATAAGCCTCGGTTTCGGCAATCACTCCCTCATTTGAGTCAAATCTATTTCACTGGAGTATATTTTTAGGACACCAAAATGCTAAAAATTACTAGAGGCCACATCTGGAGAATATGGAGGACGAAAAAGCAATTTAAAGAGCATTTAATGTATTTTTGCCACTGTTACCATCGACTTGAGATCAGGTGCATAAGCTTGGTGGAAAATATTTTTTTTTTACTATATGGGACCGCTTTTTGCAATTTCCGTTCCTCATATGTAGGAACAAAACCATAAAAATTTGCGATTTATGCTTCTTCCTATCTATTATTCCTGGCGCATCGCAATTACAGCCGCCATAATCTTGGTAGCTGCTATCCAATCAGATACTGATCGATTTGACTACGGACTGTAGAGGCGTCACCATGTTTTGTTTGTTGTAACACTGATTAAACATATCCAAAGTTAGGTTAGGTTAAAGTGGCTGCCGGTTTACAGAGGTCTGTCGTCCGACACACGTAGGCACAAAAGAGGCCCGTTGTGATGCCACACTAATTAGTGACTCTCTCCTACTCACTAAAATCGGGAAACCATCTGCTTCCCTTGACAAATCGCGTTATCCCTTTTAAATCAACCAGGGATAACTCGGTCAGGTTTGAGAGAAAGGGAGCGCCAATTGCCGCCAGCCTTCTCCTTGCCAACGCCGGGCACTGACACAAGAGGTGGAGGACGGACTCCTCCTCATCCTCAGAGCCGCAACTCCGACAGAAATCGTTAAACTGCACTCCTAATCGTTGTGCATGCCGTCCTATGAGGCAATGGCCCGTAAGAACTCCCACTGTGCAGCGTAGAGCGCTTCGAGTTAAGCCTAAAAGCTGCCTGGTGCGATGCGCATCCATGGATACTCAGGACTGCCTTGCTATTGCACAGGATGATTCACCTGCCCAGGACGTCTTAGCATCCTCGAGATATTTTTGCCTAATGGCCAGTTTGACCGATGACATCGGTATACCTATTGAGAGGGAGCAGGAGACCTCCGGTAACAAGGTTCCAAGCCTTGCTAGCTCATCGGCCTCACAGTTGCCCTGAAAACCGCTATGTCCAGGTACCCAAATCAATTGAACCACTGAATGTCTCGACATCTCCCTCTGGCTCAAGTTAATGGAGACCCCATTCAACTTGGGTAACTCAAAAGACGGAACTTTGTACTTCCTTGTAAACAGCACTAGTTCCGTTTTGTTAGGATTCACATTCAAGCCGCACTCACGACTCCAACGTGAAAGTATGTCAAGAGAGTGATTTAGCCTCTCCGATAGCGTAGATAAATACTTTCCCGACACTGCCACAGCTATGTCGTCTGCATAAGCAATCACTTTGCAGCCAGCGCGGTCCAATCTCATTAGAAGAGTATTCACCGTGATGTTCCACAGCAGGGGAGAGAGGACCCCACCCTGAGGTGTGCCCGTACTGACTCCTCGTCTTACGCTGGCATCCCCCAGGGAAGAGATAACCACTCTACTTTTGAGAAGCTGCACAATAAAAGCAATCAGCCGCTCGTTCACATGAAGCACCGAGAGAGCCTCAACAATAGCGTTAGAATTTACGTTGTTGAAGGCCCCCTCGATGTCCAAGAAGGCGGCAAGCGTATATTCCTTAAGCACAAGAGATTTTTCCACTTGCTCAATAAGGACGTGAAGAGCAGTCTCAACAGATTTACCTTTGGTATAAGCGTGTTGTGACTGCGAGATGAACATAGGATCAACTGACCTTTTAATATGGTAATCAATGATCCTTTCCAAAATCTTAAGCAGGACTGAGTTAAGACTTATTGGACGGTAGTCCTTTGGCCTAACATGAGAAACTTTTCCTGCTTTGGGGATAAACACAACTCTAGTTTCCCGCCAGCTGGTGGGAACATACGAGAAGCGTAGGCAAGCGTTATAAATCTCTCTGAGCCATGGTAGCGATACTTCCATGGACTGCTGAACGTCAGCCGCAAGCACGCCATCAGGGCCCGGGGATTTAAAAGGCTCGAAGGAGTTAATAGCCCACCTCAGCTGAGAGTCTGATATTCTGAACGGCGGGGCTCCACCGTAATTTAGTTCCGTTTGGTGCACTGTCTCTATAGAGCAATAATTGCCCGGGAAATGTGCGTCCATGAGAACGTTTAGAGTATCTGCGCTCGAACTAGTCCAAATGCCCTCAGGGTTCATGATGCACCCCATAGCCTTTGGTGTCGTGCTTAATACCTTGCGAAGGCGATTCGCCTCGCTGAGACTCTCTACGTTTCCACAGAAAGATCTCCATGAGGACCTCTTAGCCTTGCGTATGGCATACTTAAACGCCTTCAGCTTCGTTTTATACGCCGACCAGTCATTAGATCTTTTCGAGCTATTAAACTCCTTCCTAGATTCTCTCCGCAGGATGCTGATTTCCAAACTCCACCAGGGAGGCTTAGGATTGCCCCTGACCGAGGGTGGCTTACATGCTTCCCTAGACGCGGAATTGAGAGAATTAGTAAGGATGTCAACCGCCCGATTCAATTCATGGTAGCAGTCAATGCTCCTAGGAGCAGTTTCCAGTGAGGATCGTACCAGAGAATGAAATAGTTTCCAGTCTGTCCTCTTTCTGTTGATAAAGGCTACCTGCACAGCAGAGCTGCGGCCAGCCACGTTATACGATATGTACCTATGATCAGAGAATGAGCACTCTTGTAGAACCCTCCAGTCACGGAGTAGATGCGAGTGCCGCCCACTAATCAAGGTAACATCAAGAACCTCCCTGCGGTTTGAGGTAAGGAAGGTTGGATCGCTACCAGTGTTGGCGATGAAAAGGTCGTGGGCCAAGATGAAGTCAAAAAGTTCCTCACCTCGACCATTAGTGTTGGAGCTACCCCATACTTCATTATGAGCGTTGGAGTCAGCCCCTAGAATAAGAGGCACACCAATCTTTGTGGCTTCAGCCACAACACCCTTGACAATGTCGCAAGGTGGGCTGTCGCCATGATCGTGTGCCATGTAGCAAGAAACAAACCAGTATAATCTCTGGTCAATTTCCACTGCAATAGCCACGTTATCCCTGTCACTGAAATTGTGTAGTACAAGGACGTTTATGGTTTTCTTGACAAGAATGCAGACACGTGGCTCATGTAAGCCGTCGGGTACCACTAGTCTGTATCCATCGGTGCGTAACCCGCAAACCCGGTTTTTGCCAACCCATGGTTCTTGGATTAGAATCAGCTCCTCCTCTGTCCTAGACAGTCGGAAGAGCAGGGTAGCTGATGCTACTTTGGAATGGTGAAGGTTGATCTGCAATACCTTCACCATCATTTGTTTTCGACGATGGTTAGATCCAGGTCCTCCCCGTCTGACATAGATGTCTGCCCAGCCTCTTCCTCTGTTTCCAGAGTCATGAGGTCCAGGCAGCCACCCAACTCGGAGGTAGTCCCGACACTAACCCCGTCTGCATAAAGGGATTCCACTTCGGATTCATCCTCAGATGTCACCCTCGAAGATGTGTCCAACCCCTTTTTAGGTGGGTCCTCCGTTCTGTGAGTCACCTGTTGAAGGTGAGGTTTCTCGGGTTTTGGATCTCCCGCAGCAGAGTTCTTTGGCCTGTCGCTTCGGTAGATCCGTAGGGCTAGTTTTTCGACCCCATACCTGATAATGCCCTTTCGGGCATCTAAGATCGGGAGTGCCTCCTCATTTATGATGAAGAGAGCCTCCCGCCGATTGTCTACCGGCTCTCCAATCTTCGCAACCCTCCAATTTTCCGTTGGAAGATCCGGATTGAAAAGCCGGACTATTTCCAGGACTTCCACTGGATCCGAGTGGAAACTTGGAATCCAAGTCCTGCATCTAGGCCGGCTGGGAATCTCATCCTTGTGCACCACCTTAATCTTGGCGCCTGGCCAGAGTTACCCCAGCTCGGAGATTGCCTGCTTATAAAAATCGGCTGATCGTTGGTCTCCACACGCAACTAGCCGAATTCCTTTGTGCCAGCCCGCCTCGTTCACCGTAGGTGGTGGACCCGAGCTGGCCTTCTGCAGCCTACAGCAGATTCCAAACAAAGCCTGCCTTATCTTAAGCCAGTTTTCGGGGGAGATGGTTCCATCTCCCTTGCTGGCATCAATCACGGCCCAAACCAGGCACTCTTTGGCCATTTCACTAAATGGCCGAGTTATCCCTGTAGGAGCCGTCACTATTTTCTGCTTTTTGCAGTCTTGCATGCCCTGATTCATCTGCTCAGCCGACCTTTGTCGTTTCTGAGCTGAAGCTCCAGGGTATAGAGAGAGCGGATTAGGTTGCTCCCCAATGAATGACTTTGCCCACTGAAGGGACTTTTTGTCCTTGTCGGACATAGTGTCGGGGGGGACATTTTCAAACTTCCTCAGAGCTTTGAAGGCTGCCCTTCTAGTTCCATAAGCCCGAGATTTTTTGGCGGAGGAGCTTTGTGTGCCTGAAGAGGAGGAAGCGGCACCGGAGGTAGCGCTTGTTGATGGTCGGGCTGGCTCATTCACCGAAACCTTCCCATCACACTGGCCACAAACGGACTTCATGGCATTCGCAGGGCCAGGCTTGGTGACCTCAGCCCCGGAACCGCCTGAGACAGGGGTTGAGGAAGATTTTGAAGGCACTGGAGCTGACCCACTCGTCATGTCTCCACTACCTTGCTTAGGCGCTGTGCCAGGCACTGGAGCTGGCCCACTCGTCATGTCTCCAGAACCCTGCTTAGCCGCTGTGCCAGTAGACAAAGGGGGGTTGTCAGTCCGCAGAGCTGGCTTATTCACCATGTCTCCACTTCCTGAGGCTTCAGCTGCAGCCGACGGCGCAGCTTTTTTAGCCCCCCCCCTCTACATTAGAGGGTGAGTTTGATTTGTTGCCAGGCTTTTGCCTGACGAGTTTGTTTTTATTATTATTTTTCTTCATGCAATATGGGTCCCCACTCAGAGCCGCTATCTCAAGTCCGAATGTGTAGTCACCTTAATGATCCCATGGTTATCTATGCAAAGCAGGGAGGCCATGCGAGGGTTGCCACAAGCCCTTATGGGGACAAGTAGTCAGAGCCGGATCGGTGTTAATCAGGAGTCCACGTCAACTGAACCTACACCACCAACTTAATGGCGACGAGACTGAGAACGTACTCTGAGGCCTGCCAGGGTTTTAACGGGACGGAGATGATCGTATTAACCCGGAGCCGTTCACGAAGCGGATTTCACTTCGTCGCTACCGCGCCTGAAGACGACTAGGTCCGGAATGCTACGATCACCAGCCCATGTGCAACAAACGTATTGTATATCGAGAGAGGTCCGAGGACGAAAGCAGTCGTAAAGAGAGTCTAGATCATTTAGCGTTACCCAGGATGCACCGCGAGGAGGCGATCTAGTTACATCCCTAACATATCCAAACAACGCTCAGAATCATCCACTTAATTTTTAAACAAGTTTATTTTAGTTTCACCGAGTACCTGTTCTTTACAAAATCTTTTATTTTATGAAGCTTATTATTCAAATAATAAAATTGTATCAAATGGCATTCACTGAATTTATTTTTTGAGACTCCCGGAATGACTTTAAAATATTTAAAAATATACAAACACAGTAATGTTTTAAAAAAAACAGTTGCAGAGAGAGGAAAAAAAACTGATTGAGTTTGCGATACGACTTTGATGAGTGAATTTATTTATTTTTAGCTGGTTTTCAACTGGTTTATTTTTACCAAAGCTCTATTTGAGCCAAAGCATTGCATTTTTGGTTGACAAGAGTTTTGTTTTTTGAAAAATATTCATATAACGAAAGCATTAAGCTCAATTTTTTTCGACACTTTCAGCACCTGCAAAACAGCATGCACCACAGTCACCATAATCAATCTCTTTCAGCTGACGCAATTTTCTTTTCGTTCACGAAACCATACTACTCACACGCACACACTCAATTACCTGTAATTGCCAACCACAACAAAATTCATATTAATCACCGACACCACCTTAAACAGCCGGCAATTTTTCATAAAACTCTACATTTGCATCAAGAGTCCTGGCCGACCAGCCGGCCGATCGACCGACCATTTCATAATAACCCTTTCCATAAACCATAATGTCTTACAATGTGAAAAAAATTATTTTATATCCCTTTGAGACTTTAGACCAACCAATACGATGGAGAATGAATGATGGATTCGTGTCAATCATGTGGTGCATAAGGGCGTCCGTAGAAAACCCTTTAAAAACGAATATTCGTAAGAAAAATTCAAAAAGTGATTTTTCCACAATTTGTTCTGGAACGATTCAAGTCGTACACGAACAGGTAATTGAAAGTTGTGGCAAAAGAATTTGATTTGTGCATAATGTGAAATGGTCGTGTAATGGATTGTAAACATGAAACTAGTTTTTGGCTATGCATTTTTATTTTATTGGTAAAATTATACAAATTAAATAACAGTTTGTAGTAAAGGTAATTGAATTTGATCACGGTTCCCTAATTGTCTGTAAATCAGCATAGACAACGTATATCATTTCTACAGCATCGAAGCCGAGCATATTGAAACGGGAAACTTCGATCGTTTTGCGGAATCAGCCTCCGAAAGCAGAATCAAATTGGAAATGTTTTTGCGGGATGATTAAAATTGAACAACTTTTTATTAGTGTTTTTTTGCAGTATTGGTTCTGATACAATTTTTGAGTGAAAATTCTGCCATAGACTTTTATTGTTCATATATATGCCATTTTATTCTATTGTTATTTTTCCTCATATAAATACTATTTAGTGCTGACTTTATGTTATCGAAAAGCTCAAAATTTGATTAGTTTTTCGTCAAAAAAGCACATGAATGCCAAAATATTAAAAAAAATCAAATCAAATGCAACCCACGCTGGGCGCCTATTATGATTATCGAACAAAACTAAATTTACAAGGTGTTTCAATAACTTAAAAGCACAAATTTATATTTTGTATGCAAAAGCAAATAATTCATTAAAATTTTTTGTCGTAGATCGAAGAGATATACATAACTTCATAATAAACTCAAATCTCTTAAGACTCCATGACAACAATTCGAATGGTCCAATATCTTCGTCCAAGCCTTGCATTATTCTATCTGCTTTCACCATCCAATCAATAAGACACCAATATTCTTAGCTAACATCTATCTCTTCAGTGAATGGTTACAACGAACAAGAAACTGGAATATAAATTGGGTTGAAGCTATACGATTTGATGTCCTGTACGGAAGCAGTTCAGTTTATAGCACGATTCTAGTTCATAGATCGCTTCCTATTGCCTGATCGATGAACTGGCTTGCTTTTGTCAGCCACGAACCTTAGCACCCGACAATAAACTCTTTCTTTTCACAGATGCTTTTCTTTACTTTGGACGAAAACTATACAAGAACGACAACCGAAACGACCACGGCAACGATGGTAACATGGACAACTATGAGTTTTGGGATAGGACAATAATGCATCAGTCAGAGGTGGCTAACTTTTAAGTCCTGCATATGCAGGCATAAGTTTTTCATTCGAAGAAAGTACTTTGAGTCGAGGTTTCGCTGCCCTATCGATACTTAGAATTTTCTTCGTAACATCTTTTTCATAAGACGCTCTCTAATGAAAGTCATCACATAGCAGGAGGATCGATCATCAGCTTTTGTTTCGAAACACATTTTTATTCTATCAGCCAGCTATCCTTTTCGCAAAGCTTGTGCATCCATTATCCTACTTAGTTCGTCTAAAGTCAACCAACTGAACGAATCTCTCAGCTTGTAACCAACTACATCAACTCTCTTTTATTATGCGGATGTTTGGTTGAGATACTGGAACGTTAATAAATGTTCCAGCCTCCGACCAACAGTAGCAGCAACATGTTCTGCATTGCTTCGACTCATATTCAATAGATAATTCCAATTTCATTAGCTGTTAAATGACAAGAAAATATCGGAAACAGCTGGAATAAAGGCAGAAATAACGAATAACTATGTTTTTTGTGTCGTCGCAAACGAAACCTACTCGTATTTCAAGAAAAAGATTCGTGGCTAATCGATTGGAAGGAAACTTTTCCGGAGTCTCTGGGAGCTGCTTACGTAGACGGTATGTTGTATGTACGTAATAAACTATAAAGTGTCTGATGGTTTCAAATGGAAGTGAACATTTATTTTTATTGAGTTTGGTGTTGGTTAGCTAATATAGTGTATATCGTTATCGCTCGAACAGTTTCGTGAAGTTGCAAGTTAGTGAAAAAAGTGGTTTTGGAAGAAGTTAAACGACTGTAACATATCATTTAACATTTGTGAGGTTATAAATGAGTTTGTCATACTTATCTAAAGTATCATATCTACTTTCATTTAGAAAAGATTGTTTGAACTGGAGTGTATCTTTTCATTTGTGCCTTTCATAAAATGTTCGTGAATTTTTAAGGGAAAATAACATACGTTTTGAAACTCTTAACGATCATGCAATTGAAATGAAAATAAATGAAATTGTTTGATTCAAAAGTCTTAATAAAATGAAATTGAAGGAAACATTTTGTCAGATTCATGCCAAAACCATGAATGTGCAAAAATGTTATTCGAGTAATATCAATTTGAAAGTTTGACATAATACTATAAATCAGTTTTAAATTATAAGACCCATTTTTATTTGAATTACGGGAGATAATAATCTAATTATATTATGCCTAATTGTTGATTTTGGTTATATCTGGTTTTAAGGGAAATTTTGCACATTCATGGTTTTGGCGTGAGCTCATTTGAAATTTTGTTGAAAATAAAAACTTGTAAACTTTTTCGTTAACATAAATTCTTTATTTTTCTTTGCAAACATAAAACGTACATGTATGTACATAATATGATACTATTGTTACCTTCTTTTTAATAAAACTATGTTAAGCTTTAAGAATTGTGAAGTCTTCAGGCATTTTGATCAAATCCTTGTATTTAGCATTTGGTGTAGGCATGCATGCGCTGTAAATCTTTTAAAGGCTCGCAACTTTTCGACCCCTTTTTTCACGAATTTCCGTTGCTTGGAAATCTCCTTGAAAATCTGTTTTGTAAAAAAGAGTATTTGAAAAATCTTTTTTGTAACGCAGCCAGCATACTCTACGCTAAGATATATTGTTTAATATTATTACGTTTAATGAAACCAATTTGAAGTTAATGCAATCATCAAACGTCAACATGTTTACCTCAAAAGGAGGTTGACCTTATTATTTGCTCCCAACATTGTGGCGTGTATACTGGAATAAACTTGGATTCTCTCTCTATTTTTGAGTGTATGGAATTGCATTCCATTTGTGTGTGTCCAGTTTCAAAAAACTTTTGGTCAATGGTCTTTAAAAGAAGTAATATGCTTCTCTTTGTGCTCTTGTGAGACAGTTTATTGTGAGGTGGATGCTTACTCTGTTTATCTTTCTCAACACATCCTTGAACGGTCGTTTTTGCAACAACGCTCCTTATGAGGAAGTCCGTAATATTGACTGTCAACCGTTAAGTAATAACTCACACTAAAGCTTCTTCGCCATTCTGTCAAATTCCTCGTTATTCGTGCATTAGGTTTGTTTTCAATATGCATATTAACAAAACTCCGTTGATCATCGATATTAGCCATTCCATGAAATTTGTCGTAAAAGATTTTTCTGCTTTCTTCACTGATGTTGCTGTAGTTGACATGTTTTGCCTTTCCAGTGTAAAGTGAGCATAACATAGGCTTAGCCGGCCGCTGAGCACCCTTTGATCCAACGTAGGCTAGCTTTCCATCCCTCCTTGTTAAATTTTCCTTTCTTCAGCATATTTGAGGAACTTACAGCGTTCTCTGTTTCACTTTTGTGTAGCTCCATAGTAACAGATGAAGAATTTGAACTGTAAGATTAAATTAAGAGACTAAACTCTCTAGAGTTTTTGCCACTATCAAAAACATGAGAAGGACCAAGTTAATCTTTATTGATTTTCCTATTTGCGGAAAATGCAATTAGTACCCGAACGATTGTAATCAAAACAAAACTTAGCTTTTTGCTAGAACCATCATCTTTTTGCTTCAATGGATCTTCTTCCTAAACAGTGCTATTCTCTTCAAAATAAAGCAAGAAGATTTGTAAGTTATTAAATTTCGAGTTGTTTTCCCTACATACCGGCATCATTTACGTTTGAAATGACTTTGTTTTTCTGGAAAGCGAACGATAAAAACAATTTTCCGCAACTTGCCATAGTAATTTGCACTAAACTTTAACTTAATTTGAAAATCAAATTCGAAAACTTTCAACAAAACCGCAACTTCATTTAATTAAGCAAACTGTTGAAATGTGTAAAAGTTCTACAAAACTGGAAAAAATAACAGATTGAACAAGTTGCAGGATTTAACAAGCCCTAACGATACATAATATGCTCAGCTGTAGATTTTCTATTTCACCACAATATAGCAACATTCATGGTTTTGGCATACACCCGACGATTTGTTACGAGCCAATTGAAGGGATATTATTCAAATTCATCTCATATTCAAATTCTTACATCACTTTTGCGAAAGCCTTAAATTATAAACTGGTACATAAACTGGTTGCCTAATTATTTCTAAGTTTTTTAAAACCTTATGAAAATTTCATGAATTTTTCGTGATGCAGTCTAAGTTCACCAACAATTTCTATATCAGCAAATCCCAAAAAGATCCAGGTCAGATCACATATCGCCATTGAAATGATAGTTCTTACTCATCATTTATAAATCTTAAGTGCACTAAAATGCATAAGAATGCTCATGCGGTTAAAGTTAGTTTTAAATGGGCTTGCCAGATATTGCAAATTTGATTTGAGTTCATATGATGCAAGCTTGAAGTATAGCAACGAAATATCTTGTTTCTACTTCATATATGCGAATATTAAGAAACCCACATTGGGCGCTATAAAAATTATTAAATTATTAATCCTGGCTTGAATTTGATATTTTATAGAATTAAAAAAATCAAAACAATTTATGACATCGAATATTTTTTATTTCAAATCGAATTTAGAATATTATTGAACATGAACATTCAAAAAATCTCACAAATCATCAGCTGTTCGAGTCGGTTGAAAAATAATTTAGAAAACTACATATTTTTAATTCGTTTGCTGCAGATGATAACTTCTGGCCACTGAATACAAAAATTAAAAAATGTAAATATTTTGAGGAAGTTTCATCCATCCAATTTTTATTAACTCAGTTGAATTGAAATTCAGCAGCGATTTTATTAGTTTAAGGAGGTATTCTAGTCTAGAGCCACAAATATTGGACGTTTCAGTTCGATAAAAACAACAAAATATTTTTTTTTCTAAAATTTTTTTTACCGGATATTTCTTGATGGTTTAAAAACACACAAAAAATTATTCAATATTCAAAAATTTACAGGCTGGTAAGTTTGGGGTGTAAAAAAATGAGCGCGACCTAGTTGACACGATTTCAACTCTTCTAGTCATCTGCAACAAAAAAATTTTTTTTTTAACTAGTAAGGATGTCGCTTTATTCCTTTTTTTCACAAAATGGCAACTGCTTTTTTATCATAGTTTTTTATATTTTGAAAATAGTAAAAACATAATTTTGACATGAATCTGAAAGGAACGATAGAAGGTTATATACAATTAGTTCGGTCCGCATTTCGGTTCGTTACATCTTGAGATACCATGTCAACCGTTTTGAAAAAAGTATAATCGAGAAAAATGCGTTTAAAGATTTGAGAAAAATCTCAGGCAGTTTAAGTCATAAAATAATTAGTTATACTTACATTTCGTTAATCGGCGATTCATGATCGCAACATTGGGATCGAAACATTATTTTACTTCAAAATGTGAATTATCCAAAGTTTTGTTTTTTGCTAAACGAGCTGTTTGAGTTTTCTTAGAGGCATCGGAAGCTCTAACTGATCCAACCGAATTTTGTCCCGTCCAACGACGAACGTATGGGCTTCTGGACTTATCAATTGTCACTTCCATGGCACTCATGATTTTTAAAATTGGTTAAAAGCCTTCATTAACAATGCACACAGCTATTTAATTTACAATTTCAGTTGTCGTCCTTCCTGCCTGTATATGTTTTAGTGCAAAATTCTAGATCAATGAATTCAACTATTCATTATTATTTTGAGTTTCTGATATAAGACAAATGTTCATATATTGGTTTGATTACTCTTAACACTTCGTCACTGAGAGCGGAATTTTTCGTGGACATATTCATCTAAAGTACCCTCAGCAACTGCTTTTTGCCAGCTTAATGGACCAGGAAGGTAATACATATGTTGTAGATTTTCATCGATTGAGCTTTTATGGTAATAAGTTGCGATATTTCAAGATGGGATCACTGAAACAGGGTTGTCTACATTTTAAAATTACTTCTGTCAGACGTGGTTTCATATAAAGTCAAGATATCCTTTGAATTTCGCGTTGAATTCCATCATCAGATCGTGAGCTCTGGTAGGCACAAATTTATAGCGCTAACAATAGAGGTAATTTGTTGAAGGATTGCCGTTCTTATGCAAGAAGGAATTTCCAAAATTTTAATTTGGCTGTGCAGAGAAAGCATTATATTTATAAAAAAAAAAAACAAAAAAAAAACATTTAGGAGGTTTGACGATTTGAAGGTTTTCTATCACTGAATCTGTCTTAGGTACAGAATTGCCCTCTTATTTATTAAAAATCACACAAGCTTGGCTTCTCTGCCCGTTGATATGAATTTTATCTTTCTCCTCCACATGTTTCTTTCACCACTTCCTCGTCGTTTCGCGCTAACCTTAGAGCGCTCTCTTTATTTCGTACAAACTCTTTAGAAGTTGAATATTTAATGAGTTGTCTCAATTCTAACGCTTTTTTTTGGCTCTGATGGTATTCCTAATATACTAACTAAGTCACTATCTTCTTCACTTTGTTTACCCCTGTCCATTATTTTCAACCTAAGTATCGCCTCTGGTGTTTTTCCTTCCATATGGAAATCAGTCAACATTTTTCCCATACTTAAGGCAGGTGACCCCGCTTGTATGTCCAATTTCCGTCCAATATCGCGTCTACCATGCTTTTGCAAGCTACTTGAGAGAGTTGTCTACAACAGAATTTATCCTCTACTCGAGCCTTTCCTTGCCAACGAGCAACATGGAATTGTCAAAGGTAAATCCACTGTTACCAACTTGTTATCTTTCAGCAATACAATTCTTTACACTAATTTCTCTAAGGCATTCGACTCTGTTAATCACGTGCTTCTTCTCTTGAAATTAGAGAAATATGGTTTTTATGGACCGCTGCTCTCCTGGTTTTCTTCTTACATTTATGAACGTGCTTGTGTTATTACTGTGAACTCCTGCTCCTCTGCTCCCTTCTATCCCACTTCTGGTGTTCCGCAAGGATCGATATTTGGCCCCTTGTTGTTCTTAATTTTCATTAATGATCTGCCAGGTCTCCTAAACTCCTTCTCCCTTCTTTACGCAGACGATCTTAAAATATTCAGAGTAATCGATACAATTGAAGACTGCTTTCAGCTACAGAATGATCTGCATACTCTGGGCAACTGGTGTAGTTCAAATTATCTTACTCTGAATGTCTTAAAATGTCACCAAATGTCGTTCACGCGTAAAACTAACCCTTTAGTGTTTTCTTATTGCGTTTTCGGTACCTCTCTTGATGCTGTACTCTGTTTTAAAGACCTGGGAGTTATTTTCGACACTAAACTCTTATTTGACCAACACATATTGCATATAACTGCCAAAGCGTCCAGGCTCTCGGGTTTTATATTTAGATCTTCTAAGCATTTTACTGATATCTCCACCTGTGTACACCTGTTTTGCTCTTTTGTCCGCAGTATCCTTGAACATTGTTGTCAAATATGGTGCCCAAATTTTCAGTACTTAATTGATGCGGTTGAATCTGTACAACGCAGGTTCACCCGTTCTCTGCTTTTCAAATTTAATTTGACTGACTATGGGTATAGCGCGAGACTTATCATGCTGCAAATTCCATCCCTGAAATCTCGTAGGCTGTTCTTCGATGAATGCCTTCTATTTAAACTACACCATTGACTTGTCCCATCTGACCTCTGCAACCTGGTTTCCGTCCGTGTATTGGATCGGTCATGTAGATCAACCTTAACGTTTAATGTTCCATTTGCACAGGCTGATACATATTACTTTTCACCGCTGCTACGTTTACCTAAGCAGCATAACGAACTCAGACTTGGTTCCCTGCCACCGACCTTGATGCTTTTCAAAAACATGTTAAACTATAAAGTAATTACTTATTCTGTTTAATGCATGCTCATCTTGGCTAATTGCATATTTAAATTTTGGATTCTTATTTCCTATTGAATTATGATGCTCTTGTTCGTTTTATATATATTTTTATTTTTATTTATCATTGTCTATTGCGTAATTGGACTTGATCTGTTGTTATAGACATTAAATCAATAAATAAATAAATAAATATGTTCTGCAAATTTTCATATATTTCGTTGATCGTGTGCGAAGAAATTGCAATTCAAAATTTGAAACGTTTTCTTTGCCTATCTTTAGGCATTCAGCATCCGCATGGGGTTGAAAACTACCAAAACATTATTTTAATATATTTTAAATATATTTGATTTTCATTTCCTAAGCTTATTATTACAGGAAAAACCCATCAATATAGGAGTACATCTAGGTTTATTCAATTAACGTGTGTCGCCAAAGGGCTAAAGTTATTTTCTGATAAATTAAAAAAAAACTACAGCTTTTTGCCACTAATATTCTCTGAAAACTTTGTTTTGATTGGATTACGCACTTCGGTAGTAAAAATAGTACATGGGAAAAAATTGCCTGTGTTCTCAACGGGTTAACTCGACTTGATGCACCACAGCCGGAAAATTCTACCACCAGAGGGCGAATAAATGGTAGCAGGGTTCAAAAGTTGAAGAAAAACACACAAAATTATGCAAAAAAATACGTGAGAAGACAATGCAATTAAGAAAAACAAACAAACATACAAAAAAATCCCAAAAACAAACACACAACCACAAAAACACATGAAGAGAACCGTCAAAATTATCTATTATTCACGCTCAAGAGAGAGAGACAACGCTCTCACTAGAAAACAACAATATTTATTATACTCTTCTTAATCAACTTATAAATATTTTTAGTAATAAAGATACAGCAGCGTCGATGCGCACTCCTCGGATGGTCGACAGGAAGAAATAGCCTCTAAGGAATTTATTTGTTTATCGTGTGTTACGAGTTTTTTAATGTTAGAGGGCGCCACATGAGGGGTAGTGCTAAAGTTTATTCGAATAGGTTGCAAGCAAGAAACCAAATTTTAGTCCCTTTTCTTAGATTGAAAGCTTATAAAAGGTCTTTCAAGTTCTGCGCACCAAAATTGTTTAACTCCCTCTCCAGCTCAATATCATCTATAGATAACGTGAATCAATTTCTAAAACATTTAAAATTTTGGCTATTCTCTTTGCTAGACATTGAATCATTTTTTCTGAGTACTGTAGTGGGACAAGCTTGATATACTTTTTGTTAAACGTAATATAGAAGCCAGTAAAATTTTTAAATCGAGTAATATTTTGATCACCTGTCACCTATTGCACCTTAAATTATAAGAAGGTAACCTCAACACAGCATTAGCTAGGAGGTACCTATCCATGTGCATAACTAATATTTATTGAATATTGGATGTACTAACTATTTAGTGAAGTATTTTATATAGTCATAGCTGTAATATTGACTGGAATTACGTTATTGTTCACTATGTTATTGTATTTATTATGCATTATGGAAATAAATTTATTATTTTTATTATTATTATTAAGAACAAGAACGAACTTGCTGTCGGATGCCACGAATGTAACCTCGCATTTTCCTTCTCACTAAACGCGATGTCCTTTTTTTATTGCTAACTGCACCTCTGTTGACAAAAACAATCGTTCTGAATAGGTCCGCCACACACAAACATACTAGCGAGACATCCCAGCAAAAAATATTATCAGGCATATCAGGCTAAGGCTTAAATAATGAATAGTTCTGCAGAATAATTCCGTCTGCATCGGCATTTCTATTAATAGACTTGTACAATTCAGAAGCGATAGGATTGCTTTAAAAGTTATAGTTAAAAGTGATAAGCGTGAAAATTAATTATATAGATTAAATATGTACGAATTTTCTATCATTGAAATAAAATAAGCCAGTTTGGGAAGACAACCATATCTAGTAAGCGTAAACATAAGGATTATCAATTAACAATAGTAAGCCTTAGAGTAAGGCTTAACCTAATCATTATTTAAGCCTGATCATAAGGCACATATAATGCTAAAAAACGGTATGCCTTACAACCAATGACATGGCCCATGTTAAAATAAGGGATAAAATAAGGTAAAATGCATGCAGACTTTTTTCCCTTATAAGAGATAGGCCTTTTGCACTAAGGAATAGATTACACCTAATTAAGCCTTATATAATGATTAAATTGTTTGCTGGGATCTATCGATAAAATTCATGTAACGGCTGTGTAGTGCATCAAGTCGAGTGTTACCGTTCTCAACTTGGTTATAATAGTGTTCCGGAAATGTGCAAAATCATCTGGGCTCAAAGTCTCTAAAAGTAGGCAAACAAATATGCAAAATTTCGAATTGAGATAACTTCTCACAGAGCCATCAGACCATCACAAAATTTAAAGGACACATTAATGGTCGGGAAAAATACGCTTGTGTTTTTTTTGATGAATTTGCTGGTAATCCAGGGCAATTATTGGATAATTAAGTAAATTTACAGAAAAGCTTCGAATCAACGATTCTTCTGAAAATTTTTGATCTTTAGACAAAAAAAACAATACATATTTGCACAGCTTCACGGTCAAAGGAAACTTTTTCAATTTTCTTTTTCGCAAAATTAGCTCCATTTTTAGCGCCGAAATTTG
This sequence comes from Nemotelus pantherinus, assembly GCA_963978885.1. Taxonomy (NCBI): domain Eukaryota; kingdom Metazoa; phylum Arthropoda; class Insecta; order Diptera; family Stratiomyidae; genus Nemotelus; species Nemotelus pantherinus. Next base: position 69,620,357 of record OZ022266.1, on the reverse strand, counting down.
TATTCGCGAGAACTCATGATCTGATTGAAATTAACAAGATGTATTGGCCTTAAGTTGGACCATTTCCGATATAAGTGATTGTGGAAATGTGGGCAACTCTATAGCAGTGATGCCACCTTGAAAAATAACTGTTTACTGTTCTTTAACTTCATATTGAGCAACAGCTGATGGGAAATTCATAGTGAATTTAAGTTCCAAAAATTGGTTTCGAATATGGAAGAAGATTCTGCAAGCTATTTCATCATATTGTCTACTTATTTAGCAGCCAACAGAAACAAAAAAACGCATTTGGTTGCGACTGCTTTTACGTTTAAAAGGGCTTTCTAGAAATTTCATAGATCTACTTAGCGATAGATTATGCGAAAATATTTTCTTAGCCACATAGAATTGGAACCGGGAAAATTAGTAGCCAATAACTATTACAATTGCAAAAGACAAAATATAGATAAAAATGCAAAATATGATCAACCGAACCAGCTAAGCTCGAGTCCCATTCTCTTCACTCTTCTCATCATTATTTTTATGTCGGCCTGGGACATGTCATCACCCCAAATTACCATAAAATTAAAGTCACGTACCAAGCAATTAACAATTAGCGTGAAACGCTCCGGACCTTGCAAATTTGCATCCCTATCCTCAGCCCCCTTGTTCATTTCCTTCTCCGTCCTGAACTCCACTTCGGCTTTTTTTCAGTTTTATTTTCCTGTGGATTTTTTCGCTTTCATTTCTCTAGTCGCTGGCCGTTCAGTCAAGGTTGAAGCGGATCATTATAAATGCTCTGGATGGTGATATGACTGTCGTTTGAATTTCAGTAGATAGATGGGACGCGATGAGTAGTTAGTTCGTTTGCATTGCTCGTTTCGTTCGATTTGAAGGTGTGACCGTGGCAATTAGCATTAAATCAAATTTGCATTTGGTGAAGTTGAGGGTGAGCAAATGGTTTTTTTTGGTGAAAATTTAAACGCTTCGGCTTGGGATTAGCGTGCTTATTGGTAGACGTAAACTCTCAAGTGTGGAGAGGTGGGTCGAGTTTAAAGTCATTAAAAAATTATGAATATTGTTTGATGAAGTGTGTGAGTTCACCAGCATAAATTAATTTAGAGGGTTGGAATTTAATTGTTAACTTGAAAGGGTATAATCTGATAATTTTTTTTTATTTATACTGAAAAATGATAGCTTAAGATATAAAAAGCAAAAAGTTAACTAAATATTTTAGTTTAAAAATTTCATATAAATCGAAATTTCACAAGTCCGAAAAAAACGATTTGTCTGGTGTCATTACTCAAAAAAAATTTTTGACGTTACTTCTAACGTTATTACTAGAATACATCCATTGGCTTATTTGCTCAAAAGCTGTCAAACCAACCCCAAAAAAAATCAATTCCTTTCAATTTCACCTTCCTTGAACAAATTTCGACTAGGGTGTAGGTAAATCGAGACGAAATTTTCGCATAACAACAAAACTTCGAAGAATCAAGACTAATAGCAAAGCATTAAGGTCTATGTACTCTAGCATTGGATGGCTATCATTAATCTTTTGGTGGTCGGACAAAGACTTTTCATTGTACATGCAAGTAAGCAAACTAGCAAACAGTGAAAGCAAAAAAAAAACCGCACAATGTGAATACCAAGCAACTCAGACCATGCGACAGAGAAAAAGGAGACATAAAATCCAGACCAACTAACATTAACAAAAGCTTTACAACAATACACCAAAGTTGACTAGGACTACAACTACAACAAGCACACCAACAACATCACGAGCACCAGCAATTTCAATGCATGTCAAGCAAATGAGTTGAAGTTTTCGTGAAAGAGAGTTTACACAGACGATGGCCATCAGACCAGCATTTCCGCCTATTAAGCATCTATTTATGAGTGTATGGGGTCAATTAATTAAGTTTTCTCGCAAAAGGAATATGAAACGAATTTAGATGCGAATAGTTTGGCTAAGGAGGAGAGGACCGGGATGCATGGAAATAAATGCGATGATGTGAAGACGTGGAAAGATTGTCGAAATAAATATGGAAAATCAGTGGCCACTACGATGGTTATGATTAAAGAAAAGACGAAGGGAGGTGAGATGAGATGAAACGTTTCACGGAAAATTGAATTTATGATGAAGTTTATGAGAATTAAAATAGATGACTATGTGAATGTTTTCGTTATAAATGGACAGGAATGCTTTATGAAATTCACTTAAGGGCTTTAAATTAGGTATTGTTACAACTTACTAATTTGAAAGATGTTAGGGAACGTTTATTTTTCAGTTTTGAATAACCTACGATAGACATTGGTATAATTGGTACATTGGTACATTACAGTTAAAACAATTAGATTGCTTTTTATGCTTTGTAAATGAATGTAGCGAGCTTATTTTGACGGTATGGATCCAAAGATGATGTTTAAATTGACGTTTGCCATGAAAACTCATCTTAATTCTGGGAAAAATGATTCAGAAGCTTGTGAACTCTTGACTTTATTGATGAAACAATTGTTGAAATTTTTCTAATTAGTGCCCTTATTGTGGGTGTAATCCATTTATTTGAAGACTTCGAATGTGCTTGGTTATAGCTTAGATTGCATAAATTTTTACTATTATTTAACTAGTGGTATATTAACTAGTCGTATATTTCGCAACAGACAAAGTTTAAAACCACGAAAATACACTGAAAATCACATAGCGCCAGACGCCATAATTTATAGACTTCTGGCGCCATGTACACGGTCGATTTGGGGATTGTGATAAAATATAGCGCCACACGCCATAATACATGGCGAAAAGTACATAGGAGCAGGCGCTATGCTTATAGTCCTCCACGCCATGTAACATAGTCCTCCACACATGTTACAACCATAAATAATGCGCTATGTTACATGGCTCTGGGCGCCATGTGAATTTTTTTCAGTGTATCAGAACAATCATAAAATAACATATGAACCTATTTTTTCAATGCGCTGTTAAGAATTTGAAAAAAAATACAGTAGGCTATCTTCTGCATAAATTTACAAAAATATAGATTTTTATGTTCAAATTTTCATAATCGAAGCAAAGTCCCTAATGATTTGCTAAATACAATTTTTTTCTTCTGCGTAGGTGGCCAAAAAAATCTTCATCAGATATTCTGGACCTCAAAAAGAGGATTATGTGAGATTCCTAAGCCCTACAAAAAATTCCATCGACAGATCACCAAGTTCAAAGCCAGAATCCGCTTTCGAATTGGTTTGATCTATTGGTACTTTCTTACCTGTCGATGTGCACAGGCTTCATGAGTTACGTAAATTGTGGATCGACCAGACAACCATCCTTCTACTCTGTGCATAGTACTTGAGCTCCCGCTATCCTCTTTGACAACATTGGACCAATCGTGGACCCGAAGGCACCCGTCAAACTTGCAACCTGACTGCACATAATGTATGCACATAATGTATTTAACCATGCAGCACCTACCGAACGATGTATCTATTATCCCCACTCTGTGAAAGAATTATCAGAATTAAACGAGATCAGACAAGAGCTTGCTCAGGTGGAAATCTATCTTTCCGAGGTAACTTCTACCCCATGGATCCCAAAAACTTATGAGTACAGTAGACCGGTGAACTTTCCCACTTGCTTTCTAGCGTTGCTACCGAAGATGGAAGCTTTGCATTTGTGCGCGTGTTAGATTTTCAGTACTTCTCAGACCGTAATGTGTCTGGCATCCTTCTTCGCGTTTTTGCGGAATCCACACTCAGAAAAATATGTTTCCGAAAATCAAAGAAAATATTTACTTGTTTACGAGATGTGAAATCTTCCAAAAATAAAATAAACTTTTATTTGACATCAGTAATTTGTATAAATATCATGTAAAAATTTCTTTCATTCAACGGAATACAATTTTTACTTTACCTTATTTCAAGTAAGTAATTTTCCTCAAGTCTTGTAAATTATGTCCATGAATTTAGTAAATTATATCTGCAATGCGAACATATTTTTACATGTTTCAACATCAACCACGCTTCAATATTCGATGAACAAATTGATAGTTTTTATGAGTTCTATCAATATTTCCTCTACACAAATAAGGGGTCGATAGCTTAGCTCGCTAACATATCAGTCCAAAGCAGCGATCTACCGCTCGCGGGTTCGAATTCCGCCGGGTTCATGGTTGACTTTGTTCGTCTTCAGTTGTCCTAACTCCATTGATTAAGTGTCACATTATAGCTTTAAGTGGCGACTAGGCATGAATAATACTAGCGCTTCAGAAAATAAGAAAAAAAGGAAAAAAGGAAAAATTGATATTGACTCAATTTTTTTTATTTTGTCACTCCGTTCAAAGTAAGCCCCTGTTATGATATGAAGGGAGGGAGAGTTTTTGCTCGCCAACATCGTGCCATGCTTTTAAGCGGTCCCCCATCTAAGTAGTAGCCGCGCCCAGCACAGCTTAACTTCGGTGATCATACGTGAACCGATTTATGCCAGATGCCAGAAACTATATCAAATTTTACTCAGGGCAAGTTCAATATTAGTTCTTTGAAATGAAGAAATTTTTTTCATTGGATTGAGTAAATATTTCTTTGACTCAGAATCATTATCAATTTTCTTTGATAATGTGTTCATTTTTCTTCAAAAAATAGTAGTATCTTTCTGAGTGCAGCATCACTCACACTTCATCTTTCGGCATCATGCAAAAGTGGCAAACAGTATGCACGGCACCTCTGCACTGAACACGGGCCATCCGGTCAGCTTAGTGCTCAGTTTTTATTATAGGTATCTTGCTGGTCTATACTTCAGTGAAGCTTACTGTCATAATGATCATATTTGGTTTGCTCCACTTTTGTCTTTCGCAGCCAGTTTCAGAGGTCGGGTCCGATGATTTACCCCTGTGCTGTACCTGAGGTGATATGACTAACCCGAAGACCCTCGTGAGTATCGAACAGTAGTTATCTGCTCTTGAAATAACTTCGCACTGTGCTCAGTAACTATTCAATGATGCAAGAACTACGCTTGAGAACCCAAGGGATGTCTTTCCACCTCCCTGAGTTAAAGGCGTTTTGTACGTCCAGTTTCACTTCCAAAACGACCAGTTTGGCACATTGTCGTCAACTGCAACTGTCCTAATAACCTTAAAATTAGCATCAATATTTGAGTGTCCTTTTCAGATACCGTGTTGGTCGTAACAAAGGTCTAAACAGCCCCACAAGTAGCTTGCCCGCAGTGCGCCTCAAACAAATCAAATTAAAAAACGCCCAGGGAATACCCATCAATTTTTTCTCATATTTGATTTTTTTTCTTTTATCTTTCAGAAAGATCCGCACCACGAAACAGGAGTTATATAAGACCAGTACTTTATGTCACAACTTAACGTTTCCTGTTCTTCAATGTAGATTCTGCACTGCTCAGTTTCCTTTCCATGTATAAAGGAACCTCCGCTTGATACGATTATCTGCCCTTGATGGATATGCTAGAAACAGTAAGCTTGCAATGCGATCCATGGTGTTTTGGTCCATATTCATGTTAGAGCCTATGTAATCGAGTCTCACGAAGAGCTTGCTATTTGTAGCGTTTGCTTTTTTTTCTGAGTTGGACCAACAACTTTCCGAACGTATGAGATACAGAAATCTTTACAGCCCTGGGATTATTTCCAGCTCTTTGTGCCCTATTCTTCAAGGCCAAAGTGATGTCACGCAACTTAGTAGATATTGTTGTTCCACAATTAGAATGGATTCCTTTCAAAGATGGGTCTCTGTTGGGGCATTGATGCATTGCATTCTCTGCTAATTCGCAGCATGATGCTGCAAACAGCAGCCTCAGCTACGTTCCGAGGCACTGTGGACCTAGTATGTAGTACTTCTCCCTCAATTCGATGATGGAAACACCATTTCATTTCCCTTTAGTTTCATTGTGTGATGAGCAGTATTCTGTTGGCAATGTAAGGCAAAGGCAATGTAGTTATGATAACTACCTGTAAAGCTGTCTATCACCATACAATCGCTGACAAAGGCCACAAATATTTTTGATCTCATGTTAGTGCCGAGAATTGATTTCGAAGGATCGGGTCCTCGATGCATCGGCATGGGATTGGCTAAACAGTGCCAATGTCATCTCCACAGTTTGCCATTTTCTTTACTGCGATGCCCTTAAATTGGTATTACTCCCTAATACGACGTGAACATCAGTATGTTTCAGAGTGTCACCCAATCAGATAAGCTTATCTCTGAAATTCTGAGCTGAGTCATTCTATGAAAAGTAACAGCTCACAATGTTTATCGCTCTGCATGTTGCCCAGACATGACCGTTGCCGCAGCCGTGGTCACCAAAACTCAAACTTTAATTGTCGGCACCCAAGAACGCCTCGTTCTCTGTGGCATCCAAAAGCAAAGTTATTGAGTTTTTTCTTCTATACTTTAACATGACAACCTGCTTCTTATTTTCGGATATTTGCTGCATGAAGAGGTCGTCATCTGCTTTGTCTTCTTCGACATACTTTGTCCTGCCTCTCTTTTGCTCAGCGGATGCCTCTGTTTCCTTATTTTGACGAAGTCTTTCTCCTCTTCTTCTGTGCCAATTTCCTCCAGATTTTGGGGTTTCTTCAGGGCTTGATTCAGCTTGTCTTTTAAATTTCTTGGAATTGAGTTACACCCAGGGCCAGTACGGATGTCTGAACTTCAATGGAGTGGTGTGCCAATTACGTTTGCTAGCATTCTATTTCCTCTTTTCAACAATTCATTTGACAGGTGAAGAAAACTTCGAAATTCTCCTCCAATTCAATGAAGCGTTCCTTCACTTGCTTCAAAATATTCTGCTGAATAGTAGCAGCCAAAAATCCGCTTTCATTTAATAAGCATTTCCTTCATCCAGCCCACTCGCACCTTATGTAATCACTCTTTTGTTCAGCTGTGTTCTTTTATAAAATATCTATGCACAGTAGAGTTATTCACTCCATCGATTAGGCCAAGAGCTTTTGCGTGGAATGAAGACTTGTTTCTAACCTTATTTGGAAAATCAATGGACTTGCTTGTCCTATATTGCTGTAATGATGGAAAATTTTCGCAACAACTCATTTGTTCGCCAATTCCTTTAAGTCATATTGGTCTTATGCCCCAAAGACGACATTTCTGCTAGATATTTTCCTTTTCAAATTCCTACACTCAAAGCCCACGAAACATTCATTTTATTTTCAATAGAAAACGTAGTATGGTATTCTATTTTAGATCAAAAGAAACTCACACAAAAATGCATAAAATAATTGGCGAATACAATGAATATTTAAGGTTCCATTTTTGGACCCACCCGAAATTCCTCATCAAATTAACTCATCCACCACAACTTCTCAATGTTATAAATCTACCAAAAATTTCAGCCACAACTGCAATCAACTCTCCACTTATTTCCAAAACAAAAGGCAGCGTAGGTACCCTTTCTTTAGCGAAACGATAAACTTGATAACTTCATTTGCGGAAAATTCCCACTTGTCCGTTACTTCCTACTACTCGAGCGGGTGCGAGAAGAACACCGAACGGGTTGAACGTACACAAAATCCCGCCAACATAGCTACTACTACGCTTCCATCTAAAATTCGCTTGTGTCTTGTCCGTATCTACTACGACCGTAGATACATAAAACAACAAGAAGCGCTCAGCCTCGAGAAAAAAAAGTTACATATTTTTCACATGAATTATTTTCATCTGAATTATTCATGCGAATAACGTTCATGCACAACAGCAACATTTTCTGCCGAAAAAACACTTTTGGTCCGTTGCTCTTGCACGCTACTCGGCATCACCGTCCCATCGTCCTGATTGGTGTCCGTGTCCTATGTCCTTCATTCTAACGCCCGGGACGTGCCAAACAGCAAAGAGGCCTTTGTTCTTTTATCAAGTTCGGTCCAGCTTTTCTCACTTGCCGGTGTCAAGAGTGGAAAATGGCACGACAGCGGATCGGAGCCGAGGCAGGGGCAAGGATGAGTTTGATAAAACGATGATATCTTGTGCCGGCGAGTACGTGCAAAAAGATAAGTACGTACTATATCTTCGTCGGGTGTTTCGCGCGCCTCTCGTCAACGGATGCCTAGGCAATGATGAGAAGAAAATGAGTTACGATATGATCGCGTAGCGACAGGACAACAGCAGCAGCGACAGCACAAACTTGAAATCTTACCCGGGCAAAGTCGCGTAGCAATGCTATTATGACCCAGCTAACACGCGGGGAATTTAATATTTTAGGTGGAAATTACTTTCGTGCCCCGACGGGATGAGGCTGGTGAAAATGAGTTGAAATAGTGCTTATTATTTTGATTTTGTAGAGGAAATTTGGAAGACTATACTTTATGGAAGAGGCTGGTGTAAGTTTAATGGGCTAATAGTTTGGTAGTTTAATTGAAGTTAACATTGTTGGCTGGTTGAGTTTCTATCGTATAATATTGAGTAGTGTTTTGAGCTTGAGTTTAGCTAAATTGTTTTCCTTTAAAGCAGTGTAGGTGTGAAAATAATAATCTTTGATGGAATCAATGCTAAATTTAGGTCTTAGAGCAAACAATTATCAAATTATAGACATGCTTGTTTTTTTTTAGTAAAATTACGCATTTCAAATAATTTTACTCAAATATTAGCTTAAATGTAATGTTAAAAGTAGGTTTTGACCAATTCTATCTGATGCAAAACTCTTCATAGCCTTTAACTATATTTTCGTACCAAACATATCAGCTTGGACGATAGCGCCCAGCGTGGGTCACTTAGTAAAGATTTTCTAAATTTGAGATACGTTGATACTTGCAATGATTCCATTTGTTTGGTTTTCATTAAGGATTCCATTTGAAACTAGGCTAATGGCTATCGAAGCAATATAATTCTACTGAATGAATGAACGCGCTGCTATCTCAATGAACCAGGTTTTGAAATGAACTTAAACAGATATAGCTACAATGTGTATATGGTTATCTTGAATAGAAGTATACGATTAAATTAATAGAATGAAATTTCTGATGGTGATAAAATTCATTTAATCCTTTTGAATTTAATTTGATTTGGAGGGATAAGTAAATAGAATTTATGGTGAGTTTTTGAGAGTTTGTGAAGATGAAAGTGAACATATTCCAACAGGAATGGACGGATTTGAAGAAAAAAAATCTTTTTAGTTATATGTATATTTTTGAATTTAAGCTCAAAAATATATATCGCTTAACAAGTATCCATCAACGATAGCTTCAAAGTTGTTTTTTTTACTTCTAAACTACCAAAAACTGAGCTGAAATTAAAGTTTTTTGCATAGTGTTTCTAAAGTAGGCCAAAAACCGAAAATTTATATGTAAAAATTATTGAATGATGATCTTTTTTTATGGAAAAACAGTATTTAAAGCTCCTTAAAATGCAGGGTTTAGGAGTAACGCCACTAAACATTTTTCAGATAACTTTTTTTTTGTCGCTTTATTGGTTTGAAATATACTTTAAACCTTCCAGAATATGAGACAAAAATCTGAACACAGAAAATAAATAATTTCTAATTCAAATTTTCTCCGAAACGGCTGCTTGTGTCAAATAAATGCTCAACTCGAAAGGTAAAGCTTAATGTCGCTTCTTTTATTTTCTTTTAGACAGCGTTTGTGTTCAGCTGGAGGCACTTCTTACCAAAATAAAACAGCCAGTTAATTTATAAAGAAGATAGTTTTCAAGCTTAAAATCACGGTTTTCGAGTCTAGTGCTGATTTTAGAAGCTTACTTGTAACCTGAGAATACGTTTAAGTTAGAATAAGTGACGCAATAAGCGGCGCGTTGGAGCAATGAGTCACTGAAAAGACCGTTGAATAAGTATGAGGTATTCAAATAGATTTGAATGCTTCGGAAATAATCCATCTGCCCAGAAAGAATTGAGCAGCGCTGGCAGTAATGCTGAAGTGTGTTCAATATTCTTGTTATAGCAGCTATTAGCTGCTATTTTAGCAGCTCCGGCAGCCCAATGTCACAAAATAGCTACTTTCTGATGCTTGCTATATTTTATTACCAATGTTCGAAGAACAATAGTATTAAACTCGTTTCGCCGAAAATTCATAGTTCTTTATATATATATATATATATATATATATATATATATATATATATATATATATATATATATATATATATATATATATATATATATATATATATATATATATATATATATATATATATATATATATATATATATATATATATATATATATATATATATATATATATATATATATCAGCAAAATGATTAAGGGAGATAATCTCTGGAGTGGCCGATCCGATTGAGCTGAAATTTTCGAAAGACGTTGATGTATATAGTAGGTAGGTCCATGACTTTCTCAAACTCAGATATCTCAAATGTTTTGGCGGCGGCGAGCGTTTTAGTGAATTTTGAGGAACTCCTATATTTCCAAGCAGTGTAAATTTTTGTTAAAGAAAAGTATTGGAGATGAAAACTAATTATGTTTTAAGCTTGTCAATGATAAAGAATTGGAAATTTTGAGCCGTGTGTGGGTGCAGGGTGCCTAAAAGTAGGCAAGGATTTTTTTTTCAAATTTTGATTTGTCATTACTTGTAAGAAAAACAATGGATCATCGTGAAAATTACAGAGCGTATTGATGTTGACTAAAATTTGCCACATATAGATTTTCAGCATAAATGTGGCAGGCTGCTGAAAAAAAATTCTTCAAATCATTGACCTTCCTGAAAATTTTTTGATTTTTGACAAAAATTTGAAATATTTGATAAATTTTATCTTTTGTCCTTCATCTCAAGATAAAATTTTCAAAATTCCGATTTGCACAAGAACGGCAACCCATCACCAAATTACCTCTATTTTCAGCACTCGAAAGTTCTGTTCACGAGAACTGACGACCGGATAATCCGATCATAATGAAATTTACAGGACATGTTGGTATTAGCTAGGACCAGGTCTGATAGAAGTGATTTTGAAATGCGGGTAACCCTGTGACAGTGGTACCATCTTGAAAAATAACTGAAAAAAAAACCTTTTTGGCCTATAACTTCCGATTCAGCCATCAGATTTTAACGAAATTTACACAGTACTTGGATGTTACTCTATGTAACATTTGATGAAAATTTGGTTGAAAAATTATTATAGGACTGGCAGCTGTGGTGATTTTTGTCTCATAAACCTTGCAAATTCGCTCAGCAAAATAAAGCTTTTTTCCCTATAACTTCCGGTCCAGTGTAGAAATCGAAACAAAGTTCATGCAGTAAATGGACCTTAATCACATTAAAATGTCGTAGGAATTTCGTACAAAAATCATGAAAGGGCTGCCAGCTATGACAATTTTTGTAATTTTGTGGAATTTCTTTACTGAGCGATTATGTCATTAGATTTGCAATTGAGAATGATACTGCAATGAAAATTAACAACAAATATTAACGTTTTAAAAATTTGAAAAGTTTTGAGGGTGGTAACCCTTAAATTCTTTTCACCCATATACCTTCCAGCGCAGTGATTCAATCGAAACGAAATTTACCGGTTGGGTTTAACTTAACGTGAAGCAGATTTGGTACATTTTTTGTCTTGCTGCTGACACAGGCTAACCAGCATTAGCCATTTTCGTAAATATTGCACCAACAGATGCTTCAAATTACGTACTCATATGCAAAGCATTTGCGATAAAAATAAGAAACCAATTTTTAAATTTTCCGAGTTTTGAACATTTTTCGGATGGCAGCCTCAAACAACGTTTAACCGCTAAAACTTTCGATGAAATCCTGCGATGAGAACGAAATTCAAAGGATAAGTTGATTTAAGTATGAGCTTGTTAAGGTAAACTTATAGCTGCTTCATTGGGAAAGTGTTGCCAGCACTGAACATTTTCATCATTTGTGTTATAGTTGAGTTTTGTTGCTTGGGATAAGGAATGATTGATATGATTCTACAAAAAAGTGTATTAGGTCTTTCCACATTTTTTTTTTTACTCAAAGACAATTTCTTCGAAAATCAGTTTTCTAGCGGTTCACGTGCGCTAGAGTTTTTTTTTTATTTTAACCTTGGACAGCCCAGGTTCCGGAATAGCTGCTATGGTAGCAGCTATTTGCTGCTCGCAGTCTGGAAGATAGCAAGCAAGTAGCTAAGGCAAAATGGTCGTGCGTACACAGCTGACTTCTGTTCAAACGTCACTTAGGATTAGGTATAGAAATAAGGAGAAATTTTCGCGCTTTGGTAGCAAAGACGATGAACAATTGACTTGAGTATAGTGCTATTATAAACTAAATACGGGCTTTTGAACTCTTCAGCTCAACTTCAGTTTTAAGTGGGTTTTTACACAGAGCAACTCATCTTGAGTTTTTAGAAGGCAGGTGTGAAGTGCAACAGGCCGGGTACACTGGTTCATCTACCATTAAATTTTCAAGGTTTCTCTTTCGGTCTTTTTCACAGATATGGTATCAAAAGCCAGGAATAAGTGCCACGTTTTGAATATATTTGGAAAATTTTAAAATTTTTTTCTGCAGCTGTATGCTGAAAACGCGCAAACTTCATACATTTTCCAAAATTCAAGGCAAGTGTTTAGCTGATCCAAGTAAGCACAAAGATTAAAGTTAAAAAAAACTGAAGAGATTTGTTATTGAGTTGCGCTGTGTAAAAACTGACCTACGTAGCAGCCAAGAGCCTACGTAGCAGATTTCGGCTGTCCAATATCCATAGCTGCTTCATCTAGCTACTGCGAATTTGGACATTTGCCAAAGTGATGCTATGCTATGCTTTTGGAGCAACAATAGCATGCACATAGAACACACCCCAGATTGGAAGTGAATGACGTTTCTCTTAAAAAGCAGCATTTCTAAAGATGAGACCAGGGAAAAGTTACTCCCACCAATGGTACCAGAGGCCACTATACATAATACTCCTGTTTGCTGAAGAAAACAAGACGCACGAATGAGTCATCAAAACTTCTAAAGTATTCTTGACCAAATAAAAGGCAACAGGTAAGGAGTGCCCTATGGTGTGTTAAAATGACAATAATCAATCCCGATAAATTTTTCTGATGGACTTTCTTTTTTATTTCTGATGGATGGAGATACCTAATAGACCATCTTAGATGACAGTTTCAGAGATCAAACAAATACTAAAACAACCTTCAAAAAAAAAAAAAAATCCTGGACACATTGTCATGAAAAAACAACTGACAAAATAGCCAGGACGATGGATCATTCTCCCATTTACTTCCTGACGGCCAAAAATGGTGCAAATATAGTTTGTGGACAGCTTGAAGATAAGTTGTGGAGTGGAATCATATATCGTAGGACTCAGCTGCAAAATGCACTTTCTTAAGAGCACCACTATATCATCAAGCACCAATACTTGCTTTGCTTAAGGCCATGGATCAAATAAAGGTAGAGAACAATAAAAAAGTCAGCATGTAGATCCTATCGGATAGCCAAGTGGTTGTCAAGTCCCTCAATTGCAATTAAATAAACTCAGCTATGTTCTTGAAGGCAAAAAAAGCTGTTAATTAAATAGGAGCATAGAACAGCTTCGAGTTGCCATGGCAGATGCCAAAAGAGGAAGAACTTGATTTTAATGCCAAATGCGAAGCTAAATTGTCCAATATTGGTCCCATTCCGTACTTACACTATCTTTAACGATATTAACGAAGGCTGATATGGACAGATGAATTGAAACATGGATTTAAAAAAAACTCAAAAGCTACAGGTTTCATCTGCAAAGTTTTTACAGGCTTCATCTAGACAGCCTCAGCTTCTATGCAAAGCAAGCAAAAAAGACGTGGCTTTCATTAGAAATGGTTTAAAAGCTCTTGTCTTGAACTCCAACAGGCCATCTTCCTTGCAAAAAATATCTCCACAGGATAGACCAGGAGTGAGACATCTTCTATACACTGACCAGCACTAGGGAGATGAAGATTAGAGCTTTTTGGTTCTGCTTTTAGTTCCGTCGGGAGCATAAAAAAGTCCCGTCTGGAAATATATACAATCCCTCATATTTTATAGATTCAACAAGTTGCAGTGCAAGGGCCCATCTGGAGTCATTTTATGCATTCATTTATTTATTCACGTTAGTTCTTTTTGTGTAGATTTCTTAATATTATCGACAATTCAGTTTCACATTGCATTACAAGTTCTGAAGCAAACTGTTTACAGGCGTGAAAAATCAAAGAAAACGCACTAATTGACGGTTTTTTTTTAAATTTCAATTTATCTAGTGCACAATTTATAATAAAAAAGTGTTTCAGCAAAAACAATATAAAAACGTTTCATTTGAACGAAGGTGACAACGGGCTACATTTCACCATCTGTATTCAGATTTACTTCGTGAGCGACAAAGTGGTGAGCCGTGCTTGGCCCATTCTGTAAAACAAAAACAAAGGACATCCACCGTTTTCAACTGAATAAAAAAATTCTCCAGCCAGGTCACATACCGAACGAATCATCTTTTAAACAGCCAATCGTCCACAAAGATGATTGCCAAGAAAAATTTCAGTAACAGCAATCATCTTTGTGGATGATTGTCTGATTATTGTTGCCACTGACAGACAGAATCTAACTGCCCACCTCTCGGTCGTCTATCTGGTCCCATGGATATTGAGCAATATGTTGCTCTAATTGGAACCATTTAGATGTTTCTTCATCTTTAGAAATGCAGTTTGACTACAATGTTGCCTGCGATTATAAAATTGAGTTAGAGCAATAGCACTCGAGCTACATTTTTCAGCATGAATGCTGACGTAATAAATCTTTGACATCAATATTTTATGGATAATAGTTTTTAATGTTAATTCCAGAAAGTAATTAATGTTCAGTAGATGAAATCCTCAACTAACTTTACATTAAAACATTTAAATTGTTGCATTCGTGTTCAAACCACCATTCACTGAATTTTTATAATTTTCATGAAAACCATCAAAACAACTCTTTTATCATGCTACAAGTATTTATTAAAAACACAATAAAAGCCCTCTAATTCCCTGAGCACTTTGAAAATTGTCTAGACGAATCCTAATTAAATATGAATCAGACACAGCATCGTATTCTAGCAAGCCTTGTACTTTGAAAAAAAAATGTTCAAAACTAAAGCTTAAATTTTCTAAAATATTCAGCTTCTTTGAAATGTCAGACATCAAAGTCATGAAATATCAATGGCTTTAGTAATGTTCTGAATTAAAATGCAACCAAGTGAGATACATACAGTTCAAGTAACTTGCCCATTGCTTCTTGGGCAACTTTCATTTCATCATCAATTGTGAAATTTCAATTAATTTCGAATTAAATTCGCGCCCCATGAACTCATTTGTACATTTGTATACTTCTCATTTTCTCAAAATAAAATTTGGGGGTAATTTATGGTGGTAGGATGAAATTTATGGAACACAGGGCGTCTGATTGAAATGCAAAGTTAAAAAATCCAAAATGTAAGGTGAGGTAGTTTCGTATTGTTCTTTCGAATATATTAAAAAAACAACACTTCTTTTAATTTTACACAAGCACTTTTATTAACGACTTTTAAAATGGACAGAGTGACGACTGCAATTTAACAAGACTAAAACTGAACTCCCCGTTAAGCTACACATACTCCACATTTATGGAAATAATTGTGCTGACCTAATGTCTGCGATTCTGTGAGAATCTGCCTGTTTGGCGTATTATTCGCTTACCTTTTGCAGGTGTTTGGTTACATCCTGCAACAGAGTATCATATTTTTGTAGCAATTCTAGTGTGGAAGTATATGTAACTCGGTAGTATTTTTGTGTATTTTGTGTATACAAAAAAAAAACAGTTTTAATATGTCATGTAGGTGGAAAAAAATTATTCGTTTGCTTTGTAAATAAATAATTAATTAACTCAGACGTTTGTGTTACAATCAAATGAATTCAATCAAAATCACTGGAATGGACAATACTCTTTTTTACTTTGGAAAATCAATGTAAATATTTTTTGAAAATTTCATTTGATAAACAAAAAAAAAGAATAGTTTCGGACAGAAAAACAAAAAAATAATCTATATATCATAATAAATACCGTTACAATAAATACAATTATGCTATAAATTATAATAAATACAGTCAATCATTGCAATTATTTGAGTGTAAATCTATTCTTAACCAAGCGGACAATTTTTCAATTTTCATTTTCATCACCAATACTCTGAAAAGTATTCTTAGATTTAAAAAAAAACTTTTTAATATCCTAAAAAAAATATGGAGAGTTACGCATGTACAGCAAATATTTATCCTATTAGGACCCACTTTTTCAGCACATTTTTCCCATTTGATTTCAAACAAGTGAAATCGAAAAACAAACTTTGATCAAACAAAGTTAGTCCGAAAGATGTGTTCATTGATGGCCATCTGATTCGACATTGAATCGTCGTAATCATCTTTATATTTGGCAAAATCGTTATCGATTTCTCTTTTGGAACGATTCACTTCACTCACTTCAATGTTTGTTCACTTTTGCCGTGAGTCCTAGGAGCAGGCTGAGGTGACTTAAGGCAACTGTTTCTCCACGTCATGTTCCAATTTCGATTGCTTTCCAGCCACAGGTAAAGAACATTTCCATGTTTGAGTTTTCAAGGACTTTCAATTAGGACTGGTTTGATTTCGATGAATTATTTACTCTTGTGTGAGCGCTATAAATCATTATTTTAGAGTTTGGTGAGATGTGATGATGACATTAAGGTAGGTTTGTTTGGTTTTAATTAGCATACTGATTAGAGGCGAAAGTGAATTTCACTGCGATATTGCTAATGCCTGGAAGAACTCTTACAATGAGTACTTTTTCCACTTAACAAAGAGGTAGCACAAGGCTGTTATCTGAAGCTTTTGGGATTCCTTGTTATTCAAAATAAGCCTCTTATAGTCGAACTCATGTATCCAATAACCACTCAAATTTGATATTCCATGCACAATTTTCAGATGCAGGAAAAATAATCCAGAAAAATATATTTCGACTATAATCTCCTATTACTGATTCATTCACATTTTTTTCCTTCACAAAATCCTCATCTAATTGCACTTTCCAGCTTTAATCTCAACATTCAGAGCTTTTTTTCTCGAAGTACATACCATCACTTCAAACCATTTTGTCCTACTTCACAGCCCGTATACCTTATATCAGCTATAAATCCAATTTATATTGAAATCGTCTATTCAACAAGATTAATCGCTTCTAAATCGGCCGATGTAAATCATGATGTTACATAGCCAGACGGCTTAGCATTTATTTTGTCTCTAAGTCTATCTCGAACAATAATGACCTGGCGGTATGCTATACTGACGTGGCAGTGATATGAAGCACTTTTCGAAAATTAGGCCGAAATAGTCAGGACCAGCGGAAATGAACGAAACAAATGGAATTAAAGCGTCGAAAAAAAAACACACGGCCGGCGGAAAATAGAAAAGGACAAGATAGCAAAGTGGAACCGAAACCATATTTCTCCTAATGTACCTCAATAAATTTCCGTAACAACTGCCATTACACTAATCCGAAGAAAACTGAACAAGAAGATACGGGAGGATGTGGGAAGCGAAGGGGTGGAGAAAGTGGAGCAGGTAGGAAGAAGAAAACTATTTAAATTAATGTTGCATCCATACGTACTTAACTAGATGGATGGGTGGAGTGGATAGCTAAATGGTGGTTAAAAAACTTTTCCTGAAAACGTGGACTGGTAGATTGAGTGAAATCGATGGAACTACGAGTAAAGAAAGTTGAAGATAATTTTTGAACATTTGTATTATTTTTTATGTTCAATTGTGTGAAAAATAGCTTCATCTCAAAAACAATACCAAAATCAATGACTTTTTAAAATCGATAATTGATGATTTTGAATCAATTAAATTGCATGGAGATAAATGTAGAAAAAATGTGCAGATTAAAACTGCGGTGTAAGCGAGAAAAGAAAAGGGCAAGAGAGAAGAGATAATATCGTCATTTTCGCCCTATGAGATTTGAAAAGCTAGCAGCTACCAGATGATGAGCGATATTATTTTGATTTCTAAATTCTCCAAAGGTATGTCTTAAATAAAGACCATTTAAGCTGCTTATCACATAAAACTTTTATTGTTGCATATTTTGGTACAATAATGACAAAATGATTTGTCCTGATTTTTCTTTTCTGATTTTCCTTTCCATTTTCGTTTTGGATCAATAACTGAATTATAAGTTATAGGAATGGAAAGATTTTGAGGGTTGCCAAATACAAAAAAAAATAAAAATTTATAAACTTTGAATAGATTTTACTTATATTCATTAGAATGCGATTACAACTGGAATTTTTATTGATTGTATGTTTTAGTGCAAGAATGGTAAAAATTATAGTTGCTGGCATCTCTAATTTATTTTTTTAAATTAGTTTACTGCATGAGTTTTAATGTTATCTAATAACTTAACCAGCCACATTCTCAGCTAACTTCTTGGTCCAACTTGAAACCAATACAGAATTTCAGTTTCATTTAATGATGCCGTCGAGAGCTCTTGCAAATACGAATTTTGGGGAGCTACAAAATAGGAATTTGATCAAGGGTTGTCGTTGTTCTCATCTGATAAGCAGGTCTAAATAGCGAATGTAAATGTATGTCATATTTCTATATCAATTAAAATTATAACCATGCAGGTTTTTTTTAAAAAACTGCACCTTAAAAGTGAGAATTCATCACGATAATGAAATAATACCTGAAAATATACCCACAATGGGCGCATTTTAATTTTCCTTTTATTTCACTCAAATTGGAGCACTTGGCACTTTCCTTTAAACTGTTGGAAATGGAAAATGTTTGATATCAATAAAAAATATTTGATCTTAGAGTTCGCTCTTGATTAGATTTGTTTAAAACAAAATAGAATCTCTGAATTCGATTATTAGATAATATAACAATAATACCATACTACAATAAAACGCAGATGTGGAAATACATACTAACAGCAATGTTGAACATCAAAGAAAATTATTTATTTAAAGTAAGCATATATATTATAACAAAAAAAGTAATAAAAAATTAGCATATATGCTTTTATTAAGCTAAATTTAAATTAGACAAGCTCATGTCCCAGACAATTGTATGGTTTTCCATATTGTATGGAAATTTCAAGGTAAGGAAATAGGAAAAACTTTTCAAAGTGGATTTTGAAATCGATAAGACATAGTTGTAGAAAAAATTGTTGAATATTTTGCTGCGCCTATTTATGGACTCCCTTTCTTTATAAACAGAGTGATGCTGATGGTAATTAAGGAGGCGTGTGTATCTAGTTCTTCTCACTAGATTGTTGAAAATTATTTCAATTCAGCCTTTAATTGCATTAAAGACGAAACAATACCGCTCTCCTTGAAGAAAGTGCCACCAGATTTTAAAGACTTAGTCTGTAGCTGTACGATGATAGACTTTTGAAATCATGTACATTATATATAGATTGCTCAAGGCAAAAGCTACGAACTGCCTTTGAATGGACTAACAGGCGGACTAAAGATATGTACAGCGATTTTGTAGCCTATAAGCTCTTGAATTCTTTTGCAGGTCCTTATATAAATCCTATCTGTTTGTTAGCTCTTACAAGAACTTTGTCTTAGTGAAGATTAAAATGCAGGTTTAAGCCCAAAACGGCACCAAGATCTATAACACTATCTACATACTTCAGCAGCTGATTACTTAGACAATAATCATAATTTAATGTAGAGATCTAACGAGAAAAGCTTATGGAATAGTATTTACCAACGATAAAAAAAAGAGTTTTTTTACAGTCACATCATTGCTCAAACGGTAACAGTTTTTTACTGAAGGAAATTTTAATCAAATTTCGATTGAATAGTGCGATACATTTTCAGATTGTACGCACAAAAAGTTGTAGTATGTCAGAAAATACCTCCAACAAAAATACTGAACAGGATCGGTTCTAGGTGGAGAGAAAGCCTTAGAATGTTACATGTTATATTTTTTTATGAAGATTATAATACAATAAATTAAATAAATTTTCCTGAATTGCTAAATTTTCAGAGTTTATAGTTCAAAACATTATCGTGGACAAACAAATTCGAGCTTATTGTCATTATGAATCAGCGTGAGATGGGAAGGTTTTTAGAAACAAGGAAATCTGTCTCATGTCAACGATTTGTTGAGGATCATATGCAGGGGTGAAATAATCGTTTTAGAACTTAAAATAAATGTAAAATTTTTCTCTTAGGATCGCGACATATTTTGCCATATATATCAAGATGATTTTTGTTTAGGCTAAGTCATAATATATTTTTTTTAACATCGTCGCTAGTATTGATAGTGGTTTTAATTATCTTACATAGTTTGTTTCTTTGATTTTTTCAGACGAACACCTCAGGAAATTTTTTTTTCATGGCTCAGGCAGTTTTTACCAATGTTCGAAGAAGCACATTAGTATTAAAATCACTTTGGCCAAAAATTCATATTTCTACATATATATATATATATATATATATATATATATATATATATATATATATATATATATCATCAAAAAATTTCAGTGAAAAAATCTCAGGAACCCGAAATCCGATTGAACTGAAATTTTCAGGACACATTGGTGTATATGCAGAATAAAGCCAGGTCTCAGAAAAAGTTAAAAATCTTTAACCCTTTGGCGCCGGCGGCCATTTTAGTGATATTTTTAATATACCTATTATTCCGTACACAAATTAGTTTTGCAAAAATTAAGTTGACGAAATAAATTTTGAACGTGTTTTACATGTGAATCGGATAATATTTTGGAATTTTTTAACCCCATGTGTGCGCTGGGTGCCTAAAAAGAGAACGGGAAAACTTGAAAATTTTTAAATTGCGATAACTTTTGACAGAGCTATTCAATCATTACGAAATTTTCAGAACATATTGGTATTATTTAATTGTAGATTTGTGTAGCTTTTACTGGGCGTGCTGGCAACCCTGTAGTTAGGGCAGGCACTGAAAGTGAAAACCTCCAAATCATCGTCTCTCTTGAAAAAATGCCGTTTCTTCGAAAAAAATCCACTCGTATGTAAATATCATGCTTTATTTACATAGACAAAAAATAAAATTTGATATGGTATAACGGGCACGCCTGGTAACCCTTGCCCAATTTACCTATATTTTTAGCATCAAAAACTTCTGTTCACGGAAACTCACGATCCAATAAGCAGAAATACTTGAAATTTGCAGCATGTATTGGTCGTAAATAGGACCAGGTCTGATAGAAGTGATTTTGAAATGCGGGCGATTTTGTGCCAGTGGTGCCATCTTGAAAAATCACTAAAAAAGATAACTGCTTTTAGCCCTATAAATTCTGATTGAATCGTTCGATTTTGACGAAATTCACATAATAGCTGGACCTTACTTCAAAACACGTTTGGTAGAAATTTGGTTGAAAAATTCGGTTGGAGCTGCCAGCTATGATAAATTTGGTGTCTTCATTTTGAAAAAAAAAAATTTGGAAGTGAAAACATTCAAACCATCGAATATCCTAAAAATGTCCGTTTCTTACAATAAAACCAATCTGTATACAAATTTCATGCTTTATCTACACGTTCAAAGTAAAACTTTGGAAATTTCATGTCGGACAAGAACGGCAACCCTTTCCCAGTTAACCTATATTTTTAGCATCAAAAACTTCTGTTCACGGGAACTCACGAATCAATAATCAGATACCATGAAAATTTACAGAATGCATTGGGCTTAAGTAGGACCAGTTCTGACAGAAGCGATTTTGAATTGTGGGCAACTCTGTGCCAGTGGTGCCATCTTGAAAAAATACAAAGAAAAAACTGCTTTTTGCCCTATGAAATGTGAATAAGTAACCAGATTTTCATGAAATTGACACAGTAGCTAAACCTTACTCTAAACTCTGTTTTGTAGAAATTTGCTTGAAAAATTCGTTTGGTGCTGCTAGCTATGGTAATATTTGTGTCTTTGGTTTTGAAAATTTGCTCAGGAAAATGAAACTTTTTGCCCTATAACTTCCAGTGCAGTCATGAAATCAATACGAATTTCATACAATTAATGGAACCTACTATAGACATTATTCAGGTCAAATTTGGTTGAAAAGCCGCGATAGCGTTGCCAGCTATTGTTGGTTTTGTGTTTAATTGCAATATCTTTATTAAGCGGTTTCATCGTAGAATTTTCAATTGGTAATGATATTGTAGTGACAATAAACAGCAAATATTAAACGTTCGATTATTTGAAAAAACTCGCTGCAGGTAACACTAAGTTTCTTTATACTCCTATAACTTCGAATGTAATATAACAACGTGAAGCAGATGTAATATATTCTTGGCTTTGATACTGGCGAAAGGTTGCCAGCACGAGTCGGTTGTGCTACTTTTGTATCAATAAATGCTTACAGTTAGTATTCATACCGGAAACATTTACAATGAAAATAAATAACCGATGTTTCAATTCCCAAAGTTCTGCAAATTTTTCGGATCGCAGCCCCAAACACCAACTTCAGTTACAGTGCTGCAGACACTGAGCATTTTCTTCATTGATGTTATATGAGATGCTGCTTTCAAAATTTCGTGAAATAAGCAACTGATAACAAATATAATTAACCCGTGTTTTGCTCTCATAAACGTTGAAATTCATGCCAGTGGTAATATCTGAAACCTTCTACCATATGAGTTATAATGCATTCTTGAGACCAAAGTAAAACGTGGCATTTGAAACAGTTTGGCCGTAATAAGCAGCTCATGTGGTGGAATATGCACTCAAAACCTGCACGATTCTTCTACTGTTCTTCGAACATTAGTGTTTCTAGCGGTTCAGGTGCGCTAGAGTTTTTTTTTATTTATCGTTGGAACACAATTTGTAACCGCATTAAAGTTCAACTGATAGAAAAGGATTAAGCGATCAATTGAATAGCTTAACTCTGAGAATCGTGGATAGAGAAGTTTATTGGGTTTCTAACAGTTTGTAGAGTTATCGTTCCCTTTGTTTGGCAGTCACTGAATTTTCCTGAATTTTACTGAATCATGTGGTGGTGGAGTTCATGAAAAGTACGGGAACGCTTTCATTGCATTTCCTGAAAACTGACGAGCAAAATTGTCAGTTTTCGGTTTTTGGGGAGAACAAAAGTGATTATAAAGTCATCCTAAGCGGTGATAAATTAACGCCACAAAAATATTCAACCTTCATAATAAGATTGGGCAAAAAATATGTTGTTTGTCGCGCACATTTGAAAATATTTACTCGGGCCACACCGTTTGACACATTTCAGTAGCACAGACCCTACTGAAATTTCATCGTACTTGCTGAAAGAAGGGAAATTTTCAGTTTTCAGTGAAACGGAGTGCGGGAACGGCTTCATTGCAATTAACCGCGATTAATCGCAATCAAGCGTAGTACGAGAACATAGCTATTACGTATTGGATGCCATGGAACGGATGCATACCTTCTTCTTTTAGTATTTGCAACAGTGCCCCGAAACTTTCCCTTGGAGGACTATATTTGTTGTTTCTTCCTTTCCGTCATGACTAGTTTCACACTCTTGCTATGTTAACTGCCTTCACCAATATCAAAATCTTCTGTTGGCAATGCCTCAGTATCGTTATTTGCACTGAACGTTTGCAAAGTACGTAACAATCGATCCTGTTCACGTTTCACTAAACGTTTTAAATGACGGCGGGTAATACAATAGGAACACATCGCTTTTTTGTGTTGATATAATTAAATTCTTATTTTAATTTTATTTTTCTTGAACTCACCACTGTAAATAAAAATCTAGAGCACTATTTACCAACTTTTCAAAAAACTTAAAACTCAAAACGCATAACCAACAAAAAACACCAAGCAAAGGAAACGCATAAAACAATTAAACCGAAACACGTTTGAGCTTGCATCATTCTAGTTTGTACATATATCTACATTACTCTTCCCTTCACTGTGCATTATTTTGTGCAGTAAAGTAGTTAGTAGATAAACCCACATGGATTTCTGTACCACAATGATTCTTTTTTGCATTATTTACACATTACATTGTAATCGATTATTTTGGAATTCATAGACACTAATGAAAGAGTGCATGGTAAAAGTCATCGATGCTTGTGGTCCTACTGGGTAGCGTATATTTCCTGTATGCAAGTGATTTTTACCCTACAAGAGCAAGCAGCGCTATTTGAGGAGATTTGCTTCTTATCTAAGCATGCCGAGATCTTTAAATCAGAGTAGTTTAAGGCACTGGCTATCAAATACTCCATAACATTTTCGAATTATTTTTTTACAAAAAGGAGCTAAGACGATCCGGGCCAAAAATCCTTTGGTTAAGCGTGTGATGCTTTTTCTGTTTTACACAAATACAACTTTCATTTCGTTCCAGCTACAAAGAAGGTACAAAGATCTCTAGCATGTATTATATGTATCCATCGATTCGCAATGCACAGACCGGGTATTTAACAGCCCATGGCTCTTGCATTAGCGCAATCTCCTCACTTTAGATCGTCTATTCTTAAGCATTATGCAATAACTAAATAGTAGGTCACTTTTATTATGTCTAATGACCTCCATAAATTCATCAGATGAAGAAGTTTTGGCGGAGAAGAGCACCCTGAACTTTGGATTGCTTGGAATCTTCTTCAATTTGTCTCTTATTTCGCACCTGATTACCCTTCCTCCAGATGGTTTATTGCTATCTTAGAGATGGTTTAGAGATGGTTTATTGCTATCTCACTTTTGATACACTTGAGTCAAGGAACGCTTTTCTTGCCCATTTTATCGAACGGCTGATCAATACCAGTAGGCCAGTCTTGCATTTTTTGCCTCGGTTTGGCAAGACCGTCTAAGTTTGCTCAGTTGATTTTTACTACTTTTAAACAGTCAAAGCGGCGGGAGCCTGGAATGCAAGACGAAAAAATTCGTTTTGCATTGCTAACTATGAGACTTTTTGGTCAATGTCCTGGGAAGGACACCCGCTAATCTCTTTAAAATTTGTGACAAAATCTGTGGCTCTTTTAAGTCCTAGTAGAGTTGACGATTTGGAATTGGGTGCCTGTATTAGAGGTGGCAGCTGAGTTAACAGCTGCGGGAGCCTGAGTTGGCTCAATTATAAAATCTGATTTTTAGTTGGCTTGAATTTTTTTTCATGTTGAACAAATTAAAACTCATTTTGAATTTTTAAGGTTCTTGAATTTTAGTCAAAAGATCTCATACTATGTTTACCAACTTGAGTTACAACTGAAGCCAAAGTTGCACTGAATCCCTGAACATGTTCACATCGAAAACTCATGAAAAGTTTTTGTTAATTTTGTGAATTTTCACTCAATGTAAGCGTTTCTGCTGATGTTCAGACAAAAAGACACAGCTCTTATGATGACTGGCAAAGCACAAAACCTTCCATTAATCAATACTACTGAAAAGTAATAAGAAAAACACATTGAATTTTCGGTTTCAATTGAAAAATACAAAAAAGAGCACTTTAGCTGCTACCAACTTTACCTTGGGCAACGAAATTTACAAATTATTCTGAAGGTTTTGCTTTTGTATATTTTTCTTGAAGAGTCAATTGAAAACCAGCGTGAATTTTTTTGCTCTCGTTTCAAACGAATCAATCTTATTTAACTTTTATTTAATTACTGAAAATATTTTCTTTTAATTGATACTCGAAAATGAAATTTGCCTGCTTAGTGACAAACTTTTTTCAAAGTCAAAATCCCAAGGGCAAATGATTTACAAAAAGCATTGAGTTCATTAGAAAGTACATTCAAATAATGAATTGAAATTTCCGACTTCACTCAGTAGCCATCCCATCAATATTCCATCCATCTCTCTTCGGCTCCACTGCTTCCAAGAACACATCATTAAATAAAGTAAATCCTAATTACACTCCGAAACGACTTTCTCAATATTTCTCCATTATTCATCTATGCATTCATTTAGAACATGGAAATTTTTCGATCCATTTGATTAATGACTTTTCTTTCAAAACTCCACTACTACTGCTCACAGATTTCTATTAAGCATCATCCCCATTTTCCCAGCCCGTCACCAGTTTGGTATTGTGTTTACTTGCCACTGTCTCATTTACGACGTACCCTTCCGAAAACTCGGTCGCTATCATTTTTATGCATTCTCTCGTTCAGTCTTTCGTAATATCTATCAGTCACAACCAGTCACGATACTGGTATATTCGTTTTTCCAGGAAACAATCTGTCGCATATTGTCCCGACCAGGACGAGGATGACGACGCGTAAGTTCGAGGAAGCTCTCAATTGTATGACAGTGTTGCTTTAATCCGTTTTCTACCGAATTATCTCGAAGAATGATTTGCCACGACAAAGCTTTAGAATGGAACCCAACGCCACAGCCAGTGCCCAATAACAGCGGGCAACATCTGTTTACTTTCAGTCATTCATCTTCATAATCTCTAGAATAGCTGAGTGATGCTCATTCATTTTCTATATTGGTAGAAGAGTTAAGATTTTGTATGATTGCTTATTGTTTTATTTGCGTGCTGAGTTTCGGATGTCTGATTCAATGTTTTACTTGGAAATGTTTTGAAAACAGAAAATTGAAAGCAGATGAATTGAATTTTTTTGAAAGATTTCAAGGTTATTTAAAAAAAAGAAACCCCTACCGCATCAGAACCGCTAGAAATATTAATGTTCGAAGGACAGATTTTGAGTGTGTGTTCTACTACTAGCTACATTCCCTACTTAAGACTAATACACCCGATGTATTAATAGACCCTAAACTTATATTAATCTCGATGACTTCATCGAAAGTTACAACGATAGAAGGGTGTTTGGGGTTGCCATCCGAAAAATGTCCAGACCTTAGAATTTTTAAACATTGTTGACTTATTTTCATTGCAAATGCTCGCAATGTGAATACTTAAACAAAAATAACAAAAACGCCTTGTGCTGGCAGCCCTTTGCTAGCATTGAAGCCAGATATATATCACATCTGCCTCACGTTGAAGTCAACCTGCTCTTCAAATTTCGTATTGATTTGATGACTGCATTGGAAGTTATAGGGATACAAAAAAAAATTAGGGCTACCATTCGCAAAAGTTTTTAAATTTTCTAGATCTTAATATTTGGTGTTTGTGTTTACTACCAAATCACTACGATTTGAAAATTCTATGATAAAATTGCTTACTAAAGATATGCCAAAAAATACAAAAACAACCAGAACTGCTAGCCCTATCATTGTTTTTTGAACTAAATTTCTACTGAATATTGTCTACAATAAATTTTATTTCCTATTTGAATTTCGTTATGATTTCCTGACTGTACTGGAAGCTATTGGGCAAACATTTTTATTTTCCTCAGCCAATTTCAAAATTAAAAGACTCCAAGAGCAGTTATTTTTCTTATTGATTTTTCAAGATGGCACCACTGGCACAGAATTATCTGCATTTCAAAATCACTTCTATCAGACTTGGTCCTACTAAAGACCAGTGCTGCCATTTAGCAGTAGATTTAGCATTATTTTTTCAGTAGATTTAGCATTATTTTTTCCAAAACGGCATTCGAAATTCGAAGTTAGCATCTAGCATTATTTTTAGCATTTAAATTTAGAGTTCGGAATAATCTGGCACTCATCTATTCACCAAATTTTTCTCAATATTAGCTCTGTTTGTGTACTTTTGAAATTCATGAAAAATACAAAAACGCGCTCATGGCATTTCCTTAGAAGTGAAAAGCAGAAGTGACAGTTGTCTGATTTAGATATAATGATAGTGATTATAAAGTCTAAAATATAAAGATTATAAAGTCGTCTATATTGCTTTAAATATGGTAACGTTCCATCAAATCGTGATGGTGCTAAAAATCAGTGATGTGGTCTCATCCACTTCAGACTCCCTGAAGCTTCGGGTATCTACAAGTTCAAGTTTACCGAAGTATGTGCATTCTAGTTAGATATTGTTTTGCTAGGGCTTCAAATACAAGCAATCGCTTGGACAACGCTGGAGAAAAATCTTCGTTACCCGACACTAATACTTTTTCTTTACTTAAAAATGAATAATTGTTTTGATTGTGAGATTCCAAACGATGTTTTGAAAAATATTGATAAAAATGAGCTTTACACAAGAGAAGAAGATTTAGATATAACTAGTATGTCTGTAATAGATATAGAATCATTTTGAGATGTAAATTTTAAACTTCAAATTTATTTTTGTTATACATATCAATAAAAATATTGTTTTCAAATTGAACCATGTTTATTTCAATTTAATAAAAAAGCATTATTTAGCATTATAATATTACAAGATTTAGCTTTATTTAGCATTAAATAAAATTGAATCTAGCATTATACCAAAAAAGCAAATGGCAGCACTGCACTACATTCTGTAAATTGCAACTGTCTCTGATTATCGGATCGTGAGATCCCGTGAACGGAAGTTTTTAATGCTACAAATATAGGTAAATTGGGGAAGGGTTACCGTTCTTGCTCGTTCTAAAATTTCAAATGCTTTACTCTCACTGTTTAAACAAAACATAAGATTTGTATATGAGTTTTTTTTATTTTCTTAAAAGCGAAAATCTTTCAAGAGAGTCGATGGTTTGAAGGTTTTCACTTTCAAATCCTGCCCTACCTACAGGGTTGCCAAGATGCTCATTAAAAGCAACACAAATTTACAACTTAATAATACCAATATATCCTGAAAGCTTCATAATTATTTAATAGCTCTGTAAAAATCTACCGCTATTTAAAATTTTTCAAATTTCCCCGATTTCGGTTTAGGCACGTAGCGCACACATGGGATCAAAAAATTTCAAAATATTATCCGATTCACATTTAAAACACGTTCAAAATTCATTTCGCTTACTTAATTTTTGCAAAAATTATTTGTGGCCAGAATATTAGGTATATGAAAAATATGTTAAAAATGGCCGCCGGCGCCAAAGGGTTAAAGATAATTGACATTTAACGAACATAAGTAAAAAAAAGTATACATATGCTTGCATTGCAAAAATTATAATTGCATGAAAATGGACCCACACTGGGCGCGTTCATTACAACGTTATTTTGTTTTTATAGACTGTAGTGATCAGCAATTATGGCAAAAAATCACCGTTATGAGTTTAATTTCTGTGTGATTATAGAAAAATAGGCCGAAATTTACTTGTTTATTATGAATTTTTGTAAGTTTTCTATTCTTTGTAATATTGAGGTTTATGCATTTGCGTGCAGATTTTAATTCTATCTGAATTCGAATGAATTGTATCAAACTATTTTAAGACAGAATTTTTGAAAAGAGTATCGCCAAGCATTAGTTCACATGGTAAAATAAAAGTCTTGTCTGTGAATTTTGTTATTTTATACAGGCGTATCGAGATGAATAAACAACGATGCTGCAGCTGCATTAGCTAATTGTAAAGGATAATTTTACTTAGAAGAAGAAGCTAAGCACAATCTTTATATGATTTTTCTTCGATTTAGCCTTTTGGTCATCTGAGTTCTTATTAGTTTGAGAATGTATGTTGAAGTACATTTTGATTCAAAGAATAGAAAATATATAAAAAACCTCTAGAAATTTTCATGGCTTCAATCGATTGCTGTTTTTCCATATTTCATTTAAAAGAAGTACTAAAAGACTAATTTCACAAAAAAAAAAAAAAACAAATTTAATATAACGACTAACAACCATCTTCCATAATTTACATATTTTTATATGAAATCCCCTAAAATTTCCAAATATAATCCATCAACCTTCATCAAACTCAATAAATACCTCATCTGCTATCGCAACTCAGTAATAAATTTTAGAATTACCCAAGAAACTTTAACCCTATGATCCCACAAGCAAATTATTACCGGAACCTCTAAAAAATATTTCAATTAAATCTGTCTTTATCGCCCAACGACCTAATGTTATTACTAGGTTCCTTGACACTATCTCCTACCGACTGTTAACCGTAAATTCTCATAATTACTAGACGAAACCCCTTTTATGTGCTCATTGTAATCCGACAAAATATTTTACTGAAGGTCATTTCGGGGCTCAGTAAAACATCACTACGGCAAATAAAATTGAAGGTAGCTTACATGGGAAACGTAAAAGACCAACAAAGAATAAAACGACCGTTATAATTTAGAATGCTATTTATTGTGGCATTGGAATCAGAGGTGAATATTGAAAGACACTTAACATTTCAAGATGAATCGATTTAATGGCGGAGATTAGTGAAATTAGCTCAAATGATGTTTGTATAACGTTGTTATGGGCTCGTAAAAAGAAATACAAATCACACTTTTTATGTTAAACTTTACACTTTATTTACACAGTTTTACTTGCACACTTTACAACTTCGCTTAACTCGATTTAAGACTGACTAAAGAGTGTCTCAATACAATGATTTCAAAGCCCTTTTATAGGGTCTATTTGTTTACAATGATACAATTTCACAATCTCGCACTCAAATTCCATATTTCCTTCGTTTATTAAAATATCAAATTTCAGAAATATGATTCACATTAGATTTGTTTATAAATTCGCTAATATATTGGCTTCAAGAATATGATTCGACTTGGATTTGTTTATTAGTTCGCTAATATATTGCTTTCAAGAATATGATTCGACTTAGGTTTGGTTATTAGTTAGGCACGAATTTATCCACTTCGACGGTCCGTTGCGGTTTTTATTATAAACACAATTTATTGAATTGTGTTGGTCGGATTTGCAAATGTCGCAAAAGTATAATCTCTCATATGGGATATTGCTTTGTTTAGACGAATTGTTTCCCATACTCGGCATAATTTATGATTCTGGAAAGTTATTGAATTCGGCATTTCAATTAAAGTGATTTTCTTGGAATTAACTAATGTTTATAAATCGGGTCAATTGTGATATTTGCTGACGTGCAAGATTGGTTTCTAAGAATATTGTGGTCATCGGATAAAAAAGGTTAGTGTGGAGCTGAATGGTCAACTAGGACTTATTGATAGGAGAGTGAATGGCTATGGTCCATAACAACGTCCAATTATTTTTTTTTTTTTTGAGTTGTTCTAGCTAGCGATATTGAAGATTTTAGCGATATTAAAAGTTTTACAATATTACAACTTCAATATCGTTGGCAATGAAAATCAAAGTGATTTTTAAAGTTTTTTATTTTTTCAATGCAATTTGGTCAAATCACAAATTACATAAAAAAAGAAAAAATGAATTATGAGCAAGTTTCAAACCTGGTTGTGAAAAATTTCAATTCCATGTGTAATTTAGGTACTTGAAAAGGCGAAAGAAATTCGAATGACAGAGTTTACAGAGGTTGGTTCCTGTAACTTGTGTAGAGAATAATTGCTGTCCTATGACGTCATGCAAGCTCATCACGCAGAGTATGTCAAAACTGAGTATGTCAGTTTTCATGCAGAAAAGTTGGACAATATGTAATGCATTCTGTACAGAAGAATTAAACTTTAATACTTGGAACAGAAATAGAGAACAGTTATCGTCAACGCTGCTGTTTTGTGAAAAATTGCTTTTGAGTTAATTTGAAAATTAGTATTTGTTGCGCGCCAGTCCGAAATGTAATGAGCTTACTCACTGTGGATTCAAATCCTACTAGTATCCATGGCTATGATTTTTGATACATAATATATATTTTTCGTTGGTTTTTCGTTGGCAAGCAAAGTTTAAGTACAGTAAATCTGTCATTATAGTAATAAAACTACACGGTGTTTAATATATTTGAATACAAAGAGATATTTAAAAATACAGGAACTAGTATTTAATATTTTACCAAGATTTTCATTAAAATTTAATTGTACATGAATATATAAAAGCTTACAATAAAGGTTATTTGGTAATATATCCTTTTAAACACAAAAACAATTCCAATTTGATTCGGCTTCGGAGGCTTATTCCGCAAAACGATCGAGTTTCCCGTATCAATATTCCCTGCTTTGATAAGCTTTAGAGACGATGTACGTTTTCTATGCTAATTTATAAACAAGAAGGGAATAATGATCACAAGTCAATAACCTTTACAAGGGGAAGTTTTCCTCTCCTACAAAAAGGCCCCAAACCATGACTGAGTATGTTGTTTGGTATATGGGGGCATAAACATCCTTTTCGGAAATGTCCTCCATTCTGACTATTATTCTAAATGTTCAGTTTTTTGTGAGGATTTGCTCCTGCACCATTGGTGAGTATTAATTGTGTTGAAGACTTTGAGAGTCCCAATTTTGCAGCTATTTTTCTCATAGAACGACCTTCTTTTTCTACGAGTCGGCTCTCTTACAATCTTAACGCGTCGGTAGTACGTGCAGTGCGTGGACGTCCTATTATCTTACGATCCTTAACAGAAAATGTTTCCTTATAATGTTTGATTGCTTTATGTATGAGGTCGCGCTTAATATCTTCCTTTCGTAGGTCCCGAAAAATTTCACAAGGTTTCATTTATCTAATAAATTTTTGAACAATTAGTTCACGTATGGATTCCATCCCAGTCCACTATCGAAATATGACTGATATAAATATTTATTTTGAGTTCTTTTGTTTTTACAAAAAGAAATCACGTGAACTTTTGGTTGAATTAACTTTTCGCATAAAAACTGCAATAAGGAAGATATCTCGTATCACATTACTATACGACTGGTTTAATCTTCGAAAAAGTTATTGAATTCATATGAAACCAATATTTGGGCGATAAAATATCAGCATATGGATTAATATTAATTACAAATCAAAGAAAATGATAACAATAAGATCTATTATTATTCTCCATATTTTGATTGCGTTATTATCTTTCAAAAAGAAACTACCAAACATACATTTTTTTCCATGTCTTCTATAGAGCTGTACCAGCTCCACTTTAAAAATTTCCGTGTCAATACTTTCAATAGAGAAATCAAACTCTACTCATGAAAAACTTTCTCTATTCCAATCCACGTGGTGGATATATCCACTTGAGATGTGGCAGCATAGATTCATATAGACACACGCTAGTCGAAAATAACTTCATTTAGAGAAATGTAGTAGAAGTTTTCTCTATATGCAAACTGCTGAAATGAGCCATATATCAGTATGAAATACCTAAAGGAATACATTCGACCAGTTTTTATAAAAATCACAAAACCTCCAGAAAACAGTTTGCTCTTTATTATTATAAAATGCTGGTACGTAAACTTTATGCATAGTATTAACAGTCACATTGATATTCATAAAATTCTCCATAGCACAAGACTGGTAGCTCTTTTTGATTTTCACGATTTTCACACAGCATTAATCGAAAGTTGATTTGATTGAAAATTTAAGATGTGGTAATTTTAAAAACAAAAGATGCTCTTATAAAGTTTTCAAATGATTTGATGAAATGTTTTGATTGGAAAAACCTCTACACCCCTATGATTTTTAGCTCAGTTGGCAGATCGAATGAAAATTCGCAGGGTGACTTAACCGTAAAGTTAATCAGATTGGATATACTTTTAATTATGGTGCTAGCAAAGAGTTTCCAGGAAAACTTATTTTAGTTTTATTTCTACTGCGATGAAAATCTACATAGAAAATAAGTAACAAATCAGTAAATTTTCCAAGTTTTCGATTTTTTCAGGTGGCAACGTCAAAAAACTTTGACGTTTGGCTGTGTAAGAAAGTGCTGCCAGCACTGTAAATTTTCATCATTTTTGTACTTAGAGATAAGTATTCTACCTTAAAAGTAATACATAGAGCTTAAAGATTCAACCTCTGTTCCTGCAGGTGCACCAAAGAAGCCAGGTCTCACCAAACTAGTGCTGTTTGGTTTTTTCTATTGCCGGATAGTGACTCAGGAGATACTGTATTTTTCTGAGAATTCTGGCTTTTGACACCTGCTAGAGGTGTCACTGAATCACAGTTTCTTGAATTTGCTTCTAAAAAACAAGACCAATCAAAATGCCGACCAGTTGTTTGCATTTATGTAGTTCGAGTTAATTCAGGGATCCATTTAGTAGCTGCAAGATTATATAACGCAACATGGTTTTCCATTAGGACTAAAATTAGGATTCAACTGGGGGAGCGAATTCTGCAAGTTGAATATTTTTAAAATCGAAAAAGTCAAAATGATACGAGTGGCTTTGTGTATGTGCATTTTTCTTTGAAGAGAGTTGAAAAATGCACTGCAAAGTAAAAAACAGGCTTTCGGACAATGCAAAAATAATAGATTAACTTCATATTCACGGTAACGAAAATTTCCGAATGAAACGCTGTACGCAAATCACTTGAATAATATTATACTAACTAATTGAAATTTTAAACAAAAATAAAATACCACCATCAGTATCATAGCATATTTCAATTCAACTTTGACGAATAATCCCAAATTCAACTTTCACCTTTCTCCACATTTCGCAGAATTTCTCAATAAGTGAAGGTTTTTTCACGTTTCGAGCCAAAATATCTCGTTAGCCATCCTTTCATATTTATTTTATTTTGCATGTTTCACAGTTTTTAATCCACTCATATGTGTCGAGAGGTCAAAGAAGCATATGTTTGTTGTTTTCTTTTTTGTATATTTTTGGGGGAGCACGCATTCATTTATCTGAAAGGCTTATCATTATTGGAAATAATGGTCTAGACATTAATGGGTAGCGTGAATGGGTAGATGGAATATACTGGCTGAGATTATTTTTGATAAATGAGGGAGATAACCTTTTCTGCAGTCTATAACTCAAATTACTTTTAAAATGTTAAAACCCAAATTTTCAAAGCATAAATTTTTTTGAAAAAATTGAGCAACCTTCTGATGAAATTTCGAATCGAATGGATTGAAACGTCCATAGCCGCACGGAGACATAATATACATAATTAAAACTCTTTAACTTAGCAAGCGCTGAACAATAATTTGAAAAATAACGCAAAATTCGAAATGGCTTGTCGACATATAAATATATTATATAGGCGTCATATATTTTAATTAGGTCTTTATGAGAAAATAAAACCTTCTTCCAATAAGAGATGGCGCTACTAACCACATTTCGATATCACTTTTTGTTTTTGAGCCAACTAGCTGTATCAAGCAAGCTTTCGGTACCACGCTTCATACGACTTTTATGTATTGAAATTCGTCTACCTCCTAAACTACTGGCCATTCAATTCTAAAACTATTATCATAAAGTAAATACACCTGAAGCTTTGTTTGCATATAAAAATAAACAAAATTAATCTAGTCTAAATCATTCAAATAACGAGTTGAAGTGCTTACTTTTGGTTTTACACAGGGAAAAAAATTTCAAAATTAAAAAGAACCGTACATTTTCTAAACTAATCAGTATTTTCAATGTTATTTAAAATTTTTTTTCCGATCAGAATTGGCTTCCAAAAAAACCTTCAATCAATTTTTTCAATTATTCAAAAGCCCATAGCTCGGCAACTCCTCGACGAGTGCCTCCTTTTTAAACTTTTTAAAGGCAGTATATTGGTTGACCCCAGCATTCAACTTTCAGTTAGGGAACTGGGCCGTCTCAATAGAACATTATTTGCCTTTAATGTTGCATTTGCCCGTACGGACACCTATTTCTTTTCCCCCCTCTTGCGTTTGCCTCGTCAGCACAATAGCCTTAACCTTGGTCCTCTGCCTCAAACGTTATCTGTGTTTAAAAATACTTTAAAAAATAACGTTATCTCTTATAATCGTAATATATCCTAATTTACTCATTTTGTTTGTTTCTTTTCCGATCGATTTGCTTTTTATTCTTTTTTGTATTGTTATTCCATTCTGAATTTATTAATTTTCTTGGTTTTCATGTTATTTTCTTATTGATTTTCTTGGCTTTCATATTATTTTCTTTTTCTTACATATTTTATGTACTTGTATTAATTTTTTATTTTTTTTCATATACTTGTATTTATTTTTATTTTTTTCTTCTTGTCTAATCAATAATTGGATTTGTTCTGTGGATTAAGACACTAAATAAATAAATAAATAAATAAATAAACTAAACCTCATCGAAAAAAATAATTGCGTATCCACGTTCATATCTTCTAGAAGTACCATTATGCACAATATGGACGAAGTCCAGAGTCTCGACTTTTTCTCGTTGTCCGCTTCACGTGAAATGCCCCGTAAATAAATTCAGAATATACTGAGATTATGTACTATTAGATTTGGAGAAAAAATCGTAATAAAACTGGACAAAAAGATATAAAAAATTATACTCTACATTTTACAATAAATAACCGAAAGTTTTTGATTGAAAACTATACATAGATAACTAATATTTTAAATTTTTGCAACACATTTTCGGTTTCTATAAATATTTACCGAATTCAAACTCATTGAAAAGTTTGTTTCATTCCACCAAAAAACGTTACTTCTACCACATGGCATTAATTGCTTTCCTGAACAAGCATTTTTCGCAACGAATGCTTTGTAGCATTTTGTGAAAACCACGAAGAGAAAACCAACATAGAGTCCATAAAAATTGTAACAGATGTTACTAATTGATAAGTTCTTTAAAGTTTAGTTTACGACTCGCTTGGTAAGACACGGTTGCGAAAATGCCAAGCATTTCGATTTTTGCCGGAATTTTTCGTTGTTTTCTACGGTTTGGTAAAAGAAACGTTAGGGAAACGTAAGGTAAAAGAAACATGAAACTTTGCATAGAAAATAAGAAAATTCAAGCTGACGCAATAAATATTTGCAAGTAAGGATATACTGTGGGGGAGTAATCTTGCATATTTTCTACAGCTTCAAAAACTAGTTCAATCGTTTGATTTTGCATGAGTTCAATTTTTGAAGAATCGGTACTAGGAAAAATTTGATTTATTGAAATGTTATATGAGTTGAAAAAAAACTGTATTTTGTATATATTTTGTATTTTTATTAAAGTTTCAATAGCATTTGTTGTAAACCACTTCAATTTATTAAAATCAATCATCGATTTTAATAAGTTTTTCAAATGGAATGAAAAAATATAATTTTTTAAAGCACTGGCCTTTGGAGTTTTTTAGCTGCTGATGATTTCATGGTTATATTTTTGTTTTAATAATTGGGTTTTACTTAAAATATTTATCACCAAATTCTGTTGCCAAAAATAAACAAGTAATAAAAATGATTGTTGAAAAAACCATATGATCTCATCACTGTGATATTTTTCAAAGGATTGATTTTGAGTTTCGTTAGTTAATATTATTCTACTATTCTACTCTGGCTGATCAACCACGCGTCACCTTGTTCGGGTGGGCATCTATGTACATTAACGAACTGTTCAGCAGGAAATAACCTACGGGATTTTTGGCACTCGATATCGAAAAAGCTTTGCATTCTATATTTGTCATCTAACAGTTTTGATTTCAGAATGTGTTCCGCAGGGATCCACCAATTTATTCATCATCTTTCTGTCATATATCCCAAAAACCATAAACTCGTAACTAGTTATGTTTGAGGGTGAAAAGTCATACCTGTCATAAAGTTTTCTGTATCACAAAAAGAGAATTAGTAAAACAACACTCATGACATTTTACACATAGTTTTCTCTGAGCCTGCCTGCTACATTAACGTATAGTTGCAATTTATCTTTTCAGTTGTGACCATAAGGTATGTTGAAAAAATCTATATTTGCAGTAAAAGCCTTTTAAATCGGTTGAAATGGCTCTCTATAGGGAAGTCCTCGAAATCGAAAAAATACTACTTTGAAAGCTTTTCTAGATATTGCATAGTGTGCATACAATAGGCATTACGAAGAGCCGCCACGCAACCAACACTCATCCCGCTATTTGTAGCTGGATAAGCAATATGCTTGAGCAAAGGCTCATATTAGCGGAGTGGCCGGTGGTGCAAATTATAAGGAAGGTCAACAAAGGCACACCGCAAGGAGGAGCTCGATCCTCTCTCTTGTGAAACCTGGATACAAATTCAATTTTATAAAGGCTGGAAAGCAAGGAACTTACGATTGTGGCCTATGCTGATGATATTGCGATCTTAGTCTCGGATAGGTTTCCACACACCCTCGACTAGCTCATAGAGTAAGCGCTGGGGCTGGTTGAGGAGTGAATGAATACCGTTTGCTTTGGCATCAACTTAAAAAAACCGCATCTTGTACTCTTCACAAGGAAGTACAAAATTCTTGAATTAAACCCAATCAGGTTGGGCGGCGCCAGGCTAAGTCTCAAGTTACGAACTTAGTACTTGGGTCTTATTCTGAACATCAAACTCACCTGGAAGTTAATTTAGTAATAATTCAGTAAGGGAGTACCGGGTAAAATGTGGGGTCTAAGCCCTGTTTTATGTTATTATTAGATAACACACTGGATCTGCATGGTGATAGCTAGGCCGATCTTTGTTCTCGGATGCTTGGTCTGCTGGCCATCAGTCACTAAAACCACCTTTACTGGCATGGCAAACAGAGATGGGCAAGATTGGAATAAGCAAATGGGCGCTGCAACTCTTAGCGTCTACACTGATGGCTCTAAAACAGCTGCAGCTTTCAGGCTTCCTAATCACTGTTGAATTTTCCAGGCGGAGGTTTTTGCGATACGTAAAGCAGCAAATCTATTATATGCCAGGTATATTACATGTGAGGAAATTAACATGTTTACAGATATTCAAGTGGCGATAATGATGTCTTACACAAACAAATCGAAGTGTGTACTCGACTGCTTTCAGGGCAGAAACAACAGAGGAGTACGAATTTTTTGGTTTCTCGGTCACAAGAGCATTGATGGAAATGAAAAGGCGCATGGTTTCCGCCAAGCACGGGGCTAGTCTTTCCCTGTTAGGATCAGTAGACATCTTAATTCTCTTCCCATTAATCAAAAACTTGATCAACTCTAAAATGGTGCAAGGTGCTATGTGCAGATAGCGTGCAACGCAGACCTGCAGGGTAACCAAAATCCTGATGGGGCTGTACAATCTCGCAGCGACTAAATACCTGCTCGAATTAATGTGGACTAATGGCTGTTCGGTATTATTATTGGCTATTGCTTTGTAGTACACATACCATTAAAATGGGAATCCTAACCAGAGCGGGGGGTCTCAGAACTAATCCAACATTTTCGGTTACCAGACAGTGCTGCTTCGGTGAGTCCTGGTTGAGGGATCTCTCGAATGTGGTGGAGCAAAGACTGAAAGACATCCTATAGTTCACGAAAAAGTTGCGGGCCTTCGATGGCCGCTTGGACTGAACTTTCTTTTGGTCCTTTGAATATGTTTAACTATGGACCAAATAAGTCTACGTGTGGGCTTGTGTCAGCCAGTATAACCTAACCTAACCTAACCTATAGTCTTTTATAAGTGTGATAAAGGAGCAACAAAACTTTGAAGCTATTGAAACATTTAAAGATAACCCATATAATTGTATGTCGTGCTATAGAACGAGAAACATCGGAAATATGTTATTGACCACGTTGCGGCCAATCGGATCTGGCAAAACGCACTACGTAAGCAAAAAAACATGGCAAGAGAAATGCGAATTTCAATAAGAAGCATGTCTCGCATTATTGAAAGTGATTTAAAGATGGGCACTGGCCACTTATTGACAAATATTATGAAGGACCTACGATGGAAGAAATCTCGGACCTTGCTTAAATGGTCCGTGGATGGAATGCATAAAAAATTATTTGCTGACGAAGAAATTTTCACGGTAGAGACTAGTTTCAATAAACAAAATGCTAAAATGTAAGCTCACAACTCGTATGTGCTGGATTACATTTTGTGGTCTGAGTTGGAAAAGATAGCATCCTGTAGAGCCACCCAAATATTGAGAGCCTAAAGCGGTATTTTAAGCAAGCTGTGAATGATTTCTCCATTGATAAAGTACGTACCACGATAGATGAATGGCCAACTTGTCTAAAAACTTGTATGAAAGCTAACTGTGCGCGTTTTGAATAATATTTTTGTTATTATTAGATAAATAACATCAGTAATAGATATATACTTTGCTGCATATTACATGTTTACTTTGATAATTTTGTTTTCATTTCATAAGCGACAGTATTAATGACATGACTAGGTATAATGGCGCTTACAGCAATGACACAAGATCAGCAGCGTTGAATTGTAGCTTGATCGGCGTTATTATAATTTTGCTGTTGCTATAAAATCGAAAAAAGCGCGACCAAAACAGCCAAACCAAAGCCATCCCTCTATGGATCAATAAATTTATTGGACAGACTCAATATCCTACCTTGGTACGAACTTACATAAAAAGCAAGAATATGGTTGCCCGAAAGCAATAAAAGTCTTGTAGGGACTCTACCCGTTAAATGGCAGCTGATCAAAACTTTTAACTGTTAATGAACTTTTCTTATTCGTAATGTTCATTTTATTAATTATCACCGTTGGTGTCCTTTTATGGAAAAACTGCTCTAAATTACATTTGATTAGCCTTCAAGTCATCCAGAATAAAACATTTCAAATGTACTTGGTAGTCCTTTCTATTATTCTACAAAACTCTTGCGTAATAAAACCGCTGTACTCTGACCAGATAGTTTTAATCTCACTCATCTCATTAAAAGCTTCCAATAGAAGCTGAGCCAGAAGGGACAAAGAGGAAACCATTACGTTTGCAGTTCACTTGGAGTAAGTTTTCATACCTCTCAATGCAACAGAGTATAATATACCTATTGAATTTCATATTTATGACCCACATCGCATAAACACTGCGGCTTATGAAGTCCAGAACATTATCACATTGATGTCATCACTAACGCCATGCTCAAACAGCTGAAAACTGCCGTGAACTTAATGATCCTTAAATCGGGCAAAGACTCGCCTCAAGTTAAATCAAGTAGACGTCTTAGACTGATACTTAGCGTTTCTAAAATACTGAAGATAGTTTAATTACCGACGAAATAACCGACAAGAAAGCTACTTAATTGACGCCATTCTTTCAACTGGACTAAGGCAGATCAATTGCATCCACAACACAAACGGACGACTTTTGGATCTGATTTTTTCTACGAACTCATCTGATGTCTCTATTGAACGATGTTCATCTCCTCTACTTAATGAATCTATACATCATCCAGCTCATCATATCAATTTTCAAATTAATGACGTTATGCTAACGGAGCCTAATTTTGTAAACCTTTTTAACTTTAACTTCAAGGAAGTTGACTTTGATACGCTGAGTGAAGTAATGACCGAATGCGACTGGTCTTTGGTTGTGAATGAATCTAACGTAAACGTTGCAGCCATAAACTTTCATTCTATCTTATTCGGTTGCTTTGGTCGCTGTATACCTTTGAGTAACTCTGTACCTTTGAAACGCATTCCATGAATCAATACAGATTTAATTAATCTGAAACACTTGAAATTCAAGGCCTAGAAAGTGTACAGCTCGTCGCGTCTAGAGGTTGATTATAAAGTTTATGAGAAATTACGAAATAGATTCGTATCTGAAACCTCATCTGTCTACTCCAACTATATGGAGGTGCTTAGACAGTCTTTCATCAGCCATTCCAAGCGTTTTTGGAATTTTGTAAACTCAAAAAGGTATCATGACGGATACCCTAGCTCTTTTATATCTGACGGCATGGTCATTAATAATTCGCAAGCAACCAGTAACTTATTTGCAGATTACTTCCAATCCGCTTGTAGTCAATTACCTTATAGACTCCCCTAAATAGACTCCCCTAAATAGACTCCCCTAAATAGACTCCCCGATTTCAATAAACTTAATTTCAATTACCTAATAGACTCCCCAAAAACAACGTTCGGAATAAAAGACTTTTACATCGACATTCCCACTATCTTAAGATATATATCTCATCTTGAGAATAATTTTCTTCCCTGTCCTGATGGATTACCGACCGTAGTACTTAAACGTTGCGCTAATATCCTCCCACTACTATTAGCTCATCTTTTTAATCTATCGATTTCGTTCGGTATTTTCCCAAACTTATGGAAATATTCTTCACTTACTCCAATCCACAAAAAAAGGCAGCAAAGAAGTCGTGCACAACGATAGGCCAATCGCCAAATTACCATGCGTCGCTAAGCTTTTTGAAGTCATAGTTATCGAGGTATTATCTTTTCACTCTAAGTCTTTAATCTCACCTTGCCAACATGGTTTTATTAAAGGTAAATCTACCACCACTAACCTTTTAGAACTTGCAAACCTAGTCATCCCTGCGATTGCAGAAGGTAAACAAGTTGACTGCATTTACACCGACCTCACAAAAGCTTTCGATAAGCTGGATCATGACATTCTTATATGTAAATTGCATCTTCTTGAGTTCCCTAAAAAGTTTACAGACTGGGTTAAATCTTATCTCTCTAATCGCAAGGAAAACGTTCAATTTCGTGGCATTCTATCCACTGACATAATTGCTACATCAGGTGTTCCAAAAGGCAGCCACCTTGGTCCCATTCTTTTTACCATTTATATAAATGACCATATCAGTTTTGTTCTAGGTTCTTCCATTCTACTCTACGCAACGTGTCAAGCTTTGCTAGTTGGTGCACTCTAAACCGACTTTTACTAAACGTTGAAAAATGCTCAGCTATCTCATTCTCCCACAAATCATTTCCGATTAATTTCAGCTACACTTTAAACGATACTCTTTTAACTCGCTCTAATAAAATTTGTGACTCAGGAGTACTATTAAACTCCGCTTTCACTTTTAATGACCACATTGACTCAATAATAATAAAAGCCAACTGTGCACTTGGCTTCTTAAAACGACGATCTAAAGAATTCAATGACTTTTTTCTGACTAAAATCCTGTTCTGCTCTTTGGTTCGTCTTATCCTAGAATATGAGTGCCTGATGTGGTCTTCGTATTATAAAGAGCACATAGATCGCATTGAGTCTGTCCAAAAGAGATTTTTAATTTTTGTTCTTAGTTCTTTCCGCTGGTCTGATCCTATTTGTTTACCTCCTTATGAAAACCGCTTGCAATTATTGACCATGGACACTCTTGAGACTCGACGTCAAAATTTCAAAGCTCTATTCGCTGTGAAGTTACCCACTGGAAACGTGAACTCTGAGTTTTTGTTATCAAAACTTAACTTTCGTGTTTGCCACGGTGAACGTAGACATCATAGAGCCTTATCCATCCCGTTTCATAAAACCAATTATGGATTGAATGAACCAACCTGCGCAATAGCCCGAAGCTTTAACTCAGCGTATCAAATATTCGACTTTAATTATACTGTTGATGTGCTCAAGTGTCGGCTTAAACG
This sequence comes from Nemotelus pantherinus, assembly GCA_963978885.1. Taxonomy (NCBI): domain Eukaryota; kingdom Metazoa; phylum Arthropoda; class Insecta; order Diptera; family Stratiomyidae; genus Nemotelus; species Nemotelus pantherinus. Next base: position 69,577,363 of record OZ022266.1, on the reverse strand, counting down.
ACCCATTAATTATCTTTCATAATTACATATGTAAATATATGTTTTTTTCTTTTGTAGTAATCATTCCGTTGATGAAATTCTCAATAAATGAATAAATATAATAAAATAAAATAAAAAGATAAATGCTCCCAATACTTGAGAAAACGATCCAGATTCTTAAATACTAAATTAGATTCTAAAGACAACATAGTACAAGCAAGCTACTTCATAGAATTGTCAGATATCAGTTTTGTTTTTCAATGTAAATCAAGTCTTTGACGAAATATTGCACCCAGAGTTTCAAAACAGGTTCTTCCATCTTACTTAATTGATCAGACATTCCAGATTCGACATAAAAGCTTCATAAATTAAAAGCTGAAGTTCCCCAAGAGAGTATTGTAAGACTTGTGCTTTATATAATATTTACTTTTGATCTTCCAATAAGTGACGCAACAGCCACATGAACTTTCGCGAATGATATCGCTATTCTATGCACCAACTCAGGCCTAGATATTGCATTCCGAATACTGACTGAATACAAATGACTTCTAGGGTGGAACATAAAAAATGACCAGATTTAAATGCGCCAACCTTACTTTCACATTGCTAAAATGACCTTAAGTTCGAATAAGCCTTAACAATATCTTAGTGCAAAAAACTCAAATACCATAGAGTGCACCTTAAAAGGAGGCTCATATTCAGACATCACTTTGAAGCTCAACCTCAGCAAATTCAATGGGATGGTCATTAGGAAATCAATACTCTTACTCGGCTCCATAGTGCTTATTTATGAATTAATTTTGAAGCTGCTTTTTACGGCTGATGATGCAATTTTGAAAAATTTACAAACCGCAGTGGAACATACATTCTTTGCAATTCTTGCTCACCATCCCAACGATTTGGCTCTTTTAGAGCACTGACGGCAACCACGAAAACTCCTACTCTGTAGAAAAGATCTAAGAATCAGATCCAACCAAAATTGCCCAGAAAGTTCAGTTTGCTGTGATTAAACCTGGATCGGAAATGAAATTTCACCAAACATGAAAGCGAAAGTTCTGAGTTCACATTGTATTATAAGCAGCGCAGAAAATATTACTGAAAATTTCCGGTATCAGAAAAAAATCCATTACCAACGTGAAAAAATCCATTACCAAGTATTTTTCACAACACAAACCAATGATTTTCAACATTCTTTCACCAATACCAATCACCATATCAGATTCTCTACAAACAAAATACAGTTTTATCTCCCTCATGCTCTTTGCATTCGAATTGTGCGTGCTTTGCATTTGCGTGCGTGCTTTCTTACACACGTGGTTTGCATTTCCCAACAAATATTGACTAGGACTTTAATAATTTATGTCCTTTACGTTCATTGTACTTCCGCATTCACACTTTCTCTGGCATCCCGCAAATCTGCCTCTTGAATCCATTTAGGATTTAAAGATCTCTGGGTTAAGCAAATTTTTGTACGTTAGCAGATTCCGACAATAAAATGTATATAATGCTTAAAGCGCGAATCTGAATCTTATCACTCTTAAGCCATACGGCTGATTATAAATAGAAAATTCAATATCTTTTCATTTCCGGAATCAAAACGAGTCTTACATTCTTCGCGGTGAAATGGATTAAGGAAGCTTCGAAAATTTGGCACTTGAAAAGGTCGAAACACGTCCGCAAAGAGATATCGAAAAAAAACAGAAGATGAACATGACAGAGTAGTGTGATAAAGGAATAGGTCATGTTGTAAAAAAGAGTATTGTTTTTCAATGAAGTAAGGTGTGCTACTTTTTGAACACAAAAGCACAAGATTTTCTGATTCTGGTATTATAAACATGTTTGCATGAATGTTTTTTTTTTCATCCACTGCTTTTAAATCAAATCGTCGAAAGCAATTTTTTTATTTATAGCGTATTCATTTAGCACACATAGCTTGAGTAGCCTAGTGGGTAGAGCACTGGCTTCTTGCGTGTGTTGTCCCTGGCTCGAATCCAGGTTTGGACGAGGGTACCCGCACCAAGCTTTGAGTTCACCTAGCTCTGATTAGGTACCTGATTTAAATCAGGGGTAAAGTGAGTCGTGGAACTAATCACTCCACACTCGTATCCACAATGATTAAAAAAATTGTAATGAAGCTCTCTACCAGCTTCAACCCCTAGACCCGTACAAGGGTTGTCGTGGGATTGCTTTTTTTACATTTAGCACTTCTGGATAGCAGTGATTTTCGTTCATAAAATTTTTGCTAATATTTTTGTTCATAAAAGAACACTTTATTGGTGTTTCGAGCCTGCCTTTCGTCAAAACAATTCATCACCTAGAATTGGGTTTATCTTGGACTGTTTCAGTGCTTAGCGAAATTTAGTAAATTTGCCATTACTTTTTTATACTTATCAGATTTTATAAATAAATAAAATTAGATAAAATTTCATCAAAATAAATTAAATAATCTATTTTCCTCTAAAGAAACAAATCAAACATTTGACATTAGTACGATAACTGCCCACGTTGGGCGCAAATATTTTTCTGTGACAAGATACATCTTTATGAAAAGTTCATAGGTGATTTATCTTTTTTAAAATTTGTTTGTGTAGGTTATCAGTTTAGGGGGTTTCAAGATTTTTTTCAATGTTTGTTGGACTCCAGAATGTGTTGTCCATTTTTTTATGTAATTTTAATATATTTATGTAATTTTAATATATCAACAGAATAGTTGCTTGTACTATTACGTGGAACTCAAATATATATCGCAATTATCAAAAATGAATAAAATCCTAATGCTTATTAGATTCATTATAGAATTGACATTGCTTTGAACAATATTCAGCAAATTCTGAGTATTATTGGAATGAAAATTCTGTCTTTTCTTCTCCTTCGCTTTGTCAACGAATCTTCTGATAAATTTCATAGCTAAGAGGCGTTTCAAAAATGAAAACGATTTCCTTTGAAGTTTTCATATTACAGGTAAATGACGGATTCGGAAAATGAAATCTATTTAAATTGGAAACGATGGAATTTATCGAGGGTGGGATCTTTTTTCATAGCTCAGTTGATTTAGTATTTGGCATTCTATTATTTTTAGATAGCTTTAAATAACTTTCAGTGAAAATGATTTTTTTTTTGGATAAGTTTCAGAGACAATGAAAGTGTATTGGTAGAATCACGAGAAACGATAATTTGTCAGCTCTGATGGCATTCGAATAAATGTAAAAAGCGAAAGATGTTGAAAATTTCATAGGAATTTATTAAATATCATTATTAATTTTTATGATGTTACTGTTCAACGGTAAAGTCAAAATACATTTCAAAACAAAGAAACATCGTAACACTGATAAACTTACATCAAACGAGGAAATAAGTTTGTTATCAAAACATGTTACAATGTCAAAGCACTTTGCATCAACTTTGCTGTAAAATACGCATTTCTACCAAATTTATCCTGAGACTACGGATTTTCGATATGTCCACTATGTCCACTAACTATAATTTACATAGATAATCAAAATGCATAAATAAAAATTGACGGCAAATCAAGGCTGCTTTCAATTGCAGTTCACTTAAAAAAGTAATTCCTTGAGAGGCAGCATCAAAAATATTGTGTGGATATAAATGAAATTCGCAGAGTTTTTTTATTTTGGCGTGAAATAGTTGTGCTAAGCTTTTGGCTGTAGTTCTAATGGAGCGTTCTCGTAACTAACCATTAACATCATTTTCGCGATTGCATATGCTGCCATAAAATTTTTCATGTAATTAGCATTCTATTATGAAAATAAGTCACATGTGTTTGAGTGGCAAGCATACGGTAGGTAGCATTACGGTAGGCAGTATAGCAACAACAACAGCAACTGAGGCAGGATTGTTGCTGTTTTCAATACCACCTACAAGGCGCAAACTGTGATTCCGACCATTACCTTATTAGAGCGAAATACCGATTTCGTATATCGAGGGGTGAAATACAGTCAAAATCACGAATTCCGAAATACGACCTAATTATTATATGCCCCATTTACAAGAAAGGAGACAAAGTACGTTGCGAAAACTACAGAGGCATCGCTTTATTATGCTCGTCCTATAAAGTGTTGTCTAAAATTATTGAACGCAAAATGAAGCCCTTCTATGATAACATCATAGGAGAGTATCAAGGTGGCTTCAGGTCTGGATGATCTACGATAGATCAAATATTCTCAGTCAAACAGGTGCTTGAAAAATTCTGGGAGTATAATATTGACGTGCACCAGGTCTTCGTAGATTTTAAGCAAGCATATGATAGTGTTAATAGAAATACACTTTACCGAATCATGCTCGACTTGGGAATTCCAACAAAACTCGTCCGCATGACCAAGGTGACAATGATGAACGCCGAATCTCAGGTCAAAGTCAACAGTGACCTAACCAACAGCTTCCACACTAACTCAGGCTTAAAGCAAGGAGATAGACTTGCCCCGATGCTATTCAACCTTGCTCTGGAACACGTCATCAGAAAAATAGCAGCTGATACGACAGGCACACTACTGTTCAAGTCCACGCAAAAAGTAGCATTCGCCGATGACGTCAACATTATGGCACGTACCATACCAGTAACAAAGGAAGCTTTCCTAAGTTAAGAAAATAAATCTACGGGTCAACGAAGATAAAACGAAACTAATGACCCAAACAAGAAAAATGGCGCGAATCAGACAAAACTTGACCTCAGAAGACTACAACATCGAAAATGTAGATAACTTCGTCTTCTTAGGAGTCCACTTTGATAATTCAGGCAGTGAAAAGGACAAAATTTTACGGCAAATAAATGCAGCAAACAAGGCGTACTATTCCATACTCCCCATAATCAAGTCTACGAACGTGCACAGGAATAATAAGCTTCGCATATACAAAACACTCATTAAACCTGTGCTTCCCTATGGAAGCGAAGCCTGGACTTTAACTACGGAGTCCGAAAAGGCTCTGGACGTATTCGAGCGCAAAGTGCTACGACGAATTTTCGGCCTCATACAAGAAGAAACAGAGTGGAGAACGCGATAAAACAATGAGTTGTACCATATATATGACGACCCACTTGTATCCACATGCATTAAATTATGAAAATTACAATGGGTCGGCCATGACGAGAGGATGGAGGCCAATAGACTATCTAAAAGAACGTTGAAAGGTAGAGCACAAGGGAAGCGTCCAGTTGGTAAACCGAGGAAACGTTGGGAAGACACGATAGACGCAGATATCATGTTAATACTGGGGTTCAATAATTGGAGAACCAGGTCGCAGGATCGAGACGATTGGCGGCGGACGTTACTGGAGGCCAAGACCCGACTTGGGCTGTCGCGCCATCGATGATGATGATGATGATCCTAACCAGCTCTTGATCGAGACGAAAAAAATAAAAGTACTTAGTATTGATTCCATTTACACTAGGTTTTTTGTGGCTTTTAAGGATTTCGCATAGTAAAAATTTCCTAGAATTTTTATTTGATTAAAAAACACTAATTATTTGATAAAAAGTAGGTCTTCCGGGAACCAATCTAGGCTTTTCTCAATTTTTCCAACATTAAGGTGTTTGTTTAATCTGTATACATTTATTGTAGTGCCTTAGAGCTCCTTGAACAGGGGGTGATCATCGAAAGGTGAAAAAAGTAGTCAAATTTTGCGGACAAGATTTTATGAGTAACGTTACAGACATTAGTCTCATCGGGGTTTCATGAAACTTCTCTCCTAAATTGAAGTACACCAGAATTTACAGTCATGCCAAAAACACACCGTTTTTCACAAAATGTAATAATATTAAAAGTAAAAAGACTATCATGAAATCCATATGACAATTTGAAAGGATATATGGAAAGAAATAAAATTAATATAAAAAACTAAACATTTTTTTTGAGGCTCGCTAAATTTTTTTGGAACAAAAGTATTTCAGTTCTATGCATGCAATATAAACAATAAAATTAAAATCAATTTTTTGAAGTATCCGACCTCCATTACTCATTGACATGCTGAAAACTATTGATACGATAATTGTCTAAGTAAAATATCTGTAATCTAAACGCAATTACAGTTGTTAATGAACTTAAATGTCATAAATCAACACAAAAAAGACACAAGAGCTCAGATGTGATTTTCGACAAATATTCTTTTTAAAAGATGTTCAAAGTAAAGTAGTCATGCATCAGCGAACAAACAGCCTGACTAAGATCAGATTACTTAGTCCTATGCAGTCAGTACGATACTATATTCTAGGATATAGTTAACTACGATCATCCAAAAAGCTTAGAGTCAAATTTTTAGGCACTTGAATATTCGATCATTACAAAACTACTACTATGACTAATAAAAAATATTTGACTGTCTTGCATATTCTATCAATTTGTCTAGGAACTATCTTAATTTTATTCAACTTTTTAAAGCTGTTTTAGTAACACTCAGCCGGAAACCAAGGAAGATTTACAGCATTTATGTAGTCATTTAATTGTCTTCGGTGTTTCAATTTTGTTTACTGGCAGTACTTAATTGAATACAGGGCTAATCAAACTAAGTTGACCCATCGTACAACACTGTAAAGTTTACAGATTTTATTTGACTCATCTGATACTTCGGCCTAAGGAGATTTATTGCCATTTTTGGTATGGAATGCACTGAAAGCGAAAATGAAAATATTGCTGCTGTACTCCAAGAACAACACATTGGCGTCGTTCTGTGCAGATAGACGTCCTTTATACCACTTATTATACGTGTTATACGTTGTTATACATGTTAATATCAAGATGTTCTCGTGCAAAAATTCAGTTGACTAAACGACTGTTGCCGACCGATAAGTTCCGTCGCTGATAGAATGTAAACTTTTTCGTTTAGTCCACTTAGCCTGGTTCATCTTGGTAAGAAAAACTTTTTTTTTAATGTGTAATCACAAAGAAAAAAAAATGAAAAACATAACTTAGTACAAATTTATTAAAATTCTTCTTTTAGTATTCATTGTATTCAGCACTCATATTTGGTATTTGATTATGAACGTCTATCGCTGAACTATACATTCAAGAAAAACTCAATTTGCCTGAAAACTCCTGTTTCCAAACTCTCATTTTTCTTTTTATTTTACCGTTGTATTCAACGTCACGATTGATTGCCAAAGAAAGTGAAATACAAACACGTTTGCAAAGTAAGCGCTAATGGCGATTATGATAATATAGAATAGGTGATGATAATAAAGATTTCCCGTTGCTTTTTATCATCATCATAAGGAGAACATTTTACTAATGCCGTCAAATCGCAGAGCTGCTATGCTTATTGTTACTTGCAATTTTTTATTATTCGGCTCAACAATGCTGGGAAGAAAACTGGGAAGAAATTGATTTCAGTTAATGACAAAAAGCGAAGAAGACTTAATTCGTAGAGAAAAAGATAAGAAAAGATAAATTTGCACAGTCATTTTCATAATTTTTACTAACGCTTGTAGTTTTACGTACTAACAATGACCTATTCTATGCTTGATGAATGAAAATGCGTTTTATTGTTAATTAAAAAAAAGTCATTTGAAGGGTAGGAGTAAATACTCATAATGGGTATATTTAAACAAGCTATGATATAAAAATTAAAATTTTAAATTAAAAAAATTAAAAAGAATATAAAAAAAATTAGTTTTCACCCTGAAATGTTCAAAATTTTAAAATTTATTTATGAGAAATATTATTTCAAAAAGAGTATTTTTCATTATTTTTAGTTATTATCAAAAACTGTGATAAATATAAATAATTACTAAAGCCAATAAAAATATATGAAAATTTTCAACAACTTTTATCATATTTAATTTTGCTAAGTATGAAATGTATTTCTTAGAATCATTTTCGTTTGTGTCTGTGTGTCTGTGTTAAAAAGTTAAAACCGCAACAGACACCAAATTATGAAAAAAATACTACTGAGTTATAGCTATTTGTCAAAATCTGTAACAAATTTTATAATTTCGAGAGAAATTAGATCTTCAACATGAACGTTTATTTTTCTCAAAGCATAAAATTATTCAATAGGATATTTCAATATCAACACTATATTTTATATTTAAGTTGCCTATTTATTTCGCAAAATAAATTAGTAAAAGTCAGTATAGTTTAAAATTTATAATCTCAAAATGACAAAAATTTGTGCACGTAATGCTTTAATAGATGTCAGATTAAATTCACTTTTGATTATTTACACACTTTTTTCTGATATGTATTTATTTATATGTTATTTATATGTTATTCCAAACTGGAATAACCGGTTCTCGTCCGATCACCGAAGTTAAGCAGTGTTGGGCACGGTTAATATTTAGATGGGAAACCGCTTGGGAACACCACGTTTCGTTGGCACGAAAAAACAAACCAGTTGTCTGGGAAGCACTTTGAAAACAAAAACTTTTTTTTTTTATAAAGAAATTTATGTGCATAGAATATGCATCAAATTTTCCAGAGAAATGCAGGAAGTCAGTGTAGTTTTACTCATTAAAATTTGACGCCCAACGTGGGCTTATTTACATATAGTATGCACTATTGCGCAAATATTTATTTTAGTTTCGGAAATTATTAATTTTACTCAGAACAGAGCTTAAGATATTATTACAGGATATCTTGAAAAATCTCTACGAGTGGGAAGCGTCAAAATATCTTATGTTAATAGCAGTATGGGGATCAATTGACAGAAGTAGATTATATAAACATTTCCATGGGAACTTGAATGCAATGTAGGAAAGGACTTCTTAAGAAATACTTAAAATCGTAACTTCTTTCCGTAATGCACACCAGAGCTAAGTATAGGTACCACCTGGTTTGTCCGATTTAAATAAATATTTATGCACATGTGGAATAAAATTATTCAATAGCATTCAAAATTTACAACTTTTACAAACTACTATCAAATTCAATGGCAACCATCAATCACCTCAAGTCTGACAAAATATTTCCAATACCTGACAAAACTCTCTCCACATGCCCATCAGCCTCCAAAAATCTAATCGACAGAAAAATGCATTTCTACACCAACGACATCAAAGTCAAAAAAATACAAACTTTTCCAATAAAAGCTCATTCGATGCTGTCCGAAACCGAAGAGTTTTTCACTAATTTGAGTACAAATCGTATATGCTGCACTTCTCGATCGCAATGATGGCCGACGAGCTACAATAATATCGACAGTTTAGGTGCCCTCGATTCAAATATTTGCGATAGATTTAAACTTTTGTACTATACACGATGCAATTCAGGAGCCTTGTCGACTACACACCTTCGATATGTATGTGTATATTGAGTGTTGCTGACTGTGAGGAGGCTGCGACCAACCTGCAAACTTTTCCTGTAAAAACTTTTTTAATGCCAAAGTTTTCGTAGATTTCACATAAATTCCCATGCAAATGGTGAAATTTTATTTTGTATGCACGTATGTATGATGAATGTGTGTAGTAGGTGAATGTTGAATAGGAATTTATTTTGGCGATACCAAAAAGGAATTGGTAAGAATGTATGAATGCATTTCATTCAAGTGGTGGAATGGTGAAAATAATGAATTATTTTTGGAATTGAATTGAAATCGATGAAGAATGGCGGTAGATATTGGAAAACTTTTGACTTTTTTGCTCACTGCATTTTCTGGTATAAATTGTATAGAAACTATAGAATATTTAAGAGATTGTATTTCCTTAGGAAAAAGATAATTTAATGTAAGTATTGGGTAAGTATTCTGAGTTGTGACACAAAAAAAAATATTTATTTTGAAATATGTATTTCCTGAAATAGAATATAGAAGATGGTTTACATACAATTTACGAAGAGTTGCTTGATTAAAAAATACCAAACTTCAATGTTTAAAGTTTTGATTGCATTTTTTCTATTTGTTCTATCAAAAAGCGAATTTAATCACAAATCATACAATCTATTCAATTACATAAGAATTCAAATAATTTATACGAAACATTCTGTGAATCGCAGCCTCAACTCTCTCCCAAACTAAACGAAAATAAGCTGATCAATGTACTAAATCAGACAGATATTTATCGACAGTTACGTGACTGAAATTTCACCTGGCCAGTGTCTGTCGCTCTCAAACCTTTTGTCTTCGGAGTTGTACTCGATCTACGTGACCACGTTTAACGATACACCTTGGCATGTGAATATTTCCTCTTTCTGTTTCGATTTTTTAAACATTAAGATTTGAAGTCTTTTTTCGGCTCCTACAAGCATTGATGCCAATACAAGATAGAATTTTCGTGCCGGAAGTAAACAACAACCTTAAAAAAAACCCTAGCGCATCAGAACCGCTAGAAACACTTATGTTCGAAGAACAGTAGAGGATTTGCGCAAATTTTGAGTGTATTGTTATATATTGTTGTTATATTTTTGTAATTGTCTTATATATTATATATTGTATGTATTGTCATATATATTGTTATATATTGTATATTCGCGATGTGAATACTTAATGCAAGCATTTATTGGTACGAAAATAACAAAAACACTTCGTGACAGCAGTCCTTTGCTAGCACTCCTATCTGCCTCACGTTGAAGTCAAACTGCTCTGCGAATTTCGTATTGATCCGATTACTGCATTGGAAGTTATAGGGATAAAAAGAAATTTAGGGTTACCATTCGCCAGAGCTTTCAAACTTTCTAGATCTTAGTATTTGGTGTGTATTTTCACTACAAGACCACTACGGTTTGAAAACTTTATGATAAAATCGCTTACTAAAGCTATGTCAAAAAATACAAAAACAATCATAGCTGGCAACCCTATCATTGTTTTTCAAACTAGATTTCTACTGAATATTGTCTACAATAATTTAAATTTGCCATATGAATTTCGTTATGATACCATGACTGTACTAGAGGCTATAGGGCAAAGAGCTTTATTCAAATAAAATAACATTATATAAACAATTTGGTGCAGTTGCACCAATTTTTGACGATTCTAAAAGCATATAGATATATAACTTAGATGCTTTGCTTTTCTATAGTCTTGTAGTGCTTTTATTTAATCGAAGTCGTTTGTCATAAGTTATGCTTACCATAGAAGGGGGATGATGCAGATGAATAAGCTAATAAACTTGGTTATAGATTCAAGTAGCAAACAATAAAATTTCCAAAACTCGGAACATTTAAATATCGGTTGCTTATTTTATTGTAAATGCTTTGCTTACAAAATACAAAATGGAAGTATCTGTTGGTGCAATATTCACGAAATTGTCTGGTGCTGACAATCATGTGCTAGCACCATAGGTGCTTCATGTTGAGTTAAATCCACCCTGTGAATTTCGTTTCGATTGAATGGCTGCGCTGTAAGTTATAGGAGTGAATATAATTTAAGGGTAAACACCGACGAAACTTTTTAAATATTTGAAAAGTAAATTTTTTTTCTAAATTGTCATTGCAGGATCATTCCCATTTCGAAATTTTATGACAACATCGCTCGATAAAGAAATGCCAATCTATTACGAAATTCATCATAGCTGGCAGCCCTTTCATGATTTTTCAACGAAATTCCTACAGAATTAGATATGCAGCAAGATCCATTTATCACATGAATTTTGTTTTGATTTCGTTACTGCATCGGAAGTTTTAGGGGAAATACCTTTATTTTCCTGATCAAATTTATAATATTTAGGAGACAAAAATTGCCATAGCTGGCGACCCTATACTAATTTTTCTAACAAAATTTCTATGAGATTTATTTTAGAACAAGGTTCATCTACTGCGCGAATTTTGTGAAAATCTGGTGGCTAAATCGGAAGCTATAGGCCAAAAACCAGTTTTTTTTTCTCAGTGATTTTTCCAAATGGCACCACCACCACAGTGTTGCCCGTATTGCAAAATCACTTCTATCAGACCTGGTCCTTGTTAATACCAATATGTCCTGTAAGTTTCATATTGATCGCATTGTCCGATCGTCAGTTCTTGTGAACAGAAGCTTTGAGTGCTGAAAATAGAGGTAATTTGATAACGGGTTGCCGTTCTTGTTTACCGCGGAATTTTGAAAATTTTGATATAAACTGGCGAACAAAAGTCCAAATCGGATCGGCCACTTCAGAGATTATCTACCTTAATCATTTGCTGATATATATATATATATATATATATATATATATATATATATATATATATATATATATATATATATATATATATATATATATATATATATATATATATATATATATATATATATATACAGGGTGTTTGGTACTAAATGAACACTATTTTAAGGAGACGTTCTTTGACATATTTTGAGTAAAAAATCGTTCTACAGGATGGGCCGGATTTCAAAACCTACGGAGTTACAGGGTGTTCAAAAAAACTTGTTCGGACCAGTACCCTGACTCACTTGAATCGTTATATCTTCAAAACTAATTATTACAACTCAAAGTTTTATACTGCGTTTATTAGACAATTAAATTACCTTTTATTTAATGTATTGCACTTGATTTTAACTGTACCGAGTTTTGAGATATTTTCTTCGAAACACAAAATTTTTTAATTTTAACCCCGAAAATTCTGTATTCCAGGTCGTTTTCCTTAGAAAACCTCATTATAATGTGCCACTTTCATTTAAATATTTTGATAAGGCATATTACTGGCTACAAAAACTGCATACATTTCAATGACTTAGATTCTACCATTTCACAAGTATTAAGCGAAAATGAATATTGCTGAAAAACTAAATATGCCATAAAGCGGCCCTCGTTGTCGATCTACACTTTTTTCATGAACTGAAAGTATTTAATAATGCTTTTTATGCTTTATTTCAAAATTTTTAATCTACAGTAAATGTTAAAAATTGCCACCTTCATTTTGAATACATGCCAAAGCTCGTTTGGCAAGCGTTCTTTTCATATTCATGTCTCTCAGCTGTTGCCTCACTTCTGTTGCAGCATCATCGATCCTGGTATTTAGTTCTTCTAAAGTGGATACTTCCATTGCGTACACAAGGTCCTTCATCCGTCAACTTCATAAAAATTCATTACAGTCAGATCAGGAGACCTCGCAGGCCAGTGTACTGGTCCATTTCTACCGATCCAGCGATTGGGATAGTTGGAATTCAACCAATCTATGACTGGTCGGCCGTAATGAGCTGGAGCACCATCGTGTTGGTAAAACATGGAAACCAATCGTTGCAGAGGAATATCTTCCAATAAGTCCTGCAGATCATGTGTTAAAAAATGCAAGTAGCTGGTACTATTTAGGGTAGGCGGGAGCCTAAAAGGCCCAATCAAATTATTGCCAATCACTCCTGCCCATAAATTTACGCTGAATCTATGCTGAAATGATGACGTTCTTGCAGTGTTTGGATTGTTCTCAGCCCACGTGTGTAAATTGTGTAAGTTTGTGATACCGTCCCTCGTAAATAAAGACTCATCCGTCCAAAGAATGCTGTTGACAAAATTTTCGTCGTCTAATTGTCTCTCAAGGAGCCAATTGCAGAATTCCATCCTTTTGGGCAAATCGATGGGTAGGAGCTCCTGAACTGGTGTGTAATGGTAAGGATATAGACGGGCTGCTTTCAAAATACTCCAAACTTTCCAGCTATACACGTTAAACCGTAACGCTAAGCGTCGAATACTGGTTGATGGGTCAGATTCCACTGCATGCAATATTTCTTCTTCGGTCCGTACAGCGGTTGCAGTTGTAGGACTTGCGTTTACTCGGCTCGTTCTGACGTTACCCGTTTCCCGAATCCTTGCGTAAAGTTGTTGAAACACTCTCCTTCCAGGAATCCGTCGATGGGGGTATCTCTGATGATACAAAGATTGCGCCGCTGCTGAATTTCCCCGGCACTCCCCATAGACGTACAAAATATCTCCATATTCTTCGTTAGTGTAGCGAGGCATTTTCCATGTATTTTCGTAAATTTTATTTACATCTTGTTAATCGAGTAATGCACTGAAACTTACAAGAATTTGAAAGTGGTTCTGTTTTTATGCGTTTTCTATTTTTTAAGTATCCCACTAATAAAGGCGAAGAACTGGACATGCTTTTACCTGTCACATCTAGGTAGGTGCATCAATTATGTTGAAACTAATTAAAATATAGTTAAGTTTATTGATACTTTAAATAGCAATGAATGGGTACTAAATTACTTTTGTACGACTAGCATATTAAACTTTGTTTTTTCAAGGAGGACCGTTTTATGACATATTTAGTTTTTAAGCGATATTTATTTTCGCTCAATACTTGCGAAATGGTAAAATCTAAGTCATTAAAATGTATGCAACTTTTGTAGCCAGTAATATGGCTTATCAAAATATTTAAATGAAAGTGGCACATTACATTGAAGTTTTCTAAGGAAAACGACCTGGAACACAGAATTTTCGGGGTTAAAATTAAAAAATGTTGTGTTTCGAAGAAAATATCTCAAAACTCGGTACAACTGCAATCAAGTGCAATACATTATATAAAAGGTAATTTAATTGTCTAATAAACGCGGTATAAAACTTCGAGTTGTGATAATAAGTTTTAAAGATATAACGATTCAAGTGAGTCAGGGTACCGGTCCGAACAAGTTTTTTTGAACACCCTGTAACTCCGTAGGTTTTGAAATTCGGCCCATCCTGTAGAACGATTTTTTACTCAAAATATGTCAAAGAACGTCTCCTTAAAATAGTGTTCATTTAGTACCAAACACCCTGTATATATATATGACGAATTTTCGGCGAAACGAGTTTAATACAAATTTTCTTCGAAAATTAGTAAAAAGTGGAAAATACTTGATCCCATTCCACTTCGCTAGTTTTTTTTCTGTGCATGTAAAGGTTCTTGTCGATACGTGTTTTGAATTTTTCAGCTCGATTCAAAGTTAAATAATATTCTGCGTAGTCAGGAAACGAAAATTATTAAAAGTTTCTTTTGCATGAGTACATTTTTGTCTATGATCAAGAATCAACTAACATAGTAATAACATAAGATGTGAAGTTATGTTTTTATTCTAAAAGCTTTTCCACTAATTTTTTTAAATTTTAATAATTCAAATAATAATCTTCAGTTTCACTTAATTTAAAATATATAATCTAAGATATTTTCAGGGATTTAATTTTCCATGCTCACTTAATTTTTATTGCTACAATTTTTTATCTGCAGTGAATAAACTAGCTCTGTCTGGAGTTTAAATCCAATGAACCTAATATGAGCCCATGTTTCTATATGAGCTCACATATTATTTGCAATTATTATTATTTATTATATATTATTTCAATTGTCCATTTTCAACTTAACTAAAAATGTGTGTAAATTCACAAAAGCTTATACTTAAGAGCAACACTATCTTGTTTAATTTTATTTTTTGTAAATTAAAGCGATGGCGTGACACCGCAAATCGGAAACAAAATTAAATCGCTCACGTGGGTACAATCAAATCACTAGAACTAAGTGAATTTTAGTAATGCTTGATTAAATGCCAATATTTAAAAAAATCAAGGGCACAAAAGCCGCTAGACACACTTATGATCAAAGAAAAGTAGGCGAATCGTGCAGATTTTCAGCGCATTATCCACCACACGTGCTTTTTGGCACGATGACATCATCAATGATGACTTCATCGAAAGACATAGGGATAGAAAAATGTTTAGGGCTGCCATCCAAAAGATTCCAGTAATTGCAAAATGTAAATATTGGTAATTTATTTTCATTGTAGATGTTTTCCTTATGAATATCTAATGGTAGTATCTGTTGGTATAGAAACAACAAAAATACATGGTGCTGGCAATCCTTAATTAGCATTTAAGCCAAAAGTAAGCCACATTTTTTTCACAATGCTAACTCGCTCTGCGAAATTCGTTTCAATGCAATGACTGCACTGGAAGTTATAAAGCAAAAAGCTTCCTTTTCTACGTGAATTTTCAAAAATTACCATAGCTGATAGTTTCAACTTGATTTTCTAATCGAATTTTTATCAAATGTGGTTTGGAGTAATTTGTGAATTTTGTCAAAATTTGGTTACTAAATAAGAATTTATAATTCCAAATCGTCTGAACTCAAATTACGCTTATACTTAACACCAAGTAATACAAAATTTAAAGAAAGAAAATAAAATAAAACACAACCAAAACTTACTCGAAATTTTAAATCTTAAATGGTGCTGAAGAAGATGCAGATGAAATACAAAGCGTTCAGTTCCTTTAGGCAAGAGTCGAATATAATGAAAAATAATATAATAAAATAAGATAAAAAAACATGAATTGTCAATTTATGATGAGAGACTCATAAATGTAACTAAGATATAAAAGACCGTAGATGAAGAAAAATAGCAAAACCAATATTGAAAACAGAATGCAACGGGTTCAACAGTTTTATTATTATTATTTTAACGGGTTCAACAGTTTTTCAATAGAAAATAGCCAAGATTATACTTTTTTCGAAAACGCTGTCTTTTTGGACTCGCCTCTTATAGTTGATGGCAAAAGGTTAAATAGACGAGGAGCAACAATGCTGTAAAAGCGACTAAAGTACAACTAATTGCAAATGGGAACTACCACTAAATCTCTAATGTTTACCCGTAGATTAGCTGGAACATAAACTATTGGTGTTTGATAACCTGATTTCTCGAAGAAAATTATTAATTAATAAAATTATTCCTAGTGCTTGAAATAAATTAAAACTTGGCATTCTGCGGTGAACTTTCAAAATAATTCGAACGACATGTTTTCGTTTTACAATCAATTGTTCCAGTTTATTAAAATTGTGCCTCCCCAGCAGCTTAATCCATATTGTAGTTTAGACAAAAACAGACCGTTGTAAACTAAAAAAGAGGGACAATATAGGCTTAAGTGATACAATTGTCTGACCAAATTGTTAAAATATGCTTTCAAATACAAGGTGTGATCGCTCCAATTTAATTTGGTGTCAATTAATGCTCCCAGATATTTAAAACTATCTTTTAAACTAACTCTTTCAATAACAATTCAATAACTAACTCTTTCAATACTAACTCTTTCAATATCAAAGCAGTATGGAAAACAGCTCGCATTTTGGTTAGAAGAATAAAAAACCTGGTCTTCAGCTCTCATTGGTTAAAAAAGTTATTTTAAGCAGGCTGGGACGTGAAAAGTCATGTTCAAATCAACACAAACTGATCTTACTAGGTTGAATATCATATGTTTTGTCTTGTCACTAAGCCTTAGTTTATGAACACTGAACCAATATCTTAAAATTTCAAGGTCTTGGCTCATTTTGACATATGTTTCAAAGTAATTGAAACTAGAATAGGACAGGACAGCGTCATCTGCAAAAGATGTGATTCTCCCATTTAAGTTTTCAGAAAACAGTGAATTTATAAAAATCAGAAAAAAGACTGGAGACAGGATCGAGCCTTGAGGAACTCCAATATTTAGAGGCGTTGCAGAACTCAAGACGTGATTTATATTAACTTTCTGCTTACGATTGCAAAGAAAGAAATGAAACTAATCCAAAATATTATCTCTTATTCTTGTAGGATGGAAC
This sequence comes from Nemotelus pantherinus, assembly GCA_963978885.1. Lineage (NCBI taxonomy): Eukaryota > Metazoa > Arthropoda > Insecta > Diptera > Stratiomyidae > Nemotelus > Nemotelus pantherinus. Next base: position 69,559,952 of record OZ022266.1, on the reverse strand, counting down.
GATTGACCTAATCGAAAGCTTTAGTGATGTATATAAATAATGTTGCGGGAACTTTGGACTCGTTTATTGCATTTAAATTTTGTGACAGAATTTTCCTGACATAAAACCAAACTGACAGTCGTTAAAGAGCTTAATTTTATTTAAAAACGTCACGATCCTGCATTTGACACCTTTCGCAATATGTGGTTAAAAAAACAGATAGCAGAGAGATGAGTCTATAGTTGCCTGAGCTAGTTTTATCGCCTTTTTCATGTAAAGATACTACAACCGCCATTTGTATTAAAATTAAATAAGAAACACAGAATATCTGAAATTTTAATTCAATAAGAAGCACAGATTATCCGAAATTTGAATAACAATTTGTTTTAAAATTTTGCTGAAGATTCTATCATAAGAAGATGAAACTGACGACTTTAGGGATATAATAATTATGTAGATTTCCGAAGATGGAATATCCTCAAAAAATAGGTTACTCGACGAGAAGAATTTCCGGCTGGAGATAACATTAGAAGAAGTTTTAAGAAGGACTTAAAACTTCACAGCTGCCGAAATTGAAATTATTTGCAACAGACGGAAAGTAATCGTTAACAAAATTTGCAGCATCTAGAGGATCAGAAACAATGGAATCATTAACAATTATGCTGGATATATTGTCTTCTTTGTTTTTACTTAGAATTTCATACACGATTTCCCATTCTTTTTTTACATTCCCTAAAATGGAGGCAAGTCTGTTGTTGAAATAATTTGCTTTACAAGCAGTGACATCAAGATTGATCTCGCGACAAAGTTTTTGTGGGTGTTTTTTTACTTAAGAGCTTAGTAGGTTTGTTTTCTTGATTTCTTAAGAAGCATAAAATTTATCCATGGCTTAGGGGTTTAAATTTATTAGAACAACTGCTACAGCTACAATTTGAAATGTGACGCTCTAGGATGGAAAGAAAGCGGTCAAAGGTAGTAGACGGATTATCAGCCAAATATACTCGCACTTCCTCCCATATCTCATGATGTTTTCAGAGGCTGGAAGTTAATGTTTTGACATGGAATGTAATTATGTCCAACCCGTTCATTTCTCTAACAAGTTAGCTGAATAAAAATAAAAATATGATAGGATGTGTAATATGCAGATTATATACCGCGGCTTTGTTGAAAATAGTGTTGTTTTTAGGCAGCCTCAGATAAATATGGTCTAGACAAAATTTTGAATCATTCACGAGTGTGTTCAGTAATTAAAGATTCGAAACCGTATGTTGCTGGTGTGCGATAAAGCTTCCGAAGTATTAAGTAAAATATTGATATTGAAATCTCCTTGGAGTATTACATTTTTACTAGTCATTGATTCCAGAAAATTCGAAAACTCATCGGTAAAAACACCAGAGCTATATTTACATTTATTTAACCAGAAATTACACAGTTTAGTGATATTAAATCGCATGAGGTTAATCTGAAATAGTGAATATCGCACTTTAAGTCATTCTTAAAAAATACAGCTACGCCTCCAGCAAAGTACGAATCATTACACGTAGCGAGAAATTATAGCCAGCGATATGAAAGTCAGATATTTCGGTGTTGTATATCCAAATTTCAGATAAAAAGAATAGATCAGGAATATGATCCAAACTAGTGTTATGCGACACCAAATGGTCAAATTTTTTTTCGGAAGTTTGTAATATTTTGATGAACAACTGAGAAGTTTGCGTTGATATCACCGTATGGGTACCCAACAAAAAAGCAGTTGAAAGAGTCAGAGTCAGAAAACGAAGAAGAACTGGCAGAATCAAATAATGACATAGTGAATGTATGTTTAAATATTTAAAATATCTTGACGACTCCTCACTATAATTGAAAAATCTCCTTCCTTTTTCCTGACTAGAATGGTTGAATCCTTAGCCCAAACAAATATGCATCTGTTTTTTTGCTTTAGTAGTTTCGCCTTTTTTAACAGCGATCTGTTATATCCAGTCAATGAATCGTTTATATAAACGGAGTTTTTTTTTGACTATCACCAAAAATATCAACTTTTAGTTTGATTTTCTCAGACCGCATCTTGTTGATTATCTTAGTTTTAGAAGAATACGATGAAAAGTCAACACAAACCACCTTCAACAAATCGGTATGGTTGGTTTTTTTAACGAAGCAGCTTTGTATCTCATCTGCGCTCACCTCAATTCCAACCCCAACGGTAAAGAGTTTAGAAATGTTATCGTTAGCCGTTGAGCCGCGATCAATAGCGACAAGAAAAGAATAGCAATGCTATAATGTGTATCTTGTGGAATTTTTTAGACGCATCAGCCCCCAATGGATCTGAGAAATTCCACCCATCGAGAAAAATAAATTATTCCAAAGTAATTAGAAAAATTTTTTTGGTTTTTAATGGGTAAGTGTAGTTACGATTTTAGTCACGGTTGGAATGTTGGGACATTTTTCTTTTCTCTTTGATTTTTAACTGCAGCTGTGGAGAATAAACGAGTGATATTGGACGATTAAGACGAAGATTTTTCAAATAAAAACGGAATTATTTTTTGCATCTAGCTAGATTTTGAGGTTTTTCGTTAGTATACGAGGTGTGATCTAAAGTAGTGATAATTGGTTATTTCCAGTTTAAAAAATTTTTTTATTATCTTATATACCCAGTAAGCCAGCATAAAAAAATATAAATCAGCCACAATTTCAGAAAGGTACATTCATTTGGATACAAACCGTCGAACAGAGAACATCAATATGGAGAAAAACGAAATTAGAGCTGCCATTAAGTAACGGTGTTTGATAAAATATCTTCCCCAAACATAGACAGCAATTCGGTGAAAACATAAAGGTACGCTGCTCCTTCATATATTACGGTAACACGCTGGGCCAAGCAGTTCAAGCTGGCAAGAGCATTCCCTGAAGACGAAAAGCTCGAAGGAGGTCCATCCACGTCCCTCACTGAAAACAACGTGAAAAAAACTCTAGCGCACCTGAACCGCTAGAAACACTAATGTGCGAAGAACAGTAGAAGAATCGTGCAGGTTTTGAGTGCATATTCCACCACATGAGCTGCTTATTACGGCCAAACTGTTTCAAATGCCACGTTTTACTTTGGTCTCAAGAATGCATTATAACTCATATGGTGGAAAGTCTCAGATATTACCACTAAAATGAATTTCAACGTTTATGAGAGCAAAACACTTGTTAATTATATTCGTTATCAGTTGCTTATTTCACAAAATTTTGAAAGCAGCATCTCATATAACATCAATGAAGAAAATGCTCAGTACCTGCAGCACTGTAACTGAAGTTGGTGTTTGGGGCTGCGATCCGAAAAATTTGCAGAACTTTGGGAATTGTAACATCGGTTATTTATTTGCATTGTAAATGTTTCCGGTATAATTTTATTGATACAAAAGTAGCACAACCGACTCGTGCTGACAACTTTTCGCCAGTATCAAAGCCAAGAATATATCACATCGGCTGCACGTTATATTACATTCGAAGTTATAGGAGTATGAAGAAATTTAGGGTTACCTGCAGAGAGTTTTTTCAAATAATCGAAAGCTTAATATTTGCTGTTTATTGGCACTACAATATCATTACCAATTGAAAATTCTACGATTAAACCGCTTAATAAAGATATTGCAAACAAACACAAAACCAACAATAGCTGGCAACCCTATTGTGGCTTTTCTACGAAATTTGGCCTGAATAATGTTTATAATAGGTTCCATTAATTGTATGAAATTCGTATTGATTTCATGACTGCAGTGGAAGTTATAGGGCAAAAAGTTTTATTTTCCTGAGCGAATTTTCAAAACCAAAGACACAAAAATTATCATAGCTGGCAGCACCAATCGAATTTTTCAACCAAATTTCTATCAAACAGAGTCTAGAGTAAGGTTCAGTTACTGTGTCAATTTCATGAAAATCTGGTAACTTATTCACATTTCATAGGGCAAAAAGCAGTTTATTTTCTTTGCAACTTTTCAAGATGGCACTACTGGCACCGAGTGTCCCACAATACAAAATCGCTTCTATCAGACCTGGTCCTACTTAAGTCCAATGCATTCTGTGAATTTCAGCTGTATCTGATTATTGGTTCGTGAGTTCCCGTGAGCAGAATCTTTTGATGCTAAAAATATAGGTTAACTGGGAAAGGGTTACCGTTCTTGTCCGACATGAAATTTCCAAAGTTTTACTTTGAACGTGTAGATAAAGCATAAGATTTGTATACAGATTGGTTTTATTGTAAGAAACGGACATTTTTAGGATATTCGATGGTTTGAATGTTTTCACTTCCAAATTTTTATTTTTTCAAATTGAAGACACCAAAATTATCATAGCTGGCAGATCCAACCGAGATTTTCGGCCAAATTTCTACCAAATGTGGTTTGTAGTAAGCTTCAGCTACTGTGTGAAAATTGAACTATTCAATTAGAATTTATAGGGCTAAAAGCAATTATCTTTTTTAGTGATTTTTCAAGATGGCACCACTGGCACAGAATCGCCCGCATTTCAAAATCACTTCTATCAGAACTGATCCTATTTAAGACCAATACATTCTGCAAATTTCAATTAGTTCTGCTTATCGGATCGTGAGTTTCCGTGAACAGAAGTTTTTGATGCTAAAAATATAGGTAAATTGGGCAAGGTTTAACAGGCGTTCCCGTTATACCATATCAAATTTTATTGTTTGTCTATGTAAATATAGCACAAATTTTACATATAAAAGGCTTGTTTTTGAAGAAACGGCATTTTTTCAAGAGAAACGATGATTTAGAGATTTTCACTTTCAGTACCTGCCCTAGCTACAGGGCTGCTAGCACGCTCATTAAAACCTACACAAATCTACAACTAAATAATGACAATATGTTCTGAAAATTTCGTAATGATTGAATAGCTCTGTCCAAAGTTATCGCAATTTAAAAATTTTCAAATTTTCCCGTTCTCTTTTTAGGCACCCAGCGCACACATGGGGTTAAAAAATTCCAAAACATTATCCGATTCACGTGTAAAACACGTTCGAAATTTATTTCGTCAACTTTATTTTTGCACAAATCATTTGTGTACGGAATAATAGGTATATTAAAAATATCACTAAAATGGCCGCCGGCGCCAAAGGGTTAAAAATTATTAACTTTTCGTGAGACCTGGCACTATTCTGCATATACACCAATGTGTTCTGAAAATTTCAGTTCAATCAGATGGCGCGTTCCTGAGATTTTTTCACTGAAATTTTTTGATGATATATATATATATATATATATATAAATATATATATATATATATATATATATATATATATATATATATATATATATATATATATATATATATATATATATATATATATATATATATATAGAATTATGAATTTTTGGCCAAAGTGATTTTAATACTAATGTTCTTCTTCGAACATTAGTAAAAAGTCGAAGATGTCGTGTTGACAGATCAAAGAGTGACCATCAAATATGTAGCTGGGGTCACAGAGATCTCGCATGGCAGTGTTCAAAGAATCGTTGCCAACGAATCAAATATAAAGAAGGTTTCTGAAAATTTTGAAAGCTTTTTTATAGTCATTGTTTATATCTCGTCAATTTTCATCTCGCATACTTGAGTAGAAAGTTGGCAAACGAAAGTTTACTAAATTAAAAATATCTTAATTTGAATGAAGCACAGAAAATTTGAAAAACCCATCTTTTGTAGAAATGTGGAAATCAATATTGAAAAATGTACTCTCCATATATCTTCAGTACAGGAAACGCTGAAATGTAGATAGAACCTTTATCCTTAGAAGGGCAGTACTGTGTATATACGAGTACATCTACATTTTCCTAAAACTTACAGTATAGTATGCTCACGCATTCTAATCTGATTGAATCTGTTTGCTAAATATGTAAATTGATAATAAAATCAAAACCAACTATCCTCTTTCAAAACTATAAGTCAAATCAAAATTTGATCTTCCCTTACATCCGATTCTTACACTATTACTCATTTACAGTTTCCTTATGAAAACTTTGAACTTAATCTTGGCTTATTAAATGCTTTCATTGAATTTGTGAACCAAATAATTCGATTTCCTGAATAAGCTCATTACTCTCCCAACCAACTCGAACGTGTAGAGATGTTTGAAGTTCACTGCTATTTGAAATTCGTCCTTACAGACACATGGGTAAATTACTTCATCTAGGAGAGAAGCTTTGCTAGACGCTCTTTATGTATTTCAATGAGTGATTCCTGCCGTTTTTGATGCACATATAAATTTCGAGTATGTATTGGATAAATCAATAGAAATGTGACTGTTAATGCAGATATGCTCGTAAATCTTTGGCTACGAAATTATGTTCACACACAGATAGTGACGTAATTTTGTTTGTCTTTGAAAGGATAGCTGCGCATATATATTTATGGACGTTTTAGGTAATCATGTTTGTAGTCATCAATTAGTAATAATACTTCGGGACTCAAAGTATTTACATAATTTATTCTATAAGACCTTTGTTCCTCAAATAATAAACAATGATGCTTTGATCTAATTAATAGTTAATTAGTTACTTTTTAATTCTAAATGAAATTAAATATTATTAGAAAGAAAAAGAATTAAAAAATTTTTCTACTAACTAGCTTTTAAAACAATTGCCACTAGACTTGAATTTTCGGATAAATTTTCGTAAATAAAATTCAGAATCCAAAAAAGTATCCATATTAAAAAACTGAGTATATTTCCGTTTCTAGATTAATCTTTTATTTATTCGTCTTCTAAATTTTTTGTTACAAGCAAAACTTTATTTACCTGATCTTTTATTTTTTAGTTCGTAGGTTGGGCATAAAAGATGTTTCTCTAATACATATCGATTTTTTGCACCCACATTGGGTACTGAAAATAGTAGAATTTAAGGTCACGTAAACATTATTTAATTTAGTATTTCCTAAGAGTCAATAGGATAAAAAAAACGGATAAAAATACTACTAAAAGGGAACGCCACTTCACACTTTTGATATTCTTAGTTTTTACCGTATTGTATAATTAACTCTTTCCACATGCAACGGTGACGAAACTCATTTTTCAATCCAATTATCGTCAAAACTAGCCCAAATATTATTCGAATTATCATTGTAACTGCAATCATCATTACAGCCAAAATGAGAATCATAATCGATATACCATAGCTCTTGTCTCATATATTACAGCCATTATCCGATAATCGAAGTAATTATCGAGCTCAAATCAGATGACTCTAGGCGTTGGCGCATCGAAACCAGTAAAACTGAAAAATAGAAACTGTCTGGTTCATTCCCGTATACATCACCAACAGAATAATTCTGACAAATTAAAATACATAATATATAATTGCAATTAAAATACCTGGTTCATAGTTTTACGGAAATACTAATAGTGAGGTGGTGATTTATGCCAGTTGTCATTCGATCGGAATACAATCAAAATTGCAATTGGCTTTTGGAGATAGCAAGATTTAAAAAGAATAGCAGAAGCGATGGCGATAAAAGCTGAAAGAAGGTTTTTGAAAGTGAAGTAAACTTTATAAAAAAGGCTGAGCTTCGTGATGGAACATAAAAGGTTTTGTTACTTTGATATTACAGCAACTGCTTGGCAGAATTGTTCAAATTGCCACTAGAAAAATGAAATGTATCAATTGAACGCTGCCACTCAAAATACTAAGGGAATGTAAATAAATAATATTCATACCTGTAGTAAATCAAATCAAAGCAGTTTTAAAAGTTGTGAATGGATTTATATTAAAATCGACAATTTTTTTCAAGTACCAGGATATTCTACAGACAAAAATGTGCCGACGTTTTGCAAGCATAGTAATATGTTTATAAAAATGATAATATTTTCTTGATGATGCTCTATACATTTCTTATGAATCATATTTCATTAGATTTTTCATCAGTCGTCGGAATTATTGGTCCACCGAACTTAATGAGCATGTATTCTAAAAAACATTCAAAGTTTCATATGCGGGTTCATCTAGTCTTAAAAGGGACCCAGATGTGATATTTGTTTTCTAGAGTCGTATTTTGTAGCCATTAAACATCATAGGAGACGGCATATTTTCTTCAGGTAGTGGAATGGATTTAGTCTAGTTTCACCATAGCGATTGTTGAAAAACCATGATTATTCAGTTTTCGAAGGTCTCTAGCATAATATTAGGTTTTCACGCTACAGGCTCAACAGTTTTGCACTTCACCAGATGAGCTGGGCCTAATGAAACCATAAAACGATCATTACATTTTCCATCACTTGGAAGTTGCCAAGCCTAAATCGGCAAAAATGGAGATTGCTTCAAAATACATTTGTCTAGTCACATGCGTGCCGAAGATTTTAAAGAAAATCTAGGATAAAATACCTGAAAATACTAATTGTAAAACAAAAATTGGAGACTAAAAACGGTATATCACAAGCTGTTGAATTAGCAGCAATTGTTTGAATGTTAATTTATAAAAAACTTTGTCTACTTGTAGAGTTCACTTACATTTTTATTATAAACTAGTGCTTCACTCAACAAAGCTATATTATGTGGCGACGAAAAATCACGCTATGGATGCTGGAACTCTCCGCAAATATTAACTATCAAAAATTCTCTTCCAGGATTTGCATAAAGTTTTCGAAGTGATATCCCAAGAATAAGTCCCATTTACACCAATACGACATCAGTGTATACTGCCATTTGGCGAAATTCTACAGCTTTGCAACGATGAGCTTCGGTTCAACTGCAAGGCTTTCTCGTGAATTCCGCTGGTACCTACATACAGGGTGGAGTGCCACAGACAGATGGATTGCAAAATTGAATAAATCACAAACGACTGAACATTTTTCAGGTTTTTTATTTTTCCTCTATTTTATAACAATGGAAATTTAAATTTACAAAGTTTTAAATAGTGTATCACTTAAATTTTCTGAAGTTTTCGTGCATTCTTTGAAGCATTCTGACAGGAATTTCTGCGATATTGGTCCGGATATTGTTCTTGAGGGCTTCCAGGGTCCTAGGGCGGTCAATGTAAACTTTAAATTTGAGGCTGGTGACTAAGTGGGGACACAACACAAACCTCCCATCCAGCGTTGCCAGAAAAAAATACAGAGAATCTTGGAAAATTTTTCCAAAAATCTGGAACAATCTTGGGATTTTAATTTCAATGAAAAACGTAACTTAGTTTCAGTAAAAACGGTATCATTTTAATAAAAACCATTTGTTTCAGCAAAAAAAAAAACAATGCAAGACAAAAAAATAATTCATAACAGCAATTTTCTGCGTACTATGATTATGCCTTAATATATATTTACCGAAAATAATTTTGATTTAAGGGGTTAGTCCACTGTTTAACTGCTCAAAATGAACTTTTTTTGAAAAACTTTGAAAAAATTATTAGAAAACAAAATAGCGGCCGCCCCAATGGATCGCCGCAGCACCGCCGAAAAAAAAGCAAATTGCGGCTTGTAAATTCCTGGACTGCCATTTTTTGTTTTCACATCCGCTACTCTGACCTTTCCATCACTGCCTGGATAGGTTTTTATAATTCTCCCAAGTGGCCATTGCAAGGGTGCAACGTTATCTTCTTTTATAATGACCATCATTCCTTCCCTTGCGTTAGAAGACTGTTCCTTCCATTTGTTCCGATACTGTAGCTCGTTCAGATATTCTTTTGACCATCGTAGCCAAAACTCATTCTTTAACTGTTTTACTAACCTCCATCTGGTTAAAAGAGATGAAGAAGATGCTGCCCGTGTGCTACCTGGGTGTGCGGTTAACGGTTCGCCAATTATAAAATGACCCGGTGTAAGCGCTGTTAGATCATTTGGGTCAGATGACATTGGAATAATTGGCCTTGAATTCAGAATAGCTTCGATTTGTACGACCACTGTTTCAAGCTCCTCATATGTTAATGACATTGCTCCAATGCCCCTCACCAGTAGATATTTCGCCGATTTAACTGCCGCCTCCCATAATCCTCCGAAATGAGGAGCCTTCGGGGGTATGAAGTGGAATTCAATGCCTTTGTTAGCGCATGAGTTTTTAATGTCACCCTGTGCCTGAGAACTGTAGATACTTTTTTTTATTTCTTCTAATTCGTTATGGGCACCCACGAAATTTGTTGCGTTGTCACAATACAGATTTTGGCAGCGTCCTCTTCTTGCAATGAAACGATTTAAGGCTCCAATAAATGCACCCGTTGTTAAGTCACTGACCAGCTCCAAATGTACTGCCTTTGTGGCGAAGCAGCAGAAAACTGCAATATATGCCTTACATGGTCTTTTGCCCCGAATTTTATAGTGAATCCAAATGGGTCCACAGAAATCAACTCCCGCGTTAAAAAATGGTCTTGCGGAACGAACCCGGTCATGAGGTAAATTACCCATAATTTGTTTAAACATCTTTGGTCGAGCCCTTGTACAGCGAATACATTGCTGAACAATAGATCTAGCCATCACTTTTCCCTTAATTGGCCAAAATCGTTGTCTTGTGTTATAGAGTAACGACTGTGATGCGCAATGCAAATGTTCTTCATGGATTTTTACCATTAGCATTTTTACGATTGGATCGTTATATGGCAACAGCATTGGATATTTTGCATCGTACGGTAGACTGGCTTCTTTTATCCGACCTCCAACCCTAATGATACCCTTGTCATCAAGAAATGGTGTTAGTCCTTTTATTGAACTGTCTACTAGCTGGCGTTCTGTTTTAAGAAGATGGATCTCTTCGGTGAAATCACTTCTTTGCACTGCTTTCACTATTGTCTGAAGAGCATGTTCTAATTCTTCTGTTGTTAAGTGGACCTTCACTAATGAACCACCTGGTGGTATGCATACCTTTGATTTTTTGCCGCGGAGACTATTTATAAATCTGAGGATATATCCAACAATGGGTTGTAATTTCTTGAATGAATTCCCGTGGTTTATTTGGTATATATCGGTGAAGTCATCAACTATTGTAGACAGTACGTGTTTTGTTCGTTTTAACTCTAGTTGGTCGGTATTCTCGGGTCTCGTGTGTCTATTTTCTGGCCAACTGGATTCTTCCCCATATAAGAAGTATGGACCATAGAACCATAGTGAGTTGTTGCAGAGCTCTGATGGTTCGATTCCTCTTGACAATAAGTCAGCTGGATTGTGTTTGCTAGCTACGTGTCTCCATTGTGACCTAACTGTAAGCTCTTGGATTTTACTGATACGATGAGCGATAAAGATTTCGAAATCACAAGGTTCTGAGTTTATCCAATGTAATACGATATTTGAGTCTGTCCAGAGGTATGTTGTTTGATTTGAATACTCAAGATCTTTGTGAATTCTGCTCGTCAACTTTGCTCCTATTTCTGCAGCACATAGTTCTAATCGTGGTATCGTTAAAGTTTTCAATGGAGCCACCCGCGACTTTGAGCACAGCAATTGAACTGAAATTGTCCCATCCTCATTTTTAGTTCGAATGTAGGCAGCTGTCCCATACGCCTTTTCCGAGGCATCTGTAAAAATGTGTAATTGCATACTTCTCGACTTTTTGTGGTTTGCAATATGTCTTGGGATTTTGATCTTGTTTAGTTCATTTAAACTCGTTCGGAATGAGTCCCAGCGTGCTTGTAAATATTCTGGCAATGCCTCATCCCACGAAAGCTCCAGCCTCCATAGCTGTTGTACGAATAATTTTGCTTTAACCAATACGGGTGCTACCAATCCTAAAGGGTCGAACGTACGTGCGAGATCTGAACTTACGTGTCTCTTCGTAATTCTTGCCTGGTTTGAGAATTTTGATGTTTTGATACTAAATTGATCAGATTTTGGTAGCCACATGATACCCAGAGTTTTAATGTAGTTGTTGGCGTTGTTATCCAGGTCCAGGTTAACTTCTATATCCGCGGGAGGTATTCCAGAGAGTAACTGCAGATGATTTGCACACCACTTGCGCAGTTTGAAGCCTGCTGAATTTAATAATTGTGTGAGTTCTCGTTGAATATCAATTGCGGTCAGTAGACTGTCAGATCCAACCAAACCATCATCCATATAGAATTCTTTTTCTAAAGCTTTTGCGCCTAATGGGAATGTATTTCGCTTTTTTGTGGCTAATGTCTGTAAACATTTGGTCGCTAAATACGGCGCTGATCGTGTTCCATATGTTACAGTCGTTAGCTTAAAGAATTTTAATTTATCTTCGGGGTTTTCTCTCCAAATGATTATTTGATATCGTTCATCTTCTGGATGTATTTGGATCTGTCTATACATCTTCTCTATGTCGGTTGTAAATACAAACCTTGACATTCTGAATCGTAACAATATTGTCCTCAATTCACTTTGGACTACTGGGCCATTGTACGTGATATCGTTGAGAGATATTCCGTTTGATGTTTTGGCGGACGCATCGAATACTACTCTCAGTTTGGTGGTGCTGCTTTCCGGGCGAAGAATATAGTGGTGTGGAATAATATAATGTGGGTTGGGTATCTTGTTTTTAGCAATTTCATTCATATGCCCCAGCGCTTCATATTCCCTCATGAAATCAATGTACATTTTCCTCACAATTTCATTTTTTTAAGCCTTTTCTCGAGTGATGTGAATCGATTCTTTGCCATGTTCATTGATTCTCCTAAACTTTCGGTTTGATCTTTGAATGGTATCTTGACCATAAAGCGCCCATCACTGTTACAGTGTACATGCTCTGCAAAAAATTTCTCACATTTTTCTTCATCCTTACTTATTTGATATGGACTTGCTGTTGATGTTTCGTCTAATTTCCAAAATTTTGTGAGAAGTTTATCTAATTGCTCTTCGTCTGCACTAAATATTCCACAGGTTGATAAATCTGTGTCGTCGTTCTCAATTTTGCCACAGCATATCCATCCAAATACTGTGTTCTGTAGTATTGGTAGGTTATTTGCAATTTCTATTTTTTCCGCTAATAAAAGACCATTGTAAAATTCCGCTCCGATCAGAACGTCAATTTGACCTGTTTGCTGGAATTTTGGATCTGCTAAAATAACGTCGTTTGGAATTGCCCAGTTTTGAATATCTACTTGATGTGTTGGCTGTGCAGCTATAATTTGTGGTAACACAAATGCTCTGAAGGGCGCTTCAAACTTATTGACCCGTGATTCAATTTTTGTTCTAACGGAGTATTGAGTATAGTGTTTACTCTTACCAATTCCTTGTATACACGTTGATGATGGCTCAAAATGGAGTTGTAACTGCTTTGCTAGTTTTTCGGTGATTAAGTTGAGCTGTGACCCTGAATCCAATACAGCTCTGCATTCAATCATTTTTCCATTCGCTGCTTTTATTTTAATTCTTGCTGTTCCCAATAAAACATATGACTCTCCTTGTGGCCTTGAAGACAGCAATGTTATGGGCTGTGTGGTTACTGATTGTGTGGTTACTTTTGGACCGGAATTTTCTTTAATACGTATTTCTTTTGTTTCTATGAACAATGTGTTCGAAACTTAAATGTTAGGTTCTAGCATTCGCAAGATATTCTTTTAAGGTGTCTCGGATTGCAAATGAATCTCTGGGAGCATTGAACCTTCTGAAAAACCTGCATGTTTCCAAGGATCAAACTTCCTTCCGCCATAATCCTTCAACTCTAGTGTCATCGTTAAAACGGTCGACGTATTACAGCTTTAGCAATTGTTTCCGCGTTGTGTGGGAAGCAATTTACAGTATTTAGCAATACTCTCTATCGCATCGTCATTATCCCAAATGTGTTTTCGATTTTAACACGAGCTTTGGATAAAGTATTGTTGAAAGCAATTTCATTCTCTGATAGAGGCGTTAGAGGTGGTCTCATTATGTTTGTTTTCAATGGAAACGCCGCATCACCCACAAAGAAAAACGGTGCCTTAACATTGGAGCTGGGCAAGTTCTCATATTCAGGTAAATAAATAGTTTTCTCCAATATTGCTTTCCCAAATGAGGACTCTTTAAAAACACCACCATCACTCTGTCCTCCAAATGCGCCAATATCAACAGCGGTAAAACAGTAATTGCTGTCGCAAGCAGCTAACAAAACAATACTATGATATTTCTTATAATTATAGTATACTGATCCGGCATTTGGAGGACACTTTATTGCAATATGTTTCCCATTTATTGCACCCACACAATTCGGTAGTCCAGTCATTGAATTAAAATCCGTCGCTATCCTCCGCCACTCCGATTTGTTAGGTGCTCCAGGATATAACCCATGCAGTTCTTCCCAAATAGCTTCGCAAGTTTCCAAAACAATTTTACGAGCTATGGATGCTCCTATTCTGGACATCCATGCTATTGTTTGAAAATTTGCACCTTGAGAAAGAAACCTGAAAATTGGGAATTAAAAATTAAACCTGTCCCTTTAAATAGTTCCATAAGTACTTACATCAAAGTAATTACAAGGCAGCATTCTGCTGAAATAGATTTCCATGGAGAATGTCTCGTCAACTTGTTTTGCAACAAGTTCAACATCAGATTAAACTGCACAAAACCCATCCGAGTAAATTTCCTAAACTCAATGTTATTTTCCTGTTTGAGTATTTGAAAAATTTTCGTGCAAAATCCATGCTGCTTTTCGCAATTATAGCTTCTCGTCCAAATCCTCTTTCTTCTTCTGTTCAACAATCTCAAGTTATTATAAATAGCACAACCCGCTAATACAAATAGTTTTCTTTTCATTAATTGTTTTCTCAACATATTAAATAATCAAAATAGATGCACAATCGAAATATCAAACCTCCACAAATTAATTTGAAACTAACTGTCAGAGCACTGCACTGCTTTCAATGTGCTTTGCAATGCGTGCACTGCTTTGGCACCGCGCTGCACTGCACTGCACTGCATGCCAATGTAATTCAGGCTTAACACGTATCTAGATATAAGCATATTTATATAGATTTGTTCGCTCGTGTATTAATTTACGTGAATGTCTGTCAACTGGAGATAGAATTCTATTTTTAGATCATGCTTGAGCCAAAAATACCCACATTATTTCTCTGTTATCTGAATAATTGCTAGCTTTCGCTTGTCTCCATGTGTGTCTCACATAAGTGGGTGATAAGATAAAGAATTTTTTTTAGATATAATCTATAATGTGAATGAAAATCAAGCTTCACGTAGGTCGGTAATCCTAAATTAATGACAGTCAGATATGTTCGTTGGTCTAAATTTTTATATAGAACTTCAGGTCATACCCCACCAACTCTGGCACATCGATTCGAATTTACGTTGATTTCAGACAACCATCAACGTGTCATTAAATCTACCACCGGATCTTTTCACTCCAGTCAACCATTATTATTTATGATGACGTGAACTTCAGCGCCGAATCCTCGCCAGTTTGGAAATAAAGTGCTTTGTACCATAATCAATTCAGTGGCCGCAATCTTTCAAACTATCCATCTCCACACTCCGCAGATTGATTTGCCAGGACTGCAGCAGCACCTGATTGATTTGATATTGGACCCGCGAAAATAGCGATGCTGTCAGCTTTGAATCGTCCCACGAATGAAAATCAATAATTGATTTATGGACGCTGAAAGGTTTCGGACAGATAAATCTGATCATGTGTCAGATACAGGAATTCCATTACGATCGGGTCGCGTTTTGAATATTAGCTGTTTCTGCTTCAATAAATTCTCGCTGTAATGCAGTTTGAATGCAGACGTAGTGTTTCGATGAGAAATTCATTTAATTTCATTCGTAAGTCCTTTTGAAGGGTTGAGGCTGTGGTTGTGGCTGACTGATTCGTGTACTAGAATCTATAATTGAATAGAAACCGAAGGAAAGTAGGATTTAGAGATTTTCTGATATATCTGGAAATTCACGGTGGTAGCAAATTTATTATTGAAATTTGAGGCTTTGAATCAAATTACTTTTTGTTATGTGTTAAAGTTTATTGGTCGGTGATTAAAGTTTTTCTTCACTGTGAGTAAAGAGTATTAAAGCATAGTTTAAAATTTTTTTTTCGATCGTTTTTCATTTGAAACGAATTCACAACTTCAACGGCATTAGTTTGATATCCACAATGTCGAAACTTATTTCTAGTTCTTGATTTAATGCCAGTATACTTTTCAGCTGACTTATTAACAAGACTTATTGCCAAAACTAACCGCATCTGCAAAATATATTCCCAAATGTGTGTGCTATTTTCATTGTATCTATTCATGTTTAATATTTTCTCGGACAACGAGCACTTCAAATAAAATTCAAACACATTATTTCTTAGCTCTTGTTCTTGAAATCGAATAACTTTTCTCATTTAATTCGTCCTAAAAATTTGACGAGGAAACTTTTCCATAACTTTCCTTGAATTTTTCGTATTTCATTCATTAACGTCTACGGGACATGAAGTCAATATACATGTTTAACAATTTTTTTATGTTCAAAGTTTTTCAAAACAAATGACAACTATACCTTGATGCAGTCCAAAAGTACATTTTTCGTTTTATTTCTATGTTCATTAAGCTGATGGTATATGGAGTGCATGAATATATTTCAAGTAATTAAAAATTCAAATGAAACACCCAAAAGTTATACGGAAATGGTAAGTTTTTTTTTTCTGAAAATGATAAAAGATATATTGCGCAGAGCTGTAGCTAGTTTGAAGTAATGCATGCATTTTATTTCGAAAAAAAACTAATTTTCTGTTATGAAATGTTTAGAGCCATGAATAAAAATAGTAAAGTAATTTTAGTAGGAGCATTGAATGACGTAGTTAATAATCACACAAACTTATTGGAACTATTAAAGATAAAGGTTTCCCCAATTTTAAAGCCGCAGAAAAACCCTAACGAATTAGTAAACTACAAGGCGATTTCTTTGCTGAATGTGATAGTAAAAGTAATAAATAGGGTTATAAAAAATAGCCTAATCGAGAATGGAAACCTAATGAACAAAATACCAAGAAATTCCCATGCATGTAAAAAAAATAGATCAATAAGTACATGCCTTAACATGGTAGACCACTGGATTAGTCAAGCAAAAGAATAACACCTAAATGTTATGATGGTTACGCTAGATATTTCAAATGCATATGAGAGGGTTGATCTTAAAGTTCTAAAAGATACTTTGATCGAACTTAATATTCCTGAAGTCTATTGCTGGTGGATTTTCTCTTATCTTGTCAATAGAAGCTTAATGCTGGGAGAGGAAAATGTAGCGGTTAAAAATGATATCCCGCAAGGAGGCGTTTTAAGCCCATTGATCTTTAATATTTATGCGGCGGTATTACATAAGGTAATTAGTGGAAATATTAAGATTATACAATATGCGGATGACTTTCTAATTATTGCCTCCAAAAGAAATAAGGACTGTTGCTTTAACGAGCTGCAACAAAGTATGGATATGTTTGCTGTAGGTGCAAGAAATCTAAAACTACCATTAAATGCGGAGAAGTGTAATGGGATTATACTTAATAGAAATACAAATTACTCTAGTAAAATCAAGATAGAGAACAGGGAAGTAGATTGGGTAACTGAGATAAAATTTCTTGGAAAAATTATCAGAAATAACAGCTCAGAGAAAGAGTTCGTGTTAAAGAAAATTGAACAAGTTAAGACAGAGATAAAAATGATGAAAAGAATCACAAAGGTAAAGAGTGGTCTCCCCCCGGAAAAAAAACCTAGTGCTATACAAGTAGGGATTCCAATCCCGAACCATATTTTCAATCCCGGGATTACGGGATTAAAAAATCTTAAATCCCGGGATCCCGGGATCCCGGGATTTGAAATTCAAAATACAACACAACAAAATAAGTCAAGTTTCTAGTAAACAGATTATATAATTTGCCATCATCTCAAAACTACAACAATAAGTAAGCTCAAAACTGTATAAAAAATTGCATTATTACTAATTTATATTATTGATGCAAATAAAAACAATAATTTTAATTATCCAAAACGTTGACAGTATGAAGACACATATTAAAAATTACATCTATTACAAATTACAACAAAAAATCACGACCAAAAACCACAACAACAAAACATAACTCTTAGAATTGAGATACATAATAAAGTAACATATAAAAAATTCGGCCAAAGTTCATTAGGTTTTTCGGAAGTAACATTGAAGCAATAGCATAGCATCTAAGGTATCGTCTCCAAGCCTGCTTCTAAATTTATTCCCGATTTTGGACGCCTCGGAAACGGTCGAGAAATATTGGTACGCCTGCTCCAAACTATGCAAGTGCCACCACTTTCGAAAAGATTCATTTCTTTTGCAGTGGTTTTAATTAGATTAGTTTCTTGCGGCATTTCATGATTGTTTATTTTCATACTTTTGCAGCTCTTCTTGTAGCGTTAAGTGACGACTATCTTGTTCTGATCAATATGGGTATCTACTGGGTTCTCTTCATTTCTTTGGCTACCAAGCATAGGGTTCAGCATCTAGATCATTGTAGTATTTTTTTTAATATTTGCGTTGCTTGGTTTCAAAAATAGAGATATTATTTCATTGGGTAAATTTTCGCTGGTACATTGTGGATTCTGGAGATAGCTAAGCATACCACTGAGGCTCTTTTATTCGGTCCAATATTGCAATTTTCATAGCATTCAGAAGAATAGACCGTTTTTCTCCTAACAGCCTAAAGACAAATCTTGATGAAGTATTAACACTGCATAAATTTGCAAGTCTGCGACTAAAGGCCGTCACAGCCAATTTTACAGGGAGTAAAACTTCAATAATTTTCTGAATCGAATCAAACTCTGTTGCTTCTAATTGCTCTGAATATTGCAGGCCTATTAATGTATACTATTTTTCAAAATGGGAAACTATTCGAGCATTGTCAAGAGACTATTTCATCTTGTTTTACAATCCATTTAAAGGAGACAGTTAAATGCCTTGCTCGGATCCGACATAGTTTTAAAGATCGTTATTATTTTTCGTTGGAGCTTTTTTAAAATATAAAACTACCTAACGAATTTTCTTCATGCATGCGCTGATGTCCTTCGTCTGATCTAGCGTGTCTTGCAGGCGACCGGTTTCAACGTAGTTAGCTGATTCAGGACCATCCAAATCTTCGTGGTCGTCGTTCAGACTATCAGCTGCTTCATCAACTCTTTAATCTGGAATGGACCTCATATTATAGCGAACATCGCAAACTGCCAAGTGGATGCTATGCGCCAAACAAATATGTTGCTCTGTACCAACTAGTCTGCCTACTTTTCGCATTTCGTTTGACCCATGAGTTACGATGGTAACAATGTCTTTTCCTAGAGAAACATTAAACTCATATCTAGGTAGTTTCCAGCTGTCATTGATATTCTTACTCGCACCAAGCTCCAGTAAGAATTTACTAAGTAGATGTTTATATTTATATAGCGCTTATTTGCAGTCAAGGTCCATTAATCAAACATCAAACTGAACCGTTCAACTGAGATACTAGCCTGTTATATCTTATTTTTTATTATTTTCTTTATCCTGCTTGCATAGCCAACAACCTTTTTTTGATTGTTGTTAAGGATTTTGGTAAATCTGTGTATGCATTCGCTAGTATCATATTAATTTCCTCAAATCATCCGATGTAACGAATGCACTAAATGCGAAATAGCCCATATTTATTTATTTACAAACCCCTTTGTATTCTCTTGTTAACTGTTACATCGGTTTGTTTTGCTCTATTCTTTACGCATTTGGATGTGAGCTAATTGTTTTCTCATAAATATGGATTCTATTTGCACTTTTCGAGTCTTGCTGTAACTTGATTGCCGATAATGCTTGACTCCCGGCCCCGAAATCCCAGCCAATTTCTGATCCCGAAAATCCCGGGATTAGAGCTCATCAATCCCGGGATTTTCGGGAACAGAAATTGGCCGGGATCCCGGGATTGGATTCGCTATATACAAGTCATTTATAAGAGCGAAACTGGAAAGTCATGTGTCAAGCCCATATGAGGCTACGAAATACTTGTTAAGAAAGATAGATAGTCTAAAAGCTGGAGTGATAAAAAGATGCTTAGGGTTAACTAGACAGACTGCTAATATAATAGCGTGTGATATGGCAAATGAAATCCCAACGAGTTCTAGAGCTCAGATTAGATTAGTAAAATAATTAATCAAAATAAAAATGACTGAAAATGTAGTTTTTAAAGAATTAACATCAAATATACCATAAATTTAGAAATGTAATTAATAGAATAGATGAAGAAGTCCAAATAGATAAACCGAGAAATCTTAAATTAGTACCTAAGCAGAGTGGACTGCTCAATAATATTAGTTTAAGCGGAAAGGAAATAATGAGGAATAGATATAGGGAGCTAATTGTGGAGTCGGCAAACTTTAATCAAGTCATCATAACAACGGATGGAACTAAGTCTTGTTAGGAAGGGGATGTGCTTTTTTGATCCACAAAAACAATCAGGTTAGAAAGTTTAGATTGAGTCAAGAAGGCTCGATAGTCAACGCGGAAATGACAGGAATTCTTCTTGCAATATCCTCATGTAAACACAGTCCAGAAGATAAAGTTTTAATCTTAACTGATTCTAATGGAGCGTGCTTAGAACTTATAAAGAACTATCTCAACAAATCGGTCATTAATGATATTCACAAAGTATGTAGATCTATGCCTAATAAAGAAATAAAAGTTATGTGGATACCAGGGCATTGTGGGCTAGAAGAAATGAGTAAAGTAGATGAGGAAGCGAGATTAGGGATGATGGAGGGACAAACCTATATTAATAAATTTGAGTCGGATGAAACGATACAGCTAATTAGTGAATTAATCAATAATGAAAACAGAGAAGATTATAGAAAAGAAGCAGGGAAATATAAGCAATGCACCTGGCATAAAGCGTTCCTTAGTGTGAAAAATAGGCTTTGGTTTAAAAATTTAAAATTAAAAAGAAAAATAATTAAACAGTTGAATAGATTAATAACCAACAAATGTTACAATAACTTACAATTATACAAAATGAAAATTATAGACAGCCCTAATTGTACTGCATGTGATTTGGTAGATGACCTAGATCATCAAATTTTCCACTGTCAGGCATTAAGAAACCAGAGATTGGACTTTGAAGTATTCCTACACTATAATGGAGTAGATTCAATACTCATGGTAAATAACACAAAGCAAATCACTGAATTCGGAAAGTTTCTAGAGTTGGTAGATTTGAATTTGTAAACAATTAGCTGTAAAGATTAGATATAAGTTGATTAACTTAAATTCATATCAGAGATTATCTGAGTTTGTCAGTAATTGTTATAAAAATTAACCTAAAGTAGTTAACCTAAAGTACAGAAGTCAAACCCAACTTAATGGGTGGTGTCGAACCCGATGGCTGATGCGAATCGTTATAAGCCAACCTTTTCCTCGTAAAACAGGAATTAGTACTGAAAACTCTAGCGCACCTGAACCGCTAGAAACACTAATGTTCGAAGAACAGTAGAAGAATCGAGCAGGTTTTGAGTGCATATTCCACCACATGTGCTGCTTATTACGGCCAAACTGTTTCAAATGCCACGTGTTACTTTCGTCTCAAGAATGCATTATAACTCATATGGTGGAAGGTTTCAGATATTACCACTGGCATGAATTTCAACGTTTATGAGAGCAAAACACGGGTTAATTATATTCGTTATCAGTTGCTTATTTCACATAATTTTGAAAGCAGCATCTCATATAACATCAATGAAGAAAATGCTCAGTGCCTGCAGCACTGTAACTGAAGTTGGTGTTTGGGGCTGCGATCCGAAAAATTTGCAGAACTTTGCGAATTGTAACATCGGTTATTTATTTTCATTGTAAATGTTTCCGGTATGTATACTAACTGTAAGCATTTATTGATACAAAAGTAGCACAACCGACTCGTGCTGGCAACCTTTCGCCAGTATCAAAGCCAAGAATATATCAAATCTGCTTCAAGTTGTTTAATTACATTCGAAGTTATAGGAGTATAAAGAAATTTAGCGTTACCTGCAGCAAGTTTTTTCAAATGATCGAAAGCTTAATATTTGCTGTTTATTGTCACTACAATATCATTACCATTTGAAAATTCTACGATAAAACCGCTTAAAAAAGATATTGCAATTATACACAAAACCAACAATAGCTGGCAACCCTATCGTGGCTTTTCAACCAAATTTGGCCTGAATAATGTTTATGACAGGTTTCATTAATTGTATGAAATTCGTATTGATTTCATGACTGCACTGGAAGTTATAGGGCAAAAAGTTTTATTTTCCTGAGCGATTTTTCAAAACCAAAGACACAAAAATTACCATAGCTGGCAGCACCAATCAAAGTTTTCAACCAAATTTCAACCAAACAGAGATTAGAGTTAGGTTTAGCTACTGTGTCAATTTCATGAAAATCTGGTAACTTATTCACATTTCATAGGGCAAAAAGCAGTTTTTTTTCTTTGTAATTTTTCAAGATGGCACCACTGGCACAGAGTTGCCCACAATTCAAAATCGCTTCTATCAAATTTAGTCTTACTTAAGTCCAATGCATTCTGTAAATTTTAGCTGTATCTGATTATTGGTTCGTGAGTTTCCGTGAACAGAAGTTTTTGATGCTAAAAATATAGGTTAACTGGGAGAGGGTTACCGTTCTTGTCCGACATGAAATTTCCAAAGTTTTATTTTGAACGTGTAGATAAAACATAAGATTTATATACAGATTGGTTTTATTGTAAGAAACGGACATTTGTTTGAATATTCGATGGTTTGAATGTTTTCACTTCCAAATTTTTTTTTTAAAAATGAAGACACCAAAATTATCATAGCTGGCAGCTCCAACCGAATTTTTCGACCAAATTTCTACCAAACGTGGCTTAAAGTAAGGTTCAGCTATTGTGTGAGTTTCGTCAAAATCGAACGATTCAATCAGAATTTATAGGGCTAAAAACAGTTATCTTTTTTAGTGGTTTTTCAAGATGGCACCACTGGCACAGAATCGCCTGCATTTCAAAATCACTTCTATCAGACCTGGTCCTATTTAAGGCCAATACATTCTGTGAATTTCAAATAATTCTGCTCATCGGATCGTGAGTTTCCGTGAACAGAAGTTTTTGATGCTAAAAATATAGGTAAATTGGGCAAGGGTTACCAGGCGTGCCCGTTATACCATATCTTTTTTTTTTTTTTGGTTATGTAAACAAAGCACAAGATTTACATATGAGTGGCTTTTTTTTGAAGAAACGTCATTATTTCAAGAGAGACGATGATTTGGAGGTTTTCACTTTCAGTGCCTGCCCTAGCTACAGGGTTGCCAGCATGCTCATCAGAAGCTACACAAATCTACAACTAAATAATACAAATATGTTCTGAAAATTTCGTAATGATTGAATAGCTCTGTCAAAAGTTATCGAAATTTAAAAATTTTCAAATTTTCCCGTCCTCTTTTTAGGCACCCAGCGCACACATAGGGTTAAAAAATTCCAAAGCATTATCCGATTCATATGTAGAACATGTTAAAAATTTATTTCGTTAACTTTATTTTTGCGAAAATTATTTGTGCACGAAATAATAGGTATATTAAAAATATCACTAAAATGGCCGCCGGCGCCAAAACGTTGACAATAACTGACATTTTAAGAGACGTGGACCTATTCTGCATATACACCAATGTATCCTGAAAGTTTCAGCTCAATCGGATGGCGCGTTCCCGAGATTATCTCACTGAAATTTTTTGATGATATATATATATATATATAAAGAAATATGAATTTTTGGCCGAATCGATTTTAATACTAATGTTCTTCGAACATTAGTAAAAAAAAGAATTGTATATTAGTAGCAAAAAAAAAAGTATAAAAATATGTACGCTACGTTTTATTTAAGAACAGGATGCAACACGTGTAGTTTTAAAAATTATTATAAATTAAATAAGCTCCCAAAAAACCTAAACTGTTTTTTTTTCATAGAATGTTTGTATTTTTGTTACTCTTAGCAGGCGGAACAAATGAAACTACTCCCAAAAAATAGTCTGGGAACAAAATCAATCGATTTTTTAAAACTGACAACAGCCGAAATTAATGATCACACAAATTTCAATTGACTAGGTCGTGCTTATTTTTACTAATGTTCGAAGAACATTAGTATTAAAATCGATTCGGCCAAAAATTCATATTTCTATATATATATATATATATATATATCATCAAAAAATTTCAGTGAGATAATCTCGGGAACGCGCCATCCGATTGAGCTGAAACTTTCAGGATACATTGGTGTATATGCAGAATAGGTCCAGGTCTCTTTAAATGTCAGTTATTGTTAACCTTTTGGCGCCGGCGGCCATTTAAGTGATATTTTTAATATACCTATTATTTCGTGCACAAATAATTTTCGCAAAAATAAAGTTAACGAAATAAATTTCTAACGTGTTTTACATATGAATCGGATAATGCTTTGGAATTTTTTAACCCTATGTGTGCGCTGGGTGCCTAAAAAGAGGACGGGAAAATTTGAAAATTTTTAAATTGCGATAACTTTTGACAGAGCTATTCAATCATTACGAAATTTTCAGGACGTGTTAGTATTATTTAGTTGTAGATTTATGTAGCTTTTTATGAGCGTGCTGGCAACCCTGTAGCTAGGGCAGACACTGAAAATGAAAACCTCCAAATCATCGTCTCTCTTGAAAAAATGCCGTTTCTTCAAAAAAAAGCCACTCATATGTAAATCTTGTCCTTGTTTTACATAACCAAAAAAAAAAAAAGATATGGTATAACGGGCACGCCTGGTAACCCTTGCCCAATTTACCTATATTTTTAGCATCAAAAACTTCTGTTCACGGAAACTCACGATCCGAAGAGCAGAATTAATTGAAATTTGCAGAATGTATTAGTCTTAAATAGGACCAGGTCTGATAGAAGTGATTTTGGAATGCGGGCGATTCTGTGCCAGTGGTGCCATCTTGAAAAACCACTAAAAAAGATAACTATTTTTAGCCCTATAAATTCTGATTGAATCGTTCGATTTTGACGAAACTCACACAGTTGCTGGACCTTACTTCAAACCACGTTTGGTAGAAATTTGGTTGAAAACATCGGTTGGAGTTGCCAGCTATGATAATTTTGGTGTCTTCATTTTGAAAAAAAAAAATTTGGAAGTGAAAACATTCAAACCATCGAATATTCAAAAAAATGTCCGTTTCTTACAATAAAACCAATATGTATAAAAATCTTATGTTTTATCTACACGTTCAAAATAAAACTTTGAAAATTTCATGTCGGACCAGAACGGTAACCCTCTCCCAGTTAACCTATATTTTTACCATCAAAAACTTCTGTTCACGGAAACTCACGAACCAATAATCAGATACAGCTAAAATTTACAGAATGCCTTGGACTTAAGTAAGACCAGATTTGATAGAAGCGATTTTGAATTGTGGGCAACTATGTGCCAGTGGTGCCATCTTGAAAAATTACCAAGAAAAAAAACTGCTTTTTGCCCTATGAAATGTGAATAAATTACCAGATTTTCATGAAATTGGCACAGTAGCTAAACCTAACTCTAATCTCTGTTTGGTGGAAATTTGGTTGAAAAATTTGATTGGTGCTACCACCTATGGTAATTTTTGTGTCTTTGGTTTTGAAAATTCGCTCAGGAAAATAAAACTATTTGCACTATAACTTCCAGTGCAGTCATGAAATCAATACGAATTTCATACAATTAATGAAACCTGTCATAAACATTATTCAGGCCAAATTTGGTTGAAAAGCCACGATAGGGTTGCCAGCTATTGTTGGTTTTGTGTTTAATTGCAATATCTTTATTAAGCGGTTTTAGCGTAGAATTTTCAAATGGTAATGATATTGTAGTGACAATAAACAGCAAATATTAAGCTTTCGATTATTTGAAAAAACTCGCTGCTGGTAACTCTAAATTTCTTTAGACTCCTTTAGCTTCGAATGTAATATAACAACGTGAAGCAGATGTGATATATTCTTGGCTTTGATACTGGCAGAAGGTTGTCAGCACGAGTCGGTTGTGCTACTTTTGTATCAATAAACGCTTACCGTTAGTATTCATACCGGAAACATTTACAATTAAAATAAATAATCAATGTTGCAATTCGCAAAGTTCTGCAAATTTTTGGGATCGCAGCCCCAAACACCAACTTCAGTTACAGTGCTGCAGGCACTGAGCATTTTCTTCATTGATGTTATATGAGATGCTGCTTTCAAAATTATGTGAAATAAGCAACTGATAACGAATATAATTAACCCGTGTTTTGCTCTCATAAACGTTGAAATTCATGCCAGTGGTAATATCTGAAACCTTCCACCATATACGACCAAAGTAAAACGTGTCATTTGAAACAGTTTGGTCGTAATAAGTCGTAATGTCGTAATGTGGTGGAATATGCACTCAAAACCTGCACGATTCTTCTACTGTTCTTCGAACATTAGTGTTTCTAGCGGTTCAGGTGCGCTAGAGTTTTTCATTTCAACCCCCTCATCCTCACATAAATAAAAAAGACAATACACCGACGAAAACAATAAAACAAGCATTCGGAATTCAGAACCAGAGCATCTACTTCTCTTCCAAAACGTATTCTTCACAGTTTTCGCAATCAGCATGACAAATCGTTTCGCAATATGATGCAACGAACAGTGAAGCAAGAACAATACCACCAGCAAGAATGACAAACAGCTTGAAAACAGCTTTCTAGTCGACTGGCATGATGACGCGACAGTCAGGGTAGTGACAAAGACAAACAATACAAGAGATTAAGGCAAACTGTCAATGGATATCCACTTTCTTAGATTGAGTCCAAGATTAGAATAGAATGAATGACACCCTCATTTTTTATCAAGTTCCGAAGTGCTGCTAGGTTGTTTTTTCGGGTTTTTAACACGTTTCCGATTTTTAGGTGTTCGTAAAAATTATCGTAGTGTGCAGAAAGTGATGGGATGGAGTGAAGACATGTTTTGCTGAATGAATAAATATGGGAGTGCGTCGAAAACATATTGATACAATCAATCAATCAGATTGAAATGATTTTCGATTTTGATGAAAATGATAGCTATTGTAATATAGTCCGGGGAAATCTAACATGATGCTTCGGAAAAATTAGGGGAAAGCTGAATTTTCGTGTGAACCTTGTGGAACCTTGGTACTAACGTGTTGAACAAAATGTCCAAAGTTCCCATCGATCCGAGTGCTGCGTCGCTCTTTAAACGGGGTCAAAGGTCACCAAAAGTGACCTTTCCTAAATATTTCAGTAACGGTTACGTCTTTAGAAAAAACAATGTATGACGAATTTGTAGCTTAGTAAATTTCCAACAAAAAAACTTACAACTTTTTCCTGTAACCATAGCCATTTTTGAGATATATTGATCTAAACATTTGTTACTAAAAGCACTGTCATTCTCATCGGCATGTTGATATTATCCGATTTTGATTACGACTTGGCATGTTTGTGAGTTTGTTTTTCTATATTTAAGAGGCGCATGAAAAAAACATGTACACAAACTTATCTACCAGACTCCAGGGTAGGTGGAAAAGTGTGCTCCGAAAAGTTTCCCCCTCCCCCTTTGCCATAAAATGGTATCCCTGAGCATCCATCCCAAATCTTCAGAAATGAGCTCGTTGCCTACTCTTTGCTCACTGTTAAACAAGATAGGATCACTTTTTTTCCTGCTAACTGCCTATTCTTGACATCGCACGACCAGCCCTACATCCACTCTCTTCCCACACCCTAACCACCCGCTCAAACGAACCACCCCGAAATACCTGGTTTTTTAGTTTTTACTAATGTTCGAAGAAGAACATTAGTATTAAAATCACTTTGGCCAAAAATTCATATTTCTATATATATATATATATATCATCAAAAAATTTCAGTGAAAAAATCTCAGGAACGCGCCATCCGATTGAGCTGAAATTTTCAGGACACATTGGTGTATATGCAGAATAGTGCCAGGTCTCACAAAAAGTTAAAAATCTTTAACCCTTTGGCGCCGGCGGCCATTTTAGTGATATTTTTATTATACCTATTATTCCGTACACAAATAATTTTTGCAAAAATAAAGTTGACGAAATAAATTTTGAACGTGTTTTACATGTGAATCGGATAATTTTTTGGAATTTTTTAACCCCATGTGTGCGCTGGGTGCCTAAAAAGAGATCGGGAAAAATTGAAAATTTTTAAATTGCGATAACTTTTGACAGAGCTTTTCAATCATTACAAAATTTTCAGAACATATTGGTATTATTTAGTTGTAAATTTGTGTAGCTTTTGATGAGCGTGCTGGCAACCCTGAAGCTAGGGCAAGCACTGAAAATGAAAACTTTCAAATAATCGTTTCTCTTGAAAAAATGCCGTTTCTTCAAAAAAAAGCCACTCATATGTAAATTTCGTGCTTTGTTAACATAGACAAAAAATAAAATTTGATATGGTATACCGGGCATCAAAAAGTTCTGTTCACGGAAACTCACGATCCGATGAGCAGAATTAATTGAAATTTGCAGAATGTATTGGTCTTAACTAGGACCAGGTCTGATAGAAGTAATTTTGAAACGCGAGTGATTCTGTGCCAGTAGTGCCATCTTGAAAAATCACTAAAAAAGATAACTGTTTTTAGCCCTATAAATTCTGATTGAATCGTTCGATTTTGACGAAATTCACACAGTAGCTGGACCTTACTTTAAACCACGTTTGGTAGAAATTTGGTTGAAAAATTCGGTTGGAGCTGCCAGCTATGATAATTTTGGTGTCTTAAATTTGAAAAAATAAAAATTTGGTAGTGAAAACATTCAAATCATCAAATATCCTAAAAATGTCCGTTTCTTACAATAAAACCAATCTGTATACAAATCTTATGCTTTATCTACACGTTCAAAGTAAAACTTTGGAAATCTCATGTCGGACAAGAACGGTAACCCTCTCCCAGTTAACCCATATTTTTAGCATCAAAAACTTCTGTTCACGGGAATTCACGAACCAATAATCAGATACCATTGAAATTTACAGAATGCATTGAACTTAAGTAGAACCAGGTCTGATAGAAGCGATTTTGAATTGGGGGCAACTCTGTGCCAGTGGTGCCATCTTGAAAAATTACAAAGAAAAAAAACTGCTTTTTGCCCTATGAAATGTGAATAAGTAACCAGATTTTCATGAAATTGACGCAGTAGCTGCACCTTACTCTAAACTCTGTTTGATAGAAATTTGGTTGAAAAATTCGATTGGTGCTGCCAGCCATGGTAATTTTGGTGTCTTTGGTTTTGAGAATTCGCTCAGGAAAATAAAACTTTTTGCCCTATAGCTTCCAGTGCAGTCATGAAATTAATACGAATTTCATACAATTAACGGAACCTATTATAAGCATTATTCAGGCCAAATTTGGTTGAAAAGCCACGATAGGGTTGCCAGCTATTGTTGGTTTTGTGTTTAATTGCAATATCTTTATTAAGCGGTTTTATCGTAGAATTTTCAAATGGTAATGATATTGTAGTGACAATAAACAGCAAATATTAAGCTTTCGATTATTTGAAAAAACTTCCTGTAGGTAACCCTAAATTTCTTTATACACCTATAACTTCGAATGTAATATAACAACGTGAAGCAGATGTGATATATTCTTGGCTTTGATACTGGCAGAAGGTTGCCAGCACGAGTCGGTTGTGCTACTTTTGTCTCAATAAATGCTTACAGTTAGTATTCATACCGGAAACATTTACAATGAAAATAAATAACCAATGTTTCAATTCCCAAAGTTCTGCAAATTTTTCGGATCGCAGCCCCAAACACCAACTTCAGTTACAGTGCTGCAGGCACTGAGCATTTTCTTCTTTGATGTTATATGAGATGCTGCTTTCAAAGTTTGGTGAAATAAGCAACTGATAACGAATATAATTAACAAGTGTTTTTCTTTCATAAACTTTGAAACCCATGCCAGTGGTAATATCTGAAACCTTCTACCATATGAGTTATAATGCATTCTTGAGACCAAAGTAAAACGTGGCATTTGAAACAGTTTGGCCGTAATAAGCAGCTCATGTGGTGGAATATGCACTCAAAACCTGCACGATTCTTCTACTGTTCTTCGAACATTAGTGTTTCTAGCGGTTCAGGTGCGCTAGAGTTTTTTTACATACCCTCTTATCCCATGAACGATCAGGGCAAGGTCACGTAATTACAGGTGCAAATTGGTTTCGAGACGTGTCATGTTCCTTTGGCGCTATGCAGTCATCACAGAATTGGTAAAAAAACTGATTATTCGGGGATAATCTGCATCGGTTTAAGCTCCTATAATGTCAAGAATGAGCGTTTACAGAATTATGCCATGATATTATCTTCCTTTTTCATGCTCGTAGGCCCATGATATGTTAGAAAACCTATTTTCACCTGCAATTTTGTTGTTTTGTACTGCTTTTTCGTGGAATATCCTATAAATGATGTTTTTTCGGTTTTAAATGATGTTTTTTCGGTTTTTTCGGAGAAGAGAGAAGCGAACAGATGTCCCTACAAGTTTTATGGCCAAGGGGGACCGGGGGGTGGTGGTAACTTTTCGGAGTACACTTTTCCACCTACCCTGGAGTCTGGTAGATAAATTTGTATACATGCTTTTTTTATGCACCTCTTAAATATAGAAAAACAAACTCACAAACATGCCAAGTCGTAATCAAAATCGGATAATATCAACATTCCGATGAGAATGAGGGTGCTGTTAGTAACAAATGTTTAGATCAATATATCTCAAAAACGGTTATGGTAACAGGAAAAAGCTATAAAATCTTTTTTGTTGGAAATTTGCTAAGCTACAAATTCGTCATACATTGTTTTTCTAAAGACGTAACCGTTACTGAGATATTTAGGAAAGGTCACTTTTGGTGACCTTTGACCCCGTATAAAAAGCGACGCAGCACTCGGATCGTTGGGGACTTTTGACATTTTGTTCAACACGTTAGTACCAAGGTTCACACCAAAATTCAGCTGAAAAATTAGGTTGGTACTTGGCAGTACCAACCTAATTTTTGAACCAAATTTCCATCAAATGTAAATTTCCGTCAAAAGTAGGATTCAGTTACTTAGTGAATTTCGTCAAAATTGGGTGACTGAATCAGAATTTATAGTTATTTTTCTTAGTAAAATCGCATCTATCAGACCTGGTCCTACTTCAGGCCAATACATTCTGTACATTTCAACTGTATCTAATTACTGGATCGTCCGTGAAAAGAAGTTGTTGATGCTAAAAATATAGGTAAATTACGGAAGGGTTACCGTTCTTGCCCGTTTTAAAATTTCCAATATTTTACGTTGGCTATGTAGACAAAGCATAAGATTTATATATGAGTTCTTTTTGCCAAAAAACGGCAATTTTTCTGGAGAGTCGATGATTTGAAGGTTTTCACTTTCATTGCCTGCTCTAGTTACAGAGTTTCCAACACGCTCAACGCAATACAAACTTATAAATTAGTAATACCAATATGATCTGAAAGTTTCATAATGATTTGATAGCTCTGTCAAAAGTGATGGCAATTGAAAAATTTTCAAATTTTCTCGATCCCTTTTTAATCACCTAGCGCACGCATGGGGTTAAAAAAATTCAAAACATTATCCGATTCACATTTAAAACACGTTCAGAATTAATTTTGCTAACTTATTTTTTGCAAAAATTATTTGTGGACAGAATAATAGGTATATTAAAAATATCAATAAAATGACCACCGGCGCCAAAGGGTTAAAAATAATTGATCTAAATTTTTATTGATAATTCAATCTGTATGTACACAAATGTATCCTGAAAGTTTCAGCTCAATCGGATGGCACGTTCCCGAGAAATGGTCACTTAATTTTTTTGATTATATATATATATATATATATATATATATATATATATACATATATATATATGTATATGTATATATATATTATATATAAAATAGTAATATTATCTCACACCATGCGTTGCTAATATTTTGCACGGCACTATATATATATATATATATATATATATATATATATATATATATATATATATATATATATATCATCATCATTTCAGCTTATTCTACCACATATATATATAGAGTTGAATAGTATTCTATTCGTTTATTGATCTAAATACTTTCAATTAATCTGCAGCTCCTGCAAATAAATAAGGCAAATGATAATAAGCTAAGTTTGTTTTTATTAAAAGCATTGCTAATTCAAATTTGTGCTTCGAAATAATTTTAATTTAGTTTATTCGAATTTTCTATCCACCATTTATAAAAATTAATTCAAAAATAATTTATCATTGTTTTAATGTGATTCAATTTATCAATCCATGAAATACACCATATCATAAAATCGTTTCCAAATTATGTATTAAATTAAGGCTGTTGTGATTGCTTTCATTACTATTTCAAGTAATTTTTGCAACACAGTTATCCAATTACTATATTATCCTCGTAAAACTGTTCATTTGCTCTTATATCACTTGACTAGAGAATTCAAGTTCGCTGTGAATATCATCCGATTTCGAAAAATATCACTCGAATCCGTCATGAAAGTCATTCAAACTCGTCGGCTATATCATCATACGTCCATTATGTACTTGATTTGCTGTGTACTAAACATACACTTCAAGTTTAGAAAGCGAAATGAGCTGCAATGCAAATCATTTGGCGTACATTACGATTAGCTATCATTGACGCGATTAAAAGGGTGATGGGAAAGCGATGTTAGCTCGATGGCACTCGAATAAATTCAACAGGATTTCGAAGAGCAGGAAAACATGCGGAAATTAGCGATGATAAATACGTGATATTCGATTTGGACTGTATTTAAATAGTTTAGTATGAGGACTTGCCATGTAAAAAATGAATGAACGTATTATGATTTGATTCTTTGAAAAGTAGAGTGCTTAGTGAATGTATTTTATTTCCAAGAGCTTTATTTGCTTAATGGTATTTTTTGAAAAGAGATATGAAATATTCAACAACTTTTTAATGCAACTGAATTTTTGATTTACGGACTTATTATGCTACGATCCGAAAGAAATCCTTGCTTCAAACTCGCAACCATAACATGTTTTAGGAATAAGTACAGAGCCTGCTATCTACTTCGATACTGGCGTCCGTAAATAGCGAAACACAAAGAGACCAGTACCACGGGAGCTAGCCATAAATTGGTGAGATAATAACCATGCAAATAGTACGAAGCAAACTCATAAATCGTAGAAAAACACAATAAAGTCAAAACAATCAATAAAGTCTTAAAAAATGCTATTTGAAGAGAGGCCATAAAAGAAAATACTAAATAGTTTTAGTCCGTAAGGGTAAAAACCTAAATAGCGCTGCTATTTTCTTGATTTGAGTCTTAATCGTTAACAAAATTAATGGAAAATTACTTTTGATCTTCCAAAAGAAGAGATATAGTGACGCTTGTTAAGATTTTCTCGAAATTGTGATAGCTATTAATTCATCGTATTATGTAAACAAAGTGATATCAACAATAGAAAATTCAAATTTTGCAGAATTAATTATTTCATGCAGGTTCATTTATACATATATATATGCATTGAGAAACACCAGATCACAAAGAATAAAGCCAAAAAAAAAAAAAACACTAAGCGTTGAAACTAATTCAAAATCGAATATTTTATTTTTTGGTTTAATTATTTGGGACACTCCAAATGCTGAAGGTTTTGGCGATGTAAGAAATTGATTTTAGCTTTATGGATGAGACATGGTTTAACTTACTGCATCATTCTTTCACTTTCAGATCTCATCTGAAACACCCCACCCAGCTATTGATCTGAAAACTCTAGAAAAAATAGTCTTATATTAATGACCGTACTTCCGATAGGGGCTGCAAAAGTAGGAGGATTTCAAGTGCTTTGAGTCGCTTACGCCGCCGAAGCTAGACAATCAAAGAGCTTATCTGCTTGGATATTCCATTTATTGATCACAGTTTCTAGGCGCCTTCCAACTATCACCATAAACATGTTTTGCTCCTTTGACTAAGCTGAGTCCACAGCTCTTGCTACTTTAACCATACTACTTTAATGCAAACGCAATGCAGGGGATGTACCTGTACTGGACGGCAAGAGGCCCTTCAGTGTATGTGGGTCCTTCTTACTTTTCAGCAACATAAGAATCCCTATTTTTGACATTGACTCTTCACGCAGAGTTTTTTTTTGTTTTAAATAGAGAGATTTATATGCAAGGTTGCCTTCATTAGACGTGACTTTACTGCCGTATTTTCCCCAATCTGACTCCCGTAGAGATCACACAGTATTCAGTGTTTCTACGCTTCTTCCTGGCTTTGATCTCTGCTGTGGGCATAATCTAAGCCGCTGTCGAGTTTGGCGAGCCCAGCACAGGTGGCCTTCCAAATTCAGTCTGCACAGATAAAATCCTTAGAATGAAACCTCGTGTTGTTTTTCATGTACTCTTAGTGCTATAAATATCGATGCACAGACATTATTCCACTACAGGGTAGTACCTAAAAAGAGTAATTATAGCACAATGCAAAAACAATAACAATGGTAAAAAAATCCTAGACAGAAAACGATCACAAAGACATCACGAATAAGTCCCAATAATTTCTCGTATACTGCTGTGATAAAAAATGTAGATGATTTCTTTCATAAAGTGGATATTTTTTATTCATTTTTTCTGCGATTACATAGCCTTTAAATCAATTGCCCTTCCACACTATTTACTGATGCCAACGCTTTTTTTCCAATCCTCAAACCAGTTGCTAAAGTCAAACAACGGAATGATAATCTCCCCAGTCTATAACATTTTATTGGACCAAAAATATTGCTCCCTTCAAGAAGTTAAACCTCTGTTCCTTAACTTAACTGTCAATGAAGCCCCAGGCTGCAGTATAATCTCTTAATTAATCCTAATAAGTAGCTCTATTTCCAGGAAAAGTTTCGTATTTATAACTAAAAGCCTTAATACCTGCTTAATCACGAAGTTAATTGTTGCATTTTTAAAGCGTATTCTCAATTCATTTCAAATTCATATCATCATCAATTTTATTTTTCTTTAGAGCAAGGTGTCAACTGTTGTTTGAACAATTTTCATCCTTCAAATGCTTGTGTGCGTGATAGGGCAAACTCTATATAGCTTTATTGTAATATTTTCAATGCATCTTAACAAGAAAATCCGTTGGTAAGTTAAATAAGTCATAAAATTCGCAGAGCCGACTTGAGGTCAAGTTGTCCACAAAGCAATAACAAAGAAACTATGTAATAAATTGTGCTCAAAATTAACATGAGAGTCCATTACAGTCCTATCAACATTAGGAAAAATATTTCAGCCATATTTTAACTGCGATTCATTTAAGAGATACAGTTCTGTCGAATTTTGAACAAAAATTATGTTTATTATTTGGCAAATGATTGTAAGGCGTTTGAATTGATTTTCGTAGGTCTGATTTTTAACTCAGCTTTGCGTTCCCTAAATATTTCGAGTTCGTTTTCGGGTTTCTGGTAAAGTGGTTTCGACTGTCAGGTAGTCCAACAGACGATTAATTTGATGCTGTTTGTGTGCAACTGTTGTTATGCCAGATTTGACCTGAAATCGGATCCTTTACTTTTTTGGTTTTTGGTAAATTTTTTCTAACTATAGATATCAGTAAAATTTTACCTGAATATGTAAGAAAAAATCTTTGTTTTCACAATTATTTTGTGTTAACTATTATTTAAGTAATTATCTGAAGCAACTTTGTTTTAGTTTTATATATTATTTGCAACAGAATATATTTACTTTAAGTAAATTGTTATATTTAGGATTTTAACAGGCTATTATTTTATGTTTTATTATTTTTCAAAGTTACAGTTGTAGCATATTGTAAACTAAGTTCAAAATATTGTAAATGTAGTTTTAAATAAGCCAGTTGTAAGTAAGCCAGTTATCAATAAAGTTGGCCAATGCCAGATGAAGACTCACCTTGTGTTTGATTGCACTGAACGAATACTACATGGCGCTGCGGACGAGAGCGACAAGTGCAACTGAGGTTTCATTAAAGTAAAAGTTAAGATTATTGCATGGGAAAAGTGGAAATTTTGAAAAAAAAGCCGGGTGGTCAACCGCCGAAAAGAACGAGATTTGTGGAAGTGCCAGTGAAAATCCGCAGTATGGAGTATCTAAGAAGAGTGGATCCGTTATCTTTAGAGGGGCATAACATAAGTGAAAATTGGTAAAAATTCAAGCCAAACTTTGATATTTTCCTGGTTTCAGGTGAATTAAATAAGAAAGCGGATGCCATAAAAATTGCAGTTTTTTTAAACGCAATTGGACCAGAGGCACTAGAAGTCTTCAATTCATTTAACTTGAGTGCAGAACAAAAGGCCAGTTATGATGAAGTGATCAAAGCGTTCATGGATTTCTGTGAGCCGAAAAAGAATCAGACGTATGACTCTTTCATCTTTCGAAGTCGGAAGCAGGAAAAGGGGGAACCATTCGACAATTTTTTGCTGGAATTAAAGAAATTGATACGACCATGTGAATATAAGGACCAAGAAGATAGGATGCTGAGGGATCAAATTGTTATTGGAGTTTGGGATAAAAACATCCAGAAAAAACTATTAGAAATAGAAAATTTGAATTCTGCCAAGGCAATTTCTATTGTGAGAGCATCGGAAACAACAAAAACTCAATGCGAAAGTATGTGTAAGTTGCAAACTAGCTTTAACAGTTGTAATACAGTTCAAAAATCTATTGTATCGAATTTCTCTACTCCTTACGAATATGCCAAACGTAATATTCGAAAACCAAATACTAACAAAAAATATGAATACAGCAAAAAACAACGATTCAATGATAAAAGACTGCAAATATTGTTTTAAAAATCATAAAGTTCTAAAATGTCCCGCATACAATAAAACATGTAATAAATGTGGAAAACGTAACCACTTTGCAATTGCGTGTAAAAATGATAGAAATGCTTCTCTAAATTACGTTCGTAAAGAAATATATAATGAAACTAATGATAAAACTGATGATTTATATATGTTCGGCATTCGAAACAAGTTTTGTTCGGATCCAGACTGGTTTGAGCGTGTAAGAGTTGGTGATAAACTTGTGAAGTTCAAAGTTGATACGGGAGCCGACATAAATATTTTGCCATCAAATATTTTTAATAGTATAAATAATGTTTCATGTATACAAACTGATGCCAGAGTATATGCTTATGGATGGACCGCTATTAATGTGATAGGTATAACAACCATTGAATGCTGCATTAAAAATGAAATGCAACCTATTGAATTTGTAGTAGTAAATCACAACTCAATACTGATATTAAGCTTAAAAACGTGTGTTAAATTTGAATTGGTGAAAAGAGTACTCTCAATAGGTATGATGAAAAGTAAAGAGAGTGTCTTGGAAAAATATAGTGATGTTTTCTCTGCGTTAGGGCATTTCGCGAAGAATGTGAAGTTGGAATTGAAATCCGACAGCCAGCCTGTTTGTAAAGCTCCGAGAAGAGTGGCATTATCTTTAAAAAATTCTCTTAAGTCTGAACTTGATAGACTTGAAAATTTAGGAATAATAACGAAAGTAAATGAAGCTGTCGACTGGATATCAAATATTATTGTAGTGGAAAAGCCAAATAAAAAGTTGAGAATATGCATGGACCCGAAAGAATTAAACTAGTGTTTAAAGTTAAATCGATATCCCATTCCTACGTTTGAGGAAATATCTCAAAAGTTGGCTAATAAAAAGATTTTTTCCGTGTTAGACCTATCAGAAGGGTATTATCAAATATCGCTTGATACAGAGTCAAGTAAATTGTGTACATTCAGTACGCCATTTGGGTGTTATCGCTTTAAAAGACTTCCATTCGGCATTAAGACAGCTCCAGAAATTTTTCAAAGCAAAAATGAAGAGAACGTTCAAAATATCAGAGGAGTTAGTATATACATTAATGACATTCTGATAGCGGCTGATAGTGAAGAAGAACATGATAAAATAATAGAAGAAGTAATGAGAAGAGCAAGAGAAAGAAATGTGAAATTTAACAAGAGTAAGCTACAGTTTAAAGTTAAAAAGTTAAAATTCTTAGGCCACATTTTCTCGGAAGAAGGTATCTCAGTTGATGAAGAAAGAAGTAAAGCAATTGAGAAAATGGATAATCCAAAAAGTAAAAAAGATCTCTTAAAAATATTAGGAATGATTAACTACGGTAGGGAATACATCCCAAATTAAGCACAACTGGAACATCCATTAAGTCAGCTCACAAGGAAAAATAGTGTGTTTTTATGGGAAGAGTACCATACAAAATGCTTCAATGATATTAAAAAAAGCTTTGAGCAATTCGGTTACTTTGAAACCTTTTGATGATAACAAGCCAATAGTTATTCAAGCTGATGCATCAAAGTCAGGTTTGGGTGCATGTATGCTACAAAATAGCAAGCCAGTATTTTTCGCTTCCAGAATGTTAAGTACGGTAGAACAAAATTACGGGCAAATAGATAAGGTAATGTTAGCGATTGTGTTTGCTTGTAAGAAGTTTCATCAATTTATGTATGGAAAAAATATCACGGTGCTATCAGATCATAAGCCACTATTATGAATTTTTATGAAAGACATTCACAAAATACCAAACCCCCGTTTACAGAGAATGAGAATAAATCTATTAAAATATGATATCAAGTTAGAATATTGCCAAGGATCACTTTTGTACATTGCAGATGTGCTATCAAGATATTATGCCCAAGATGAAGTAGGAAATGAAATACCAGACATAGATTGTGTTGTGCATGCTTTGAATGTGAGTACTAAGCGATAAGAAGAATTCGTTCGAGAAACAGAAAAACATTCAGTTCTTAAAGATCTTAAGAACTGTATATTGAATGGGTGGCCAGAAAATAAAAAGAAACTCTCAGATCACCTCAAAGTTTATTGGTCTAAAAGAGATAGTCTTTATACTTTTGACGGTCTTATATTCATAAATGATCGTATTGTTGTTCCTGAATCAATGAGGAATTCTATGTTAGAAGTATTACATCAAGTTCATTTAGGAATTGAAAAGACAAAATCAAAAGCCAGACAGTTGCTATATTGGCCTAATAGCCCAGTGAAATCCTACATAAAAAAGGCGAAACTTCGGAAAAATTAGGGGAAAGCTGAATTTTGGTATGAACCTTGGTACTAGTGTGTTGAACAAAATGTCAAAAGTCCCCATCGATCCGAGTGCTGCGTCACTTTTTATACGGGGTCAAAGGTCACCAAAAGTGACCTTTCCTAAATATCTCAGTAACGGTCAATTCTTTCGAAAAACAATGTATGACGAATTTGTAGCTTAAAAAATTTCCAACAAAAAAGATTATATAACTTTTTCCTGTTATCATAACCGTTTTTGAGATATTTCGATCTAAACATTTGATACTAGCAGCATCCTCTTTCTCAGGGCATGTAAATATTATCCGATTTTGATTACGACTTGGAAAGTTTGTGAGTTTGTTTTTTTTTATGTTCAAGAGGCGCATGAAAAAAACAAGTAAACAAACTTATCTACCATACTCCAGGATAGGTGGAAAAGGGTGCTCCGAAAAGTTACCACCACCCCCCGCCCCCCTTTGCCATATAACTTTTAGGGACGCCTGCTCACTACTCTCTTTTCGGAAATAAACTGTATTGCTGCATCATTGGTATGGGATTTTCCACGAAAAAGCAGAACAAGACAACAACATTGCAAGTGAAAATAGGTTTTGTAACATATCATGGCGCTAGGAGTATGAAAAAGCAAGATAAAAACATGGCATAATTCTGTAAACGCTCATTCTTGACATTATAGGGGCTCAACCCGCTGCAGACTATCCCTTAATAATCAGTTTTTTACCAATCCTGTGATGACTATGTAGCGCTAAAGGGACATGACACGTCTCGAAACCAATTTGCACCTGAAATTGCTTGACCTTGCCCTGATCGTTCATGGGATGAGACGGTATGGAAAAAAAACTAAAAAACCGGCTATTTCGGAATGGTTCGTTTGCGGGGGTGGGTAGGGTGGGGGTAGGGTTTGGGTGTAGGGCTAGTCTCACGATGTCAATAATAGACAATTTACAGGATAAAAAGTGATCCTATCTTGTTGAACAGTGTGCAAAGAGCAGGCAACGAGCCCATTTCTGAAGATTTGGGGTGGATGCTCAAGGATACCATTTCATGGCAAAGGGGGATGGGGAAACTTTTCGGAGCACGCTTTTCCA
The DNA here is from genome assembly GCA_963978885.1 of Nemotelus pantherinus. Lineage (NCBI taxonomy): Eukaryota > Metazoa > Arthropoda > Insecta > Diptera > Stratiomyidae > Nemotelus > Nemotelus pantherinus. The sequence goes on along the minus strand of OZ022266.1, from coordinate 69,519,894 downwards.
TCTACCCTGGAGCATGGTTGTTAAGTTTATTTACATGTTTTTTTCATGCGCCTCTTAAACATAGAAAAACAAACTCCCAAACATGCCAAGTCGTAATCAAAATCGGATAATATTTACATGCCCTAAGAAAGAGGATGCTGTTAGTTACAAATGTTTAGATCAATATATCTCAAAAACGGTTATGGTTACAGGAAAAAGTTATAAAATCTTTTTTGTTGGAAATTTTTTAAGCTACAAATTTGTCATACATTGTTTTTCTGAAGACGTAACCGTTACTGAGATATTTTGGAAAGGTCACTTTTGGTGACCTTTGACCCCGTATAAAAAGTGACGCAGCACTCGGATCGATGGGGACTTTTGACATTTTGTTCAACACGCCAGTACCAAGGTTCACACCAAAATTCAGCTTTCCCCTAATTTTTCCGAAGCAACATGTTAGATTTCCCCGGACTATAACATGAACTCGATGATTGAAAACAAAATTCAAGCGTGTGAAATACATATGTCAAAAATATCGAAGTAGTAATGTCAAGGAACCATTGATAAATCATGAAGTACCCAGCATTCGGTATAATAAAATTGGTTTGGACATTTTTGAATTATCAGGGAAGTCGTATTTGGTAGTAGCAGATTATTTTTCCAAGTACTTAGAAATAGTGAAGGTTAGAAATAAAACAGCTATGGAAGTAATAAGCAAACTTAAAGATATATTTTCTAGATTTGGCTTACCTAAAATTTGCATAGCAGATAATATGCCATTTAATTCATTTCAATTTAGAAAATTTTGTGAAATGTATGATATTGATTTAATGACAACAAGTCCTAGATATGCCCAATCAAATGGTTTAGTAGAGGTTTCAGTTAAAACTGCAAAAAATTTATTGAAGAAATCAAACGATGACGGTATTGAATTGTGGATTACTATTCTAGAATACAATAACACGCCAATAAAATTGTGTAATAAATCACCAGCAGAAATTTTGTTTGGTCATAAACAACGTACTTTGGTACCAGGAAAAGAAAGTCTGTATACGAATTTATTCAATAATAAAATTTTGAACAAAATCCATCAAAATAACCGAAGAAATAAAATTCATTATGATAAATCAGCAAAAATTAGAAATATTTTCAAGGAAAATGATAAAGTATGGCTAAAAGAAAATAAAATTTGGGTAAAAGCTCGAATACAAAAGACATTTAAAACTCCTAGGTCATATTTAGTTTTATTGGAAAATGGTACGTTACTGAGAAGAAATTCACGTTTTTTGCGAATAAGGAAACCGTAATGTATTCGATTATTAGTTATTTAAGGTTAAGGAGAAATTAATGAATGCTCAGAAAATGAATTAATGTAATATACACATACAAACGTTTCGACATGAATTGTTACTTCGATCACCTGAAAAAGGGAGATGGATGAAAAGAAAAAAAAAACCTTATGTTGAATTATATTTATTTTGGTTATATTATCAATCCTAATGAATAACAGGAAGCTTGAGTAGCCTAGTGGGTAGAGCACTGGCTTCTTGCGTGTGGGGTCCCTGGTTCGAATCCAGGTTCGGACGAGGGTCCGCTCACCAAGCTTTGAGTTCACCTAGCTCTGAATAGGTACCTGATTTAAATCAGGGGTAAAGTGAGTCGTGGAACTAATCACTCCACACTCGTATCCACAATGATTAAAAAAATTGTAATGAAGCTCTCTACCAGCTTCAACCCCTAGACCCGTTCAAAGGTTGTCGTGGGATTGCTTTACTTTTTTTAATGAATTACAATTTCTGAAAAGGGGAGATGTAGCATATTGTTAACTAAGTTCAAAATATTGTAAATGTAGTTGTAAATAAGCCAGTTGTAAGTAAGCCAGTTATCAATAAAGTTGGCCAATGCCAGTTGAAGACTCACCTTGTGTTTGAATGCACTGAACGAATACTACAACAGTTATCTGAACTGAGCTAATTTTTAGCTCAAAAGATAGGACGAAGCATTGGCATGCTGCAAATTAATTTGTTAAACCTTATAACTACAGGCTTAACAATGTTCACAATGAACATCTTCGCTGACAGATTGGTCACCTGAGCTGTTCGACATGGAGTTATCTGGTGTAGCCAGCGTCTTTTTTTGTTTTTCAGTGACATCTTTAAATACCAATTTGCATTGAGACTCTTTATACATAGCCCCTTTCTGCCTTTAGTCGAAAACCTTATTTATCTGGTTAATTTCAATAGAGTCAATTAGACTGTATCGGCACACCAAGCAACCTTTCTCTCACATCTTTAGGTAGGCTCTAAAGTTCCTCGGCCTGCCATCCAGTTTTGATTGTTTTCCTGCATTGACTTGCACCTCCATTTTCAATGACAGTTTTCAACTATTCGTAATTTCTTTCAAAACCTGCAATTAAAAACCTCAACAGGATTGCAGAATCCGGACCAAACAGATCCCTTTCCTTCTATACCTTCTCTGAGCATCTAGTCTGCATTAGGCTCAATTGTCATCTCTAGTTCAATCTTCCTTCTAAATAGTTTACAGAGATAAATTCCTTGGGATAAAACCTCATGCTGTTTTCCAGGCACTCTTAGTGTTACATCTTGACAAGACCTTCTACCACTTCAACGGGAGAAAGTGCAACACAATGCAAAGACAATCGCAAAGATTAAAAGATACTAGACTGAAAGCAATCGTCTCAATTTCAAGAAGAAATACCAATTAATTGCTCAATCAATGTCGCAATTGATTGATCAAAATTGTAACGTTTCAACATTTTTTGGTATGTGCTTTTTTTGCATATACTGAAACATTCAACGTCACTGAGTGGCATCTACACCTGAAAGTTAAAAAGCTCCTAAGTTTCTGTCTGATGTAACTGCGTGCTGGACATTTGGTATGAATACCCAACATATACTTAATATGTATCCTTTCTAGTGATGCACGTTTCTGTTGTTTTCAAAAAACGAAAACGATAGGACCAACTTATCCTGTTATCATCTATATGACTTTTCATCGAGCGATCTCTGGTTCCTGGCGATCTCTGATTCCTGGCTAGTCTAAAACAGTCGGATTTCCACTTTGCCTCACTGAAGCATGAAGTTTTTAAGAAACAAAAAAAAGTGGTTCGTTTATTAAACATGCACCCACTAGGGGGCCAACCTCTTCCGTAAGGCTGGGCATGAGTCCAGGGGCACCTTACCTCCCATGGTCTTGTAAATTTTACAACCCCGGTAGGTATGGAAACACCCTCGCGGTGACCTGCAGTCAGGAGAAGGGCCTCAACACACCCGGAGACGCCAACTGATGAGCCAGAAAGGATCTCAACTTTTTCCTCCTTGGCAGTTTTAGTTTTTCCGGCGGATTTCATTTTGTCGTATCTTCGAAATTAGGCCGCTTTTTCACAGATTTGTATGGAAATCTCGCCCGAAACAACTCAGAAAGGTAGATAAAATTTTTTTTTTGGATAATATGGAAGTTTTTGCCCAATTTTCCCTATCAAAAATTTTTTGCCCTTAAAATATCACTAATATACTCCCCGACCACTTTCAATCATCGAAAGCGCAGTTAAGGCATTTTTTGCAAAACTATGGCCAAAAAAATCCCTTACTCACCTACAAAACCGACATTTTTATTTCACAGTAATAGGTCTTGGCCCGTTATGTTCCAAACCACTCTAACCCGAAATTGGCTGATTTTGTCCGATTTCAGCTCCTTTTGCCCTAAAAACTTTTTGCATATTTGAATAAAATACTTGCAAGTACGAAAATACTCGCAAGTTCGAAAATACTGTTTTCCGCAGCTAAACAGTTTTCCACTGCCAAACAGTTGGTTTTAACAAACGAAAAACGGTTCGTTTAAAAATAACGAAAAACGATTCGTTTTTAAAAAAACAGTTCGTTTTTTAGTTCGAAAATAAAATGGCTCCGAAACTTGAAAACGGCGCATTCTTTTTTCTTTACTGTATAAAAAAGGTATTGTGCTAGCACGCAGAGAAATTTTGAGTTAAATTTAACTGAATTGAGCTTTTTTGGAATAATCATTTTAACTTTTTACTAGATTCCAGACAGGCACGAAAAACGTATGAAACAATATATTTTACGAGGAGAAACAATAATTTTCTAGTTAAAGGTATGGCATCAGAAAATAGAACTGAAAATTAAACAAAAAAAATTTCTTTGAAAGACACAAATAGTTACTTTGCAACTCTCTATGTAACAGGTTATATTTTATATTCAGTGAAATCATCAAACTACTTTTTATTGCCCATCTTTCTACATTCCTGTTTCTTCTATCAACAGATAAAAACTCATCGAAACTAACAGACAAAAAACCCTCAAACGAAAAAGTATGAAAAAACACCTTAACTTGACATGTTTATGAGAGGGCATTTGTTTGCTCGAAATGTTTTCGTTGTTTCCATGCTTGTTGAATAAGATGGAAAGAAGAAGAACTGGAAGTTTTTATGACTGCTATGCCAGATAGAATACAGCGAATGATATGAAGGATTTGAGTGAAACTAATGCTCGTATCACTAAAAAAGTAGGAACACGTTTGCCATTTGTCGGTTGGTAGAAAAACAGGCAATGGAATGAGAGTGCAAAAGAGATTAGGAATAAGCACGTGAAACATTTAAATCTTGGAAATGGTAAGATGGAACTGTCATGGTTCAAGGATAATTCGAGAGAATCACATCAGTGAAAGCTCTTTATGTTCCGTTTCGAGCAATTGGTCTTTGTTCCTCTTGAGAGAACTTGGTCTTAATAAATTAAAAGATGTAAATCGTTGCCTGCATGTGAAACTAAGCACAAATGATTATTAAAATTATTTGATTATTTAAGCTTAAGCTCAATTAGTGACATTGGCAAACACAAAATGCTTATAGAGCATCTATTTTCATCGATAGTGAATGCCTTGTTCACATTGAACTACTCACTAATCCAATCAATTTAGGTTAATGCGGTTGCGATTACCAAGCAACTTGTCTCCGATAATAGGCATGACAATTCAGCATTTCTATAACTTATAGACGATGGATGCATTCAATTTAGAGATAAACCCATCAAACGTGTCTTCTTCGTTTCCATGTTCCCGTGATCTTGCCAGTTGGCATCGAAATTCATCTAGTAATCCACATACCATTCCGATAATAATTTGCTTTATTATGCATGCATTCAGCTGAAATGATGATTCATTACCGGATATGACGCTCTATGCAAAGCACTAAAGCAGTTGGCTGGTCAAGAGTGTTTGCCTCACGTTTTGACATCGTCCGGGCATGGAATGGAGTTAAGTGCAATGCAGAGCCTTATAATAATAATTATTATTGTCATTGATATTGAATTTGAGGTCACGTTACGAGCGACAATCAAACAGACGACGCCTGAAATGCTGCTCGTCGGAAAATACAGATTCGCTTCGAAATAATTGGGACGTGTGATTGATGCTAATTGAAGTCAGGAAGTGGTTAACGTACGGTCAGTGATGAGGGCTAGTAATTGTGAATATCTTTTTCGTTCATTTTCAAATCTTGTTAAGGTGTTGAATTTATAAAAAAAAAAACGATTGTGGCAGTAAATTCCCAAATTTTTGTACGAATAATTCATTTGGATCGACAAATATTTGAAAAATATTATCTAGCACCAAAGCTGTACGAGATTGAACAGCCATACAAAATGATGCATTTTGATATAGTTAGTTATTTTAAATGTTAATTTTACTCTGTATAGAATTTTCTTTAAAAAAAATGCAAAAGTTTATTCAGATGAAATTGAGCTCCCCACACTGGGCGTTAAAAGTTTTTACAAAATAAAATCCTCTCTTGGTCATGATACAAAGAAAACCATAACAAGTTGCCTGAAGTATTATTATGAAAAGTTTTTGGAGCAAACATTTTTACTGAAAAGTTTGAAGCAGGGGTTTTCTCAGGAATTTTTCTTGGGGGTGTGTCCAAAATTTTAGGAGGGGTGTCCTTTTATTCAACAAAGATATCTAGAAATTATTTTCGCACTGAAGGTTTGAATAGCTAAAATGCTATTTTTATTTCTTTTTTTAAAGAATATGTGTAGCTACTTAAGTCTTTTCTAAATATAAAAAACTTAAATTGAAAATACCCCAAAACGTAAATGTTCCAATCAAATCTAAAGTTGTAATTGTCACTAGCAAAAAAAAAACTCTAGGGTAAAAGAACCACTAGAAAATTTTTGAAGAAAAGCACAGGAAATGTCTAGATAGCGTTTGATATTTTTTATTTTATATTATCTACAAAATCACTTTTTCGTACTAACGACCGGGTATGAGTATTTAGCATTTAATTCAGAATTTATCAGAAAAAGGGTTAGCACTCATAAAAGTCAAACACGTGTGGTTTATTTTCATTATAGGATGCTTATAATATGGAAATCTGAAGGCATCTCATAGCACAATGCTCAGTGCTGGCAGACCTTTGCTGTCACTGCATTCGATTTCCGTTTTCATCCAATGAGTACATTGGAAGTTATAGGAGTAAAAGGGTTATTAGGTAACCGCCAGCGAAAATTTCAAAATTTTGGAAATGGAAACGCTTGGTGCTATATTATTCTACAAGATTATTGTTATCCTGAAGATGATAATCACTTGTTAATTTAATGATAGCATCTCATATTAAATAAAATGGAATAATTTACCTTATCAAGCAACTCTATCCAAATTTTTTCCTAAACCAAATTCCAACCAAACTTACTTAACCAAAACTGTGTGAATTTCTTTAAAATATGATACCTGCAGCGGAAGTTAATGGGCATAAAGCATTTATTTTTTGCAATTATTTTTTGAGATAGCACCACTGCTACAGAGTGGCCCACATATCTAAAAGACTTCTGTCAGACCTGTTCCTACTTAAAGGCTACACACCCTGCAAATTATTTATTGATCTGATGGTTCGATCGTGAGAAAATAGATAATTTGGTGAAGGGCTGCCGTCCCGTGTATCTGGAAGTTTTGAAAATTTTCAATTAATAGAATGAACAATCTATGTGCATTTTTCAAAAAGCGGCTTAGTGATTTAAATTTTTTTCAAGTGCTTGCTGTAGCTACAGGATTAGCTGCACACTCAGAATAAATCACTCGTGTATAGTTTTTATCAACATTAATATGTTCTTTATATTTCGTGATGATGCAATGCTTCGTGGTCAGAAGTTATGACTAATCGAAATTTGAAAAAAATATCTTCTTTTGCGCACTCAGTGCCCACATAGACTGAAACATTTTTAATTCTACTCCTTAAACAAGCATAAAAAATTATCAGTTTTCATTTCCAATACTTGTTTTTTTACGAAAAAATTCTTCGCATAGATATATCTCAAAACTCATCAAACTTCCCGCTGCCAGCAAAGCGTTAAGGATTACTTTTGGCATAGTGGAGATATTATTCAAGCCCTCTGAATTTCAACATTAATGAAAACAACAAATCTTATACATATGTATTCACAATTTTAAGTCACAACACAACAGCCATACACTACTTGTTTTTGCTGCAAAGTTCAAAATCATATGATGTCAATGTCATAGAGAAAAAATCTTTCCAAATTTTGAAATCTATGTTTTCATTTTTACACCGTAAGTGCATATAATTGAAAAGGTGTAGGAAAACTGTCCGTGTTAGGGGGGTGTATGCACTTTCTAGGGGGGGAAAGCACTTTCTAGAAAGAATCGTGCAGGTTTTGAGTGCATATTCCACCACATGAGCTGCTTTTTACGGCCAAACTGTTTCAAACGCCACGTTTTACTTTGGTCTCAAGAATGCATTATAGCTCATATGGTAGAAGGTTTCAGATATTACCACTGGCATGAATTTCAACGTTTATGAGAGCAAAACACGGGTTAATTATATTCGTTATCAGTTGCTTATTTCACAAAATTTTGAAAGCAGCATCTCATATAACATCAATGAAGAAAATGCTCAGTGCCTGCAACATTGTAACTGAAGTTGGTGTTTGGGGCTGCGATCCGAAAAATTTGCAGAACTTTGGGAATTGAAACATCGGTTATTTATTTTCATTGTAAATGTTTCCGGTATGAATACTAACTGTAAGCATTTATTGATACAAAAGTAGCACAACCGACTCGTGCTGGCAACCTTTCGCCAGTATCAAAGCCAAGAATACATCACATCTGCTTCACGTTGTTATATTAAATTCGAAGTTATAGGAGTATAAAGAAATTTAGGGTTACCTGCAGCGAGTTTTTTTCAAATGATCGAAAGCTTAATATTTGCTGTTTAATATCACTACAATATCATTACCATTTGAAAATTCTACGATAAAACCGCTTAATAAAGATATTGCAATTAAACACAAAACCAACAATAGCTGGCAACCCTATCGTGGCTTTTCAACCAAATTTGGCCTGAATAATGCTTATAATAGTTTTCATTAATTGTATGAAATTCGTATTGATTTCATGACTGTACTGGAAGTTATAGGGCAAACAGTTTTATTTTCCTGAGCGAATTTTCAAAACCAAAGACACAAAAATTACCATAGCTGGCAGCACCAATCGAGTTTTTCAACCAAATTTGTAACAAACAGAGTTTAGAGTAAGGTTCAGCTACTGTGTTGATGTCATGAAAATCTGGTAACTTATTCACATTTCATAGGACAAAAAGCAGTTTTTTCTTTGTAATTTTTCAAGATGGCACCACTGGCACAGAGTTGCCTACAATTCAAAATCGCTTCTATCAGACCTGGTCCTACTTAAGTCCAATGCATTCTGTCAATTTCAATTGTATTTGATTATTGATTCGTGAGTTCCCGTGAACAGAAGTTTTTGATGCTAAAAATATAGGTAAATTAGGCAAGGGTTACCAGGCGTGCCCGTTATACCGTATCAAATATTTTTTTTTGCCTATGTAAACAATGCACAAGATTTACATATGAGTACCTTTTTTTTAAAGAAGCGGCATTTTTTCAAGAGAGACGATGATTTGTAGGTTTTCACTTTCAGTGCCTGCCCTTACTACAGGATTGCCAGCGCGCTCATCAAAAGCTACAAAAATCTTTAACTAAATAATATCAATATGTTCTGAAAATTTCGTAATGATTGAATAGCTGTGTCAAAAGTTATCGCAATTTAAAAATTTTTAAGTTTTCCCGTTCTCTTTTTAGGCATCCAGCGCACACATGGGGTTAAAAAATTCCAAAACATTATACGATTCACATGTAAAGCACGTTCGAAATTTATTTCGTCAATTTTATTTTTGCAAAAATTATTCGTGTACGGAGTAATAGGTATATTAAAAATATCACTAAAATGGCCACCGGCGCCAAAGGGTTAAAGATTATGATTTTTTTGTGAGACTTGGCACTATTCTGCATATACACCAATGTGTCCTGAAAATTTCAGTTCAATCGGATGGCGCGTTCCTGAGATTTTTTAACTGAAATTTTTTGATGATATATATATATATATATATATATATATATATATATATATATATATATATATATATATATATATATATATATATATATATATAAATATATATATAGAAATATGAATTTTTGGCCAAAGTGATTTTAATACTAATGTTCTTCTTGGAACATTAGTAAAAAGGAATATTACACGTGCAGCTTTTTAAAATTAAAATTTTCAAAAAGATCGCTCTGAATGCTTTCGATTTTTTTATATTTTCACGTTTTTAATAATTTGAATTTTACCATAAGGATTTCGCATAAACTTCACCGTTTACATAGCCTCCACAAATTTCAACCTTGATCACAAAATATTTTTCACTGGATCCGCACTCCAAGCAATTCCTCCATAATATTCACCACCCATAGTACTGCAATCATTCACTCATGAATTAATTTCAATCGATTTACGGTGGCTTTTTCTAAAAGTTCCAACGAACTTCGCTTGTGACGATGAATTCAGGCTGGTCAAACGATGTTGGTTCGTTGTTTTTGGGTCCGCAATTTGTAGTTGTTGCGTAGCATTTTATGCCTCGAAATTGGAATTAATTTGAAGGTGGAACTCATGTTGAGGGCGTTTGATGGCTCAGCCAATCAATTCAATAGGTAATTTGGTGGGAAAGTTGCAATTAAATATTGTGTGATGACGAACCGATCTACAGAATGGTGATCAGTGTGTGTATGTGGGAGGAAGTGACAATATATTTCGTACTTGTTGAGTTTCCCAAAAGATAATGAGTGAAATTCAACGTTTTTTCTCTTCTGTTTGAGACTGACAGACAAAGGGTGCATAGTGTGTAGATGGAATGTTTGTGGTTGCAAAATGCTAGGTGATAGTTTTAATCGCAAAGTACAATCAGTTTCGTGTTACATTAACATGAGTTTTAATAGGAGGCAAATGAATTGCAATGAAATCAATACAAAAAATCAATATTTGATACATTTCAACGGTATTTGAGCACTTACCTCATTAAAACAAAAAAATTAAAAGTTTTTATTACCTGCTGTTTTAACATACTCGTATTTATTACGAAACAAAACATGTGATTTTTAAATGCATTATTTTGAATGCATGAATAAATTTACGTTCTTCAGAATTTCACATTAATCAAGAGTTTGTTGTGTGAAAATTCTAAAGCATCCAAATTTCTTTCTATTTTTTATTTTCAAAAAATTAGTACTTGAACATTTCCAGTATTTGCACTTTCAGTAGGACACATAATTGTTAATCTTTCGCGCATATTTGCATAACAATTCTCAAATAATTCTTTAAGCTGAGAAACAGCAATTTCGCAAATTTTTTTTCGTATTAACTTCAGGCAATGCCTAAGGTTATGCATTCTGGTTTTTGTATTCTTTAAAATTTACGTGCTTGAAAAAATATTACAAATTGTTGAATACTCCTAGGAAATATTAGAAGCCTTTCACACCTCAAGCGGAAATAAGCAGAATAAGAAGAACTAATTTTCTATCAACATACACTTTCGTTTGCGGGAATTTATTAAAAGATTGAAAAACTCTAGCGCACCTGAACCGCTAGAAACACTAATGTTCGAAGAACAGTACAAGAATCGTGCAGGTTTTGAGTGCATATTCCAACACATGAGCTGCTTATTATGGCCAAACTGTTTCAAATGCCACGTTTAACTTTCGTCTTAAGAATGCATTATAACTCATATGGTGGAAGGTTCCAGATATTACCACTGGCATGAATTTCAATGTTTATGAGAGCAAAACACGGGTTAATTATATTCGTTATCAGTTGCTTATTTCACAAAATTTCGAAAGCAGCATCTCATATAACATCAATGAAGAAAATGCTCAGTGCCTGCAGCACTGTAACTGAAGTTGGTGTTTGGGGCTGCGATCCGAAAAATTTGCAGAACTTAGGGAATTGAAACATCGGTCATTTATTTTCATTGTAAATGTTTCCGGTATGAATACTAACTGTAAGCATTTATTAATACAAAAGTAGCACAACCGACTCGTGCTGGCAACCTTTCGCCAGTATCAAAGCCAAGAATAAATCACATCTGCTTCACGTTGTTATATTACATTCGAAGTTATAGGAGCATAAAGAAACTTAGGGTTACCTGCAGCGAGTTTTTTCAAATAATCGAAAGGTTAATATTTGCTGTTTATTGTCACTACAATGTCATTACCAATTGAAAATTCTACGATAAAACCGCTTAATGAAGATATTACAAACAAACACAAAACCAACAATAGCTGGCAACCCTATTGTGGCCTTTCAACCAAATGTGGCCTGAATAATGTTTATAATAAGTTCCATTAATTGTATGAAATTCGTATTGATTTCATGACTGCACTGGAAGTTATAGGGCAAAAAGTTTTATTTTCCTGAGCGAATTTTCAAAACCAAAGACACAAAAATTAACATAGCTGGCAGCACCAATCGAATTTTTCAACCAAATTTCTATAAAACAGAGTTTAGAGTAAGGTTCAACTACTGTGTCAATTTCATGAAAATCTGGTTACTTATTCACATTTCATAGGGCAAAAAGCAGTTTTTTTTTCTTTGTAATTTTTCAAGATGGCACCACTGGCGCAGAGTTGCCCACAATTCAAAATCGCTTCTGTCAGACCTGGTCCTACTTAAGTCCAATGCATTCTGTAAATTTCAATGGTATCTGATTATTGGTTCGTGAGTTCCCGTGAACAGAAGTTTTTGATGCTAAAAATATAGGTTAATTGGGAAAGGGTTACCGTTCTTGTCCGACATGAAATTTCCAAAGTTTTACTTTGAACGTGTAGATAAAGCATAAGATTTGTATACAGATTGGTTTTATTGTAAGAAACGGACATTTTTAGGATATTCAATGGTTTGAATGTTTTCACTTTCAAATTTCTATTTTCTTCAAATTTAAGACACCAAAATTATCATAGCTGGCAGCTCCAACCGAATTTTTCGACTTTATTTCTATCAAACGTGGTTTGAAGTAAGGTCCAGCTACTGTGTGAATTTTGTCAAAATCGAACGATTCAATCAGAATTTATAGGGCTAAAAGCAGTTATCTTTTTTAGTGATTTTTCAAGGTGGCACCACTGGCACAGAATCGCTCGCATTTCAAAATCACTTCTATCAGACGTGGTCCTATTTACGACCAATACATTCTGCAAATTTCAATTTATTCTGTTTATTGGATCGTGAGTTTCCGTGAACAGAAGTTTTTGATGCTTAAAATATAGGTAAATTGGGCAAGGGTTGCCAGGCGTGCCCGTTATACCATATCAAATTTTATTTTTTGTCTATGTAAATAAAGCACGATATTTACATATGAGTGGATTTTTTTTGAAGAAACGGCATTTTTTCAAGAGGGACGATGATTTGGAGGTTTTCACTTTCAGTGCCTGCCCTAGCTACATGGTTGCCAACACGCTCATTTGGAGCTACACAAGTCTATAACTAAATAATACCAATATGTCCTGAAAATTTCGTAATGATTGAATAGCTTTGTCAAAAGTTATCGCAATTTAAAAGTTTTCAATTTTTCCCGTTCTCTTTTTAGGCTCCCAGCGCACACATGGGGTTAAAAAATTCCAAAACATTATCTGATTCACATGTAAAACACGTTGGAAATTTATTTCGTCAACTTTATTTTTGCAAAACTTATTTGTGTACGGAATAATAGGTATATTAAAAATATCACTAAAATGGCCGCCGGCGCCAAAGGGTTAAAGATTTTTAACTTTTTCTGAGACCTGGCACTATTCTGCATATACACCAATATGTATGTCCTGAAAATTTCAGCTCAATCGGATGGCGCGTTCCTGAGATTTTTTCACTGAAATTTTTTGATGATATATATATATATATATATATATATATATATATATATATATATATATATATATATATATATATAGAAATATGAATTTTTGGCCAAAGTGATTTTAATACTAATGTTCTTCTTCGAACATTAGTAAAAATACTTTCATTTCGAAATAGATGAGACGATGAAACACTTATTTTCAGGAAAAAATGCTTATTTTGTGAAATTTCGGTGGTTTCTATTACAAGAACGATAAAAATGCTCACTGTTGGCAACACCTAACCAGTACAGCAACCAAAAGTCTACCACATCTGTTTATTTTTTGAGGTAAATAAACTATCGGGTTGCTACCGTCACAAGTTCCAAAAATTTAACAAAATGGAATCGATATGTTTTTGAAGTTATACTTCCTTTGGCTCGTTGGGTAGGCAAGCATGGGTGAAAATCGATCTGATCCTTCAGATTTTTTTTTTGAAACGCTCTGAAAGAGAAAGAAGACGGAGAGAGAAGAGGGGGGACTTGGCTTGGGATAGAATCACTCGGATCCGTCAGATGTTTGTTAAACGCTCTTATATATTATATATTGCAATGCTTAAGAAAGAAAAAGAAGGTGTGGGTTGATTCACTCGCTCTGTTTATTCATGTTTGTTTCTCACACATACGTACAGTGTGATATACCTAGTATATAGCTGTTGATATTCAGTACCCGGCACGAAACTGGTGTTTATGGTGTATGCTCTTGCGTCTTATTTAGTATAATATTTGTATAATGTAAAATAAAACAGCACAAAAAAGTGAGTATTTTTACCTATTTAATAATTAACCACTTAATAAATTTGAAAAGCACGTGTTTACGTTGTTTACGTTCTTGAGAGTAATGGCATAACTGCGTAGTAAAAAAATTTAAAAAAAATTGTTAAAATCTCTTGTAGTATCTGGTTCACTATTTTGAACTAAAAATAAATTTCATAAAACAAAGATTATCAACATTTGTCCGGAAAAAATTTAATAGAAAAAGATTATTTACATTTGTGCGAAGAACTACACTGCATTTACAAGTATGCTTACAACTTTGGACTGCTGTCTGCTCGCGTTGTAATTCTGCCTTTACATGTTTACTTATAATGCTGCTGTGTTACGCTGATTTACAATGTTCATACATAGGTATAGTGTATCTCATTGCAAAATTATAGTTAGGTTTGTGTTATCGTGTCAAAAGGTTAAAAATTTTCCAAAACTGGTTTCAATTTGTTATTTTAGGGTAATTTTTGGGTTCCAATAGTGCAGGTATCTATATCTCACCTTATTGCAAAATTATTGTTAATAGGCTTGCATTATTGTATCTGAATATTTAAAAATTTGAAAAACCGGTTTGAATTTGTCATTTTAGGGTAATCTTTTAGTAAATTGGAAAGTTATTATAAAATCTTCATTTGATAATGGAATTTCATTGCGAAATATAAGATGAGTTTGGAATTTTAATAAATAATTTCTTCATAATTAAAGCCAAAAAAGTATAACTTCAATCTGTCAGTCCCCAAGAACTGCCAATTTTTGTTTATTTATTTATGTTTTAAAATAAGATTTAGTGTTTGAGATTACATTGTTGACATCTTATGACAGCATGGTAAGCTATAGGCCATAAAGATTTGATTTGATTACGGGGTTTGAAACTTCAATCAGACTACACTCTGCGAAATTGCATTGGATCTGATTATCAGGTCGTGAGATACCATGGACAAGCAATTTGGGTTCTTAAAAATAGAATGTTTCGTGAAAGATTCCTTTTCACGTATGGCGAGAAACACACTTGAAAAGGAATCTTTAACGAAATGTCATATTTTTTAACTGACTTTGTAGAAAAAAAATAAAATCTATCAATCGTTTGAATTTTTTCCATAATATGATTGAATGGAGTTTGCTTTCGGTCTTTCTGTAATTATTTTCCACGCACTTATCGAACAACTCCGGAAATTAGAAAAATTTTGAATTTTCGCAGAATAAAATTAACAACAAAATTAAGAAAAAATTTTTCATTCGAAAAAATCGTTATTTAGAATGTCGAAACCTAATTGTTCATCAATATTTTACCCATATAATCCTAGATTAAGCCTTAACTATTTTAACTACGGCCATTTCCAAGCTTTTTTTCACTTTCAAAACCATATTGACCACCTCACTAGCTTCAAGATTTTTATTATATCTTAGAAAATGAAACTCAACTCTACCCTCTTTATTCATTTCCAAAGCTTCTTCAAACTAAAACACGTAAAACAATAAAGACCGTTCACATAAAACATTTATTCATTTTATCTGAAAAGTTGAAGAACAATGTTGTCTTCCAGCTTTTAGTTTCCACGGTCACTATACAGTGACAAAGTCAAAAGAACCGTGAAAGGACTTTGATAAATTCCTTGTCTTTTTCCGTCTTAGATTAAAAAGTTTCTCATTCTCCAAAGCTCTTTCGCTGTCAGTCAAATTCAGGACTTAAAGTAAGTTTCAAGAATTTTTTTCTTTTCATTCGTTTATAAGAGCTCTATTTGACATGCGAACTGTGCAGGGATGTCCAGAATTGTATAGAAAATTTACACGAAAGATGAAAGTTTATATGCAATTTGTTTAAAACTGTTTTTTTTCGAATTAGATTGTTTTGTGTATAATCTTAAACAAATTATAGTAAAAACGTTATTTAGTCCTTACCACTAAATTAGCTCAGAGTTTAGATATTTAGAAAAATCCTTTTAAACTTCCATATATATTTCATAATAACTTTATTTGAATTTAATATACTAAGATGTTCTGTGAGATTTTTTTCCATCAATCTTTTGAAAACCTATTGCTTGATTAAATAGAACCTGGAAAATTTGTTAGACCTCAATTGGAATTTCAGAAATTTTCCTCATGGCTATGATAACTCCTTAAAATTAACTTTGCATGCTACAAATGAATTCAAGTTAATTCATCAACATGTAAGACTTGAAAAAATTTACAGAGCTTTGTGGAAAATGAAAATTTGTATAAATTTACCTATATTACTTTGACTTAGTATACTTATTTTGTTTATTTTTCAGAAAGTTGTTTTTTTTATTTTATGACAATGGTTTTTATTTCAAATTTAGATGTCGATCTTTGATAAATTCATTTTCATTTCTGAATTTTTCGATTGCATCTTTATTCCAAACTGTTCAGAAAAACTACCAAAATTAAACTAAAAAGTAAAATATAAATCAAAAAGCTCCACACCATGCTTGAAAAACATTAACAATTCACTCTATGCCACTTGAAATCTTTTATTCAATTACCATTTCAGGATTATTTCCATCGATTTAAAAATCAAAACACTTAAAGACTTTATTCTATCCTCCATCTCTTTTCCGGCTCCTGCGATTCTCTCATTTGATTTTCAAGTCCCGAAATAAATATCACTGCAGGAATACAAAAGTCAACATCATTTAACCCCATCTAGTACTTAAAGACTCTTGATGCTCCCGACGGCCATGATGGGTCCTGGCGGTGACGATCCTGCCACCGATGTCATCTGCAGCAATTCAAATAGAAACGTCACGAGACAACGATGACATTGAAGACTATCAGGCAATTTTATCTATCTTACGCTTCGCAACTGATGCGATGCTATTGCTACTAGCCACGATTCACTTGGCTCGGTTTCAATGTTTTGTGTTGAGCTCGGGATATTCGAGTAAAGAAATAGCGGAAAAAATGGCTCGAAAGCTTTGTCGGAGAGTATAATAGCAGTGAAAGATGAAGAAAACGAAGAATTCTTGAAGATGAAAGAAAATATACAACAACATCGAGAGATGCAATTTATCTTATCAGTGTGAGTATTTCATGAGCTCTGGTTTCATCACTTAGTGCGGAGCGAAGATATCATAGATACAGTGAGTTCGAGTAAGTGGTGGCTTCGGGTAGGAAGTATTGTGAAACCACTTCTTTTCGATTGACTGATTGAATGAATGAAAAACAAATGTTTAAGAGGGAAAGTTGAGTAAGGTCATGGTGATTTCAAGTAGGGTCGGAAAACAAGTATCAACAGATTTGTAGCTTTAATACTTTAAAGTGAAAGTATGAAGAGAGAATGTGAAGAAGTGAAAACTAAGAAAAATATTTACTTAGCTATAAAAAGCTTCTAATACAGAAGAAAGCAAAACTTGTTTTTTTTTATATTCGCAAAAGAAATAAGTGAGAAATTTTCTTCAGATTTTGATTGCTAGTAAATTTTGTAAGACCTAGAATGGTTTGAATTGTATTTAAGTGAGTGAGCATCTATGAGGTGTATATATTTGATATAATAGACAATCATTGATGTTTTATTTTAATAATTTAACCAGCAAATAAAAAAGTGCTAAGTTTTCAGTTATCTATCAAAATATGTATCTTCAATTTATTACAGTTCGTTTTAAGTAATTTATTTTACTTAACACTCATAGTCATTCAACAATTAAAAAAAAACACAAAATATATAAAATATTTTCATGAAAAAACTAATTTTTTACTTAAGGGGTAACCCCCACTTGTAACTTTGAAATTGTTTTCTTTTTTTTCTTTAACTATCTGAAAATACGTCCTTCAAATTTCAAGAAGAGAAGATCGAGAAGAAACCGTTACTTATACAACTGTTACTTATACTTTTAAACGCGTTTTTCTCGAAATGGCATTTTTGAAGTCGGTGACCAAAATTACTGAACTGATCTTTTTAAAACTTGGCAGGCTTATTCAATACATAAACATGTAGTGTTTGATCGTTCGGTTTTTTTTTATAAAAAGTTGCCGTTTTATAGCAAAAAAAAGACCGTTTTTTTAAGTGAAAATCGAACCATTAGATTTGACTGTCCGCCATTTTGTAAAAAATAAATATTGTTTTAAATTCGTCGATCAAACACTAGTTTATACTGTTATTTAACTAAATCCATCGCTATTTTTTGCTTCAGGTGATCCAGTTCGACACAATGTAGGTCACCGCAAAAAGTAAAAATTAAAATACCATTGTTTTGACGGCCATTTGTAATTTAACAATGCAATATTTTTCAATAAAAAAATTACTGAATAGTGTTCAATGTATGTACTTTAAGAAAATATAATAGTCGTATAAAAAAATTTCGTAGTTTTATTAAAAAAAAAATCAAGAAAATGACCTAGTTTTTTTTGCGTTACAAGTGGGGGTAACCCCTTAATATAAGTTACAATTTCCTGGAACATAACAATATTTTAAAGATAATTTGTTCTCGTTTTGAGTTTCTATCAGGTAATTGTGAACTTTTGCACCCAAATGATCAGCTTGTACTATGATTTACTGAAAGTGCAGTTAGGCTGGCAACTGGAGCCGAAACCACAGTGATAAGCGATCCCAGAGAAATCCAGAGATTTGATATACAGGCTCTTCGAGCTATGGAGGTTTGTGGGTTGGGGCGCTCCTGTGAGCCAAGTCGATGGGAAGGGATCGAGCCTGTCTGAATTGAAAACCGAAAAAACAGAAAAGGTTGTTGAAAAATGGAAGAACTCAAAGAGACTTGTTGACACAGTGATGACTTCTAGGTGAGAGCTTTGAAGTGGAAAATCCAGCTCAGAGAACAAGGGGAAAATTGATAATACACTCAGAAAAAAACTTTGTAAAATTGGGGAAAAACATTGTTAATTCATATATTTTTCACTATGAAATGGCGCCATAGAGGTTTCTCTATGAATTAACTACTACATAGTAATACGTGCGTGAGTTGTATTGGCAACAATTTTCTCTATTGAATCAACAAGGGCTGCTTGTAATTTTGAAGCCGCGAATAGGAAACCAACAACTAAATTGGATCGTAATAACATGGAAAGGAAAAAGTGGCTGCATACTTAAAATATGAACAAAAAGGTCGTAAATCGACTTAAAATACCAATGCAAAAAAGACAATATTTAATGCTTTGAATAGTTGAAAGACCCAAGAATTTCAACAATCTATAATTCTTAAACAATTTATAATTCTTGAAATTCTTGGGTCCTTCAACTATGTAAAGCACTAAATAGTGTATTTTTTGCATTGGTATTTTAAGTTGAGCTTTTTGAAACATCTTGACATTAAAATTGTGCTGTTTTGTGTCTTATTGCTGGCAAGCAACAGCTCTTTACAAGCTTTATCGCGTATATTGTTTAATAAGTATGGCGGGATTTTGGTCTTAAATGATGCCAATTTCGCAAGGAGCAAATTTTCATTTCCTGGGGCTGGGTGTAATAGCCGGAAGTTGATATGTATCTGGAATTTAAATTATTTATATTTAAATTATTATTAAATTATTCCTTCGGTATCTTTATACCCTTGGCCATGCTTTAATATTTATTTCTATCTGCCTTAGAAGAAAAGAATTCTCCCATTGCTTTTTCACTTGTTCCCAATCACTGCAGCTATGACTAAAGGTAAGTAACAAAAAATAAACTATTCAGCACACCGAACGACACACACTGCATTCAATACAACTTACATATATGCGCGATTTGTGTCTCGAAGTGAATGCTGCTGAGATTTAGTAATGATCAAACAAAACAAAAGAAATTGAAGTGCATCTATTCAAATCAACAGATCAAGTAGTTGATTTGTGTTTCTGACTAAAATAACCAATAATGCATGTTGTATTTACAACATACGTATTGAATTTACATTAGTCGTTTTAATTCCATAAAATTCGTTGTTATTATAAAAGAAACAGCAACGAATATACAAAGAGGCTGTACGTTTATTATGGACCTGGCTTTTACATTGATAATCCTTGATTTTACTATGCGACTTTTTTCTGAGTGTAGAGATGGGGTAATATTAAACTTGGCTGCACTAGTGAACATATTATATCTATAAAACATATTATATATATTATAACTGAAAAAATTTTGTACAAATCTGACAATTAGGGGGGAAATACATGTAAAATGGAAAAGAAATTGCTGATTTCAGATTGATTCAGATCAGATCACTACAGATCACTTAAAATATATATATTGTTTATTCAGAAAATTTTTAACATTAAATCCTCAAAGTACATATCTTATAGTAAATGAAAATATTTTTTTAATAACTTTTTAACACAAAATGGAGGCGATGCGAGCAAATGAAAAAAACACATCAAAAACAGCTTCGTACAACTTAACGCCTTTTCCGAGAAACTTGCAACGTTCAGAGAAAAAAAAATATGCTAATGAGATCTATAATTCATAGGTGAACTAATAAAATTTAGAAAAAAAAATCAAATTTTTACATTAATATTAGATTAAAAAAAAAATCGATTTTTTTTCAAAAAAATCACGTTTTAAACATTGGTAAACTAATTATTTTTCCGAAATTACAAGAAAATGTAGATTCTACGATGAGATAATACTCTTTTGTAAATGTGATATAAATTTGAGCCGAATAGGTTCAATATTTTTTTAGATATCTTGTACGGAAATTGAAAAAGTACTACTTTGAGAAAAATGCGTTTAAAGTTCTAAAGCTCCACCGACCTGGGGAACGCCGCGCTGTCTATAACTGGCTATAACTCGAGAACTAATACGAATATCGCTTCAAAACTTTTTTTGGTATATTTCAAGAGTATTTAAAACACTTTGATGCAATAAAAAAAAATCGTTTTTGTTTTAGCAGTTTCATGTATCTCCCCCCCCTTAATATTCCAATATGCTTAAATTTTAGGTAAGCCAAAACCAACAGACTGCTGGTCGAAAAATAATTGGCCGGTTTATTTCCACGATTAATATCAAAAAAGACCTCTAGTGTATCAAAACCACTAGAAACACTAATGTTCGATCAACAGCAGAGAAATCGTGCAGATTTCGAGTGAATATTCTAGCACGCGAGCTCCTTATCTAGCCAGCCTGCTTCGAGTACCATGTATTGCTTTGAAAGATTTCCAGGGCTACCACCTTCATGAATTTCAAGACTAATGAAAGTCAAACACTTGCTTCTTATATTCATTATCAGTTGCTTATCTTACAAAACTTTGATATCAGCACAGGAAATGCTGATATAAAAGTTTCTTCATAAATGAAGAAAATACTCAGTGCTTGCAACAGTTCGCTATCACTGCAACAAAAATTCTACTACAACTGCTATATGTCAAAATCAGCCTGGCTTATGAATCACGTTTTGATGACTTCTTCGAAAGTTACAGGGATCGAAAGTTGCTTGGGTTAACATCCGAAAAATATCCCGAACTTGGAAAATTCAAACAATTTTTAAACATTTTTTTTAAAAAACTTATACATTAATTATTCGCAGTATGAATACATAATGGACTTATTAATATAAAAATAACAAAAACGCCTCGTGTTGACAACCATTTGTTAGCACCAAAGCCAAAACACATCACACTTGATTCACGTTGAAATGTACCTACCCTTGCCATCCAATGACTGAGTTAGAAGTTAAAGGACTACAGAGAAATTTGGCGGTACCACTCTTAAAACTTTTTAAATTTTCAAAATCTTTTTATGCGATGTTTATTGTCACTACAGGATCATTAAAATTTGAGAATATTATGATAACATCGCTTAGTCAGAAAATTACAGAAAAAAAACAACCATATTATGGTTTTTCAACCAGATTAGTACAGATTGTCAGTGTCCGACCGAAGTCGGTTTTTTGGCCGAAGCCGAAGCCAGAGCCGAAGTTCGGCTGTTAGTGTCACCTTCGGCCGAAGCCGAAGCCGAAGATAAAATGAATTCAAAACAGACTCAAAATGCTAATTTTGAATTGAGGATTGATCAAAGTAGCAGCTGACAAGTGAATAGTATTTCTGATGTGATTTGCTTACATCTTGTTTTTTTCAGCTGAATAATTTATTCAGAGTCGTTATCTTTCAGGGCGAGTTTTGTGTAGATCATAGAAATAAAATTTATAATTAGGGACACCGACGAAGAATCTGCAGAAACATCAATCGTCTCTTGTTAAAAACATTTTAAGACATTTGCTAAATTCCCTATCAGTTTCCATTTAGTTGCAGTCGGAACTTCTATTCCCCGCGTTTTGCCATGTACAAATTGATAGAGATTTTTTGTTCTAGAAGTCTTTCTACCATTGAATAGGTACTGTTCCAACGTGTTTCAATGTCTTGGATTAAAACATCCTTTGGCTCCATCACACTTCTTGAAATCTCCTTCAATTTTCCGACATTTTTTTTGCGTTGCCTACACTAACTGCGCACTATTTGATTTGCAAAACTACTTGCTACTACTTTAAGTCATGAATATTGTTCAAGTTGAATCGTTGCTCGCATATACATAATTAAATGTATATCCACAAACTCAAAATGTTCATGCTTGGTGTAATTCGTGGAAACTATCATTAGAACAGGAGCTGCTAGTTTGTTGGTCACTGTGATGCCCTGAAGCGGGCTCCATAGCGCTATGCAATTCTGTTTCCCACGTGCATTTTCGAATAATTCACAAAGTCCAATTAGACGCTATATTTGATTTCTTCGGCCTAATCTTCGGCCTGTATTCGCCGAAGCCGAATCCGAAGCCGAAGGCACTTTTTGTGGCCGAAGGTGGCCGAAGCCGAAGCCGTAGCCGAAGCTTCGGTCGGACACTACAGATTGTTGCCTACAGTAAGGTCAATCTATCATATGAATTTCGTTTTGATTTCATGACTGCATTGGAAGTTATAGGGCTTTATTTTTTTGAGCGAATTTTAAAAATTCAAGACACAAAAATTACCATAGCTGGCAACTCCAACCTAATTTATCAAATGTGGCTTGCAGTAAAGTTCACGCTGTAGTAACTTGAATGGCAAGGTCAAGTAAGATTTTCCATGGGCGACACAAGGATCAGTACACTGATGAGCCTCAACGTTGTTGAAATTTCAGTGGACTGCAACGATAGCGATAACGCTAAGAAAGTAAACGTGCCAGAGCTAGGTCTATCTATTGATTTATAATTTAGAAACGTTTCAAACAGCTGTGCACCCCAAATGGCAAAAAGACTGTATAATTCGTGAAAAAGCAAATGTTTCAAACACTTTTCGAAGAGGTATTCCATATATCCCCTATAGGCCCATCATTAAGATAACCCTTATTTCTACTGAAGAAGAATTCTGCAGCGCGGTGGTTAGAATATAAGCCAAATTTTTATAGTCAAATTGAAATTGAATAGAGTGTAATCCAAAATTGCACATAAAATTCAATTTCTTATTAGAAAAGTGGCATAGTTCAAAATTTCACCACGGGGCAATAAATAGCGAATGTTAATCGAATCGTGCATAGAAAAATCGGCAAGAAATTGTAGAAAAATGTGTTTGTGACAAATTGTACCAATTTCAATAGCTTAATTTTAAGCATAAAACAGACAGTATGCCTAACAAAAGCTCGCTTAGCATCGTCACGAAACCAGGAGCTGCAATGACAAAATATTTATATCCTCTTTAAAAATGTCAAAAGAGCCAAACGCAATCAAATTTCATTTCTGAAATACCATCATTCTAAAAAAGAGCACTATCAAATTTCCCACTTTATTGACAAACAAGCTCAAACTAGACTTTGGCTCAGTTTGTCAAGCAACCTTCAAAGACTTTTAAATCCTGTCAAAGCAATCCCTCGGCTTCTCTCTGCTTACCGCTGCTGCACTAGTAACGAACCAAACAGAAACGAACGAAAAGAACGAAGAAACCACCACAACTAAGGCACCACCACGTTACGTAAAAGACAAACTTCTTTCTAACTGTTGTAAATCAATTCCGGCTATGATCAGAAAAGTTTAATCGACAACTTGATTGTAAATGATTTGCTGCTGCACAGAAGTAGTAAATCTGTGAATTTGTAGATGACTGCGACGACGACAACGAAAACGACGATGACTGTGATTCGTTTGTTGTGTTGCTGTTCGTTTAGAATTTCTTCGTGCTGTTGTTTTGGAAAATCCAGCTGGATGAGATTTGTCTTTGTTGACTTCTTCATTGAGAAAGATTTCCAGAAGATTCGTACTGAAGTTGTGAAAAGATTCAACTAGGGGAAAATCAGGAAAAGAAAATCATCCCGACCTGCATTACGTTGGGGTGGTATATATTTATTTGGTCTTGTTCTTCGTTAATAGGATTCTGGCTTGTGTTGGCGGAAAACTTATTTAACTTTGTCAAGATTTATTGTAATTACAGTGAATATGGTGGCGGCATGTTCTTGATCTCGGTGGATTTGTAATGCGTTTGTTGTTTGAAACGTTTTTCAAAGTTCGAGTTAATTTTCAAAACCTACTGTCAAAACGGTGTATATTTTTAATCATTTTTATTGCACAATGGATAAGAGAGTGTGAAATTTTTCCATAGAGAAATGTAACATTTAGTATTTCCGAAATTTTTGGAATATTTAAAATTCTTATATTTAGACAACAAAGCTTCAAAATTCACATCAAAATTGAAGCTCGTCTAGTTTTGTATGCCATCTAGTAGTTTCTTTTTAAATCATAGGTTATTTTGACACTGAAAGCTCTTTCCAGTTCGAAATCTTGACAGAAAGTCAGTTTCATACCTCCGCCGAACGAAATGAGTCGCTTTACGCTTCAACAATATTGGGAAATATTGAAAACTTATTTCCAAAAGGATTGCTGTGTAGCCCAAACAGTGTGTTTTTGGAAAAATTATTTTGGCCGAAAATTTATTTTGGCCGACCGTGCCTGCTGTACGCAAGTTTGTCCAAAAAAACTCGTGAAACTGGCTTGCTAGTGGACAACACTCATGGCAACCGTCATTGTACGGTGTGCACAGACGATAATGTGGCTGCTGTAGCCGAGAGTGTGAGACCCACTCCACGAGCATCAACTCACCGTCGATCTCAACAGCTCAACATTTCATGCACTAGCCTGAAGAGAATTCTGCAAAAAGATCCCAGATTATTCGCTTACAAAGTCCAATTGACTTAGCAATTGAATGCGCACGACCATGCGCTTCGTTATCGCTTCGCAATTTGGGCCTTATAGCCCGTCCAGACTACGGATACTTAAGTATCCGCATACATAAGTATCCGGAAACATATAATCCCGTCCAGACCGCAGATACAATTGTATGCGGAAACATTTGAAAAAGAATTGCTGTGGACCTAATTTTGCGGATGCATTGATGAATGCATGGGATATGAGAATGAAAATCTGATAAGAAAATTTATATTTGAAGAATGGCTAAGATAGAGTATTGGAAAATGAAACATTTGTGGGCACTGAAATTCTAAAAGTAGGCAATTGCCGGTTTTCAATGAAAATTACTATTAGAATCACTTTGCCCGAAATTCAGATGCATATATATATACTAACATATTATGTATATACATATATATATACATATGTATGTATACATGACTCCTTTTTTCACAAGCATCTATATGCAGGTTAAATAAAATGAAATAATCGATTAATCGAATAATATACTCAGGTATACAGTGGATGAAATTTCCATGGCAGTCTTTCTCGGAACGAAAGTGGCCAAATTACTCAGTAACAACCACCAAAAGTCTTTTAGACATGCTGCATTTCCAAACCGCCTTGTCCCGTGAATTTCATTTTGGTATGATAATGAGGTCGAGAGTTCTCAACACATGTTTTGTGTGCTGAAAAATGGGTCATTTGGACATTGGCTATTTACCAGGAATGAGGTAAAGATTTTCATTTACATGCCTGCCCTAGGTTCAGGCTAACCTGCAGAGTCATTAAAAATGACACAGGTAGGTATGTTGTACCTATAACACAATCATTCATCGCTCAATCGAAAAAGCATGAGCAAATGATGCTTGTGGATGCAGTGCAGTCCACTGCACTGCATTGAAATTTAAAACTCATGTGATTCTGTGTAACAACTTGCACTGCATCGTTCAGGCTAATTTATGAAAACACTGCATCGGTTGATATTTGTTTGAAAATAT
The DNA here is from genome assembly GCA_963978885.1 of Nemotelus pantherinus. Lineage (NCBI taxonomy): Eukaryota > Metazoa > Arthropoda > Insecta > Diptera > Stratiomyidae > Nemotelus > Nemotelus pantherinus. The sequence continues at coordinate 69,493,787 of OZ022266.1, read as the reverse complement.
TTGGCCGTGCAACAACTATTTAAATTGAGGCGGGAATTACATTCCAGGCATTAAATTGTAAATGGACGAAAAACAGATACAGAAAATCTAAATATCAAACCTCCACAAATTAATTTGGCATTAATTGTGAGAACACAGCATTGCTTTCAAGTGCATTACAATGCGTGCACTGCATCGCAAAGTGTTTCTCGCTTCCGAATCAATAATCGCTCAATCGAAGAAGTATCCGCATTCATTTTCCAACAGCGCCTACTTATGTATCCGGATACATAAGTATACGGAAACAACGGTCCACACTAGTAATTTTCACATAGTTTTGTATCTGCATACAACAGTGTGAGGTAATTTCAAGTGTGGACCGTTGTTTCCAGATACTTATGTATCCGGATACAATTGTATCCGCTATTGCTCGAAAATGTATCTACAATTAGCGCATACTTTTCATTGATTTTCATGGCAAGGGTAAAATGTATCTGCAAATGTCGCTGCAGTGTGGACCATCTTTTGGCAGATACTTATGTATGCGGATACTTAAGTATCCGTAGTCTGGACGGGCTATTAGAGCAGCTTGAATTAGACTACGATTTCGGGCGAAAAATCATCTTTTCTGACGAGGCGCATTTTCATCTCGGCGGCTTCGTTAACAAACGAAATTGCCACACCTGGGGCTCAAAAAAACCGCAAGTTATTGTCGAGAAGCCAATGCATCCACAGAGAGTGACAGTTTGCTGCGGATTGTGGAGTGGTGGCATCATTGGAGGACTTTTCTTCGAAAATGAGGCAGGGAACAACGTTTTGGTCAACGGTGAACGTTACAGAGCCATGTTATCCCACTTTTTTTTATTAACATTGAAAACATGAATTCGGACTACCTCTGGTTTATGCAAGATGGCGCGCCATGCCACAATCGATTTTTTACGCTCCAATTTCCCAAATCAGATTATCAGCCGTCTTGGTAATGTCAATTGGCCGCCTCGGAGCTGCGATTTGACCCCTTTGGACTTTTTTGCGCAGAACCGTGAGAGACGGATGTTATGCCAACAATTTCGAAACGATTTAAGCACTTAAGACGAATATCGTCCAAACAATCAGTGAGCTACAGCCCGAAACCATCAACAAGGTCTTGAAAATTGGAGTGATAGAGTGCGCTACTGCGAAGCCAGCCGAGGCAGCCACTTGAACGGATTTGTGTTCCATCATTAATGAGAATGTTTATTCTTACTAACAAAGCCATAATACAAGGAAAAAAATTAAATGTTGTTCATTTTATTGCATTTTTAATTTTTTTATTAAGTAAGCATTCCACATACGTATGAGTTAATTGTATAGATTTTAATGAGGCTTTCTATCAGGTTCGACCCCTACACTCATTCAGGGTTGTTATTGGATTACCTCAATTTATTTTAAAATTGATCAAGAAAGCGTAAACGTTATCTAGCTACGTCATTTCATTTTTATTCCAGATAATATGATCCTTTTGATGCATTTAAAACGAGATAAAACTTATACTTCAAAAATGATAAATTAATCAGGTGAAACTCTTTAGTTTGGAGTGAATTTTTAATGTAAGATTAAACTTCATAGTGAGAGCAATTTCGAATTTTCTTTTGAAATCTCACTTAATTTTTCTCCTAAGTCAAAGTCCCCGAACCACTGAACCATTAGATTCGTTAATGAGTTTCGCAATTTCGGTTGCATTTGTTTTCCTCTCAAATGGACTTCAATATTTAAAAAAAAAATAACGATATGGAATTCAAAACAATGATATACGCGATTCGGTAAGAGAAAAGTTAATGCACACAGCAAATCAAAGAGCAAATTGAAATCAATTAAATTTAACAAATAAATTATAACCAAATAAATTAGCAAATAAAATAGCAAACAATTCAAAAAGTAGTTATGGTTTACACATTTTTTCACGAGTGGCCTAAATATTACAGCTTCAAATAGTTTTTAAACTTGCGTCCATATTCATTGAAGTGCAATATTGGCTTCTGCAATGATTCTGAGAGTTAAATTTTCAGGAAAAAAGAAACAACAAAAACCACATAGCTTAAAGTGCTTTGCAAACTTAAGCTAACAAATTTGAAAACTGATATTGGAAACGATTTTTCACACTTACGGATGAAACGGTTTAAGGACCCAGAATACACTTCGATATTGGAAGTGGTTCTCTCTCATTTCGTATCCGGTCTACAGAGCCGCTAAACAAGCTTCGCTAAAGAGCTGGTTCCTTTGGTGTAGCCCTGATGCTATAGAAAAGACCTAGCCGATATCAATTATTCCATTATTCAAAGGTTGTTCAAATAAGGCAAAAGAGTAAAAATAGGCATTATTTATTGGAGTAACAATAAAAAGAATATGTATCGATATATTTTCGTCAAAAAAGAAAAAAAAACTCTAGCGCACCTGAACCGCTAGAAAAATAATTTTCGAAGAAATTGTCTTTGAGTGACAAAAAAATGTGGAAAGACGTAATACACTTTTTTGTAGAATCATATCAACCATTCCTTGTTCAAAGCAACAGAACTCAACTATAACACAAATGATGAAAATGTTCAGTGCTGGCAACATTTTCCCAACGAAGCAGCAATAAGTTTACCTTCACAAGCTCATACTTAAATCAACTTATCCTTTGAATTTCATTCTCATCGGAGGATTCCGCCGAAAGCTCTAGCGGTTAACGTTGTTTGAAGCTGCCATCCAAAAAATTTTCAAAACTCGGAAAATTTAAAAATTGGTTTCTTAGTTTTATTGTAAATGTTTTGCATATGTGTATGTAATTTGAAGCATCTGTTGATGCAATAGTTACGAAAATGGCTAAAGCTCGTTACCCTGTGTCAGCAGCAAAGCAAAATATATACCAAATCTGCTTCACGTTAAACTAAAGCCAACCAATAAATTTCGTTTCGATTGAATCACTGCGCTAGAAGTTATACGGGTGAAAAAAATTTTAGGGTAACCACCCTCAAAACTTTTCAAATTTTTAAAGCGTTAATATTTGTTGTTAATTTTCATTGCATGATCGTTCCCATTTGCAAATCTAATGACATAATGGCGCAGTAAAGAAATTCTAAAAATTACAAAAATAGTCATAGCTGGCAGCCCTTTCATGATTTTTGTACGAAATTCCTATGGCTGTTGGCTCACATCAAAATCTATTTACTGCATAAACTTCATTTTGATATCATGACTGCACCGGAAGTTATAGGGAAAAAAGCTTTATTTTGCTGAGCAAATTTGCAAGATTTAGGAGACAAAAATCACCATAACTGGCAACCCTATTATAATTTTTCAGCCAAATTTTCACCAATTCGATTTTCACCAACCGATCCAAATATTGTGTGAATTTTGTTAAAATCTAATGGCTAAATCGGAAGTTATAGGCCAAAAAGCTGTTTTTTTTTTCTCAGTGATTTTTCAAGATGGCACCACTACCACAGAGTTCCTTGCATTTCAAAATCACTTCTATCAGATCTGGTCCTAATATATATCAATATGTTCTGTGAATTTCATTATGATCGGATAATCCGGTCGTCAATTCTCGTGAACAGAACTTTCGAGTGCTGAAAGTAGAGGTAATTTAGTGATGGGTTGCCGTTCTTGTGCAAATCGGAATTTTAAAAATTTTAAATTGACATGATGCACAAAGGTTGCAGTTTATCAATGATTTGAATTTTGTGTCAAAAATCCAAAATTTTTCAGGAGGGTCAATGATTTGAAGGATTTTTTTTTCAGGAGCCTGCCGTAGCTACTGGGTAATTCATGTGTGTTAAATCTTAGTCAACATCAATACTATCTGCAAATTTCACGATGATCCAGAAAAATTTTCTTTGATTTGTTAATGAACCCAAAGCATATGGAGAACTTAAACTATATGTTTCTAATAGCAGCTTGAATACACATCAAAAAACGAAAACTGAAAAGGAAGTGACAAAAATGATGGCTTGCAGATCGAAAACGAATGAGTCGTGTAAATTGGGTTAAACAATTCACACTGGAGCCTTCTGGTTGGCATAATTATTTACGAATTGATGTGACGACGGACAGTACGTTGCTCCAATTGGTAAGAAAAAATTAAACATCATCAAGAGAAAAGATACGAATATGAGACAAGCCATCGCTCCTCACGAAACATTGATCACTATTCTGCAATACTTAGCAAGGTCAAATTATGTAACAAGTTGATTTCTTTTACTGTCGGTTTTTTTTCTATGATAATGCCATCGCTCAGGATATTACTCCTTGGAGTGAATGAATACACATGTAGAAGAAGCCGATATCAATTATTTCATTATTCAAAGGTTGTTCAAATAAGGCAAAAGAGTAAAAATAGGCATTATTTATTGAAATAGCATTTAAAAGAATATGTATCGATTTATTTTCGTCAAAAAAGAAAAAAAATCAAATATTTCTGTATCCGCTAGTGGAAACGGATGCTTCGTTTTGCCATTTAATGTTTTTGTAGGTGTAAAAGCAGTTTTTTTTAAAAAAGAAAGCTTAATTACTGAGGGCCAGTCAGCAAATTAATTAATACGTTTCTATGACATTGTTGTTTTGATCATGGATCAAAACTGTTTTGAAGCCCTCTTTTCAAATGGGGTCTAGTTTCCAGGTTTGAGAGTTCATCAAAACGTAAGTTGTTCAAATAAAAACAAAACTTATGTTTCTATACTCTTTATTGTGACTACACCGCATACCTTGAGGTTTTTTCTACAATTTATCTGTTAGCTTGAGGGTCTTTGAGATTGTTACAGTCGATGAGAATGAGATTTTCACAGGTAAGAATATCAAGTAAGACTGCCACGTTGTTTTGACTGAGCCTTCAGTACACAAGACCAGTCCATTGGATGGATTGTCTAAACTCGATATACTATTCACCACTGGCAAAGAATGGCCCGATGGCCTATGTCCATATACTTTGGAATGATTGAAATTACAACTTGTTTGCTTCAGTCCATGAGTCTCTCCCAGCTCTCCCACGCACGGTGAGATGTTGGCCTTGCCTCAGGCCAATTGTATCTCGTTCTGATGAGTAGTAACAAGCCCTCAAAATCCTTAATTATCTCCGCAGCTTAAAACTTTACCCGCCACACATAAAGACCCACCAGCTCTGTCAGTTACAACTACGACACTCAATGTATTCGCAATTTTCGGAACTTTCTGAATGTTGAAACAGGAAATAGTTTTCCCCATGTAACCGTCACGGTATCCTTAAAACCGTCACCTTCATATCGCATCCCGTCATGACGATGAACAGCAACGGTAGCATCTATCACGCCAAGCACAAATCCTGATGTATTGCACTCATTCTGTTGCATCGTTTGTCTGTCGCCCGCATGAAAATACATGTAGTCGCGGCTGGCTCAAGGACATAGAGCACGAGCACAAGAGCTTAGAAGTTCATTATCTTAGAAAACGATAGTGTCGCTTACGAATGACTTTGAATACTAAATGGCTTGCTTACGAAGGAAGATATCCTCTATTCGAGACCGGGGCTAAAGTGCAGCGTCGCGTCATTGTTGCTGTCGTCCTTGATGCCATCGTCATCGTCGTCGTTGTTGGGTGTTTGAAAAGGATGTGCGGTTTTCAATTTTGCAACCGACTTGGAACCGAGATGGTTCAGATGATGATGTCGGTCGGTGTGATAAAGTGGATGTGAAGTGTATGAATATTGTAGTTTGATATGGTTCCTGGTGAAGGAATCTGTGATCATTGCAGGTGACAGATAGTTATGAGATATTTTGTGGCGACATGAAAGTTAATCTTGAAGAAAGCAAATGGCAAGATGTTAGATCGAAAGATATTTCTATGGCGTCTGACGCAATCAGAATTCAATATCTTGGTATGTAAGGACTTTGAAGGGTTTTGTTGGTGCAATCAAAAACATGCTTTGAATTTGTGATTATATTCATTTGAATCAATGTGTTAATATGAAGAGGAAATTTTCAAAAAATGTATAATGACAGTGAAATATCTTGCCAATTTCAAACGTATATCCAGTTAACTCATTTTAAAAAAATCCCCATATTATCCATATTTTTAATACAATCTTCTGAACTCACGTACATTTATTAGGGCCGGTTTCACAGTCAAAGTTTAAACTTGAGTTTAGTTAAACTTAATCCAAAGATTAATCCGGAGTTTAAACGTGACTCGGTTTCACAGTGCTGATATATCCTCGGTTTAACTAAACTGTAGTTTATTTATTTGTGTTGCCATGATTACGATTATTGTGAACTAAATAAACCAAAAAAAAGGGTTTCTTCGTGAATTTTCCTTAGTTTTTACTTTTTGAATGGAACTTAGTTTTGATTTGGTTTGTATTTACTATAAATATTTACTATATGCAATTTATTTGGAACCAGAATATTTATTTTATGTTAAATTGAAATATTTATAAGTCTGTTATATTATTTAAAATATTTTTGTTATGTTACTTGTTAAACAATGTTTCCGAAATAATCATTTATCAAAATAAAGGTCTTTTCAAGTTATCATCATTAGAACCAGTTTGATTTTCAGACGGTACTTGCAGAACAAAATTGACCGCATTTTCAAAATTTTCGCCTAACGGAGGAGGAATACAGTCGTTTTCCATTATGCATATATTATGTATGATTGCAGTTGCAACGATCACATTTTGGTTTTTAGTCGGTGAATATCTGAGACCGATTGATAATATAGGAAATCGTATTTTCCAGACATCATAGCTTCTTCCGATGCTATTCCTTGTCCAGATAAGAGCTTCATTATACAAATTTTCTTCAGGCTACTTTACTCTCCTCAGGCATGTCAACATATATTTGCGGTTTGCATAGCTACTGTCTGCCACGACATAGGTATTTGGAAATTCGTTTGCTTCTAACCGGGCGCAAACTCTGGAGTTGTCGGATATTGTTGAATCATGTGTGGAGGCTTGCCAACGCGCGACAGTATCTATTATCTTCATGCTGGCATCACATAATGTTTGCACATTATATGAAAAAAAAACCTTTTCTATTTCGGAAAACTTCCGCATTGTTATCTCCTTAAGCACAAAAATTATATGAATTAGGTTTTTTGAACTCAATTTTAATATGTTTAAATACCTGGCGATAGAATTTTAACATGAGTGCAGTCAATAGCAGCGATTACATTCGGAAATTTCGCTATCTCGAAAAACTTAGATGTTGATCGTTTTATTTCATCCTGATTTGCTGGCAAATTAATAAATAATGGTCGCAAAAGAGCAATGGAATCCGATACTTTCTTCATTACCCTGCACGCGGTTGACTTTGAAACCCCGAAAAAGTCCCCAACGCCGGTTAACAGACAGCCAGTTGCAAAAAGCCGTAATGTTACTTGTTAAACTTGTTAATTTGTTAAATGTTCTATGTCCGATCCACTCAATGCAAGCAGAATATAAGCGGATGGCTTCGAAATTCGGAAACGAGTGCGAAAATCAACATCGTCCCACTCGTTGAAGGGATTTGGACGAGTTCTAACAATCCTTTGCCTCCTCATATGATTCATCGCAATCGAAACACATTCATCACTTGCATTTTCATCACTGCTTGAATACATTTTTTCAATAAACTTGATTTATTGAAATTTAAAGTTGAATATCGGGCCCGATTAGTACACGAACTGTCAAAAAATGCGAATCTACAGTCTAAACTGCCGCCATACCATTGTTTAACGTAATCCTAGGTTTAAACCAAAACTTGAGTTTAATAGCCACTGTGAAACGTGTTTTTCGTTTAAACTCAAGTTTAAACCTAATCTTTGGTTTAAACTTGAACTGTGAAACCGGGCCTATTAGTGTTTTTTTTTAAGCGAAATTTTTAAGTGGTTGTGATCAGGAAAAAATCAATCTCTACGAGCTATTTTTAAGCTAATACCCATACTGTGCCCTAAGCTTTAGAACAAAGATATGGTCGTAGCTGTGAAAATATAGTAACATTTTTGTTGAAACTGAAATAAACTAATCTTATTATCAGTTGCTGGTGGAATGAATTTTCATTCTCACCGCCGTTTATTTTATAGCAAATTTTGTCCATACTCATCAAATTCCATTTAGAAACATTCTCATACAAAAATTCCGTTTTGGTAGCTTTCCCATAACATACCTGGTCCCACGCTACAAATGAAAGTGTAGTATTGCACTTTGAAGAAATGCATTCAAGATATTGCATTTGCATCTATGCGTGAAATAAGATATTGCAGTATGCGTGGAGACCAAATATGCGCTGGGATTACATTTAATGTGGGAAATAAATGAATATGCATTTATGCATGTACAGCGAATACAATATTTGTGCATATACAAAATATTTATTCTTGTGCGGAAAATTAGTTTACGTGGGTATCGGAATGATTCTTAACATCCTCCCCCACTTGAAACACTCGAGGAGTAGTTTCAATAGATGTAGTGCGGGTGACGGTTGATCTGCAGTTTTTGGTGCGGTTCCTTCGTCGACAATATATTAGTCCCATGGTCAAGATGGCAGCCAGACAGATGTAACCAACGACGTAGTTGTGGGTATCATGCACGGATAGTTTCTTGAAGTTGGGCTGATTTTACTGAAGAAATTCCTCGACTGATAGTATGTAGCTGCCGATCATCGATGTGAAGTTTGGGGATGTTAGTATGTAAAAAGAATGTCTTCCAAATGCTCCGTTAGATTAGCCATTGGTATAAAGGTGAAGTTCATTTGATCTGCATAGTTTTTGTGTCCATTTATAGACAGTGTTTGGTGGATCAAATTGCATGAGGCATTTAGTTTGAAAATACCGCTTCCTTGTAGCTCTATGTTGGTTATTCGGTTGTCACATACGATGTCCACAACAGTGTTTTCGGTCAATACGTAGATCCAGTTGTTCTTTGCCTGCAACTGAAACCATATCTCAGTTAATGGTGTGATTTGTAGGTTACAGGCTGACGAAAAGTTGGATACGTGGGTTAATAGTGAAATTTCACATTTGTGAATACTTGATTGGATACTGAATATAGGATGATTTTGTGTACAAATCAAAACATGTGATGCCAGGTGTAAACATTTTTCCTGATCCTTGTCGGAGAGAGGAAAAAATTTGTCTCGGTGTAGATTGACTGCTAAGTATTCAGTAGATGGCTGAATAGCGACGGACAGATTCTTCATTGGTGTTGGAATGGGATAAAGTTTAAGCAGTTGATAGTCCTGGGTCGATATCAATGGTAATTGGATGTCAAAGATGATAGGATTTCTTGTCGTTCTTGTTTTGCTGGTAGCGATGCTGTAAAACTGGTGAATAGATTCTAGTGATATGGGTAGCGTTTGACCTGCCGGTAGATGTTCCTTAATAGTTTGAATTTGTTCGCGCAGCTGTGATGGTGTTAGCAGAAGAGGGCTGATTTTGCCTTGATGTGTGTTCGTTATCATTTGAATGATAAGATCTTGAATGTTTCTGAAATTGAAGAGTAGAATAGTGGTCTGCACTGCAATGGAACTGAAAATATGGGAGGTGGCTTCCATATGTATCGTTGCGTTTGCTAATTTATCAAATTGGTTTTCAATAAATTTGAACTGCTGATTGATTTGGTCGCTCGCTTTTTTAATAATGTTGGAGGTACATTCAATGATTGTCGTTTGATTTTTGATTAGCTGGAGGAGGTACTTTTCATTTTTATTAATTTTTTGAATGTCTTCTTCATATTTGTCAGCAAAATCTTCGTCCAGCAACCCAAACAGAAAATGAGCGGCTGAGCCAACAATATTTAATGGCGCTCGTTTGGTTCTTGATGATCGATGAGGGTATAATAATTCATTTTTGTCCTGAATTTCAGCTTGAAGATGATGGAACTGTACTATTAATGCATTACAGTATTCACTTAAATGAAGAACCTTCTCTTCTTCTAAACAAACTTCGATTAGTTTTTTAATGTGAATAGCGATACCCTCATATTCTTGCCAGTAGCTGGTTAGGCTGTAGTATGTTACTATTTTCCACGTATCATGGGTCAATTTCACCTGTCCGACTTCTTCAAAATATATACCCGGGTTGTCCTTGAATGGCGTGATTTGGATATTCCCTTGATACGAATTTTGGTGGAGCTTCATTCCCTGACCATAGGTAGGCAGAATGATCAGGATGCATAATAATGTTTGCAGCAGAGAAAATCGGGATCGTTTTTTAACTGGTACGGTTTGTTCTTCTTCGAGGTTTTGATTAGGTGGTCTGGTTGTTGCAGCGATGATTTTTGCACTCGCTGGAGCTATTCTTTTGTGCTGACTGGTGGTTGCATTACTGATTTGTGTTTCTGAGCCTTCACTGGCATCTTGTTCCGGCACTGGCAAAGGACTGATTGTATGAACAGCCCTACGGAATATGCCTGTTGACGTCTTCACATCAACAACTCTGGTTTGTTGATCTCGCCCTTTAATGACGTTGATTATTCGACCTATACGCCATTGCAGTGGAGGCAAATTATCATCTTTCAATAAAACCAAAAGACCTGGGTTTATTTTCGACTCCTTTTTTGTCCATTTGCTTCTAATTTGTAGCCCTTGCAAATATTCAGTAGACCAACGACGCCAAAAATCTGCATGCAGAGCTCTCACGAGCTTCCATCGTTTTAAAAGAGGTACCGTATCAGGTGTGAGGAATGGATCTGGTAACGATGTCAAATTTTGTCCCACGAGAAAGTGGCCTGGTGTTAGGGCCTGCAAGTCGTTTGAGTTTGCTGATAGTTGGGTAAGTGGCCGGGAATTCAAAACTGCTTCTATTTGGCATACTACAGTGTTAAGCTCCTCGTATGTCAATGACGCGCTCCCTAAGACTCTTTTGAGGTGATATTTTGCAGATTTGACAGCGGCCTCCCACAATCCACCGAAATGTGGTGATCGTGGCGGGATTCGTGACCACTCCATTCCTTCGTCACTACAAAACCCTTCGATTGCGCTAAACCCTTGTTTGTTGAATAATGCATACAACTCTTGAAGTTCATTGTGAGCTCCTACAAAGTTCGTAGCATTGTCACTGAACAATTTTGACGGACGGCCTCTCCTGGCTATGAATCTTTTCAATCCTCCTATAAAGGCTGCTGAGGTGAGATCAGATATGAGTTCAAGATGGACTGCTTTTGTGGCGAAGCAGACAAATACTGCGATGTAGGTCTTTGTTGGTCGTTTGCCACGCAGTTGAAAATGAATTTGCACTGGTCCGCAAAAATCTACCCCTACATGCAGGAATGGTTTGCATTCTTGGATCCTCTCCGCTGGTAAATCACCCATGAGCTGGGTGAAAAGTCTTGGTTTTGCCCGGGCACATACCATGCATTGTTTGACCACCTTGTTGGCCATATTTTTCCCGTTCGTGCACCAGTAGACTTGACGTGATATGTACAATAAACTTTGTGGACCGGCGTGTAAGTGTTTCACATGAAGTTGTCTGAAGATCAGCTCAGTAAATTGATGTTTTGATGAAATCAGAAAAGGATGTTTGGAGTCAAAAGATAAGGTGCTGTTTTTTAGTCGTCCACCTACTCGTATCAGACCGTCTTCATCTAAAAATGGTGCTAGAGATCGTAGATTACTGTTGTGTGCGACTGTTTGATGCCTTTTTAAATTTTGTATATCATCGGCGAAATCATGATGTTGCATAGAAGCCACAATATGTTTCAATGCTAAATTCATTTCTCTTGGATTCGGTTTTGTACTTGTTGCCTTCGTAGTGGGCCGCCTACAGTTTTGTGTGAAGCGTATGATATATGCTGTAACTTCTTGTAGCCTTTGAAAACTGTTATTATGGCGTATATTTTGAATGAGCTCATTATGAATCGCAGAAACCAGAACGAATTTGGTTTGTTTCATTTCAGGCAGCTCGTTTGGGATATTGCTGTATCCTATTGGTTGTTGTTGCCACTCCCTTTTTAGGAAGCTTGGCCCTTCAAACCATAATTTGTTTGCACATAAATCCTGCGGCTGCATACCTCTTGATATAATATCAGCTGGATTCTCTTTAGAGTCGACATGTAGCCAGTTATTGCCTTCAGTTAATCTTTGAATGTATGCTACTCGATTGCCTACAAATGTCGTGAATTTAGAGGATGGTGCAGCTATCCATTGTAGAACTGTCTGTGAGTCGCTCCAGTATACAGTTTGATCAATCTGGAGTTGTAATGACTCCTTCGCCTTCTTAACTAATTGGGTAAGAAGTTTTGCTGCACAGAGTTCGAGTCGAGCGATTGTTGTCTGTTTTGTTGGAGCTACTCGGCTTTTGGCGCATAGTAATGAGACGATTATCTGTCCATCAAGGCCTTCAGTTCTCAAATAAATACATGCTCCATATGCATATTTGCTTGCGTCAGCAAACCCATGAATTTGCATAGATTTTGGTTTTTTGCAGCTGATAACATAGCGAGGTATTCTCAAATTGCTCAAGGTTGGTAGCTGTGTTCGATAGTTTTCCCAACTTGTTTGCAGCTCTTTGGAAAGGGGTGTATCCCAATCAATTTTAAGCTCCCAGAGCTGCTGCATAAATATCTTTGCTAAGACAATGACTGGATTGACCAAGCCTAGTGGGTCAAATAGCTGAGACATTTGAGCTAACACAATGCGTTTTGTTAACTGTTGCTTAGCTGGTATGTGCGTTATGTTCACCGTAAAGTTGTCAGTGGAAGGTTCCCATATAATGCCTAAAGTTTTAATCACGGTATTTTCTTTCTCAACTTGTACCATATCGAAGTTGATAGCCCTGTCTTGCACGGGCACAGAGCGTAAAATATTAGTGTTGTTTGAGCACCATTTGTGCAGTTTAAACCCACCACGAGAAAGCAATTGTGTGATTTGTTCCTGTAGTTTGAGTGCTTCTTGGAAGTCGTTGGTGCCAGTTAGAAGATCATCAATGTAGAAATCTCGACGAACAACTGTCGCTGCCAACGGATAAGCTAGGTTTTCTTCATCTGTCAGCTGCCTTATGCACTTGGTTGCCAAATAAGGAGCGCTTCGTGTCCCATAAGTGACCGTTTTCAATTTATACGTCTGAATTCTCTCTGTTGGATTGTTTTGCCAAAGAATGAGTTGGAACTTTTGATCATCTTCGTGTACCAGGATCTGACGGTACATTTTTTGTATATCGGCCGTCATGGCATATTTATGTGTGCGGAACCTTAAGAGGATACTGAATAAGTCATCCTGTATAGTTGGCCCAGTGTGCAAAATATCATTTAAGGAGAAGTTCGATGAAGTTTTGCATGAGCCGTCGAATACTACACGGATTTTGGTAGTTAAGTTCTCTGGCCGTAAAACACAGTGGTGAAGAAGGTAGTAGTGAGGTTCCTTTTCCTCTGGTTCGTTGATGAGTTCCATATGATGTAATGACAGGTATTCCTGCATAAATTCGGAATACTGTGCTTGCAAGACTGGGTTCCTTGCAAACCGTTTTTGTAGATTGCGCAGACGTTGCTCTGCTAACTGCCGTGAATTTCCCAGTGAAGACGGAAACTGACTAAATGGTAATCGAACAATAAATCGGCCGGCACTGTTTCGTGAAACTGTGGATGCAAAAAGCTCTTCACATTCCCTTTCAGCTTCCGACTTGGTTGTAGTTGCATTGTCAACGTCTTCGATTTGCCAAAACCTTTCTAGCTGTTGCTCCATGTGGCTTGTGATGCCACAGAAAGAGCTTACTGTGTCAATATCTTTGATTTTTCCAAGTACCGTCCAACCTAATTCGGTATTTTGAAGATATGGAAGATTGGGTCCCAGAGACATCTTCTCAGCTAAAAGAAGTGAGCAGAACAGTTCTGCTCCAAGAAGAATGTCAATATGCCTGGGTTTGTTAAAGTTTGGATCAGCGAGTGTGATATCTGGTCGAATGGGCCACTTCTGAATGTCGAATTGCTTCTCTGGATGTGTAGATGTGATTTCTGGGATTACAAACGCTTCTAATGGTGTGGAAAAGTTAGAAATACGAGAATGCAATTGTATGAACACCCGTTTAGTAGCTCGTTGTGTTGAGTTGGCGATTCCACTGATTTGCTGGGTTTCCTTAGTCCCTCGTAATCCTAGACGTCGGTACAGTCTGTCGGTGATCAAATGTACTTGCGAGCCAGAATCAAGAAGAGCTCTGGCTTGCACCGGTTCTCCATATACATTTTTGATGTTGACCACTGCTGTACCCAAGATAACGTAGGATACCTTATTGCCCGTTGTAAGGGTACTTGTAAGAGCCTTGTCTGCGATTGCCGCTTTGTTTAAAGCAGACGTTGTGTTGTCACCATAACTATCTTCCGGGTGCAGTAAAGTGTGATGCCGTTTATCACACTTCAGGCAGCTGCGCGAAGTGCATGTCTTTACTGAGTGACCAGGTCGAAGACAATTAAAACATAATTGCCACTTTGAGACACATTTCCTCTTGTCTTGTAAGCTTAGGTTGAGAAATGCACTGCACTGTCGCACTTGGTGGGTGCCCTTGCATATTTTGCAAGTTGCACTTGACGTAGTTAGTGCCGTTCTTGATGAGCCTTTGCTTGGGAGTTTGTTAGCCTTTACGCCTATGGCTTCCAAAGATTGGAAGCGAAATTCCAAGAACTCCAAGAATTGACTCACTGTTGGTAGCTCTCTGGGTGCCTTCAAAGATCGTTCAAAGGCGATGTGTGTGGAGCAATCCAGTTTCTTTAGAAGAAGAAAGACAATGAGAGGATCCCAGTGTTCCACTTTAATTTCTAAAACGTGTAGCCCTCGAACGCATTCTTGCGTAACATCATGAAGCGCCTTGATGTTATTTGCAGTTTCGTTAGTAATAGATGGCTGAGACACTAATTTGTTCAGAATGGAATTGACAAGAAGACGTTTATTTTCGTAACGTTCTTTAATCAAGTTCCATGCTGGTGTGTAATTCTTGTCGCATACTGACAAGTGTTTAATTAGTGTCTCAGCCTCCCCCACGAGGTTGGTTTTTAGATACCAAAGTTTTTGGGCGTTACCCAGATTACTTTGGTCGATGAGTTGACTGAACAAGTCATAAAATTCTTGCCAGCGTAAATAATTTCCATCAAACTGGGGAAGTTGTATCCGCGGCAGCTTGATGTCCGATGGTTTTGCGGCTGATGACGATGATTCACACGGGGATCCATTGTTGATGAGTTGTAGCTGAATATTCTCAACCCGTTCTTCCAGCGCATGGTAGTCTTCGAGATTGTAGGTTGAAGGCAGCCTTCCTGTATCTACAATTTGCAGATGTTTGCTCCTGATTAACTCCCATTGCTTACGAATGGAGTTTAGTTGCAGCTCCAAGAACCCAACAGGCTGCTGAGTTAACAAGCGCTGCTCCGTGCGATCCAGTAATCTTCTCATCGTCATCATGAGAATGGTCTGCACTGTCATCATAGATTCCACCGTTCCGCAAGTTGCCGTCTGAGCTGGTCCATCGTCTGCGGCCTTCACTAGAAGAACTTCAATATTCTTCAACATCCGCTTGGTGATGCCCTCAATCTGCGAAAAGTAATTAGATTTGTAATATTCTGAAGCTAAATATTCTTCTGATGCTGGGTCCAGAAGACTGTGCTGGTCCTCAAACTGGCTCCAAAGATCGGTCAACCTTTTCCTCCGGGTCTCTAAATAGGTTTGGTCCTTCCTCTCCAGGGAGTCCTTCTGATAGTTTCGGACAACCTTCTCGATGTCCAGTCCGACTCCGTGCAACTTGTTTAAAATTCCTTCCATGGTCCTGTCACGGTCGCCAAATGTTGAAACTGAAATAAACTAATCTTATTATCAGTTGCTGGTGGAATGAATTTTCATTCTCACCGCCGTTTATTTTATAGCAAATTTTGTCCATACTCATCAAATTCCATTTAGAAACATTCTCATACAAAAATTCCGTTTTGGTAGCTTTCCCATAACATACCTGGTCCCACGCTACAAATGAAAGTGTAGTATTGCACTTTGAAGAAATGCATTCAAGATATTGCATTTGCATCTATGCGTGAAATAAGATATTGCAGTATGCGTGGAGACCAAATATGCGCTGGGATTACATTTAATGTGGGAAATAAATGAATATGCATTTATGCATGTACAGCGAATACAATATTTGTGCATATACAAAATATTTATTCTTGTGCGGAAAATTAGTTTACGTGGGAATCGGAATGATTCTTAACAATTTTGATCAAGAATATATGAATGAAAGAGTCTCGATAAAGATTCAGAATCTCAAAACTTTAATATTACTCATTTCAATGATTTTTCAAATCAGAAATAACTACAAATAGAATTATTTGTTTCCATTTTTGCCACTGGCAATCGAGAACCTAATATTTAAAACAGTATTTATTAGTGACCCCAGGAAGTTTTATGATTTCGCTAACTTGAAACGTAAAACAACCAGCTATCCCTGTTCGATGTCCCGTGATAACATGGTTTCTTCCTACCCACAAGCCATTTGTAACTTTTTTGCTGATCACTTTCAAAATTATTTTTGCTCGCCAAAAACCTCCACTTCTACTATATCTGCAAGAATTACCGCGAGAACTCTTATCGACGGGTTTGTTCTTACACAAGAGGCTATTATTGGAGCTATTCATGAACTCAAGATCGGCAAAGGACCAGGCCCTGATTTGGTTTCTCCTTTCTTCGCCGTGCAATTTGCGGACCAATTGATCACTCCTTTGCACATGATTTTCAATAAATCCCTCTCCCTAGGTGTTTTTCCATCTTTCTGGAAATCTTCATACCTTACGCCTATTTTCAAAAGTGGTGATAAACGATCAGTCGATAATTATCGGGGGATTGCTATTCTATCTGTTATCACCAAACTTTTTGAGAAGTTGGTTTGTGAAAAATTTACTCGTATAATCGACCCTCTTCTAAATGAGCAACAACATGTAATGATTTCGTAAAGTTAGATCTACTTCTACTAATTTCATGATTCTAGTTTCTGATGTGCTCTGTGAAATGGAAAAAGGAAGTCAAATTGACGCAGTCTATACGGACTTTAGTAAGGCTTTCGACCGGGTTGACCATCAAACTCTAGTATACAAGCTTCGCAACTTTAGTACATAAGGGTCTCTTTTTAATTGGCTCCAGTCTTACCTTGGCGATCGAACTCAGCTTGTTAAATTCCAGGGCCACTTATCTAAAAGAGTTTTCGCATCTTCTGGAGTACCGCAAGGCAGTCATCTAGGTCCCCTACTTTTTAACATCCTCATCTCCGATCTTTCTGAAACATTGCTACCCCTTCTCTTTTATGCAGACGACTTAAAAATCTATCATAGTGTAAACACGCAATCTGACACAACTTTTCTACAATCCAAGCTTCAACCTCTCGAACAGTCATGCAATGAAAATAATTTAAATCTTAACATTAACAAGTGCCATGTAATAAACTTTTCCCGTAAGAATACGATAAAAAAGTATTCTTATTGCCTTAACAACACCATATTGAATAGGGTTGATCATATTCTAGATCTCGGGGTAGTATTGGACAATAATATGCGCTTCAACCTCCACTATGACAAAATTCTTGCCAGGGCTAATAAACAGCTCGGATTCATTAAGAGACGTGCTAAAGGGTTCAAGAATATATGGGTTGTATATATCACTCTGGTGCGTCCTCTATTGGAGTATGCCTGCATAATATAGAACCCATGACGATCATAGTGATACAGTAGAATCTGTTCAGAAACAGTTTTTACTTTTCGCTTTGAGAGACCTCTATGATCCAAAAGTCTTCCAACATCTTCCTTCTTACAAAACCAGACTGAGCCTTCTTAATTTAATGCCTCTCTCTTCTAGAAGAATACTGTTAAGTGCATGCCTAACCTTTGATATTATAAGTGGTGCAGTCAATGTTGAAGTTCTCTCCAACAAAATTATTTTCAATGACCAACCAAGACGCACTAGGTATGCAAATCTGCTCAAGGAGTTCAATCACCACACTACCTATGCCTATAACGAGCTCATAAATAGGTGCAGTAGAATATTTAACTCTATAAGCAGCAACTACGCTTCGGGGATCTCTAAATACACTTTTAAAACAAACTTATTAATGCCCTATCAACATCCTAATCCCACTTAATTTCCCATCAAACTAGCTTAAATTAAAACAAACATATTAAAGTAAAGTAACTAAAATAAAGCTGTGATGTATTTTGTTTTTTTAATTTGTTGGAAAAATATGTATTTTGTTGTTATATTGAATTGTTAATGTTTTGTTGTTGTGTATAATGCCTTGTTTGGCAAATAAATAAATAAATAAAAAAAAATATAAAAAAGTAATAACATTTTATTATTTTCTTTCTAGACTCAGATCCCTTTCAAACATCCACAATTCACGGAGGACTTGGCAACAGAAACCATACAAATACCAAGCTTTTGATTTTTGGCATCAAAATGCATCTGCCTATCCTCCTTCATGTCAGATATAACGGTCGTTGCTGTCTCTAATGCAAACACATTGTTGCATAATGCACAATGGTACTAAAGCATGGTGTCGCACACAGTGTCATATTAAAATTCATGTTGTTTTCGATTTGAATTATTCATTGCTTTCGCTCAGATTTTCGCTTTCGACGAATCGTCTATTCTCTTGACATTTTGTATATTCTTTGTAGTTGTCAGAGGAAAACTGAAATTTTCTTGTTCATATAATAAAAGACAATAAATTTTGTTTAAGTATAACGTACACACATTTTATATTCATATGAGAATAGATAAATGTTCGATATTGTTGTGTATGCATTTTTGTCTACTCAAGTATTAAAAAATACTGTGGTTTTTTATATATGCAGCTCTGGTAACAAAATATAGCTTTAATAATTGACATTTTCGTCAAAGACGATATCGGTTTGCTTTATAATTTTAAAGCAAAATATTTTCAGCGAGAAATTACTAAACAAAAATAAATCTATTTAAACATCAATAAAACTTTATTATAATATTTATTTGCAGTCTGTAATACCCTTGCTAGATAAAAAGAAACTCTTGTGGATCGGTTTCTTGAAACAAAAAGCTTCGACGAGAAGCAGCAGGGATTTAGAATTTTTTTCTTTAGTTGTGCGGTTGCGGTGCGGTTGCGATGCGGCTGCGGTGCGGTTGCGGCTGCGGCTGCGGTGCGGCTGCGGTGCGGTTGCGGTGCGGTTGCGGTGCGGCTGCAGTGCGGTTGCGGTGAGGCTGCGTTGCGGTGAGGCTGCGTTGCGGTTGCAGTGCGGTTGCGGTGCGGCTGCGGTGCGGTTGCAGTGCGGCTGCGGTGCGGCTGCGGTGAGTTGCGTTGCGGTTGCAGTGCGGTTGCGGTGCGGCTGCGGTGCGGTTGCGGTGCGGTTGCGGTGCGGCTGCGGTGCGGTTGCGGTGCGGCCGCGGTGCGGCTGCGGTGCGGCTGCGGTTGCGGTGCGGTTTCGATGCGGCTGCGGTGCGGTTGCGGCTGCGGCTACGGTGTGGTTGCGGTGCGGTTGCGGTGCGGCTTCGGTGCGGCTGCGGTGCGGCTGCGGTTAAGGTGCGGTTGCGATGCGGCTGCGGTGCGGATGCGGCTGCGGCTGCGGTTGTGGTGCGGTTGCGGTGCGGCTGCGGTGCGGTTGCGGTGCGGCTGCGGTGCGGTTGCGGTGCGGTTGCGGTGCGGTTGCGGTGCGGCTGCAGTGCGGTTGCGGTGAGGCTGCGTTGCGGTTGCAGTGCGGCTGCGGTGCGGCTGCTGCGAGGCTGCGTTGCGGTTGCAGTGCGGTTGCGGTGCGGTTGTGGGGCGGTTGCGGTGCGGTGCGGTTGCGGTGCGGCTGCGGTGCGGTTGCGGTGCGGTTGCGGTGCGGCTGCGGTGCGGTTGCGGTGCGGCTGCGGCTGCGGTGCGGTTGCGGCTGCGGTGCGGTTGCGGCTGCGGCTGTGGCTGCGGTGCGGTTGCGGTGCGGCTGCGGTGCGGTTGCGATGCGGCTGCAGTGCGGTTGCGGTGAGGCTGCGTTGCGGTTGCAGTGCGCCTGCGGTGAGGCTGCGTTGTGGTTGCAGTGCGGTTGCGGTGCGGCTGCGGTTCGGTTGCGGTGCGGCTGCGGCTGCGGTGTGGCTGCGGTTGCGGTGCGGCTGCGGTGCGGCTGCGGTGCGGCTGCGGTGCGGTTGCGGTGCGGCTGCGGTGCGGTTGCGGTGCGGTTGCGGTGCGGTTGCGGTGCGGTTGCGGTGCGGCTGCGGTGCGGCTGCGGTGCGGCTGCGGTGCGGTTGCGGTGCGGCTGCGGTGCGGTTGCGGTGCGGCTGCGGTGCGGTTGCGGCAGCGGTGCGGTTGCACCTGGTTTTTTTATGCTACAGGTTTCTTCGTAGCTGTAGGGGAGACCGAGGAAGGTGCGGTGCGGTTGCGGTTGTGGCTGCGGTGCGGTTGCGGCTGCGGTGCGGTTGCGGTGCGGCTGCGGTGCGGTTGCGGTGCGGCTGCGGTGCGGTTGCGGTGCGGCTGCGGTGCGGTTGCGGCTGCGGTGCGGTTGCGGTGCGGTTGCGATGCGGCTGCGGTGCGGTTGCGGTGCGGTTGCGGTGCGGTTGCGGTGCGGTTGCGGTGTGGTTGCGGTGCGGTTGCGGTGCGGCTGCGGTGCGGTTGCGGTGCGGCTGCGGTGCGGTAGCGGTGCGGTTGCGGTGCGGTTGCGGTGCGGCTGCGGCGCGGTTGCGGTGCGGCTGCGGTGCGGTTGCGGTGCGGCTGCGGTGCGGTTGCGGCTGCGGTGCGGTAGCGGTGCGGTTGCGGTGCGGCTGCGGCGCGGTTGCGGTGCGGCTGCGGTGCGGTTGCGGTGCGGCTGCGGTGCGGTTGCGGCTGCGGTGCGGTTGCGGTGCGGTTGCGGTTGTGGCTGCGGTGCGGTTGCGATGCGGCTGCGGTGCGGTTGCGGTGCGGTTGCGGTGCGGTTGCGGTGCGGTTGCGGTGCGGTTGCGGTTTGATTGCGGTGCGGCTGCGGTGCGGCTGTGGTGCGGTTCGGTGCGGTTGCGGTGCGGCTGCGGTGCGGCTGCAGTGCGGCTGCGGTGCGGTTGCGGTGCGGCTGCGGTGCGGTTGCGGTGCGGCTGCGGTGCGGTTGCGGTGCGGCTGCGGTGCGGTTGCGGTGCGGCTGCGGTGCGGTTGCGGCTGCGGTGCGGTTGCGGTGCGGTTGCGGTTGTGGCTGCGGTGCGGCTGCGGTGCGGTTGCGGTGCGGCTGTGGTGCGGCTGCGGTGCGGCTGCGGTGCGGTTGCGGTGCGGCTGCGGTGCGGTTGCGGTGCGGCTGCGGTGCGGTTGCCGCTGCGGTGCGGTTGCGGTGCGGTTGCGGTGCGGTTGCGGTGCGGCTGCGGTGCGGCTGTGGTGCGGTTGCGGTGCGGAAGGTGCGGTGCGGTTGCGGTTGCGGTGCGGTTGCGGTGCGGTTGCGGTGCGGCTGTGGTGCGGTTGCGGTGCGGCTGCGGTGCGGCTGTGGTGCGGTTGCGGTGCGGTTGCGGTGCGGCTGCGGTGCGGCTGCAGTGCGGCTGCGGTGCGGTTGCGGTGCGGTTGCGGTGCGGTTGCGGTTCGGCTGCGGTGCGGTTGCGGTGCGGCTGCGGTGCGGTTGCGGTTCGGCTGCGGTGCGGTTGCGGCTGCGGTGCGGTTGCGGTGCGGTTGCGGTTGTGGCTGCGGTGCGGTTGCGGTGCGGCTGCGGTGCGATTGCGGTGCGGTTGCGATGCGGCTGCGGTGCGGTTGTGGTGCGGTTGCAGTTTGATTGCGGTGCGGCTGCGGTGCGGTTGCGGTGCGGCTGCGGTGCGGTTGCGGTGCGGCTGCGGTGCGGTTGCGATGCGGCTGCGGTGCGGTTGCGGTGCGGTTGCGGTTGTGGCTGCGGTGCGGTTGCGGTGCGGCTGCGGTGCGGTTGCGGTGCGGCTGCGGTGCGGTTGCGGCTGCGGTGCGGTTGCGGTGCGGTTGCGGTGCGGTTGCGGTGCGGCTGCGGTGCGGCTGTGGTGCGGTTGCGGTGCGGCTGCGGTGCGGCTGCGGTGCGGCTGTGGTGCGGTTGCGGTGCGGTTGCGGTGTGGCTGCAGTGCGGCTGCAGTGCGGCTGCGGTGCGGTTGCGGTGCGGTTGCGGTGCGGTTGCGGTGCGGTTGCGGTGCGGTTGCGGCTGCGGTGCGGTTGCGGCTGCGGTGCGGTTGCGGTTCGGCTGCGGTGCGGTTGCGGTGCGGCTGCGGTGCGGTTGCGGTGCGGCTGCGGTGCGGTTGCGGCTGCGGTGCGGTTGCGGTGCGGTTGCGGTTGTGGCTGCGGTGCGGTTGCGGTGCGGCTGCGGTGCGGTTGCGGTGCGGCTGCGGTGCGGCTGCGGTGCGGTTGCGGTGCGGCTGCGGTGCGGTTGCGGTGCGGCTGCGGTGCGGTTGCGGTGCGGTTGCGGTGCGGTTGCGGTGCGGCTGCGGTGCGGTGCGGTTGCGGCTGCGGTTGCGGTTGCGGTTGCGGTGCGGTTGCGGTTGTGGCTGCGGTGCGGTTGCGGTGCGGCTGCGGTGCGGTTGCGGTGCGGCTGCGGTGCGGCTGCGGTGCGGTTGCGGTGCGGTTGCGGTGCGGTTGCGGTGCGGTATGCGGTACCATAAGCGGTACGGTATGCGGATACGGTAAGCGGTACGTTAAGCGGTATAGTAAGCGGTATGGCAAGCGGGACTGTAAGTGGTACGGTAAGTTGAAGTCAAGCTGAAAATTCGAGCATTTCATTGCAAGTTTGTTTCCAATAATCTTCTCAACTTACCGTTGATTTCATCATTCACTTCAAACAGACAGCTGAAATATTCTTCACAGAAATTTCCGAAATACTTCAAGAAAAACAGTTTACGCGATGAAGCAAAGTCAATGGTGTCGCAAAAATTAAAGAAAGATTCAAATCACTTCACTACTTTTACGCCAAAGCCCTCTACCTAACCCTACCCTGCCACGACCGATGTTAGCAGAGGGCACCAACAAGCAATTGCTATCGCACCGTCGGTCGATTCCCACATAATTTATAATGAAAATTAAGAACAGTTCACGCGGGAGCGGTGCGGTGCGGTGTGGTTGCGGTGCGGTTGCGGTGCGGCTGCGGTGCGGTTGCAGTGCGGTTGCGGTTGTGGCTGCGGTGCGGTTGCGGTGCGGCTGCGGTGCGGTTGCGGTGCGACTGCGGTGCGGTTGCGGTGCGGTTGCGGTGCGGTTGCGGTGCGGTTGCGGTGTGGCTGCGGTGCGATTTCGGTGCGGTTGCGGCTGCGGTGCGGTTGCGGTGCGGCCTTCTGTGCGGTTGCGGTGCGGCTGCGGTGCGGTTGCGGTGCGGCTGCGGTGCGGTTGCGGCTGCGGTTTGGTTGCGGTGCGGTTGCGATGCGGCTGCGGTGCGGTTGCGGTGCGGTTGCGGTGCGGTTGCGGTGCGGTTGCGGTGCGGTTGCGGTGCGGTTGCGGTGTGGTTGCGGTGCGGTTGCGGTTGCGGTGCGGCTGCGGTGCGGTTGCGGTGCGGTTGCGGTGCGGCTGCGGTGCGGCTGTGGTGCGGTTGCGGTGCGGCTGCGGTGCGGCTGTGGTGCGGCTGTGGTGCGGTTGCGGTGCGGTTGCGGTGCGGCTGCGGTGCGGCTGCAGTGCGTTTGCGGTGCGGTTGCGGTGCGGCTGCTGTGCGGTTGCGGTGCGGCTGCGGTGCGGTTGCGGTGCGGCTGCGGTGCGGCTGCGGTGCGGCTGCGGTGCGGTTGCGGTGCGGCTGCGGTGCGGTTGCGGTGCGGCTGCGGCTGCGGCTGCGGTGCGGTTGCGGTGCGGCTGCGGTGCGGCTGCGGTGCGGCTGTGGTGCGGTTGCGGTGCGGCTGCGGTGCGGCTGTGGTGCGGTTGCGGTGCGGTTGCGGTGCGGCTGCGGTGCGGCTGCAGTGCGGCTGCGGTGCGGTTGCGGTGCGGTTGCGGTGCGGTTGCGGTGCGGTTGCGGCTGCGGTGCGGTGCGGTTGCGGTACGGTATGCGGATACGGTAAGCGGTACGTTAAGCGGTATGGTAAGCGGTATGGCAAGCGGGACTGTAAGTGGTACGGTAAGTTGAAGTCAAGCTGAAAATTCGAGCATTTCATTGCAAGTTTGTTTCCAATAATCTTCTCAACTTACCGTTGATTTCATCATTCACTTCAAACAGACAGCTGAAATATTCTTCACAGAAATTTCCGAAATACTTCAAGAAAAACAGTTTACGCGATGAAGCAAAGTCAATGGTGTCGCAAAAATTAAAGAAAGATTCAAATCACTTCACTACTTTTACGCCAAAGCCCTCTACCTCACCCTACCCTGCCACGACCGATGTTAGCAGAGGGCACCAACAAGCAATTGCTATCGCACCGTCGGTCGATTCCCACATAATTTATAATGAAAATTAAGAACAGTTCACGCGGGAGGGCATTACACAGCAAAACTAAGTACTTCTAGTCTTCTTCTTAGAAATGGAGAGTAGACGCCGTAAAAGTTCACGTCGAAATTGGGTTTCTATGACATGTACTATGCAATAATATTTCAAATTTGGAATTTGAAAACAGTATGAGCATTAAATGTGTTCCCAATGAAAAGGGACTACTTTGGAATTGAAGGGAGTACAGTAGTACGGTAACTGAAAACGGAGTACAAATACTCCGATCGGAGTACAACGACAACACTGCTGCCGACAGACACAGCTAGGCAAAAGAGAGACCCATTGTGGTGCCACAATAACTAATTATTCTCTCCTACTCACTGAAATCAGGAAACTATCTGCTTCCTTTGACGAACCACACTATCTCTTTTAAATTGACCAGCGACAGTTCGGTCAGATTTAAGGAAAGGGTGCGCGAAGCGTCGCAACCTGTTTCCTTGCCAATGCCGGGCACTGGCACACAAATGGAGGACGGATTCGTCCTCATCCTCAAAGCCACGACTCTGACAAAAGTCGTTGAAACCTGCATCTAATCGTTGCGCATGCCGTTCGATGAGGCTTGGCCAGTAAGAACATCCACAGTGCAACGCAGACCGCTTCGAGTTAAGCCTAGATGCTGCCTGGTGCGATACGCATCCATTAATACCCATGAATGCCTTGTTATCGCACAGGATGCTTCATCTGCCCAGGACTTCCTAGTGTCCTCAAGATATTTTTGCCTGATGGATAATTTGACCGATGACATCGGTATACCTATTGAGGAACGTGAGACCTCCGGTAGCAAGGCGCGAGGCCTAATTAGCTCATCGGCCTCACAGAAGCCGTGAAAACTCTTATTTCCAGGCTTCCAAATCAATTGAACAGCCGAATGTTTCGACATCTCCATAAGAAATAGATGCACGGACACTGTACACGAACCAGCAAAGGGCTTAATAACTGCTTGGTTATCTGTGAAAATACCATTACTGACCCTGAATATTCGATTATACAGAAGCCATTCAATTGGCTGAAAATAGCCTCAACTCCTACGTGAAAGCACTACAGTGGTCATATAGACGGACAGACAGCTTGAGATTCAGCTTATTTGTATATCAACACTCCCGACTCGATTGTTTATCTTTGAGTCATGAGTGTACACATGGATAAGGCCCCTTTCGAGAGTGACACTATTGCGCCATCAAACATTAAGTGAGTCCAATATAATATTATTTGGGAGACAAATTGTTTGGACTTGGTTTTAACTGGTTTCAAAGCCTTTACAAATAGAAACTTAAATTACGTATTTCTTTTACAATCATAAATTATTTTCAATTAACTTTTTATGGCAAGTGAGCAATTAAGATTGTTGTCTGTCTAGTAGCGTTCGATAATTCAATTCAATCTTTAACTGGCTTTCAAATTAGCACACAATTAGCACAACACAATTTGCCTTGTTTCTACAGAAAAAAAACCCAAATGAAATTTTTTCCGCCTCCACATCTATTAAGCTCAGAAATAAATTAACGCACAAATCATTATGAGCGTTATTGAAGAATAAACGTAGCAGATGGAATTAATTTCACAGTTCATTTACATCCAATTTCAGGCAGGACCAATATGTTCGCGAAATTTCGAAACGATCATAGAGAGAAGGAAAAAGCGATGGTCGCGCAGTGTCATACTATCAAGATGATGATTTTTCTAAAACGACAATGGCAAATATTATCAGATCCAAACAAGAAAGGGAGAAAAGCTACTGCTACTGATGGTAGCCAAAACTAGGGGGGGATGAAAATGTTGGAAATAATAATGAATTGAACTTTAATTAGGGTCAGTTCGTCTGTAAATGATGTATAAATTTGGCAAAAGGTAATGAATAGGGTAGAAAATGATTGGCGCTTTATTTCAGGAACATTAATTTGAATAATGTGTTTTATATATATTTATGATTAAAATTCAATCACGTGGTATTAAATATGTTTTAGAAATATTTTTCGCTTCCGGAAAATTTAAGAGTAAACTTTAATATTCAAAGAACCTATCACTTCAAGGTTTTTTTGAAACCCTATTGAGTGATGAAAGTTCAATTTAAATTTTAATATATTTTATCATATAGCTTCAATTTCGATTTTCAAAAGGTTTGTTCAACGAACAATGGCAAGTGATTGGAATCAATGAAATCATTTGCCAAGAAGTCACAACCCACTCTTAAAAAATATTTAAAATTAATTCAATTCAGAACAATGAGCGCTATTTTAATCGAAGTCATTATTTGTTATCTACAAAAAAATCTAATTTACACCGAACAAAATATACTTTTTCATAAATATGTGAAAGATTTCTGTAAATTCTAATCATCTTTGAATAACAATTTAATAACAACATATTTTTATTAGAACAAATTTTTTAACTGATTATTTTTTTACTCAAATTAACTTTTTTGTTTTCTATTGAAAATATCGGGTTTTATTTAGATCTCGAAAGTATGAAAATTATGAATTTTCCTCAAATATTTTTTTATGCTTTACAAGTAAGCTGGATATTTCAGAGATTAAGCCCACATTGGGCGCAGGAATTTTCCTATAAAAAGTTGCATGAATGGAAGCATTTATGGCTACCAGTAGGCCAAGTTTTGCTTAGAACATAAAAAACAACCACCCAAAAATACCTTAAGGTGGTTTTGTACACGATGCTACCAAAAATATTGATATAGAAAAACCATAAATTTAATGAAAAATCATAGTAATTTTTTGTGAGTCCGTGCATTTAGGTTCCAAAAATTCTGTATTCAACATTCAAACTCCTCGCATGATTCCAATCATTCTACATCAGAAGGAAAATTAATATCCTCTAGAATCATTTTA
Organism: Nemotelus pantherinus; assembly: GCA_963978885.1. NCBI lineage: Eukaryota > Metazoa > Arthropoda > Insecta > Diptera > Stratiomyidae > Nemotelus > Nemotelus pantherinus. The sequence continues at coordinate 69,466,685 of OZ022266.1, read as the reverse complement.
ATACACCCCAGCTAGTATCTGAATGGGACGATTAACTAGCGTGTGGGAACACCTAATACACAACATAAATACACATTCACAATCCACAAACGCTTGACACGTCAAACAAACACCAAAATTTACAAACACCAAGTAGGCTAAGATAGTTGTAATTTTTTATGTTTGTAGCTGTAAATTGAGTATACTTTTAATCTTCTAGAAAAAGCAATAAAAATATTTTTATATCACTTATTCCAGTTTATTCGCAAGTTATTTAAAATAGATTACAAATAACTCTTTTAATTTTTTCATACGATGGAACGCAATATATAGATGCGACAGCTGGTGCAGCCCAGGCGGGCTATGCAGTAACTCCGGCCACAGCGACATACGGTACTCAACGAACCGGATACGGTGAAGCTTATCAGACAGTTGCGAATCCGGGCGCTGCAGCAATGAACGATTATGGTTACAATATAATGTTGCCAAAACATATTACCAGGAAGCTGGAGTTACGTCAACCACTTCACCTCCGCAACCAATGATGTAACATCAATGGCAATAGAACAACATACACCCACACCACCCGACATCCTCGGGCTAGGCATCATCTTCAAATCAAGACGAGCGTTATGATAACAGCTCAGTCGACTTTAAACAATATAACTGTAAAGAAGTGGATTTTACTCCACGTTTAAACAATTTCTATAGTCCACCGTACAGCAGTCAGGTGCCCAACCTACCAAACGGCCACTACGATTTGTTCCAGCGCAGCCGAGCACGTCATCATTTGCCTTACAACTGCAATATCAGCTGCAAAAACATCCATCAACACGAACTATACCGTTGTGAAAAAGACGTCCTTTATCAACTAATCCATATAAGCACTGAGCATCTAAAGCAATTATGTATTTCGAGGTGTTTCGTGAAGAAGTACACACTACCTCGCGGATAGGATCCAGAGTAAGTCATGTAAACTTTGACTCACGACGGTGCGCTGACGGTAAGAAGCACCAACTCCATAGCATATTCCTGAAATCGCAGAGGAAGCCGTTCCCATAAACCAAATAGCTATTACAAATAAGGATTGTAGTAAAAAAATGAATTTTAGTGTGAAATTTACAGCATAGTGGAAATTTTTATATGTATTGAGTACAGAATTAAAAAATATTAAAAAATATTTTTAACATACACATCCGCCATTGGCAGCGCTGCTGGTGACTGCCTAAGCCCCGAGAGCTGGCCATCGATCATCTCGGTCCCGTATAAGCAGTCGCCATGGCCATTTTAACAACCGCGACCGATGGCGGCAGCCACTAGCCCCGAGGTCTAGCCATTGACCATCTCAGCAGCGCTGCTGGTGACTGCCGCAGCCTTGAGAGCACGCTGATTACGGGCCCCGAGAGCTGGCCATCGACCATCTCGGGACGTACCCGTACAGGCAGTTGCCAGGGCTAACAAACCACTATTCTCCACCTCCTCGACCTCAGAGTGATCCTGACACTTGGAGGGGAGTAGTGTGGGAACACTTAATACACAAAATATTCCAACAACAAACAATCCACAAACACTTGACACTTCAAACAAAACACCAAAATTAACGAACACCAAGTAGGCTAAGATAGTTGTAGTTTTTGATGTTTGTAGCATGTAAACTGAGTATCAGTGGCGAGGGGTGAAATATCGATGAAGGGAAGCCGAATAACTATCTACCATTTTTTATATAATCATGATGTCTGTCATGCTGGTATTTGTCATACTTACTGATTTCTATTTTATTCTCGTCACACTAACAGACAGGTTAAAAATTCGTTATTTAAAAAATGATAAGCACATGTATATCAACAAATTAAAGAGCAGTTTTTATAGGGTCTCGTACAATAAACATGAAACCATTTGCTTTAATATAAATAATGTTCATAAAAAAGAAGCATTAAATAACATCGGGCTGAGTTTTCAAAATGCTAAATGGAAAAATTGAAAGCAGGTATTTTGCATCCATTAAAGTAAAAAATATCTTGGAAATAAATCGGTTGAAATGTAAAAATTCACGAAAAAATACCAACCCATAACATAAGGGTATATAGACAATTCCTCATTTATTATACTTTCAAACTTTTTTGCGATGGTTACAATTTACAATTAGAATATTTTTAAGTGTTAATGTATAAACTTTAGGCAAACGTATTCAAAATATCAAGTTTCAGATTTCCCACGACAAATAGTTTTATGTACATTTTTTTTATTTACTGATTCCTGTTTTTTATGAATTATTATCTAATTAGAAAGAGGAAAAATATTTTAATGCAGAACATGTATCATAAAAGAGTTCAACGCTAGGAGGAATTCATTTCTAAAACTTATATTTGACAAATTTTAGTTTTTAGGTACCCAGTAAAGTTTTATATTCACATCCATACCTCAAATATATAGTATTCACGTGCTGTTTTTTATGTGAGCAATACAACAATCGAACGTAATGTTCACATGAAAAAAGCACAACGGTAATATTGAATGAACCGATCGAAATTTTCTTCCACTCTCGAACCATTCGTAAGCCGATCCATCACGGCTTATTTTTCCCCTGTTAAAGCGAGACGATGCTAGCATTTCAGCAAGGAACGAACAGAGACAGACACAAGACAATACACATTTGGTCACAGCCTCAAGTGGCTCGCGAATAAGAATCTGAAAGCCGGACAATTTCAGCTTATGAATGGGAATTTTCGCGTTATCGTTTCATGCAGAATATGGTTTGATCTTTATTCAATTGAAATTTTATGTACATATTAAGGTGCATACATGTTTTGAAAAATCCCAAGTAGGTCCATATTTTCAAAAGGGAAGCCGGAAGGAATCGGGTTGTATGGACGCTTCGCCACTGCTGAGTATACTTTTAATCTTCTAGAAAAAACAATAAAAACATGTTTATATCACTTATTCTACTTTATTTATAAATAGGAAGAAATGTGCACTTCCTAAAAACCGAACAAATTCGGATTATTGGATCAGTCTTTTATCTACTATCATGCCATGAAAAACACAGGATTTGAGAACATCATCTCACCGAGCATATTTATTTACCAACACTTAATTTATTTACCAACACTTAACGTATCTGAACCATATCTGCCACCTTTTATAAGGAGAAAAAAAATGTTCCTGTCATCTCTCGTATACTGAATCAATTTGTCTATTTATTTACCATTTCATTATTTTCGGGCTTTTGTTGTAGTTTAATCGAATTAGATTCGTTGGGAGATGCGGCCGATGCAAACGACAAAGATTGCAATGGTTTACGGGTGAATGACATAATGAGCGGAAAACATTAAGATTACTTTCTTAAAGCTAGAGTTACAATCAATGCAACCAACATTTGTTGCACGTCAAAATGAGTTTGAACCCATGAGAACGTATGAGAGCAGTTACAATGATGCAACACAACTTTGCTTGGCAGCAGAGTTTGCTCATATCTCAAACTTGGCATGGCAACAACATTTTTGAAAATATCCAATTCCACCTGTTCCTATGAGAGTCCGGAAAATGGGAAATGTCATATGTAAATGACAATCAGAATTTGTATTTTTTTGTCTCATTTTTGCTTTACATTATACTCCGCAGCTTTTAGAGGAAAAATATTCACTGATATCTCTTTCCGAGACTTTAAAGGATCCAAATTATCGAACAGCAATTTCTTTAATATAGCCAGTGACAGATGACAGTAACTGTTGTGTTGCATTGATTGTAACTCGTTCCACCAACAAAACTTGGCAGCAAATGTTGGTTGCATTGATTGTAACTCAAGCATAAGGGCTAGAAGATTGCGATTTAATAGGCTACAGCTGTTGAACGATTGATAACTGAAAAAAGATGTGGGATGGAATGAAAAGTTGATGGCAGAGAAGAAAATTGTTCTACTTGTTGATACAAGAGCGAATTGTCATATTTTGATATGATGGGATTTGTAGAATTTAAAGACTTTTTTGGAATGATGTTTCAGCAGATTTGAAAGTCTGATCGTTTATGTTTTAAGAGGCATAAACAAATGTGCTACTTGAATAAGAATATTTTAAGAATTGAGGTAAATTTTCGTTTGATTAAGCTTTTGCATTTTAAGCATTTGGAAACGCTTTTATTTTTCTGTGTTAGGCTTCTTCAAATTATTTTATTTAATTAATCGGTCTTGAATAAACAAAAACCGACAATATTCCTAATTAAGGATATTTATTTATGTTTTTTAAGTCCGTTGAAAGCATACTACCAAAAATACAGCGATTTGTCAAGTAATAAACTATAAAATTTGCAAATGATATTTAATATTTGCTTGCTTGAGGCAAACTTTCATAAAGATTTTAATATTTGACATATTATGCACGACTCTCCAACCTACATTAGGTACGTGCATTTTTGGATGAAAAATACCACGAATTGCAGCATGAATACTAGTTACTAAGCAGGATATTTTTGCTTCCATTAAAAACAGCCACAAATAAATACAATAAAACTGATTTTGTTGCGCCAATTTCGGGAAACATAAACAATTTAAAAAATAGTATTCCATAGAAAGTATCCCATGATTCTGTCACCATTACTCAACGCAACGCGCTCTAGAACCCTTTACAAGGGCGGCAGTTTTCGGGCGGCTCTTGCTCGCGAAGAATAAGGGTCGTGGGTGGGCGCCACTCGCTTCTAACCCGAAACACTGCCTCGCTACCGTCGCCCTGAAGCGAGAAGAGGATGACGGCCTCTTGTGCACAACCCCGTATCGATATCAACAATGACAATCCGGCTCAATTCACGATAATACAATTTATTTCACTTACGTAACAATGATAATTTAAATTCCGATCACGTTAGATTCTATTGTGCTACCATTCAATGGTAGTCTTCTAAAATTTCTTTTCGCTTACTAAATTCAATTCGATACTAAATTCAATTAGCAATCGAAACTTACTTGCTATCTAACCTGTTATCTAATTCTGCTCGATCGTCAAGACGTGATCTCTCCCTCGATGGGGCCCTTTCCGCAGATCGATGTTCGTCGATGGCAAAAGATGATTATTTCTCAAAAGTATTTCACGGTTCGTTCTCCTGGCTTAATTCCTGCTCCGTCAACCCGTTCTATCATCCACGCAACCAGGGATCTTCATTCGCAGTTCTACCGGTACCACAATCGCGATCAATGTCCAAGCAAAATGATTTCCTTTTTTAACGCTGTCGCTTTCAACTTTATTTGATGACCGTCGGCGGTTACACCTCTCCCAATCCACGTCCAAATATGCACCAAAAAGCCGGAATCAAGAAAAGAGAGGATTCAATTTAATTTTTGCACCAGCTCCAGACCTCCGCTCACTCACCGAGTTCGAACCAAAAAGAACGATTTACTGAGATCCCGCTTACAGGAAAATTTTCCTGGCGGCAGCGGGATTTTCAAAATCCCGCTTTATGCACTCACCCGAATTCAATTTCACTCATCTGAGTGTTCTGTTTCAAATTTACCACACGTCCCAACTTGGAACAGTCTGACTTGGAACATCTCCACTGACATTTCTCCCAGTTGACGTTTCCGAATATAAACACTCGTAAATATACAAGTTCAACTTGCAATCAGGTGGTGCTCCAGGATTTCGGCCTCCAATTCCAGGTAGGTGGCTAATTTGCGATTCAAAACTAATTATTCTGCGAGGAAACATGTGCGCGATCCTCCCGGTAACCTTCGATTTGTTCGAATTTAGCTAATATTAGCTTACGACCGTGGACCCGTCCGCCGTGTCTTTCGTGCGATGATTTGTGCGTGTCGAAGTTTTCGGGTGTGCATGTTTCTTGCTGCGTACGCTAATGTTCTCCGGATCTCGGTTTCCTTTCGTGTGTGTCGATCATCCTCCGCATCTCGGGTCAATTATGTTGATATTTCTACATTAACCTTGATCCCCTTTCGATCCGTGTCTTTGAATTCGGAACTTGGCAATTCGGGTATCCGCTCGGTATCCATCGTATGTAGGTCAATTGTTGGCCTAGGTCTGGTGTCGTCGACCTTGACGGCTCGACCCATACGTTGCTCTGCCTTGTCGGTTAATTTGTGTCGGAACAAACCAATTCGCGATATGTATATCATAGATATCGCTATGTTTTGGCAATGTCGCGATCGGAATTCCATTATTGCTAAGTATGGTGATATTGTGCGTACCAATGTTTGTCGTGACTTGGTGTTGTTTGTTTTCGCTACAGATTGTTTGCATGTATATTCGGTAGATATACATTTATTATTGCTAATTATGGTGATGTTGTGCGTACCATTGTTTGTCGTGACTTGGTGTTTACTCGTGTTGTCTTGATGTAACTACTTAGTTAAAATTAACAGCAAAACTAACAGCGAAACTAACAATCTAAACTAATAACAATCTGAACTATTAACCTAAACTAACTCATGAATTGTGCTTGATGCTCTAAAAGAGAGAACGATGGAGATTTTTTTTTTTATGTTTATATTGTGTTCAATGTTCGTTTGTGCTAGCAAAAGTTTTACGAATCGTGACAATTCATCTTTTCATCTCTCCGGAACAGCGTGGTCTCATTGGGAGTAATTCTACTTTGACTAGACTTATCTTAGATCGTTGGAAGCATCTGGACGTAGTGTACATAGATTTTTCAAATCTCTTTACAGCCCTTTTAAAAATAGGACAGTTAAGTTGTTCTGGTTTACTCCTTTCATGGTTTATAATCGTGTGCGCAGAGTTACTATTAACAATCTTCTTCTGTTCATCCTCTCCTGGTGTTCCACAAGGGCCTATTCTTAACCCTTTACTTTTCCTGATTTTTGTCAATGATCTTCCTTCCGTTACCGATTCCTCTTATTAACTGTATGCTGACTATATGAAACTGTTCCGAGTCATCAGGTCAGCTTATAACTGTAATATCCTTTAGAAAGATCTGTGTGCTCCTCTCAATTGGTGAAACCGGAATTCTTCGTCGTTGAATGTTAGCAAATGTAAACTAATCATATTTTCTCTCATTTTCCTTATTTAATTTTCTTATTAATTTTCCAACACCTATCTGTCACCCGTTAATCAATTCAGATATTTAGGTGTGACTTTTGATCCGAACTTGAAATCTATTTTCAATGTTTGTTTGTTGTGTAAAAGTAAAAAAGTAAAATCAAAGATTTTTTATATTATTATGCGCTAGCTAAAAAAGTGATGTTTTCAATCCATCACTTTCACAACAATTCGACAATATTTCCAAGTCAACAGCCAGCAACTAAATTTCGCTTCATATCATTCCCAAAACAATTCATTGAAACTAATTTCATATCATACTAAATAAATAATAATTTAAAACTAAATACCTTTTATACATCCATCTGAAAAAACACCAGCCAAACACACAGTGCAAACCTGAACACCACCAACTTTTACTTTGTCACTCTTTGTCAACCCTCCTACCACCAAAACTCCAAACTCTTTCCTTCAAAATCCGAATAAATGGCTTTTTTGGTAGCCACTAAAACGACCAGGTATTTAACTTTGAAGGCAAGAATTCCAGGTCATAGGATTTGCGAAAAGCAGAGTATAATTATAATGGTCACTATGCAAACCGTTGGCTACCCGCTCGACTACCGTGGTCTAACCTACGACGACGACGCATTTGTTGAAATTTATCGTGGAATTTGCAGTTTGCAAAGTAATGGAAGGCTACGTCGTTGACTACATGGACAATCGGGGGTAGAAATTTAAATTTCTCTATTTGCATTGAATAGAGGACAGAACATACGTTTTGGTTTTTCTGTCGGAACGTTGTCGTTGACACGAGCTGCCTGGGCCGGTGACCGGAGTACGGGTCGAATTCACTTGGATCGTTTTCAACATTGCTTTTTCTTTCGGCCATAAGCTTAACTGAATTCTGAATAAAAACTATGTAGTTGGTATGGTTGCCATTTCAAAAGCAGTCAGTCGTTCATGAGAAATAGATTTTCGTCCAACTATGATTTAGGTCATGAGGGATAAAGGAATTCAACTTTTTGTGACTTTACTGGGGAATGCTCATACATATATGTGAGTTGAAACCATTGTTTGAAAGATTATGCAATGCTTTTAATGAAACTATTTAAATGTGAACTGCATGGATATCAAAGATAATCTGAGGTATTTAACCCTCCGAGTACACACCTATTTTTTCGATCATGGAGAACACTTGGGGTCAAATTGACCTCAAGCACTTTTGAACGTCTATAGAATCGCCGCCACTGAAGATTTTTATTTGAAAAAATTTGTAGGTATAGTTTGAGACCTTTTCTAGTAGTTCTTATGAATACGACGTGCCTTAAATGTCCTTAACATACCTAAAAAAAATTCGCGAAAAACCGTTTTGCCGAAAATCAGGTTTTTTATTAAAAAATCGTTATTTGTTTTAATTTTCAATATTTTTGGCTAAAAATTTAGACAGATACTCTCAAGATATGACAAAACCATAAAAAAATTAGATGTATATTGGACCTTAAAAAAAAAGTATTTATTTTGCATAATTACGGTGGCAATTTTGAAGTTTTTTATATTTGCATATTTTAAAAAAAAATTAATAAATTTGTTGATTTTTAATATTTTGAGCTTAAAATTTATATGGTTAGAATAATACAAAAATTATCCCTATATAAAGCGTTGCAAAAAATATATTCGTTACGCACATTGGTAGTAGTAATTTTGAGGGTATGAAAAATAATGAATTTTTTCATTTTTGAATAAAAAAAACTATTTTTTTTCATTAAAATATATAAAAATATTGACCAAATAAAGAAGAATTTTAAAAATTATTCATATCCAACACAATCATTACATAAAAATGCCCGATGCTCGTCGCACATCGGTCGATCGCAAGATGCGCGCACATCTTTTGTTTTGTGGTCCTGTTTTCGAGAGCACAATAAACATCTTGCTCTTTTATTGAGCTTTGGACGTTCTGAAGGAACATTTGGGATATTTATTCCTAAAATATTCTCGATCCCTTTTCGAATGTCTACACGTAGAATGGTATTATTTAATTTTTCTCGTAAATATGGCTCGACGAGGTGAGCCACAACTTCTTTCAAGGCAGCAATGGCAGATTTATTTTTGGTAGCGTCAGTGTCAGTGTCTATCGATAGACCGATAGACACTGAAGAAGAAGAGGGCAGATTACCCTCGAAATATCGATATTTGTCACAAAAACTAAATATATCTAGCTTCGAAAGGATAAATCGATTTTTTAAAAACAGTTTTTACAAGCTGGAAAAAATTGGTACATATTAAAACAATTATTTTTTGGCTATTTTAAATTAATCTATCGATTTATAAAGTAAAAAAAATATTGAATTTTACCTCAAAATTGACGTCGAGTACACATGGGGTCTATTTGACACCTTGATCTGCTTCAAAGGCTTCTCAACGACGACTGCTGACATGGGACTGTATGAGAACGGTTTAAACTAAAAGTCAAGGCAGAGAAATACACTAAGGAACCAACAGTACCCCCCTTTTCCCGCAGGCCTAAGCGCTGCGATTGGTCAAAAAGGTCTCTGGGGTCAATTTGACCCCCTGTGTTCTCGGAGGGTTAAACAAGATTTTTGATTTTTCCACATTCCTTATAATTCTAAAAGTGCAGGTCAATCCCATTTTCTTACATTTCATCTTCAAACTAATCTTTGAGAGAGAATACTATCAGGACTTCATCATTTCGTAGCAGTGAAGAAAATTACAGTAACCATTCAAGTAATCTTATGATCCATGACCGCCTCCCATCGACCTGGTATTGTTGTCATTCACTCAACTCTGGCTGTATCGCCCCTGAAACCTGAAAGCATCAAATGTTACTTAATATCCCGTAAAGTTTCTTCATTATATCCAACATTACGTACTTCGTCTAATGTCCGACATCTGTCTGCTCCCACCGAAGATTCTAACGAATTTGTCGAATCATCGTTATTATTTACTTGCAGCTGTTCCTTCCCTTTTTTCTTGTATAATGAAATTCATTGGTCTTGCAAAGGATTTTAGTCATTGCCAAGTTGAAAAACTTCCGAGTAGAATGGGTGACGGAAAAACCGGAAGAAGGAAGCATATATGATATGGTTGAAATATGTAATGTTCTATGGAAATTTCATTTCTAAATATTTACAATTAATAAATTAATAAATGATTGGATAAAATATATGTATCTATGCATAAATAAGAATAATGTATCTGTTTCTCTGATGATTCTGCTGATGAAAAAAAATTGAAATGACACTTGGTCGACGGCTGGCCACTCACTGCCTCTTGTCAGACTTTAGTTTTGCTTCCGAAATGGGTCCAACAAGAGTGGTCATACTGCTACTATCAAAATCCTTCACCAAAGTGGCAAAATCTACCAAACACGTTACTTTTTGAAAAATTCACCCATAAAGCAATTGAAAGAAGGTTATTTTATTTTAGTTGCAAAGTTTTATTGTTGCATACCATTTAGATTATATCGGAGAAAACATCAATGCATTCTTCTGCATGAACACATTTCATTTGGCACTTATCTTCTGAATGGAATTTCAATAATATTTTGTCAGTAGACTCAAAGCTAATAATCAGCTAATAATAATGGGCCACGCGCTTTCATTAGGCTATTAACATTTGCAATATCAAATTTATTTCTTATTTTATTATTTATTATGTTTGTAACTGATCTTCAAAACTCAAATTTGTTGACACTGCATTTCCCCTCAAAAGATCTCCCATTAATACTATTCCCCCAAATGGCCCCCACAACTTAAACAAGTTAGCAATATTATAAGATTTCTGTCCATATGTCCTGCATATGGACAGCAACATATGTATATTGAATAAGAAACCGTAATACCGACTCAAGAGGACCCAACACTTTTTTTATCATTAATTTAATTAGGATAAAACAACATCACATCCTGTGATAGAGTCGAGAATAAAGATAAGAGTCCAGATGAATTATGGCCCTACTGATGCGTTTTCCGAGATTATACCCCATTTTCTTTTTGATAACAGTATTAAATTTGACATAGCAAAGAATAAATCTGCGTCAATACTTTGCCATTCTTTAAAATGCTCGGAGCTTCATTAAAGTTTTAGGCGGAGGAAACTCAAATATTGCTTTGGTCTTCTTTAGATTGGCTTAAATGCTATTCTGAACGATCATAAGCTCGAAGAATTCCACTGAATTTCTAGAGTTGATATTAAATCAGGATGTCATTATATTCGGGATATATTCCAAAAAATATTCGAAGATTCTACATTCTCAAATATTGTTACGTCGCCCACCCCAACCCGCCATTTTTAACTCATGGGTTCCAGTAAAATGTGGTCAAAAACACGTTTGAGTAAAAAAGGCGAGTGTGCCCACCCAAAGGAAGGCGAATAAAATCTAATTTTCTGTTATTAATGTAAAATGCTGTTTTCCGCATGTCAGATGGTCTCAAGAGAATATAGTGTTGTGTACACTTAATACACACTGACGTTTCGACACTGGTCGAAATGTCAAATATCACATAGATGGCGACTAGAGCGCCCTAATTGCACGCGGTGGTAAATCCTCGAAACTAGATAATTATTTTTGATTCGCGCAGATTTTTGAATTTGTTATAACTGTAATATTATTGATATAAAAGCTCGAATAGTTAATAATAAAGAACATTCTTTGCTGGTAAGCCAAAGACGAAGCGGCGACCAGATTGGGAAGAGAATAGTTTTTTTCTTTTCCAAAAGCTAAGACTCGCTTGACTTAGCGTAGCGGCGACAGGCTCGCCAAAGCCAAGTCTTAGCGGAGTCAATAAAAGAAAAAAAGGAGACTGTTTTACTTTTGCAAAGCGGCGGCAGGTTCGCCTGAGCGAAAGCATATGGTGGTCTAAATTTATTTTTGTACAAAGGGCTAAATTGTAGCCAGCGTCCAGTGTCCACTGTATTACTGACACATTTCAATAGTGAGAACCACTTTTGAGGTCTATCACTGGAAAAAATTTATTGTCAACCAGATTGGCTAAAATCTCATTGATTTTAAGTTAGGTTAGTGATCTGCAATGGTAATGGAATTTAGTTTTTCTAGTGTCCACCATGAATGTGTAATTTCACTCAACCTTTCTTGGAAACACTCAAATGAGCTTTTGAGGACCTTGTTATGCCAGTGCACAGCACTTTCTCTATCTCCAGCTCTTTGATAGGCTTCAGGGCGGCAGAGTATAGATTTGGTCTTGCATATACGGGATTATTATTTACAGTGCAGATTTCTCCTAATAGGTTGGCGGTAAATGTGATTGTTTTTTGGGATTCGAAAATAAACTGGAATGCTTTTTGAGAACAGTTTGAAAGTTCAACTTTTGTTTATGGGATAAATATGTGATTCTGACGTCAATCAAATTAGCTGACTGTGACATATGCTGCGAAGCATTTTGGTTCTACCTCCACCGTCGGTTCGGTAAAGTTAAGTTACCCCACGACAACCTTCATACGGGTTTAGTGGTTGAGGCACAAATTTACGATCAATGTGAATACGAGTGTTTAGTGATTAATTCCACAGCTCAGATTACCCCTGATTAATTCAGGTATCTATTCAGAGCTAGGTGAATTCAAAGCTGGGTGCGCGGACCTTCATCCAAACCTAGATTCGAACCAGAGACTCCACACACAAGAAGCGAGTGGTCTACGCATTAGACTAGTCAAGCTCGTGATATTTTTACTCTTAAACTTCTGTGTGAAGCGTACGTTATTGTTTTTGTGAAGAATCCATTTATAATTAGTCTTTTTGGAGCGCAAATTGGTTTTTACTCAGGTCTGTTGTTGACAGTTAAAAGTTACTGAGATCAAGGTCCGGTGGTTTTGGCTTAGACTGGTAAAAACAGGTTTTATTCATTTACTTATTTATATTAGACCACAGATAAAAAATCCGCTTGAAAAAATTAAAACTATAAAATTTTAAGAAAGTGAAATTAAGATAATTAGTGACTAACTAAAAATTTCGACTTAAAATAATGTATCCGAGATATATTTTTTACAATAGGATGAATTAAGATCAAGAGCTCTCCAAACTGGAGCTTATCATACCTGCCTAGCATACATTAAAGAGGGAGTGAAAGAACACCTCTATTCGAGCACAAGGGACATTGAAGATAACCCGGTGTCATCACACAAAAACATAGGTAAACATATACCGGAGAAAAAAGCCGCTAAATAATTTCAACGAAATATCATTGGGCAAGGTATAATCTACGGACGTTTAAGGAAAAGAGATTCAAAAAGTTAAGACGCTGTTTATGGGGGCAAGACCTGACTCCAAACCTGATTTTCGTGTTACATGTAATTGGTTACAGCATCAGCAGCAAAATCTTCAGCTGTTATCTCTCTTACAACATGAACCCGAACGAGTATAGCTACAGCCCCAAGAAATTCAACAGCAGCATCTGGAAACTCCATCACAGCCTGATATTTCTATGCGTCATCTGGAGTAACATTTTCTTAAGGTTCGGGTCTTGTCTGTGCCAAGTATTGTAACCAATTTGACTCTGCAAACTTCTAATCTAGCTCGGGAATCTGACTTTAGTGCGAATGGTCTTATTAGAGCTACTACGCCTCCTCTGCGGCTTTTGTTATCTTTGTTATCTCAAGTCTTTGCTGGTGCATCTGAACGTTACATAATGAAATATATACATCGAAGAATGGGAAGTTTCACGAGCGTCTTTTGCAAACTAAAAACTTATTTCCAATGATAATTTTGTGGGCTCATATAAACTGACTTTCCCAGCCGCTCATAGTGTTGTTGGGCGCCTTGACCTCTAGCCCACGGGTGTTCTAATCAAGACCATTGAGCACTTGATTACATATATATTGTTTTTAAACTAGATGCCATAAAGTGGTATACCTTTGTTCAGGAGCTGGACGTAGATGCTGGCCTTTCATCGTTTAACCCTCTAATTTCCATCTTATCTGTATACATTCCTACGACACGTTCCCGCAAATATTTTAGTCCTCCGTTCTTTTCCTTAGTTAGAACTTTTTCGCTTATAATTTGATTATGCTTTAATTTTCTTTCCCTGTTTGCTAATACTTATTTTTCATTTTCGCTATTATTATTACTTCTATTATTTTTCCGGTTATTTTTCTTTTATCGTGTTTGGATTAGGGCAGACCGGGGTTAGTAGACCCATTTTTCATAATTAATCTTATACAAATGTTACTGTTAAGTTTTTACCCATAATAAATACGTTTTCGCTTTGATTACTTCAATGGGTTTTTTAATAGCTCCTTTTATTTTATTCACAGTAAGCTTTTCAAGTTGTACTTGCTATTTTAAAAAAAGCTTCCCCGTGAGTCTATTTACCCCATGCCTGGGGTTAATTGACTCAGTGGACGGGGTTATTTGACCATATCAATTTAATTAAGTATTGACCATGAAAAAAACACAAAATGTTCAAAAAATAATCATTTATTACGATATGAAGAGAATTCACCATTATTAAAATAATCCATTGAATGAAAAAAAAATAAAGCTTCATTTATATAAATACATGTTAGATATCATTAGTGCCGACTCATTATACATAAAATAAAAAACTATTCATCATCGTCATCTGAATTGCAGTTGTTGCACATATACAGCATCGAATTTCTAGGTACACACCTTGCATGAGCCCACATTTTGCACAACATACATTGTATCCATTCCTCTCCTGAAAGGCTATTCGAATATGCTTCGGTACATACGAGACATATTTCATCATCAGACTCATCATCACTAGCCTTAAATGCAGTTTTTTGTGACTGTTTTACAAACTTTTGTTTCGATTTTCCTTTTCCTTGATCTTTCCCTTGTGTTTTTTGCTTTTCTACTTTACTTTCCATTGCTACTTTGCGTTGTTTGGCCAGTTTTTCTTCTTCCAATTTCTTTTTTTCAGGGGTATCTGTGTATATAGTGCTTGTTCTTTTTCGGCGATTTTTTCTTGTTGTCATACGGGGTCCAGCTTTTGGGAATGGTTTTAATTGCTCAGGTGTAATTTTCTCTCTCGCTTCATTTGCTTCAATTAGTGCAGCAGAATAGGATGTTGATGGCTTGTTGGTTAAGTCTTCCAGTGGCAAAGAATGTGATGTATAGTAATTCGTATTTATAACTTGCTCTTCAGTAGTCTTACTTGGATCACCCAATATCGAATTTCCAGTCAATAAATTATCGGTGCCGACATTTTCATTTGTTGACAATAGGTTTTGCTCAGTGTTTCCAGGATTCGGCCTATCAGTCACGTATGCACCTAAAAACTCAGAATCAGGAAATATATTTTCATTTAGCGGTGATATCCCAGTGACTCTAAAACCTGCCTGAATATTTTCTACAGTTGCAGCTCGAGGGAGAGCAACTTTCACTACCTCGGGGATGTTGTAGATCGTGAGTGTTTTTCCAGCATTAGTAGCAAGCCAATTATCACATGCTGTATTTACATATCTTTTTAATGGACCATATACAGACCGGTCAAGTGGTTGCAGTTTGTGGCTGCAATGAGGTGGAAAAGAAAGTACTGTCACGCCATTTTCTTTGAAGTAACTAAGTGCAGCGATGGATAAATGCGAATCATGGTTATCTAGTAGCAATAGTATTGGCCTTTCCTTAGTTGGTCTAGCATATTGTACAAAGTGTTTAGAGAATATTATAAATTGCTCCTCTTTCATCCATCCTGAAGGATTGGCAGCACCCGCGGATCCAGTTGGCCCACCTTGGACAAAATGGTCTTTGTAGTTGACACGGGGAAATACAAAAAAAGGTGGAATGAAGTTTCCTATTGCTGAAACTGCCACTGCAACTGTAACTAATGTGCCACGCTCAGCCGAAGTTATTTTTCCCAAATGTCTAGTCCCCCGGCGAGCTATGACTCGGTTCGGAGAATGAACAGTGGTAATACCTGTTTCGTCGACATTCCATATGTCGGCGGGAGTCAAATTCAAGCAATCGTATACCTTTTTACTAATGTTCGAAGAACATTAGTATTAAAATCGATTCGGCCAAAAATTCATATTTCTTTATATATATATATATATATGTACAAAAAATTTCAGTGAGATAATCTCGGGAACGCGCCATTCGATTGAGCTGAAACTTTCAGGATACATTGGTGTATATGCAGAATAGGTCCAGGTCTCTTTAAATGTCAGTTATTGTAAACCTTTTCGCGCCGGCGGGCATTTAAGTGATATTTTTAATATACCTATTATTTCGTGCACAAATGATTTTCGCAAAAATAAAGTTAATAAAATAAATTTTTAACGTGTTTTACATATGAATCGGATAATGCTTTGGAATATTTTAACCCTATGTGTGCGCTGGGTGCCTAAAAAGAGGACGGGAAAATTTGAAAATTTTTAAATTTCGATAACTTTTGACAGAGCTATTCAATCATTACCAAATTTTCAGGACATATTGATATTATTTCGTTGTAGATTTATGTGGCTTTTAATGAGCGTGCTGGCAACCCTGTAGCTAGGGCAGGCACTGAGAGTGAAAACCTCCAAATCATCGTCTCTCTTGAAAAAATGCAGTTTCTTCAAAAATAAGCCTTTTATATGTAAATCTTGTGCTTTGTTTACATAACCCAAGTAAAAAAAAAAATATGGTATAACGGGCACGCCTGGTAACCCTTGCCCAATTTACCTATATTTTTAGCATCAAAAACTTCTGTTCACGGAAACTCACGATCCGATGGGCAGAATTATTTGAAATTCACAGCATGTATTGACCTTAAATAGGACCAGGTCTGATAGAAGTGATTTTGAAATGCGGGCAATTCTGTGCCAGTGGTGCCATCTTGAAAAACCACTAAAAAAGATAACTGTTTTTAGCCCTATAAATTCTGATTGAATCGTTCGATTTTGACGAAACTTACACAATTGCTGGACCTTACTTTAAGCCACGTTTGGTAGAAATTTGGTCGAAAAATTCGATTGGAGCTGCCAGCTATGATAATTTTGGTGTCTTCATTTTGAAAAGAAAAATTTGGAAGTAAAAACATTCAAACCATCGAATATTCAAAAAAATGTCCGTTTCTGACAATAAAATCAATCTGTATATAAATCTTATGTTTTATCTACACGTTCAAAATAAAACTTTGGAAATTTCATGTCGGACAAGAACGGTAACCCTCTCCCAGTTAACCTATATTTTTAGCATCAAAAACTTCTGTTCACGGAAACTCACGAACCAATAATCAGATACAGCTAAAATTTACAGAATGCATTGGACTTAAGTAAGACCAGATTTGATAGAAGCGATTTTGAATTGTGGGCAACTCTGTGCCAGTGGTGCCATCTTGAAAAATTACAAAGAAAAAAAACTGCTTTTTGCCCTATGAAATGTGAATAAGTTACCAGATTTTCATGAAATTGACACAGAAGCTAAACCTAACTCTAATCTCTGTTTGGTGGAAATTTGGTTGAAAAATTTGATTGGTGCTACCTGCTATGGTAATTTTTGTGTCTTTGGTTTTGAAAATTCGCTCAGGAAAATAAAACTTTTTGTACTATAACTTCCAGTGCAGTCATGAAATCAATACGAATTTCATACAATTAATGAAACCTGTCATAAACATTATTCAGGCCAAATTTGGTTGAAAAGACACGATAGGGTTGCCAGCTATTGTTGGTTTTGTGTTTAATTGCAATATCTTTATTAAGCGGTTTTATCGTAGAATTTTCAAATGGTAATGATATTGTAGTGACAATAAACAGCAAATATTAAGCTTTCGATCATTTGAAAAAACTCGCTGCAGGTAACCCCAAATTTCTTTATACTCCTTTATACTCCTTTATACTCCTATAACTTCGAATGTAATTAAACAACGTGAAGCAGATTTGATATATTCTTGGATTTGATACTGGCGAAAGGTTGCCAGCACGAGTCGGTTGTGCTACTTTTGTATCAATAAATGCTTACAGTTAGTATACATACCGGAAACATTTACAATGAAAATAAATAACCGATGTTACAATTCGCAAAGTTCTGCAAATTTTTCGGATCGCAGCCCCAAACACCAACTTCAGTTACAGTGCTGCAGGCACTGAGCATTTTCTTCATTGATGTTATATGAGATGCTGCTTTCAAAATTATGTGAAATAAGCAACTGATAACGAATATAATTAACCCGTGTTTTGCTCTCATAAACGTTGAAATTCATGCCAGTGGTAATATCTGAAACCTTGCACCATATGAGTTATAATGCATTCTTAAGACGAAAGTAAAACGTGGCATTTGAAACAGTTTGGCCGTAATAAGCAGCACATGTGGTGGAATATGCACTCAAAACCTGCACGATTCTTCTACTGTTCTTCGAACATTAGTGTTTCTAGCGGTTCAGGTGCGCTAGAGTTTTTTTAAATTTGTGAAGAATAATTGAACGTTATGTTTGTTAAAAAATGTAGCACGAGACAGGCTGGTGGCTTGGGGCGACCTAATAGACAACGTTGGGTTCCGTTTCAAAAAATATCCTAGCCAGTCTTCTCCTGCCATTTTCTTTGATTGCCAAGAGTTTGGAACTTCGTTGCTGTTGGCTACAGCAAATTCAAATGCAAATATTTTGACTTCGTAGGGTGTCATACCGTAATAAATGTCAGCAGCCTTCTTTATGTATTGCGCCAAAATTTGTTCTTCTTCGTCACGAAAAAGTCTTCGGTTGTTGTAATAACCAACGTGTTCCAGTTTCATGGCGGACTTTTCAATTAACGGATGTTTCTCAACTTCATTTTTCATTTTGACGACATATCTCTGTAAAGTTTTATATGGTATTCCGTACTTAACCGCCGTACTTCGAATACTTTTATCGTCATAAATAACCTTTTTGCAAGCAGTTTCCATCACATCCTTAGATGTATTCGATCTTTCCGTTTTTCGTTTGTAGGTCCTCATCGTTCTGAATGTAAGATAAGCATGTGATTAGTAGTAACTTAAAAGATAAGCAAAATAAAAACCAAACATGGGGCTAGTTGACTCATGAGTCGTCTAACCCCGCTATGCTGTGAGTCAATAAGCCCCAACCCGGAATTTTCTTTTTAAAACACTCATGACAAAAGGTTATTCCAATCACAGGAAAAACAAACTAAGAACACTTTTAACGAATGCATACACTTTCAATTGAAACCACTTGACAAGCAAATATCATGAGCGTGTACATTATAAGACAATTTAAATCTGGAACAAAATTTTCACTCACGTGCTTGTAATTTCGTTTTTTTCTATTATTCCGCGAACAACAAGCGTTGGCTTCGACGACTATTGCTGCACTGAGGTAGGTACTTCAACTGAATACACAGTCAAATTTTTACAGCTTAGCTGTCGATTTTTACTTAGTTAATCGTAATGAGTCTACATACCCCTATAGTCAACTAACCCCGGTCTGCCCTACTCAATTTTCATTTATATGCCTTGTTTTGTTGTAATCTAATCTTTTTTTTATATATATCTCACGTTTCCATTTTATAATTGGGTGTACAATCTGTTCAATGTATTCTTAATAAATAAATAAATGTATTCTCGTATTCTTTCCATTTGGACTTTGACTTTCTTTCTTCTTTTCGATTCTAGTTTGGTCTTCTGATTTTATCGTAGTGGCTAAGAACTACAATTTATATTTTCTGGGTCGAGATAGCTTCGATAACTGACTGTTGTTATTTTAACTGAAACATTTATGGCTTACTCTGTTTACTTATGCAAAATATGACACCCAAACACCAAATGATGTTTGCGTGTTAGGTGCATCATGTGTCTGTCTTGAGATCATTTTTTACTATCTGAAACTATGGTACCGCTAAGGTACCGAACTTGTAATTGTAAGGTGTTCATCATTAACTTATACGAGTCACAACAAAAACAACCAAAAATCTGCCAAGGCCTTTAAAGTTAATCCAATAATTCTTATATTCATCGAAAAGCATTTTGTCATCCCGATGCATCGCCAGCCTACCGATTCGATCACATCGCAAACGTCCCTTCCATATCTTTCAGATTTATGCTAATTCCAATCCCCATAACCTTTTACGCCTAACAGCATATTTGCTTTAGTGTGTTGCTCCACCAATTGTTTCTGAACTTCTTAAACACAGTCCGGAAATCCCTTACCTATTCAGTGTTCGTGCCATGGCGTGTCTTGGTCCACTCCGAGCATGGCTCAGCCACGCCAGCTTTTGCCTGCTGGGCCACCAGTTTCACCACATGCAGTCGTACGTATTTAGAACTAGCAGTACATAGGCCTATACTGTAACCGATTGATAGTATCTACGACTGCATAGCAACGTACGAGTATCTATTTTCTAGGTATTATTATGATGCTATTGTATGTCCAGATACAATCGAACCAGAGAGAATATCCCTTCTGAAGAGTAGGAGCACTGCAAGTCCGGTTGTGTTCTTTTGCAGAAATAAATGTTTACCCTGGCAGCCGAACGCAAGCAATAGAGACATCCTTAGCTAGGAGTAAATGCTGGCTTTCAGTTGAATCACAGGCCAACAACGACAAGACTGACCATTATCTTATAGACGACACATTGCCAAACGTGCTTGCTTGTAAACGTTGGTATACAGGTGGGCTTATTAAATAAGCATTTTCTCGAGAAGCTCCGGCTCGCTTTCGAATCAGAATTGAGATATTATTCTAATTTGATGAGGTTTCATGTGTCCTGTAGGAACAATTCAAAGCAAACCATGTGAAATACTATCTATATGATAGTAATAGTCTTAAGATGTTGCTTTAGCCAAATCCTTAGAGCGATGCACACAACCAGCTACGCTGGTCAAAGGCAAAATCTCTTGTTCTCACCTGGTTGTATTGCTTATCGTTACGGTCGGTTGATATTATTTTGCAGTAGTAATTAATGGAGTTAAATGTGTTGTGTTAATGTATATTATAGATTAAAGACTGAATGCTGTTAGGCTGTAAATCGGCAGCAGGAGCGGGTGCTCAGTTAAGATATGTATATATTGTGCATAAGATGCTCTAAAGTATCTAAAATTCATGGAATTGAATATGCTTAGGTATCGAATTAATGTATTGAAGTTGTGATTCCATAATGAATGTCAGTTGATAGTGCTACAGAATTATTAAATAATATCGGGTTGGAAAAGGTTTTTGGCAAATGATGCCAATTTACTGACATTTCAAGAATGGTAGAAATTTTAACGGACAAGCAGTGATGACATAAAATAGTGCTTAAGATAATATGATTTAGTAAATTCTGGAAAATCCACAACCTAAAAAATTTGTTCGAACATACCCAAATTTATGAACCGTTTACCCACACTGGGCGCAAAAGTTGACATGAATATTAATTGATATATTTTGAAGTTTCTTGTAAGAATTCCAGTCAAATCAAAACTATATTTACATTTATTGATTTTGTCTAAATTTGCTCACTGAAATTATATTATTTTTCATACAAACCATTCAGACTTAATTTTTCTATGGTAAGGTCTATTTGAGTTTTTCTACAACTGCATCTGAGGACATTACTTACATTGATCAGAACGAAAAAATATGTGAGCAATTTACGAATCATGCTTATTTTAACATCCGAGTAATCTGTATTCAATACATTTTTACCAGGAATTTGCAATCGATTCAAGCTGTCGCGACCATTATGGACGTGGAATCTATTTTCATATCGAAATTGTTGTGTCTGATGTCCATACATTACGCAAATATTTTTTTATTTTATTATGACCTGAATGCAAAAGCTCGTTTTGCATGTACAAAATATCAATGGACTCAATATCGTTGGGCTCAGCTATAGCAGACCATAAAAATGCAGCAGGAAAAAAATGTTTTGTCGATAACAGTTGTTCAGCTCCATAAAAACAGCCGGCGTGGAATTAAAAATTACAGAAAATATCATAAATTGCTTGATAACAATGATATTTGGTTCCGGCAGTCTGGAAACGAATTTGTACCATGTGACAGTTGGTTTTAATTCATTTTTGCTGTGTGAAGGCTTGTGGTTGGTTTTATTGGATTTGTGTTAAGCACGCAGCGTACATATCCAAAAGAATTATTATTTTTTGAGTGAGAATGACGGAAGCTAAGGTGAACATGTAGAGGTAGATGATTTTCATGATTTGTGGATTCGTTTTTTTTTTGTGAAATTTTTCAACTACTCCGACTACAATGCAAAACATTTTTCAGCGACATGAAAAGTCCCACAGAGTAACCATTCCACCCCATTGAACCAGAAGTTCAGGTAGTAGTGAGACACATGACGCTCATAACTCTGAGAGTTTCCAGCCTGGCGGTAGTAAGCAGTCAAGCACACTTCCGGTGTTCGGGCCGAGGCAGTGATACAAAAAAAACTTCCAACGCAAGCTATCGTCGTAGCAAAACCAGCAGTAGCAATATCAATTCTCTCGCTCTCACCCTCCTTTCACCACGCAGCATTCAAAACATCGCTTGGACCTAAAGTTGACGACCATCACCTTCGTTCTGTTTCGTACTAGAATGCAGCAGTGAAAACTTTTCAATTGAATTGACGTGATACGAAATAAGGAAAAACTTTTCAACACTTTTCAATGGGCTATAAAACATCCGACAAGACAATATAAAGCACGTAACGTATCCAATGCATAAACAAAAGAACTGACTGCACCCGAACGAAGAAAAATAAAGTGAATAGATATAAATGAGAAAAAAAAACACACACCAAGTCCCAAAACGGTTGAATTGTTGTCGAAAAATAACGAGCCCAGCTCTAGCCAAACGGCGTGGAAAAGTCCAACTAGAGTTCCCGGGTCTAAAAACAAATGACAACAAGACAGTATTGTTTTGATAAAAGAGTTCAGAAACAAAGCAGTGACGATGCGAGTGGAAAAAACTATTAATGAAAAAAGTTTCACATTAAAATGCATAACATTTGTAATGGAATAAGTGTTTATCGTACTCTGGGTCAAAAGCAATAACGGTTGTCTGTGTTGAATGAGTAGCAAAAAGCTTCTGCTTTGCCAGTTAGAGTTTTAGAATCTTTCCGTTTGTATTCTTTTATTTTTCTTAGGAACTCCGAAAAAACTGTATTCAACAAATTCAATGAATAGTGTCAGCAATTTAGTTTAAGTCTAAAATTTAATATCCCAAGGTTAATATCTCCTGAATGTCACTGCTGTGTTTTAAGTCTTATGAGTTTTTGAAATTTCCTTTCCTGAAAATTTCCTTTGTGAGCAATATTCCCAAAAATTTAATTAACTTCGTCACATGCAAACATATGCCACCAGACAGCATATTTCCACCTGTATATTAGTTCTCTTCATCTTTGCTTCTTGACCAGATTTTTCCCAGCTTCGTTTGAAAACTTCAAGTCTCTTTTATGAGAATTTCACAAATTTATTTTCTGGATTTTGCATCCAGATTGCCCGGAAGTGGCTATTTTTTCGTTTAATCTTCTTCGTTCATAAATAGTTGCAACATCTGATGGCTATGACTACTGAGACCAGGGACCGAAGGTTTGTTTGTCAGTTATGAGTGCATTTAAGCAAATGAAGAAAGCTCAAAAGCAATTTCGTTTTAACATATATCAGGGAAATTTCCTGCCGTTGGTTTAGCATCAGCATCATAAAACGGCCCACAGACACGGAGATCTAGTCGTCGACTGGATCTCAATTGATTTGCCACAGACACAGAGAATGTAATCGCAACTTGAATTGCAATCTCATTCGAACGTTGTTTTCGTGGAGGCAACACACGCTTTGGAATGGGTGTTTTCACGTCATTTTCGTTGTAAGAAAACGGAGGACATATGTACATTGTAAGCATTGTTAGCAAATTATGTTTTACGTAAAGTAATTTCAAACAGGTACATATACTCGGATATATGAGGTATTTGTACTTTCTGCTTCAGGAATCTGTAACCTAATCCTCTAAATAATTTTTAATTGGCGGTCATCATAACCAGGCATTGATTGTTCGTATTAGGGGTGTCGGAACTGATTTTCGAAGAAAATTATAAATTTGTATGTATCATGAGCTGGCAGTAATTGTGCCTTAATAGGGTTTAAAATTATGTTTCACGTAAAGTTATTTCGAACAGGTATGTACGGGTATCTAGGTATTCGTTCTTTCTGGTTCAGCCACATGTAGCCCTCTAAATACTGTTTTATTGAATTTTAATTGGCGGTCATCATAGGCAAGTAGCATTGAAAATGAACTAAATATCCGTTGCTGCCAAAGAAAAGATATTATTGTTCCACATCTATTATTTTCGTTCATAAATATTTCCTGAAATAATAAAACATTAACGGGGTCATGAGGTATGCTAACTGACTCTTGTTGAGCGTACTCATACACAATTCAGTCCGTTAAACCAATGATTTCGAATTATGTTACCATTACGTAACACTAAATTCAAATGAGATCTCCATTCTAGTCTCAAAATCACCACAGACATAGCAAAGTGTTCGTCGACCAGTAGCTCCGCCCACCAAATATCAAAAAATTTTGATATTTACTGCAACCGTTGCAGAGACTAAAAATGCAACCTGAGACTAGCCCACAGACAGAGATTTTCGTTGCAGATATCGCATATTGCAGATCTAGTTGTCGACGAGATCTCTCGTCTGGGGGCCGTTTAATACTATCAGCACCAGAACACTTGGCTGAATTAGAGGATTTAAGCATTTTTTTGCGAACTGCCTTCAGTTCGTGGAATCGTCTTTTAGATATTGAGGCTACTGCATTCAAATGGAACAAAAAAAAACTTCAGTGAAGTGGGTTAGTAAGTATGTCACATTTTTAGTGCAAATGTAGAAATATTAAGCGATGATGTTGAACTTTTTCATAAAAGATATGGGTAGGTACTTTTATTATCCATTTTTCATCGCTTTTCCATTCTTTCTTCTTACATAAAAAATCCTGGAAAGCTCACGTCATTTTGATAATGAAATCAACTGTAATTGCAATAGGAATAATTATAATAATAATAAAAATAATAACCATTAACAATAATAATAATATAAGGGAAGCTAAACCAAGCCCTAAAAAAAACACAGAAAATTTGGATAAAAATAGAAGCTAATGGCTCGGGACACCGGAAAGCTGGTAAAAGTGGCGTAAAAAGAAAGGAAGAAGGCTTTTTCAAAAAGGAAAAACTCAAGCGCACCTGAAACGCTAGAAATACTTATGCTCGATGAACAGTGGAAGAATCAAGCAGATTTGGAGTGCATATTCTACCGCATGTGCTCCAACCTGTTTCGAGTACAAAACCACTTTGATCATTTAAACTCATAGGGTGGAAAGAATTTTAGGACTAACACTTGCATTGATTTCAAGATTTAGGAAAGCCAAACACTGCAAAACTTTGAAAGCAGCATAAACAAAGAAAATGTTCAGTGCTTGCAACACTTTACCAGCACTGCAACTAGAAGAATGGTGATATCGGCCTGTTACACATTCGACGTCATTAGAGGCGCTATTAATGTAGAATTCCTGAATAATAAAATTTTGAGAAATATCCCTGTGAGGAACACCAGGTCCAATCGTTTCCTAAAAGAATATTCTCATTCGACCACATATGGAGCTAATGAGCCAGTAAATAGATGCTGCAGAGTATTCAACAGAATAAGCAATTTATATTCCCCTACGATTTCCAAATCATCCTTCAAGTCCTCTCTTTTCCATGCCATCCTTACCCTCAACCTTAAGCTATAGCTTTTATGTCAATGTTTATTTATTGATTGCTATTTATTAATTTATTTGTTACTCTTTTTTCTTTAATTTGTTTGTTTTTTACTTATTTAACTTGTTTGTTTTTACTTTTTCCTTTACTTTACTTTACTTTTCCATTTTTATTTTTATTTGATGTCTTTTTTTTTTTTTTAATATGTGATTTTGTACCTTGTTTTGGTCAATGAATAAATATATAAGTCTCCCACAACTGCTTCACGTCAAAATAAAATAACTCTATCGATCTTGATTTTTTCCAATGATTTCGGCGAAAGTTACAGGGATAGAAAGATTTATGGAATCAAAAAATGAAAGATGTTTAGGACCAAAAAATTTATAGAACTTAGTAAATTTAAACATTGGTAACGTATTTTCATTGTAAATGTTCGCGATATGAATACTTAATGCAAGCATTTATTGATACGAAAATAGCAAAAACGCCCCGCACTGGCAACTCTTCGCTGGCATCAAAGCGAAAAACAAATCACACCTGCCACATATTGATATCAACCTACCATGCGAATTTCGTTTTGATCCGATGATTGCATTGGAAGTTATTGGGGTATAAAAACATTTCGGATCACCTGTCGCAATATTTTTGAAATTTTCGAAAATTCAATATTTGTTGTTCATTACAGTTAAAAATAACAGTTTATAAATTTTACGTTAAAATCCCTTAGCATAGATATTGCAAATAAATACAAAACCAACAAAAGCTGGCAATCTTATCAAGGTTTTTTAACCAGTTTCCTTCTGAATAACGCCTATAATGAGTTCCGTTTATCATATGAAATTCGTTTTGATTTTATGACTGCACTGGAAGCTATACGGCAAAAAGCTTTATTTCCCTGAGTGAATTTTCAAAACCCAAGACACCAAAATGAGCATAGCTGGCAGCACAAACTGAATTTTTTCCCCAAGGCTCAGCTACTGTGTTAATTTCAAGAAAATCTGGTGACTGAATCAGAATTCAAAGGGCAAAAAGCAGTTTTTTCTTCATAATTTTTCAAGATGGCACCACTGGCACAGAGTTGCCCGCATTCCCAAACCGCTTCTATCAAACTTGGTCCTATTTAATACCAATACATTCTGCAAGCATTCTGCAACTGTATCTGATAATTGAATCTCGTGAACAGTAATTTTTGATGTTTAAAACGTAAGTAAATCAGAAGAGGGTTACCGTTCTTGTCCGATGTGAAATTTCAAAAATTTTGCTTTGGTTATATAAGCAAAGCATAAGATTTCTATATGAGTTGGTTTTCACTGTGAAAGACGAAAATTTTGCTGGTGCCATTAGATGTACAAAATTCCTTCAATTCTGTGAAGTGGATAAATATGCTTTGAATCCTGAAATATAGCTTCTGCATTCTTGAGAACATAAAGCTTGTGGCGCGCAATTATCTCAAGGTCCAATAGCTGCTGCACGGCACTGATAAAAGTGCTCGGACGAGTCATGTAATTTCAGTGCAAGGATCGATTCTGGGACTTGACCTATGTATCATCACTGAGCTGTTGTGTCTAGACATCCCCGCGTATATGCTTTTCTCGGTGGGCTACGCTGATGACGTTGCTGCAGTATTCTTTGTTTATCCAAGTCCAACTCAACTAGTCACAAAAAGGGTAAAACGGTAGTTTACCATTGATAGTCTCCATCTTGCAGTATTGAAGGCAAACATCGTCTTGCTGACGTTTTGTGCAATAACCTGGCCATACACGGACAAAATATCAGGACCATTTGATATGTGGGTACACCATTCTGCCAATAATGGATGTTTAAATAAGATGTTGCTCACAAAACATTCTTCATGGGCAGCTGGTCTACAAGCTTTAAGAGTGCGCGATAAGCCCGAGATCAGTGAGCTTAATCGTGCATGTAGACGATGCTTCTGTTGAAAGAATACTGCGCGTACAAGAGCATCAGCCCATAAACTGCATAGCTATTGAAGCATTTTGGCGTCGATAACTGAGGAGGCATCACCAGTTGATTTAGTGAAGAGAAATATCACATAACTTTCTGGTTCATTACCGAGGGTATCTGATGTGGTTTATTTAAGCACCTTTATATAAAAACAAAACATTGCGAAGTTGTCTGGGGTCTCATGGAACGCCACTTTAAATGGTGAATAGAAAAAACCCTCTTAATTAAGCTGGTACCACGGCAAAAAAAAATCGAGGCGGACAAAAAGTAGACTGAAACTAGCTAAAATGCAAACGTTACGGAATCGTAATGATTGCTTCTTGGTTAAGACTGGTTCACCATATTAGGTGAATACTATAGCATTTAAAAAGAATACCTTTATTTGGAGATGGACGAGCGAGAAAACTCAGTTCAGTAGGAGGGGTATACAAAAAAATGTTTGCGGAAGCTGAAGATCACATTTTTCAGTATAAATAAAAGGAAATTGCCAGTGGCAAATCTTTATGTGGAAAAGCAGCGGCACCAAAATCAATCCGCCGACAGTTTCTGGCCTGATTCTTATATTAATGTTTGTTTTAAATGGTCGAATCAAATGAAGTGGAATATTTATAGAATAATTAATCTAATGGATTTAAAAAAATATGCGTTTATTCTACTTAGAAACCAAGTGCATAGAAATTCCAATTCTAAGATGAAAACAGAAATTTCATAACGAATTTACAGAACTACGATTTAACGAGCAAAACGTGATAGACAAGACGCATGTCAAGAAGCACCTCCTCCAGCTGCAATAATTGAAACGGATCTGGAGAATAAGCAGAGTATATTAAGCAAAACAAAGTTACTTCAGGAAATTATGATACTCCAAAGCTCGAAGTCACTAGTGCTAAATCTCCGATGTCTTCCGTTGCCGTTAACCAAAAAACACCAAAAAGAACTTTTTAGGCTTTGGCCGTTTTTCTCTAGATCTGACTACTTTTTTTTTTTTTTCCTCCTTCCTTCCACTCTCTCCATCACTCAATCAAAATGCACGGTCCGTGTGCATCGAATCTCCTCAATATTATTGCTTTCGTACTTCCTAGACAATAAAATATTGGAATGAGGGAAAGCACTTCATTCTAAACTATCGTCTTCTGATGATATCGCCTATATCTTGTCGTCAAGACTTATGCTCAGAGAAAAGAAAAAAACTCTGGTTGGCGTCTTCGTTATCTTTGTGTAAGGAATGATCGTAGATTTTCCTTAAATTTAACCAAATTTGCTGATTTTCTTATATCCTCTGGTAAGGTATTATAATAAGCCAAAGACTGTTGCACTGGATCCATTTTCAAACGATCTGTCCTAGCTTTTTTAATCGCAAGGTTATTCGCCAAGGTTATTCGGTTTTTAACGGCCAAAAACGCCAAATGTTTACCGGAAGCGGGATACTTGTAGAATCATAAAATACTTGAATATGCGACCTTTTTTCGTGGCAAAAGGAAATTTTATAAGATATTGAAGATCCGTTCGAACTTATTCTGTTGAAGAAAGTCTATGAAAGAGTTTCAAATTATAGTTTTCAAATACTAGGCTCCACTGAAATAACTGCTTTAAATTTGCATCACCAGTCCATTGCGTGAATTTTCTTTGAATTGGTAACTGCATCAACAGTAACAGAAACATTTTATTGGCTACCATCCGCAAATATTGAAAAAATAATGAAATTGAAACCTTTGTTCCTTATTTTAGTTTAATGGGTTTATTATTTGAAAACTTGACTCGATGCTTTTTTGACACTGCATCCCAATTTAGCCACTGGAAATATACCAGATCTGCAGAATTTTATTTAGATTCAATGCCTGGCATTAAGTGTATATTATCTTCAAAATTATTTTAAGATGGCACCGCAAGCACCGACTTGCTAACATATTATTTTAGCTTCTGCCAAATTTACTCCCACAAAAGGTCATTTCATCCTATGAATTTAATTTTGATTTTATTTTTCAATTATCACAATTTTTGGATGTCAGAAGATCGAATCTTTCATTAAAGTATTATCGTGCTTGTCGGACACAGAATTTCAAAAACATTAAGATAAAGCATTGAAATTATCACTTGTATACCTTTTTTCTAAAAAAAAAAACGATAATATATAAGGAAACTCGATATTTTAAGCAATTTTTATTTCTGAGCCCCCCGAAGCTTCAATGTTCTCTACGTATTAACAAAAAACACAAAGTTATCTTTTATCCTGTCAACTTATTGAAATACTACGAAATACTAACAAATGTTATAAAAAACTTTATATATAACTTTCCACACTTTGAGCAATTCATCTTCCACATAAGCTTTCAAAACGCTATCATAGCCAAGCTAATACTTCATCTTTCTATAGAAATATAGAGTATTTTTCAAATTCACTAAAATGCTCGCTGCCATCAAAGCGATAGAGATACTCGTATTTTTATTTTAACTAATCGCCAAGGCGAAACGTGCCCAGGAACTGCGGTGATCTGATACTAAATTAACAAGTGGCGCATTCAAGCCATTCCGGGACTTAAATATGTGTCAGCTAGACATTTATCTGTAGAGAGGAGAAAAACTGATTTTCGAATATTTTGAAGATTGTTAGGAGTTTCGAGTTCTAGTGATGGTAGATATGAAAGAATGTTTACATTTTTTTCAATATAATTAGATGTCAAATTAAAATTGCCGCGCTTTACCAAAAGGCCTAAATTTGAAATATCTTTGAAATACCACGTCCTTCCAACATTATAAATCATGATCTAGTACTGTTTTCAGGTGTATCTTCTACATTTCATGGAATCATTTTTGAATTTCACTAACGGCAGGAACTATTGTTTCAGCTCAAGTATTTTCTGTAAAAGAATTTTTTATACTTTCATGCACATTGAACGAAATTGCTTTAAAATTGTATAAAGTTCATTACTTTAACCTTAAACTACATAAAACTGTTTTCAAACCAAAGTGGAATGGTTTTTGCGGGATGATTAAAATTGAAAAATTTTATTGAAATATTTTTTTTTGACAGTGGTTCGAAAGTATGCACTGATTCTTATCAGACACCAGCTCACAGCGCATACTTGACTGATGCGTCCACTTGTAACACGAAAGGAAAAACCGCGCCCAGCGTGGGCTATTAAATAAATTCGGGAAAAAATCACATCTTTTCAACTGATCAGAAATATTCCATCTAACAATTTTCCAATCAATTTCTTCAGAATTAACATAAGTGCATTGAATAAAAGCCTTCACTCTACAGAGTCTTCGATTTCCATCAAATTTAACACAATATTCATTCACAACAAAAGACTCACTTTAATATCCATCCTTGAAGAACCTTGAAACACTCTGTTCATATCAATGCTTTAAGTTCTTAAACTCCTGAAAGACTCAAAATATAACATCATTCCTGTCATCATATCTTGTCGTGTCACTTACAAACCCGAAAGCAGCTACTAGCTCTTGTATTATAGCTATTGTTAAATACGAGTGTGTTAGTTCTAGGATGAAAATCGAGGTGTCGAAAGGGTTCTTCTTTCTATATCTTTATTCACAACAGCGATAGTGAAAAGTGGAAAAGGCAAACGAGTGGCACTCGAAAAGATTGTATTTAAAGGTTGGGATGTGAGAATACGTTTAGCGTGAGAGAACATTATGTTTAATATTGAAAGCACTATTTTGTTGGTTGGTAGATATGAATTTTGATAAGGTAGATTAAGTGGAAAGGTTTTGTAAGTAGTTAGGAATATTTTTGAATACTTAATAAGTTTTTTTTAAAAGTGTTAGAATCTGTTTAATGTATGCTAGGGTGCGAAATTTAGTTTGGAATACCTGAAAATTTTTTTGAGCTTATCCATTTTTAATGACTGATGAATTAATTTAAAAAATTTTCGAGTCCAATCACGTCATAAAATATTAAAAGTCATGTTTTAAAGCTAAATTACATTGTCTTGAAGTAACCCGATTTTGCCTACTTTGAAAAATATATATTTTAATTAAATGCCAATTTTCCTTTAGAAGCTGGATGTACTTAACTTTCATTAGAGTTATGGATAGTTCGAGGGTAATCTGTTCTTTTTTTTGTGTCTCTATGTGGTAATTTAAAACGCGGTAATTTAAATTTAAATTTCAAATTTGAAAGATATTAATCCACGGTTCGGTGCTGAGAGAAAGTGATTGGTGAATTTGACTCAGCAAAAAATGGTATAATCTTTATTACAAATCAGAAGATGTTAAATCCCCAATTGGGTTTTTGAAATGACGAGCGAGTCGAGGCAGATGAAGCCAGACCAGACCAGAGCTGGGAGGGAATTCATTCATTGAACCGAAACTACTAGAGCCGATGTACTTAAGACGCAAAGGCTCGATACGGGATGTAGTTTCATGATGATGATGATGAAATATGCAGTCGTTGGATCAAAATTAAATTCGCAGTAAATTGTAGACTTGAAATGAAGCAAGTCTAGTAAGTTTTTGAGGCAGTAGCTGGATAATTTGGCGACTTTTTGTACTGAGAAAGCGTTTCATTTATTATATAAGGTGCATCTTTGGTAAGAAATGCTTCCAAAATTTACACATATTCTCACTTTTTCCTTAAAATTCAATTTGCTTTGCATTTTCAATGTGCTAGGGTCTTCTTATGATTAGCTCTAGCATATACTTTAATGCTACAATATTTGCTGAATTTAATGACCAATCCAACTGCCACTGTGTTCATATCTCTATTTTTTCATCCAGACATTTTTAAAGTTTCCAGAATTGTATTTATCTTTAAACCACCTTTTTCTACTTTTCATTAGCATACCCCAAAATTAGATTTATGTATGCATGTTTATCGGCTGCCAGCACAAACCAGATGTATCAATTTTACTCCAGCAACCAAGCTACCAAAAAAAAAAACAGGGAAAAGAAGTATGGAATCGACGAGAAAAATGTAAATATGTACGAGTTCACACTGTCGCATTACCTAAATGAAAAAAAACCATGATACTCTTCAAAATCACTTAAACACTATCGACCGAAACAAATGAAATTAGGGAATATTAGTTAAAAGGATGTGTAAAATATTTGTTTCTAAATACCGAAACAAGTTTCAGCTAATAGCGCGTATATGACAATCTGATAAGCCTGGCTTAGTTCCAAGTTAAAAAGAGAAATTGACGTTCTGAGCTGGAAAATTCTATGAAAATTGGTATTGATTGGTAAATGATGTGTTCTGATAAAATTATTTCCAATAACAGTGAAAGTTTATTAATTTTGCTTTAGGGCGAAAATCTTGAGATAGGTAGACTTATAAAATTTTGTTTAAATGGAATTTTACGTTTTTTTTTTTGTGTGGGTTGGGTCATGTTTTAGTAAGTCAGAGTGAGAATGAGAGAGTGTATATATTTATAAGTTTTGATGTACGCACATTTATTACAAAATCTATCTAAAAAACAGGCTGGTAAAATATTAGTAGGCTGATCCGGGCCGAGCGATCCGACAATTTTTCTCATGAAGACTTTAAAATAATATTTTATTGGATTTTTTTATTTTGTTTTTTTTTCTCAACTACTCTAATGATACTCTTA
This sequence comes from Nemotelus pantherinus, assembly GCA_963978885.1. Taxonomy (NCBI): domain Eukaryota; kingdom Metazoa; phylum Arthropoda; class Insecta; order Diptera; family Stratiomyidae; genus Nemotelus; species Nemotelus pantherinus. Next base: position 69,433,528 of record OZ022266.1, on the reverse strand, counting down.
GTGAAATAAAAAAGTACTCTGATGAATCCAATCATAAACAATGATCAATTCTACCAATCGCAAGAGGTTTCCTGACCAAATGAACAATAGGACGGGTGATAATTCGAAATTCATCTCAGTTGATATAAATCTCACTTAGCCAACAAAAGGGATCACGAACTTTTCATAGTCAACAAACAATCAATAATAATTATGATCAAGCACCCCCAAAATTATATGTATTTCTTACTTAGCTTTTTGTATTTTTCCATTTTGGGAATAAAAAAACATTATATGAAAAATTTTAAATTTTTAAGTTTTTGTATAGTAAATTTAAATTTTAAAAATTTTTATTTATTTATAAAAAAAACAAACAATTGTACAAAAAATTTTATTTCAACATTATTTTCAATATTCTGTCCAACAGGCTATTTATATCAAAACACCGTAAATCATTTAATAATTTTGTGTTTGAATATCTACGACAAGCTACTTTTCATCTTTTGTTCCCTCCAACACTCGACCACACTAAATTTAACTTCGAATCCTATACACTTTATCATTTTTCAAATATAACCTCATTTATCCCTTCTCTCTAATTCAATCCCTTGATACTATCATTTTTCACATCATTACTCAAATTCACACTCGAAATAATCTATATTCACTCCGGAAAATCTGGTTGGGGATCAATACCTTCGATTTACTTATTGTCCAAAAATATATCCAGTCTTTCAATTCACTAAAGATTTTCGGCAAATTTATTTTCTCTGCTCTCCCAACTAAATCCTTCAAATTCAAACTTGTCCGAAAGAAATACCAAAAATAGAAGAAGAAAAATAGAAAAGGAAATCAATTCACACAAAAGAAAATTTACTCAGCTAGTATATAATGCTAGTAGTTCGAATAATAATCGAAAACGACGCAGCTTCACGAAGGAAAGGTCTCAAGATGCTGCTGAAACGACCCAGTCTAACAAATGATTTATTCGAGAATTCGAAAAAGAGGACAGCCATCAATCAAACATTTATGAATAATTCTCATGGACTTGAGTTGAAGTGATATGAAATGTTGGTATACATACAATTGTTGGTGAAAAGTATCTGAAAGTCATGAATTTACGATGGATTATAGTTGGGTTTGTAAAAAAATCAAACTAATTTGAAAATATTATTTGTTATTTGTGGAGATGGTTTTTTTTTGGCAGAATGAAGAATAAGATGAAAAAGTTTGGCATTGGGTTTGGTGAATTTTTATTAGAGAGAATTGAACCTCAATGAGGTCGGTTTTGGTTATTTATAATATTATTTCTAGTTATTAAGTGAGAATTTTGAATCCAATAATATCAATGAAAAAGTATTTGATGCATGGTATAACTCAATTCAATTATATTTTACTAATAACTGTTTTTTTTTCGAAAAAAAAATCATTTTGAATAGCAATAACTTCTTATATGGTAATCAAAACTTTACGGAATATACAGAGTACAGTGATAGGCATAAGCAATATGATTGTAGAACTTTTGGTTTGTATACAGACAAAACTGTTACTACGGTAACCACATTATTATCAAATCTCCGTAAATCCTCTGGCTTTCTAGGAAAAAATGCCAAAAACCCATAATCTTCATGCTTTTTATCCGAAAACAAAGTGTCGAAAATTTTTAATCGGGCGAAAACGATAGCTCTTCACCAAACCACTCATATTTTTATTCAAAATTTGTATTCACGAGAACTCATATCCAGATCACCAGATTCAATAGAAAATCACAGAATCTATTGATCCTAACTAAGACCAGGTCTCATGGTAGTTTTATTAAAGCACTGGCAGCACTGAATCAGTGGTGTCATCTTGAAAAATCACTCAAAAAAACAAAAGTTCTTCGTCCTACACATTCCGATGAAAAACGCAACTCATTCAGTAAATGGAACCTTTTGTAAGTTTAGTAGAAAATTGAAATAAAGATGGCTCGTAAAATTGAGATAAAGCTGGCAATTTTTGCCATTATTTGTCATTTTTCTTAAGAAAGACATGCTACCATTGAATTTTTAATGGACAATGTGATTTTAGTAGAAATAAACACGAAATATTTTAATTTTAAGAGTTCTGAAGTTTTTGAGGGCAGTAACCCTTAAATTATTTCAATTCCTATAACTTTTAAACATAAGTAAATACTGCGATTTTCCAGATTATACTTTTTGAAAGCATATAATTAATGAAAAAGCATGTTGTGTCTGTAGCTGACCTAATCAAAACTCTAACTTTTGGAAATTTTTACGTCAAGCAAGAGTGTCCACAAAGATAGTTTTTTTAAATTAGAAAAAAATTATATTTTATTTGGTTTTCTACCTTCCTTCTCGTTTTACAGGAGCTATCGGTTATATAGGAATTCACTTCTGATTTTCCGTACAGTTGAACATATGAATGGTTTTTTGAGTCTATTTGAAGTCTTAATGGCAGAATGTAAAATCATCTTAGCTGCTTGCTTGTTGTTCTTGAAAAATTTCTTCACCAAATACACAGATTTCTCTGAAGTGTATGCAATTCCGTACGTTCGGCGAGTTTATTTGGCGGTAGACGTTGAAGACGTTGACAACGTTTTTGACGAACTATCCGTCGAAGGAATAACTTCTGGTTACGCATCGTTGATGCTCTTTGATAATATCACTTTTCTTCTCCTAAAGAGATATGTGGTACATTCGCAGATAGTTTCCAGAAAATTTTTAATGCACAGAACCCACCAAACTCACACCTTTATTTGTCTCATTCTGCTCCAACAGCTTCTGTCAGCCACTTAGAAATTTATCGTGACGAAAAAAATAAAGCTATTTCGGAACTCGACCGCAACAAAGGTCTATCTTCTTCCTCCAACTTTTTAGCACCAGTGTGTAGAGCAGTTTATAGCTCCCTTGCATATTTTCTTCAATAGATAACTTTCATCTAGAGTTTTTCCATTTTATCGGAAACTTTTGTATGCTACACCCGTTTTCAAAAATGCTGATTGTCACTGCATCGGGAATTGTAGGCGCATTGCCATCTTAGCTTCAATTCCAAAACTTTTTGAAAATACAGTTTACGATAAACTTTCATCACTTGCTGACTGCTGGCTGAACGGGCAACAAAAATGCTTAAGAATAAGCCGCTAAGCTATCACAAATTTGACAATCCTTACCTCAGACATTCGCTGTAAAATTGACGCAGCCTATACCGACTTTAGTAAAGCTTTAGACAGAGTTGACCACTCTACTTTAATTTTAAAGCTTCAGAAATTTGGGCTTGCTGAATTTATATTTAGCTGGCTGACTTTTTACCTTCGCAATTGAACACAATCAATAAAATATGAAGGACTTTTGTCGAAAAATATTTTTGCCATTTCTGGTGTACCACTTGGCCCACTTCTTTTTAATATATTTATCTCCAACCTATTTCCCACCTACCTCAAAGTTTATCACATCATTAAATTTAAATCTTATGCACTCTTTCTTCAATTTAAACTCGATTTATTTGATCATTGGTGCAATGAAAACATGCTCTATCTTTCAACATGACTGAGTGCCAGGCTATAAGTGTTTTCCCAAAAATGCATGTTATCACATAATACTTACTTTCTCGGCAATAATTTGTTAGCTCGAGCTGTTGACGAAAACTTCGCTTCACCTTGCATTTTGATAAAATACTTTCCTGTGCAAACAAACAGCTGGGCTTCATCAGAAGACTTGCCAAGAAATTTCGTAATCTGTAGGTCACAAGATCCTTATACATCTCACTTGTACACCCATTTCTAGAATTTGCTTCCACTTGCTGGGATCTCATTTGTACACCCTTTTCTCAAATTTGCTTCCATTTACTGGGATACCGAATTTGAAACCGACAGTAATAGACTCGAGTCTTTACAAAAGCAATTCTTACTTTTTGCCTTGAGAGACCTGTACAACCCTTCCGATTTTAATGCTCTTCCTCCTTATGAGTTTTGACTGGAGCATCTAAGCTTATTGACACTAGCATCCACTAGCATCATATTTGACGTCGTTAGAGGCGTTATCAGCTGTCTAAGCAACATCAGGTCCACCCGTTTAGTAAAGGAATATCCACATTCAACTACCTATGCACCTAATGAGCCGATAAATAGATGCTGCAGAATATTCAATAGCATAAGTAATCTGTATTCTTGAACGACCTCCAAATTATCCTTCAAATCTTCCATTCTCCAAATCATCCGGACACCTTTATCGTAAGATATATGCCAATGTTTAATTTATTTGTTATTTGCTAATTGCTATTGATTTGTTTGTTACTTATTAAGTTTATTTAACTATTCGTTTTTTATTACATTATATAAGTTTTCAATTTTCTCTTATATTTTGTTCCTCGCTTGGTTAGTAAATAAAATAAAAAAAAAAATAATTTTCAATTGTAGCCTATCTAGTCCCTTCTTGTTCAAGAGCGACATGGTTTCGTAAAAAATAAGTTCCCTTTTACAAACCTGTTACCCATCATAGCTTCTGTTGCATCCGCTTCGGATTAAAAAAACAAAAGTATATGTTCTACATACTAACTTTCCCAAAGCTTTTGAATTCGTTAGTCATACGCTACGTCTATTAAAACTGGAAATCAATGGATTTTCTGAATCGGTTCTTTCTTGGTTTTTCTTTTATGCTCATTACCGTGTATGTATAGTAAATACTGATCCATGTTTATCAACTCCTTTTCGTCCCATATCTGGAGCTCCGTAAGGGCCCATATTTGATATGTCACTTTTTTTACTTTTTATAAATGATATCGTTGACAAACCCATCTTGCATTTTACATGTGGATGGCTTCAAAATATTTGGAGCGAAAAATTTTCATGAATATTTTCAACATCTTTAAAATGACTTTTTTACTTCGAACGGTAGAGCACCCATTTTCATCACTCTGAATATTTTATAATTTCCTTAAACGTATTATCTTGGTGCATTGTCATCACGATTATTTTAACCCCTGTGCACTTAATCCTATCGTTCGTTTCTAATGCTCTTGAAATGTTTGGACAAATGTAAGTTTGGTCCAAAGTGAGCGCAAATGTTGTTTCGTTGTTCAAATTTAACATTCTTACGTATGGCGAACATTTATAATCAGATCGCTACAATAGATACACAAATTTATTTAACGTCCCGTACGTGCGTACGAATTTATATTTATATTTCTGCAGGACTGACAATCGACAATAGGCTATCTTGAAACAATTTAAAAAAAAAATGAAACGCAGAACAATGTGCTTCATAGACACAAACCACTGACAAAATCAAACAAAACTGAGTATCACGAACAAAACGCCACTTTACAAATAAATCTTTACAGTAATGCTGTCTGTCATACTGTAGAACTGGCTTCTACCGGATCAAAACGAACAAACACCAGCTGCGAAAACAAGTAATCCAAAACATTCGCAGTGCTATTTTTCAAACACAAATATAGAAATTAACAATTATAAAGCACGCAATAAAATATATCTATGTATCTTATCGTTAGCAATAAAAGATATTTTCGATTGCAAGCTATAATGTGAAAAATATAATTTTACGTTCTTTCTTCTCAGTCCTGTTTAATAGCTCTCCTTCAGTCGAGATTTGATTTTGAAAAGACAAAACAAAAATTTTCAAAAAATAGCATAAATTCCAATGTTTTTTTACTTTGCAAGCTATTTGCCCACATTGGGCGCGAATATTTGCCATTTAATTGCCGACATGAAGTATTATTTAAACATATTTAAATTTTATTTTCTCACTAATACTAATTCAAGTTGTGCATTTTACATGGCGCCGTATGCAAATACGAGCTTTATCCGCTACAATACGATATTTATCCGCCATAAGACAAGAGTTTTAAAACTTTCCTGCCCATTTTTGTCATGTGATACTTAATGCAATAGGATACCTTTTCTTCACCCAAAAACATCCAACTTGAAGTACTTCCATTCTTAAGAAAAACTGAAAGCCTGTCAAGTAAAGGTTCAATATTATCTGAACAATAGTCTTACACACTCTTGAGTTGCACTAAAATGGCTCTTTAGAATTTTTACTCTCGTCTTTGTGATTTTGGCAAGAAAAAATCTTTTGTAGCAGTACAGTAGCCAAATAGAACCAAAATATAGAGCATACTTAGTACGTAATGGACATACTTGAGATTGTGCACGATATTAGAACGTTTCACTTTGCCGGATTTCTTTATAAAAATTTCTTGTTTGACACAGTAGGCACTTGCATCAATGACACTTGTTACCTCTGCTTGTTTCATATACAATTCTTCTTATATTTTCACTTGCACAAGTCCAACATTTTTCCCTTACTTACTTCAAACATGGCCAGGACCCCTTTGTAATCTTTCATTTCCATGGTTTTTATAAATGTTTTTTTGTTTGTTTCAAGGGACACTTCATGTGCTCCACGTATTCGTTGTCTGAGTATCATTAGAAAAGAAGGACAAACTAAAGTGTAAAGTCCGATAAAAAAGATTGCAGAAAAAGGTTAGAGAGGATAGTTTCGGGTAATAATTTGTAGTGGAAAAGCGTTTTTAATATAAAACTAAGACAAGATGACTGAGTACAATAAGAGAGAATGAAAGATGTGGAAATTATTAAAAAAAGCGACTCGTTCGATTTAAGTGATAAACAGTAAGAAGGATAGTACAAAAATAAAACATAAAAACTTCAAGGATCTTCATTTCCAGCCAAAAAGTGATAAAGGATTTCCGTTTGAAAACTCAAGGCGATGCATAAATTAATATAAGGAGTATGTGCAGAAGTTTCTGTTACCGAAACCGTAAAAAGTATTCCCATCAAAATACAATTGTATTTAATTTTCAAATTTTAGCTTCGAAAAATAATTTAAAAATACTAAACGTACTATCACACCTAGAGTCCTTGTCTATGAAAAAGTTCAGTTGTATGTTCATTTACACACCGGTAACGATACAAACAACTCAAAATTAAATATGCATGACTGTCATTGTGAACAAGTATGAAATTTGAGGTTTAAACTACTAAAACTTGTATGTACACATATGTTGAAACTTAGCAATTAACCGCACGCTAAGGAGTTTCGGTGTTGAAAGGATGTCAGCGGTCATTAGCTGAATCACTTGTACGCTATATATGTATATAAGCATTTACGTGATGATGTATGCGGTCAGTTATGAAAACGGTTATGCATGAATTCCGACAGTGACTCGGATATATTGTCAAATGCCAAGGCTGTGAATTCGTGGATTAGAAGGAACATAGCATGCAGCTGCATTTCACGCATATCACATAATTATGAACAAGAATTTGAAATATTGTTCTCACGAGCGGGTTATGTGGGGATTTTTCTGTATAATTGAATATTTTCAAAGAGAAAGTTGTTGATAGGATCATTATGCTTGTTAGGTTGCATTTACGTTATTTGATGCAAGCAAGCGATTAAAGGAGCAACAGTAGTATTAGTAAAATAGGAGAATTAGAAAATTTGTAAATTATATTGAGGAAAGGAAATGTAAACTTTTGATGCCGATTTTGGTGATGATTCCGTGAAAATAAAGAAAAATGAAACATACACAGGCACAATCAATAGTTTTCCGGTGCAGTTATTGTTTGGATCCTTTAAATAAATTGATCCTCTTATAAATTAACTCCTCCTCTTAATTGTTCGACGTAGAGAAAAGCTACTAAGCTCACCAAAACCAGGGGGCCTATTATGAATCAAAATACGAAATCGGAATTCATACGATATCGTATTTTCGTATTATGATTTGCGTTTGCACGGGAATCCGCCAACTTTGGATTGTAAATTCCGAATGCGAGTCGTCTAATCCGACAGCTCATTTGTGTTCGGATTTTTTGGCGGATTCTGGCGGATTTTTAATTTTCGAATTTCTTTGTTTGTTCGGTTCGATTGATATGCGTACGTAAAACCTGAAATTCCGGTAGCTGATAGACACCGTGCATTATAAATCGTAATTTGGTCACCAATTTTAAAATTCGTTATATTACATTCTTATAAGATTCTCCTTATTAGATATTTTGACTTATTAAATTTTAATCCTTATTTTTTGTTATTTCCGACTGATCATACTTAGGTAAAGCAAAATAAATTGCCATAGAGTCAATGTTAGCAAGAAACATTGGAATTCCGTGCCATTTTTACTAATTTTCGAAGAAGAACATTATTACTAATGTTCGAAGAAGAACATTAGTATTAAAATCACTTTGGCGAAAAATTCATATTTCTATATATATATATATATATATATATATATATATATATATATATATATATATATATATATATATATATATATATATATATATATATCATCAAAAAATTTCAGTGAAAAAATCTCAGGAACGCGCCATCCGATTGAACTGAAATTTTCAGGACACATTGGTGTATATGCAGAATAGTGCCAGGTCTCACAAAAAGTTAATAATTTTTAACCCTTTGGCGCCGGCGGCCATTTTAGTGATATTTTTAATATACCTATTATTCCGTACACAAATAATTTTTGCGAAAATAAAGTTGACGAAATAAATTTCGAACGTGTTTTACATGTGAATCGGATAATGTTTTGGAAGTTTTTAACCCCATGTGTGCGCTGGGTGCCTAAAAATGGAACGGGAAAATTCGAAAATTTTTAAATTGCGATAACTTTTGACATTACGAAATTCTCACAGCATATTGGTATTGTTTAGTTGTACATTCGTGTAGGTTTTAATGAGCGTGCTGGCAACCCTGTAGCTAGGGCAGGTACTGAAAGTGAAAACCTCCAAATCATTGTTGCTCTTGAAAAAATGCCGTTTCTTCAAAAACAGCCACTTATATGTAAATTTTGTACTTTATTTACATAGACAAAAAATAAAATTTGATATGGTATAACGGGCACGCCTGGTAGCCCTTGCCCAATTTACCTATATTTTTAGCATCAAAAACTTCTGTTCACGGAAACTCACGATCCGATGAGCAGAATTATTTGAAATTTGCAGAATAGATTGGTCTTAAATAGGACCAGGTCTGATAGAAGTGATTTTGAAATGCGGGCGATTCTGTGCCAGTGGTGCCATCTTGAAAAATCACTAAAAAAGATAACTGCTTTTAGTCCTATAAATTCTGATTGAATCGTTGGATTTTAACGAAATTCACACAATAGCTGAACCTTACTTCAAACCACGTTTGGTAGAAATTTGATCGAAAAATTCGGTTGGAGCTGCCAGCTATGATAATTTTGGTGTCTTAAATTTGAAAAAATCAAAATTTGGAAGTGAACACATTCAAATCATCGAATATCCTAAAAATGCCCGTTTCTTAGAATATAACCAATTTGTATACAAATCTTCTGCTTTATCTACACGTTCAAAGTAAAATTTTGGAAATTTCATGTCCGACAAGAACGGTAACCCTATTCCAGTTAACCTATATTTTTAGCATAAAAAACTTCTGTTCACGGAAGCTCATGAATCAATAATCAGATACAATTGAAATGTACAAAATGCATTGGACTTAAGTAGGACCAGGTCTGATAGAAGCGATTTTGAATTGTAGGCAACTCTGTGCCAGTGGTGCAATCTTGAAAAATTACAAAGAAAAAAACTGCTTTTTGCCCTATGAAATGTGTATAAGTTACCAGATTTTCATGAAATTAACACAGTAGCTGAACCTTACTCTAAACTCTGCTTGGTAGAAATTTGGTTGAAAAATTCGATTAGTGCTGCCAGCTATGGTAATTTTTGTATCTTTGGTTTTGAAAATTCACTCAGGAAAATAAAACTTTTTGCCCTATAGCTTCCAGTGTAGTCATGGAATCAATACGAACTTTATACACTTAATGGAACCTTATATAAGCATTATTCAATCCATATTTGGTTGAAAAGCCACGATAGGGTTGCCAGCTATTGTTGGATTTGTGTTTGTTTCCAATATCTTTATTAAGCGGTTTTATCGTAGAATTTTCAATTGGTAATGATATTGTAGTGACAATAAACAGCAAATAATTAGCTTTCCATTATTTGAAAAAACTCGCTGCAGGTAATCCTAAATTTCTTTATACTCCTATAACTTCGAATGTAATATAACAACGTGAAGCAGATGTGATATATTTTTGGCTTTGATACTGGCGAAAGGTTGCCAGCACGAGTCGGTTGTGCTACTTTTGTATCAATAAATGCTCACAGTTAGTATTCATACCGGAAACATTTACAATGAAAATAAATAACCGATGTTTCAATTCCTAAAGTTCTGCAAAGTTTTCGGATCGCAGCCCCAAACACCAACTTCAGTTACAGTGCTGCAGGCACTGAGCATTTTCTTCATTGATGTTATACGAGATGCTGCTTTCAAAATTTTGTGAAACAAGCAACTGATAACGAAGATAATTAACCCGTGTTTCGCTCTCATAAACTTTGAAATCCATGCCAGTGGTAATATCTGAAACCTTCTACCATATGAGTTATAATGCATTCTTGAGACCAAAGTAAAACGTGGCATTTGAAACAGTTTGGCCGTAATAAGCAGCTAATGTGGGGGAATATGCACTCAAAACCTGCACGATTCTTCTACTGTTCTTCGAAGATTAGTGTTTCTAGCGGTTCAGGTGCGCTAGAGGTTTTAAAATTTAAATAGCTATTTTGACACTTGGTTGGAAATATATTGGAAATCTGGAACCGATTCAGCCCATTCAAGTGAAGCTGTCTGCAGTTTAAAATGGGAATTAAATTCTGATTTCGGAATAGATCATAATACGAAATTCCGACCGTTGGCAAGTCGGAAAATTTTACGAATTCCGATTTCGAAATTTGAATCATAATAGGGCCCCAGGTCACAAGCAGCGAAGATCACCGAAAATCTTTCATCTAAAAAAAAGAGATGAAGACAGATTCAAAGAAATTATATTTTCCCTTCTATCCAGAGTCAAAACTAAAACCCTACATTAACTATGACAAAAAAAATTCACACACGGCTGCTTCTAGTCAGTGGATTATTTTTTATACAATTACTTTTTGATTGTTGGCCTACCAGCCTTCCTGGGCTCATAGCAGGAAAAATGGTGGGCCCTTATTTTCGTTCTAGAGAAAGATTCTCAAATATGCATTCACTTATTGCTGTGACACAGCGCCGCCGTTTTCATATATACAAGCGAGGGAGTAAGCCGCGCTATCTACCACCCAAACCTACCAGGAATGTAGGAAAATTGTTTATTTGGTTGTTATAACTGGACTATATACTGGTATCAAGTTCAGGCTAGTTGCTTCAAGAGTTTTTGTAGCAGTTGAATTTCAGCCGTCAGTGACGGCAGTAAAAAGCCGATCACCCAACAAGACGATTACTATGAAATGCCACAGGATGGTACGTTTAGTAAAAGGCAATACGACCTTTGCCAGCGACTAGAAAGTTTTTGTGTAAATAATGCAGTGTGGAAGTGAAACTATGCGCTATCAGTTGCCAGGAAATAATTTTTCGCCAAACTGGCTCCAGCATATGTTGGACCCTTCGAGATAAAATCCAAAACATCAAGGCTGACCTACAAGCTGATCGATACGAAAGGAAAAGTAATGTAATGTTTATTTATTGATTGCTATTTATTAATTTATTTGTTACTCTTTTTTTTTTAATTTGTTTGTTTTTTACTTATTTAACTTGTTTGTTTTTACTTTTTCCTTTACTTTACTTTACTTTTCCATTTTTTATTTTAATTTGATGTCCTTTTTTTAATATGGGATTTGTACCTTGTTTTGGTGAATGAATAAATAATAATTTTGTCATCAATAAAGTCTTCAGGTATCCCCAGTGTAGTACACCATCCTCGCTGCGGAGATTTTCATATCATCTTTATAGGTTAACGAGGGCTAAGTAATCCCGCAGGGAGTGCCTGGATGTAGTTTTCATACTGGTGGTACATCAATGCTGCCTTAAAGGATCGGTTCCAGCGTTCAGCAGTTATCCGTATATCCTTGCATCTTATAAATGTCGTAAGTGAGTGGAACAGCAAATATTCGAACTGACTGAATTAGTCTTTCGTTACAAGTCGCCGCTTGCCAAAACGCGCGACTCAGTGATAATAAAAGTTGTTCGCCACCGACTTTGCTGTCATCTTCATGACGGGTACCGCTTCCATCTACTTCGAAAAACGATCAATAATCACCTACCGACCAAATTAATATGAACATGATCAAAATGTTTATTTGGCACTGCAAACTGCACAGGAAAAGTGGTAACATGTTGACTCACTTTTGATTTTTGGCAGTTCGCAGTATTTTTGTGGATCTTTGGCCAAACAAATTTTTCTCGAAGTAAACGAATGGTTCCAAGGATGTGACAGGTGGTGTATAGAGTTGGACCTTTCAGTTAATGTTGGATGTTTTAGTTGTCGAGTGATGGTGCTTTACGACTCTAATTGATGCTACAACGCTGCTCTGCAGCACTTTCTACATGAGAATGGATGATTCTGCACCATATTCCGATGATGAGACAGCATTGGTGGGACGTTTATGATTCTCCTCGACAGCAAATTTCCCATAGTCAATTTTTGACCAAGCACTTTTCCTGATTGGTTTTCTATGGAGTTAAAAAAGCTAATTCAGAAGAAAAAACTTGCTCATTTAAAATATAAAAAAACTAATTCTTTAAATGATTTTTATAATTTTTCTAACTTACGAGCTGACTGTAAACGATTACTTAGATTAGACTCCAAAAGCTATTTTCGCAAATTGGAGTCATCAATACCTCATAACATTAAATACTTTTGGAATTCCATCGACTCTATTAGGAAAGGAAAATCACTCCCAACGGCGATGTTTATGGATGATATTTTCAGCTCAGATAGAAAAGCAATAGCAGACATGTTTGCATCCACTTTTTCTAAAGTCTTCAGTGATTCTTCATGTCAATATAGTCCAACTACTACCGATACGGATGTAACTATTTCACATTTTGTAGTCGATTTTAATAGTCTTATTGATAAGCTACCGTCTTTGGATGTTAGTGAGAATGTTGGACCTGATGGAATCCCGCCTGTATTTTTAAAAAATTGTCCTTCTAATTTGGCCCCAGTACTTCTACATATCTTCAATTTATTAAATAGTGGCGTTTTTCCGAATGTGTGGAAATCAAGCTTTGTGATACCCGTATTTAAATCTGGGCAGAGATCGGATGTACGGAATTACCGCCCAATTTGTATTCTATCAACGATACCTAAAGTTTTCGAAAGTCTCGTAACCGATTACATAGCCCCAATTTTAAGGCCCCTACTTCTTCACAATCAGCATGGTTCCTTAAGTGATAAATCAATCTCAACTAATTTTCTTGCTTATCATAATTATCTTTACAAGTCACTTGAATCTTACCACCAAGTTCACTCTATTTACACAGATTTTAGTAAACCTTTTGATAAAATTAACTTAAATCTGCTATTGGAAAAGTTGAAAAATTTTAGAATTCATGGTAAATTTTATGATTGGCTCTGCGACTACCTACGAGGATGGTCTTTATTAGTTAAAATTAATAATCACTATTCTTATCCACTTTTCCCTTCCTCAGATGTACCGCAAGGATCACATCTTGGCCCTTTACTCTTTTTAATTTTTATAAATGATATCAGCTTAATTTTTCATGATGTTCAATTTTTGCTATTTTCTGACGATTGTAAGATTTTTAAAACTATTACATCATTAGCTGACATTGAAATTTTGCAATCCAATTTAAACAACTTTTACAATTATTGTGTGAACAATTGTCTTGAAAATGTCAATTTATTGTCTTTAATAGAAGTAAAACTTATTACAATCATACATACACAATCAATAATCTTCCACTTAAGCATGTTGACAATGTGAAAGACCTTGGTGTGACTTTCGATACCTCTTTTAGTTTTATACCTCATATAAAAGATATTGTTAACCAAGCAAATAGAATGTTGGGCTTCATTATAAGGAACACTAAAGACTTTTACAGCTTAAATACAATAAAAATACTTTATTTTTCTCTTATACGCAGCAAACTTGATTATGCAACAGTGCTATGGAATCCTTAATATAGTATTCACTCTGATTCAATCGAAAAAACTCAGCATAAATTCTTGCAATATGTTGCATTCAAACTACATGCTTTACCGGCCAATATTAATTACGCGGAGGTTATGTCCCTTCTTAATATAACCTCCCTTAAAGCTAGAAGAAAAATCGCTGACGCAATATTCCTCTTTAAATTATTAAATGGGGAAATTGACTCATTTGAGCTGCTTGCGGATGTCTGCCTAAGAACTACTTCTATGTCAACAAAAAGCAACGATATTTTTTACCTTCATAATTTCAAAACAAATTTTAGCCTCCACACCCCTTTAGAGCGCATGAAGCGCACTGGTAATGAATTATGGAGCTATGTTCATTCGTTTGATGTTAAGGTTAATGTGATAAAAGCTGTTTTTAGGCAACTTGAATTATTTCCTGATTGAGTTATTAATAACGAGTATTAACTAATTAAGCTCTAAATTTTTCAATTTATTTATTCCTAAAAGTTATTGTAAGTTAGTATTAAGTTGCATTTATTGTAGTTATTGCTTTAATGTACAGCTAGTCAGTATGTTATTAATTAAATAATTAAATAAATAAATAAATAAATAAATAAGCATACCTTTGAAGCGCGTAGTAAGCTATTCATGCGATATTTTTGAAATATCGTGTTGAAAATCAATTAGGTATTTCAAAGCTGACCATATTTGTATTAAAGGTTCCTGATTAATTGTCAACAGCTTATTTCAGTGATATTCCTACTCACTAAGATCAACAATCTCAGAAAAGTTCAAATTATATTTAGTATTTGAAAGCAAAAAAAATACTAATTTCTTTAATATTTTTTTAAATTATAAAAAAAGTTAAGTTGAAAACATATCACAGGCTGAATAGGTGGTCAAAGTTTTTCAGTAGCTCTAAGTTGACGATATAGCTTTTAGCAAATTAAATTAGATATCCAATACCACAACAAAAATAAATATCTCATTTAATTTGCAATAAAAGTGTCAAATAAAGCTATCTTTTGCGAACAGTTGACTGAGGGAAATCAATAAGATCCTCTAAGAATCAATAAGATCCTTTTTCAGTTTAATCAATCTAGATGAAAAAGACTGCCGCAGTAAATCCTCTAAGACACAATCATAAAAATTTAAAATCCATATTAAACTGGTAAATATTAACTTTTCAAAATAGAATATATTCAAAACGCTCTCACTTTAACGAGTTTTATGTTATAATTTACTTTAAAAACTATTCTTTTATCTATCTTTAACCGACCGTATTAATACTGACAACTCAAAAACTTCAAGTCAAAAGAAAACAGGTGCTGTTTTTGCGAAGAAGACATAAAAAAACGCACCTAATATAAACTATAAATGCCAAAGAAAGCACTTCAGAAATTCAACATCGAAATAACATAGGCGAAAGCAATGAAGTGGTCAATCACCCAAGGCACCTGAGCCGAGAAACTCAGTTTGCGAAAATAAATCCAAAGCAGTTACAAAAAAACCGATCTGGGGAAAATTGCACAGCATTAAAATTTATTATACTACTAATAAATGTTAAAGCTGTGGTCACTCAGCAATGAATATAAGTAAATATAAATAAAACTAAACTACATTTAAATTTTGACTCCGACATATTCTCCATATTAACATCACAATAACTTGCATCGTACATACACCATGCGAACAAAGCATAAAATTCATCAAATAAGAAGGTAAACAACTCGTAAGAACAGGAGCAGGAGAGAATCTACAAATTCTGTAACGTAGATCATGACGGGAAACACAAACATAATAGAGACGCAAATGACTTTTCAGCGTCAACATAGGCGTCCAAAGCAATCAAGTGGTCATTTTACCAAAGCACCAGAACCGAAAACTACGTTTTTTGGGAAAGCAAACCGATCTGGGGAAAATTGCACACGAAAAAATTTAATTCTTACTGTTCTATTCTCCACATGAACATCACAATAGCTTGCACCGTACATGTGTGCATGTGAACAAAGTAGAAAATAAAAAAATAAACTTTGCGTACATCGACGAGCCGCCCCTGGTGAATACTAAATAGCTTTGCGACTGAATTTTGTGTCGTAAAGCGTTAGGTTTTCAATCGTGTACGATAGAGTAAAGTAAGAAAATCAATAAAATGGGGAGATTTTTTCCCAAAAAATACGATTTATTGTAAAAAAAAATCAATAGTTTTGAAACCATACTTAAAAAAGTCACCTTGGCAATTCAAAATCCTTATCGTTTTGAAATTCATTGCACAGACACAACAACCTATCATAAAAATTCAATTCGAAAAAACAAGCAATATGACACTAATACCAATCAACATTAAAACTATTAAAATAAACATCACAAACCAATTGAAAACAGCTCAGTTTGGCTTTACGTCTGACCATTTTCCCCACACAACCAGAGTCATTTGCCCGTCTAGCCAAATCGAACAGCTGCCGAAATATCCAAACGCACGCAAAACGCAAAAACAATTGAAATTGAGTTGGATCCTAGGCACAACTGTAGCAAATGGTAGTTGTTTGCTGTTATGAAATTACATTGTCGGGTCTATTGATGATATTTTTGTAATTGAATTGTTGTTGGATTATTTGTAATTGAATTGGATGTTAGTGGATGGATGTAGTTGCTTTAAATATGGACGCAGCCGGTTTAAAAATGAAATTTAAGGTTTTTTTTTACTGCGTTGAAATTATCAAAAGGTATTGATGGCTATATTATTTATAAAACCCAGAAAATTATGTATGTATTTCGGTTCTGTGGGCAATTGTAATTTTTTTTAATTAATTCTGAAATGATGGACATTGCTTTTATTTTGCTGCTTTCGAGTCTCCTTTATTTTTGCTTTTTCGAAAAATATGCAAATGATGTATCGATCTTATGACACGATTTTGTCAGATTGAGATTTTTAAAGCTCCATATCTCACACAAAGTAACTATTAATAATATTACTCGTTTTGTGAATTTTTTAAATTTTTGTTCGCTCAAGATTGGATTAGCAGATCAAACTGAAATTTGCTGAACTTATTCGCCTTAAGTAGGAGCAGATCTGATGAGAATTATTTCCCACCTTCAGAGAGCAAGGGAAGATTTTAACAGGTATCGATCCTAACAGAAAATTTTCAACAGATGGCCTCAAACTTTTTTACCATAACGTTGGTGGTACGAGAGGCAAACTGAATAAACTCTTCCTTGACGCCAAATCTTACCAATTCAATGTACTTACTTTAACAGAAACCTGGCTGAATGATTCCCATAAAAATGAAGAAATTCTTGATGGTTGCTGGACCATTTCTAGAAATGACCGTAACCATCTGCAAACTGGACAGACAAGAGGTGGCGGTGGGCTCATTGCTACTTACAACTCCCAGCCAAGTGAAATAGTTGAAACTGATCCACATAGTCAATTTGAGCACAAAATTGTCAGAATTTCTTGACCCAAAGGAGCTTTTTACATTCCACCTAATTCAGACGACGCCATGTACAATGATGTATACGAAACCATTTCTTACCTAGTAACATCGCTCTAAGATGATGACAAGATTATAATAATGGGAGACTTAAATTGCCCAAATTTAAAGTTGACGGCTGATGAAAATGACAATATCCTCCTTCCGGTGAATTCACTTAACACATCCGATCTAAATCTTGTAGGTACATTTTATAGCAATGATTTGCATTTTATAGCAATCGCTCCGAAATCGCTTCTAACCAAAATGGTAATTGGTTGGATCTTATTTTTACTAACAGTTACGACGATGTAGTGGCTTACCCAACCGTTGATGCAGAGCATTTTTTCTCCGACACTCTTCACCACTCTGCGTTTACGGTCGAGCTACCTATATCTGATTTGACGACTTCGCAATCAAACAACAATTCCGTTGTATATGATTTTCGAAATGCTGATTATGAGAGCATTAACCACCATCTAAACAATATTGACTGGAATAGTACTCGTTTAACGTTAGAATTGAATGATGCAGTTGATTTGTTCTACCATTTGGTTTTCGATGCGGTTGAGATGCACGTGCCAAAGATAAAGAAAAAAGACAAACTGTCTGAGCCATGGCTAGATAGAGATCTGAGGTGTTTACGTAATCAGAGAAACAAGCTTTATAAGATAATAAAAACCAATGTCAATGTTAGCAATGATATCAAGGAAAAATATAGTGATATAGCTCAAAAATTTCAAATGCAGTGTCAACAAGCTTATGAAAATTATGTAAATAAAGTCGGCGAAAATATAATTCATGACTCCCAGAAATTTTTCGACTTCGTGAACACCAAGCGTAAATCTTCTGGTTATCCCACGTCCATGCACAAATGAAACTCAGTTTCTTCTGATCCAAAAAAAATGCGATATGTTTGCCGACCATTTTCAAGAAGTTTTTTGTCAGGCCAAAGGATCATCTACCACATCGCCACTTTCTGAAATCTGCCAGTCGCCCATCGCTAATAAACTTTTTTTAATCAGAGAAGACATTTCAAGGGCCTTGAGAGATCTTGATATGAAAAAGGGCCCTGGCCCTGACCTATTATCTCCAAGCTTCCTAGTTAAGTGTGCAGAAACGATCATATCACCCTTGTATATAATTTTCAATAAATTGCTGTCATGCGGTACATTTCCGCGTTTCTGGAAATCAGCCCATATCACGCCGATTCTTAAAAGTGGTGATAAACGCTCAGTAGAAAATTATAGAGGCATCGCCATTTTGTTAGCTATAACTAAGCTGTTACAAAAAATTGTTTGTGACAAACTTACAATCGTTATTGATCCACTCCTAAACGAGCAACAACATGGCTTCAGAAAAGGCCGGTCTACTACCTCCAACTTAATGATAATAGTCTCAAATGTGCTTTGTAATATGGAAAAAGGGCGTCAAATCGATACTATATACACTGACTTCAGTAAAGCCTTGAAACATAAAATCCGAAAATTTGGCATTTCAGGAAGCCTTCTAAACTGGTTGAACTGTTACCTTCGAGATCGAACCCAACACATTAAATTCCAAGGCCATCTTTCCAAAAAAATTACCATCTCATCTGGGATACTTCAAGGCAGCCATCTAGGGATGCTTCTGTTCAATGTTTTTGTTTCTGATCTCTCGGAGGTGTTATCCGACATTCCGCACCTCTTTTATGCAGATGATCTGAAAATATATCACCCTATTCAGTCGGATTCCGTGCAATTTTTCTCCAGCTGAAATTTCAGGCACTGGTGCAATGGTGTGAGCAGAATAAACTTACTCTTAACATTGAAAAATGCCATGCCATAAGTTTTTCCCGCAAGACCTCTACTCTTAATTTCGAATATCACCTGAATAATCAGCTCCTGAAAATTGTTGATAGTGTCGTGGATCTCGGTGTCGTCCTGGATAAAAAGCTGCGTTTCAATCTTCAGTATGACAGAGTTCTGGCTATAGCTAGCAAGCAGCTAGGATTCATTAAAAGACGTGCAAAAGAATTTAAGAACGTATGGGTTACAAGGTCTTTATTTATGTCTTTAGTTCACCCTCTACTCAAATAAGCTTGCATCGTCTGGAATCCTTTTTTCGAAATTCATAGCAATAAACTGAAATCTGTCCAAAAGCAGTTCGTGCTTTTTGCCTTGAGAGATCTCTATAATCCACATGATTTCGAAAGTCTTCCAACTTATAGTTAAAGACTAAATCTGGCGATACTTTCTTCAAGGAGAGCGGTACTATCCTCATGCTTCGTCTTTGATGTTAATAGAGGTTTGTTTAACGTAAAATATCTTAGAAATAAAATAACTTTCAATAATCCTGTAAAATAAACTAGGCACACACGTCTCCTCAATGAGCATCAACATCACACTATCTATGGAGACAGGGAGCCGATAAATAGATGCTGCAAAATATTTAACAATGTTTCGAACTACTATTCCTCTTATATCTCTAAACCTTTATTCAAAAAAAAACTTATATACTGCTTTAAATTCTTAGTCCAAATTATTTCACTTACCATATTAAACTAACTACCAGACAATAAAGTATGCTGACATTTAGACATGTTATTGTAATTTAGCTTAAGGAAAATAAGTTTAAATTTGTTACTGTTTGTTACTTTGTTTGGGTAAATAAATAAATAAATAATCCAAAAATGTGTCAAAGATGAAAAAACACTTTTTTATCCCTATTTCTGGTAATGCAAACATCAAATTTAAATAAATTATTCAGTAGGTTGACTTTTATGTAAGCCAATTTTGACAGAATTTTCGCTGAAAAATTAGGACTGGGTTTTTATCATTCAATTTTATCATTTCTTTACTAAGAAATACTACTAATAAATGGTAAAGCTGTGGTCACTCAGCAATGAATATAAGTAAATATAAATAAAACTAAACTACGTCTAAATTTTGAACGGAAGCTCTAAAAATCTTTCCGTCATAAACTTCCGATACAGTCAAAGTCCACAAAATGAGCTCATTAATCTGGAGCATGAAAGATTGCCAGCACGAAGAATTTCTTTTATTTTCGTACGTAGAAGTTCTACCTAGAAATTATTTTGCCTCATTTCATCAAATTTTTATATTTGATGTTACAAGCACTTTGCGGTAGAAATACGAAATCATTTTTCCTAAATTTTCAAATTATTTCGACGTTCGTTCAAAATGAAATGTATATATTTAATTGGTCTCAAAATGACACCTGCCATCATATTCTTTATCTTAGAATAAAGCTGACTTTGCATAATGGCAAATAAAACAAATGACAGAATTTTGGGTTTTTTTGGGCAAACTTTGCAGCTCACGAGATGCTCATTTCTGGTCTGGTATCTCAAATATCTTTGCCATCATTTTGTGATCCACCCGTTTCGCTGCAACAGAGCTGATATTTTTTTGTTTTAGTATTCGTACTAGGCTCAGGTTGGTGAGAAATGATTGAGACTGTCGTTGGGATTCCACTTGGGATTTGGCTACTGAAGCATTAGTACGGTAGCCTCATTTCTCTTACTTGGATGAAATGACGATTAATTGCGTGGATCTAAACAGCGTTTTCTTGGCTTGATATCTCGGAAAATACGTCTTCCGAGCTGGAAGCTTCCACAAATGTGCTGCCTTTTTTTGCATCGCTAAAAGAGGTTGGCTTTGAAGACGAAGTTTGAAGCCTCTTACTCTCATCAAATTACGGGGATATTTTCATATTTTTAAAAATTATTTCGCTTTGTTTATTAAAAAAAAATCTTTTCTTGAAAGTTTCTCATCTGGTTTTTTAACTAATTTTTTTTTGTCTAAAAACCAGAGCTATTTTGATACCGCATATGACCGTGCTGCGCTAGGACCAGTTTCTTGCTGTCACTGATTGTGAGATTAACACTCGATAAAAACGTCAACCGAACAAATTTTTTTTCTAATCGATAGAAGAGGTAGAGCAAACTACAAGTTTAAAGTCAAACACAGTAAAATCGGTAAGCTTGAGCCCATCAACGAATCCTTTTCATCTTTCCAGATTCGGATTGCTGCGAAACCATTCTTCACACAATACTTTTGCGGTTACTTTAACCAACAGTGTGTTCTCAGAAATAAGATTGAATATTCACTCGGCGAAACTTTTGCCAATGCCTTTTGCAAAGAGGCGTTAACATTTTTCTTTTACGCTGATATGCGTATATAAATTTGTTTCAGATTTCGCCGATGCCGAAAAATGCAAATGAGATCGAATGTGAAGAATTAGAGAGAAAATCGTGGAAAAAGGCCTAGCTTATCAAAACTGCCCTCTGACTGATTTACAAACCAAGGCCTCGAATTATTTTAAAACAAAACTAAAGAAAATGACGAGAGTTTTCTTAAGCAGAGTCTGAACAACGGTATGATGAAAAAAGTAACGTTGTGGACAGCATGGTTATTAAAAAAACAGTAATGATTTGATTTTTTCTTGGTATTTCCATTTTTACTGCCATCAAAATCAACTTATTATGAACGCATTTTAATTGCTCAGCCAGAAAAATTTATATGGTAATAATACAAACAAGCAATGTAGCCTTTTCCATTAAAGATACACTTCATCCACTTACTTCTTACTTAAAATTATTAGTTTCTTGCATTATTTTCTTCAAACCGAATATGCTAACTCTCACTTTAAATACTTTAAATGTATTTTAAAATGTTCTTCGAAACTTGTGGCAGCATTTTCTTTCGTTCAATCTAAATGTAAACAGCAAATTTATTGGAAACATTTTTCTATCGTCTTTCGCAAGAAAAAAAAAACTCAAAAATCATCTCTGTCAAGCAGATGTCAATTTGCCATGTAGTACATGAGAAGCGGAGCCTTGATGCGAAACTCAATGAACTGTGAAATAAACTTTTTGTTTCGAACCAATACGCATGATTTAGTTCAGGATGTAAGACCAGAATTGCATGGATGAATTTACCAGGGACAAGATAGAAACAGAGACTTTTTCCCAGCCTGTCACTCGAAATTGTCTACAACCCTCGTCTTACATTTAAAATGTCTTCTGTCTGGTGGTTTTTACGAGTAGCTGTCTGGGCATAGAAAGATCATGTTTCTATAATTTTGTAGGAGTCTGTGTGAGACCGGGCAAGGTCTCAAATATTTAATGCCTCTAATATTGGGCTAGTTTGTACTAGAAAAACTCAGGCAAATGCAAAAAGCCAAGGAAATTCAAACAAAGTGTCATGGCGAAAGCACAAAAGTGGGCTGCAAAATAAGACTGGCACTTGCCTGAAACTGCCTAAGTTTGGCCAACATGTATTTGCCACATAAGATACATCTAGGAAAATGATACATAATGGACAAGAGTTTGAGATAAATTATTGAAAGATTTAATTGAATACTTTAAGTTTTCGATGATGAATTTGCTAAAAGTGTTCCATTATTGAGTTCTATTGGAAAATGAAAATACGTATATAAATTTGCAGACCCTAGATGTATAACATGAGTCAAAACGACTCACGTAAGAAATATATTTTGAGTGTCATTATTAAAAGGCACTTTAGATTTTGTTTAATTTTAAGTAAAGTATAAGTAAAATAAATTAAAAGATAATTTTTTTCATTTTTTTGATTAATGTTAAATGATAATTGCATTTACTAAGTCAAAATGTCAAATTGTGGTGCAATCAGCCAGAAATCATGTGTGAGCTATAATGACCTCACGTTATGCTGTGAGCCTGTGAGGAATATCAAATAACGTTATGTATCTAGGGTTAAAAATTCACGTAGATAAATTGAAGATAAATGCAATCTAATCGTTTAATCAACCTGTTTAATTTAGAATACTTCTGAATCAAACACATTTCTGAAGCCCTTTCTTCTTATTACACACTGGTGAATTTCAACACTTTGTTTCCTTCATTGATATTAAAACGTGCCACTTTAAAGCCTTCTCATCTTCAATCGCTGTTGAAAGTTGCATTTCTTCCTTATGAATATTTACCAACTACCGGCTACCTTTCCTCGGAAAACCAGATAAATAGTTTGTTATTCGGTTAGACAGGAAAACTACACCTCACCGACACGAAATCAACCCACCACCATCACTTACTCTCGAATCCTTCTCACATGTCTTGAAATCAACCGACAACTAAAGGAAAACTAAGTAAAATGTTATCTTAGACATTTATCTTATGAGTGGGAGTACCCACTGACTGACTGACTGAGGACTGACACGTTCGGTGTTTCGTTTCTTGGTTTGGTTTAACATTTCACCTTCCCGGAAGATCAGAGAGCGAATCAGTTAGGGGCTAAGTAGAGCGTTGATAAGAACAGCACACGTGTAGGTACAGAGTTTAAGAATTCAAGAGGTGCGTAGTATTTTATTTACATATGTATGTATTCTATAGTACATAAGAAAGATACCATTGCTGTTGAAAGATAGTCGTTAGGGGAATTGTTTTAAATTGTCTAGAAAATTGAATTGGAGGCCAAGAGTTGAAATGAACGTAGTTAATCGTATCAAATTAAATTGAAACCAGCTTATCAGAAAATGTTTTCCGACATATATTCTGCGAATTTTTACTGTTTTATAATGATTTATAATGCTTATGAGGCTTATTTTGCCTACTAAACCTCCCAAGTACTTACAAATAAATAAATACAGTCTGGGTAGGGGAGACGAATATATTTGAGATAAATAGAGCCCACCACCGTGAGTAGTGGGTGACCCTTTGACTTATCAATGTGCAATTATTTCTATGTGAGTCACTTCAAAGGACAAGTATAACAGTACAAACATTGGAAGAACAGAGGGAAGCTATACGCGTGGTGGTCGCCCAAATCAGCAAAGCAGTGTCAAGATGAGTGGGTACCAACTTTCAAGAATACCTTCGTCAATGGATCAGTTATAATAGAAACCTCATGGAAGATGTTTTTCATACATATTTTTGGAGAAAAAACTTTCACTTTCATGCAGTTGTTGCTTTGAAACGAAGTTAATCATAGATTTTACTACTGAACAGAATTGTTCAATGTTCTGACACCAAACATAATGAAATGGCACATATTCAGTTTGCTTTTCATTATGTCGCCAAATGGTCTTTGGCTAATGTGAAGCAGGCCGATATCACTATTCTTCTAGGGGCTAGTGTTTATAAGTTTAAATGACCCAGTCGAAACTCATAAGGGGGTAGGCTATTAAAATCATAAGGGTTGTGTGGTTCTCTCAAGGGGAAAAGTAAAAATTGCTTTTGTATTGACTCGAGTCTGTCACTGTGGGTTTCAAGGGGTTTCAAAGGATTCCAGGGAATAGGACACACAAGTGAAGTGTATAAAGATCTTGTGACCCACAAGTTACGAAATTCTTTAGCACGTCTTTTGATGAAGCCTAACTGTTTGTTTGCATGAGAAAGAATTTTATCATAGTGTAAGGTGAAGTGAAGTTTTTCATCTAAGATAACACTGAGGTCAGCAATGTTATCAGTTGGAGTTAGCATAATATTGCCGAGAAAGTACGTATTGTGTGTGACCGTGCATTTTCTGGAAAAACTAATAACCTGGCATTTATCAATGTTGTGAGAGAGCTTGTTTACATTGTACCAATGATCAAGTGAATCAAACTTGGATTGGGGACAGAGGGCATCCGATTTGGATTCAATGGTCTGATAAATTTTGAGATAGTCTGCGTAAATAAGGTTAGGTTAGGCTAGTGAAGAGGGCTGCAGGGAACGTGGCCAGCATTAGGCCACCAGTTTGGGCTCATTTGCCACCCTCATAGAAAATCACACGCATTCACACTTACAGCCATGGCACTGGCGGGATTCGAACCCGCAGGCCCCGTAGCACGCCACTTTTCGGCCTGACACCTTAGCGAGCAGAGCTACCGGGCCTTCCTGCGTAAAGTAAATAAGGTATGTTTGCAAGAACACCAGATAGGTCGGAAATAAATATATTGAAAAGAAGTGGGCCAAGATGGCTACCTTGTGGTACACTGGTAGCAGATATATTTATCGATAAAAGTACTTGAAATTTTACACATTGTTTTCGATTGCGAAGGTAGAACGTCAGCCATCTAAGTAAAGACCCGGCAATATTGAATATCTGTAGCTTAAGAATTAAGGTAGAATGGTCAACTCTGTCAAATGCCTTACTGAAGTCGGTGTACATTGCGTTAATTTGGTATCGTTTTTCGATTTCACATAGAACGTCTGAGATTAGGATTGTCAAATTCATGGTAGTTGAGCGACCTTTTCTAAAGCCATGTTGTTGCTCGTTCAGACGGAAATCAACTAGGGGAGAAAGTTTGTCGTATACCACCTATTCGGAAAGTTTCGGAATCAAAGACAAAATGGTAGTGCCTCTATAATTTTCAATACAACGTCGATCACCATTCTTGAATATGGATTTGTCATATGAAAGCTTCCAACAGGATGGAAAAACTCCTGACGAAAGTTATCTATTAAAGAAAATATACAAGGGAGTTATAAGCTGCTCTACATACTTGCATAAAAAGATAGGAGAAAGAAGATCGGACCCAGGACCTTTGTTGCAGTTGAGTTCCAAAATAGCTTTTTGTATTTCATCTCGTAAAATTTCCAAATGGTTGCAACCAGGAGAAGATAGCTGTGGGTCTGATGGATCTGGTGCATTAAAAACTTTTTGGAAACTATCTGCGAATAGGTTACATATCTCTTAAGTTGAAGAAAACGTAATATTATTCAGAAACATTGACGATGGATAACCAGTAGTTTTTCGCTTCACATTAACAAAATCGAAAAAAATTTTCGGGTCACGGATTATATTTTTGCCGGTTGTCCTAATGTAAGTATCATAAGCCTCATGAGGCTTTGCTGAAAATTGCTTAGCATTGTTTTGTTCACATGCTGATTTGTGTGCTTGAGACTGCTTGATAAGGAAACTGTGATCTGGCTAAATCCCTGACATTCCTCAGCCTTCTATTGCCGTCTTATCAAACTTATTTATTTATTTCAACCAAACAAGGCGTACAAAAAAAACACTTACAATTAATATTTAACAATTTATATAAATCTGTACAATACACAATAATGAACGAATTTTAAAAATAAAACCATCGTTGATAGGGAATTGGATAAGGCATTCATGACGTGAGCACCTTAATCAGAGCAGTTTTAAACCTAGGTCGGGCAATGGTGCACTCGCTGAATGAACGAATTTTAAAAATAAAACCATCGTTGATAGGGAATTGGATAAGGCATTCATGACGTGAGCACCTTAATCAGAGCAGTTTTAAACCTAGGTCGGGCAATGGTTGGGGAATAGTGTTTTGAGAAGCTATTGAATATTTTACAACATCTATTGATTGGCTCAATGTTGGCGTAAACTATGTGGTGTCGGTATTCATTGAGTAAACATGTGTGCCTCGTCTGCCTTACTGATTCGTTGAAGGTGATCTTATTGGACAGGGACACAACATTAAAGCAGTAGCATATGACTATCCTCCGCGAAGAAAGACTTGATAGATTTAAGAGATTTAGCCTGTATCTGTATGAAGGTAGATTATCAAATTCGTAAGGATTATACAGTTCTCTCAACGCAAATAGCAAGAATTGCTTCTGCACCGATTCGAGCCTATCGCTAAAGACATCAAAGGTAGGGTGCCAGACAATACATGCATATTCGAGCAATGGCTGAACTAGAGCTATGTATAAAGACTTCGTGACCCATAGGTTTTTGAATTCCTTCGCACGTCTTTTGATGAATCCAAGCTGCTTATTGGCCTTGCTTAAGACATTGTCATAGTATAAATTAAAACGCAGCTTTTTATCCAAAGTAAAACCGAGGTCGATGACATTGTCAACATTATTGATTGCAACATTATATTACTGGTTTTGCGGGAAAAACTAATGACTTGACATTTACTGACATTAATGTCGACATTATTTTGTTTGCACCACTGCTCAAGAGAAAGCAGTTTCGATTGAAGGAAAACTGAGTCAGATTTCGATTTACTTGTGTGGTACATTTTCAGATCATCTGCATAAAACAGGTGAGTGATGTCTGCTAAAACTTCAAAAAGATCCGATACGAATATATTGAATAAAAGAAGCTCCAAGTGACTACCTTGTGGTACACCTGATAAAACTTCAGCTTTTTTGGATAAGATACCCTGAAACTTAACATACTGCGTCCTATTTCGAAGATAAGAGTCCAACCAGTTTAATAAGACAAGAATATCATGATCAAAACGATCAAAGACCTTGCGGAAGTCTGTGTAGATGGTATCAATTTGATGCCCTTTTTCCATGCCATAGAGAACAACTGAGACGAGAATCACAAGGTTGGTAGAAGTTGACCTGCCTTTTCTAAAAGCATGTTGTTGTTCATTTAGAAGAGGTTCATTTAGAAGAGGTTCTATTGTTCATTTAGAAGAGGTTCATTTAGAAGAGGTTCTATTCAAATGGTTTAGGCAATGCTGATAGTATTGCAATACCTCTGTAATTATCAATTGACCGCCTATCACCACATTTATATCACATACCAAGGAGATAATTTGTTGTTGGACTCCACCGAATGGGAAAGTAATGGCAGAGAATCATTTGAAAAGGAAAACTAATAATTTGTCATATGATTGTGTTCTTAAAAGTTGTTTATATTCACCATTAATGTTGCACACATCAGTTATAATTATCTACAATTTTTTACGTTGCTTACGTAAGCTTGATTTATTGTCTTTGATTAATTTAGTTAAACTGTGAATAAGTAAAATTGTAAATACATAGGTACTTTTTACTTACGGAAACATTTTTGAAAATTTCAAAAACTGCTTAAATTTTCATGCCTTAAACTCCTTTTTATAACAAAATATGCTCACACCTGTCATCTCAGGAAGAGCTTTGCAGAAGTAGCTACTCACAGAGCAACTAACAACGTTTTGCCGCGTGAATGGTGACCCTTCATGATAGATGGTGAGCCCATGATCGATGTAAGGTTTTCATATAATTCAGCATTCAGCTTTCTTTCTCTTTTTTCCTTAAAATAATGAAGTATACCTGTAAAATACACAATAAATCAAAATAACTACAGAAAAAACTCTAGCGTACCTAATGTTCTATGGACAGTAGAAGAATTGTGCAGACTTTGAGTGTTCGAGTACAATATCACTTTCATCTTAACAATACATTTAAACTCATAGGGTGGAAAGAATTTCAGGAATTTTAAGATTTAGGAAAGCCAAACACTGCAAAACTTTCAAAGCAGCATAACATAACATAAACAAAGAAACTGGTTAGTGCTTGCAATACTTTACCAGCACTTCAACTAAAAGTCTCCCACAAATTATCACGTCAAAATCCGATTATAATAATCCGACTTTATATTTGTTGTTCACTGTCACAACAAGATCATTACCGTTTGAAAATTTCACGATAAAATAACTTAGTATAGATATTGCAAATAAACATAAAACCAATAGCTGGCAACTTTATAATGGTTTTTTTACCACATTCCTTCTGAATAATGCCTATTATAAGTTCCATATATCATGTGAAATTCGTTTTGATTTCATCACTGCACTGGACGTTATACGGCAAAAAGTTTTATTTACCTGAGCGAATTTTCAAAACTCAAGACACCAAAATTACCATAATTGTCAGCATCATTCGAATTTTTCAACCAAATTTCTATCAAATGTGCCTTAGAGTAAAGTCCAGCTACTGTGTGAATTTCGTGCGAATCTGGTAACTGAATCAGATTTCGTAAGGCAAAAAGCAGTTTTTTTTCTGTATAAGTTTCCAAGATGGCACCACTATCACAGAGTTATCCGCATTTCCAAATCGCTTCTATCAGACCTGGTTCTACTCAAAACCAGTACATTCTGTGAATTTTATTTGTATCTGATAATTGGGTCGTGAGTTCCCGTGAACAGAAATTTTTGATGTTTAAAATAAAGGCAATTTGGAGGAGGGTAACCGGTTTTACCCGATGTGAAATTTCAAATGTTTTGCTGTGGTTGCATAAGCAAAGCGTAAGATTTTTTTATTAGTTGGCTTTCATTGTAAAAAAACGAATTTTTTTTGAAGGTTTGAAGGTTGCTTGCCGTAGCTGCGGGGTTGCCAGTACGACATTACAACTTCCTATAACACACGACTCTACAACTTATTAACAACAATTTGTCCTGTAAGTTTCATAATGTTTTGATAATCTGGTCAAAAGTAATAACAATTTTCTAATTATCCCAATCTCATTTTAGGCGCCTACGGCACATATAGGGTTAAAAATTTCAAAAAAATTATCATATTCACATTTGAATACGTTCATAATTCATTTCATTTTTGCAAATGTCATTTGTTGACAGAAAAATATGCATATTTAAAATGTCACTAAAATGGTCGCCGGCGCCAAAGGACTAGTGAAGATTATTATTTTTTTTGTGTAACCTGCCCCTATTTTGCATTTACACAAATTTATCCTGAAAATTTCAGTTCAATCGAATGGCGCGTTCCTGAGATGTTTTCACTGAAGATTTTTGATGATGATGTATATATATATATATATATATATATATATATATATATATATATATATATATATATATATATATCTTTATATATATATATATATATCTATATATATCTATATATATATATATATATATATATATATATATATATATATATATATATATATATATATATATATATATATATATATACATATATATATATATATATATATATATATATATATATATATATATATATATATATATATATATATATATATATATATATATTAGGGCGGGCCAAATTTTGTGTCGATTAGACCTAGGTCTATCTCGATTTTGGAGTCTCCCACTTTTCAAAAAAAGATTTTTTCCCTATAACATCATTTTGATTCAAAATTCGTTTTTTTATTCATCGTTATATTATCTTTTTTATGTGTATATGGGGGGTTTTTGGGGTCGAGAAATTCATTTCTGATCTTTATTTTTACCTATAACTACCGCCAGAGGGCGTTTCATGCATATTTTAACTATTTTTCGTCTATTTTCCGAGAAAAATTACAAGTTTTTCGGTAAAATTGATCTTTATTTTATTTTTTTCAACAAAAATTCAACTTAAAAAATAAGAACATGTGTAAAAAATAAAAAAAAAATGAATTTAGTGGAAGAAAAGCGAAATAACTTATTTTTGAAAGTCTTTTTTGCTTTCAAGTCGGGGGTATTTTGCACGGCTTTCTGATGTAACTGCCATAACACTGTGTCGACTCTTTTCTAAAACACGTTTAGAAACGCTAGCCAGCAATTGAACATGTCTTTCCGTTGCTTGTATGTGTACCGGAATTCTTGGATCAGGCAATGGTGGATCATCGCATTCTAAATATTGTTCCAAATGATCATACAGAATGCTATACGTAAACGGTGGTTCGAATAAGACATCACCTCTATTTAAATCAATCATATTCGTATAATCTGTACAATTGAAGTTTATCAAAGGTTTTTGATAAACTCTAAGATGTGCCGGGTCGTACAGATTTCTTCGGTAGTGTAAAATTTTCTTGATTGCGATTTTTCGTGTCTCTTTTTTATCATCAAATAACATCGCTAACAAAATATTTTCGGAATGTGCGTAATATGAATTGTTTTTAATGACATTATTCACAACTCCGCGTAGATTTGTATCCAAATATTGTGTCCAACGAATGAATTTGTAAAATAATACACTACCGAAGACCACCGAATTATAGTACTTGATGTTGAAGTACATCGGCACATACACTTTCATTATGTATGTTGCCAAAATTTTCAAATTCCTTGATAGATTTTCAGTTGACACATACAACCGCAACAATCTATTCGCCTTGGTGAGCCAACGTGAATGTGCTATTGGTCCTGGTTTATTGTGAGATAAATCCGCAGGAACAACACCATTCGAAATTGCATTGGCCATTTTGTATAAGTACTTTGAATCGGTGGATAATTCAAATGGATCTAAATCAGGTGGCATGTTCTCTAGCACGATTATCTCGAATTCATCTACAAGCTGAAAAAAAAGAAATGAGATGAATTAAATTTTACCATTTAATAATGGAAAAAATCGATGAGAAAAATGACAAATGATACATACCGGAAGATTTTCACAAGTTTCAATTTGTTTGCCCAACGTTCCAGTTGTTGTTCGTGGTCCAGTGGTCGATGATCTTTCCAAAGTGTCAAACAAATGACGAAATGGCAGCTCGTTAAAGTGCAGCATGCACACAAACCAATGCAGCGGTCTATTCAAATGCAATTCAAATCGACGCAAAATCCCATTTCTTACGCCAGTATTTGTTGGCTCACCATCACAGCATATGCCGATTAATGCATCGAGAGCAATTTCTTTTTCGACGAAGAATGCATTAAATGTCATCAATTTGTGTTCAGCATCTTCATTTTCGACTTTTGTGTAGCCTATCAATTGAGAATTTGGTTCCTTCAAAACAACTAGATGTGGTTCTTTCACCATCCTTGCATGCAACTTCTCATCGATTTTTTCCATTGTTAAAGCATCATTTTTTCGGCCGTCGAATGAAAATGCTATCAAATTGGATGCATCATACTGCTTACGAAGCAGTTCTTCTCTGCATTTGGCCTTTTCTCGACGCACTTTATTTTTATCCATGATGATAGGATTGCCATGTGCATCTTTTACGTCAATGTCTTGCATAAGAGATGTTGCGAGTGCTGCTGCTATTCTATCAGACACACCAAATCGATCACACATCGCAGCGAAGTTCGAAGCATCGTATCTGGGAGTATACGGTCCTCGTATCATTGGCGGAATATCTTGTGGATTTGAACTTGGCTGATCTATATCAGTACTTGGTTCATATGCTGAATGGCTCTGTTCAACGCTTGTTGGTATTATTGTTGACGTTGGTGCTGGCTCTTCAACTTTTAGCACGAATTCCGGTATCGTCAATCTTCTGTCATTATTTTGATCTCGCATGAACTCTTTCAAATGATCTGGAGTCAATCCACATGAGCATAATTCTGCTTTCAAGTCACATTGACATTTGCCGATGTAAAATAATTCTTTTGTAGATTGCTCGAACGTTCTGAATGAGGCGATATTTGAATGTTTAGTTTCGATTTGATACTTGTCAATCAATGTACCCAATTTTCTAACAACACTTTGTTTGGTTAGAATTTCAACATTAAGTTGACTCCAAATTTCAATCAATTTGTCTGTTACGTGCGGTACGAATGTTTTATACGAAAACATTTTGTTTTGGAGTTTAGCACGTTCGGCCAAGAAAAAAAAACATCTTAAAATATCCTGTTTCGTTGGCAGATCGAGTCCACTCAAATCACAAGATGCACCAAAAACAGCAACATCGTGCGAAGGCAAATGCTTCAAATGACTTTCGGTACTTGTTGATGTTGTTGCGGTTTGAGATGTAGACGGCAATGCATTTGGATCCATTGTATAATTTTACTAAAAAAATTTTAAAAAACTGAAATTAGTATATTTCAAAACATTTGGTTCGAATATATTTTTTCCACCTACAAATTGGCATAACTCATATGTGATCAACAGCATTTACTCATATGTCAACCGACATTTCGCCTCTAAGGACCAGTTAATACATTATTCCAACGCACATTATTCCTACATGCTATACATATAAATACATTACAATGTATTACATATTTCAGAAAAAAGTAACCAAGCAAGAGAACAACATCGATGCTTATGTGTATTAAATTACAAAATTTTAACACATACCTTTTAATTCTTTTTGAATTTCACAATTATTCACTGGCAGGAAATTTATAATTCACTTTCACTGAAATGATGCTCAAACACTAATGAACTGAACACTCATAAATGTCATTGTGTTGTGCTCTTTCACAAAATATGTCGGTAATGATGTTTTACCGATGTTTTTTTTTAAATAAATGCGTTGTTGACTTGAAAGCAACAACACTTTGTCGCTTTTTTTCTCACTAAATTCATTTTTTTTATTTTTTACACATGTTCTTATTTTTTAATTTGAATTTTCATTGAAAAAAATTAAATAAAGATCAATTTTACCGAAAAACTTGTAATTTTTCTCGGAAAATAGACGAAAAATAGTTAAAATATGCATGAAACGCCCTCTGGCGGTAGTCATAGGTAAAAATAAAGATCAGAAATGAATTTCTCGACCCCAAAAACCCCCCATATACACATAAAAAAGATAATATAACGATGAATAAAAAAACGAATTTTGAATCAAAATGATGTTATAGGGAAAAAATCTTTTTTTGAAAAGTGGGAGACTCGAAAATTAAGATAGACCTATGGTTCCTTCGGCAAAGTTGCTTAGAATTGTCCATATAATCATCTTAGGGGGCAGGTCTAATCGAATTTTTCGGCTCCATACAAATTGGCCCGCCCTAATATATATATATATAATCGAGTTATAGGAGTGAATAATTTTAGGGTTTCCACCGTCCAAACTTTTTAAATGTTTGAAACGTAAATATTTGTTGTTAATTGTCATTGCAGAATCATTCCCATTTGGAAATTTTATGACAATATCGCTCCATAAAGAAATGTAAATAAACTACGAAATTTATCACAGCTTGCAACGCTTTGATGAATTTTCAACGAAATTCCTACAGAATTAGATACGCAGCATGATCCACTTATCACATGAATTTCGTTTTGATTTCGTTACTGCATCGGAAGTTATAGGGGAAAAACCTTTATTTTCCGGAGCAAATTTACAATATTTAGGAGACGAAAATTGCCATAGCTGGCGACTCTATATAAATTTTTCAGCTTAATTTCTACGAAATCTATCTTAAAGTAAGATTCACCTATTGCGTGAATTTTGTTCAAATCTGGAGGCTAAATCGGAAGCTATAGGTCAAAAACCAGTTTTTTTCCTAAACGATTTTTCCAAATGGCACCACTGCCACAGTGTTGCCCGTATTTCAAAATCACTTCTATAAGACCTGGTCGTAGTTAATACAAACATTTCCTGTAAAATCATATTGATCGCATTATCCGATCGTCAGTTCTCGTGAACAGAAGTTTTGAGTGCTGAAAATAGAGGTAATTTGATCACGGGTTGCCGTTCTTGTTTACCGCGGAATTTTGAAAATTTTTATTTGACTTGGTGCAAAAAGTCAATATTTATCAATAATTTGAATTTATTTTCAAATTTCAAAAATTTTTCAGGAGACTCGATGATTTGAAGGATTTTTTTTCAGGAGCCTGCTGTAGCTGTAGAGTTGCCCGAACAGTCTTAAGAGTCCATGTGTGTTAAATTTTAGTCTACATAAATACGCTCTAAAAATTTCACGATGATCCATTGTTCTTCATAGAAGTTATGACAAATCAAAATTTGACAAAAAAATCCTTGCCTACTTTTAGGCACACAGTGCCTACACAAGGCCTAAGTAAACTAAGAACATAATAAGTTTTCATTCCTATTACTTTTTTTAACAAAAATTTACACTGCTTGGAAATATAGGAGTACCTGTAAATTCACTAAAATGCCCGCCGCTACCAAAACGTTTAAAATATCTAAATTCCAGCAAGTCACGGATCTACCTGTTATATACATCTATATCGTCCGAAAATTTCAGCTCAATCGGATCGGCCACTCCAGAGATTATCTCCCTTAATCATTTTGCTGATATATATATATATATATATATATATATATATATATATATATATATATATATATATATATATATATATATATATATATATATACATATATATGACGATTTTTGGCGAAGCGAGTTAAAATAAAAAATCTTTTCAATAATCTATTAGAGAATCTGAACTTAATTAAGTTCGTATGTGAGAGGAAGGGGTGGTTCTTGGTGCTATTGCCTTTGGTTTTAAGTTTTTAACATGACTTTTTAAGAAAATTTTCAAGTTCTTTTTTTCGCAATTGTTTTCATTAAATCTTCTTTATGATTTGATATACGATTGATGACGAATTTTTCGTAATTTATACGAAAAATATAATCATTACTCTTAATATTGAACGACAAAACCAAGATCAGGTTAAAAGTATGCATTTAAAACTACCCAACCGAACGTTTCGATCATTGAAGTACAAAGCAACAAAAATGTAGAAAAATATTTTCATTCAAAGAAAATCACGATATTTCCACATTACACTCGATAACGTACATACATGCAAACTTTTACAATTTACTTTACCCATCCTCAAAAATGCTTGCGTGTAAAGACTCCGGTGCTGAGTTGACTTAATTAATTTATCACTTTCCATGTTGGTTATCGACTCCTCGAAAATTATCTTGGCAATAATCTTGGGAATTGTACATGTACCTGTGTGTGTATGAAAATATCATTGACAGTATCTTTCATTTGCTATATAAAATGCTAAACACATTTGCATATGAATTTATGTGAAGAACGAAAAACAAGAAGGATAGGGAATTTCCATGCTATCCTTTCGTGTCCGGATTTTGTCGTTATTAAAATTTGATCAAAAATTATATGGAAACACGCATGAAGCTTAGCTTTTCATCTTGATTTTCAGCAAAATTAAAGCATTTAAGTGTGTGTATGAAACACAACCACATAAATATATACATAGATACTCATGTATCAATTTAATTTCTGAAAAGACAATACCTTTCCATACACATACAGAGAGAATGTGCTGATAGCGTCGAATCGAAAACACGGTGACTGTATTACTTACTTCCAAGTAAAAATAAATAAGCAAAGTTATCCGTATTCTAATTTCTAACGGCAATATCTTAAGTCAATAGCTTTCCACGAAAACGGAAAATCAAAGGCGCACACGCTTTGAAAAATGAAAAGGATATCATTCTGATGTTTGATTGTGTTGTGTGTTTTTACAGCTTCGACTTAATTCGACGAGAATTCACGTGAAGATAATGCCAGAAAATTTTGCCGAATTTTAATTTTTCCATGATGAAAATAATCATAAGCTTCACTTTGACTTTCAATTATTCTCGCAAAACCAATTTACATATGTATGTACAGTGGCTCACAGCTCATTTGATACAGTGACTATTAAAAAATGCAAATCACTGTAACTTTGAAATTAAGAACCCTATCCAAAAAATTTAAACGTATTTGACTAGATGCATGTTCAGCAAATACAACGCAAACAAAAAAGGTTCCAGCAATATTCTTCGGCGTCCGGTAAAAGAGAAATACCACTGGCGCAGAAAAATTACAGCTCACAGCTTATTTGATACAGACAGTTCAATGCGAATAAACTTCTATTTGTCGCGCCGTTAATCTGTCTTGTTTTTGTTTCTTGAATTTTTGATTGTGTTAGACATTGGCTTAGGTAATTTTTAGCAAGATCTTGTAAGCTGAAGTGCCAAAATGAGCCAAAATTGTAAAATGGGTCATGGCACCACAATTGAACAGCGCGAGTTGGTATTAAACCACTTTAAAAAAGGACAAAGTGTTCGAAAAATTGCTGAAAGTGTGAGTTTGAGTGTCTCTACAGTGCAGCACAAAATTGAGCGCTTCCTACACGAAAATCGGGTAGAAAATAAGAGGAAAAATGCGCCAAACAATATTTTCACCGGTTCTGACGAACGATACATTGTAAGGGAAGTGAAAGCAAACACAAAGATTTCCGCTCCAAAATTGGTTCCTGAGATTCATCGTGAATTAAGGAAGTCATGCAGTGCTGAATACGTCCGACGAGTGCTTCGCGACCATGATTTCAGGGTCCGAGTAGCTGGTAGGAAGCCTTTCATTTCCAAAAAAAATACAATAAGCCGATTTGCCTTTACCAAAGAGCATGTGAGAAAGCCATCCGCGTTCTGGAATTCGGTTATTTTTGCGGACGAGTCCAAGTTTAACATTTTTGGCTCCAACGGAATGTCATATGTCTGGCGCAAGGCAAACTGTTTCGAATTAATTTAATGCATAAAAACTCAATTACAATGTTATATCTACAATTGTATTGCAATGTCTCGAATCTACTACCTGTTTATACGAATTACAGTTTTTTTTTTGTGGTGTACAAATACGAATTTAGTTTCAAATTGATTTGACGTATATAAAACTCAGTTGTAATGTTATAATGATAATTGTTGGTAATGTTTCGAATCTACTACCTGTTTGTACGAATTACAGCCTTTTTTTATACGAATACTTTCTATATACGAATACCACGTTGCCGCTAATCTCCAAAACTCTAGCTACTTCACTATCAGGACCGCCGAAACCGTAAAAAAGAACTTGTTTTCTCCATTTCACTTCCCATGGACGGAACATCGTTTTTGGAACGTCGAAAACGTTCAAAGTCCACTTCCAAGTAAAGTGCCATCTACAGACCAGCATCAGCGGACTATTTTGAATTCATTCGATAACAATCGGTGACACAAACACTGAGCTAAACAAGGAGAACCTCAAAGCTACTGTGAATCATGGTGGTGGTAATGTGATAGTTTGGGCCTGCATGTCCGCAGCCGGAGTCAGAAATTTAAAGTTTATTGAGGAAACAATGAACCAAGCAAAGTACCTTGATGTACCCAAAAACAATTTGCTGCAAAGTGCTAAAAAACTGGGTGTTCGCGACCAATTTCGGTTGTACCAAGACAACGATCCAAACCACAAGTCGGGAATTGTGCAGTCCTGGCCAATTTGGGATTGCCCTCATTTGATGTCTCCGCCGGCACAGTCACCAGATATGAACGTCATTGAAAATCTGTGGACTTTGTTGGATAACAACATTAGAGAACACAAGATTTATAATAAACAAGACCTTATGAAAGCACTGCTAGAGGTATGGCAAAAAATTACTCCTGACATCACAAAAAAACTCGTTGATTCAATGCCGAATAGGCTCCAGGCTCTGCTTAAGTCTAAGGGCTATCATACAAAGTATTGGAAACAACTGGAAACCTCATAATTCACAACTATTTTGATGTTTAATCAAACTGTATCAAATAAGCTGGGACATGAAATTTGTTATTACTTTTAGTTTTTTTGTTTTTTAAGATGTAAAACAGCAACTTTGTAACAAATATAAACTTGTTTAATAAACAACAAACAAATGCCTTCAAAATGGCGTTCACATTTTTTTGATATTGTTATTATGTTTTGAGTTATTGCAATTTAATTTTTTAAAGAAGCACTGTATCAAATAAGCCACTGTATATTTAATGAAAAAAACAATGAGTTTACTTTAGCTTTTACTTGGAATATCTCGAATTGGTCAATTAGATGGGTAAACTACATGTTATTTTCTCTGATTAATTTTTCCAATCTAGAATTGTTTTCGGAGCCTCTACATAAAATAAAAATGATTTTTCTGTGGAATTCAAAGCCACAACGCAGCAGTACGAACAGTAACTCAAGCCAAAGTTTTCACTCGGCCACATCCATATAAATTTATACGTAAATAAAATAAAGTTTTTGCCTTGCAGTTTGCTTTTCAATGTAAACTTGAACAAAACGATCGAGACTTATTCTATCAGCTAATGTTACTTTACCATGCAGAACTGGCAGTTCAACTAGAACCAGTAGCAGCCCGGAATAGCATTTCAACGGCCACAGGTCACGGGGAATGATTGCCTAGTTTAGTCCATTTCAAATTACTTCCTTGCAACTCCAATTAAACTGTCGACAGTTTACAGCGCACGAGGCGAACGTATAATCACCTTCAATTAAATTTACTCAAGTAAATTGTAAAGTTAGAAGAATGAGGAGGCAATACGAATACCTAAGGTTCTCGCTACGACCGAATTGAAGTGCTGACCTGCTTCTCTCGCATTTGTGTTTAGTGCTTCTTGTCTGGTTTCTTGTCTTTTATGGTTTTAACTATACATACAACTGTTTATAGAAAACGACATGCTGCAGGAAATGTTAGAATTGTTAGCTTTCTAGCCTTTGGCATAAGAACACTAAATGCGGTAGCCAAAATTGATGCAGAGAAACAATTGTAAAATTGTTTTTGCAAACGAAACCATGAAATGAATACGACCATTCTATGAAATCAGTTCTTTGAATAGTTTTGTTTTGAATAGTGATTGCAATCGTAGTTGTGTGTTGTGTTGTGCAATCAAAATAGATTTAAAAACATATCAAAAGTAGAGAAAAAAATACTAAATTGCCTTTAGACAAATAAAAAGTTGTATATAATAATTGTTATTTCAAGAAGAAAATGTGCCAGAAATCGTCACATGAATGGAATATGAAAATAATTGATAAACTAAGCAACAAAGATTAGATCAAAACTTTTGAAAATTTTGTTTGATGATTTATTGGAAATAACTGAAAATAGATGGTCTGGAACATTGCGCTTAGTAAGTGTGAAAAACTTCAGCATTCCCATAACAATTCTAGTTGGACCTTGAGTTCAAAGCTAATAGAACTACTCGGCTACTCCTACTCCTAAACACCCACATTGGGCGCGTATTGTTTATTATATTATTAAGAGCAAACTACGGAGTTGAAGCAAACTGCTGTAATGATAACATACTGCCTCTGTTCTGTTAAGACTTTGGTAGTCCTCAGAGTACATTTTAAGATAGTATAATTAGGATGGTGGGACAGGGTCCGTTCCGATGCATGCTTGATTTGTAAAGATTTACGTGGTATCTTTGCTTGGATAGAGACCCACGGGATCATTGGAGGTACTGTCCATCCAGACCTAGATAGCAACGAATAGGTATATCACCTTCTAGTGAAGGGAGTAAATTTTTTTATCGGTGGGCTGAAGGTGTAAATAACTCTACTAGTTGGCAAAAATTGCCCTGAGTTTCGTTGAGGCAGATAGTGAGACTACCACAAAAAAGTGGT
This sequence comes from Nemotelus pantherinus, assembly GCA_963978885.1. Lineage (NCBI taxonomy): Eukaryota > Metazoa > Arthropoda > Insecta > Diptera > Stratiomyidae > Nemotelus > Nemotelus pantherinus. The sequence goes on along the minus strand of OZ022266.1, from coordinate 69,393,304 downwards.
GCGGTCGTGCGAAGCGGTGCTCGGTCTAATGAAATAAACGTAGCCATTGCATTCTAGTACTTCTTTGAAGCGAAATTATTTTGCTAAATAAACGGTCCAAGAAGAAAAATGCTCTGAAAATGGCGGAGTATCATTAAAAAACTCTAGCCCATCAGAACCGCTACAAACACTAATATTCGAGGATTTGCGCTTATTTTGAGTGTGTATTCTACCACTAACTACTTAACACTTCTACCACTAGCTCCTTCTCCTACTTAAGACCAATACACGCTTAGTATTAATAGACCCTAAGCGAATTTTATTTCGATGATATCATTGAAAGTTACGGCGATAGAGAGGTTTGAAAAAAAATTGAAATATTGTTTAATTGTTTTCATTGCAAATGTTCGCGATAAGAATACATATTGTAAGCATTTATTGGTACGAAAATAACAAAAACGGCTCGTACTAGCAACTCTTTGCTAGCATCGAATCCAAAAATATGTCGTATTTGCATCACGTTAAAGTAAGCCTACTCTGCGAATTTCGTATTGATCGGATGACTGCATTGGAAGCTTTTTTTTTAAATTTTTTAGATCTTAATGTTTGGTTTTGATTTTAAAAAATTTACGATAAAATCGCTTGTTAAATATATTTGTATTTTGTATTTATTGAATTCACATGTTCTTTACAATAAACTTACAGTTTTTCGATGCAAAGAATCATTATTAACAATACTAAAAATAATAATAAAGGCATCAAAACGTATATAATAAATGTATTCAGAAATTAAAATAATTTTACTTTTACGCAATTTAAATAAAACTTCCAAGCATCTAGACAGAAAATGAAAAAAAAGGAAGGACAATTATGAAAATTAACGAAAAATAATCCAAGAAAAGCAAGAGATAAAGAAATACCACATTCGAGCACGCGCATGTGACCTAGAATTTAGTAGTTTAGTCAGCACTTAAATAATCAGTTAAGATTTTAGAGAAATTGTTGCCAAAGAAAAGCCGCCTTATACCGATAGGCAAGGAATTCCAAAGTCTTGTGGCATGAACGAAATATTGCCTTTCCGTTACAACGCTATTATACCGAGGAGTGATTAAAGCAATTGAACGTGACGATCTAGTGAATTTAAGTTTATCTACTAAATAAGAAGGTTCGTTCCTTAAAACTAGATTTCGCAAGAAGTTTAAGCAGCGAAGATCGAAATATGTGTAGAGATCACTACCTAGAATATTTTTACAAAAGGATGACACATGACTGTAACGACCCAGGTTAAAAACATAATGAGACCATTAAATGCGACAGTTAATTTACGTTTAGATTCAGCACTATGTTTACAGGAAATTTCGCATCCACAAGCAATAATTGGAATCACTAAGCTTTTCACCAGTTTTAATTTTACATGCTGTGGAACAAAGTGTTGAGACATGGACAAGTTTCTAAGGCATCCGTAGACTTTTCCAACAACTGTATTTATATGATCATCCCAGGTTAATGTGCTGTTAAACCAAATTCCGAGATTTTTGGCTTTTCTGACAAAATCAATGCACGCATTATTTAGATAAATTTTAGGAAAGTAGCTCAGATCAAGCTCGCTTTTATAAATTACAATGCAATTGGACTTCTGCGGATTAAGCTTCAACAAATTATTTTGAGACCATTGGAAGATACGCTGCAGATCACTATTTAGCTTGCAGGCCCCATCCTCAATTAACCCCAACTGACAGCTTAAGTATAATTGTACATCGTCTGCATACATGTGGACATTAGCATTATCAACGACTTGTGGAAGGTCATTTATGAACATGCAGAAAAGTAAAGGGCCTAAAATAGAGCCTTGTCGAACTCCTGTCAGAACACATTCGAAGCTAGAAGAGCTATTGCTGACAAAGACAGCTTGCTTTCTACCAGATAGATAAGAGTTGATAAGCCTAGCTGCACTTGATGAAAAATTAAAATTGTATTGCAATTTAGATATAAGCAATGAATGATTCACTGAGTCAAAGGCTTTTCGAGCAACAATCGAGCAATACGAGATAGGTTACGAGATCATTCGTCAATGACACACGTATATCATCAGTTACTTTAAGTAAAGCAGATGTACAGCTGTGCTTTGGTCTAAAGCCTGATTGATTGTAGCTCAAGAGATTGCGGTTCCTCAGGTATTTGGTTAGTTGCTTATGCAAAATTTTCTCAAGTACTTTTGAGAGATAAGACAGTATCGTTATTGGTCTATATGCTGTTGACAAACCACCGGAGGCTGCTTTCTCCACTGGAATTACTTTACTCACTTTCCTTAGCGAAGGAAAGGTTGAAGTCATGATAATGGTATTGAAAATGTGTGTGACGAAAGGTAATACATGCGGAAGTAGTATTTTCATGAATAGTGGATGGAGTTGATCCAGTCCGGTCGCTTTTGATTTAATGCCAGCAATAGCTTCGCACACATCATTGCCCGTTATTGCAGTAAAATAAAAAGCGGCGTCGCTTGAAACCTCATTAGTCAGAGAGACCTTTGGCAAAGTGTTCAAGCAAGAGGGGTGTGACTGAGATTGCAGAAATGCTAAATTAAGCGCATTCAAATTGGGCACAGCTGTATTGGATATACACTTTCGACCGAGACCTAATTCTTTTAAGTTTCTCCAGAGTGTTTGAGAGGGAAAATTGTTTCCAAGCCTTCTGGTGAAATACCTTTGCTTCGCCCTTCTTATTTCAGTGGTGACTTTATTACGAGATTGACGAAAAATTTCATACAATGAAAGAAGTTTGAAACGTTTCCATCTCAAATAGTTTTTATCACGCTGGTCAATAAGATGTTGTAGCTGGGAAGTGAACCAAGGATTACGCGTGTTTTTTAATGTTCGAGTTTTCAAGGGAACGTGGGCATTGTACAAGTGCAGGATATTGCTCTGCAGGAACTCTACCTGGTCCTCTATACATGGGAGGTGATAGGTTTGATGCCATTGTATTTTTAGCACATCCTCTTCAAGAGCCCTGAAATTGATGTTGGTAAAGTCTCGATATGCATATTAGGTGTTACCGCATTCAGCTGCATTATAGACCGTTATGAAAATTAAGTCGTGCTTCGAAAACGCAGGAGCTGACAGCTGACTATAACGAAGAATATTTTGCTTTCAACTGACAAGAAAAATATCAAGCAGAGTGCTACTAGATCTGCTAAAGTGTGTAGGAGATAAATCATTTACTAGAAACAAGTTATATGACTTAATACTATCGAGGAATGATCGTGAACTTTCAGAATTTAGCACATTACAATTCAAATCACCGCCAATAATAATTTCGCTAAACGATGTAGTTAGTCCCTCAAGCATTAGGTACAGCGATTGCAGATCAATGTTATTGGAAGGTCGATAGACTACACCAATGAGTCGCTTTTTCGAATTTGAAACGATTTCGATGAAGCAAAACTCAACCGAATCATCAGCCTGTGAGATAGCAACATATCTGGATATAATTCCGTGCCGCACATAAACTGCAACACCTCCGCCTATTCTATTATGCCTGTCAACGCGAAAAAGCTTGTAGCCTTCTAAATCGTATACAGAATCAGAGACACCATATCGAAACCATGTTTCGGAGACTAGAATTATGTCAATACTATGGCGGAATTCATCTATCTTGAGATACAGACTTTGTGCATTTAGGTGGCAGATGTGAAGACCAGTGTTTTGTTTGGTTGAAATATTTAGCATTATTTTAATTTTTACGTTCATACCATCAACGGAATTAAATTCACCCATAGCCATAAAAAGATAAGTGGCTTAAACGATAACAGGCAGGCGAAAGATGGCAACAGCAAACACTACTCATATTAAACTCAATAGGTGAATTAACACCTGAGAGCACGGTCAATGCATCGGCTTGAAAGTGATAGTTCGAAAGTAATAATATGAAATAAGAGCAAGTAGAAGAACAAACAAACCAAATGAGAGCAAATAAAATACTAAACAAAGCAAAAAATAAACTAAATACTAAGTACATAAGCACATACATAATGTTTACTCAGTTGTACCCGTTGTTTTGTTTCCGACGAATGCATCGACAGATTCAATTGTGTTTAGGAGTGTAACCTTGTCGAGGGGAGTAGTTCGCACATACACCAAGCCATTCCGGGTGAAGACCGACCCAACAATATTCTGCCTCTTCAGCTGTCTAGCCTTGCGGAAAATTAAACGATTTCGTGCAGTCAGACTCTCGTTTAGAAATATGCGGCTGTCAGGCTGCAATCCAATGTCTCTGAGACAGAGTTGTTTCCCAGTGAGCTTGAATCTAGCGTGAACTTCTCTCATTAGCTTTAATTTCTCCGCTTTGGTGCCGAATTTGAGCACGATCCCTGCATCTGACGAAGAATGTGAAGACCGAAGCCGAAAGATGTCTTGCAACACCGGTTTTTGCGTGCAATTAACTGAGGTGCAGAGCTGCTCAAATATGCCGCGTAGGTTTTCTGTGTCTGACAGTTTGGAACGCCGAACAGAATTGCGTCAGCAGCAATATGCTCACGCCCAAGCTGATCAATTTTGTTGATCAACTGACTTTCAGCTTGATTTGACATTTGCTGATGTTGTGAGGACTCCAACATGTCGATTCTTGTTACTTGCATCGCAATGGACTCCTCAGCTCTATCCAGACGCATTTTTATGTCAGAAAATGTCTTGTCCATATTGTCCATTCTCAGCAGTAGAGTGTTAATGCGGCTGTCGATCATACATTTTAAGTCATCATAATGTCGCTGTATTGTCTGTTCAATACGCTCAACAAACAAATCCCGATCCGGTGCATGGCTGGGGACGAGCCATGCAAACCCGCCCGAGCAGATTGCCTTAATTCGCGTGTAACAGGTCGATCACTAGGCATTTTTCAACAAAAAATAAGATATTTTGATAGTAGCCACTCAAGATAGCACTTTAGGCAAGATTACACAAGTGTATATAATGGTTGCGATGCGAAATTGCCGGAAAACGGAGGAGCAACTACCACTTCATTTGACACTTGACACTTACTCCCTCTAATAAAAAAAAAAATACAGAAAATACAGAAACAGCCATAGCTGGCAGCCCTATCCAGTGTTGCCAACTTTTTTCTAGCTGTTGTTGCTAGAATTTAGGAAAATCTTAGCTAAAAATAGTTCAAATGTTCCGATAGTAGCTAAAAAGTGTAGCCTAACTTCAACAATAAAACTCAAGGTTCTAGAAAACAGTTTTATTAAGCTAACCATAATAATTCAAATGGAAAAATATTGGATGTACATCGGTTAATGAGTAGTTATTTCATTTAAAACGATGAACTACTACTAGTACTAAATTCGTCCATTCGTTGTTAACCGCAACTCATGCTTGCAATTAAAATATTTCATAATGGTGTCACGAGAGCATTTTCGAAGTATATTTATATCAAAAGAATCTTCTTCAAGCTGGGGTAAAACATCAAAAATTTATAAACTTCTTCATGCTCGATGTAGGCTTCTAAAGTGCCAATTTTTGTCAATGCTTCTTGTGTGAACTAAAAACTGTTACACTATTTTTGCAACTGTTTCAATCCACATTTATCAGTAAAGATTGAGTACAAAGTTTTTAGGTTCAGTTTATTTCAATATTTGGTTTTCACACTCGGAAGTTTACTAAAAATACGTTCAACTTCCGGATTAGACCAAAGAAGGACTAGTAACTTAAAAGCGACCGATTAGAGATCATTAAACGGATTTAAATTTGCTGCGTCTCTATAATCATAAACCTCGTGCCAAAACTTAGTGTTATCAACTTTCTCTCTCCAGTTAACGATTGATAATATTTTTTTTTGTTCAAGTAAATTTGAACACAAGAAAGAAGAAAGACGAGGAAGTAATCAAACGGAGTACAGGAGGACTAGGACGCGACCAGCTCGGTAAAGTTTTTAATTTGCCTAACCTTTCTATTTGAGGTCGTATACAGCCAAAAGTCATATCTAACTCCATTCCCCACTTCCCTCCCTATGCTGAAGACATTTTTGAAATTGGACTGAACAGTGGATTTACCTCGACTAGAACACTGCCGTGTCATGAAATGATTGATGATGTGTGTATTGTAACTATTATTTTTTGTTATTATTAGAGTTATTTCAGTCTATGTGCGCCATCGAATATTGTAAAAATATACATCTATTTAAGGTTTTTAATTGATGATGAAAAAAGATGTGCAACGCTTTGTTACAAATGGTACTTTCAGTATTAAATGAAAAAAAATCGTGATTTTCTTATCGCTTTTCAAACTTATTGCATTTATACTGTAATGGGTCAATTACTTGGATATACATACACGTAAGACAAGACAGAAATTAATTGGCTTTTAAGACACTTAATCTTGATAAGCATAGACTCCATCCATATTCCACTATAGCATTGGTCGTTATAAGACATTTGTCCTGGTTTGGACATATTCTATGTGGTTTATGTATATGATGTATGTCTTGGTGTGATGTGTGTTGTCTTGACTTGGAACATGGATGATGTATATGATGAGAATCTGTCACGTGGAGTCAATATGAACTAGAAAACTTAATGTGGGAAAAACATAGTAAGCAACTCACATGAATTAGGTAATGAGTTTATGCATGGGAACTAATTGAGTAATGGTTATGCATTGTCGATAGGTAAGAATAGCGCAAGCAGAAATTAAGCATAAATAAAATGTAAGAATGATATGAAGGAGGGGTTGTATAGTAGTCTTAAAGAAATAAACATCAATTTAAGATTACTACATTTAGTTTTATTTAAACTTAATCGTTGCCTTTCATCGGCAAGACTTTATCTAGCCTGCATTGGATAATTAGATCATATCGGCTGCACGAGTAACACTCAGCGCCAAACATGCGGCAATCTACGGGTTGCCTTAGGTAAATAATAATCAATTGACGAACGAAATAAAGTATTTAACTTACAAATAATACTATAGTCACAAACGCGTATCTCTCGATGATTATCGTAAAAGAATAATCAATCCAAATATAAATAAAGGACTTTTACATGAAGATCTTTTACACTACGCACTAGTTTCGTTTGCGAAAATAGGTTCCTAGTTTTTCAAAATCTTTATCAATTGTAAATTTTAGTATTTAATTTTGATAAAAATTGCTTAGAAAGTTGAAAACGAAACAATGGATTTCGTTCTCTTTTATGAAGCTTATGAATATTAAAATAGAATAAAAAATTGCCTGAATAATTGTAGAACAACGCAAACAAAGGTTTCGTTGTATTTTTATGGAAAATCTGTACTTATTTTAATTGAAAAACAATTGAATCGAAAATAATTTCCAATGGCAGAAACAATACATTTTCAAAGATAATTTCAACAATAACATCCCATGAAAATAATGGAAAACGAAAACGCTCTCTATTGTCTATAGTAGGTTTTCATTTGCTAAGGGTATCATAACAAAACTACTTCTTCAATTTCAAGTCAACCACAATTCATTGATCATCAGAAAGGACTCTCGAAACAAAAGCCTGATTCCATTCAACCAGACTCAAGCCTGTAAACCCTTCAACCAAGTTTCCATTCATCTTTCAGGTAAAAGCTCGCCAGCCAGCGAACAAGGAAGTCCGTATATTTCTTTTCGCAGCATATGGTCGTAATCATCAGGCTGCAATATATCCTTGCTATTGATTGTCAATAGTGAATCGAGCCAAAGAAGTTTCCGCACCAACAGCTCGGTCATCTGGCTTACAATGACATCTTGCCTTTGACTTGTCAGCGTGAGATCCGAACTGGCTGTGTAACACAAAGTCTGGACACTGGCTCGATATCGGTTTGAGTGTAATTTATCGTTGCTATATCGATATGTCAATGTATCACTGTCAACGTCGTAGACTTTGTCGTTATAGAGTTTTTTTTAAAAAAAAAAAGGAAATTCATACGAGATTCCATTAGTAAATTAGAAGTGTATGTACAAAGTTGCAAGAAATACTCTGGGAAAAATTTTTGTCGAAGAAAATGCTCTTGATGCATTGTCAGGCTTCCTGCATTCAATCAGATGCGACTTAAGAACGTCTCTCCATGAGACGTCTTTAATCTTTACGATGTCGAGTTAGAAAGACTCTATGCAACGGAGATCCGTTCAATTTACTATTTAAGTCCGCTTTTCAATTAATGTAAGCAGGAAACTCTACGTCAATATAAAGTTGAAGAGTTAATGCTCAAAAAGACTGCAGATGAAGTTCAAATAACTTCCTGAAGATATTGTAGAGAAAATATACCAAATCAGGAAAACAGGTAATCTAATGGCAGCAAATTAATTCTCTTTTAGGTCTTAAATATTAAGCCCAAGTACGTTCTTTCAAACATGGAAGCTAGAAAAGGGTCTTTTCAGCTATAGATGCGAAATGCTTGGCTTAGGTGGCTGGAAATTATCTAAAATACGTTTTCTAGGACAAGAAAATTAAGATAATTTAAGTAGTTGGCTTCTTACGTTCCCGGAAGAAGGAAGGAAGTCCATACGCATAGCGTTCTTACTTTTCACTGCAGATCAGTGCTGCCAACTCTAGCTAAAAGTAAGTATATCTACTTACTTTTGCCCTTCATAACAAACCTACTTACTTTGCTTCTCGGTCTACTTACTTTTTCCTTCTATAACCTATCTACTTACTAATCTACTTATATTTGCTCTAGGCAAGGTACTTTTGTTATGTTGAAACAGCATGAGAAACATAAAGTGAAATATATCCTGTGTTCTCCGGGAACCACCTTTTTGGATATAGACATTTAACATTATGGCAAAAATAAAGTTAACGTAGTTGATCAGTATGTGTTTAAGAAAACTCATTCCTGAATTGACAATGTCTAGATGGAACGTTATATTTTATGAACCGTCAGCTGTGGCGTGTGCTATTGGAAACGACAAGGAGTCGCTTAGCTCAGCAAGTGAGGACGAACTTTAATCAAAAACAAGAGACAAAGGTATGAGCAGAACTATCGCGGTTAGTGAGAGGGAGTTTTCTCTTGCGTATCAAAAGTGCAAAAGGTAATTTATATGCTTTTTGCAAAATTATATTATACTATATATTACCAAAACGGGGCAAGCGCCATTTCGCAAGCACAAAAAAAACGCATTCACATATAGTACGTAATAGTATAGTATGGAAGCAGCCTACGGTGAAGGACGCACATTCAAATAGAAAACAGTGTACTTCCAAGGCTGCTACTGAAGCAGAAGCTCGTTCTGTCCTCTTTCTGGCAGAGCATAATTTGTCATTTACTTTGATGGAACATTTTTCGCGGTTTGAAATTCTTAAACCGCACCTAAACCGTTTAAGAATTTCTGCTATTCTGATTAATGTTTGGGGGCAAATTATGTGGGAAAGTTCGCAGGAATTATAAATAAGTCTAAATTTTCACTCATTATAGGTGAGGCTTCTGATATTTCAATACAACAAGTGTTGTGCCTAGTAGTTCGAGTTTATCATAATAATAGTAGTATATCATAAAAAAAAATTAATAATTTATTTTTTGACTTATTGCAGGTGGGAAAAGCACACGCTAATAATTTTTATTCAGTAATTATTAAAAGTTTTCAAAATTATCAAATAAACTATAACGGTAATTTTATAGGTTTTGCTGCCGATGGTGCAAATGCTATGTCCCGTAAAAATAATTCAGAAGCATAACTTTTACGCCATGATATTCAAAGTATTTTTGTAAAAAAATGTGTCTGCCACTCTTTCCATCTCTATGCTTTTTAATCATGTGAAAAGCTACCAGGATATTTGGAAAATTTGGCGAGAGACCTATGTAATTATTTGAGAAGTTCCAAGCGCCTTTCGAACTTCACGTCATTGCAAACATTTTTCGATATGAAACTACTTTGATTTCTCTTCCCTTCGCAAACACGATGGCTTTCACTACAATGTGTTGTATCCAGTTTAGTTGACCAATTCGATTCACTTCAGTTCCGAATTATTACAAAATATTGATGTTATTGAACCACAATGTATAATAGAGAATAAATTAAATTCTATCATTAAACTTGTTAGCACTACGAATCATCTACTTACAAACAGTGATATACAGACAATTGACGATCAGGATAGTTGCTTCAAAGTTCTTTAGAAGAAAGTGATTTGAATTCAGAGAACATAGAAGAATTTCGGACTCATATAAATTCAATTACACTAAGTGATCAGGGTGCATGTGATACATTGTGTGTTTTTATATTCAATATCTTAGCGCTTCCACACTTTTCTGCTAGCACTGAAAGAATATTTTCTCATTATAGTCTAATTAAGACTTAAACTAGAAATTTTCTTTGTAATGAAACAATTAGAGGCTGCCTACAAGTAAAAGCTCTGTTGAAATTGAATAATGCAAACTGTTTTGATTTTAAAGTAACGCCTGATATAATTAAAAAATTTTACCAAAACATGTATACTTTCAAAATATAATAATGAATAAAATGTATCTCATTAGTTTTTAATAAAAAAATCATGCGAGATATTCAAAGAAAATGAAACTTGTTTTTCTACTTACCGTTTTTGCTGTTCTACTTACTTTTCTGTGGGAAATCTACTTACTCGCTGGATTTTTAGTTGGCAGCACTGCTGCAGATACTAAACGTTTCTTTATCCTCTTGTGTCACATGTAAGTTTTTCATCTACGCTGCAACCACATACCGTTACAAAACTAATTTTCCCCTAGTAAAGGCATCTGAGTCTCTAGTATACTTTGTCTGATTATTTGAAACAATGACGCTGGAGTAATGTCACTCAACCAAGTTTCCTTTCTGCTCTTGTTCTGAACGCCGTTACCCGTTTGAACAAGCTCGTACGTAACAAAATGTGTTTATATGTATGTCTTCCTACATTTCTTTTGTATATCGTTAGAGGCCTCTTTCATTGCCTGCTTTCAGAATCTTAGTCGCTTGACGTTGACTGACTTTGAGAAGAGTGATTTTTAACCAACAACATAAAATACGACTTTTCCACTACTAAACTATAATACGCTGGATATTTAGTTATTTTCTGAGTAATTAGGTAAATGGCTGTGGCTTTATTGCTGTGAAATATGTCTCTTCCGCTACGAAACGTTCCGAGCGTGGATGATGTGTTGAAAGGTTATTAACCGCATAAATGAGAAAACGTGACGGGGTGGAAGCTGTTGGTAATATATACGAGTGGATGATATGGAGCTTGAATAGAGTTTGAAGTAATTTTGGGTTTTAAAAACGTAGTTTTTGTTCAATGTTCTGAATGTGATCTTCCAGCGAAGTAGAATCAAAAAAAATTAATAAATTTAGAGTAGCAAATAAAAAAAGACCACAGTAAAAGTGAAAAACTTTATAATATTCGTTTAATAATAAATAATGTTCGTTGAAAATATTGGTTTTTGACTTAACAGGTCTATGAAAAAATATGCACCCATAACTATTTATTAAAAAAAAAACTTATATTTTACATGAAAATGAAGGTTTTGTTTCGCTTTTTCGCTAAAACAAATAATCATTCTTGATCCATTTGAAAAAAAATTTCACATAAATTCCATCGATATGTTACACTGTTCTCCAGAAATAAGTTCCAATCACCAATATAAAAGCGCATATCTTCCCTCACTAATCCCACTTAATTAAATAGCAATATACGCGTTTTCAAAAACAAAAGAAATGCTTTGTTCTTTGTTTCTACTTAATCCACTTTTCATTGCATATTGTGAAATACGAGTCTGTATATGACCTACTTGTATTTTTCATATTTCACTTCATTCAGTGATTTCTTTATTGAAAAGCTCACGTTTCTAACACTTGACAATTAAACTGAGCTTAGTGATGCGGATGAAATTTTTCAAATCACTGATCATGTTTAACAGCCAGTCCGGAGCTATTTTCACAAGTGACGTGATACCTAGATTTTTGCATTTTCATCTTAATATGCGTATGTAAGCCCACGTTGGGCGCACTAATTATAACGTTCTTTTTATCATTTCCGCAAAAAAAATTGCAAATATTTTTCGGTTAGAGACTGTCATATTCTTGAAAGTTAAATGAAATTTACTTAAAGTGATGCGATTCAGTGTTTTTCCACCGGAAAGTAATTATGGTCAAGTTAAAAAGAATCAAAACATGTTTTTCAATCAATGCTTTGCGATGAGCACGAACTCATTAAAATCAACACAAGTTAAATACATTCCTTGAATTGTTTCCTTGAATTGATTAACACTTACATTAATTCAGCCTTAAAGCTGTTGCTTTTTTCGAACATCAGTCTATGAATTAATTTGTCACTGAATCCACTTATTCGCGCGCAATCAGTCAATCAGTCAAATTACACTGGATCCCAATTAACCGAGACAGACGTGCCCAATCTAACAATGTAGATCACAAAATATAGCTGACTGAAGCTAGTGATTACTTGGCACTTTACATTAATTAAATCAAGACACAGCCGTGAATGCTGCTATTGCTGCTGCTGACACGACAAAACACCAAAAGACCACGTGCGTATCCGAATTTCAATTGTGATTCGGCAAAACGCACGCTGACATCTTCCTGACTGACTTTGATCGAGTAGACAAACAATCTATAAAAACGGAAGAATCTCCGGGGCTTATGAGATGAGTATAGTTTCGGTAAGGCTGAGATTCATTGCTCGAATTCTGTTGTTTCTAAAGATTTGTGAGTGAGCTGAAGGCCCTGGGATTTCGTTGGAGGGATAATTTATGCCCAGCATCTAATCTTTATAGCTTGATGGGAATTTCAATCAATTTGTCGGAGGTCTGATTTGAATGTTAGGAGAAAAACGAATTGCTAAAATGGTCTTTGGGTTGAAAGAAAATTGGGTAAATCGAGTTGAATGTAAGTCACGTTTTATTTGAATTAAATCTAAGTTTTAGAGGAAACAAGATAAAATGAATTGTGCGACTGAACTGTTCATGAGTCATGCCGAATAAGAAGGGTGATTATATGAATGGTAAAGAGTGCATAAAAAAAATAAATTAAACTTTGAACTTAACTAAAATGGTAATTATATAAGCTAGAATTGACTGAAGTAACCATAAGGTACTTTTCGGTTTCATACTCTTCAGGTTACTTAATTGTCCTACAAATGTGTGTTAGAAATAAATCAAACTTTAAATCACCAATGAGTATTGAACTAAGAATTGAAATGAACTTTACACCACATCAGTCAAATTTGACATCAACTGTAAATGTTGAAAGAAATCAGCTACATTTTTTTTTAGCGATTACTTAAGTCAAGTGAAGTATATTTTACCTATATCGAATAACTGAAATGTTTTTTTTTTTCAATTCGTATTATCAATTGCAGTCTTTTGAGATAGTTTTGTCGGGAGAAACTACGCTTTAATTTAAGTCATGAGTTTGACTTTCAAATAATATATATTTGATTTCCAGTTAAATCTATGTACATGAATCCCTAGCATCAACTATGACTGTAAAAATTGGTTTAAGTAAAAATTGGTTTAAGTAAAAACTTCTTTGCACGTCGGTTTGTTTTTTGAAAAAATCAATCAAATTAAGGTTGTATTTGCTACTGTTCTGGAAAATTATTGGATGCATACTGGGAAACAGTTTGATATTTTTTTATTTAGTGCTTTTCTTTTACACACAAGTTACACAACTCTGATTGAATCGTATTATGCTACTCCTGTTTTTAAGATACATTATTTTATATTGGAATGAGGAGTTGTTAGTACATTTTAACTTCCGTTCTAACAAAGATATGTAAAAAATAAAATTATTGTAGTTCAGTGCTAATCTGACAGTACACTCCACGAAATAATTATGAGGGCACGAAAAATAGTATATTTTGAGTCATTTTAATGTTTCAATTAAAATTTTACTACCTCACGTGATTGTACTTTCAATCATATTAAAAAATTAAGAAGATTTCCTTTAAACTTTATGATAATTAAAACTAAAAGTAGGAACGAAATAATTATATAGGCTATTGTTCTATCTATAACATATTCTCTTCTCTTCTATCTATAACATATTAGCTAATTATATAGGCTAGCTACTCGATAATCATTTTTGTAGTGACTATTTATTATTAAAGTAAGTAAGAAGTATGACCACGGCTAATGCTTCTAGCCTCTTCTTAACGCCTTGGCATTGAATTGATTAAGGCACATATGGTTTCATATGGCACAGATGGTTTCACTCCTTGTTGATTGAACCCCTTAGCTCCTTGCGTATTGGCGCCAATGGTGAAAAACTTTAGCTCATAATATAGACAACAGATTGGATTCAGATCCGGACTAAGTGTGGACCAGTCGACATTCGGAATACCACGCGACCTAAGAAAGTCTTTAATTTTTTTCGAGCGATGGATCTCCGCATTATCTTGCTGGAAAATGAGCCCTGCGCCAGCAATCTTCTCTTCGGAATCAATAAACACCTCATTTAATAAATCAGTAAAGTATTCCGAGTCACTATTTGTCGAAACGAAGCAGATAAGTATGGTACCCCCATACGATACCTCTGTCCAAATCATAAGTGGTCCTCTACAGAAACTTCGACGTTGAGGCTTTTATTTCGCAGATCTTTTATCCCGCCAACATTTACGTGAACCATCTGGGCCATATAAATAATTTTTTTTCGAAAGCGGAGGTTTCCCACATTTTTTGTCATATGTGAGGTCGAAATCCCACTTCATTATCTGTTGGACTCTACATACAGCTACTTATATGTTCATTTGTCTTCTAATTTCGTTAAAACTAAAATTTTCTTCGGTGACAATAATTTTGATATCTCTTTTGTCTTTTTTAGACACCTTACCGTAACCTTTCCTCATTTTTATGAAATTATCGATTACAAAACTAGATCTTTTTAAACGTTTAACAATTCCATGATTAACTTTTATTGTGATAAGCTTTAATTTTAAAGAGGCGAAAAGTGAGAAAAGAAGAGAAAATGAGACAAAAGCTTTTACTATAAATAAACAATGTTACTTAAAGCCAGGCAAAGGTGCTAAAACGGTCAAAATTGATGAAATTTTCAATTTGGAGTTGTTTTTTACTTTTTTCAGAATAAAGGATGTGAAAAAACAGGCTAGGATTAAGTTGCTGATATATCTTTAACTTAAATTTTGGATTCACCACAAAGAAATTTACCATATCAAAGAAAATGGGAACTGAAAATTTAAACCGTTTTTCCTTAAATGTACCTTTTTCCAACTTTGAAAATTCACCTGTGAAACAATTTTTTAGATGCAAGCACTAAATTTCAATTGAATATTCTTTAGACTACTAGAAACAAATGCAAGTGTGTCTTCAGTGAAATTGTAGCAGTAATTACAAAAGCGGCAAACTTTCGACTTGAAAATCGAAAATTGATGAAGTTCAAAAAGTTGATCCTCTCTTGTTTATTGCTCTGACATTAACCATTTAGATTTCGTTTTTCTTTACAAACTAAATTGACCAAACATACGTGAACCCAGAATTGCGTAATGCAAACTGTTGCAGAGGAGGGTTGGAAGCAAAAGTACTCATAGAATGAGCTCATACTTTTAAACGAAATTGTTGCGGAGTTTTGAAAATAATATAAGTAAGATTTTGGTAACAATTTTTTTTTGTTAAACTATTGCTTTCATAAAAAGCATTGTGGCTTATCCCTCGTCTTAACTAGAAAAGAAACCGAAACATAAATCATAAATCTCCCCTCTGATGTGTTTCAGCCTTCAAGCAGCACTGGCCAAGAGACACCGTATGAAATCCTCAAGAGGGCCCTTATTATGCGCATCTCATCCAGTGATAGAACAGAACTCAAACACCTCTTTAAAAGCTTCAGCATAGGTGGCCAGCACCTGTTCTGCTGCTTTGTGAGATGAAGCAGTCAAAAAGTGCATAATTCGGTGACAGCCTGTTAAAAACCCATTATTTGTAGCGGCTACCTTAGCCTGTTCTATGGACAAAAGTTTAAAAAAACTCGTCAAAGTGCTGACCAAGTTGCCAAAGATTTCGTTCAGCCTTAACTATACGACTTCACCGTTTCCGCTACGCAGTCAGAGGAGCCGAGGCTCACAAAATAAGTGGCTGTACTCTGAATACTTCTAATCGGCTTATTAAACTGACATCTACACACACAGCCGCGTCCTGGGTCTCGAACGAAATTGCACTCGCAATTGCGAAACAGGAAACACCAATCACAACAAGTCTGATTTCGTCATCGCAAATTCAGCTCCAAACCTCAAAAATACACTCTTGCATACACCTACAAAGGTGGTTTCATGGACCAAAAAAGTAAGTCGTAATCTCTTTAAATCGGTAGAGAAGCGGTATTTATCATCTAGCTGCCATTTATTAATTCCCAAAACTTGGATAAACTCAATTTTTGTAGACACCGGTGCATATATTTCGGTGCTTCCAGCTGCCATTATCCGAAGATCTATTTTTTGTGGGCTCCGACATGCCACCTGCGAGTAAAAATTGAATAAACTGGAGTTTGAACTCAGTCACGTGTTTTCATGGGACTTAACTACCGCTGATGTCTCTAGATCCATTTTAAGCGCAGGGTCCTTTCGAAACTATAAGCAAGTCGTCAGCTCGGCAAAGCTCAGGCTCCTTCCGAAACTATGACCAAGTCATCAGCTCGGCAAATGCTCTCTTTGTGGACTTTGTAACTTTCATTTCAAATAAAAGCACGAACCTGTCATAGAAACTTCAGCAATTGAGCGTTTCGACTGATACATCAACGGATACATAGACTCCTTTGTATATTCCATGTTATCACGGTTAAGACAGAAATCTATGAATTTTTCGAACACAAGGTATATAACCACATTTTCATAACTGGCTTTCTTACAGTTAGTTCTTAGTGTTGTCGGACTAGAACTAGAAAAAAATTCGACTTCTTTCTACAGCATGATAAATGCTGTCCCTCAACAGTAGCTGGTCGTCTTCATTTTACATAATCTGTAAAACCTGAGCAATAGCGCCTGCTTTCAGGTGTTTACTAGCATAACCGTCCTAAAAAATAAATCGATATTTATTACATGGCAAAAATATATTCTCCGAAATAGATCTGACAAAAGCCTACAAATAAATCAAAGTCAAGCCGAACGATATTCCTAAAGTCATTATCCGGGCTCCCTTTCGATTCTTGCAGCATAACCGTTCCAACTATTCATTCACCAAGACTGACATAGCTTAAAGATCTGCTCCATATATTGCGACAATAATTTGATAGCTTTGACTTGAAAAATATGATTCTCTTTTCCAACGGTTCGCGGATCATGACCTCATCAAAACTTGGAGTATTATCACTTCCTTCAACATTCAACAATTGTTAAACTATGAGGTCACAAATTCAAACGGACTCAAACGCCAAGCTTGGTCTATTTCTGTACACCTCCAACACTGCTATTCAGGTAAGCCCATATGATTGGGTTCAAGTCCAATTTCATACTGTATATGTACATACAAGGAATTTGTTAACACGGCGATTTCGAACTTTGCCTGCAAATACCTGTTGTGTGATGCAGACAAATAAAAAATATTCTATGGTTACATAAAATTTGGGGTTTAGACGATCAAAAAATGATAATCATCCAAAATCCGAATTACATCTAGTATCAATGACAAAAAATTTGCAATTGAAGAAAAGTCGAATCTGTTGCCGCTACGCTAAAAAAACATGGTTCTTTAAAAAAAATCTTGCTAGGTGTACGCTTTCATTTGCAATGTGTACTTCAAATAGCAGACAGTGGTGCTATTTCAACTTTAATCTATGCATTAAAGTAAAGATATGTGCTAGATATCTTTGCGCCATAAAAACTGATTACCGAAGAAAAATAAAAGAAATTTTAAGATCTATTTTGAGATTTTAGTTGGTTGCTACTTTTATAAAATAATTTTTTCGTACTAATAGTGGAAAAATTAGGTCGGGCATTTAGCATAGAAAAAATTACGGCTAATATTTCTCACCAAGAAATCGGACAAATCGCTCAGTCATAGTCGTTACTGTCACTGTTCCAATTCAAAACAGATCAGGTGAATACTGTTTCGCTCCGATGACTGAATTGGGCGTTTTAGGGAAAGATATAGTAGCTGCGCTTATTGACTCCGAAAAAAAGAGCAACACTTCTCAAGCTGAGAGATCTCAAGGCAAGTTAAAAGAGAGCAGCTGTCACAAAAAGTCGAGCAAGCTAAGCAATTCTCCAAATTGATTGCTTTTCAGAAGTTCAACCAGTCAATTCACTAATAAAAGGTTCTACTTCAGTCAAAATTTTTTGTTGAAAGTCGGTTCCGCGACAGTTGACAAACTGCAGGTTGCTTGTCCGAATTTGCTCTACCAAAAAATTGGAAATAAAAAATTCAAATCATTGATAAATTTTAATGTTTGTGCATCATGTCAAATTGAAATTTTGAAAATTCCGATTTGCACAAGAACGGCAACCCATCACTAAATTACCTCTATTTTCAGCACTCGAAAGTTCTGTTCACGAGAACTGACGACCGGATTATCCGATCATAATGAAATTCACAGAGCATATTGGTATCAACTAGGACCAGGTCAGGATAAAAGTGATTTTGAAATGCGGGCAATCCTGTGGCAGTGGTGCCATCTTGAAAAATTACTGAGAAAAAAAACAGCTTTTTGGCCTATAACTTCCGATTCAGCCATCAGATTTAAACAAAATTCACACATTATTTGGATCTTACCTAAGATAACATTTGGTGCCAGCTATGGTGATTTTTGCTCAGCAAAATAAAGCTTTTTCCCCTATAACTTCCGGTACAGTCATGATATCAAAATAAAGTTTATGCAGTGAATAGATTTTGACTTGAGCCAAATGTCATAGCAATTTCGTAAAAAATCATGAGAGGGCTGCCAGCTATGACCATTTTTGTAATTTTTTGGAATTTCTTTACTGCGCGATTATGTCATTAGATTTGCAAATGGGAACGATCCTGCAATGAAAATTAACAACAAATGTTAACGCTTTAAAAATTTGAAAAGTTTTGAGGGTGGTAACCCTAAACAATTTTTCACCCGTATAACTTCCAGCGCAGTGATTCAATCGAAACGAAATTTATTGGTTGGGTTTAGTTTAACGTGAAGCAGATTTGGCATATATTTTGCTTTGCTGACACAGGCTAACCAGCTTTAGCCATTTTCGTAACTATTGCATCAACAGATGCTTCAAATTACATACACATATGCAAAACATTTGCAATAAAACTAAGAAACCAATTTTTCAATTTTCCGAGTTTTGAACATTTTTTGGATGGCAGCCTCAAACAACGTTAACCGCTAAAGCTTTCGACGAAATCCTCCGATGAGAACGAAATTCAAAGGATAAGTTGATTTAAGTATGAGCTTGAGAAGGTAAACTTATTGCTGCTTCGTAGGGAAAATGTTGCCAGCACTGAACATTTTCATCATTTGTGTTATAGTTGAGTTTTGTTGCTTTGGATATGAAATGGTTGATATGATTTTACAAAAAAAGTGTATTACGTCTTTTCACATTTTTTGTCACTCAAAGAAAATTTCTTCGAAAATTAGTTTTCTAGCGGTTCAGGTGCGCTAGAGTTTTTTTTTTTATTTTTGTAACAAGACAAAGCTAAAACTATACTTATTTGATGTTAAAAATTTTAGAGTGGAAAGTATATGTAGTTTGCCGTGATACTATATCCTGTATATAAATAGTTTTTATAACATACTTAAAATACATACTTAAGCTGTGTTCATACTTAACCGACTACCCTACAGAAATGCGATTAGTGGCGCCATTTTTTAGTTGAAAAAGGTATTATTTTTTCATAAAAAGCCATAATAGAAGGAGGTCAAAGCTATGTAATAGAAAGGTATGGAAGTGTGATGAAAGAGCCATTTCGAATTTTCCGTGTTTGTTTTAATTCTTTTTCAGCGCTTGAGGTGACTACGTAAATAAGTTGAATTGTGTGTAATATGTCTCCTTGCGGCTACCGATGTTTCAATCCTTTCGACTTGAGATTTCATCGGAAGGTTAAGGACCTAAGAAAAATTAAAAAAAAATAGCAGAGAAGTGGAGATATTCTTCTGATATGTACGTGTGTGGAAGCTGCAGGAAAAAACTGACCGTGGAAATACCTGCAAATTTTCAGCGATCTTGCCAATTATCAACTGATTTGTCTTTGTGCTCCCCGGGTTTACCATTCATTCCTGAAGAGAAGTATGAACATAGCTCAAAGTAAACTGATTCAACAATATACGACCAAGATATTCTGACCCAGTTAAAAGCAAAATTTAGCAATCCGTGTACATCTACTGCTATGAAAACTACGATACTGACTATAACACCTAAGTCATGGACCGAAAACAGACTTGCACAAGAATTCGGAACATCCAGGCGGCAAGCGAGAAAAGCAAAGCAACTTGTGGATCAGTTTGGTATATTAACATCTCCACATCCACGAGGTGGCCGTAAGCTAGCAGTTGAAACTATGGACTTAGTTAAGTGCTTTTATCTGCGAGGAGACATTACTCGAATAATGCCCGGTAAAAAAGATTGTGTACCTATTAAGTTAGATGACAGAAAAATAACGCAAATCCCAAAACAGCTTTTAATGTGTAACATTGACGAGCTTTACCAAACGTTTAAAAATGAATATCCGGATATCAAAATCGGCCTAATAAAATTTTTCACTTTGAGACCCAAACAATGTATCCTCGCTGGTGACTCTGGAACACATATGGTCTGTGTATGTATATATCACCAAAATGTGAAATTAATGATGAGTGGAAGAGACATTGACAATCTCACATCTGGAACTATTTTGGAACTTTCTACGCAAAATGATGTGTCCCAATCCTACGCCGAAATGTCATTTAACAATTTCAACAAAAACCCCAAATGAAAGTTGCAAATCTTGTCCTGGCGTAAGTGCAATTCGTGATCATTTGAAAATGATATTTGATGATAATCAAGTGACAACCGTTCAGTTCGAAAAATGGGTTTGTTCAGACAGATTTACCATTTCTACTCACCTGCTTGCATCTGATGATTTTGTGGACAGCTTTTGTCACGCGTTGGATGCCTCGAAACCCCATGCTTACATTGCAGAGCAACAGGTTCATTATTTTAAAAATCTAAAAGAAAATATAAACGAAGGGGAAATTTTAGTACAAAGCGATTTTGCTGAGAATTATTGTTTTGTTGTACAAGATGCTGCTCAAGCTTTTCATTGAAATAATGACCAGGCAACACTTTTGACATCAGTCTATTATTATAAAGTTGGAAGTAAAATAGAACCTGGTAGTATTTCCAGAAAACCCTTCAGAAACATCTGTCTGAAGAAACAATAGCTGTGTCAAAAATTATATACATAACAGATGGGGCCCCACAACATTTTAAAAATAGATTTAATTTTGTGACTCTATATTATTATAAAGCTGATTTCAAGCCAGAAACTGAACTTCATTTTCATGCGACTTCGCATGGAAAAGGCCCATGTAATGGTCTCGGTGGTAATTTGAAACGACTTGCAACACGTGCGAGTTTACAATTACCTCCTAGTAAAGCTATTACTACACCTTTACGTTTTTTTCATTGGCCAAAGTCGGCTTTATCCCTAACAGCCACTTACTATTGCTCATCAGAGGAACTTCAACGCCAGAGAATATTTTTAAAACCACGGTTTAATTCCTCTATTACTATTCCCGGGACTAAGAAATTTCACTGTTTTATTCCATTTACTGAAGGCCTTCTTATAAAAAGAACAAGTTTAAGTAATCAGTGTCAAATTGTAAAAATGCTGAAATAAATTCATTTTCCATAAATCATTTTTTTTCATTTAGTCAATAAGCATTAGCAATTGCTTTATATTTTAACCTCTATATGTAGGTGAACTATTTATGTAATTGTAAAAACTCTGAAATAAATTCATTTTTCCATTAACAAGTTTGTTTTTTTATTAAATAAATTAGCATTAGCAACTTTTAACATTGAAACTCTATCGCTTTATTTTAACTATATTAATTCTATATATAATATTTTAACGATATAGCAATAATTTTACTAAAAATGTTTTGTTTTCACACTCACTAGCTATCCTAATCAAGCTTCGGGTGTCACGCTTCATACGACTTGTATGTACTAAAATTCACCTACCTCCCAAACTACTCGCCATACCATTCTAAAATTTTAATGATAAAACAAGTATAGTTTAAGCTTTGTTTTACTACAAAAATAAAATAAATTAACCTGGTCCAAGTTACTCAAATAACGAGTTGAAATGGTTACTTCCGGTTTTAAACAGGAAAATATTTTTTTATTCCAAATCTAATTTTAAAATTAAAAAGAACAGTTGATTTTCTATACTAATAAATATGTTTAATGTTTTTAATATATTTTTTTCAATCTCAAAATCGGCTGCCAAAAAAACCCTTCATCAGCTTCTTCAATTCTTCAGAAGCCCATAACTCGGCAACTGAACCTCATAGAAGGAAAAAATTGTGCATTCACGTTCATATCCTCTAGAAGTACCATTATGCATAATATGAACGAAATCCGGAACCTTGTCCGCTTCACGTAAAATGCCCCATATTCTATGGTTACATAAAATTTAGGGTTTAGACGATCAAATTCCAATTTCATGTGTTTATGCTGCAAAAATTGATAACCATCCGAAATTCGAATTACATCTAGTATCAATGACTAAAAATTTGCAATTGAAAACAAGTCGAATCTATTGCCGCAATTATCAGAAAAAAATGGTTCTTTAAAAAAATTTTGCTGAGTGTACGTTTTCATTTGCAATCTGTACTTCAAATAGCATTTTAACTTTAATCTATCTGGTGCTATTTTAACTTTAATCTATGCATTAAAGTAAAGATATGTGCTAGATATCTTTGCGCCATAAAAACTGATTACCGAAGAAAAATAAAAGAAATTTTAAGATCTATTTTGAGATTTTAGTTGGTTGATACTTATATAAAATATTTTTTTCGTACAAATAATGGAAACATTAGGTCAGGCATTTAGCATATAAAAAATTACGGCTAATATTTCTCACCAAGAAATCGGACAAATCGCTCAGTCACTGTCGTTACTGTCACTGTCGTTACTGTCACTGTTCCAATTCAAAACAGATCAGGTGAATACTGTTTCGCTCCGATGACTGAATTGGGCGTTTTAGAGAAAGATATAGTAGCTGCGCTTATTGACTCCGAAAAAAAGAGCAACACTTCTCAAGCTGAGAGATCTCAAGGCAAGTTAAAAGAGAGCAGCTGTCACAAAAAGTCGAGCAAGCTAAGCAATTCTCCAAATTGATTGCTTTTCAGAAGTTCAACCAGTCAATTCACTAATAAAAGGTTCTACTTCAGTCAAAATTTTTTGTTGAAAGTCGGTTCCGCGACAGTTGACAAACTGCAGGTTGCTTGTCCGAATTTGCTCTACCAAAAAAATTGAGCAAGAATTTGACTCCAAAATGCTCTAGTTTAACTTATGGCAGGCATGAAACACAAATCAGAGCAACTTCGGGTAAGTTGAAGCAGCCGGATTGCTCTTTAAATACATTTTGCTGAAATATCTCAACCTAGAGCAGCTCATTAAATACAGCTATTTTCAGAGCAATGGCTAGCAAAAATTTCAAAACTTACGAAATTCTAACTTTTTTAGTTCAATTTTATTACAATAATAGCTGCGTTTTATTTTCATCCAGAGTGTAGTAGGTATCCTGCATGCATAATAAAACGATACAGAGTAGCACGCGAGTTTTTTTCTGTCAGACAATTGTCATTTCAAAATTTGAGCTGTCATATAACCAACGCCGTTTTCAAATGTATGACTATTTATCCTGATTTCCAGGGTGACATGGAAATTTTTGAAAATTCCAACTATTCCAGTTGATATGACTTTTCGAAATACGTTCCACAGATAGCACGAGTACAAACTCCACTGAATTCACAAGTGTTTGTACTCTGGATGTTGTTGTTGTTTCTTGTGCAAATCCATATCCTGCACTACTCTGGATGTATAATAAAACGCGCCTAATATTATGTATTGGAAATTAAATGATTGCATATGCTGGTACGTAAATAACAAAATGACCGCTGCTGAAATTTACATTATAGCTTTGTAATCAAAATCTGTCAAACTTGGTAGTTAAAGTCAATTTATTCTTTGAATTTGGAGTTGATAAAATATTTAGATTGGTAGCTAGAAAGCAGAAAGCTTTTGATTGGTTTCGCAATTTTTCAAGATTCCATCATAGCCACATAGTTTCAGCATATTTTTTAAGCTTATAAACAAAACATCTCATCCTATGAGCTTTAAATCTCAATTTTTCGGAGATTTCAAGCTATCAAGGTAGATAAAACATTTAATTTATATACTGTTTGATTTTTTTTTTTACAAAATAAAGCTTTGTTTTAGAAGACTCGATGTTTTGAAAAATCTTTTTCATGTGCTTGCTCTAGATACATGTTTGCCTTTTAATTCTCAAAAAATCATGCATATTATGTCATTCTTATTTTTATTTTAAATTTAAGATCATAAGCATAGAACGATATTCTTGTCTAAATTTACCAAGACCAATTCAACTCGTTTTCTTTGTAGGTTCATTTCACATCAGACTCTTAGCATTGAGGTTATTGTTTGACTCCTTATCAGCATGTTACTATGCGCCAGTGCTGCCAGACAGGCACTGCGGCTCACCCCCAGACAATTCCTATATATCCCTAAAACTACCCTAAGTAGCCATTGTGACGACATTTCCGGGAAATTTTTCTTCATTCTCAAAAGCCAGGCTATTTAAATGTAAATTTTTATATGTGTACGACTGCCGTCACTTGAAGCAAACTTTTTTAAGGTGAGGTGAAACTTTCGCCCACTCTTTCTAATCTTTCGGGACCAATCTTTTCCTGGTTGCGTTAAGTCTTCACTCAGAAAAAATTAGTCCTGAAAGGTTTATTATCGATGGAGTCGTGAGAGAGACAGCTAAACAGTACCATAGGAGGCCGACAAATGCGATCAATCACAATACCGCATTCCGTAGTCAATTGACGTCACTTTTTTCACTCACTTTGCATTTTCTTATATCCGAAAAAAGTTAGACATTACATATTTCGAGATTATTCTTTATTGAAACATCCGTTCCGGAAAAATGTATTATCCGATTTAAGAATGCCCTAAACAAAACCCTGAATATTTTTTTTCCCTGTTTGTTCTTTTAAGTCTTTAAAATATCCCTAAATCTAGGGTTAAAATCCCGAATATGGCAGCACTGCTATGCGCTGTCAACGAATGTCACCAAATACTCCGTCTGGCTATTTATAGCGAAAGGAAGCAAATAATCCCAAATGATACAAAGAGTTCAAAACATTATTTATTCACACGAAAATTTTCTCAGCTTATTCTCAGAATAGATGATTTTGAAATTTGGACTAGTTTTCATGTCAGCTCACTTGAAACATCGAGCATTAACTTATTCTTGTGAGGAGAGAATCCTTAATTTTATTTTTGGTAAACTATTTCTTACATAATGCAAAAATCATGAGTCAGATGAACATCCTTTTGACCGAAATATCGAAAAATACTCAAAATACTGAAAAATATCCTACGCTCAAATATTGAAGATGTGCTTTCGATTTGCATGTTATTTTGATCTTCCTCGAAACAAAGAAACTCAACAGCCATCACTCAACAGACATTTGACCCACATCATCTTCTATCTGCCACTCGACGACCCCTTCTTACAACTGTCCCTTAAAAACGTCCGTACATAGAATCGAAAATCAAAAACCTTCATTCGCATACCTTGTAGCCTCTTCACATGCTCTTAACCTTTTCAGTCTTCTAATTCATCCACTTCACCCTTTTACAAATCAGCTTGAAAGAAAATAAGTACAAATACTTGGAAATCTCTTTCCAAGCAAAAAAAAACACAGAATTCTCTTACACTTGATTTGATCGAAAACTTGAAATGTTGTTTTGGCATTCATACAACTTACGAAACTCTCTGCCACTTTTTACTTTTCCTAGTCTTTTTTAAGTCAACTTTTCGATTTTGTTATTGTTTCGTTCTGACATTGGAAAACAGAAATATTCGTTTTTCGTTGGCTTCTACAGTTTTGTTTTGAAGAACTGATGGTGCGAATCTTATGTTGTGGGTTTGTTCATTGAATTTGAAATTTATCCATTCAAGATGGCGTATGGCCCATTTGCTTAATAAAGCAATTCGGCAAATCAATTACTTCAATGCCGAAATAATTGAAATGAAATCAAAATTTTGAGTGGTAGCAATTGAAAATAAATATTGATATAACTGTTTAAATTATTAGAAGGAAGATAAATTGTTTAAAATAGTTTTATGAATTCATGTAACAATCATCTGTATTCATTAAAATATAGCCAGCCTTTCGTTTACATCGTTAGCTGCCATCAAAAAACCCTCAAAATTTATTATCATACTCATAATTTTTCAACCCTTTCACTTCAATGCTATAATCATAGCCAATTCCATTCGACTATTTCCACTTTTACACCCATTCATTTATCATTTTCATTAAATGGCAGCTAGCACAGATAATTACTGTAAAATTTAAAGCCATTAAAGGAGTCCATTACAACCATCCGATGGATAACTTTTTGGCCATTATCTCGAAAGAATGAATATTATACGTAGATAAAACTGGTATGGACGTTTCATAAGAAAATAATTACAGCAAGATGGTGTCCTACCTTCAAGTACGTACGCATATACCATATCGCTCACACACTTTCTCTCCCTTTCTTTCTCATCGATTCGACTTAAGTCCAGTGCTTGCTTGCTGTTACTTCTCAACTAGCACTATTAAGTTTAAGATGGTTGCAAAACTGAAAATTGCCATAAGGAATGCCAGAATGGACTTGAACGAAAGTAAGTAAGATGGTCAGAATTTCTAAATTCCGAGAGAATCTTTTAATACCGACAGAGGAGCACAGCTAAAAGCTGATGGGAGACTAATGACGGGAAAATGGGAAGTTGCATAATTAGTTTTTAAGATGCTGGATGTGAGGTGATTTCAGTTAATTTGTTGTTGAAATGTTCTCGGAATGATAAGGAAAATGCTTTATGAGTGTTTGTCGTAAACAAGCGTACGATATAGTGCCACTGAATGTCAGAATAGCTAATAGCGAATTTTTATAAAAAATCAATTTGTAAGTTATTTATTTAAAAATTAATTAATTAATTAATCTATTTATAATCTATTTTACTGGGCTAAAGCCGAGTTAAAAAAAGAGTAATATTTCAAACAAAGTTAACAATGCATGAAATTGAAAATATACATATTTCAAACCTCAAAGAATAATAGGAATACATAAAAAATAATGTAAGAGAAAGTACCACAATAATAAAAAAAAACTCTAGCGCACCTGAACCGCTAGAAACACTTATGTTCGAAGAACAGTAGAAGAATCGTGCAGGTTTTGAGTGCATATTCAACCACATGAGCTGCTTATTACGGCCAAACTGTTTCAAACGCCACGTTCTACTTTGGTCTCAAGAATGCATTATAACTCATATGGTGGAAGGTTTCAGATATTACCACTGGCATGAGTTTCAACGTTTATGAGAGCAAAACACGGGTTAATTATATTCGTTATCAGTTGCTTATTTCACAAAATTTTGAAAGCAGCATCTCATATAACATCAATGAAGAAAATGCTCAGTGCCTGCAACACTAACTGAAGTTCGTGTTTGGGGCTGCGATCCGAAAAATTTGCCGAACTTTGGGAATTGAAACATCGGTTATTTATTTTCATTGTAAATGTTTCTGGTATGAATACTAACTGTAAGCATTTATTGATACAAAAGTAGCACAACCGACTCGTGCTGGCAACCTTTCGCCAGTATCAAAGCCAAGAGTATATCACATCTGCTTCACGTTGTTATATTACATTTGAAGTTATAGGAGTATAAAGAAATTTAGGATTACCTGCAGCGAGTTTTTTCAAATAATGGAAAGCTTAATATTTGCTATTTATTGTCACTACAATATCATCACCAATTGAAAATTCTACAATAAAACCGCTTAATAAAGATACTGCAAACAAACACAAAACCAACAATAGCTGGCAACCCCATCGTGGCTTTTCAACCAAATTTGGCTTGAATAATGTTTATAGTAGGTTCCATTAATTGTATGAAATTCGTATTGATTTCATGACTGCACTGGAAGTTATAGGGCAAAAAGTTTCATTTTCCTGAGCGAATTTTCAAATCCAAAGACACAAAAATTACCATAGCTGGCAGCACCAATCGAATTTTTCAATCAAATTTCTTTCAAACAGAGTTTAGAGTAAGGTTCAGCTACTGTGTCAATTTCATGAAAATCTGGTAACTTATTCAAATTTCATAGGGCAAAAAGCAGTTTTTTTTCTTTGTAATTTTTCAAGATGGCACCACTGGCATAGAGTTGCCCACAATTCAAAATCGCTTCTATCAAACCTGGTCCTACTTAAGTCCAATGCATTCTGTAAATTTCAGCTGTATCTGATTATTGATTCGTGAGTTCCCGTGAACAGAAATTTTTGATGCTAAAAATATAGGTTGACTGGGAAAGGGTTACCGTTCTTGTCCGACATGAAATTTCCAAAGTTTTACTTTGAACGTGTAGATCAAGCATCAGATTTGTACACAGATTAGTTTTATTGTAAGAAACGGACAGTTTTTGGAAATTCGATGGTTTAATGTTTTCACTTCCAAATTTTTATTTTTTCAAATTTAAGACACCAAAATTATCATAGCTGGCAGCTCCAACCGAATTTTTCAACCAAATTGCTACCAAACGTGGTATATTAAATAAGGTTCAGCTACTGTGTGAATTTCATCACAATCGAACGATTCAATCAGAATTTATAGGGCTAAAAGCAGTTATCTTTTTTAGTGATTTTTCAAGATGGCACCACTGGCACAGAACCATCCGCATTTCAAAATCACTTCTATCAGACCTGGTCCTATATAGGACCAATACATTCTGCAATTTTCAATAAATTCTGTTCATTGGATCGTGAGTTTCCGTGAACAGAAGTTTTTGATGCTAAAAATATAGGTAAATTGGGCAAGGGTTACCAGGCGTGCCCGTTATACCATATCAAATTTTTTTTTTGTTTATGTAAACAAAGCACAGGATTTATATATGGGTGGCTTTTTTTTTGAAGAAGCGGCAGTTTTTCAAGAGAGACGATGATTTGAAGGTTTTCACTTTCAGTGCCTGCCCTAGCTACAGGGTTGCCAGCACACTCATTAAAAGCTACACAAATCTACAACTAAATAATACCAATATGTCCCAAAAATTTCGTAATGATTAAATAACTCTGTCAAAAGTTATCGCAATTTAAAAATTTTTTTAAAAGTTATCGCAAATTAAAAAAAGTTCCACCAAAACTCGTAAAACGAGAAAAACACTCACTCTTGACTACGCCGCCAATCAAACTATCTGCTGTGACTCTCAGACAATGACTGACGATTATACAACAACTTGAATAGCAAGAGGAAGTTACAAAGAGAAGCTAGAGAAAGCAGCAATTTCGCATAAGACGTAGACAGTATTGTCGTTTTAATTTTTCTTTGTGCGGTAAAATGAAATCCGCCGGAAAACCGTCCGGAAAAACTGAAAGTAGCACTAAAAGTAGGATAAGGTTCAAATCCTTTTTGGTTCGTTAGTTGGCTTCTCCGGCTGTGCATTTTGCCATATCTTCGAAACTAGGCCGCTTTTTCCTAAACTTGAACAGAGATTTGGCCCGAAACTACTCAGAAAGGTCTCCGCATTAATGCTAGACAAACATTTTTTTTTGGGAAAATTGGACGTTTTTGCCCAATGTTCCCTATCAAAAAAATTGTTCGTCCTCCCCGACCACTTTCAATCATCGAAAGCGCCATAAAGGCAGGTTTTGTCAAACTATGGCATATAAAACCGAAATGTTTGTATCACAGCAATAGGTCTTGGCTCGTTATGTCCGAAACCACTCTAACCCAAAATTGGCCGATATCAGCTAGTTTTGCCCTAAAAACTTTGTGAATAGTTGAATAAAATACTTGCAAGTACAAATTTTCATTAATTTCATTTTCATTTTCATCAATCTCTATCTCTATTTTCATCAATCAACTTCAACCTGTACTTAAGCTAAATTGCGATATTTGGAATATATGTAAAAAAAAATGAATATGAAAAAATTGTGGATACACAATTTTTTGAACACACTATGGTATCAATAGGCGCGTTTTTTTGCTCCTCTATCCAGCGGAGAGTAGAATGAGAGTAGAGTAGACGCATTGAAAACAACAACACTCCTACACCAGTGAATTCACTGGTGTAGGAGTGTTGTTGTTGTTTTCAATGCGTCTACTCTACTCTCATTCTACTCTCCGCTGGATAGAGGAGCAAAAAAACGCGCCTAATATAAACTACACTATCCTATACTGCCTTCCTTAACATAAACCATCTATCTGACAATGTTTTCATTTTTGTGTTAACGCCATATACGAAAACTACATAGTATATTACATCAATCTGCAAAATATGAAAAACCTATCTTTTGTGGAAGTATGTTAAAATAAAAATGAAAAAAAACGTAGCACTATTTACCATAAACCTTCTATCTGCAGCAGATAGAAGGTTAATGCTAAGTAATGCTATCATATTTTCGTTGCATGTTGCAGAGAGCTTTGGCTTGCATAACGCATTAACTGGCAACTTCCACGCTCGATACTTCATTCGCTGGCTAAAGTCGGATTTTGTATTATACCACTGCCGCCACCCCCACCACCATTGACTCCAGCTCCAGGTCCTGCTAAATTTCCGCCGTCGATATTGTTATTCGCCACGTTTCCATTTACGTTATTAATTATATTAAACTTATTTTCCACAAATATTTTTAACGTGAAAGCATTGCTTTCAGATGTACCGCAAATAAACGAATTTGTATCCGTGTTTAAACTTTCATTCCGTTTGAAGAAGTCCGCAGCATTAAAAATTAAAACTTTCACCCAGAAAATATACGAAAAACAAATCTTATCTGCCTGTTTCGTTCCCTAATTATCTATTTCATCAGCTAATGCATTCAATAGCCAATGCTTTCGAAACCGCAAAATGTGTGCACATTCTCAGTTTCGCCAAAGTTTCGCTCCAGTTTCGCTTCAGTTTCGCTCCAGTTTCACTCCAATTTCGATCCGATTACGCACCAGTTTCGCTCCAGTTTTGCTCTAGTTTCGCTCCAGTTTCGCTCAAGTTTTGCTCCAGTTTCGCTCCAGTTTCGCTCTAGTTTCGCTTCAGTTTCGCTCCAGTTTCGCTTCAGTGGCGCTCCAGTTTCGCTCCAGTTTCACTCCAGTTGCACTCCAGTTTCGCTCCAGTTTCGCTCCAGTTTCGCTTCAATTTCGCTCCAGTTTCGCACCAATTTCCCTCCAGTTTCGCTCCAGTTTCGCTCCAGTTTCGCTCCAGTTTTGCTCCAGATTCGCTCCAATTTCGCTCCAGTTTCGCTTCAGTTTCGCTCCACTTTCGCTTCAGTTTCGCTTCAGTTTCGCTTCAGTTTCGCTTCAGTTTCGATTCAATTTCGCTCCAATTTTGCTTCAGTTTCGCTCCAGTTTCGCTCCAGTTTCGATCTAATTTCGCTAAAGTGTAGCTTCAACTTCGCTTCGATTTTGCTCCAGTTTCGCTCCAATTTCGCTTCAGTTTCGCTCTAGTTTCGCTCCAATTTGGCCCCAGTTTCGCACTAGTTTCGCTCCTTTTTCGCTCAAATTTCGCTCCAAAACTGCCTTTACGGCGCTTCCGATGATTGAAAGTGGTCGGAGAGTACAATAGTGATATTTTAAGGACGAAAAAATTTTTGATAGGGAACATTGGGCAAAAACGTCTAATTATCCCAGTCTATTTTTTTTGTCTAGCATAAATTCGTAGACCTTTCTAAGTAGTTTCGGGCGAAATTTCCATACAAGTCTAGAAAAAAGCGGCCTAGTTTCGAAGATACGGCAAAAGTAGCTGAAATCAGCCAATTTTGGGTTAGAGTAGTTTCGGACATAACGGGCAAAGACCTATTGCTGTGATACAAACATTTCGGTTTTGTAGGGGAGTAAGGGGTTTTTAGACCGTAATTTGGCAAAAACTGCCTTTATGGCGCTTTCGATGATTGAAAGTGGTCGGGAGTACAAAAGTGATATTTTAAGGACGAAAAAATATTTGATAGGGAACATTGGACAAAAACGTCTAATTTTCCCAAAATAATTTTTTTTTTGTTTAGCATGAATTCGGAGACCTTTCTGAGTAGTTTCGGGTGAAATTTCCATACAAGTCTAGGAAAAAGCGGCCTAGTTTCCAAGATACGGCAAAAGTAGCTGAAATTGGCCAATTTTGGGTTAGATTGGTTTCGGACATAACGGGCCAAGACCTATTGCTGTGATACAAACTTTTCGGTTTTGTAGGGGAGTGGTCGGGGGAGTATTAAAGTGATATTTGAAGGACTGCCCATCACTACTCATGACGCGAGTTCTGGAGGGCTAAGCAATTTTCAGACTGCCAGTTTCATAGAGTAGAAAGATCATTTTGTAGTTGGAGGCAATCGTTTATAGATTCAATTACTCTGAACACATTGAAGACATCACCAAACAAGAGGCAAGGAGAACAAATAAAAAGAGGAAGATCACTTATAAAAACTGGGAATAATAACAGCCCAAGAATCGAGCCATTTTGCTGAAGTTGCTGGAGTAGTTTAAGTTGTTGATGATGCTGTAAGCTCAACTGCAGTTGAGGCCGATGTTCGATTTGTTGTGAAGGCAATGATCGCTGGTAAAAACGATTTTGTAGCGCTACTGAATAGGCATCAGAGAGACAGCTTAGAGCAGCATTATTATTCAAAAGATAATGTGCCGATATAGATGGCATTGAAGAAGTTGAGGGTTGATCGCGCTCAGATATTTTCATAAAAGCACAGACGTCATTGCTTGCCGTATCCAATTTTCTACTAAAACTGGCAAAAAAAAAACAGAAATGAAAGTGCAAAACTAGTTCATTACAGAATCGTTGGCAGACAGAAGCTTCTTTTCTTTTGAAGTCAACACATTTTGTGTGGAAAACGGTTAGAAAATAATATGGTTAATGGATTATTAGTATGAAACAAGTGCGATTACAGCCCATGTGCCTTTAATATAAACTTAAATGCTACAATGGCCACAACATACCAGTAAAATAATTTTCGCGCCCAGTGTGGGTAGGGTTAGGTTAGGTTGAGATGGCTGCCGATCCTCAGAGACCTGACGACTGGCACACATAGGCACAAGAGAGGCCCGTTGTGATACCATACTAAATAAGTGACTCTCTCCTATTCACTAAAATCAGGAAACCATCTGCTTCCTTTGATAAAACGGACTATCGCCTTTAAATTGACTGGGGACAGTTCCGTCAGATTTGAGAGAAAGGGTGCACCAAGTGCCGCCAACCTTCTCCTTGCCAAAGCCGGGTACTGGCACATGAGATGGAGGACGGAATCCTCCTCATCCTCAGAGCCACAACTCCGACAAAAATCGTTAAACTCTACGCCCAGTCGTTGCGCGTGCCGCCCTATGAGGCAGTGGCCAGTTAACACTACGACAGTGCAACGCAGAGCGCTTCGAGTTAAGCCTAAAAGCTGCCTGGTGCGATGCGCATCCATGGATAACCAGGACTGCCTTGCTATCGCACAGGATGATTCCTCTGCCCAGGACTTCCTAGCGTCCTCAAGATATTTTTGCCTGATGGCCAATTTCACCGATGCCATCGGTATTCCTATTGTGGAGCAAGAGACCTCCGGTAACAAGGTTCCAAGCCTTGCTAGCTCATCGGCCTCACAGTTGCCCTGAAACCCCCTATGTCCAGGTACCCAAATCAATTGAACAACCGAATGTCTCGATATCTCCCTAAGAGATGCACGGCATTCAGCAACAATGATGGACACTGTACAAAGACCAGCAAGGGACCTAATAGCCGCTTGGCTATCTGTGAAAATACCAATATTGACCCCGAATATTCGATTACACAGAAGCCAGTTGATAGCCTGAAAAATAGTCGCAACCTCTGCCTGAAAGACACTACAATGGTCTGGCAGACGGAGGGACAGCTTAAGATTCAGCTCGTCCGAGTATACACCACACCCGACTCTGTTGTTAAGCTTAGAGCCGTCGGTGTACACATGGTCAAGCCCACTTTCGAGGGTGACGCCATCACGCCATTCATCCCTACCAGGAATGCGAGTTGTGAACTCCAGATCTAGTAGGCATTGCGGTGCGATGTAGTCAACACCCGCTGGAGCGGGAACTCCCTCGGCCAAAATTCTCGCATGGCCGACTTTTGTTCTATTCCATGCCGAGATGCAATTCAGTCTCACAGCAGCAAGATTGGCTTGCTGTAAGATAAGTAGATTGGTTGGTAGCCAATGAAGCAGCACGAATAGTGCCTTAGTAGGAGTGGATCGGAGCGCTCCAGTTACCAGCAGTGCAGCCATCCTCCGCACTTTTTCAAGCTGCCGTTTGCAGGTTGCCTTAAGAGCAGCCTGCCACCAGAACGCTACCCCAAACAATAGAATTGGCTCAACCACAGTAGTATAAAGCCAAGCAACAGTACGAGGCTGTAATCCCCAATTCGCTCCTATGGCTCTGTTACAGCAGTAGAGTGCATTGAAAGCCTTCCGCGCTCTTTCTGCTATATTGTAGGTCCACAGCAACTTCGAGTCAAGGATAAGCCCTAAGTACTTGACCTTCTGGCTCAATCCAATGGAGAACCCATTTAGTCTGGGTAACTCAAATAAGGGAATTTTGTACTTTCTTGTAAACAGTACTAGCTCCGTTTTACTAGGATTCACATTCAAGCCGCACTCACGACTCCAACGTGAAAGAATGTCAAGAGATTGATTGATTATATCAATTAATTGATTAAGAACTTTTATTGGATTACTATTTATTCCAATAACATATTGAATTATACCAAGACGATATAATATTGTCTGAAATAATATTTTATTAACACTACACAATGAATTTAAAACTTTATTAAAAGATTCAAATCATAACGGAAGAACTTTTATTTTTATTTCATTATTTTCAATGATTATGTTCAATAACTTTCTTGGGTTATTCCCTTATATTTTTACAAGAACTAGACACCTAACAATAACTTAACCTCTCCGATAGAGTAGTCCATAAGATTTAACCTCTCCGATAGAGTAGTCCATAAGAACGCGCGTCCATAAGAACGTTTAGTGTATCTGCGCACGAACTAGTCCAAATGCCCTCAGGGTTCATGATGCACCCCATAGCCTTTGGTGTCGTGCTTAAGACCTTGCGAAGGCGATTTGCCTCGCTGAGACTCTCTACGTTTCCACAGAAAGATCTCCACGAGGACCTCTTTGCCTTGCGTACGGCATACTTAAAAGCCTTGAGCTTCGTTTTGCACATCGACCAGTCATTAGAACTTTTCGAGTTGTTGAACTCCCTCCTACACTCTCTTCGCAGGGTGCGGATCTCCATATTCCACCAGGGAGGCTTGGGATTCCCCCTGGCTATGGGTGGTTTGCACGCTGCCCTGGAAGCGGAATTGAGAGAACTAGTGAGGGTGTCAACCGCCTGATCTAATTCATGGTAGCAGTCAATGCTCTTGGGAGCATTTTCCAGTGAGGATCGGACCATAACTTTAAATAAGTTCCAGTCCGTCTTTTTTCTGTTAACAAAGGCTACCTGCACATCAGAGCTGTGGCCAGCCACGTTAAACGAAATGTACCTATGGTCGGAGTAAGAGCACTCCTGTAGAACCCTCCAGTCACGGAGCAAATGTGAGTGCCGCCCACTGACCAAGGTAACGTCAAGAACCTCCCTACGATTTGAGGTAATGAAGGTTGGTTCACTGCCAGTGTTGGCGATGGAAAGGTCGTGGGCAAGGATGAAGTCAAAAAGTTCCTCACCACGGCCATTTGTGTTGGAGCTACCCCATACTTCATGATGCGCATTGGAATCAGCCCCTAGAAAAAGAGGCACCCCCATTTTCATGGCTTCAGCCACAACACCCTTGACAATGTCGCCAGGAGGGCTATCTCCATGATCGTGTGCCATGTAGGAAGAAACAAACCAGTATGATCTCTGATCGATTTCCACTGCGACAGCCATGTTATCCTTGTCACAGAAATTGTGCAGTACAAGGACGTTAATGGTTTTCTTGGCAAGAATACAGACACGTGGATTGTGCAAGCCGTCAGGTACTATCAGTCTGTATCCATTGGTACGTAACCCGCAAACCCGGTTTTTGGCAACCCATGGTTCTTGGATTAGGATTAGCTCCTCCTCTGTCTTGGACAAGCGGAGCAGCAGGGCAGCTGATGCTGCTATGGAATGGTGTAGGTTCACCTGCAGTACCTTCACCATCATCCATTAGTTGATGAGGGTTAGGTCGAAGTCCTCCTCGGACATAGAAGCCTCCTCAACCCCTTGCTCTGCATCCAGAGTCATGAGGTCCAGGCAGCCACCCAACTCGGAGGTAGTACCGATGCTAACCCCATCAACAGAGAGGGATTCAACATCCGATTCCACATCAGATGTCGTCCTCGGACAGGCGACAGACTCTTCTTCAAGCGGCTCTCCGGCCGTTTGAGCCACCCGTGGGTAACTCTATACAAATATCATGAGCCACCCGTGGGTAACTCTATACAAATATCATTTGAAATGTAACAGATCAACTCTGATCAAAGTTGAGCTAAAATTTACAACTACTTTCCACAGCTATTAAATATTGAGACTATTAGATGGCATAATCCTACCTTTTATTGCCTTTGGGATAAAAAATATTATAGCTATTAATTGGCAAAATCCGAAAATACATGTTCAAACAGTTTTAATTGCTTCAAAATACTAATTAAGTAATGCAATTCGGAAATTATATGCATAGCTGCTATTAATTCAAACTGAAATTTATTTCTGTAGAACTAAGAACAATCTAAGTTATGACTTGCATCTTTCGACTTGAAATTAGTGAGACAAATCTAACAAAATACACACAGGATTTCAAACATATCTTTCAAATATTCATACGTACTGAACTGAAATATATACATATTTTACAGAAAATTTCCGGGACGATTGTGCTTTAGATGTGTGAGATGTTTCTAAGTGCGACTCCACTCTGCCTTCACAGGTTTCTTCGGAACATCTCGGAAGCACAACGCAACTTTTGACTTCCGTGTGAATTTTCACTGAAATTTCAACAATAATTAATTCGTGTTGCACAAATTTTCTCAGCTTGTCGCCGGGTCGTTGCTTGTAAATATATTTTCGTTGTTGACTTAGATGAGCCCATGCGAATGCACGTTTGTATGTGTGTAGATGGGTCCTTAGCCAGGATTTATTTATTTCGCAACGCTAGCAGAGAAATCGTTCGTCTTATCACCCACATGTTTATACATGTATGTGACTTATAACATTGCCGAGAACAGAGCGGCGCTACTAAGGCTCCACCAAGTAAACAGGCAGGCAGTCAAGCAGGCTGCTAGACAGATAGACAGGCCGAAGCCAGGAGGAATGCAAAGAACGAAATAATGTGGCCATATTTCTCGCAATCGCTACCAAAGGAGGATCGGAATTCGCACTTTGGTCGTACTGCCTGTTCTGCATGCATCGTAGCCAGAATGATAGAAGATTTTCTCGTTTTGCTCGTGTTCAGGAAAGCATGTATGCGAGTGGATGTGTGTGTGCAAAAGGCTATGTGCTTTCAAAGAGGAAGTTTGAAGGAATGGGAGGGATGCAGGACACGTAGATGTGTTCAAGGAAGGAAACACCATAAATCACAGTGAACCGCTCGGAATTTCGAAACAGTGACACGAAAATTAATTGTAAATGAAAATTGTAATTTAATTGGTTGAATTATTTCTTCTGGTACTGTTGGTTTTGTTCAGAATTTGTGGTTGTTTGTATTGAATGTGGTTGGAAGAAGTAAATGATAGTTCATATTTTATTCGCACGTATCTGAAATTCGAAATCGGTTTGCTCGATATCGCTTTACGGGTAAATTTATGTAAATCATTGAATGGAGGCTGAGTATTTACCACTTTTTTTTGTTATGGGACTTAGTTCTCACGTTTTTGATAAGAGGTTTTTTGTTGTATGTCAACATAAAAACTTGCAATTATAAAATGTTACTTTTTCTCACA
The DNA here is from genome assembly GCA_963978885.1 of Nemotelus pantherinus. Classification (NCBI taxonomy): domain Eukaryota; kingdom Metazoa; phylum Arthropoda; class Insecta; order Diptera; family Stratiomyidae; genus Nemotelus; species Nemotelus pantherinus. The sequence continues at coordinate 69,355,191 of OZ022266.1, read as the reverse complement.
AAAAAAAAAAATTTCTGGGAAAAGTTTGATTGAATCAACTCTAACAGCCAATTTGGGGCCTTATCTGAATCACTAATTGTTTAGACTCATAAATTAAACTAGCTGTTAAATAACTAAATAACGAGCTAGGTGTTCAGATAAAGATCGCATTAGTTGATGACAGATAAGAGCTGAAATTCCTGACCGTAAATAAAACCAATCCCTAGGAGCTGATACAATACCCGCCATACGAGTACTAGTTGAATATGAAATCATGTGCTGATATCTTGACAGCGTAGTCGGGGCAAAATTTTACAGGGCCAAGCTGAAAAGATGGACAGGGCTAGCCCTGAAGAATATTCAAAGCTAAAGTAAAGCATTCTATTTCTTATCGAAACCATCAATAACGATCTTGGCTCGATCTCTTGGCTCTAAAAAAGTAATTTGGAATACCAGATTAATTTTGAATTGGAATCCACTGAGTCATTGCTAAATCTTTCACTAAAACAGACAAACAGAAAAAACATGTAACTGCACACAAATGATGAAAAAACGAAAAATATGGTAGCAACTTTGGGACCAAAAACCAACAAATTTACCAATGTCACCTCAAAAGCCTTGAAAAATAAGATACCAAAAGGTAATCATTAGAAAAAGATAGGTGGATGCAAATTCAATGATGCTTAACCACGAGCTAATTAATCTGAAGCTGAAAATCACAACCGATAATAAATACGACGAAAAACTCTTAACGTGGATTCTGTCAGTCAAGAAAGCCTTATTAAGTTTATTTAATCAATTTAGCGTCGCTGAAAAGTACGTAAAATGTTGCAAACCAGGTTCATTGCAGTTCTGAACAAAGATGGCAGTATTGTTGAAAAGAAATATTAGTGCAAGCCATTCTTTTGGTGGACTGAAGCGTATGCTAAAATGTCAAAGAAACGATAAGGATACCACACTAAACGGTAGTGGTTTACAACAGGAACGTCTGAAGCTTTTTTCTGCAGCAGGCCCATACTGAATTTCATCTTGTTGCGCCATTTATGGTGGTGTCACAAGATAGTCACAAAATGATACACAAAAAATATCAATTTCTTAAGTGCGTTGAGCTTAAACCCATGGAAAGCAAAATACTCGACTCAGTTTATTTGTTTTGATCTACTACAAGCAAAAAATAGCCTAAAAATACTTCCGCTTACCAGAATTTCCCATTTTTTTTCAAAAATCAAACTTGAAAACTTACTGTGCTTCTCAAAGTTTTCTTAATGCTTCATACCAATGCACAACAGTATTTCAGTGTTGTTATTAAATAAAAGTGTTACTATTTAAAAAAAAAGTAGGCGTTACTCTGCCTGTTTCCTTTACCAGCTAGATCAGTTGTGACGGCCGTGGGGTTTGGATGGAGAAAACTTCATGCAAGAATCATGCTAATTTTCAAAAAGGAGAGATAAGCTGTTTTCTCTGGCACTCACGCGAGCTCGATGGATTTTTCCTATCTTTTTACTCCATCATGACTCAGTTTTTAATAAAATAAATACGACGAATATAATTAAAAACGAGCAAATATTTTAGAGCTCTTTCAAATTCTTCCAGAAATGACAGCTGTGATCGATTATTTGTCTGGGTACTGGTTACCTTCTATGAGTGTTTTTCCTTTGCCTGAAAAAATACGCTTGCTGAAGTGCTTGTTTTTAAATATTCAACGCAAATATTAGCGTGCTAGTCTGACCGTATTTTATTTGAACTTATCGTTTCTTTTTCATTTATGTTAAACAAAACAGATTTTCACTAAATTATTTTATTTATTAATTTATTTTATTTTTTTAAGATGATCAAACTTTTCTTTGATTTCGCGGAAAATATTTTACATTTTCACATTTTTTTTTACAAGTTTCTTTTTTTACAATTTGATTTCAAAAATGTTGAGCAATCAACGGCACGCTGATAATACTTAATTCGCTCAAATTTTTGTAACACTGTTTTAATGATTCTGCCGCTAATTTTCTTCTAAAATCAATAAAAAAATCTCCAGCAGTAAACTAAATTTAATTAAAACATGAAAAGTCAAAATTAACAGTCTCAAAACAAGACATTTTTGGGAATTGAAATGTGGTTCATAGTTTATTTAATACAGATTGACTCCGGAGTAAAAGCTTACTCTCACTTATAAAATCGATTTCATTCTGCAAAACACATATCCATACAGAAAACAAAATCTGTCTATTTTTTCTTTAAATTGAACAGAATTTCCAACAAAGCCTGAATGTTATAAATTTAAAGTTTCGAATAATTCTATTTATTTAATATATTTGGAATTGGAATTGTTTTTGCGGGATGATTTAAATTGAAAAATTTTTATTTACATCGAAAATTTTTATTAGACAAAGTGGTTTCGAAAGCATGCACTGATTCTCATCAGACACCAGCTCACAGTGCATACTTGACTGATGTGACCACTTCCAGTTGAAAATTATTAATTTTTATTTACGCTAGCGGTGACAAATTTTAACATCTCCGACTTATATCCATCTGTATAATTTACTTTTTACAAATTAATGATTTCCAACTGCAAGTGGTGGCATCAGTCAAGTATGCACTGTGAGCTGCTGTCTGATGAAAATCAGTCCATGCTTTCGAAACCACTTTATCAAATAAAAATGTTCAATATAAATAAACATTTTTCAATTTTAATCATCCCGCAAAAACAATTCCAATTTGATTCTGTCTTCGGAGGCTTATTCCGCAAAACGATCGAGTTTCCCGTATCAATTATTCTCTGCTTTGATAAGCTTTAGACACGATATACGTTGACTATGCTGATTAATAGACAAGAAGGGAACCATGATCACAATTCATATGTTTATTTATCAATTTTGAATTTGTCCACATTTTTGTTATTTCAGAAGCTTTTCAGTTTGGTTGGTCTCTTGATCAATATTTTTGTAGTCTCATCATAAACGTTTTATTTGAAAGGTTCTACTGTTTCCCTCTTAAGCATACTATCGAAAGAAACTACTTTTCTTACTTTGCATCAGAAAGAACCTTGTCGACTACAACTATCCTAAAAGGTGAAAACTTTGTAAAACACATTGCTGAAGAATGTCCTTCGCTACTTAAAGTAACAGAGTATTTATCAAATTTCTTTCTAGCAAGTTTCGCAAAACCGATTATATGGTCGAACTTGCTTTTTGAACCTTTTCGAACCTTCTGATGCCCTACCAGCATTAGGATTCGTGAAGAAATTATGTTCACTCTCCAGAATTATGCTCAGATATCAGTGAGGATCCAGATGAAATATTCCTGCTAGATCCGTTTATACTAAAGGCAGACTTCAATCAAATCTCAATCCGTGAATATCTAAAAAGTTTTAAGCTTATGAATTTCTACTCTAGAGAGGTCAGTGCGTTAAGGCGTCAGTCCAAAGCGGCAATCTGCTGGCCGCGGTTTCAAATCCCACCATATGCTCAGGGTTTTATTTCTTCGCCTTGTATTATCTTAATACTGGGCATAGCACCAGCACTTGACAATTATAAAATCTGGCAATTAATAAGAAAAGTGAAATTAATTCTAATTTTCTCCTCCCATATGTGCTAAAAAAAAATTGCTTGATACGCTTGGGTGAAAGCTAGATAAGATTCACAAAATGTGATTTGATTATTGTCTGTCTACAGTATTAAAATATCCAGGATAGTCTTTAAAATCTGTTTCTCTGCCAAAAACTCTACGTAGATCCAGGAAAAAGTGGTGGTAAGAACATGAAATATATGCTATCTGACAGAAAATTTATTTCCAACATTTTTCAGAATATCATGAGAAAAATTCGTTCGATTTTCATTTGTACTAGAGACAAACAACAATCAAATTCAGTTTCGCGAATCTCCAATCAGCTTGGAGTTTTTAAATTTCTTTTGTTTAATACACTTAGGTGAAAGTTCAGCAAGGCAAGACTGTAGTCTTTCTGCACTATAAGTGACAGAGTGGACACTTTTTTTTTAGAATTCGTAAAAGGCACTTTTTGATTTTTACTAATGTTCGAAGAAGAACATTAGTATTAAAATCACTTTGGCCAAAAATTCATATTTCTATATATATATATATATATATATATATATATATATATATATATATATATATATATCATCAAAAAATTTCAGTGAAAAAATCTCAGGAACGCGCCATCTGATTGAGCTGAAATTTTCAGGACACATTGGTGTATATGCAGAATAGTGCCAGGTCTCACAAAAAGTTAATAATCTTTAACCCTTTGGCGCCGGCGGCCATTTTAGTGATTTTTTTAATATACCTATTATTCCGTACACAAATGATTTTTGCAAAAATAATGTTGACGACATAAATTTTGAACAAGTTTTACATGTGAATCGGATAATGTTTTGGAAATTTTTAACCCCATGTGTGCGCTGGGTGCCTAAAAAGAGAACGGGAAAATTTGCAAATTTTTAAATTGCGATAACTTTTGACAGAGCTATTCCATGATTAAAAAATTTTCAGGACATGTTTGTTTTATTTAGTTGTAGATTATTGTACGTTTTAATGAGCGTGCTGCAACCCTCTAGCTAGGGCAGGCACTGAAAGTGAAAACCTTCAAATCATCGTCTCTCTTGAAAAAATGTCGTTTCTTAAAAAAAAGCCACTCATATGTAAATTTTGTGCTTTGTTTACATAGACCAAAAAAAAAAATTTGATATGGTATAACGGGCACGCCTGGTAACCCTTGCCCAAGTTACCTATATTTTTAGCATCAAAAACTTCTGTTCACGGAAACTCACGATCCGATAAACAGAATTTATTGAAATTTGCAGAATGTATTGGTCTTAAATAGGACCAGGTCTGATAGAAGTGATTTTGAAATGCGGGTGATTCTATGCCAGTGGTGCCATCTTGAAAAATCACTAAAAAAGATAACTGCTTTTAGCCCTATAAATTCTGATTGAATCGTTCGATTTTGACAAAATTCACACCGTAGGTGCACCTTACTTCAAACCACGTTTGGTAGAAATTTGGTTGAAAAATTCGGTTGGAGCTGCCAGCTATGATAATTTTGGTGTCTTAAATTTGAAAAAATTAAAATTTGGAAGTGAAAACATTCAAATCATCGAATATCCTAAAAATGTCCGTTTCTTTCAATAAAACCAATCTGTATACAAATCTAATGCTTTATCTACACGTTCAAAGTAAAACTTTGGAAATTTCATGTCGGACAAGAACGGTAGCCCTTTCCCAGTCAACCTATATTTTTAGTATCAAAAACTTCTGTTCACGGGAACTCACGAATCAATAATCAGATAGAATTGAAATTTACAGAATGCATTGGACTTAAGTAGGACCAGGTCTGATAGAAGCGATTTTGAATTGTAGGCAACTCTGTGCCAGTGGTGCCATCTTGAAAAATTACAAAGAAAAAAAACTGCTTTTTGCCCTATGAAATTAGAATAAGTAACCAAATTTTCATGAAATTGACACAGTAGCTGAACCTTACTCTAAACTCTGTTTGATAGAAATTTGGTTGAAAAATTCGATTGGTGCTGCCAGCTATGGTAATTTTTGTGTCTTTGGATTTGAAAATTCGCTCAGGAAAATAAAACTTTTTGCCCTATAACTTCCAGTGCAGTCATGAAATCAATACGAATTTCATACAATTAATGGAACCTACTATAAGCATTATTCAGGCCAAATTTGGTTGAAAAGCCACGATGGGGTTGCCAGCTATTATTGGTTTTGTGTTTGTTTGCAATATCTTTATTAAGCGGTTTTATCGTAGAATTTTCAATTGGTAATGATATTGTAGTAACAATAAACAGCAAATAATTAGCTTTCCATTATTTGAAAAAACTCGCTGCAGGTAATCCTAAATTTCCTTATACTCCTATAACTTCGAATGTAATATAACAACGTGAAGCAGATGTGATATATTTTTGGCTTTGAAACTGGCGAAAGGTTGCCAGCACGAGTCGGTTGTGCTACTTTTGTATCAATAAATGCTTACAGTTAGTATTCATACCGGAAACATTTACAATGAAAATAAATAACCGATGTTTCAATTCCTAAAGTTCTGCAAATTTTTCGGATCGCAGCCCCAAACACCAACTTCAGTTACAGTGCTTCAGGCACTGAGCATTTTCTTTATTGATGTTATATGAGATGCTGCTTTCGAAATTTTGTGAAATAAGCAACTGATAACGAATATAATTAGCCCGTGTTTTGCTCTCATAAACGTTGAAATTCATGCCAGTGGTAATATCTGAAACCTTCCACCATATGAGTTATAATGCATTCTTGAGAACAAAGTAAAACGTGGCATTTCAAACAGTTTGGTCGTAATAAGCAGCACATGTGGTGGAATATGCACTCAAAACCTGCACGATTCTTCTACTGTTCTTCGAACATTAGTGTTTCTAGCGGTTCAGGTGCGCTAGAGTTTTTTTCTTATTTATTCTCTTAACTTTTATAGTGCTGAGACAAACAATGTAGGAATTTCCTATGTAGTTTATGTAAAATCAGAAATTACCACGAATTTTCCAATGGCAATTTTTCAAACCTTTGGTTTGCTTCTTTCGAAGATTGAACAATTTTTTGATATAATCCCCCGGATATAACCACCTATGCCATATTTTCCCGCCAAAATGTTCTTCTTCTTACTGAAAGTCCCCTGGAAATTTTCTCTGCATTATTTGATCAAAGTATAACAGCTCTTGTTTTTTTGAGGATGTTAAGTAGTTTTTTTAAGCTAAATTGTCTTTTTAAATTATAATTTGTTTCTGGGTACGTTCTGGTTATATTTAACATTCGCCAATATTTCAAAGGTTTCAGTTCTGTTTATATCAGAATCTTTCAACGTCCAAAAAAACAACCCTTATCGTCTTTTCTTCAAATTTTTAATGGGATGATTGTTACAGTAGGGCTTTTTGTATTATGGCTAGCAAAAGTATTTTGTTTTTTTAGTACATAGTCATAGCTGGTGTTTTTGAATTAACTGACAATTGTTTTCATGTCTAACATGGCACAAGATGATAAAAACCTTGAAAATTATTTCAGAATATTGATTGAAAAGCGTGGGTGATACAATACAGCCCATGACCAAAGATTTAGGACCACTTCTATTTGCCGACATTTTCTTCCATTTCTACCATTGCATGTTGTTTTTTTTTTAGCTTTATAGCTTTATGTATAAGAGCTTTTTGGAAAGTCCGACATCGTATTCTCGCATTTTTTTTGGCCGGCGGCCGATCGTATCTCTGCATGTATGGTTTTTGCATGCTGAGTGATTGTGACGCTCATTGGAAATTCCAATAGCGCATGCTCTTTGCTACTAGGGGGAATTGGTGCTATTGTTTTTCATACATTGTACTTTCCTGTGATGATTTGAAATGCTCCGAAATTTTCATCTTTCCGTTTTATATAGCAGACTACCCATAGCCGATGTATGCTCACAAGTTCTTTTCCCCTTATTTTTGCGAGTGATGCTCAATGGCCAGTCATGGACTTATAACATATGAGCTCTCTCCCTTGCAGCATTTCCATTGCTTCAAGTCATGTATACGAGTATATCGTATAATTGCTGGAACATAGCTTTCCAGCACATTACATTTGCATTGGGCCTTTTCACACTTGTATTCTTGATGCACTCCTCAAACCGGTTTACTGGGCAAGAGACGGAAGAATCAAGGGGAAATCTCTACAAAAAGTAGAGAATTCCCCTTGATTCTTCCGTCTCTTGCCGAGTAAACCGGTTTTAGAAGTGCATCAAGAATACAAGTGTGAAAAGGCCCATTACCAGCATTGTTTGGTTCATACATTCCCCCAGAATGCATGACTGCGATTCCCGTTGGGAAAGTTCTTGTTAACAGACACCGTGGTACTTATTTAAAAGAAACAAAAATATACATAGTTAATACTAATACTTCAAACACATGACCATTTTGATGCTCTTATCGTTCTGCCAAATGTCTTCGATCTTCGATTTCCAATCAGTCACGGTATTATTAATCGATGAATAAACAATTAATTTGAGAATGCTCCACTTATTTTCATTTGGGTTCAGGTTAGGGGAGCTGCCACACCATGGTAGTACTCTGACCTTTGTTGAAGATAACAAACTCAGGACGATTTTGGCCCTGTGGCACAGTGCTCCATCTTATATGTAAGTAAATTGACATTTTGAAGAATTCGGCAATTTATACTTTGGGACTAAATAAGTTTTCAGGACATTTTGATACTGTTCTGCGTCCATAGTCCCATTAACAAAGTATAGGGAACCCGGCCTTTTGTCCGAAAAACACGACCAAATCATCACTGCTGCTGGATATTTTACAGTTTTTTGGAAGCAAACTTCGTTTAATCGTTCATGCAGCCTTCTTTTCACAAACTGATCCCTTTCTGGTGGAGTCCTTAACCAAAACTCGTCTCTACAGAGTACCTAAAAGAAACGACATTATAAATAAAAAACAGTTCACAAATTGGATATGCAAAAATGAGTTACAAAATATGTGTTTCCTCGATTCTTTTATTTGTTATCTTCTTCCAGTCCGCTGTTGTAGAGCTACTATGCACTTTAGTTCATTCCAGCCGAGCATTTTCATTTTGGGCGTCAATTTTGTTTTTTTTAGCTTTCGTACAAACGTATCCGCAACGTTCTCGTCGATATTACAATGTTGGGCTCCTATAACTTTTCGAAGTTTCGTGGTGGTTCTCCAAAGCACATTGCTGGATCAGACAATCAGTCCGTTGAGCTGATTTCCGTTTTCCGCGACAGTTTTTCCTGTTTTTTGGAATTCCACGGAATATTCTTTTTTAGTGTTTGTCTATCCTTAAAACTGATGAGAAATTCTTTCCCGTCTTGCTATTGCTTGGAAAGAGTACTTGCCGTTTTCAACTAGCCCAGGAATATAAACTTTTTTTTCACTCCAAATCACTTTTTTCTTGCTCATTCCCATTTTTTCCGCTTCCGTGAGATTGTCTGCAAAATAAAAATGCGAAAAAAAGAGACAACACCTAACCTTTGAAGGTTCACATATTGGTTCACTTACCTTTAGCTTCCTTTAAAATCAATATATAAATCACAACCATTTGTATATAAAGTACCGAGCTAATGATAGCACCGTTACATTACGAAAACTTCGTTTCGTCTTTATACACAAGCAAAAAACAGGAAAACTGAAACACGTTTACTAATTACTATACACAGAATTGTCCTTCTACTGTCATAAGCTACTTTTGTTTAAGGACTGTTTGCTGTTCATATTTATAGCAATGTGAGCAACAGAAAAACCACATTTTTGTATGTGGTTCTAATTCGATGGTCAGGGGCTGTGCAAACTTGTAGCACGCCACTTAAAACCAGGAAAACGTCTTTGTCTTCACCATTGACGCAGGCCGTTTTCATTTGATTTTTGTTTCGATCTTTTATACTTCAAGTAATATTTTCATCAATGTGCTTATCCCATACCCAATGAAAAAATCGATGAAACGAACTTAAATTACGTAAATATCAAGATTAACATAAAAAAAAGGTCTGAATAGAAAACATGATATTACAACTTCCAAGACAATTCCTGAAGTCAAATTGCGAATTACTTAAATCGATTATTTTAAGACACATTTTTAATACGAGACTCATAAGGCTATATTTCGGTGAACAAGCAAAAAAGGTCAATATTGTTTCCATATTCAATCTAAACTTTATATTAAACGGATTTACTCAGGAACAAATTTCGAACAAATTTGGAATCCAATTTAGGCTTATATTACCGTGAAGTTCCCCAAATTTATAAAATATGATAACATAGCATACATCTATTTCCGATAATAAAACAAAATCAGACCACAATTATTCTACCGAAAACGATTCATTCAACTCATTCAAATCACAAAAAAAAACTCCAGTCTTCATTACAATCTCACAAAAACCTTTATATATTACCGCTCGCTGTTATTAATTACCACCATCATGTGCGTACGCTTAATTAAATTCAATTAAAACTTGTACGTCAATAAATGCTAGTTTCTACTCGAACAGATCTTGAAATACACTATCGACATAAATTCGATTTGACCAAATCCTTCGACCAGAAATAAAATAATCTGCCTGCGTCAGAAGTTCAGCGGCTCCCAGTCCTCCGATCGAGCCCTGATGTTTACAGGCCCGCTCATAATTTCTCATATGTGTAGCTGGAGCCCATTCGCTTCGCAATTGCACCCTGTATCTGATGCAGTAGTGCAGATAGACATACAGATGCACTCGTACATGCACTCGTAAATTATCGAATTAAAACTTAATCACTCACCAAACTTCTGAATGTGTTTATAGAGCGAATAAACAACATACTCCTCACCAGACTGAGCGGAATATGGAATATGAGACTGGGGACAAAGGTAATCATTTACTCAATTTCGATAGTATGATTGTAAAAAGTGATTAACTAATGAACGATAAAATATGCATTTAACATCCTTTATGTGTTTCAAACCAAATTATTTACCAAAATTGGTTTCTATTTCACAGAAGTGTGCAGAAGGACACGGAGACAGGATGCAAAAGAGTGTAATTTGTGGTTTTGATGAGTTATGCAAACATCGAGAAACGTTTCGATGAGTTTTATGAAACTATTATTGAAATTGAATTTTTTTCCTGTGTCATATTAACACGACTTTTGAATGATAGCAATGCTAATATCTAGATTTCACTAAGCTAATTAAGGTGACATTAGTGGATTTGTCATTAGTTTCTGCGCTGATTACTCCACCATGTGAATACAGTTGTAAAGACTAAAACTAATGGTATTAATACTACTAAAAATTTCGCAAGGGCGTAAGTTGTGGATATCGTCGATTCAATTGAATTAAAACAGTTATTATTAACTCTAAACGAAAAATTACAAATCAGCCCATATTTGCTCGAAAATGTCGCGAAACTTTCAAATATTTTATTTTATTATCAATTTAGCCAAAAAGTACTTTATGCAAGTAATGCAGTTTATCCAGTATTAGCGTTTTCTAAGGCAACGTTTTCATCAAACATAAAGTTCACGTAAAATCATCTTGACCTAGTACCATACTTTTCAGATTGTGAAAATGTTTTTGGGGCTTTTTCCGCAACTGCATTTGAGAACAACACTTTCTTTGATTGGACTCAAAACCGAGCATCTATTACTATCACATCATTGATTAACAATAAAAAAAACTTCAATTAGATGCTCGTTTACACGCATTACAGTTCTAAGCATCTTTAGTGTGAATTACTTGCAAGACGATGTTTATAGCCTGCAATAAAATTTGACCATTCGATCCGATCATTCAAACCATTGATAGTTTTAGATCATTTTTGGAAACAAACACTAAGAGAATACTACAGACGTAACACCATTAAATTACTTCGAACTTCACAGGAAGGTCGATGGTAACTTGATGTGAATCTGAAAGTGATATTATTGTTAGACTTATATGGGCAATTGACTAGTTTGAGCGAATTGTAGCACGTATGTGAGTTCGAATTCAATTAAGGTTGCTAAAAATGTTAAGTATGTGCAATAAAAAGAAAGTTCTAAAATTAGACATTTTCGAACTTGCAGTTTCCAGATCCTTCTTATGTAAATGGCAATTACGAATTTGGTCATTTTCAGTATAAAAACTGCAAACAATACGTGCTATTCATCAGTTTCATTCGTAATGTCGGTGCTTACGAAAGTTTTAGTGATTTGTAAGTGTATTTGAAGTCATTTCTTTTAATTTCAATAATATTCTCGATCAAAGAAAATACGCTAAAGCTGAATGCTCTCTAGGTACATTTTTGGCAACAGCTCATGCCCAGCAAAGTATTGAATACGAAGATGATGATGAGTACTATGACGACGCTCGCTTCATAGCTAATTCTCGGGAATTCAAAATGCATCATATGCGGGAGAAACTGCTAAGAAACCTAATGGCCAAGCTTCCAGCACTTCCAGGACCACCAGGGCCCCCGGGACCACCAGGTACTCCAGGCGTTCGTGGACCACCTGGCGCCCGAGGCCATCAAGGACCAGCGGGACATCCCGGAAAGAAAGGATCAACTGGTAAGGATGGATTGCCTGGTCGACCAGGACGAAGTGGTTCTCGTGGTCTTCCAGGTCCACCAGGACATGACGGGATTCCGGGACATATGGGTTTACGTGGTGAGCCAGGACGTGATGGAAATCCGGGGCCACCAGGTCGAGCAGGCAATCCAGGTCTGAATGGGTTGGATGGAAAACGAGGATTCAGAGGTATTCCTGGAAGACGAGGTCCGATGGGACCACGAGGCTATTCCAGCGAATCAGATTCAAATGGACGTCAAAGATTAGATGGGTTTCATGAAATAAGGAGTTCAAGAAGAAACAAAAGAAAATTAAGTGGCCTGAATAAAAACTAAAAGAAAATTTGTGACTTTTCTGCATAATTATTTTATTATTAATTTAATTTAGTAAAATTTACCATGGGTCGTGAAGTTAAAATAAGTGGATCTTTACGTCGATTACGAGTATTTTCCAAAAATTAGATGTTTAGTTTTAGTCACAGTAATTTTATTTAATTGGTTCAATTCGAAAATAGGCCAGCTTAAAGCATGTTGTGTGAACATTGCCGTTTGCTCATGCCTGCATTTGAATCAGAGACAAATTATTTCCTGCTGGAAAAGTTTTAGATGTAGTTTTGTAATCAAATAAAGCCCAAGGACGTTCTTATAACTAAACAATCGATTTTCAGTAGTTATTTACAATGCACAAAACACCTGAGATACTAGTATAACAAGCAAGTGAAAAGTCAAATAAAAAACAGTAATCTCTTCTTTCTTTCGTTGGTAGGTTAGGTTAGCAAAGAGGGCTGCCAGAAACGCGGACAGCATTAGGCCACTAGTTTCGGCCCATTTGCCACCCTCCGCCGGCTTGTTAGAGCTGGCAAGTGACCGCTCCGCCAAACAGGATCAGCTGACTCAACGTGACCACCTCTGCTAACTGTTGAAAGTGGTAAGAACCATAAATCTTAAGGCGTTTACTATTTAGGGTCGGACAATCACAGAGAGTGTGCTCGATGATGTGGTCTTCCATCTCGCACCTCTTACATACATTGCTGGATGTCAGTCCCATTCCGTTCGCATGAGTTAGCCGACCATGACTCTCAAGCAGTTTCCTACTTTTGCTTCGATAAGGTGATGGCCACAATGTCCTGGCCACCCTGCAGTCCATCCTGTTTTCCCATTTGGACTTTAGTTTGGCCCATATGGCGGCATCAAGTTTGCTTGTGGCGTCCGCGATTGACCGTGGTACAGTGATGCAGGGGCTATTACCAGCTCCAGAGCCTTTCCTCGCCAATTCATCGGCTCACTACGCATGTGAATATGTAATAGGCAGCCTCAGGTTTAAGACCCCAGGTATTGGAGTGAGCAGATCGGCACGCAAAAAGTGCTGCTCGAGACTTACCAATTCTGTGCTTCACGTTAGCCCCCCAGCTCAGTTTCCTGTCTAGTATAAGGCCCAAATAGTTGACACTACCAGCAAGTTCCAATGTTATTCCGTTGAGGTTGTTTTGTTTCTTTGTGAAGAGTACAAGTTCAGTTTTTGACCGAAGACCGACTTTTCTGGCCCAGATTTGGATATGGTCCAACACCGATTTCATAAGGTCCGACAAAGTTTGTCGGAACGCACCCTTCACAAGTGACACAATGTCATCGGCATACGTCATTGCCTTAAAACCACTGGCCCTTAATTTCTCCAGTGTATCGTTGGTTGTCAGGATCCAGAAAAGGGGAGATATAATTCCTCTTTGTGGTGTTCCGTTTCCAACTATTCTTTCCGCTATGGCTTCCAAAAAAGGTAGCCTCAATCAGCTTGTTTTTGAGCATCGATGATACTCGAAACAGTGACATTATTGAAGGCCCCTTCAATGTCTAAGAAGGCAGCCAAAGCGAATTCATTTTGCTGTAAAGATTATTCTATTGTACCGACAACTTTGGGTAACGCCGTATCTGCCGATATGCCCGCTAGATACGCGTGTTGATCGTCACAGAGTCTTGCGACATCAATCGAGCTTTTGGTGTGCAGATCAGCAAGCCTCTCTAGTGTTTTGAGCAGAAATTATATTAAGCTGATTGGTGTAAAGTCCTTCACATAATGAAGATTCTACCTACCAGGTTTCGAAATGAAGACCACCTTAGCTTTTGTCCATTACTCGGGCACTAAATTAGTGTATAATATGCATTAAAAGATATTCTGCTTGGTGAACTTAAATTTTTTACGACATTGATATGTCTGAGTTTCTAGAGTTGAAAGAATACTTGTTTTCAGTCAAAGTCGATTCTTTATTCAAGGTTTCAAGTCAAAAACTAAATAAAGGTGAGAATAGCTGAAATATACGTCTTAAATTTGGACAAGCCGGGAAAAGTAAAGATTTGTGAAAGAAATCCTAAGAGTGAAACAAGGACTATACCTGTTCTATTAGTCTAAGCTACTTCTAGAGCGAAACTAATATCAAAGGACCTGCTAAGGTAGCAGTCTTAATGATGCTTTCTCTACGTTTTTGTGAAAAATTAACTCTGGCAAATGATGTTAGTATCTAGAACAAAGCAAATTATATTGTAAAACTAATACTATCATTGAAAGATGGTCATAAATCGCATTTAGCAAAATGCTTTAGCGCACTCTCTAATACTAATGGCATCATATTAGATGTTTTTTGTTCAAACACAACTTTCAGCATACAACTCGTCAACAATAGTATAATAAGGCATTCAACACATGGTCAGTGAGTTCTACAAAGCACCGGAACCTGCAAAACAAATGTTAGTTATTGTCCTTTGCTCCAAGAGACTTTTAACTCCTAAACAAAAATAGATTTCAAAAATAAACATTATCTCTGCTCAATCCAAATGCGTTTGGTTCCATGCACTAAGTGTGTTTGCGATGTTATTGATTTGATCTATAAAAATAGCAAACTGAAAAGCTCCTTTCAGCAGAAATTGATAGAATAGTAAAAATAATAAACTCGTTTTGGGTGAATTTTTTTGAAAAATGATATGGTTTGGATTAGAGATATGACAGCTCTTGCGACAGTTGCTACTAACGACACCGTTCTTTCGAAAAATAGCGACCAGTACGATTGTTCTCTGTCCAACTGCTCAATTATTCTTTTATGTTCAAAATTTAAATGTAACATTCTACGGTTACATTTTTTTCTTGTGCTAGTAAATCCCAAATCCAAGTACATGACATACTTATATACAATCTGAAAGCTTTGTTTTGCATTGCAATTATTTACTATTCAGGTGGCAGAGCAAACACAAATAGCTGAGCAATCACATGCAGCAGAGAAGTCACAGGCAGCAGAGAAATCACAGGCAGCACGTAATTACGAGTATAGCAGTAGTTGCAGTAAATTATAATCACAGTTTCATGATTATAAATCACTGCTATTATAAACATTTCTTTGCTTTAAATGCTCTTTCTGATCATGCTCAGTTGAAGACACAGTTTTGCATATCTATATATTTCACTATTATAATAAACGTACTTTAGAACCAAAATGAATCTGCATTATCTACAGAGAGAATACAATTAAGAAAATTCATTGAATTCACTGAACATTGTCTCTAGCTTCATGTCCCTTAACGAATTTGGAAAATTACTTACCTATCTGAACAGAAGAGCAAAAAAGATAATATAAGATGGAAAATTACTTACTTATCTGAGCAGAAGAGCAAAAAAGATAATGGTCAGAAAATCGATATTTTTTTTTGTTTAGTGACTAGTGTATAGTGACTCAGGAGTGTCCATACAAAATTTCAGGTCGATTCAAGCAAAATTAACGAAGTTATCGGCTTAACAATACAAATAACTCAAATTCATATTTTCGCGCGAATCGCGTTCCTTTCCTGCTTTATTAGCCGCGCGCAGCTCTCAAATACGTAATAGTAGAGTTTTCCCACTCTATCCACACCTGTATGTGCTATATTTGAGTAAAAACACTTATATAAGTGACTTGTAGTAGTATACATTCATTTCATCGACCAGTTACGGTACACGTGTTTTGTAATTTTTCACGCACTTTTGTTACACAGTTAAAATTTTAAAACGCGTTTTTTGAGGAATTTTATATTTCAAGTCGGTGAGACATGTAACTCGAAAACTACTCGACCGATCTTTCTGAAATTTTGCATACTATTTCTGTAGGCAATTTACTAGATAACGCTGTCGAGATATTTTTTATTTCTTGCTTTTTTTTTATTTATGAAATTTTTTACAACTGAAAACAGAAATTTCGAAAAAAAAATTTCCGTTTTTTTCGTTTTTTTGACTTCAAACTTATACCAAAAATTAAATAATCTAGATATTTGGAAAAACTTGACAGCGTTACCTCAAGAAACTCATAAACTAACGAACTATTTTTAGTTTTTTTGTTTACAATGATCCAGTCATTAGTTATGTGTCTCACCGCAAATCAACTCTTTGTCCTGAACGAAAATGTCAAATTCATGTCACGAGCTTAATTTTCGATATTTTTCAATAAATTTTTTTTTGGATACTCTTCAAAGGTTGTTCTTTACTAAAGGTACTATCCTTATCAAATAACTATTAACAGTTTTCTAAAAAAAAATCTTGAAAATGGGTATAAAATGTGCTGCTCTGACCAAATATTACATGAAACATTATATAAGCACTTCAGAAGTTACATGACAAGATGCATAAAAAACTGAATGAGAGATTGTGCGAAACTGAGGGATAACGACGTAAAATATTGCACAAATATTAATGAATAAAACAAATAATGAAATAAAGTCTGAAAAGATGAATTTAAAATTAAATAGTGCACAAAAAGCTGGATGGAAAATTGTGTGGAAACTGCATGAGAAGAATGTATACGTGACAAGCTGCATAAAAATTGCGTGAAAAGTTGTACGAAATAATGAATAAAATCGCAGAACAAATTATACCAACTTGATCATGAAAAAATTCATGAAAAGATGCATCAAAATGTAAATGACAAAATGCTTTGAAAATTGTATTTTTTATTTTTTTTTATTTCATAAAAAATGCATGGAAACTTGTATCAAAAGTTGTGTGAAGAAATACAAGAAAAATGGTTTAAGAAATACATGGAAGGTTAGATGAAAAATTCTTGTAAGAGAACTTACGTGTAAAAATGAATGAAGAAATGAATTATAAATTTCATGAAGAACTGCATGGCAGAAGGCATGAGCATAAATTTATGTATGGCAAGCCGCATGAAAAATGCGTGAAAATATGCATAAAAAAATGTAGGAGTCGTTAGGGGAAACAAAAAAATTAACACAAAAAGTCGGATCAAGAGCTGCATGAAAATTATGTTTTACGAATTATTCCACCTTTGAAATTCGCAAAAAAATCCATTGAGATACACAAAAAAAAATTCAATAAATAGTTCCTTAAAAGGTTCCGTAAATAATTTCAGGAAATTTGCGAAACAACTACACTCTTTATCGCACAAAAATGCCTGAAGCTTTTCTTGAAAAATTATATTGATAGATGTACAGTAATCAGTTAAATAAAGAAAGATAGTAAAAAGAATCATATAAATACTTGAAGCTATATTTTTTTCATATTTTTTCAATTTCAAAACATTTGTTGAATAAATTAATAGTTCTATCAAAGGAAAACATCAACATTATCTTTACTTGAGAAAGTATATTAATGAAGCTATTATTTAAATTAAAAATTACACTCCATGAAAGCGAAAAGAATGTTTAAAATCGATCAAATCATGTGTTATATTTTGAATCAATATCATACTATATATGAAATGTTAAAAAGCAGGATTTTATAAAGATGACATCGTCATAGTAGCCTCATAGTTGTCGAAAATGGATATTTATAATAATAATAATAATAACTTTATTGAATTAGTTTATGTGTTGTGTGGCACAATATCTTAAGGTTAATGTTAAGACAAAGTCTTTACATATAAATTTAAATTTTTTTTTCAGAAAGTTTTCTTGCGAGGTGCATAGTATAGTAATCTAGGAAAAACAAGCTTAAAACCGAATGTTGTGCTTAACCTAAATAAAATAAAATTTAAAAACTAAGATTCATGACTTAAGCCTACTGCGTACACAGTAACTGTAGTTACAAATTAACAATCAGAGATGCAACCAGAGGATTATTGGATGTTGCACATTTGTTGAGAAATTTTTGGGTCAAGTGTTTAGAGATATCCAGTACTTTCTTGAGCTTTGCAGAAGCGTGCAGCCGATTAGTTGAGTAATAAAAGGGTTTGTTAAGAATAATTTTTAAACATTTGTTTTGCAATATTTGTAGAATTTTGATATGTGATATTGTACAGTTACTCCATACAGGGCACCCATAGAGAATGATTGGCTGCATTGTACACTTAAAAACCTGCAGTTTGTTTGCAGTTGGGAGCCTGGATTTCGTATTAATAAGCGGATAAGAGTAGCAAATGTTCTTCAAAACTTTCGACCTGGGCGTGAAAATTAAGTTTTTGATCAAGTTGAATGCCAAGATATTTAATGCCTTTTTCCCAAGAAATGGTGGATCCCAGGATATTTACCTGGGGATTCAGCAAGTGTCTTACTATAATGCTCGCTTTTTAGTGAAGTATATTGCCTGAGTCTTGTCCGAATTAATTTTTATTTTCCATTTAATGCAGAAATTATTATTATTGAAAGCTGTTGTTGCAGCTTGTTAATTATCACATCTGGACTGTGTCTACTAGCAAATATAGCAGTGTCGTCTGCGTACATGACGATGTGGCAATGGGATGCCTTTTCTAAGTCGGACATATAAATGTTGTAGAGAGTGGGGCTTAAGACTGAACCCTGAGGAACTCCGGCTGGTATTACGTGTTTATCGGAGAAGGCTTTGGATTTAACTGAAAAGGTCCTGGCCGAAAGAAAGGATTGGATAATCTTGCTCAAGTTAACAGATGAACAGAAGATTTTATTAGCTTATATATGAGCCTGTCATGCCAAACCGTGTCGAATGCTTTCTCGATGTCTAATGCAACTAAGCCGGTAGATCTTTTGTCACTGAAGTTATTTTGCACATATTTCACTACTCTACACAGTTGATGCGTTATCGAAGGCTTGGGTTGAAATCCGAATTGAAAATCAGGTATTGTTGCGGACGACTCAAAAGATGGTCGGATTCTGGAGAGTATAATTTTCTCAAATAGTTTGCTTAATGACGGCAATAAGCTTACTAGGCGATAGCTCCTAGGATGCTTAGGATTTTTACCAGGTTTTAATATTGGAACAACGTACGCATTTTTCCAGGCCGAAGGAAAGTGTTCATATTTAAGGCAGATGTTGAAGATGTAAGAAAGTATGACAATTGCCTTTCTAGGAAGATTCTTGACTATAATATTGGGCAATCTGTCAATACCAGGGTAGGATTTTAATTTTAAGGTTTTAAAGATAGAACGAATTTCGGAAGGTTTACAGTAGGAATTTGGGTGGAAATCAGATTACTGGATATTCAGATTGGAGATTTCGTTGCTGACTATATCGGAAAAGTCCTAGTTTTGAGAGTGTAGCATGAGGGTGTGTGCTTCATGAGAGGCTATAAGGTCAGCTTTTTTTCTCGGAATAGGCAATTGATCCATCGTTGCGCTGCAATGGTGGAACTTATGAAGCTGCCACATTTTGCGAGAACCAGTTTCCTGAGTTGACAGGAGTTTGTTCCATCGATCATTACGTAGAGCGAGTAGAGTGAAACGGATCAGATTATTCAGCTCATAGAGATAAGCCTTAAGGTGTTGGCATCAAATGGATATTTAAAATTAGGTTGAATGGTTACATGTTATGATTTTTTGTCATCTCAAAGACTTTATTCACTCTATTCGACTCTGTAAAACACTATCAAGTTTTTTTTATAAGCATCAATTCAAAAATAACATCTTGCCATCAAAACTACAAACATCTTCACCCACCAGCTGTGCATCACTCGAACTCCAAGAAGAAGCAGAAGAAACATGATACAATATCTGTCCTTCTTAATCCAAATTCATATCACTTTCCGTACAACTTGTCACACGCCAAATGTGTCGATAATTCAGTATTAAATATTTATATCTCAGCATAAGCACCGTCAGTCCGCCAACTCAGCTCGGTTCAGCGCAATGCAGCGTTGCTATTGTCCTGACATAGTCAATGCCCTGGAAAGTGCATATTTCATTTTTCCTAGAAGTTTCCTGTG
Source organism: Nemotelus pantherinus (assembly GCA_963978885.1). NCBI lineage: Eukaryota > Metazoa > Arthropoda > Insecta > Diptera > Stratiomyidae > Nemotelus > Nemotelus pantherinus. Next base: position 69,334,999 of record OZ022266.1, on the reverse strand, counting down.
TCACCATTATTGGCCGTTCATCCGTTCGTTCGTCGTTCTCATGTTGCTGCCGTTGTATTTCAAGATGTTGAGTGTGATTTCGTGTCGTCGTACTCTTCGCACACCGGATATCCGAACAGGACTCTTTCATATCCTTCTCAAACAACATCATTTCATTCTTCAGCGCTCTAAACTTTCGTTCACTTCGAACTTATAACGGGACGCACAATACAAGCCTTTTGTGTCTTCTCAGACGTAAGTCTCGTCTGTTCTTCGACGTAAAACAAAAACAACATTTATTTTTTTACTTTTTCCATCCCAACCACTTTCATTCTTTCGCTTGGGAGAAAGGTTACAATGGTACGACGGGCAGACGGTAATAGTGGTGGAGCTTTGATGTAGCCCTGATGATGCTGCTACCAGGTTACAATGCACGATTTTACAACGCAAGTTTTATCGTAAGAGCGAAATTGAAGGAAACAGAAGTGCAGTTACCAGGATAACTACCGCTCCCGCCACAATACCGACAACAATCTTTCGAATGCTGCCTGGTTGCAATAAAAGCCACGTCGACGGGACGGAAATGCACAAGAAGTCAGGAAGCATATTCAGAAAACGGGTAATTCAGACGGGGATAGAAAGAAATTTCGATTGTATTAGGGTGGAATTACTACATTCACGCCAGTGAGCCAGCACTAAAGAAGAAGAAGGCGGAAGTAGAGTCTCGATAACAAGAAATGTGCATCAGTCGTGGAGTGTACTTTTGAATTTTATTGTTTCGAGTGTCTTGTAGAGATGTGGGGAGTTGTGTAGTGTGATAGCATGATGGATGAGTTTTTGTTGTGATGAGTTTGAATTGAATGCAAAAAGATATGTGCAAGCAATTATTTTTATTTATACCCAGAGTGAAAATTATCAAGGATAAAACTCTATTTTTACGGTTTCGGATTGATTCGCGCTAAAACATACACCTTGCCAACAGTGCAGTAATTATTAAGTCTCTACACAGTACTCCAACAAGAATTCTCTCTTCATATTCATCCCCATTCAGAATTTAAATTTTATTTCGATATTCACTCGTTACCGCTTCTGCAAACTTCCATAATTAGATCTCGACTTTACGGATGGCACTCAATCCGTGCTTTTTTTGAGGCATTGCCATCAATGATATTGCTTTCCACACGACCTTGTCATCATAATTTTGTATCGAAAACGGATTTTAATTGCAATAATTTGACGTAATCAGCAGGTTGGTTTTGCAGCAGTCGAATGATGCGGTTGCATCTCGAGCTCATGGTCGTACTTGTCAGGGTTGAATTCAACGAAAAACGACGAGGTTGCGAGAATCAGGATGATGATTACTCTGATATTATGGGTATGATGCCGTGACGTGGCAAAAAGTCGTCTCGATGATTGCGGTGTCGATAATAACGATAATGCAGAAAGAGTGTAATGGGAATGGTTTATCTCGATATGAGATGCACAAGCAGGATGAATATACAGTAACTTAGTTTTTTACTTTGAATTTATATGATTGATATCACAACAATATCCTGATGAAAACAAAGCTAGCTGTCCATGATTTCAAAAAATATTTTATACGCTTTACTTTCGCAAAATTTACCATTAAAGTAAATACTAAAAGTTAATGTCATTGAATCAAATAAAAGCTTAGCTTTATTTCTTTGCAAAATTCCGTAATTTCGGTCGCTTAGCGTCCATCGAATTTTATTAGAAATTCGTTTATTTGGGATCTTGTCAATGGAAATTTCTGCTTTTCCATCATAAAGATTTTACAAAAACATATTTTTCAACAGCATAATTCTAGTAATATTCACAATAAATCTTTCCTGATCAATTGAACACACTAGATAAACAACTTTAATCACAAACAAGCCAAACACATTTCATAATCCTCAAATAATAGCAAATGCCTTCAAGTCAAAGCCAACACTTCGCCACAGGCCTATACAAGTAGACACACAATCAGACACTAAAATAGATACGCAGAAAAAATGACAAAATACTTGCTTGGTTCTCCTTTCATCCAAGCACAAATTATGTTTACACTGCACACAAATGAGAATATTGCAAAATGAATTGCGAAGCCTTGAAACATATCCTGAAGGCGAACTTGCTTGCCATCTCGCCCACTTCCAATACGCAACAAAAACCCGACTTTAGTGTGGCGAAAAGGCATCCAGCTTGCATCAGCCGCCCTATTTGAGAAATAGGCGACACTGAAATTTCCCTCTGAGCGAAAATATTTCTATCCGTATTTAGACTAGTTGCTTTGAATTAGGACGCGCCCGGCCTTCTGTCGCAAACCGTAGTATTTTTCTTATTTTTGGGAACTCGATTCGATTTTCTTCGCTGTGCTTGGCGTGGTCGTTTTGTTTTCCGCTTGTATTCTGTTTGGTTTCTATGTCACACTGCTGTTAGGCTTAGTGCCTGTGTAGTTTCGGTTCTTTCTTATTATTCGCCTTAAGATCGACATTGCACCCGGCCAGGATATTTGGCTGGGAAATTGGCAAGATATATCCTTGAGTGTGGAAAAATGCTGGTTTGGATTAAGTTGATTGTCAATATCATGATACAAATGGAGGCAACCCAACAGCGACAACAAAGATGACGGCAAAAACGGGCCATTCGTCTGAGAGTTAGATTTTGTGGATTATTTAAGTGGTGACTTTTTGATATCGTTCGGCAAGCATGTGGCATTTTAATAGATGATCCGGATTTCAGATTTCAGATTTCGAATAATATTGCGATTGGACCAGGATGTTCTGGTTTGTTGATGTATTGGTGGAAGCAGTTGAATTGGACACAAATATTTTGCATATCACTGAGCTTTTGCATGGTGTGGAACGTTTAATATTCAATAGATATGGCTGTAAGTATATTTTGTCAGATGTAAAAGGAGCCATGGCTCAGCTTACGAATATGAAAAGTTGAATTTTCATTTGGTTTTATTTCAAAATTATTCAAAATTATTTCAAGTTAGTAAAAGAAGTTCGTAAAAGCGTGTATCATTGTGGCGCCCAGCGTAGGTATTTCGCCCAGTGTGGGTATTTAAATTTTATGTTTCATTCGAAAATACGCTACCAGCGCAAAATTAATATAATTGAATGACATAGTCTAACAGAAATTCATGAAGCTATAATACTGTCATATCATACTTAGCATTTGTGTTTGAGACATCCCATTTCTGAGCACAAATTTATTATCATTGTTCGTTATCAAACTGGTATTTGACCGATTTCTCCCTTGGCCACCACCATCGATTTCTTGTTGATTATAGAACAAAATTTCAAGCTTCTGTTCTAGCAGGAATACCCAAAGAATAATTTGGCTTATTAAGATGGTGTGGTGGCTAAATCGAAATTGTTACGAAAACAAATGCCAAAAAAGTTAAAAAAACAAATGCCAAAAGTTGTTTTCAAACCATATGCACAGCGATAAAATGAGCTTGTCATTTAAATAATTAATAATTGATGTGTTTTTGTGTCTCTATCGAGAGTTGATTAGGGTAGGCAGCATTGAAAACAACAACAACAACTGGGTGAATACTACTTACCTTAAAGAGTTCTCAAAAAAAGTGCTAAAAATCGCGCCTGCTATAGCTTTAAATATTGAAAACACGTAGTGCTCATTATATTCTCAACACATTTCACTCTATCCTTTCCAGTTTAATCTGACGCCGCACTTGTTCTTATCGCTGTAAAAACAGTTTCAATCTCAGTTGGTTTAATGTAACAATTAATACAGTAAGTTTTCCTGCTTTAATGACGTCGTTAAGTATCAAACTCTACTGTGTCGCGAATATATCGTAGATTCTAGGAGGGCGGGATGAAAAGGTTCCGACCTGAGCCAGACGTGCCACTAGCAGGCCTAAGTTGTCTTGGTTTTTGATAGCACAATTTGCGACAAGATCACAGGAGAAATTTCAGGTCGATTGCTTTTTGAGAATTCGTTCGGTAGCCCATTGATTAAGTCGTTTCGAGTGTTTAACTGAAAATGCAAACATTGGAAAAACACGCAGTCATTAAATATTATTTTTTTTTTTATTAATCCCTTGTGCTACAGATACAATTCCAATTACAGCATCAAGAAAGCAAAAATAAAAGAATGAAACATAAAATGGGAATTTAAATAGCAAAAATAATTGAATAATTTGAAAACTAAAATTAGAACTAAGGTAAATAGCAATTCAAGGTAACATTTTTAATACATACTTGAATTGTGAAAAAGATTGCGGGGAAGGAAAAGGCCTAATACTACTGCAAATCAAAGAGAAATTGATTTAACACTAAAGGACTCTTTTCGATTGTATTCAGATGTGAAACAGAGGGTTTCAGAATTTAAAAAAGATCGGACGTGCACTGATGATGCACCACGTTTAAAACGCCCTGCTGAGGTCATAACTTCCGAAATTATCTTAAAAATTCATAAAATCATGATAAAGGACCGCATATCGCAAGTAAATAAGGTAGCTGAGACAACTGGGATATCAACTAAACGTGTGCGTAGTATTTCGCATGAGCATTTGGGTATGAGCAAGGTCTGCGCAAGGTGGACGTCGCGTTTGCTCGCGCTCGAAAGAAAACTGAACCGGAAAACTATTTCGACCACAAATTTGACACTCTATCAACAAAATTCCAGCAAGTTTTTGCACAAATTACATAGCTGTAGATGAAAATTTGGTTCACCATTACATGCCTGTGACGAACCAACGGTCAAAACAAAACAATGAACTGAAATTCTTGAACCGATTCCAAGGGCCTTTTCAAATTCACGTCTTCATCCTCATCTTCAACTTTTGTGACGTCAGCAGAGTAGCTAAGCGATTCTAACAGTTTGCAGCAGACCAAGATGAGGCGTCCAAATCTATGGCTTTGCTTCGTAACATTGCCTCAAATCACCACCAAGCAGACGAAAGCTAAAATAAGAACGTGACTTCGTCAACTGTTATACAGGAGAGCAATTTTAAATCGTAGATAATTGAATTCGGACGGGCTCGACTTGATCTGACGTCACATTCTGTTGTAACAAGCTGTGTGCAAAGGCTACAATGTGAATTCGGAAAGGCCCCAAAAAAATAAACTACACTTTTTCGGCGAATAAAGTTATGGTGACTGTTTTTTTTTGGGATTCGAAAGGAATCACGTTCATTGATTGCTTTCAGAAGGTGAAAACCATCATTTGAGAATATTATGCAAAAGTTGCATGAAGGATGTGGTAAAAACAAAATGAAAAATTTTGTTTCATCACGACAACGCATCCGCTTATACTTCAGTCATAGCGATGACTAAAATGAACCAAATAAAGTTCGATATGCATATTTGGCAGATTTAGCCCTAACTGTATATCATTTGTTTTTCAACCTCAAAAATGGCCGCAGGCAGAAATTCAATCGAATCTCTGATGAACAACTTTCTTAGTGCAAGCACTAGCTGCAGTAATGATGACATTCCAGATTTTTGTTTTTTACAAATGCTGCATAAATTTTTTTTATTCCCATTATTCTCCTATTTAAACTCTACATCGGCTATAAATCAGTAGTTCTCAGCGTTTACAACTCTGTTATAGATTCGGATCGCCTTTATATAACTTTATTCTTGTTTAATATTTCTTTGTGCGTACAAGCATTTGCTTCTTTTTGCCAAAATTACCTTTGCCTTGACACCACAATCCTTTTAACATTGATTTTCTGCCTCGAATCTTTTTTGAACTTAAAAAATACCTTGAGAAATACATTTTTCATATTCAATCTTGTTTTGAGTTTTGTATTTGCATTTTCAAAGTTACATGCAGCAGACGTTCAAAAAGATCTAAGTTAATGAATCGAATGGCTTTAGAAATCATGATATTGGTGAAATGTCGGGCTAGGTGTACCCTATGTATGCGTGGAAGTATGCGGGTAGCTCGAGTTTCTACCATCATGTAGCAAATACATATTGGCCAAGGCTAGGCCAACTGCTTGTTAGCTTGTGAGACAACATGTAAACGGCAGTTGCCGACTCGGCACGAAATCTCTTTGAATTGTGCCCAAAACCTACTCCGAAAGGAAGTCGCATAAGCTCCGGGGAGTCTTGCCAAAATCGCTTGTCTGGACCGTCCACACAAGCCAGCAAATTTAAAGGCACGTTAAAAACTTATGATGGCATTTTATGGAGTGGAGAAGTGAGTTCTGCGAAGAAATACTGTTTCTTGAGCCAAGCGGTATGGCCACACCAAGCGTGAAGATTTAACTACTGAGTGAGCAGGATAAGCCGCTTGACTCTCCAGCCCGCAAGGACAAAGAAGGAAATCTTATTTATCATCAGTTGGAAAATTATAGCTACGTGTAATTTTGATTTGGTGTTTCTTCAATTGAATATCCAGAAATGTAAAGAAAATCAGCTTTCATTTCCTTCACATTTTCAACCTGTTCTCCTCTAGTATATTTATCTTCTTCGCTTTTGCTTAACGTTGCCCCTAATCTTTATCATCTTCCACTGGGTTGGTTCTGAGATTGACGACCTTAACTGGTGTACTTTCTTTTACCAGCTGAGCATTTATATAGGTCTTTCATCTGTCACCACCCTAAATCCTCACTTAATACCTTTTACAATACCAATACACTTTCTAGTAAATCTTCTAGTCTCTGTAGTTCTCTGTGATGTGCTTATTATCCTTCAAAACAAATGTCTGGTCCACTTGGAATAATCACAAAAGTTGTGTGTCGGATCGGTTCAAAATTTCCTCAGTTTCCTAATTTTTAAATTTTAAAATTTATTCTACATTTTATTAGATAATAGCACGTTAAATGCTTCGTAATTAAATCATTAATGTCATACTTGATTCTTGTTTCTCCTGCTTTAGGCCCGTTCTACATGAGCGGTTTCACTGCGATTGCGACTCAGCGACCCAGCCGCTGGCGACTACGCGATTGTATTTTTACACAAGCCATTTCACAGCGACTGTGACTGAGTCGCCTACCGAAATTTTCTCGTTTTACAAGAGCGATTTGCAGAGAAGCGTTCGTTTATACGATTTTAAATAACTTCGATCACTTTATGTGACCCTCGGTCTCGACTAGCAATTTTCCCTGCCATATCCAATGGCAACGAATGTCAAATTATGACAAGCCATTTGATGCGTGAGCAATTCCAGGACATGCATTTATTTCCATTTTTTGATGAGCATGTAAAATTTCACATGAAAGTGAAACTATTATGTGATTTGCTGTTGTACGAAGAAGATGGAGCAGTAGTAATTTGAAAATACACCAATGGTCAATCAGCTTCATTTATTTATTCATGCTTAAAAAGTAAAATTATTTCTCTTTCAAAAATAAGAAGTATTTATTTTTATTCAAATTTCGGCAATGCAATTCAATTTTCCTTATTATTCAAACTATTTTGATTGCTCAACGAGATTTTAAATCCTGTGAATTCAGAATTCCTACATTCGCTTAAAAGAAACGGAGCGCTATTTTGAAACTTAAGATCTGCCAAAATACGGCCAAACCGTCTGCCAACTGCCAAAATATCATAGATCGTCTCGACTAGCCATTTCCATGGCAAGTCGAATGGCATGCCATGTGAAATAGCAAGTCCAGACAACCTTTGAATGGTTCACATGCCAGTATGTGCAAAACGCTGCGACTACGCTCAGTGAATGGCGACTGATGTCGACTATCGCAGTCGTTGGCGGCTGCAAACAGCTCATGTGAACAGCTTCATTTAATCCCATGTTTTTAACTTAGTCGCGAAGTCGCTGGCGGCTAAGTCGCCGAGTCGCAGTCGCGGTGAAACCGCTCATGTAAAACGGGCCTTATTGTTAATTATGATTATAGTGTATTTAAATGGCTCTCTGAAAGAAATATCTTGGTAAAATCAACCATTTTCCTTAGTTGTTTTTGCGTCAACTACGGGCTATAGTTAAAACAACCATAAAAAAATAGTTGATTACTTTTATGCACCATGACGCGTGGTTGATAAACAACGTCCGTAATGCAAAAAAAGTAAGCAACCACAAACAATGGTATTCCAACAATGTACATAGTACGAAATAGTAAATGACTATAGTATGTAGTGTGGAATTATGTTTGTTGAATTTAACAATTGTAGAATGGTTCGCTTACTATGAAAATTGTTGATAATTCAATATTTTGTAGTGTGAAATGAATTGATGCTTATTTTCCTGCAGATCAACTATTGATCGTAAATATGAACTCGAGGATTCAACTGTGTTGATCCTCGAAGGTTTCCATATTTTTTGTATCAGCAAAGTCAACTACTTTTGTATGGTCAAATGAACTATTTTAGCAGAGTAGAAAGAACGTTTTTCTGCAATTCATTCGACAAATTTGAATGAATTGTTGCATTACTATCAATAATAGTTAAATCAAGCACGAATTTATCTTTCAGTGTGAGTTCACTGCTTCGGTGCTGCACTGCATCACAATGCATTTCATTTTCATACATACATTAATTACATAAAAAGCGTCATACAACGTAATATAAAGGCTTCACAGCATAACATGAATATGAATTATATCGAACAGCAAACCAAACACAATTTTGCCATGTAGCATATGAAACTTCTATGATAGAATAGGAGTATGAGTATGAGGAGTATGAAAAATCAACAGTTTTCCTTAGTTGGTTTTGCATCAACTAGGGCTATAGTTAAAACAACCATAAGAAAATTGTTGATTACTTTTATGCACCATGACGCGTGGTTGATAAACAAAAAAAAATTTCATTCAGAGCATGCAAAACGTTCAAATGTTGAAACCATTCTACTTTGCGTAGAATAATTCCAAAGACGTTGCTCACTGAATTACGTTTGTTGAAATCAACTATTGCGAAGTAGTTTAAGTACCATAAAAACTGTTGATAATTCGAAACGTTGAAGTTTTGAGTGAATTGATGAATATTTTTCTATTGATCAACAATTTTTCGTGGTTATGAAACAATTAAAACAGTTGATTTCATGAACGTTGCGATATTTTTTGTATAACCAGAGCCAACTACTTTTGTATCGTTAAATTAACTATATTAACATAGTAAAAATAACTATTTTCCGTAGTTCGTTTGACGATTTTGACTGAATCGTTGCAATACTATTAAAAATAGTTGAACCAACCAAGAGTTTTTCTTTCAGTGCTGTATTTTTTCCCTCTTCATTCTTCATTTAGTGCTTCCCAAGGTTCCATCCTAGAGTCTGTTCTATTCATATTGTGCATCAATGGCCTTCCCAGTTGTTTCAATTTTTATTCCATATATTTTGCAGATGTTTTCAAATCGATCAGACTTTAATACTTTGAAAGGTTGGTGTAAACTCTATTTCCTTCCATGTTCTTTAGTGGTGCTTATTGCTCTCTTTGTGGCTTTGATAATTAACTTTCTGATACTTTACTATCTTATGTAGACAAACCTGAAAACGTTGAAGTCATGATTTTAAAATTTGACCGACATCAACATTTCATCTCATCGAAAGCACCAATGGTTCGTTGTACCCTATATATCTCCACTTGTAATCGTCTACTGTTTGACTATTCCCAAGTAAATGTTGCTCGTTTTTTGTCCTAGTCTCACGCAGTCGATTTCTTCTAACGTAAGTTTGCTCGTTGTCTTCTGCATAAATTAAGTACATCCCACTATTCTCAGGAAGATTGATTAATTCTTTTTTATCTTTCACCATTGGCTTTTGTAACTGAAAGTGTACAAGATCTGGCAACTTGCTGTTTACCAGTAGGGTATGGAATATCCACCTTAATAATTAAGTATACATACATGATACGTTACATGCAGTCTATCAAATATCAAAACCTTCACATCAATAATTTTCCCAATCAGAATTAAAAAAAAATGTATATCCCTCCTTTCCATTTTTATATAGAAAAAGCCCTAAAAAACCGAGAATGTATTTGGCGAAAAACAATTTATTTCGATTTCATCACTCGACTCTATTCGCACATTTAATTGTGCTTACACTCCGAAACACATGTTTAAGTCCATCGAGAGCAGCGTCAACAGCTCCACTCAAAAAATGCTCTTCATTTGTGAGGAGCATGGAAAAAAATAAGTTTGCTCTAAAAAAATATGTTTGCTTAATTAAATTTTTATCTTTTGCTCGCGGGAACCCATTAGTAAACACGTTTGCATTCAAACACGTTCAACTCAAAAACTCATGTAAACGGACTGATTTAAAAGTTGATTCAGTAGGGAATGATAAATTGTACAAGTATGGGAACATGAATGTTAAAACTAGAGTAGCGACGAATTAGAAATTTCACTCACAATTTGTGAGTTTTTTTCGGTTTTAGATCAGATTGGTTTATTTCAAGGGAACGGTTCACGTTATTTTTTTTTGTATGTATAGTGTTGATTGTGTATTTGATAGTGTGCAAAAACCGAGTGCCAAAGTATAAAATGCGAATAGTTTGTATTCAAACAGTTACCATGCAAATGGGATCATATGAACTAATATGAAATAGTTACAGTAGATTTATGGTTTTGCTTTGAAGTTGTATGAAAAATTATTGCCATCTTGGTTGTAGATCAGTATCTAATCAATATTGGGATTCCTCAGTTAAAGGGAAATTAAATCGTGTGTGATTAATGAAATTAGCGAACCGGGAAAAAGTACTCAATGAGTTTTGAATGATATGCAATAGTAAATAATTTTCAAAAATTTTTATTTGCTTTTACCAGAGCTTTAAGCTCAAAGTTATACAGTATATATAAAATTATGTGATAATCCATTTTAGTAAATCAGTTTGGCTATAGCTTAATAGATTCAGGGGCAAACTGCTTCAAATATGAGCTCCGCTCTTGACTACCAATTGTAAAAATTTCATAAAATTTCACTATGAACCCAACATTTTTATCAGAGCATCTTTACTTTTAGAGGTACTTAAATCTTCTTTGTTCTTATTCAATCTTTCATTTTCTAAACAAAATGCAGTGCCCGGAATTGACTGATTTTTGCAATTTCCGTCACATGGACCTTAAGAATACTTGCTACCTTTACGCGCCCAGTGTGGGCGATAATTTCATGTAAAAAAAAATAATTGCGTGCCAACCTCAAAGAGAGCACTTCACGTTATAGTTGGTTGAACGTTTCACAGTTGTTTAGCTTATTTAGCAGCTATATATTTTTTATTTTTTTTTACCTCCTTCCTTCCACTCTCTCCATCACTCAATCAAAACGCACGGTCCGTGTGCATCAATTCTCCTCAATATATGTTAACTTCATACTTCCGAGACAATAAAATATTGGTATAAGGGAAAGCACTTCATTATAAACTATCGTCTTAAGATGATATCGCCTGTTTCTTGTCGTCAAGACTTATGCCCAGAGAAAAGTTTAGAAAAAACTCTGGTTGGCGTCTTCATTATCTTTGTAAAAGGAATGATCGTAGATTTTCCTTAAAATTAACCAAATTCGCTGATTTTCTTATATCCTCAGGTAAGGTATTGTAATAAGCCCAAGACTGTTCCATTTTCAAACGATCCATTTTCTGGACGATCCATTTTCAAACGATCTGTCCTAGCTTTTTTGATCGCAAGGTTATTCGCCGATCTTGTGGCTGTCTGAGTTATTTCTCCAACATTTCTTCTAACATATGGCCATTTGAGTTTTTTGTTAAGTATCTTAAATATTAGCTTTCCTTGTTCAAGACACATTATTTGTTGGATGCTTAGTAGTCCTGTTTCACGATACACATGTAAGCTTGGAGTCAAAGTTGGCATTTTGTATATAGTCTTGACAGCCTTAGTGATAAGTCTTCCGATCAAATCGATGTTTTGTTTCGATGTTTGCTTCCACAAAACTGCTCCATAAGAGATGTTTGACAAAATAAAAGCATTGAAAATGTCAAGTTTGATGTTGAGAGATAAAAAATCATATTTTTTTTAGGATTCCTATCATAGGCGCTACTTTAAGTCTGATGTTATTGATATGTTGTAGCCAAGACATTTTCTCATCTAAAGCTAGTCCTAAGTATCTAACTGACTTTACCTTTTCCAATTGTATTCCATTGATTTGTAATGACGGATTAATTTGCTGCTTGTTTTTTTGTTGGAATACTAAATATTTAGTCTTTTGGATGTTTATTATTAATTTACTTTATTCGTGCCAATTCCAAAATTTTCCTAGGTTTGCTGGAGAGTCAATTCGTTTTTACCGGAATACAGCAGTAGTGTGTCATCAGCAAATAAAACTATTTTTTTTCCCAACAGATGAATGTCCTGTTCGCTGTTAATGTACAGTAAAAACAGTTATGGCCCAAGGATATATCCTTGAGGAACGCCGATGTTTATAGTGCATTCCTGACTTTTATACATATTGTTAGTTGTATAATACGCCTGTTGAAGAGATAATTCTTTATCAACAGCTTGAAGTTGTGATGGATTCCGTATATTTCGAGCCTCTGAAGCAGGATGTCGTGTTTAATGGTGTCAAAGGCCTTTTTCAGATCCACGAAGATTGCCGCTACATAGTCGCCCTTATCCAATTCATTGTTGATGAAATGTACTGCATCTAATGTTGCTGCTAGTGTACTACTGTTTTCTTGAAAGCCATATTGAATTGGCGTCAAAATGGAGTTAGTCTTAATAAATTGAAGCAATTGTTTTTGAATGGCTCTTTCAAATATATTACTTAGGACACTTGTCACAGCTATTGGGCGATAATTTGATGGATCTGCTGGATCATCACCTTTGAAGATTGGAGTGATTTTCGCTAGTTTAAGACAATCAGGGAATGTACCAGCTGCTAGGTTTGTGAGTTTACAAATCGCATTATAGAGCTCGCAATGTATTTGGAATGTAACACTCGAAATTTTGAGTTTGCTGAAAATGACAAAATAGATATTTTTTGCACTGGAAGCTATAACGCAGAAAGCTTTTTTATTTATTTAAAGAGAAGACACAGAAATATCCACAACTGTTAGCGCGAACCTAATTTTTCATGTTTTGATGTTTTCGCGCAGGAGCGTAGTTGGGAACGTTTTTGGCTAATACGTCAGTTTTAAGCCCCACTCTCTACGTCATTTATAAAAACACCCCACGTCACATTGTCATGTACGCGGATGATTCCGCTTTATTTGCTATCAGTCACAGTCCACATATGATATTTAGCATCCTTCAACAACAGCTTACATTTATAAATAATTTCTGCATTGAATGGAAAATAAAAATCAATTCAGATAAGATTCAGGTACTAGAAAACGAGCAAATGCACAGTTATATATCTAAGGATCCACCATTTCCTGGGAAAAAGACATAAAATACCTGGGCATCTTAATTGACCATTTGACTTTTCATTCCCATTTCGAAGTAATAAAGTCGAACATTTTGAAGAGCATTAATGACTCCGATTATTAATGAGAAATCCAGGCTCTCATGAGCAAATAAATTGTTTGTTTTTAAGTGTGCAATTTAGCCAATCATTCTCTAGGGATAAAGTCAATCATTCTCTATGGAGTGATTGCAGAATATAACATATCAGCAGATTGCAAATATTACAAAACAAATGCCTGAGAATTATCCTTAATAAACCCTTTTTTTTTAACTAACATGCTGAATGCTTCAGCGAAGCTCAAGAGAGTACTGTATATCTATAAAATTCTCTCGTCAAATATACAAAAAATTTTTTAGGTTTTATTTCAATTAATTAAGCTTAAGGCGCGATCCATAAGTGTGAATCAAACGAAAATATCGTGTACTAAAAAAACTATCAAACGACTGTATTATGTTGTCGCGGTCGATCACGCTCGCGAGTCGTATCGGTGGAAGATGAACGTTCTTATTAATCAATAGCCGCGGACACGCTTACGGTATAGGGACGAAGGATGTATGTTGTAAACAATGAATTAATAGTAGCGAGTCATAGACTAAGTGATAATGTATGATAGAGAGAATGAATACAAATAGTAACGAATCGTAGATTAAGCTTTGAGCCTCAGCGAATCCTGACAAAAACGGCCAATATCAAAACCAAGGCGCGCATTCGCCAGGACCCGGAATTCCTCGAAACTGAAAGTGGGGCCGAGTGACCCCCATGACAGTTTTGATAAACAACATCGTCAAAGTACTCACCTGACAGAAGTACAAGTGAAATTTTCGTCACGGCATCGTTAAAATACATAAGTTTTTAATCCAGATTTTCTACTTGCACAAGTCACATACTTTCTAGCCTTATTGCGAGAGAGCTGAAATTAATCCGCTATGAATTGCCATATGTTTCTTTAAAATGTCAAAAGCACTTGCAAGCGATCTGCAGCTCAAGGAGCAATATCTTACAAATATGTCGAATCGAGAATTGTCCGATGGCACAGCGAGGTATTCTGTGGAACAACTGCGCCTGCTGTGTCTTGGCCAAGGTGCTGCATCGGTTGATGACATCAATAGTTTAAAGCGTGGCGAGTTATCCTGGCTTTACAAGGGGCGATTTGTCGAAGGATCAAACGTGGACAATGTTCTTGGCGAAAGGAAAACACGAATTTGACAGTTCAAGTGTCAATTACAGCTTGGCGGAACGCCAGAGGAATGGACCGCGTTCCGGGACGTACCAAGGCATTGCCATGCATGTGTCTCGTAAGACCGAGTGCAATGCCAGGTGCAAAAGTGCAATGACCGAATGCACTTGGGCTGCACATGCATATTACGGCAATGCACATTAACGAACGTTAATGCAATTGGACTTTTGGAGAAAATACGGATTCCCCGAAATTCCGCAAAGCCAGTTTAACAAGTGGGATCGAAGGTAGCCTGCGAGGTGGACAGGCGATGGATCGGTCTCTTTTGAAATCTACCTCGGTAAGCAACAGACGAGTTGGCGGAGTGTGTGATAGCGAAATACCACAAGATGAATCTCTCTTTTTTTCCATGTACATGTCGAGATACAATCTGGGTCATTTGGCGCATCGGACATAAATAGATATCGAGGGCGACGACTGCGAAAGGAGAAAATCGAAGACCAGCAAAGAACGAATGGATCAGAGTATCGAAGCTGCAGAGCGAAAAGGGTTTTGTCGAAAAAATTGAATTTCCCGAAGGGATTAGTTTGAAATTTCGTGCGAAGTGAAATTGAGTCAGGCGAGCTGTGGCGAGTACATCGAGGGAAGAACTTAAGTTGTAAGTAAGTTAAGTTTTTTTTTAATATCGAAATTTGCAATCCAAGTAACTATAGACGTTATACGTAGAGACAATTAGTGAATTTATTAAAGTCAAACTTCCGCGGCGCCGTTTATGATAGTGCATAAGTGCCAAGAGTGTGAAACTAAAACCTTCGTCAATAAACGGTTGTGTTAAATTTTGGAAACCGCTAGCGTGTATTTTTGAACTCTAAATTTAGCGAAACCGTCGCATTTTCTCGCCTCCAAGCGTCGGTAAGCGTAATTTCGGGGTTGTGAAGCGAGTGGCGCCCGGCCCACCCCCATCTCCGGTGAGCGTAGGCCCCCGAAATTATCTCCTTTGGGTTCAAGGGAGTTAAAAGGTGCTAAACACCACTGTAGAAGAATAACGGTGATAATGTATAGAATTATAAGTATTTTATGAAAAAATATCAATCTCACGCAAAGTTATTCTAACACGATTTTTTGACAAATGTGGATTTTCCCACAAAATTTCCCACAAACTCATCTTCATTTCAATTTTTAATACACTTTCTCGATTCACTGCCATCATTGTCCCGTATTCTGACAGATCTTTAAAAATAAATCATAATTTCTTCACGATTTCATCCACACAAAAAATGATTAGATTTTATTTTTCTCTTCCTGAGGTACACTGCAAATATCCTTCCAGTCGATTAAAGAGTCCGAACACGCACGGTCTATCTTTTCATTTTTAAATTGCTCAATAAAATCGCGACGGCCAAAATCACTTGTACCACCAAAACCTCAGCGTTTCGACCGCAAAACATTATCCGATAGGCAACCAACCACCACAAGCACGCATAATCTTTCCAGCCATCTTCTCAGGTCCAAACAGTATGCGAAATCTTGGGAGGCTCCTTTCGAAACTGAACGCGGCGGCATTGTCGATGAAGATTTTCGCTAATGCGTCCCATTTGAAAGAATAACGCTCGTAATTCATTTTATTATATGCGAGTATGTTTTCTTGAACGCAAGATTACGGGCCGTTGTGTGTGTATCAGTGTATTGTGGACGGAAAATATTCAGTTGAAATTTTCACGAAAATCATGAGTGTATCTGATTGTGCACGCGCTGAAGATAATTTCATCTAAGCATGTTTGCATAATTACGTTAGAACGAGTAAATGGGGTGATTTGTATGGAGAGTTGCTGGATGATGATAATCAGTTTTGGAATTTATTTTGCTTATGTGCGTTTTCGTGCATAAGTTAACAACGAATTCCAGACACTTATGTAATAAGATAACTCACCTGCACGAGCATGCGAAATGTGCAGTATTGCACTTTCCATGTGAACATATTTTCATGGGAAAATATTCAACAGCGTTGCGAGCAGTAAAATTCGGATCAGCAGTTTTAGATTACTTAAGCTAGAAATTAAGAATAATGAGTTGAGTTGTTTTTGAATTTTCAAGTAATAAAGATCGGGGAACTGACCCTGTTTAAATTCTAAAAAGTATTTTTTTTAACGAATTCTCGTCGTTATAAATTAACTCATATACATATATGTATGTCGTTATCTGTGAAGAGATGCGTGGTAAAATACATGGGGATAGTTAAATTTCAAATGTATATCTTGACTATCTGTTTCAAATTGAATCAAATAATTTAAATTTCACCCGCATGCTTCAAAAAATTCTCAATTCATAGTTAAAGCTTTTCAAAAGTCAAAAATGTTTGATTTTCAATCCTTTTGCATCCAATTCCCCAATCCACTTAGCAATAAAATTCTGCAGACTTCATCCATCAAAAATCACTAGATTCGAACTTTTTGCCTTATATCTAGTTATATCTCTCCTGCAAGAGCTCAAATCGTTATAACGAACTTGACAGTTCGCACCTCCCACGCAAAAAAAAACCGATTCACGCTGCAATCGTATTTTCTTTCAAATATCGCGTCACGTGATCCTCAGTGTTATGGCGGAAAAAATGCGGTCGCTTGAAGGTAGAAAGAATATGTCCTGAAGGAATGAAACGAATGGAACTGTTGCGCTTGCATGAAGTTAATTGGGTTTCGTCTAGACTGCTGATGAGATGGCAACGGCAACGAATTCGCTATTTTATATGATTTTTGTTTGCGACTTGAAAGGACAATCACTTCAGGCTGTTCAGCAAACAGCGTAGTGTTTGTCGAAGGCGAGCTAAAGGGTTGAAATGGAGGATTGAGAGTAATATTACTTGCGCGTCTGAGGTAAGAATCATAATCATATCGAATTTTGTAGCTTTGAGAATCGTTTTATGAAAATATATTACAGACAAAGGTCGAACTTTTGGCGGTTTTACTGCTTTTGATAAAAAAGTTGAATAATAAATTTTGATGAAATGATTTAAAAATTATATGGTATGCACAAATTCTTACTATAAAAAAAGTTATTGAAGTATTTGATTACCTTTTTTATAAAAGACAATTTATTATGAAAATTTTTTGAAAAAAATTCGGTTATTTTTTAATTTTTGTTTCACAAAAAAGCATCATTAAGGGGACTCCCCACTTGTGACTTTGAAAAAAATGATTTCTTTTCTCTTCATATTTTTAAAGTATAGCTATCTCAAAATATTTCCTCAAAATTTCAAGTCGATCCGAATAAAATTGAATGAGATATTGGCTTTGAAAGAGAAGCGTGTGTTACGCAGACGACAAGCGACACTGCCGCCTTCCGCCATTTTTCTCAAAATGGTATTTCTCAAGTCGGTGAACAAAACTACTCAAAAACTACTAAACCGATCGTTTGGAAATTTTGCAGGCTGATTCAATACATAAAAATCTAGTCTTTGATCGTTCGATTTTGTTTTTCGTCGAAAATATTTTTTATATAGCCAAAAATTGCGGTTTTTTTGTTGTGAAAATCGAACGGTTGACTTTGACTATCCGCCATTTTGTAAAAAAAGACATTTTTTCATATCGAACGATTAAAGACTAGTTTATGTTGTTATTTAACTAAATCGATTTCAATTTTTTGTTTCAAATGATCCAGTTCACCACAGTACTGCTCATTGCGGAACGGCTTTTTGAAAACTTGTTATTTATGATGGTCATGTAGCCTTACATTTTTCAATACTTATCAAAAAATAAATTCCTAAATGATCTTTATTTTTTACATTTTAAGATGGTGTATTGATATTATTAAAGAGTTTAGTAGTTTTCATAAAAAAATATCATGAAAATGACCTATTTTTTCGCACTAAAAGTGGGGTGGTCCCCTTAAGCCAATACTCTAACTTGAAGCGTCTCAAGCAATGTGTTTAAATGGATCTGATAGCACAGTTCATCTTTTAAAGGTTTTTGAAATGCCGGTTTGAATTAGTTTTTGCCTTTAGTTTTTCATCATCAGTATCCGCTCTACAACCGGAGTCTGATTATGGCCTTTCCCAGTTTCGGAAGTGAACTAGTATCATTAAGTAACACATTCCTAGGCTCTGCCCGTCTTGGTTATCGTCATCACTCTACCGCAAAAAAAATGTTTTCCCCGCTATCTTCTGTGATAAAATCTGCCTCAAAGAGTATTTAATTCAAGCTAAAGCCATTTGTTTTTTATTTATTTAAATCCCATTTAGCTGAGCAATCCAATAATGAAAATGAGACATTGTAAAAAATCATAAACATCAAAAGAAAGAAAAAATAGCAATATTCAAATATAGAAGCCACGTTTGCTTACCAAAAACTTCTTTTTAAATGTGTCCAAAGACAAATGTGTCTAAAGACAAATGTGTCTAAAAACATGGATGAAAATGAATCTCATCATTATATCTTAGCATACTGGGTGCACGAGAATTAAAATAAACGAAAGTACGACAGCAATTGAGCTCTTACCGGGTGATCAGCCACACGCAAATTTAGGAGGAAAATAAACCAGGATACAATTTCTCCAAAATACTACCCGACAAAAAGTAATCAAAGGTAATGGGATCAAACTTGTTGGAAAAAAAACACTACAAAATATTTGTAAACATTAAGAGCAACTGAGTTCGAAGGGCACCGGTTATTCAAAGCTAAAAGGTTAGATTGTAAATAACTATTATCATTTTGTATAACGTCAGCTCGAAAAATGTCAAGATCCTCAGCGCATAAGAAGAATCAGACTTTGCGTTACAAGCAAGTTCCTTGATAAACGAAGTGAAAAGGAAGGGTCCAATGATGGAATCTTGAGGAATACCAGAAGTAGGATAGAAAAGTTAGGAAGAACAGAAATTCAAAACATCGCGACAGGTGCGATCATGGATGTAGAAAGAAAGCCAGGAGGCAAGGGCTCTGGAAATATCGAAATCATTGAGTGGTTTACTCTGTCAAATGCTTTTGCAAAGTCAGTGTGAAGAGCGTAAGCTTGTAGACCATTGTCTAAAAAATCGGCGACAAAAAACCTACATTCAAGTGAATCTGTTGACTATAAAACAGAAATAAGTGACTATAAGCACTGTGGATTCCTTCATGAACGATCCACTCAAGTGATTTAGACAATAAGCGAAGAGTGAAATAAGACCGTAGTTGGTTTTAAAGTCAGAAAAAAATTGGCGAATTGACAGCTGGAAAGCAAAAACACCAACAGACAAACTTAAGTTAAATAAATAAGGCAGCAAAATACATAAACGATGCAAGAGATTTAACAAACATATTTGAACTTCCGTCAAGAATACTGCTTGCAAAGAGATCCAACAAGGATTTTAAGAACTTAACATCAAGACAATTATTCATCAACAAATTTACATGAGAGGACAGAGATGAAACAATGTTCTCTGTAGAAATATAAGAAGGACAAAAGGAAGTTGCGAAAAATTTAGCGAAACAAATCATAAATATCTTGAGGAATCGAATAAATAATTTCCTCTAGCAAAAAAGTATCAGTAAATTGAACATATATTGTTTTGAAGGATTAAGTATAAGGCCAGATAGGCTTTGAGTAGTAAGAAGAAAGATCCCTTTCAATATGTGCAAAATGCCTACTTTATGCTCCTTCAATTGTTTTTTTTAAAAAGAAACCGGTAACGCTAAAAAGCTCTATCAGCTGAAGAAACTACCAGAGAAAATCAGGAAGGACAAATCCCCTTACAGTTGTAACCTGGATGTTTTCTCTCTGTTTTTACAGTAGTATATGCGCTATCGTGTATGCTTTGTTATATTTCAGAGTATTTTTGAGAGCTTACGCACCTTAGTCTTTTGTTTTCTCTATTTCGAAAACCACTCGATCTTGGCACTTGCAACAAGTAAGTTCTTCGTGCTGTTAGAACCATAAGAAGTAGTCTTTTGATGTTGGTGTTATAATGCAAACATAAATAATGAATATCCGAATATTTACTTCTGACCATTTTTTGCGTCCAGATTTGTAAGAATGGTTTTTGGATCAAACTTTTATCAAATGTTGACGGTTCACTCAGCCTGTTAATATTATGCTTATTTCCATTCGCACATATCTAACAAAGGAGTTAAAAATAAAAAACTTTAAATTAATGAATAAAGAGGGTCAAAGTGACATAACTGAATCAATCAGAGAGGATCAGTCTAGGAACCGGAACTTTATCCAATCCGTTTTTTTCCAATTGATGAAAGTTGGCTGCTCAGTTGAGCTAAAGTCACTAACATTAAAGGATATACACCTGGTTTCACACAAACACTTCAAAAAGTGCCTCACCACGGCTATTTTTGTTCTAACTGCCCCGCACCTCATTATAATCACTAGAGCCACCACTGAGAATAAGAGACATGCAAATCTTTTCAGCTGCAATCACCATATTTTTGGCCAAGTCAGAACGTAGATTCGCATCGTGATCGTGTGACATGTAGCAGAAAATAGACCAACACATCATCTGATAGATTTTCGCAGCAATTGCAATCACCTTGAAGATATTCTTAGCAAGAAATTACAAAGAATTTTTTACTATAACTAAAATTATATTAACTTATTTCTCCATGAGCTGCTATTACTCAACCTGCAAATTAAACTAATCTTTAACAATATCTTTGGAATAGGAGTTCCTGTCAATTAAAATTATTTTTGAGAAAATGAAAAACAAGGCCAATCAAGTATGCAATATTATAAGATCGATTTGTTCATGGCTATAAAAATGTAAAAATAAAGTAAAAAAGCTTTTAAACAAAACTTACTTCGCATAATAATTGTTTTTCTTATCACATTAGGCTTCAGGAGCATTATTTTGTAGAAAAAAACTCTTTTTACTATTAATTTTGAAGCATAATTCTACATCTGCATTGCTTAGTCAAACCACTGAAAAATATTCGATAAGAATATTTTAAAAGAAATCCTATTTTATGTTATATAATTAATATATATAATATAATTAAATTATATATAATTAAATATTTTTATTTAGGTAAGGAAAAATCATGCATCGTCTAAACGATTCAAAGAGAAAAGATAAACGGCCAAAAATGGTAAGGCCGCAAAAGTTTGTTTTATTATTTGCCATAGTTTTGATATACACAGTTGGAAACTGGGAAAATTTGTTTATGTCGTTGCCAAATAAAGATTGATAAAGATAGCCAACATACTAAGGCAGAAGAAGAAGAAAAAGCATAATAGAACACTTATAAATTGGAATTGTTTTTTGCGGGATGATTAAAATTGAAAAATTTTTATTTATCTTGAAAATTTCTATTTGACAAAGTGGTTTCGAAAGCATGCACTGATTCTCATCAGACACCAGCACACAGTGCATACTTGACTGGTGTGACCACTTGCAGTTGGAAATCGTTAATTGGTATTTATGCTGGTTGTGACAAATTTTCAAGATAAATAAACATTTTTCACTTTTAACCATCCCGCAAAAAACAATTCCAATTTGATTCTGCTTTCGGAGGCTTATTCCGCAAAACGATCGAGTTTTCCGTATCAATTATTCTCTGCTTTGATAAGCTTTAGAGACGATATACGTTGTCTATGCTGATTTATAGACAAGAAGGGAACGGTGATCACAAATCAATAACCTTCATGACTTATAAATTACCGTGGTGACCGGATCAATGGTTATTGATTGGTTACAGCTAAAGGATGTTGTATAATTTGACTGAAAGCGCTACAAAGAATATGATATTTAGCGAACAAATTAAAACTTAATATTTTGAAACTAAACAATTTAGAAACGTATTTAAAGCGGGAAATGTTTTGAGGTGTTAGAGTTATTAATTTTGTTAAAAATGATTAGCCCTGCATCAGGCGCACCTCAAAATTAATAATAAACAAATTTCAAAACTATTTATTTATTAAAAAAAAGCCTAAATGGAAAGAATTCAAACACAAGAAAGTATTTTAGCATCTTCACAACAAGATTTTAATTTCGCAATACAATGTTCACAAAACACAAATGTTAAGGTACACTCAGAAAAAAGTCACTTTTTTTAGAATCACTTTAAATCAAAAGTTGATATCACTTTGAAATAAAAAGCGAATCTTGTACGAATTCCACTTTATTATAAAAATTTTCTTTTCAAATCAAAATTTTTCATCATTGAATTAAAAAGAAAACGTATATGGCGCCAAATCATATTTGAACATTTTTGATTCAAAAATTCGTACAAGATTCGCTTTTTATTTCAAAGTGATATCAACTTTTGATTTAAAGTGATTCTAAAAAAAGTGACATTTTTCTGAGTGTACTTAGATGATTTTGCATGAAATTTGAATCGAGAACCGAGTCCTAAAGCTGATTTGGAGGAATGAATCCACAAACGGAGAAACAACCATTACCGACCGTGTTGGCATGGAACAGGAAAAAGGGTTGGTTGCATTTTTTACATGTCTAATTGGATAGTCTTCTGATATTGGTTTCTTTTCTATGATAATGCCAAAGATTACCTTCGAAACGAGTGCTTAGCTATGGCAGTAGAGAGACACATGTAGCCGACATCAATTATTCCATTATTCTTTTAGGTGCAATATGTTTTCTTATTTTTTGAAGTGCTAGTGCTATGGCTAGTCACCACTAAAGCTTAAATGTGACACTTGCCGGCTGTTAAGACAACACAAGACGAACAAATATAACCATGGGCACGGCGGGATTTGAACCCACGGGCAATAAATCGCTAGTTCGGACTGACGTGTTCGCGAACTAAGCTACCGACTCCCCAAAGGTCGCACATCTGGGTCATTTTTAAGGAAGTAGTGATGATTTTTTAAAGTCATCTAGGGGGGATAAATCTCCTTAGCCGGAGTTGCAAGCTGCCAGAGCCAAGTATCGGTTTCGCTAGTCTCATTATCACGTAGTGCTAACACAAGATGGACCAATTGGCTATTTTCCAGTGTATGTCTCTAAATTGAACGTGTATGTCATTTTTGAATCGACTAAGGCTGGCAATTTTATACCATGCTTCGTTGTTTTTTTTTGTAATATGGCAAATTTTAACAAGTTTTTCAAAGACATATCAAATGGGAGGAAGCCGATAAAACGCGTTTGTTTGTTTCTTGTCGTTATATCATCAAAATGAAGGACAAGAATCAAGGTTTTGAGTGTTTTTATACTCACAACGAAAACAAATTGTTAAAATCCATATCCTTTCTTCCTCGAAAGTTCCTCTAGCAATTGCAGATTCGATTTATTATTATTGCGCTGAGCAACAGTCCATCAAAAGTCTTCAGTTCAATTAGGTCTGTGTGTCTGATATACCTTTCCCTAGCACATTTATGCTTGATAGTATCAATGTAACGATGCAACGATTTCACAATCATCTCCAAAATTAGCCAATAAATGATTTAGATAACTGGTACGTGGTTTTTTCGATGGTGGCTGGGTGCTTTGTCCGTGCTAAATAAAAATATTCATTTGTATATTTTGGTTCTTTTTCATCGGTTGATAGTTCATCTTGATCAATATTCGAATTTCCTCCACGATCTTCAGCTTCATCATGCGAACCGATTTCGCTCTCTTCTCTAAGATCCTAATTTTTATCAGGGTTTTTGCCTCTTTCCATAAGAAAACCCCCTATTGACCAGATTAGACAAATCATACATTTTTCCGTTGATTTTGGCTGAAATCCTACGAAAGAAGAAGGAAGAGACTACACATATATGCACAAAACTGAAATCGGGCGCAGTGAGCTCGAGCGGCATCCGTACTATCAAGTAACCTCAAGTTAACGCTGATAGATAAATTGAGTTGTATTTCTAGACTAAAATGAACGAATTGAACAATCAATGCGAATAAAGTGTAAAAATACTCTTCAAAGGAAAACGAGCGACTTTAGGCACAGTGGACCTGACAGGCAAAATGCTTCTTGGGCACTCTCCACGGAAATAGCAGAAAGATTGATTATTAGGGCATGTTCATCGTAAAAGTTTGGAGGCTACTTAGAGGAATTGGTTCCCAAACCGGGAAGGAAGTGAAGCGAAACGTGATAGGTGTATCTCTTAGCTATAACGCGTATAACGGAGGGCTTTAAAATAACATGAAACACTCTCATCAAAACCTGTTTTTGAATTTAGACACGTATGGTTAACCAAACAATTGTTTAATAGCACATTTTCAAGAAAAATTTAGTTTTATTTATTTGAGTGGTATTTGTTTTAATTTGCATAAATTATTCAAACTATCACTTTAAATACAAATAAGACGCCAATCGACGATAATCGCCGACCGAATTAGTTCTATTTTTAGCAAGCGTTCAGCGACTAGACAAAACATCTGGTTTTAAGCGTCCTAGGTCAATAAAAAAAAGTCCAATTGATATTAATGACCACTCTAAATTTATTGAAACTGCCACCAAATGTTTCAAATGATGAAGCGATGAAGCTACTGTGTGAACTCTTAATAAAAAGCCAAATAATATACTTTGAGAAAATTGCAGAGTGAGTGAACTCATTCATCTAGTTCTGTGGCTCTTTTAAATTTCGTTCAGGAGATTGTGTACCTTTTTGTGTGCTCTACTCTATAACGAATTATTAATCATTTTAAATCAAGTGACAACCAATCTGTATCACCGATTATCATTTATCCGCAAACAGAGCAACAACAAACTGTTTTCATCATCAACATGCGTTGATCATTATGTCAAAAACATACGTTCATCCGGACGCGGCTTTTTCATTAAGAAAGGCCATATGGTTAGCACTCAACACCAACTTATTTCAATTAAAAGTAATTCCATTGATTTCTTCATAGACTTGCTGTAACGCGATCCTATTTGTATTTGTCGCTTCATAAATGATCTAATAGTCATATTGATGTCATCTGGCTATGCGTATGATATTTGTCTAATGTAATAACATCTTTTTTTTTGTTTTTCGGTCTTTACTTGAACGCAGAGTCGCAGTCTAAGATACAATTGATGATTCTTAGATATCAGATCATTTGGCTACACCAATCAATTTGGTTCGGTCAGAGCTGGTAGTACTCTGAAAGTCTTAAGGAGTAATTGATTTCATTCGTTGTAAAGTGGTGTAATCTAAAAGTAGTGAAAAGCGAACCTAAAGTAAAAATTAAATGATAATTAAATGGAAAATGCTATAGTGGAGTGAAATAAAATGGATAAAAAATATTTTATAAGGTAACTCAACGATTCATAGTGAATTCAAACGACTTTCTTATTTATTATTTGTTTGGGGATATACATATGTAGTTCTCAATATATTAATTTTTAAATAAGAGTCAATGTTTTTGTTTATTTTGTAAATATATTCAACTTTGTTTCTTAATGTATTCTCCCAGCAGATGGTTGCTTATAATATTCTTCTTTTCACTTGCTGAACGGATAAAGTGTCGTAAGTAAACTTTTACCTCTCTTCCATTTCACTCATATCCTAATATTTTCCCTCTCACCCACAGAAACCTATCAAATCGAAGATCCCAGTCCTTGCGGTCAGTGGCGTCCAGGCGATCCAGATCTTTCGAATTTCGATTTAATCCGACAGTATCGTTGGGATGAGTATGGCTATAACTATAACGGTGTTTATCGGGTTCCCGGAACAAATTACCTTCAAACAGCCTATCATGTTGAACGGGAAGCGAATTTGACGATCCATGCTTCACAGGCATTCCCGCAGGGTGTACCGCCCGAGTTTTCTTTCGAATGCACATTTCGTACTCAATTGCCACCCGCAGACCCGTGGTATCTATTCCATTTGACCGACTATTCGCATGAGTCTCATATGAGTGTAACTCTGAACCCGCCCACCCATACACTGGAGCTGACTTTTCCAAATGTTGAGGGCAATCTTCAAACGATATCATTCCGAGAGTCTTCGGTAATTCATTCATACATTTCGCAGCCAAATGATTTCACACACAAATTTTCAGCTCTTTGATGAACATTGGCATAAAGTGATGCTAGGAGTGACGCATGACACCGTTCAACTGTGGGTTGATTGTGAGCTGGTCTATGGCCCAGATGGACTCGCCTATGTTCTTATCCCACCACGAGGCCCAATCGATCACACAGGTGGCCATTTTTCGATAGCTCAGGAAGTCTATACACGGGAAACTGTCCCGGTAAGTTGCATATGACTATTTTCTCCAAAAACAAATTTGTAGAAAAGTCAAAAAATTACAGATGGATCTTCAATGGATGGTACTCAGCTGTGATGCAACTCGACCCATGAGACAAAACTGCGAAGAAATTCCGGTACAAAAATAGCTTTTAGTTAAGCCGTTCTCAAGAAGTTCTCTTTCAGCAATACAATGTCGCTCCAGTTACACCCGATCGTGTTGAAGGCATGGGTCCAACTCCTTGTCCAAAACAATGTCCAAGAGGTCCACCAGGATACAATGGTACAAATGTGAGTATTTTTTCATAATTTGATTCTTGGAAAAACCAGCAACGAATAAATAGCCTCGCAACTTGTAGCCGAAGAAGATAAGTCAAATCTAAAGCTTAGTATGCTAATTTAAAAATATTAGCTTGGAATCAAAACATTGAATTTGAAAACATTCAAGCTCAAAAACAAACAAAGCTACTAAAATCAAACATAGAATCAATCACAGTTTAGTGAAAACACGGAACAAATTTATTTTGCTATTCATTTTTGAGGCATTTCAACATTGTGGAGAAAGTTTTTGAAAATTTGATAGTTCAATCAGCCTTTAACAGCATCTCATTATTGTTTGCTTGTAATAGCATTACCCAGTTTCAAGTTCTAATTTCTCCGATCACTCCACACAAAAAAAATTACTTATACAATCCTAATAGCTTAAGTACCATTAATCCCGATTTCCATTTCAGGGACCACCTGGCCCACCCGGTGTTCCCGGTCCACCAGGTCGTGACGGCCGGGCAGGACCACCTGGCCCGCCTGGTTTTGGAGGATTTGCCAGCGTGAAAGGTAAACAGTCACGAGTCATTTGATCTGCCCAAAATATAGTCTTTCTTACTGCAGGCGAAAAAGGTATGGCAGGCATTCCTGGACCACCTGGAAAACCAGGATCACCAGGAACAGCTGGTCCACCTGGAATCGGTATTCAAGGGCCACGAGGATTTGCTGGCGAAAAGGGTGATGTTGGACCCAGAGGACCACCAGGGCCACCGGGAGATAGTTCGACTGCAAATAACCAAGTGTTGTTGCCCGGGCCAAGAGGACCGCCTGGACTGAATGGCACACCGGGAGAGAAAGGCGAGCGTGGCGAAAGAGGATATGCGGGCGAACGAGGTTTACAGGGACTTCCAGGACCAGTTGGCCAGCCAGGTGAATCTGGGCGTCCAGGGCCACCTGGGCCGCCAGGAGTTACTCAGTTCAATTCTGAAAATTTAGTTGGGGAAAGAGTAATCGCAGGACCACCTGGTCCTCAGGGACCACCTGGAGCACAAGGCCCACCTGGATTCTCTGGACAAGACGGACTACCGGTATTTGATATAATCGTAAAGGCTTTCTATTTTATTTACCGTGCTATCATCTTTATCAGGGTTCACCGGGTGAACCAGGCATAGATGGTAAAATCGGTCCACAAGGTCCACCTGGTCTGTCAGGAGCAGACGGATTACCTGGTCTACAAGGACTACGGGGACTTAAAGGAGATCAGGGTGAACGTGGCTTGACAGGACCAACTGGGCCAAGAGGTTTCTCTGGAGAACCTGGAACACCCGGTTTGCAGGGTATACCAGGTCTTGGCGGTTCACCGGGACTGCAAGGTTTTCCTGGTCCGCCAGGTCCACCTGGACCACCTGGTCCTCCTGGTGAATATACAGAACATCGACTGGCATATCATACTGATAGTGGATCACGCACTGTGCAATATGGTGCTACTGGAATGCCTGGTGAGAGAGGAGCTCATGGTGAAAGGGGTCCGCAAGGTTCTATAGGGTTCACTGGTCCACCAGGGCAAGATGGATTACCTGGTGCACCTGGTCAACCTGGACCACCTGGAATGCCTGGTTTGCCAGGAGTACCAGGCAATGAATATGCTGGACTAACGGAAGGGGACGTGCGAGAGATTTGCCTGTCAATTATTCGAGGTAACGGAGAATATTTTCATTTTAACCTCAGGTTCATTAAATACGAAGTTAATTCTGTTAATTTGTAGATCATATAGGTGAGTTTGCTTCAACACTAATCGGACCACCCGGTCCACCTGGTCCATCAAGACCAGGACGACCAGGAGCTCCTGGCCCACAAGGCCCTCAAGGTAAACATAGATTTTTTTTTTAATTCTCCAAATGAATTTGTTTTGTTTGAATTAAAGGTGATCAAGGTAATCGTGGCCCACCAGGTACTCCTGGCATGCCTGGTATTCCTGGATCGACGGGAACTCCAGGCAGTGCCGGATCTCAAGGTGAACGTGGAGAGAAAGGAGATCGGGGTGAAGAAGGAGTTGGTCGAGAAGGGCCGGTCGGGCCACAAGGACCACCAGGCTTGCCAGGACATGGTATGGATGGAGCACCGGGCCGACAAGGTGATAAAGGAGATACTGGATCACCTGGCATTGCTGGACCAAGAGGTCCACCTGGCGCACCTGGAGTTTGTCCCGCTTGTCCAGAACAAATGTATTACCCATATCCGATTCAGCAACAGAGTAAAGGACCAATGAATTATAACATTAAAGGATAACGAATTTCGAATTGAGTAGCATTTAAGTTCAATATTAATTTTATAAAAAAAAAAGTTTCAAGTGTTATATTTTGGCATGCATTGGCTATTAAAAGCTATTTTTGAAAATTCCGGGCGCATTTCATTGAAATGATGAAAATTTCAGGCTTCTTGCAAAATGCTATAATAAACTTCCGTTACGATATGCAGACAAACTGTCACGGCTAATTCTTTCGAGACAAATGTTAGTTGGAAAACTTGCTTGTTTCTAACATTGAATTTTTCCCAATTTCAATTGAATTCCTATTGAATTCATGTTTATTGCACTGCAGCATGCAAAACGAACGGATAGCAGAATTGTCGTAGTTCTACTCAAATATTTTATGTTCAAGTAGTGAGTGAAAGTTTTAAGAAAAATGTCCGCTTAGCATGAATTCTTATCCAACATAGATGATTAATGACTGGGTATGACATAAAATGTGTAGATACAGTTATTCAATTAGGAAATAGTAAGTTTTGAGTTTGTAAAAAGTTTTAATGTGCAGCAAATTGAAAAGTTTTTCGGAAAAACGTTTATTTAATTCGTATGCAACAGGGGTTGTTGTTTTGTGCAGGAATTTTTCTTCTAAATAGGTTTAAGAGCTTATTTGTAGAAGATGGTTGTATTAGGCTGAACAAATTAGCAAATGTTAGAAAAATTCAAGAAGAACGCTGAAAGTTTATGTAAATTCTATATCTTGAAATTTAACCTTATAATCTCAATTCTCATTTCTCAATCTCATTAACTGCATTAGATATTCATGTTACAAATTGAAGTAATTCATGTAAGATGGTCAAGCGACCAGAAAATTGCGAAAACATTTCGTTAGTTCTGAAATTTCTTAGCTATCAAAAAAAAAAGGGAAATTCCTTGAAATACACTTCCATTTTAAAGGTGCAGGCTAAAATTTACAACAAAAATAACTGCAGAATAAATAAATTATAAATAAATTTTATAAAGGTTATACAAATAGATCGTTTTAAAAATTGGCGGGTACAATGTGGGAAAAGCTGCTGTTAAATACAGAATAGCAAGGGTTATATAACGAACGAGGTGAAAATTTTGTAACTACCTAATGTTTGGCCTGTAAGTAATTTTTCAATTTTTATTTTGCAAGAATTTTATTTTGCAAGACGAATCCATTATAGAATCACTACAGCTGAACAAACAAGTACATTACATGCTTCTGTTATCCAAATCAATGATTTCGTTGATAAGTTGCTTGTAAAGCATAAAGAAGATTAAAACGATTTATATAGTTCTTTTTTTTTTGAAAGGAATACACGCTATTAGATTTTAAGAGGAGAGAAATGATAGGTGAGTAGAATCAGCGGATTTTGTGGCAAAAATTATTTTACTAAGAATTTCGTTTTGATTTTCTGACGTATTTCTGAATAGGAACGGGAAGGCTAGGTAATGATTGCAATCACTGTTTCCTACATATAAATTTACGTGAAAAAAGATAGAAAGAAAAGATAACCATGATAACCAAATTTGATTACTACTAAAATTCTGGATTTTATCAAAATTTTTCGCAATCAGAGAAGAGATCATATTTTTGTAACATTGTGCATGTATTTCTGAAAAAAAGAACAATGATAATTTATGAAATTGTAAATCGGAAGCTTCTTATTGCGCGGAAGCCGGTGAAGATCTTCTCATTTTCAGGGTTCAAGATGGCCTGGCTGGCCTATAAGTGATAATTTCTTCGTCATTATACTAGAGAGGAACTTCGGCCACATGTTCCTGTTTTTAGGCTAAAGTCAGTGGGCAGCCTAACTCCGCTAACATCTGGGGTAGTGATGCGCGATTGCGAGATATTAAACTCGATTGTTTCGATTGTTCAAATATCTCGAAACATCTCGATTATTTAAGTTGGACTCGATTGTCGCAATCGAGATAATCGAGACAATCGAAATAATCGAGACAATCGGGATAATCGAGACAATCGAGCGATTCGAAATAATCGAGATAATCGAGCGATTCGAGATAATCGAGACAATCGAGCGATTCGAGATAATCGAGACAATCGAGCGATTCGAGATAATCGGCCGATTCGAGATAATCGGCCGATTCGAGATAATCGGCCGATTCGAGATAATCGAGCGATTCGAGACAATCGAGACAATCGAACATCTCGCAATCGGTTGACGGCAATTGAGTGAGCCATAAAGCACGTTTCGTTGTAAAAATAAAAAAATGTTCAAATATTTCAGCAAAAATATTAAGTGTTATTATTTGATCAAACTGCAATTTTTAGGGAAATATTGATGTATAAAAGGATATGTTTATCTTAAGTTAAAATTAAGATATCTTTAACTCTTTGGTGGCGGTGGGAATGTAATGATCAGATATGCATGGAAATTTGTATGGCTAGCATTTATCATGCATAAATGGCTGGTAGTTTTGCTAAAACTATTAAGTCTGATCAAAGTGTATGATCAAATATTATATGAAGTTGAGTTTTGTCATGCTGTTAAGTATGTTAAAATAAAATCTGCTTTTAGATAGTGCAGTTTGAAAGCATATCATGTATCCAGTATTTTCGTACTTGCGAGTATTTTATTCAAATATTCAAAAAGTTTTTAGGGCAAAAGTACCTGAAATCGGCCAATTTTGGGTTAGAGTGGTTTCGGACATAACGGGCCAAGACCTATTGCTGTGATACAAACATTTCGGTTTTGTAGGGGAGTAAGGGGTTTTTTGGCCATAGTTTGGCAAAAATTGCCTTTACCGCGCTTTCAATGATTGAAAGTGGTCGGAGAGTACAATAGTGATATTTTAAGGATGAAAAAATTTTTTATGGGGAAAATTGGGCAAAAACGTCGAAATTTTCCAAAAATTTTTTTTTTTGCGTAGCTTGAATTCGGGGACATTTCTGAGCTGTTTCGGGTGAAATGTCCATACAAGTCTGGGAAAAAGTGGTCTAGTTTCGAAGATACGGCATAATGCACAGCCGGAGAAGCCAATCATCGAACCAAAAGGGATCTCAACCTTTTCTTATTTAGCACTTTTAGTGCTACTTTCAGTTTTTCTGGTCGGTTTTCCGGCGGATTTCATTTTGCCATATCTTCGAAACTAGGCCACTTTTTCTCAGACTTGTATGGACATTTCGCCCGAAACAGCTCAGAAAGGCCCCCAAATTCAAGCTACGCAAAAAAAAAATTGGGAAAACTCGACGTTTTTGCCCAATTTTCCCCATAAAAATTTTTTTCATCCTGAAAATATCACTATTGTACTCCCCGACCACTTTCAATCATTGAAAGCGCGGTAAAGGCAATTTTTGCCAAACTATGGCCAAAAAACCCCTTACTCCCCTACAAAACCGAAATGTTTGTATCACAGCAATAGGTCTTGGCCCGTTATGTCCGAAACCACTCTAACCCAAAATTGGCCGATTTCAGGTACTTTTGCCCTAAAAACTTTTTGAATATTTGAATAAAATACTCGCAAGTACGAAAATACTGGATACATGATATGCTTTCAAACTGCACTATCTAAAAGCAGATTTTATTTTAACATACTTAACAGCATGACAAAACTCAACTTCATATAATATTTGATCATAAACTTTGATCAGACTTAATAGTTTTAGCAAAACTACCAGCCATTTATGCATGATAAATGCTAGCCATACAAATTTCCATGCATATCTGATCATTACATTCCCACCGCCACCAAAGAGTTAAAGATATCTTAATTTTAACTTAAGATAAACATATCCTTTTATACATCAATATTTCCCTAAAAATTGCAGTTTGATCAAATAATAACACTTAATATTTTTGCTGAAATATTTGAACATTTTTTTATTTTTACAACGAAACGTGCTTTATGGCTCACTCAATTGCCGTCAACCGATTGCGAGATGTTCGATTGTCTCGATTGTCTCGAATCGCTCGATTAACTCGAATCGGCCGATTATCTCGAATCGGCCGATTATCTCGAATCGGCCGATTATCTCGAATCGCTCGATTGTCTCGATTATCTCGAATCGCTCGATTGTCTCGATTATCTCGAATCGCTCGATTATCTCGATTATTTCGAATCGCTCGATTGTCTCGATTATCCCGATTGTCTCGATTATCTCGATTGTCTCGATTATTCTCTCGATTGTTTTGGCGCATCGATTGCGATTCTCTCGATTGCGATTATCTCGATTATTTGTGGCGCCGATTGCGATTATCTCGATTATTAAAATATCTCGCAATCGCCCATCACTAATCTGGGGTGATGAACCCAACAACAACAGTGGCCTGAGGCTGTCTGCCTCTTCTCGGACCTGCCAAATGGAGGCATCTTCCTCCGCGTAGTAAATTTCTGCTTTATTTTTCAGCTCTCTTCAGATGTTCGCATACGTGGTTTGAAAGGTCTCGGTTGCTTTGCCAGCACATGCCTAAGACCTATGCCTGGTCTTTTATGGGCAATCACCCTTTCCTTTTTCCTTGTAAAATTGTGTCTAGTATTAATTCGTAACGGAGGAACAATACGTAGCGTCCTCATTTTCTGAGAACAAATCCACCCCATGATTTAAAGACTCACCATTGCTGCGTAGAGCTAGCAAAGCGGCCCGCCAGCATCCATTGGTGTCGGATTAAAGGGCGCCCCGCTAATGCGGATCAGGGGACTTCACGGTCATTTCTTTTGTACCCTGCTCCCAGGTCACTTCAGTTTTATTTTATTTGCCTCGTTGATGGTCTGCTATCACCCACCTTGATAGGCTCTGTGCTGGACTTTGGTTCAGTTGAGCTGCCCTGTCAACCATATCAGTATTTTAAATCGCTACATCTATTCAAGATTAGAGTAATTAAGAAGTAAATCGTACTCTCTTCCATTATTCGTACCACAAACCTAAACTTCCATGAAAATAATCTGCAGCAATTCTTCTAGTATTTCTAGTCATTTAACCACAAAGAATGCTTATTTGAGAATCTGCACTACAAATAATTACCATACTCAGCATAACTTACAGGATTTTGATATTGTCCTTTGCCTCATAATTTCCAACAACTCAGTCTACTCCAAATTCTCACATCACACTTCCTTTAGCTAGAAGTCTAGCTTCAGTCATGCAATTCCATTCATTCGCTTCAGTTCTCAGGCATATTACGAAAATTCTAATTGAAATTGACTTGGCATGTTTCTTATGCTGTCGAGTCGACAGTTTAATTAGAATTGCGAGAGGAAGCAATTCGAAATGCTTTCAATATATGTACATGCCCGACGACGAGACAAAGAGGCGATAATAAC
Organism: Nemotelus pantherinus; assembly: GCA_963978885.1. Classification (NCBI taxonomy): domain Eukaryota; kingdom Metazoa; phylum Arthropoda; class Insecta; order Diptera; family Stratiomyidae; genus Nemotelus; species Nemotelus pantherinus. The sequence continues at coordinate 69,300,617 of OZ022266.1, read as the reverse complement.
TGTACTTCGAGAGATACATAATAACTGTACTTCGAGAAATACAGACTGTATTATTGGCATTTTGGAGTGCCTGGCTAGAAAATGCAGTGGTAGGAGGTGTGATGAGCAGAAAAAGCAATGAATATAATACAAAAAAATGTGGGTGTTATGTGAGTTAGAGAGTACCAAATTTTTTTGGTTCGTGTTGTTTCGTACTTTGGGGCTAAGTTTTATTTGAACAGACTTGATTAAAAAAATCTGCAGTGCAAAGAAAACCTTGCAAAATCAAGCTGTTTTTTTCAATAAAATCGTTATAAGAAGAAGGAATAAAATAAAAATTTCCCTTAAAAGCAACGAAAAACGTTAGTATATCATTTATCAGTGTATTTTGTAAATTTTTGTTTATAATTTTGTAAATAAACCAAACAACATATCTGATGCTATGCACAGCTTGAATCTCTTTTATTCTATGAAATCTCTTTGACTTTCGTTTTCATTCTTACAAAACAAACTCAAACCTTCTTGAAAAGTTACGAATAATACGCATTCATTTCAAAGAACTCTTCAAATTAAATTCCTCTCGTCAATTAGTCAATTATTTCAAGCACATTTCTCAAGTACCACTTGCCATAATAATCAGATAGTGTCTATAAAAGAGTATGATCCTTGCTCGAAAAATTGACTTTTTTGTCTCTCTCGAAGAGCTATTGTACCGGCACACGACAATTCATTCACTAAAAGTAGAATTCCCAGGCACTTGAGCTGGCTCTCGCCCTTTTTACCCTGGTTCTTCAATTGCTTGCCTTGTTTTAGATAAGCTCCTTCGACCTTTGTTCATTTGATACTTTGACAAGAGCTTGGAAGATGGAGAACAAGTGCGAGAGTCATACAATGATGTCGACATAGATACTGAGCATGAAATCTAGGAATAATGTCAACTGTGAAAAGAACAAAGTCACAAGTCGGAGATAAGATTCTGTCGACAAGACCACTTAGAAGTAGAGACAGCTAGCTTCAATTGCATATAGGAGATTCGTTGAATGGGCGATGATACTTTTGTCTTGACATCTTCGTGGCTTTGCTGTCGACTTATATACCTTTTTGGGGCAAAAGTATCCTGACAAGGATTCCAGAAGGAATTTTTCAGTACACTATAAAATTTGACAAAAGCTCACTGCAAGATATAATTAGCTAGTGATTTATTTTCGCTTCGGAGCAAATCAGTGCAATATTTGTTCCCCGAAGCATTTCAGAATGTTCATTGTGGTTGATATTTTAATTCGCCAATCTGTCGGCACCCAATCATTAAACTTCATCTTGAAACCTTTGATTTTATCTCTGCCACTCCTGTATCAAACTATTTCTTTGTTTACTCATACACTGCACCCCATAAAATCATACTTAACGACATTTTACATTCAACGATCGACAACATAAACAAAAACCTGAAGACAGGAGTCCATCAATTCTTATCGTTCTCTGGTTAACGACGTTTTAAACCACATTCGCCACCTTCTATACATCTACAACTACTCACAATTCATATGATTTATAAAGTCGTCAACAACAACACAAACAACAGCAACAGCTTCGTTAACGACAACATAGATGATGACGATGACAATAAATTGCGACTACATACATGTCTCATCCTTATTTTTGGCAACTTCATACCTTTTGCGTGTGTATGTGCATAATAATAACAGTAAAAGTGATACAAAGTCCCCGTAGGGACATTACATCATCATCATCACTGTCGCCCACGGCTACGTTTATACGTTTTCGCAATAAAATTCGCAATTCAATCAAAACAAGCAAGAACTGTCCCTCCGGGCAACGAAACACAGGATATAGCGGAGATAAATGTTACGACCACTTCACGTGATCCAATCTAATCAATGCGATGTCCTGTGAATTTTGTCAATAACTTTGTATCGAAACAGGTTTTTTCGGATATTTGTTTAATGTTTGGATGGACAAAATATACTTTTACTATATTTCCTGTCAGATCGATGGATAAGAGATGGTTCCATTGATTGACTGTGTGACTCATGAATTCAAGATACAGTTCTTTTAAAAAAAAGAAAATGATAAAAGATGTGCGAGCGGAATGTATTGAAATGATTTATTTAATGGGTTTTCGTGAAAGTGAATTAGTATATTGAACCCTCCGAGAACACACCTATTTTTTCGATCATCGAGAACAATTGGGGCCAAATTGACCCCAACCACTTTTGAACGTCTATAGAATCGCCGCCACTGAAGATTTTACTATGAAAAAATTTGTAGGTATAGTTTGAGACCTCTTTAAGTAGTTCTCATGCATAAGAAGTGTCTTAAATGTCCTAACCATACCTGAAAAAAATTCGCGAAAAATCAGTTTTGTCGAAAATCAGCTTTTTTACAAAAATATCGTACCTTTTTTAATTTTCAATATTTTTGGCTAAAAATTTAGGTGGATACTCTCAACATATGACAAAATTATTAAAAAATCAGCTCTATAGTGGCCCTTGAAAAAATGTCTTTATTTTGCATATTTACGGTGGCGATTGTGAATATTTTAAAATTTGCATGTTTAAAAAAAATTATAACTTTGTCAATTTTTAGTATTCTGAGCTAAAAATGTATGTAAATATTCTTAAGACATAGTTAAATAATAAAAAAAATAGCTTTATGTTAAAGACTTGCAAAAAAAGGTATAATCTTCTGAATAATCAGCTTCTAATTGCTCCGAGACATGGTCTTATTATTGCTTACACTAGAACGCAGATTATACGCCATATTGCTAAAAACAAAAAATAGAAACACTTGCAAACTTTTTTTTTTGGCTTTAAGCTTAATCTGTTGATTTATTAAGTAAAATAAAAAATTAAGTACCTGAAAATTCACGTCGTGTACATATGGGGTCTATTTGACCCCTTGATCTGCTTCAAAGGCTTCTCAACGACGACTGACGACTTGGGACTGTATGCAAATGGTGTGAACTTATAGTGAAGACACAGAAATACACTAAGGAGCCTAATAGCCTATAGTACCCCCCTTTTCCCACAGGCCTAAGTACTGCGATCGGTCAAAAAGGTCTCGGAGGGTTAAAAGTATCAAGTTTTCAATGAACCCATTTTCTTTGGAGCTAATATCATATGAACTACAAAAACTTCAGCAAAGGCAATGAAAAGTTTTAATCTTAAGGTAAAGCATTTTAGTTGACATGCAAATTCATGCAATCCACATAGCGTAGAGTAGAAGGGTTGAAGAGTGTCAAATCTTGGACCGTGATATTTTGTGCTTTTTGAGACAATACAACTAGATGTATTTTCACATCTTCGGACTGTATTGCCATGTTTTGAGCCTATATAATCACTGGAGTACAGAAATAAGTTATTTTCCGGCAAGTTTTAGCAAGGTGAGACTATAACATACCGTTGCATCGGACTCCTGTAGCCTAGTCAGATGGAGAGCAGTATAGTAACTATTTAACCAACTAGACATCAACACAAGTGACATTTTCATAGCCTTTTTATATTTGTTTATTTATTTAATTCTCTAATACAAAAGATTTACGCCCAATTACAGATTAGGATAAACAATAAAAGAAAACATAATCCATTTTTATTTTTTAAAAGGTTTTAATGTCCAAAGACAGTCAACGGGAGAGGACCGAGTTTCGACTTGCTATGTTGTCTACCTATACGCAACAACAAGAAAATAATGCAGTATGGAAACGGAAACACTTGAGAAGGAAAATTCTGCGTGATACAAGGGAAGGAATCTGGATATAATCACAATAAGGGATGTTGATTTTGCAAAGCAAAGACCGGGTAAACTTACGTTGGACGGTTTCTAAGGAAAGCGCAAAGTATTGGTAATGGAGATAGCACACTTGACAACAGTATTCCAGAATACTATGGACAAAAGGCAGGAAAAGATGCAAACAAGTGAAACATTTAACAAAGGACAGTGATATACATTATATTTTGATCGAATTTGAGTTTCGAATTAAATATTACACCAAGGTCCTTGATATTGACAGCGACATTGAGATAGGAATCTGAAATAGGGTAAGAGAAGGAAATATACGTAGTTTTATGCGTATAACATATTTGGTGACACTTAGCGACATTCAGAGTAAGTACGTTAGCAACGCACCAGTTATTTAACGCCGAGAGATCATTTTGTAACTGAAAGCAATCGTTTAACGTCTCGATTACTTTGGACATCTTTCAGCATACAAAAGACAAGGTGAACATTTACAGGATGGCAGGTCATTAATAAATAGCAGGAACATCAGTAGGCCAAGAATTGAGTCTTGCGAAACTCTTGACGTAGGAAAAAATGAAATAGAAGTACAGAATTTAACAGATACGACCCAAGTACGATCAATAAAGTAGGAAAAAGAGTAGGAGTCCAGAGATACCATCGATTTTAAGCTTCAGAAGATGAAGATCATAATTCACAGTATGGATCAGCCGATACTCTTGTCAGTGTTAGTGCAAACCTAGTATTTGCCTATCACTGTTACTACCTGTTCCCGATATTCCAAAATAACTGTTCCATCAATACTTGATATCCCATCTCAAATGCCCCGTATATGCGAAAGCAATACAAATATTTAAAACAGAGCACAGGCGGACGAACATGTGCAGAATGGAACAGTGACAAAGTAAAAGTTCCAAGGTAACAATTCTTGTTCGTCATGCATATACAGTGACTCACAAAAGTCAACATACAGCATGTGAAAAGACGAATATGGTACAGTGGAAAAAGACAGAATGCAATGAAAACGTAAAAATAGCTCTATTGGCATTAAAAATAAGTTTCGTAGCATAACAATAAAGAAAATCCGAACACAGAAAGAAATAGGCCAAGAAAACTAAGAAAATTCATACATCGAAAGTCAGCATACACTACGAGCCATGTTTCGAAAAGAACGAGAATTACCAAAAAACGTGAGCTCAATACTTTGTAGGCCCTCCACCAGCCTTAATAATAGCTTCTAAACGCATTCGCATCGAACGAACGAGATTTCCGGTAATTTCGGGTGGAATATTCATCCAGGTACACAGCAGAGCATATTTCAGGGTCTCTTTGCTAGTAATAGTTGCTCTTACGGCTGGCTCACGAATTTTGCGATCCAATTCCTCTCATAAATGCTCTATAGGGTTTGGGAGACTGAGGCGGACTGTGAAGCTGATGAGGGACGTTATACAGCAACCATTCCTTGACACTTCTAGCTGTATGTTTTGGATCATTGTGCTGCTGAAAGATCCAACCTGGCTGTAGGCCTGATCTCTGCACAGAAGGTATCAAATCGCCACGCAATATGTTCAAATACATGTATTGATCCATAGTTCTATCAATAAAATGTAATTGCCCTACACCAGCGGCCGACATACAGCCCCATACGAGGACTGACCCTCCATCACTCAGAAAAAAACTTTGTAAAATTTGGGAAAAACATTGTTAATTTATATATTTTTCACTATGAAATGGCGCCATAGAGGTTTCTCTATGAATTAACTACTGCATAGTAATACGTGCGTGAGTTGTATTGGCAACAATTTTCTCTATTGAATCAACAAGGGCTGCTTGTAATTTTGAAGCCGCGAATAGGAAATCCAACAACTATATTGGATCGTAATAACATGGAAAGGCAGGTATCTTTATACCCTTGGCCATGCTTTAAGATTTATTTCTATCTGCTTTAGAAGAAAAGAATTCTCCCATTGCTTTTTCACTTGGTCCCAATCACTGCAGCTATGACTAAAGGTAAGTAACAAAAAATAAACTATTCAGCACACCGAACGACACACACTGCATGCACTACAACTTACATATAAGCGCGATTTGTGTCTCGAAATGAATGCTGCTGAGATTTAGTTATGACCAAACAAAACAAAAGAAATTGAAGTGCATCTATTCAAATCAACAGATCAAGTAGTTGATTTGTATTTATGACTTAAATAACCGATAATGCATGTTGCATTTACAACATACGTATTGAATTTACATTATTCGTTTTAATTCCATGAAATTCGTTGTTATTATGAAAGAAACAACGACGAATTTACAAAGAGGCTGTACGTTTATTATGGCCCTGGCTTTTACATTGATAATTCTTGATTTTACTATGCGACTTTTTTCTGAGTGATCGTGTTTCACTGTAGGACGCAAATTCTTCTTTGCCAATGCTTAGTTCCGCTTCCTCCACACGTATCCGCGCCTGTCAGAGCCATAAATATTATACTTGCTCTCATCACTAAACAGAACTTGATTACAAAAATTTTCGTCCTTATTAAGATGCAGGCGACCGAAGTCAAGCCTCTTCTTTTCATTAACTGGAGAAATCAAAGGTTTTCTGCGCGGAACTCTACCGTTATAACCCTGATTACGCAAAACTCTACGTATTGTTTTTGGACTCACTTGCTTTCGTGTTCTCTTGCACGTGCAGTGGCCATTGCCGGAGCACTTTTTTGTGGCTCCTTACTTATTTTCCGTAACAAGTCTCTCTCATCTCTGTTACTTAAGGATTTCGGTCTATCTGTTCGTTGTTTATTTTGTATTCTCCCATCCGTTTCCGCTTTCCGTATGATCGTTTGCACCGTTGCCCAACTTCTTCCAACTATTTTAGAAATTTCGCCACACGAATTCCCTTCCACTCGTTCACTAAGGACGATTTTTCGCACTTCCAAACTCGTTTCCTTCCATTTACTCATTTTTAAGCATTAAAGGCATCCAAATCACTTTAGTTTGATCGACTTCCAATGTACTAATGTTTATCTTTGTATATTAACACGGTAGCAATCTTTATCGCAGTATGACTCATCGCTTAGACTAATTCTTTTGAATTTTTAGTGGTGTATGCTGACTTTTGTTAAATCACTTTCAGCGGAATTTCTTGTTATCTACTATGTATATATGTATATATATGTATATTCTCATTAATTCTGTGTAAAATAGATTACAATGTCTCTGATATTCCTTTTAAATTCGTTTTTCACCCGTCTTTTCATTTTTTTTCTACCTGTATATTGCCAATTCCACGTTTTCAAGCGGTGTATGCTGACTTTTGTGAGCAACTGTATGTACACTGAGCCTCAATTGGTACCTTTGAAGCAAAGCTAAAAATTTATACGTATTTTTGAAGGTTCAAGAGCGCCAAACATGCATATATTTTTACCTACATTTTATACAAACACCATTTACAAACATAAACTCAATTTACGGACAAAAATTACTAAGTTCCACCAAATTATTAATGAGATAATTTCGAATTCTTACTTTGAGAAGATTCGTCTATTTTAAGATAATTTGCACACAAACCGTGAATCATAAACGTCGAATTTATAATTCACTAGAAAATATTCAATGAAATTATTTCATTATATATTTCGACACAGCCAAATCCTCCGTAAACTCATTAAGCTTCTCGTCACACATATGCGTACATAAATATGTTTATATATCATTCCAATCAGATTTAAATTTAACACCAGCACGCATGCACTATCAATATCGCGAGTACAAATATCAATATCTAATATTAATTTGATAAAAATTTATAACAATTAAGCTAACAACTCATATCATCAAAATAGCCATATATTCCCAAACACACCCTATAAGCAAGCCCTTCTTGAAACTGTCCCACTTAAAAAGCAAAAATTACCCTTTTTAGAGTTGGTGAACTGATTTTCATTTTCAAGCACATATCATTCAAAAATCAACCAAGATTCAATCAAGTATAGCAGTAATTTACATATGTAAATCACGAATGTTTTTCTTACTCGACCAGCACTCGTGATAGAACAAAGGTTGATCAATAAGTAATGATAATCGGTTCCAGTTTGGATGAAATTTGAAAGAGAAAACCCTTTTTACTACCTCATATACTCACTAAGTCAGCATAAAAAACATACATATAAATAGGCCATGATTCCAATGAGGTACATTCATGGAACCACTGGTCAGAAATTCAGCGATTCAGACAAAGCCGAAGCATTCGCGGATACCCTTGATATACAAATTCAAGAAAACTACTCTTCAGACGACGATCTAGGCAACGAAGTTCACACTGACTAAGCTGCTTCGAGAATACTAAATTCAAGGACCTCAAGCGAAGACACAACTCTACCCACCAATCTAGAGGATGTTGAAAATTTGGTACGCTTTATTAACAACCGCAAAGCCCCAGGCCCCGATAAAATTACCAACCTATGCCTCAGTCACATACCTGATAACGTCTTACAGAATCTAGTAGATATCATAAATTGCATTTTCCTCCGGAAAGTATATCCAAATTGCTGGAATCTAGCCACAATAATTGTCCTCCCTAAACCCGGAAAAGATTTTACATTCCCTCAAAATTGGAGACCTATTAGCCTTCTCTCATCTCTGGCAAAAGTAACAGAGCATATTTTTCTCTCTCGTTTCAACGAGATAGTCCAACTCAACAACATCCTGCCTGATGAACAATTCGGCTTTAAGTCGCAACCTTTCACTGACCTCCAACATATTAGAACAGGATTCAATACACGTCATTCCACATGTCTGGTTATGTTCGATCTTTGTGGTGGTTTACATGTACAAACGTCGGTCTGGAACATCTCAGCTATCCAACAATACTGACCCTTCATCGCCAACGTGGTATGATGAACACAGTGTCTAGACCCTGTTGGATCTAGGTGGGCGGTGATGTTACGCGCACAGTTGATATAAAAGTAATGTAAGAATGATTTGTACACGAATTGAAAGTTTAATGTAGAGTATGGGTATTGAAAGCATACTTCATGGTCAAACCTACACTGTAATGTAAAATTTTCGTAAATGGGTCAATAAGTCAAAAAAAAAATTCATTTTTTCTTTAGTAGTCTCACCCACGTTTTCCTGGCATTCTCTTTGCTTTTGAAAATGATTGACATTTAAAAATCTGGAAGATTGCCTTAAGCTATGGCTCTATCCAATGGAAGTTTTTCCAAAACTTGCAGCTTTCTGTTTCTATTGCCTTACAAGAGTGGGTAATGTCCGTTGAAAGAAGGATAGCCCACAATGGAACAAGTTTTAATTTTTAAAAATGCGGAATATAAGTGATGCATACAAACTTGAATTAAATTATACCTAAAATAATGAGTAATAAATGAACAGTGAAATTCTTCTTTTCTTAAAATGAATTTATATCAAGTTTTTGATGCACGTTTGGTTCTTAAATATTTTTTAAATCGTACAATAGGACCTGTATTTTCAGTTTCGATGGTGTTGCTTGATTGCTGATGAGTGTTGCTGCTAAATTTAAGATTAATTTGCTTCTTCCTCCATTAAAAAAAATATTTACCCTATATAAGACGTAACCTACAAATTTCTTGCTTAAACCATTTTTACACACACTTGACACTCTTCCTACATCGCTAGCTCTTGGCCATTGACCTCTTCTCGCCTAATATCGTATAACATTTAGCCCATCGAACTGCAATAACCGCAAAAGGACTCCTCGGGCTCACAATCCGAAATATGTTTCCTCCAAGTAAATTGAACATTAAAGCTTCGGAACCATCAAGCCTGTGTGCTTTGATGTTTACATTTGCCGACGAGCAAAAAAAAAACCGTCGGCCTCGACAGTCTCGTCGCTTTACTGGGTTCCAATTGCTTCATGAATAATAGAGTACTTGGCGAACATTCCGACGTTTTTCTTTTGCTACCTAGTGCTCCCAGACAAGGCCTTACATACAATTTACACACGCTTCCATACAACCATATATGTATATACTAGCTTACTGTTATATTATGAGTATAGTCTTCTATCGTTCGATAAAACGAAACTTGATGTTTATGGAAATGATTTCTTGCCTTTATTTATAGCTACTTTCGCTTATTTTACATTACCATATTCGTAGATTGCCATATTCCCATCACCTCGGATTGCATGCAGACTCGAGACTCTCATGAGTTTCACATCGAATTCTCATTCAGCTCGAAATTCATAGTACATCGTGTTTTGCTTGATTTTGGTATCTTGTTGTCCGATAAAAGGATGATCGTATCTGGGAATCAAGGCGAAAAACGTTGCTAGGAGGATTGAAGAGGAGAAGCTAAAGAGAGCATTTATTTGCATTTAATTGGGATGGGGGTGAGGCTAAAGCAGAGGAATGGGAGTCAATTTTAGGAATTTCGATACGGGATACGAAACAGTATGGACGTGAGTCTTAAGAAGGGAGTAAAACATCCAGACATAGTTCTAAAACTCTAAACTAGACATTTGATAAGATTTCCAAATCAATGGTGAGTGAAAAATAAATGTACTATATTGACCCTATTTTGGCTGATATTTTTTGGCTATTCTTGAAACTATTTAAAGTCTTTTTTACTAATGTTCGAAGAAGAACATTAGTATTAAAATACCTTTGGCCAAAAATTCATATTTATATATATATATATATATATATATATATATATATATATATATATATATATATATATATATATATATATATATATATATATATATATATATATATATATATAGATATATATATCATCAAAAAATTTCAGTGAAAAAATCTCAGGAACGCGCCATCCGATTGAACTGAAATTTTTAGGACACATTGGTGTATATGCAAAATAGTGCCAGGTCTCAGAAAAAATTAAAAATCTTTAACCCTTTGGCACCGGCGGCTATTTTAGTGATATTTTTAATATACCTATTATTCCGTATTCAAATAAGTTTTGTTAAAATAAAGTTAACAAAATAAATTTCGAACGTGTTTTACATGTGAATCGGATAATGTTTTGGAATTTTTTAACCCCATGTGTGCGCTGGGTGCCTAAAAAGAGAACGGGAAAAATTGAAAATTTTTAAATTGCGATTGATGAGCGTGCTGGCAACCCTGAAGCTAGGGCAAGCACTGAAAGTGAAAATTATCGTCTCTCTTGAAAAAATGCCGTTTCTTCAAAAAAAAGCCACTCTATGTAAATTTCGTGCTTTTTTTACATAGACCAAAAAAAAAATTTGATATGGTATAACGGGCACGCCTGGTAACCCTTGCCCAATTTACCTATATTTTTAGCATCAAAAACTTCTGCTCACGGAAACTCACGATCCGATGAGCAGAATTAATTGAAATTTGCAGTCTGTATTGGTCTTAAATAGGACCAGGTCTGATAGAAGTGATTTTGAAATGCGGGCGATTCTGTGCCAGTGGTGCCATCTTGAAAAATCACTAAAAAAGATAGCTGCTTTTAGCCCTATAAATTCTGATTGAATCGTTCGATTTTGACGAAATTCGCACAGTAGCTGGATTTAATTTTAAACCACGTTTAATAGAAATTTGTTTGAAAACTCGGTTGGAGCTGCCAGCTATGATAATTTTGGTGTCTTAAATTTGAAAAAATTAAAATTTGGAAGTGAAAACATTCAAACAATCGAATATCCTAAAAATGTCCGTTTCTTACAATAAAACCAATCTGTATACAAATCTTATGCTTTATCTACACGTTCAAAGTAAAACTTTGGAAATTTCATGTCGGACAAGAACGGTAACCCTTTCCCAGTTAACCTATATTTTTAGCATCAAAAACTTCTGTTCACGGGAATTCACGAGCCAATAATCAGATACCACTGAAATTCACAGAATGCATTGGATTTAAGTAGACCTAGGTCTGATAGAAGCGATTTTGAATTGTGGGCAACTCTGTGCCAGTCGTGCCATCTTGAAAAATTACATAGAAAAAAACTGCTTTTTGCCCTATGAAATGTGAATAAGCTACCAGCTTTTCATGAAATTGACACAGTAGCTAAACCTTACTCTAATCTCTGTTTGGTGGAAATTTGGTTGAAAAATTCGATTGGTGCTGCCAGCTATGGTAATTTTTGTGTCTTTGGTTTTGAAAATTCTCTCAGGAAAATAAAACTTTTTGCCCTATAACTTCCAGTGCAGTCATGAAATCAATATGAATTTCATACAATTAATGGAACCTATTATAAACATTATTCAGGCCAAATTTGGTTGAAAAGCCACGATAGGGTTGCCAGCTATTGTTGGTTTTGTGTTTGTTTGCAATATCTTTATTAAGCGGTTTTATCGTAGAATTTTCAATTGGTAATTATATTGTAGTGACAATAAACAGCAAATATTAAGTTTTCGATTATTTGAAAAAACTCGCTGCAGGTAACCCAAAATTTCTTTATACTCCTATAACTTCGAATGTAATATAACAACGTGAAGCAGATGTGATATATTCTTGGCTTTGATACTGGCGAAAGGTTGCCAGCACGAGTCGGTTGTGCTACTTTTGTATCAATAAATGCTTACAGTTAGTATTCATACCGGAAACATTTATAATGAATATAAATAACCGATGTTTCAATTCCCCAAGTTCTGCAAATTTTTCGGATCGCAGCCCCAAACACCAACTTCAGTTACAGTGCTGCAGGCACTGAGCATTTTCTTCATTGATGTTATATGAGATGCTGCTTTCAAAGTTTGGTGAAATAAGCAACTGATAACGAATATAATTAACAAGTGTTTTTCTTTCATAAACTTTGAAACCCATGCCAGTGGTAATATCTGAAACCTTCTACCATATGAGTTATAATGCATTCTTGAGACCAAAGTAAAACGTGGCATTTGAAACAGTTTGGCCGTAATAAGCAGCTCATGTGGTGAAATATGCACTCAAAACCTGCACGATTCTTACTGTTCTTCGAACATTAGTGTTTCTAGCGGTTCAGGTGCGCTAGTTTTTTAAATTTTAAAATGAAGCGGAACTAAATTTATCAAATATTATTATTCAAACACCAAAGAAGAGGTTAATTTACCATCAAGATATCGATATTTGTCGAGCGATTGAAAATATCTTCGACCTGAATTAGATATTGTTCCTTAAGTGAAAACATTTGGTTTTGAGAGCTCAAAAATTTGAGCCTGATTAAATTAAACAACACTACTGAGGCATGACAATATAATTTTGACTTAGAGTATCAAAATATAGTACTGTTTAGACTTCTTCGATTCAGCATCTACTAGCTCAGTAAAATTATTTATCTCTCTTCAAAGACATTCATTGAGATACAATCCTATATTTTCAGAATATTTCTTAGTATTTATCTGAAAAATGTGCCTTTTCATTTATCATAATATCTTATTAAACCCCAAAAGTATGTTTTCTCTATGTTTTTCGCAAATTTATAAGAAATCGCATATAATTAAAATAAGTTTTAATACACTATTCTAGATGACACCTGACGTTAATCCAACCTAGTCACTAAAAATCCACTTGTCTCATTTCAATTCGAAACTTCATCAAACAATGCCAATCCCATGTCTCGAAAAACTACACTAGAAACTTTACGTACAATCATCCAATACAAACAAACTCCGAACAAGTGCCAATAATAGCATTATGCCCTCATGCGATTCCCGAATTCATTCGAAACCAGAAAACATGTCCGGTGCCACCTGAAATACTGTGCACCTCAATAGCGATAGACATAAAGGATAAAGGCTTCCCCAGGACTACTTAGGCAGCATCAAGGCTGCAGAGTTAAGAGATTTCCGGAATCTGTTTAGAGTTGTAATGTAAAAACGACCCGAGGGCAAGTCAAATCTAATCCGCACCCAATGTGTCCACTGAAACGGGACGACACCGACAATGTCCTGTGGCCACTTGACTTTTCCGATTGTTTACGTGGCACACAAGAGAATATGGACTTGTATAGGTCCGAAATGGATCGTGCTATTCACTGGACATTGTTTAGGAAATTCCAGGCCTTTGTCCGTGTGCCACTGGGTATGTTGGGTGGAAGATGCTGGAATGCAGAAACATATCCGACGGAATTTAGAATGGATTGCAATGATGCTTTACCATGACGATGAACTAAGGAAGTGTTGTGAGGGGTTTAAAGAAGAATTCAATGATAGGAAGGAGTGAACTTGTTGGCAATTTTATTTCCAATAAATTGTAAAAATATGTAATTAAAGAACAGCAGAAACGCCTTTAATGAAAACTATTTTCCAAGCTCAAGACATGTTCGATTACTCTCAGGTCTAAAACTAAACTAACCAAATTCTTCTGTATCATCAAAAGACATTATTCTGTCAATTGAAACCTTTGAAATACCACAAGGAATTCCAATATAAATCTTCCAATTTTCGTTTCCGTGATTTTCTTTCACCGTTATGATTTCCATGGTGCTGTGACCCAACCATCTCACTTTGAATACTCCTTCGGAAGATTCAGTGAAAAATCACAATCATGGATATATGTATGTACAAATGAGCTTACATCTGGTCTAACCATCCATGGTACATATATATAAACTAATTTACGCACAAACCTTGCGTTAAAACAAGATTCATTCAGTAGGAATTTCCAATTTGTGCGGTATCTACTTGATTTTATTTGTTTGAAAATTCCGAAGTCGAGTTACTTCCGAAGTCAGTTTTTTTAAGGACACGATCTGATAACGGTGATGCGGATAATTTTCCAGGAATGACTAAAATAAAATAAATGTCATCGAATGAATTATAGAATAATTAGTGATTGATAATGTGCGAAAGCTGAGATTCATTTGAAAAAGTTTGATTGCTGGAAAAGTTTGATTCTGTGGATTTTATTTTGGCTACGAAATTATTTTCTTTAAATATTGCCACGTTCCCGCAATTTTAATTTGAATAGAAAAAATAGAGAAAATTTTAAAGAATTTAGAAAAATTAGCAACAGTTTATTGCGGACCTTTCCACAATAGCGCATAAAAAATATTAATAATTGATGCCGAAAATATTTAAAGGAAAAAACATTTGAATATTTTGCGACTTGCTTAGTTGGGACAAACTATGAGATTATTTGGCTGCACTGGAAAGATTATTTATATTGGCGCGGATATATATACTTATCATCAATCTGGTAGTACATACAGCCGAAATTTTTCTAATATGAAAATTTCGGAGAAAAGAAATCAGAATATGGACATAAATGTTTGAAAGCTTAAGAGATTAGAAAACAATTGAGAAAGTGAATTTTTTTACGAATAAGCATCGTGTGTTTAGATTGATATTAGAAAATATGAGCCAGTTTAAGAAATCCTAATAAGACAAAGGTCATGCCTTACGCCAAGATCGTATAACAAATTATTTGTCTTAGTCTTTCATTTCAAAAACAATTATTTTAAACTGCTTCTAGCTGCAACTCGAAGCGGTAGCTAGACTCCACGTAAGCTATCAGAACTGCATAGTGGATCTACGAATCAATCTTATTTAATTGAAATATTTTTGTTAATAAATATATAAAATGTTCGTTTAAATAAGTGTATGAATACATGACCAACCTTTAAGGGAATGAAACCCGAGGCAGAGAGAACTCATCAAGTTTTTGAAGCCTTAACGCATTATTTACCGGACGTTGAAAAACCGATGACTTAGAAAACTCATTTTTCATCCTGTGCAAGTTCAAAGATCGAAGCCTAGACTATTCTCTTAATAGAGTGACTGGTTAAACTAAATTGAGGTGGGCGCTCTCAGAAGCACTGAGTATGAACAGTGTGGGAATACAAACCATTCTTTTTAGGGCGGGCAGCAGCAAAGAAAGGAATTCAACACCTACGGTGAAAAGTCTAAAAGTTGCATCTTAGCTGAACTAATTAAGGTTGATGATTCAGCAGTAACTGATTTAGCTAAGCGTGCCGACCGGTCCAACTCAATTTATCTGGAAATCAATAATGATGCAGTCTTGTGTAATAAACGAAGCTAAATTGACGAAACACTAATACTTGTTGTTAGTAAATGAGATTATACACTCTAAACTATCAAATATTTTGCATAGCCAATGTAAGTAAAACTTTTTGAATTCAGGAACCGATGATAGTTCTTTCTTCGTCACGTGCTATAATCCTCTTCAGTTATGTTGTAAATAGAACACCCCCGGCCTAGATAAAATTATCTGAAAAAATCCTCGCCTTTTTCCACTAGATTTTGTAGAGCAATTCGTATTCAATTTGCTAAAGATGCAAAGGTACTCTGCGTGCACATGCAAGCTTATATTCAGACAAAAATTAATATCTGGCATCCTTTTTTTCAATAGCCATGAAATATAAATAAAACATTCCTCACAATTGAATATCATTGATGGTAAAGTCTGCTGTGCACTTACCGATCCGTCTACCAGTAGGGGAAAGTGGTACAAAACGATCCCTCGAGGTAAAATGATTACCCATTGTTTTATCGTTTTAGTCAGCACGATCTAATAGTTTGGGTGAAAACCGTCTTTGTCGTCACATGTTTGACATTCTGTCAAAGATCATGGCGTTGTGAGTGTCACAAAAATTAATATAACAATAAAGTGAAAATATTCTTGTTTGATGTAAGGTAAGCTACATCCAATATAGTGTAAATTTAATGTACGTCCTTTCGATGTAATAGGGGTGCTTCTGTCAGTTGTCAGTATAACTCTGCTATATAATCGCCCATATTCTGTTGCTGCATCTACAACCATTAACTTTTAATTTGATGTTTGTCCGAGTTGGGTGCTTTGAGGTAAAATGATCCCAGGGATCCACACGATATTTGTGATTTCAAATGCATCATTTTATTCTAGTTTTGTTTTAATTTAGATACATAAAAATAATTGAGATATTAATGATTTCCATATTTTAAAGCTGATATTGGTTTTTCATATGAAATTATAACTTATGTAAATATTTTTTAACTTTAAGAACCATGCTGGGAAACTATATAAAAAAACAACGCGCCAAAGTTGGAGTGAAATTTCCATCACCGATGCTTTGGACACCGTGAAACATGGGCTGCCGTATAAAGCGGCTAGTAAGCAGTTTGCCGTGCCGATTATGGTTTTTAAGCGGTACCAAAAATAGCAGAAAGAAGGACAACAATTAAGGAAAAAGTGGTATACTCACAAGCACGCCGTTTAAGAACCTCTTGGAAGAAGACAGACTAACAAAGATTGACCATCACATAAAAAAAGTTGAACGGATAAATACAAAAGCCAAATTAAACAGTAAAAACAAGGAAACGAGGAGCGAAAAGCACAAAGGACCACAAAAACGCAAAACAAAATTAAATAAAAAAAGTAAAAGGGACATCTTAGAATCTTCTTCGGAGGATGATGAAGATGACACGGAATGTTTGTTCTGCTGTGAGAAATATTTCAAGAACAATAGAGAGGAAGTGTGGATTAGATGCTGTGATTGTTTGAGGTGGGGGCATGATGCTTCCGCAAGAGTCAATCCCGATGAATCAGAAGCCCATATTTCTCATTCATCATCCTCAGTGCTGCTTTTCTCCTCAATCTACATCCCTTGAAGTAGCTCCGTTCTGGTATATTAACGTTTGTTTGCGGAAGTTTCGTCCTACCTCAATGGCCGCTTCCCTTTTGTTTCCTTACTGTTATGTGGTGACTTTAATATATCTTTGCTCGGTGGGGATGATACTTACTCATGTATTTTCTCTTCAAGTAATATTTTTCTCACTACTTCTTCCTTTATGTCCCATTGCTCACTTTCCCAATTCAACAACGTTCCCAATACTAACAACAGGATTCTCGATCTCGTTCTGACTAACCTTCACCCTCCTTCATTTTGCTTGAGTCCTTCTCTATCTTTGTATGGGTGCCCCGATCCTCATCATCCTCCTCTTTTTATGGAATTAACTTTAAACCGTTTGTCTAAAGACAAATCTGCCTCTACTCTTAGTTTCAATTTTAAAAAAGTAAACTATTCCGCCCTGTCCAATGAAATATATGGTTTTAACTGGTATAATTTCTTCAGAGGGAGTTTCGCAAGGATCCATTCTTGGCCTCTTATTGTTCCTTTTGTTTATTAACGATATTTCTTGCCTCTTTAACTCACCCTGCCCAGAGTGGTTGAATCCGCTAGGGACTGTACCATATTGCAGAACAATTTGGATGCTTTGGCTAACTGGTGGTCTGCTAATTTCCTCAGTTTGAGTATTGTGAAGTGTAATCAAATGTCTTTCATCCACAAAACATCCATTTTGCTCTTCTCCTACTGTGTCCTTGGCTCTCCTCTCAATGCTGTTTCTAGTATCAACGACCTTGGCGTGATTTTTGATTCTCAATCGTCTGGATGAACCCTCCCCCTTCACTTGTCAGCAGACGTCTGATCTGCACGACTTCGAAGGCATTAGCGAGGTTGTCACCAGGCCGAGGCTTGCCTGGGCAATTGACACCTTTAAGCCCTTCATGTCCCCAGGTCCGGATGGGGTTCTGCCAGCCATGCTCCAAAAGTCAGGTATGCTCACCGTTCCTTGGCTCATGCAAATTTACAAAGGTTGCCTAGCACTAAGCCATGTGCCTGCAGCCTGGAGGATCGCTAAGTTTGTATTTATACCCAAGGCAGGTAGAATCAACCATGCTTACCCGAAGGACTACAGGCCAATTAGCCTGACTTCCTTCCTCCTTAAAGTCTTTGAAAGATTACTGGATCTCTACATAAAGCAAAGACTTGGATCTCAAACTCTATTGGGTACCCAAAACGCGTACATAAAAGGGAAATTCGTTGAAACGGCTCTCCATAGGGTAGTTCTCGAAATAGAAAAGGCACTCCGCTACAAAGAATACACGTTGGGGGCTTTTCTAGATATTGAAGCCGCCTTCAATAATGTGCACACTACAGCCATTATGGAGAGCCTCTACGCAACCAATACCCACCCTTCTATTTGTAGCTGGATAAGCAATATGCTTAAGCAAAGGCTCATAACAGCTGAGTGGGTGGGGTCACGAATCACTAGGAAGGTCCATAGAGGCACACCGCAAGGTGGAGTTCTATCCTCTCTCTTATGGAACCTGGTTGTAAATACAATTTTGGATAGGCTAGAACGCAAAGGACTCACAGTTGTGGCCTATGCCGATGACATTGCCATTTTAATCTCGGGCAGATTTCCGCACACAGTCGGCCAGCTCATCGAGTATGCTCTGGGGCTGGTTGAGGAATGGGCGAACATCGTGGGCCTCGGCATCAACATTAATAAAACTGATCACGTACTTTTCACAAGGAAGTACAAAATTCCTGCATTACCTCCAATCAGGTTGAGCGGCGCCAGGTTAAACCTCAAGCCATCAACTAAGTACTTAGGCCTTGTTCTGGACAGCAAGCTCACCTGGAAGGCAAATTTGGAGGAGAGAGTAAAACGGGCTAGCAATGCGATTTACGCCAGTAAGAGAGTGCTGGATAAAACGTGGGGTCTAAGCCCTGCCTTAACGCACTGGATCGGTGAGCCCTGGCTGGTGGATCTCTCACATGCAGCAGAGCAGAAGCTGAAGGACATACTTCAGTTCGTAAAAAAGTCCGGGGCCTTTGATGGCCGTTTGGACTGAACTTTCCTTCTCCGGGTCCATTTATCTGGTACCACTACGGACCAATGGGTCTATGTATGGCCCTGGCCAGCCAATTGAACCTAACCTTACCTAACCAAGCGAAGTTCGACTTGCACATTCTACACATCACTGCCAAGTTTTCTCGTCTTCCGGCTTCATAATCAGATCCTCTTAACGCTTTGTTAATCTTTCCATATCTCTATATCTGATTTTTTCCTTCATTCGCAGTGTTCTTGAATACTGTTTCCAAATTTGGTGTCCACATTACGGATACTTGACCGGTGCGGTTTAATTTGTGCAACGCCAATTCACCCGCTTTTTGTTCTATAAGGACAGTGTTTCGTATTGTGATTGCAGTATGTGCCTCTCCATCCTTGAAATTCCTTCCCTTGAGTCACGTAGAGTGTTCCTCGACGAGTACTTCCTTTTTAAACTTTTCAACGGCAGTATATTGGTTGACCCCAGTATTTAACCTTCTGTTAGAGAATCGGACCGTTCTAATAGAACATTATTTAACTTAAATGTTACATTTGCCCGTACCGACACATATTTCTTTTCAACCCTTTTATGTTTGCCTCGTCAGCACAACAGCCTTAACCTTGGTCTTCTGCCTCGAACTTTATCTGTGTTCAAAAACGTTCTTTCATATACTCGGCATATGTCCTAATTTATTCAATTTGCTTCTTTCTCTTTTGGTGGATTAGGTTTTTATTCTTTTTTTGTATTGTTATTCAATTCAGAATTTTTTCATTTTCTTAGTTTTCATGTTATTTTCTTTTTCTTATATATATTTTTCTATACATGTATTTCTATTTTTTGTTCTCGTCTAATCTATAATTGGATTTGTTCTGTGGATGTGGACAATAAATAAATATAGAAATAAATAAATAAATAAGTCTTATGTCAAAAATCGTTTTCGCTCGAGTAAGAAACATTTGAGTTTGTAAAACAACATATTTTTATTCTAAGAATTTAACTACACGACAAATAAGTCGATTTAATTTAGATTCAAGCATAAATTTTAGAATATGTATATTTGAATAAAACAACTGCATAGTGTTTTTTCCATTTTTGCAAAGCAAATACGAATTTGTTTTTTTTTTAATCTATTTAAAAGAAATATATTCAAACACGCCTCTTTTAATTTCATTGGAATTGAATAGTGAGGTTAAATAATCCCAAGGATCATATTACCCTCTGCCGGCGATCAATTTAGACACTCGAGTGTATAAAACTATCACACATTTGCAAAATCTTTTCACACATTTACAAAATTGTTTACATAAAAAAATCTGACTATTAAAATCAACCACTAAATTTTAGATGGACTGTCTTGGCTACCAGAAAAACTATCAGTATCTCGAATTTTTTTTCTAGATACTTTCTTATCTGCCTTAAGTGTTACATTTGTGGTAAGGCGCTCAAAGAAATTTGATATTGAAAGCTCTACAACAAACGCAAATGATCATTTAGGCTGCGCTGTCTGTCTAGGCTCTTAGATAAGCTTGATAATGTAACTAACGCCGATCATTTGCCCAAATTTCTTCTTAATTCGGATACTTTTATATCTAGCCTAAAAATACCACCGCGTAAGAAGAAATCTTTGCTATCAAAGGAGGTGTTGGATATATTATAAACTAAAAATAAGTAAGTGGTATTTTGTAACTATTAATAATTTATATAATACATAAAATAAAATAAATTATTTATATCATCTAGGATATATCATATATATCCTAGAAATCAGATAGTATTTTAAATGAAGTTTAAGCATTTATAGTGTACTCTTACTGTCTATTATTTGCAGCAAACTATATAAATAATCTGTTCCCTTTTGATATTAATGAAGAAATGTTAACATAATATAAATTCTATAAATTGCAACAAGTGTAAATTCATCTTCATTTAGCATCTTCATGCTAAAATAGATTGCTTTCTTCTATTAATAAATGTCATATTCCAACCATTTCATCAAAACTTGCTTACTTCAGGCTGAATAAAAAAAACTTACTAATATTTGGCTTGGAAAGAAAGATTCTTTTCAATACAAAATAGTTTTAGAAAAAAAAATTAAAAAAAAGTTCGAAAAAATTGGTATTTATTTTTGTATACCTGACAACTACAGTCAATTGAAAGCTCGAGTAGAAAATAGAAGTCAATGAACCAAAAAATAATATAAAATTCGTGCTGCCGCAAGCAACAAATTATGTCGAAAAATAAACTTATTAGTGAAATTGGTGAAAAAACCCGGGTTGGTAGAATGCTTGGTGTAAATTTTAATTCTGAACTAAAATTTGATGGCGTATTCAAAATTTCACAATTCAAGCCAAATATGTCTCATTGTAGAAATTTCAATCGTTCTCTTTCAATGCTGAACAAGTTTTCGTTAGCTTTTCGAAAATATGGCTTTAGTGTTTCAAAATATGGCTCAGAATCTCAACTCTGATTTGAATTCTGAGATTAAAAATCATATATGATTATAAGCACCTTTACTTTCTTTGAATGTAAAATTTAAAGAGTCAAACCCACAATGGGCGCTATTTTGAATAAATCTTTTAGTGATTAATTTGCCCGAAAATGATGTTTTTGGATTGAGTATTGATTATTTACATTTTAGCAAAACCTCTTAAGAGATTGAGTTACATAAAATTATACCAAATTAAGTTCTCAGGATGAAAATATTTCACTTTGAGCTTATTCGGTCTGTGTCATTCAAAAAATATTTATAAAGTACACGACTTCTCACATTTTTGAAGTATTTTATTTCAAAATATATATGTTTTCTACTTTACGTAAAATAATTGCACATATTTTTTCTCTCTATTATATAGCTTTGCTAGCTACATATAATTTAAAATCTATAATTTCTAACTTAACTCAGCTCTAATCGTCATTAAATTTTTCAAATAAATCAGTTTCATAAAAATGCCATATTCCATAGTATGCCATAAACTAGTATCATTGAGATGATTTACAAATGTCTATACATATGTCAAACTTTCTTGGAAGAATCATCTGATAAGTAAATTTTTCGTGCAAATGTTGCTGTCGATTGAATCCTATCTGCTTTTTTTCCGACATTGATTTTAATTTTGTTGGAATTTGTTTAGCATTTTCCACCATTGCTCGATTAGAGTTTCATTATAATTCTCAGCCATTCGGTCAGATTATGAATGAATTGGTGCTGTTCTGATTTTTTTGATCAACCGTATGTAAAGTAGACTACTGATGGTTCCAAATTCGGAATTCGAAATTGATTAAGTCTGTAAAATTGGTTTAGAGAGGTTTAAAGATTTGATTGACATGGTACATCCGTTTTTATTTGAACTTATATGTATAAAAAATGCCATTCAATAAATTTGAGCTACATCAACGAAATGTCCAAAATTCATCATCAGAAGTCATCATATATTATAACAAAATTAATCACCGTCACTCTGTTAAAAAAATTCTAACTTATAATCAAAAAACAGTTAAAGCGCAAAGGTTAAATGAAAATCCATCCTTTTCAAATAAAGCATATAATCTTCAAATTTGCACTATAACTTTCACTTAAACTCAACTTCATTTCACCTCAACCCCGTACCACTGCCATGAACAGTCTGAATTCGTAATGGAATAGCAAAAACTCCAAACACATATTCACCTCCTGACTCTCTGTTTGTTCTCATTCAGATACAATTTTCGACTTCTAGCCAATTACATGCTTTCAAAGTGAGAAATGCAATTAACATGTCCGATCTTTGAGTCCGATAACATTTAATGGTTTCGAGTCTTTCCGGGGTAAGCTCGATGTGTGCATTCTGTTTCAATATGAATACGAGAGAATGAATGCAAGTCAGCTAGCCAACAAGCTAGTACTGCAATGCATTTCTACGAATATCGCATGTGCATACACCACGTACAGAACGAATCTCGGCAAGAAGTTAATGGAACATGGATTTGAAGGCGAAAAACTCATATGTATATTCATTTCGTTTGATAATAGTACTGACACCTATTTTAATCTCAGAGTATGCTAGTGGTTTTGATTGTACCGAGTTCACCACGCCGAAGAACGTTTTTAATATACATACACCAAAGCTTTGACGGGAGCATTGCAACCATTTCAAAAGAATGGGGCTAATAGAAAGGAGCGTACCTGTTGGTGCTGTGATTATGAGGGTGTCGGTCTGTCAACAAGTAGGAATGATTGAGAGATGGACCTCGGGGTGACTATTTAAGTAGATCTACTCTTTTTACTCAGGGAGATATTTGCATCCTGGTTTATCATTAGTTAATCTCACTTTGCGTGTACGTAAACGTAAAAGAAATAGATGTAAAATGCGATATCCATTTTAAAGACTTTATTTGAATTTGAAAGTGTGGAAATTAGATAATTGGCTAATAAGAAAAACCTTTTCTAATGACTGATTTGGAAAAATTTTGTTTAAGTTGAATATTTGTAATAATGATGTTAATTAGTTAAAGCCCACGACTCACTAATTGTCTTTCTAGCATTTGTAGGTGTATGTATATCTAAACGCGTGATACAATAAAACAATCCAAATACCCAAAATTAGCCAAATCATAGCTTGAGCCACTTCTACTCAGTGATTTGAATGAAGTTTTAGCCATTTGATACTCATTGGAGGTCAGAAATGTGTCTAAGTGAAAATGATGTACCAAATCTTCGAAATTTGATCACCGAACATTGTAAAGCACGAACAAATTATGGAAAAAATGACATAATAGTGTAAAAAAAGCTTTTCCACCATTCGCAACATTTGTGAACGGTATGAAGTTGAAGGTATTGCTTCACCAAAGAAGCACCCACAGCTAGTGAAAAATCTGACTAATCAGGAACGATAAATTATCCGGAATTAAATCTGCAACAATCTGCAGAGCAGTGGACAAAAACTTGCATTAAAATAGAAAGTTTTGATAAATCTCGTTTTCATCCGGTGACTTCATCGAAGGAAAGATGTTTAGGGCTGCTATTTGGAAAATTACCAGAGCTTGGAAAATTCAAACATTGGTTACTTATTTTCAATGTCGATTATTATTAATTAGTAATAGTATTTATTGATACGGAAATGATAAAAACACATCGTGCTGGTAACCTTTTGCTAGCACCAGAGCCAAACATAAATCAATTCTGCTTTACGTTGAAGTCAACCTAGCCTGCGAATTTGGTTTCGTTCCAGTGACTGCGTTTGAAGTTATAGGGATGCAAAAAAATTCAGAGCTACCTCTCTCAAAAGTTTTAAAATTTTCGAAATATTAATATTTGTTTTTGATTGTCACTGCAAAATCATTGACATTTGAAAGTTTTATGATAAAATTGCTTCTTATGGGTATGGCAAAAAATACAAAACAGCTGGAAACCCTATTATGGTTTTTCAATCAAATTCCTACTGAATATTGCCTACAGTAAGTTTCATTAACCAACTGAATTTCGTTTTAATTTTATGAGTGCAGTGGAGGTTAGGGGACAAAAAGTTTTATTCTGCTGAGTAAATGTTCAAAATTCAAGACACCGAAATTACCTTAGCTGGCAGCTCCAAACTAATTTTTCAACCAGATTTTTACCAAACTGGTCTTAGAGCTAGATTCAGCTACTGTGTGAATTTCGTCAAAATCTGGTGACTGAATCAGAATTTATAGTGCAAAAAGCAGTTTTTTTACTGGCACATAGTTGACCACATTTCGAAATCGCGTCTATCAGATTTGGTCCTAATCAATGCCAATACATTTCGTGAATTCCAGTTGTATCTGATTGTGAGATCATGAGTTTTCGTAAACAGAAATATCTTATGCTAAAAATATAGGTCAATTGAGGAAGAGCTACCGTTCTTGTCCGATATGAAATTTCAAATATCATACTTTGGATGTGTAGACAAAGTATAGGATTTTTGTTAAAGCGAAAACCATTCAGGAAACTATTGTTTGAAGTTTTTCACTTTCAGTGCCTGCCATAGCTACGTTCATAAAAAACTTAAGTCTGCAACTTAGTAACGTTACTATGTTTTGTAAACTTCATAAAGATTTGATCACTTTATCAAATGTTATCGAAATTCAAAGTTTGTAAAATTGTATCTATCTTATTTGAGGAAACTAGCGCACACATAGGGTTGAGAATTTCCAAAATGCTATAATATTCACATTTGAAACACGTTAGAAATTCATTTTGCAAACTCAGTTTTATTGAAATTTATTTACCAGTAGAATTATCTGGATTTTTAAATCACCTAAATGGCCCCCAACTTCAAAGAGTTAAAGACATTAACATTTGGTAAAAACCTATTATGCATATACACAAATGTACTCTGAAAGTTTCAGCTCAATCGGATGATGCGTTGCCGAGAAATAGTCACTAGAATAGTCACGAAGATTACCAAGAAATCCAATTGGAAACTTTGGAACACCTTTTTGAAAGTATGGCAAATAGATCACAAGCTGTCAGTTATAATTCTGGAGGACAAACTGTATATGTACATATTAGATGTTCCTTAAACATGACAAAAATTGCAAATATTGGGCTGTCAACTAACTTTTGATATTTCAAGTTATTGAGAATTCTTTAATTTTTTTGCATTATTTTTTCTAATTTAAGTAATCTAGCCAAAAATGTGATGGAATTGATATTAAACAACTTTAGATATCGTTTAAGTTGAATCCGTCATTTTGAAAAGAGGCCACCTACGAAATTACAAATTTTTCAGGAGACACAAAAAACTTGTTAATCTTTATAAATTATTAGCTATGTCCAAGTAAATTTTTTTTATGTTTGTACGGCATCCGCTCTAATGTAAAAACATTTTTTTTTTTTTAAGCTGAAAAGAAGCCCTTGTTTTTTTTTCTCTGCAAGAGATGACCCCTTTTCAAAACGAATAGGTTTTTTTCAAAGGAAAAAACCAGTTTAAAAACTTAATTTTGTCAATTTAAAAAAAAACAAAGTGAAATTAGCTAAAAAGTATATGTTCCGGCAGTTTAAAATAAAAAAAATTTAAAAAGCATTAAAAAGAGATTTAAAACTCTTCCGCCTGTTTTTCTGCTGTTGTTGTGGGCCATTCGTTTATTTCATCCCAGAAAACTTTATTTTCGTTGAGGATGTCTTGGTACAGTTTCCTGATGTCATGCCTAATACGAAGGGTTTCTTTCAGGAGGCGAAATATACAGCTGGAGTAATTTGATGCATGTTTTAAGCTCCATAAAACGATGCTCAAGAACGCTATTTATGTATTTTTCAGCAACAATCAGTCCTAGCTCTTCCGCCAAAAAAAATAAAACCAATTCATACAACTTTTTTTTACAGAGAAAAATGCTTTTTGTTCTTTATGATTTTGCTCCCTATAACTTTCTAGTAGTGGCAACTATTTAAAAAAAAAAAATTTTGGCGAGCAATTTTTAAAATCAGCTATTTCTTTATAAGTTATTTTATTTATTTGAAACATTTTTTGTTTGTAGTGGTTTCAATAAGATTTTCATATTCAAAAGAACTACCAAATTTACGTAATTTTATATTAACAGTGGCAAAATCGCGATCAACGATTGATTCAATATATTGAAATTTTCGAAAATATTTTCTTAAGAACAAAAGTTAAATGAAACCTTAGTACGATATAGTTTTCGGACAACCATCACAAAAGAGGTAAAGCTCTTCAACCTCATCATCCATATTTTGGTTGGTGTAATGACTCAAAACACTGCTCTTCATGATAACAGTAAAATGAGGCCTTTTAGGTTTTTAGATCGTGCATGCAAAATTTGTTGGCACATAGTTGCCTGTAATAAAACACCTCCTGGACAGGTGATGCCGGTTGACGTAGCTTTTGCATACACCTAATCAAAACATTATGCCGTAATTTTAGAATTTTCCATGCATTTACGTGGTATAGCATCAATTTTTTTAAAGACTTGGAGACTCTGTGTTTATGAATTACACGCTCTGCTTTTGTGATTTCGTGAATTCGTTTAAATGCGGGTTTTTAATTTTTGTCGACAGCTATTCGAAGACGACCAAAAGACAAGTTTAAATTTCCTAGAAAAAACTGTTAAAAAAACTTGAATTTGACATTCTGGATGCTTGGTTAGAAAGTTAGTATGTATTATTTTCGCATTAAGAAGAACCGAGCGATACATTTTTTTTTTCTCCGTAGTGGCATTCCTTTACTGGGATACTTGCAATGAAGTTGTAAATTTTTTGACATATTAGAATAGCTACTTTTATTCTGTAAATCTTGATCACACATTCGTTTGCTACGATTTTCCGGTTTTTTTTGACGATTAATTGCTGGGGAAAAATATCTTATCATTTAATATTATTTCTTCCATTCTGTGTTCCGATATTGTGGAAAACACTTGCAAAAACACCTGAAATATAATAGGAAAATTTTAGTACCTAATTTTTTCATACTAGTAGATAACTATTTAATTTCGAGGGCCAATTTTAGTGTTGACATGGTTTATGTGTTCTTCTCCAAGTATTTTTGCTTTTTTGTACTAAGCTTTGCTTATACTCGTCCGGATTCCTCATTAATTTTTTTCTTTTTACTGGTGAAGCATAATCACTCTCAATACCTGACATCTTCACTCAAAAATATCTTAATCTGATCTCTGAATTAATAATAATTTCTATAAATATTACGAAAAGCACTGTTTAGCTCCAGTTGCATCAGTCAAACAAAGTGATTAAAGTGATACTAGTGACACTTGTTGATGACAAAGAAAGGAAGTTGGAGTGGGAGGTACAATCTGCACATGCCCTACAGCAGTTCATTTCGAAAACGGGCAATCTGTCCGAGATGACTCCTTTTTCAAATGATCAACAAAACCCCAACCGTGCTAAACTGCTTTAGAAGACCAGAGATGGCCTGTTTTCAAGTAGATTTTATGAATAGCCATGCGAAGGTACAGAATCCTGAAAAAAATAATCACAGAATCTTGAAAAAAAACTATAATTACGGATTCAATGTTTTTTTGCTTAAAAATTTCCCTTATGAACAAAATCTTCATAGAAGTATGTTGGTAAAAAAAATATAATAGTTTATATTTTTAAAAAAAGTAAAAGTTATCCAATAAGTAGCTCCTGCTAGTCTTAGCTGAGTATGACCGACCTTTTACCAGTGTGTGTTCGACAAAAAAAGCCATACAATTTTTAATTTATATTTTCATTACTTCAATTTTAACTGAAGCTTTTCGGAACAGCAAAGAACATCAAACATAGATTTACTTCTCCATTTCAAAACGTAAAACTAATTCAAGTTATATATGTGAGACTCACCTTCCGTTCAGAAAGACTCAAAAATATATAAACAACCGCACACGTCCAGCCATAAGGTAAAAAATAAACACTTTAAAAAAATCATCTCACAACAACCAAAACGCACCCTTTTATTTCGCACCAGCTTTGCTTTATTTTAAAATAAACATCATAATTTTCTTTTCATGTTCAAAATTACATTACATATATGCCATTACGCACAAACATTCTGATCCTAGAAAGCATTACATACTAACGCCATCATAAACACCTCCCTGCTTCCATCACCGGACCACACGTATTCGAACTTATGCTTGAGTTACAATCAATGCAACCAACATTTGCTGCCAAGTTTTGTTGGTGGAACGAGTTACAATCAATGCAACACAACATTTACTGTCATCTGTCACTGGCTATATTCAAGAAATTGCTGTTCGATAATTTGGATCCTTTAAAGTCTCGGAAAGAGATATCAGTGAATATTTTATCCTCTAAAAGCTGCGGAGTATAATGCAAAGCAAAAATGAGACAAAAAAATACAAATTCTGATTGTCATTTGCATATGACATTTCCCATTTCCCGGACTCTCATAGGAACAGGTGGAATTGGATATTTTCAAAAATGTTGTTGCCATGCCAAGTTTGAGATATGAGCAAACTCTGCTGCCAAGCAAAGTTGTGTTGCATCATTGTAACTGCTCTCATACGTTCTCATGGGTTCAAACTCATTTTGACGTGCAACAAATGTTGGTTGCATTGATTGTAACTCTAGCTTTACGCATATCCTTACGCACAGACCGGTTAACTCAATGACACGTTACCACGACGTAAACCGAGCAAAAATAAAGAAGTAAACGCATAGATCACGAAAAAAATCTACAGAGAAGTGAGTTGACAAAAAAAGAACAGGCGGTATGAAATAACAAACTCAAAGAAAATCCCCCGAAAACTAAGAGTCAATCATCATCATCATTTTCGCGGGGCTTGAGTTGTGTGTGATTCTGCACGCAAACATATCCTTCATCCATTTCAGTAAGTCATGGCTTGAAAATATAATAAATTCAACGAAATGTGACAATATTTGAAGTTTGGGGTAATATTCGGTGGATGTTAGGTTGATTTGATTGGCTAGTAGAATTAGCAGAATTGTGATGCGTGTGAGAAGGAAATATCATAGTTTCGGGATGCTGGGTCATCGCATTTGAAAAAAATTATCGGAGTTTTTGTTAGGAGCTAAAACATTGTATCTCATCTCTCAAAATCTCAAAATCAAGTGAAACAAATTTGATTTATTTTGAAAATTTTTGAAAATTTCATATCTTGAATCCTGCAGTTTTTAAAATTGTTCGACATGTATCACTTTATGCTGATCAATGCTAAATTTAAGAGGAATACAAGATTTGAAAAAAAGCGCCCAACGTGGGTTGGGTATGTACTTCCAATATTATAATTGCAGAAGAATTAAGTATGGCTTTGAAATATTCTTTGAAACTATTAACTTGTTGATAGTTTTAATGCAAATTTAGTTCCATTTCTCATTTTCGATGGTGAGAAAAGATTTTAAATTAAATCAGTACTCTACAACAAGATTACAGGGAAACCTCAATTTTTTAGCATTTTGGTTAGTTAACAGTAAAATCGTGCTAGGTTAGAAGTATGACTATCAAGTAACATTTTAAAAATTATCAGCAAGTATTTTGGAGATATTTTTCATAGAATTCTATTGAAAAAGTATCTCTGAAGGGGTTTTCCATCTCTCAATTCCAAATCAAAATTATGTTTGGAAATTAAAAAAAATTCCACGAAAATCTGTACCAGGGTATGATTAATTTTTAATTTTCTCCACGAGTCACATCAGCTCAGTCATGCTTGACCGGAAAGCTTTCATCGTATCATTCCAATGAAATTGATTTTTGATATTTCCAATTTACGATAGAACTTTATATTCTCCATTTGACATTGAACAAGACCTTTCAGCATCATCGTCATCCTCTCTTCTATTTTCATCAATCGCCATCACACAGTTAAAATTCCATTTTTTCCTCCCAGATCATACGTAATCTTTTCGTTTCATATCCCTTTATGCCTGTCCTGGCTCCAACTTTCAACCAACTTTCAGAATTTTTCTACAATTCCATTCACATCGTTGGCTATTTATGCAGCAGCTTAGCAGGTACTATTTCGTAAAGTCGTGGCTCTGCGTGGGAAAATGGAATTTTCCTCTTCGATTCGGTCATGTTCATTGAGAAGAGATCTTTTCAACGAAAAATATGGTTCGATGAAGAATAGAAGTAGTTTTTTCCGCAAAAATGCACAAATACTACACACGTGGCACGAGAGTCATGTTCGGGAGGAAAATGTTGATGGTTCTTGTCTGAGACGGAGCTAAATGGAAGATCTTATTGTGAAGATTGCGCACGCTGGTATCTTTATCGTTTTCAATTGAATGATTTATGATTTGCAGGCACTTTTTTGCAGTTTCACGAAATCCAAGAGAAAGAATGGATTGAAATGGAGTTGTTTTTTGAGCATTGGAGCTATTTTGTGCCAGATGTGTGTACTTTATTTATTTCTTTTATATTGGGTTAGTAGAGTTGTTGGCGAAAAAAGAACGCTGAGTGGATATTGATCTCAATCAAAACAAAGATGTATAAAAATTGATGGTTGATGCCAAAAGATACACAAAATTTTATCAAACACTTATTCTGCAAATACAATTAGTCGATATTGGCTTACCAGCTGATTAAAATGCAGTAATTGTCCGTATTGGTATTCATTATATTTTCATTCTCAAATCCAACAATCAAATTCAATCAATGCAAAACTGGAGAGGTTTAAACAGCATGCATTACTATTCACAGCAGTCATTTACACAAAAAGTCAATATTTTACTGCTGCTCACCCACGACACCTTTCTATCAGGCTCCTCACGTAGCCAGTTAAAACAAATGAAATGACCCAGAAAACTTGAAACATTCACTCGATCGATCCACCCAACCAGCCAGCCATTGTACATTCCCCCGGAAACGGTGCATATGATCAATCTAGGGTCTATTAGCAATGTATATAAAACCCACTTTCATCTACTGAATTAATGTTACAAACCGAAGCGTTAAAATAATTCAGAGCGCGTATTACACAAACTCCAGAACAGGGTTGCCAGGTGTACGGTAATATCCGTATTTGTTCAGAAATATCAAACACCATACGGTTAAAGGTAATAAAGTATTACCGCACGGTAATTTTGGCTTTTTCTATAAATGGCTGACTTGATGTATGTTTGTGCCATTTTCTGTTACCTGATCTTATTGAAAATTCCACCAAATAATATTATTTTAAAATTTCTTTCGAACATGCTACGCACTTGCAGATTCGTATACTTCGTGTAGTTGCATCCGTAGCATCCTTAGCAACGAATTGTGCATAACTTTGCTAACAGCTGTAACAAAAACATTCCGTCAGGTGATTCCCCCAAAAATTGTATATACTGTTCACAGGTTTTAACAGAGTTATAGTACCGATTTGGTTTTTGATATAACTGGAATATAGATCCTTCTATGAACGAAAAATTTCTCCCCAAAGTTTTATCCACAATTGCACTCAATTTTATTAGATTGCTTGCGTAGAAATGAAAAAGCGATTTGATTTTTGCAGCCCACTTTTGGCTGGAATGCATATTTTAAAGCCGAAGCTAGCAGAACACGTCTCAAAAAGAGACGAATACTCCTCCTTAAAATACTCATGCAGCTTTTGTCCCAGAATATGGAATGGAAGAGATATTCAAAACTTAGATGATGAGTGGAGGAAACTTTCAATTTTCCCACGACTGCCGAATCACGATGAAATTTGTGGTTTTTGGGTAAAATTTGGGTAAAATTGTATATGAAGCTGGAAAACAAGTGATTGCTGTTCTGTCCAAATTTGAGTTAGATCTTATTTATTTGTCTCATTCAAACGCTAATTGTAAAAAGATTTTTTCGAAACTTAATTTGATCAAAACGAAAAATAGGAATAGAATGAATTTAGAAATGCTGAATGCAACGATATTAACGTCAGAATGTATTGGTGAATCCACTTGCATGAAATTTAACCCTCCAGAAAGTATGTTTAAAAAATTTAATCAAGATGTTTGCAAATAGGTACTTGTCTAATATGTACACACAGCTTAGTGTACTTGTATGGAAGTAAACAAGTGCCTGAATCAATTTATTTTTTTCGTATAGTAAAAAGATATTAATAAATAAAAATGAAAACATGTTAATAAAACCCACGTTTTCTCTCTCAATCATTATTTTGTTTTTGTATTTCGACCGAAAAGCTAGACTATTTTTGTAACCGCATTCTGTTTTCTTCTTGCTCAGAAGTTGCAAAATGAAAAACATGGCCTCTAATAAAACTATATTATAATTAGCGAATAAAAGAATCATATTCATGGAGAAAATGAATGTTCTATCAAAAACTCAAGTATTTGGGTTAACACAAATACAAAGTAATAAAAAAAAAGTAAAGTAATCCCACGACAACCCTCGTACGGGTCTAGGGGTTGAAGCTGGTAGAGAGCTTCATTACAATTTTTTTAATCATTGTTGATACGAGTGTGGAGTGATTAATTCCACGACACAATTTACCCCTGATTTTAAATCAGGTACCTAAATCAGAGCTAGGTGAACTCAAAGCTTGGTGCGCGGACCCTCGTCCGAACTTGGATTTGAACCAGGGACCCCACATGCAAGAAGCCAGTGCTCTACCCACTAGGCTACTCAAGCTAATACAAAGTAATGGCCTACGGTAAAAATGTGAAAATCAGGTAATTTTTGAACATTCGTATGGTAATTTAAGCCAGAAAACCTGGCAGCCCTGCTCCGGAAACACATCGATATTGGCAGCCGAGACCATTCAAATTGGCAGCTAAATGGTTCCAGCTATTGGCGCGAAGGGCAAAAAGCCTATACGGGTGTTGGGATATGAGGCTTCAATATATTTCCACCCGCTACCGAATAAGCTTCACTGCGAACCATAGCAACGATATTGTCAGGCTTAGCCCGACGCCCAGTGGTGATCAACTAGAAGAAATTTTACACGACGAGAAAGCGCTGCAGGACATCCATAAATTAATCAAAGAACATCTAAACCGTGATACGCATCGTTGAGAAACAAATTATCGTTGCTGGAGGTAACAGCAGTGTTGGAGTATATTGGTAGAAGGTGCTGTGAATAGTAATGCATGCTGTTTAAACCTCTCCAGTTTTGCATTGATTGAATTTGATTGTTGGATTTGAGAATGAAAATATAATGAATACCAATAAGAACAATTACTGCATTTTAATCAGCTGGTAAGCCAATATAGACTAATTGTAATTGCAGAATAAGTGTTTGATAAAATTTTGTGTATCTTTTAGCATCAACCATCAATTTTTATACATCTTTGTCATTCGCCTCGTCCGCTTCGTCAACTTTTCGAAGGTTCTTTCCAGTTCCGTGTCGCTCTTCATTTATTAGAATTGCTGTTTTCTCGCACCGTATCGGTCGCTTTTAAGCAATTTCGGGTTTTTTGTTGAGGATAATTTTTAATGTCCAGGAAAATTTGTTTCTATGGTGAGAGGAGATGTTATTTGATTTGTAGATAAGCACAAGGTGTAGTTATTGATGATTAAGATTACATTTCGAGACTGATGGAATAGTTTTCCAGGCTTAATAAAATATTGAAAAGTAAGTAAGACTTTTGATGGACATTTGGGGTCTTTGAGCCCTAAACGTAAGGAAGAAATCAACATTTTCTTGGAAAAATGGCCTAAAACGAATTGATAATTCGAAATAAATATTTTAATTTAAAGACCAATTTTTTTCCCTTTGAAGAAAGATTTATTGGAAATTTTTGGCAAATATTTAAAGGTGGATAACAGTCTACGCTCTTTTTTAGTATGTATCAGACTAAAAAAAGAAATATCTGAAACCAATTATATTATTTTGAGCCCTTGATCGCAGACCAATGGACTGTTTACTTTTTACGAGAATATATTTAGCATGTTGTATAAAAAATTCACGAGAAGACAACACACTGAAGATCAGCGAAAAACACCCCCGAAAACAAACACGCAACCACATAAACACAAAACTGCTAGCCAGAGCTGCCCAAATTCGCAATTAGTTGTTTTATTATATTCAAAAGCCGAGAATAACATTTGACACTAAAATGCTTTGAAATTTACGAGTACAATAGGGCTGAATAGCGCAAATAATCAAAATTTATGAAGCTCTAACATATTTCACTAATGTTCATTGCAACTTTTAGTTCAAAAAAGACCCAAAGTGTTGTAGTTGCCTACTTTATTTTAATTTAGCAAACAAAAAACTGCTAAATTTAGTTTACATTAAGGTTAACTCTCTATATAAATTTAGTTATAATCTGATGTTTGTAAAAACATCGTGACTAATAATATTAAAACATCATTAGTTATTGAAAAGTTTTATTCCCTTTTGGATAATTATTTGAACAATATTTTATTATTTATTACTAACAGCTACCGGACAATCTATTATAACCACCACGTAAAACATTGTATTTTTTTAGTTTTAAGTGTGACATTTTTACTTTAATCCGAAATTTTTTTGATTTATTTAAAAAATTTTAAAATTTTTAAAATACAAGATTGTAAAGCTAACTTATGTCTTAAATTCTGAAAAATAATTCAATATTTAGGCCGTTATACCAAGGTCGTTAAACAAAGACAACGCTTACTATCCTTCGGGGCATACTATGGATGTAAGCCTGAATGCACTCATAGATAAGTGGACATCCTTGCCATACTCCCTGAATATTTTCTACTAAATCACGCTTGTTGCTGTTTTTCAGATACAGATACAGATTTTCCGATACTTCAGATTTAAGTATATTCCAAATATTCTCTATTGGGCTGAAATCAGGAAAATTGAACGGCTTAACAATTTTAAATAAATTTTCCAGTTTTTGAAAAATTCCAGTATGATTTTAGCTTTATGGCATGGTGCATTATCCTACATAAACGTTATTTGAATTCTTTCTTTCGCAATTCCATCCTTACATGGCACACATTTTGCTTCCAGGACTTGCGTATACTGAATTTTGTTCATGGAACCCTTTACGAAATAAAAAGGCCCAGGACCTTTGCCGCTAATTATTCCCCATACCATGACCGACGGTGGCTGTTTCCTGAACGAAGGCGGGATTAAAAGGTCTACGCACAAATTTTAGTGATTCCGTGATGCACTGAAGGATACTTTCATTGATGATATTTGGTTGAAAAATGAAATAAAAATGTAACAGACCTCTTTACAATCTTCGAATCAGAAGTTTTTATATTGTTCAGGGATATTAAATTTTTTTTTGTTTCAGTACTCTGGCTGATTTTGGTTTCTATATCGGACGTCAGCATTTGAGCCCCGCAGTAGTACAACACCACTCTGGAGCTCGCTCGGAAAAATGGATGTTTTCTTCTGCTAAGACTTTTTTCATTTCTTGGTACGCTGACTTACGATGAGCTAGTAGTGTTTTATGTTTGATTTTTTGTTTCATTGTTTGTACCTAAAGCTTCAAAAATTTGAAGTTTTACTACTAGCTATCACAATAAAGCTGATGAACAGAACTGAACACCTGCAACAAAGTTGCAAATGACCCAGTACAATTAATGCACCGTTATCTTTTCACAGAACAAACACGAAACACGAAAGAACCAACAAGCACAACACCAAAAAATGCATTTCTCATAGAAAAAAATTCAATGAAGCCAAAAAATCCATTTTTAACATAGCGTTTATAATAGATTGTCTAGGTAATATTATACTTAAGTTTAAAGTAAGTTTTTCAATTTTTAAATATCCTGTGCACGATAATTTGAATTTAATTCTGTTCTATATTTTTATGTTCCCTCTGTTATTTAGGTGCATATTAGAAATATTAAATTGAAGTAAAGTAAAGTAATCCAACCACAACCCTTCTTTGGTCTAGGGGTTGACGCTGCTAGAGAGCTTCGTTCACAAATTTACCATCAACGTGAACACGAGTGTGGAGTGATTGATTCCACGAGCTCCAAAAACATCTTCAAAAAATTCATTATAAAACTCTTAATACATATACTGAAGGTGCTTGCAGACTAAAAACGTTCGTCTGAAATTTATCAAACACTACCATATTGCTAAATGAATTTCAAAAAATATTTCAATTTTTTTCATAGATAGTCTAACAAAAAAAAAATCGAATTCTTTTACTTATACCTCATGAATGTGTTTGGGTATTTAAGCTGTAATAATGACATCACACAACGTATTTGTTTCCAATTTGTTTAATACGAAAGTGTAATTTGAGATGTCTGAGCAGTTAATGGCTTTAATATCACCCTTCATAAACCGAAGTAAGCTTTTGGTGACGTTTAATAGCCAATAACTGCCTTGTATATTAGCTCATTAACCTATTAACCTAATTTTTCTACGATCAGAGTATTTATAGTTTATCAATAATTAGGTCATGAACATTTGCTGGTACAATTCGTTTCACCCCCCCCTTGATTAGTACGTTCAAAGCTGGAAATAACGAAAAAGAACCTATGTGTAGGTTTTCAATGCATGAATTTATTACAATCGTTTGATTTTATTCCTTTTGATAAAATATAAATAAAAAATTGTTTAAGATTTTAACCTCAAATAATTTTAGCTCTGAAAAAAACATTAAACATGCTTACTAAAGCATTTAAATATCAATTTTAATTTTATTGCTTCTATTGGGGTCTATTGCGATTGTCGAAAAATAGTCGATAAACGATGCTTATCGACTATCGTTCGTCGATTGTGAAGTTCGGTATTGTGAATGTCGATTGTGATTGATAAATGTCGATTTGACAAACGCTTCTTATCGGTTGTATTTTACATGGACGACGACTGATAAAAAATATAAGTAATTTATAGTCTGTTTGCATTAGTTATTTTAAAATATTTTTTTTAACAGGAGTACACTAGTAAGCAATCGTAGCCAATTTGAAAGGCTCGTAAATTTAATGCAGGATAATGCCGACATTGCAAGAGGTGTTTGCACAAAAACACATGCAAAGCGGAGATGGGAAGCATTTGCCCAATAATTGAATAGTTTAAGGTCTCCTGTTCGCGAGTGGGATAAATGGCTAAAGGTTAGTTACAGCAAAAACATTTATTTAATAATTTAGAGTTTATGTGCTGTTTAGGTTTGGACTGATATGAAATTTAAAATTAAAAAGAAAAGAAAATGATTGAAAATAAAGCAGAATTGAATGCAACTGGTGGTGGACCTAATAGGTTGCATACTTTTAGTAATATAGAGAAATCTGTGATTAGCTTGTTGGAAATTGTCTCGTCAGTAAATCCACCTGAGCAAGAATTTGGTTTATCACACACTGATGAACATGGAGATTGTAAGTTAAATAAGGAATATGAAGTGTCCGCAATTCAACGCAGTAAAATCCGTGAAGAAAAGCCAGGAAAAATACAAAAGAAAAGGTGCGTGCATATAAAAATCAAAAAAATTATGTCTGGATAGAAATGTTAGAGAAGCAAACGCAAGCCCAACAGGAATTTTATGAAGTAACACAAAATGTAATGAAAGACATAAAAAAATGTCTGAAAGGTAATAATAAATGATGTAATAATAAATGTTCCAGGATGAGAACACGAACCAATAAGAGAAAAAGATAGAACATATATACATATCTTCATCTAATTACAGTGGATTGGACGTATCTCTTACTTTCCTTCTAGCTCTACATAACTCCAGTAAATTATTGGAATCGGAACTATCCTCTTCATCAAAAAACAGCTCGACAGAACTCATACTTCTAATAGAAATGTTTGTTTCTTGCAATATTAAACACTAGCTCAGGCGTTCTTTTTCAATGAGCGACAAATTAGAAAAAAACACACCCTTTTCCTTCAACCAAGCGAATAAAAATATAAACTCCAAATTCGATATATTTACGCTGGCTGCAAGTGCCAAATACAATTTCTTTCAAAGCTCTCAAAGCTCTTATATCTAAATTAACAATAATACACATATTTGTCGATTGCACTTACACAATAAAATTTTATCGTTTCGAACGACAGCAGTCGATTGGTCATCCAATCGACAATCGCAATAGACCCCTGAATTCAAAACAATATGAAACAAACATTAAATTAGACCGGTCAATAAAATTCAATTGGTTATTTAAAGGTACATTTTTCCAAATCGAATTTCTTAGATTAAAACACAGTAAAGTGAATTGAAATTAAAAATTTTGCATTAATGTGATTGCTGAAAAAAGGATTCATATGATAACAAATAATACTTGTATTAATGCTGAAAATTTATAAAATAATAAATTTTTTAATTCACAGTGTTCTTTTTTATGAAAATAAAGAAAATTATCGATATTCCAATGCTGAAGATTCTAATTTTATAAAGAGTGTTTTTTTTAGCTGCATGAGAACTTTCGGTAGAGATAACTGTTGAATGACGTTTGTCAAAGTGACAGTTATTTTACCTTTGTGCTGAATAAAGTTTGCCATTTTAATCATGAATAGATTGACACTTGAGCAACGTTACCAAACTGTGGACATTTATTTTCAAAATCAGAGTTCAGTGTGCAAGACTCAAAGAGCTCTACGTCCATATTATGGTCGACCCCTGTAGGAAAAATGGCAAGACATTACTTGAGAATTGATTCTGGAAGTACGACATTATTCACGAAGCTCCATTACTAACAATGTAATCGAGTTTGTCGAGTAAGCGATCAAGTAACAACTTACCTGCATTACCTTTTTTAAAAAGTAATGTAGTAGGTAACTTGTTGCTTATTTTTACGAGCAAGTGAGGCTGCGTAGCCGCAGTTTTTATTAAAATACTGCGCAATTTTTATGCACGCAGTTTGGAAAAAGTTGTATTTTTCAACAGTGCGAGTTTGTTCAAGTGATGTGAATGCGTGTTCGATTTTTTTATTGAAATATAGGTTTAAAATAGTGTATTTTGAATAATGCTGGAATATTTTGATTTTATATCCTTGTTTTGATAAATAAAATTTATTAACTTTATAGTGATATTTGCTGTTTTACTTGTCTTTTTTCATTCATGAAATCTGTGTCTATATATTTTGTAAAAAATTGTACCTATTTATTTTTCAACTAAACGAATCAGCATCATTGGTGTACTACACTCCGAATAAGACTTTGATTTCCATCACGCATACTCGTACGTTTTCGAGATGATTATTTACAATTTTCGTAGTTTTCACTATATATCAACGTACCATATCACCACTTCTGTAATGTATTACAGCATATCTCTTACTGAACTGCTTTTCTATCATCACTTCTGAAAGCACTCCAATGTAACTGTTTCCGTAACTAGTACAGAATACAATCACAACACATAACCTCCTATGACATAATGAGTTAAATGTAATGCAGAAATTATATTGGAAGTGCTTACCTTGGTAATTAGTTACCATTACCTAGAAGTAGTTACGAATCGTATGCTGAATGACTTACTGAAGCTACAGGGACATAATTCTTCTTCAGAGCAGGCTATTTGTGATGTAGTGGATAAATTGCATACCACTTTTTCATTGCTTGATGTAACACCACCAAGACAAAGAAATTGACTGTTTGGTGTGGAATACACGCCAACGGCATCATCAGCCCTTATTTCTTTTGAAATGAGGAAGGAGGTATCGTTACGGTTAATGGTGTGCGCTATCGACACATGTTCAATACATTTTTGTTTCCGGAAATCTAAGAACTGAACATCGACAATCCATGTTTCCAACAGGATGGAGCTACGTGCCACACAGCCCTTAAAACCATCGATTTATTGAAAAGACAGTTTGATGAAAAGATTATTTCAAGAAATGGTCCCGTCAATTAGCCTCCAAGATCGTGCGATTGGACGCCTCCTGATTATTTTCTTTGAAAGTATGTTAAGTCCTTGGTTTATCCCGACAAAGCAACAGCTCTGGCAGCATTGGAGGACAATATTGAGCGAATAATTGATGAGATAAGGCCACAATTATTCGAAAATGTGGTAAAAAATAGGACTGATCGGATGAACTTCGTAACGAATAGTCGTGGTGGTCACTTGCCAGAAATAATTTTTAAATCATAAATGACATTGAATTTATTTTCAAAAAATATTAATAAACTAAACATTTAATCTTTTTTTTATGTTTTCTTTCAATTTGAATTTCTCAAGCTCCTAAAAAAACACCCTATATATATTTAGTCAAAATCGTGAACAGCAACTACCCTACACATAGTAAAAATAAAAATGTGACGCGGAAAAACCTGTTCTCGGTACAGGCTTGATTTTCTTTGTGTAAATAATTCAAAGTGCGTTGAAAATAAGCCGCAAACGCAAATCAATCGAAAACAAGGAGCACTTTTAAGCTATTTAAATCATACTTGTTTTTCATAACATTGTTTTTTTTTTTAGCATTTTATTGTAAGTTTTTGATTTGGATGGGTGTCTAAGTTTTAGTTTACGTGATGAAATCTCCAATTCATTCGTTTTAACAATTCAATCATTCATTTGAACTATTCAATCATCAAAAGATTATGCGTGAGAAATTAATTCTCAAATGTACTTTTATTTTCACACTCTGCACCATTTTTCCAGTTTCTTTGCGCAGTATACTTCCATTTTTATGGTGTTTTCCTCACATGAGATAGGAGGGAATTCACCACCTGCTATTTAATCACAATGCAAACAACATCACACACAGCTTCTAAAAAAACCATTCTCTGCAAGCAAATTATTTGTCATAAAACTCCGGAAAATTCTGCAACTCTTTTAAACACGCTCGCTTTTCTCTTAGTTTTCCCATTTTCATTACAATTCTCATGGTGCACACTACTTCCGGTATAAAAATTACATTTTCGTGAGATGTTTGCATGTACTGCCACCATTGTTGCTGCAACTCTACTTCTGCTCCGCTGCTATTATTACTCTTCAGCGGCATTTATTAAAAGCATTCTTTATTCGTTCGCTGTCATATTATATGAGAG
Organism: Nemotelus pantherinus; assembly: GCA_963978885.1. Lineage (NCBI taxonomy): Eukaryota > Metazoa > Arthropoda > Insecta > Diptera > Stratiomyidae > Nemotelus > Nemotelus pantherinus. The sequence goes on along the minus strand of OZ022266.1, from coordinate 69,259,022 downwards.
CAGTCATTCTTTTACTGTGCTGGTGTTCTCATTCACTAGCTTTTGTTTAAGCAGCAAAAAAAGCAAGAAAGCGAATTAAAAAGAAAATATAAAGATGCTGTTTTTGGTTTTCGTATTTGATTTTCAGTGGGCACATTCATAATGTCTTTTTATTATTTCGAAGACAAAGTGTGCCATGAGCTTAAAAAACTAATGCAATGGTGAAGTATTACACATTCTAGTAACGCCCAGAAAAGCATCGAGGTCGTAAGGCACAATGTGCAAATATTTTCCAGCATCGAAAATTTCGAGAGTATTCACTTAAAATCCAATTTTTCGTTCAATCGTCCTTAACCGTGCATCGTAGTCATGTTGACTTGTGAAATCCGAACTAAGTTTTTCTTTTATTTCGGTAATTTATTGCTAACATGAAGGTAAATTAGCGTATTTAAAGAATATTAAAATTATTAAAAATATTCTTTTTGAAATATTGTTAAAAATTAAAAAGAAAATGATTAAAACCTTTATAAATGGGGTATGAACCCATTAGCTTATTTAGCTTATATTTTTAAAAATATATTATAGTGTATGAGGCACATAAGTTTTTGATACTTATAGAAATAGTTTAATTCTATGAAATATAATGAATATAATATATAAATTATTTTATTTACCCTATCAAGGTAACCCTTTAATCAGACAATTCATTTGTTTAGTTTACTATAAATTATGTTTCAAAATTTATTTTAATATTTTGTTTATTTATATAAATTTAAATAATATTAATAATTAATTGTTTATTTATACAAACAATATACTCGTATCAACATAAGATACATTTTTTCTACCGGTCATCATTTTGATAACCAAGATAAAATTAGAATATAGAACATGTATTTTTACTAATGCTCGAAGAACAATAGTATTAAACTCGTTTCGCCGAAAATTCATATTTCTTTATTTATATATATTTATATATATATATATATATATATATATATATATATATATATATATATACACATATATATATATATATATATATATATATATATATATATATATATATATATATATATATATATATATATATCAGCAAATCGGTTAATAGAAGTAATCTTTGGAGTGGCCGATCCGATTGAGCTGAAATTTTCGGATTTTGTAGATGTATATAGTAGGTAGGTCCATGACTTGTTCGAATTCAGTTATCTTTAACCTTTTGGCGGCGGCGGGCATTTTAGTGAATTTTCAGGTACTCCTATATTTCCAAGCAGTGTAAAATTTTTGTAACAAAAAGTATTGGAAATAAAAACTTATTATGTTTTAGGTTTGCCCATGACAAAGAATTGGAAATTTTGAGCCGTGTGTGGGTGCTGAGTGCCTAAAAGTGGGCAAGGAATTTTTCTCAAATTTTGATTTGTCATAACTTCTGACAGGAACATTCGATCATCGTGAAATTGATAGAACGTTTTGATGTAGGCTAGAACTTAGCACACATGGATTTTAAAGACAGTGTGGGTAACTCTGTAGCTATGGCAGGCCCGTAAAAAAAATCCTTCAAATCATCGACCTTCCTGAAAAATTTTTGCTTTTTGCCAAAAAACTCAAATCATTGCTAAATCTAAATCTTTGTCCATCACGTCAGATTAAAATTTTCCAAATTCCGATTCGCACAAGAACGGCAACCCATCACCGAACTACCTCTATTTTCAGCACTCGAAAGTTCTGTTCACGAGAACTGACGAACGGGTTATCCGATCATAGTGAAATTTACAGGACATGTTAATATTAGCTAGGACCAGGTCTGATAGAAGTGATTTTGAAATGCGGGCAACCATGTGCCAGTGGTACCATCTTGAAAAATCACTGAGAAAAAAAACCGGTTTTTGGCCTATAACTTCCGATTCAGCCATCAGATTTTGACAAAATTCATACAATACTTGGATCTTATTCTATGTAACATTTGGTGAAAATTTGGCTGAAGAATTAGAATAGAATTGCCAGCTATGGTGATTTTTGTCTCTTAAATCTTGCAAATTTGCTCAGCAAAATAAACCTTTATTCCCTATAACTTCTGGTCCAGTGTAGAAATCAGAACGAACTTCACGCAGTAAATGAACCTTAATATGAACCAAATGTCGTAGAAATTTCGTACGAAAATCATGAAAGGGCTGCCAGCTATGACCATTTTGTAATTTTGTTAAATTTCTTTACTGAGCGATTATGTCATTAGATTTGCAAATGGAAATGATCATGCAATGAAAATTAACAACAAATATTAACGCTTTAAAAACTTGAAAAGTTTTGAGGTAGCCCTAAATTTTTTTGGTAGCCCTAAAATTCTTTTCACCCGTATAACGTCCAGCGCAGTGATGCAATTGAAACGAAATTTACTGGTTGGGTTTAACTTAACGTGAAGCAGATTTGGTATGTGTTTTGCTTTGCTGCTTACACAGGGTAACCAGCATTAGCCATTTCCGTATATATTGCACCAACAGATGCTTCAAATTACGTTCTCATATGCAAAGAATTTGCAATAAAAATAAGAAACCAATTTCAAAATTTTCCGAGTTTTGAACATTTTGCGGATAGCAGCCTCAAACAACGTTTAACCGCTGAAAATTTCGATAAAATCCTGCGATGAGAACGAAATTCAGAGGATAAGTTGATTTGAGTATGAGTTTGTTATGGTAAACTTATTGCTGCTTCGTTCGGACTGCCGAACGGACGCTTCGTTCGGACTACTTCGTTCGGGTTGCCAGCACTGAAAATTTTCATCATTTGTGTTATAGTTGAGTTTTGTTGCTTTGGATAAGGAATGGTTGATATGATTCTACAAAACAGTGTTTTACGTCTTTCCACACTTTTTTGTCACTCAAAGAAAATTTCTTCGAAAATTAGTTTTCTAGCGGTTCAGGTGCGCTAGAGTTTTTTAATTTAATCACCATACATTTGAATTAAAATATGTATGAAATACATATTGCTATAACATATTTGTATTAAATTAAGTATGTATATTAAATAAATAAATAAATAAATATATATATATATATATATATATATATATATATATATATATATATATATATATATATATATATATATATCTAAAATGAATATTTACTTATTATTAAGCACGACTAGTGATGCGCGATTGTGAGATGTTAAACTCGATTGTTTCGATTGTTCAAATATCTCGAAACATCTCGATTATTTAAGTTGGACTCGATTGTTGCAATCGAAACAATCGATATAATCGAGACAAAATGAAATTCGCCGGAAAACCGACCAAAAAAACTAAAAATAGCACTAAAAGTGCTAAATAGAAAAAGGTTGAGATCCTTTTTGGTTTGATAGTTGGCTTCTCCGGCTGTGCATTATGCCGTTTTTTCGAAACTAAGCCACTTTTTCCCAGACTTGTAGGGACATTTCGCCCGAAACAGCTCAGAAAGGTCCCCGAATTCAAGCTACGCAAAAAAAAAATTGAGAAAACTCGACGTTTTTGCCCAATTTTCCCCATAACATTTTTTTTCATCCTTAAAATATCACTATTGTACTCTCCGACCACTTTCATTCATTGAAAGCGCAGTAAAGGCAGTTTTTGCCAAACTATGGCCAAAAAACCCCTTACTCCCCTACAAAACCGAAATGTTTGTTTCACAGCAATAGGTCTTGGCCCGTTATGTCCAAAACCACTCTAACCCAAAATTGGCCGATTTCAGCTACTTTTGCCCTAAAAACTTTTTGAATATTTGAATAAAATACTCGCAAGTACGAAAATACTGGATACATGATATGCTTTAACTATCTAAAAGCAGATTTTATTTTAACATGCTTAACAGCATGACAAAACTCAACTTCATATAATATTTGATCATACACTTTGATCAGACTTAATAGTTTTAGCAAAACTACCAGCCATTTATACATGATAAATGCTAGCCATACAAATTTCCATGCATATCTGATCATTATATTCCATATGTATGCACACGTAAAAAAATCTACTAAATAGTATATCCAATCCATTCAAATCTATTCTTCACAAGCGGTTCTACAAGCGTACTGTGTATACTGGTGTGCTTATACACTAACATGCCCACCGCCACCAAAGAGTTAAAGATATCTTAATTTTAACTTAAGATAAACATATCCTTTTATACATCAATATTTCCCAAAAAATTGCAGTTTGATCAAATAATAACACTTAATATTTTTGCTGAAATATTTGAACATTTTTTTATTGGCTGCGCCAACGAAACGTGCTTTATGGCTCACTCAATTGCCGTCAACCGATTGTGTATGACTTGACCGACCGAATGATCGATTGCGAGATGTTTATTCAATTCTCTCGATTGTCTCGATTGCCCCGATTACCCCAATTGTCTCGATTATCTCGATTGTCTCGATTGTTCTCTCGATTGTCTCGCTTGTCTCGATTATCTCGATTGTCTCGATTATCTCGATTGTCTCGATTGTTCTCTCGATTATTTTGGCGCATCGATTGCGATTCTCTCGATTGGGTTTATCTCGATTGTTTTGTGGCGCCGATTGCGATTATCTCGATTGTTAAAATATCTCGCAATCGCCCATCACTAAGCACGTTTATTTACAATTGATTAGGCATAATGAAAACACCAAGTCTTCTTATGAAAATAATTTTAAATCGAAGCTCATAAGATACTAATATGCATCAAATCTAATAAGATTCATCGAATAAAATAGACATAAATTAATGAGCATAAAAAAACTAGACATACAAATATCGACCATTACGTGACTGAAATCCATCCTTGGTCCTATTTTCTTACGTATCGTACTAGCATTGTTTTTTTCAGCTACGTGTACCTGATCTACGTGACCACTTTAAGTGATACCTTACCTTAACTTACCTTACCCTTGAAGTCTGCTTAAATTCCACTTATGAAACAAGAAGCTTGCCTTGTTTTCTGTTTCCGTGCCACGAGTATCTTTTTCGGCCCATACCAGTATATACAGGTATTTCTTTTTCTGAAGCTACCAGCTACCTAAAAGGTGTGAAATACATGTTTCTATTCATTTTCAACCGTTTTTCTTGCTTGTTTTGTGTTTCGCACTTTTGTACCTACAGCCTTGCACGTGCCTGAAATTGACAAACACTAGGTATTGGAAAATGCGAAAAAAAAGTGCAGAAAAAGCAGGAAATGCTGTTATTTGATCAGCAACAAGCTTCGATAAAAAGAAACAGTACAATTTTTTTTGCTTTGTCTCAGCAAAAATTGTTTGCACTTTCCGAGCAATAAACAGACAAACAATAGCAACAAAACACGATCAAAATAAATGAATCAAGTCCGCTAACGTGTTTTATTGAGAAACGAACCACGAAATGCAGTTAAAGTAAATCATACATTAAACAATTTATGAGTTATAAACTGTACTAGATACTACTACGACTACTTATACGGCTCAGTCGACGGTGTATTCGATGTAGTTATTGAGTATCTGTATTCGAAGTTGTTGCCTGTAAGCGAACAGTTAATAATTTCGGTTCGTTCGGAGGATTCATATGTTTTGTACTTGCATCTAGGAACGATACAACCAATACGTGGTTGTTAGTCGTAAACATGCTGGTAGGTGGTTTATATTAGTCTACCCCGTCTACCCTACTCGTCTAGTCGGTCTAGGTGGCAGAGTTTGGAGAATGGTAAGCGGAGAAGACAAGTCCGAAAAAACGATATAAAAACTCGCATCTAGCGTAGATTGCTTGTAATAATCGTAATCGTGAAAATTGATTTTGTTGACTAGCTATTTGCAACTGTTTGTAATTTCGTTGATATTGTCATGAAATTTATGAACGATAAAAATGTATTTGTTGGTGTCAGGAAAATTGTTGGGTCCCAGTTTGATTGAGCTTCTGTTGATTTATCTCTGCGGGGAATAATTAAATGTACATGAGTTTAGTTTTTAACTTTTGTCTTATGATATAATATTTACTCAGCACAACGAAATAATCATACTAAACATATCTGCAAACTAATTAACCACAATTAAGCCTACTAAAAACGAGTTTTTAGTTGGTACTAGGTAGGTGGAATATCGAATGAGCCAGTCATTACATTCTACACTTAGATTAATATGATTTTTCTGCAGACGAAATATACAATGACTGACAGCCAAAGCTATGGGGTCAGGTAACTTAATGAGAAATGATCAATATCTCTCAGTTTCTGAATAAAGTAAAGTAAAGCTGTGAAAAATTAAATGTACAATGTTTCTTTTTCGTTAAAAAAAAAAGAATGAAAAATATATAATCTGTTGCAATAAAAAATAATAAAAATTCACATAAAAGTTTATTTTGTATATAATAATTTGAAATAGTTTTCCCTGGAAAAATTTGTATTAAGTTCTTAATACCCTATAAAATTTTAAAATAATAATTCTAGTATTTCATGGGATAATCTTTCTGTTTGAAAGCCGCGTCGAATCTCCGAAGCATCGATTCCACTAAAAATTTCATGTACTCTGCCTGAATTTGGTTCCACTCTTCCTGCAAAGCTCGTTTAACGTCCTGTTTGTTGTTAACTGTTTGTTTTCTGATAACTTTCTCCAACTCTGACCACAAATTGTTTATAAAATTTAAGTCCAGAGCCTGTTTAGGTGTTTAAATAACATGTGGACAATTTCATAAGACCCCCGTTTGAATGAGTTTGGAGAAATGCTTGAGATCATTGTTCTGATAAAATCGAAAATTACCTCTGCTTATTGCAAATCGCTTTGCACTTTGCAACAAGATCGCTTTCAAAATATTGAGATACTGGTGCTTGTCCATGATACCATCGATGATGGTTTTCAACCCCTGCTGACGACATAAATGCCCATACCATAACATTTCCACCTCCGTGTTTCAAAGTGGCCCTTAGATATTTTGAACTGAGCTCTGAAGCTGATTGCCTCCATAAAATTGAATGAACTTTTATCAGAGGAACTATGGTACCGCAAAAAAGCAATATCCGTTTTCAGATGTTCACGAGCGTAATCAATCCTGCGCAATCTGTTTTTGCAATTAATGGAATGTTTTTCCGCGAAACTCTATCTCAACTGATATTCCTGAGTATGCTCAATATAGTTTTAGGATAACTCTCTTCGCCGAGAGCCCTTTCAGTAATCTCTGCCAATTTTGGGGAGCTCAATGTAGGAATCTCTTTTGACTTTCTGACGATTCAACGGCAATCCGTTCCAGAAAAAATTTATTGTGAGCTTTTTTGACTCCATTTCCTACACTATTTTCGCCCACGAAACGTTCAATAATATGCTGAAATACTCCTATCAATTAATTTTCATTCTTCAATATCAATAGAAGTGTGACGACCCATCGCGAACTAAATATCATATTGTTCTTTACAGAATAATGATATCGGTCAAAAATCCAATGTCTGGCGATATTCATTCCTGTCAAACCAATTTTTCGAATTGGCGGTACTTTGCCTTGAGGTCAAAATTAGCTCTTATCTGGACTTAATTTTTATCGTAATGGTCTCTTTGTTGGTATTTTTTCGTTTTTATGATAATGAAACATTATATCTGGAATTCTTCATAACTGTCTTTCTTTATTTCATTCAGAAACTGACAGATATTGATCATTTTTCATAGTTACCTGACCATATCATTTTGGCTTTCAGCCACTGTAGTTATTTGCAACAAAGAACTCAGTAAGTATTACAGATATTAGATTTTTTTTTAATTTTCTGGAAGCTGCTACTTGCTCTGCCTACCAAATAAAATTAAATAATAAATAAAATACAATTTTAAATACTGGATTAAAATAATTTCATAAACAAAAAGTAGCAATTAATCAAAAGTTCATTTATTTTTTTAACCTTCATTTGCTCCTCAAAAAAACTTACATTGCTGTCCCTCATGTGTGATTTTTCACACATAAAGAGTTTTTGTGTATTTTAACAACTTTTTGTGTGTCAAATTGTGAATTTATTGTCATGAATGAATTTATTGGTTGATTTATTGGTTTTCTACCACACATTTTTCACAAACATTTCGGCAATGAGTACGTTTGCATACGCCTTTACGGCAAAAACAGCACATTGTTTCGTGTGTATTATTCATGGTTTTCGATTTTTCGCTGTAGCAAATGTGGCATCTTGCCTTTCCGTGGAAATTTGGGGGAACCGTTTTGGACCTCTTTCGAGGGATTGCGGATGTTGATGGCAAGCTTTCGTGGGAAGATGAGAGTGCCGAAGTTTTGGGCCGGACCAATGGACTCTCGCCACCTTCCAATATTTGACTCTGCGTTTCACTGCTCATCGCTGAAAGCAAAGATGCCGCTGACTCAGTTCTTGGGGTGCCTTTCCTCATCGCCATATATGGTTTTGCAAGTGCAAGGCCAAGTTCACGCAAGAAAACTCGTCGCATTGTCTGCTTGTTGACTTGCCAGTTTGGATATACATCCTTGTAAATTATAAAGGCATTTAGGGCTGAGATGTTGACCATGTTGGAGAAAACGGCCATTGGCCATCGACTGGTTTTCCTTTTACAACTGTAACAAGTTAGCATTTTATCGACTGTATCCACACCACCTGTAGAAATATTTATCAATTGGCAATTGTTGAAGTCAAAATGCACATCATTTTATTGAACCTACCTTTGGTTTCATTGTAGTAAGAAATAATTTGTGGCAACTTTTTTCGATCCGATTGCGTTAGATTTGAAGAATGCATTGTGCTCTGAAGAACTACACACTTGTTTCTTCTTCCAACATATGAAACAAGGGTAGTGCTTTCAGTGAATGCAAATGTTGACTGGTATAGTGGTGCTTTTTTGCATTCTAGAAGCTTTGGTGGGATGCTTCTTTTATTTTTACGCATCGTTCCAACCATCGTTATGCCTTGAGTCAGCAACTTCTGGCCAAGGTCGTAGGATGAGAAAAAATTATCCATCGTCACGTTATGACCTTTTAGCCCACGGACCAAATCTAAAACCACACGTTCACCTTGATTTTTTTCAGTTGGACATCCAGGTGACTTTCCTAAATATGGCTGAATTTTCCAAACATAGCAGCTTTCTGAGCAAACCAAAAGCCAAAATTTTATGCCGTATCTTTCAGGCTTAGGGGGCATGTATTGGCGAAACTTGCACCTTCCACGGTAGCCAAGTAGTTGCTCATCAACTGTGACGCACTCGGAGGGGTTGTAGTAATCCACTAATAGTTCTGACCATTTGTCGAATACTTCGCGGATCGGAGCAAATTTATCAGTCGAACTTTGCTGACGTCGGCTAATAAAATCGTCAAACCGAATTACTTCGTTCAAATAAAGAAACATCTTTTTTGACATAATAGCTCTAAAGATGGGACGGCCATACTCGCCATCAAACAGATCGGATGTTAGCTCATTTTTAGATCTAGAAAATTGATTTCATGCAAAAACTAAAAACGTCATATAAAAACCAGCTACATACCTGTAAACTCCAGCCAAAATAAGCACTGCCACATATGCAAACAATAAATGCGAGTCAATTGATATGTATTTATCAATATATTTTGACTTTGCATATTCGTTTGACCACTTCAGTATTATTTTTGCAATAGCTGAAGGGAAAAACAAAAAAAAACGCATCTTTGAAATCACCAACACGTGCTTTTGCATATCTTGTTGTCCCTGCAGGCAAATTGATGACATTGGAGTCCCGCATTCTTGCAGTTCGAGGTTGCACTGGTTGCTGGCTCCAAACTGTTCCATCTTTCGAAACGAACAATGGATCGACACTTGTATCTACCAACTGCGAGCTAGATGTGCCTTCTTGTTCGTCCTCTTCCACTGCTTCGAAATCAGAATCACTTATATCAGTATCACTGACCACTAAATCTACGGGCCAAAAATCATCATCACTGTCCTCTTCACCATCAGAAGCTGTCAAAATCGCTTCAATTTCCTCGTCGGTCAGATATTTTGGTCTGGCCATATTATTTTGGCTAACAATAGTACGGAAAATTTTAAAACACAAGTTTACTCTCACAGCAATGATACACTGATGTCCGTCTTCCCTTCCGAAATGCCAGATTAGATAGATATTTCTTATGTGTGAGTTTTCGCACATGAGGAACAACAACGTAAGTTTTCAGGTAGATCGATGTGCACCAATACTATTGCATCGAAAAACTCGTTTCCTATTCAAAATCGATATGACAGGAAATGTCAAGAAGTCTCATGGATGTAGGTTGCGCACATTTTGCAAAAACGATGAAATAAAATGCATTTGTGTGATTTTTCACACAAGGAGCAAATAAAGGTTAATAAATATGAGAAAATAATATAGGGAAACACAAAACACGACAAATTTAACTAACTAAATAAATAATTAAAGTTGATCGTGCTTACTTATTCCACTTTGTACTTGAGAAATTGACCAGCACTGGTAAAAATAGTAAATATACGTAAAAAAAAACCTTGGCAAAATATATAAATATGTAACTTTATGTTTTTAAATTGAAAGTTTTTCAAGCTTTGTGTCTGTTTTAGTTTTGCCACGCTCCGCCGATGCATTTTTGAATTGACTAAATCCATAAGAAATATCTCTTTATCCACTTCGTGATTTTTTAAAAATATTAAATAAACATATAACAGCAAAATTTTATTTTTGGACCAATTAACAACTTTCAGACTGAAATCATTTCCCATTTCTGAAGTATACAATTTAGTTAGTCATTTTCAAAAAAATGTTTTTTGATAACAATAGCTGCAGTCTTTCTGCTCGTCTTAAAAAAATCAAACGGAATTTTAATCTGTGGGGTATAGAATAATTTTTGGACTACGAGGTCTAAGAAATATTGAATGGTACATTTTTACTAATGTTCGAAGAACATTAGTATTAAAATCGATTCGGCCAAAAATTCATATTTCCATATATATATATATATATATCATCAAAAAATTTCAGTGAGATAATCTCGGGAACGCGCCATCCGATTGAGCTGAAACTTTCAGAATACATTGGTGTATATGCAGAATAGGTCCAGGTCTCTTTAAATGTCAGTTATTGTTAACTTTTTGGCGCCAGCGGCCATTTAAGTGATATTTTTAATATACCTATTATTTCGTGCACAAATAATTTTCGCAAAAATAAAGTTAACGAAATAAATTCCGAACGTGTTTTACATATGAATCGGATAATGCTTTGGAATTTTTTAACCCTATGTGTGCGCTGGGTGCCTAAAAAGAGGACGGGAAAATTTGAAAATTTTTAAATTGCGATAACTTTTGACAGAGCTATTCAAACATTACGAAATTTTCAGGACATATTGATATTATTTAGTTGTAGATTTGTGTTGCTTTTAATGAGCGTGCTGGCAACCCTGTAGCTAGGGCAGGCACTGAAAGTGAAAACCTCCAAATCATCGTCTCTCTTGAAAAAATGCCGCTCCTTCAAAAAAAAGCCACTCATATGTAAATCTTGTGCTTTGTTTACATAACCAAAAAAAAAAAAAGATATGGTATAACGGGCACGCCTGGTAACCCTTGCCCAATTTACCTATATTTTTAGCATCAAAAACTTCTGTTCACGGAAACTCACGATCCGATGAGCAAAATTAATTGAAATTTGCAGAATGGATTGGTCTTAAATAGGACCAGGTCTGATAGAAGCGATTTTGAAATGCGGGCGATTCTGTGCCAGTGGTGCCATCTTGAAAAACCACTAAAAAAGATAACTGTTTTTAGCCCTATAAATTCTGATTGAATCGTTCGATTTTGACGAAACTCACACAGTAGCTGGACTTTACTTTACGCCACGTTTGGTAGAAATTTGGTTGAAAAATTCGGTTGGAGCTGCCAGCTATGATAATTTTGGTGTCTTCATTTTGAAAAAAAAAAAATTTGGAAGTGAAAACATTCAAACCATCGAATATTCAAAAAAAATGTCCGCTTCTTACAATAAAACCAATCTGTATATAAATCTTATGTTTTATCTACACGTTCAAAATAAAACTTTCGAAATTTCATGTCGGACAAGAACGGTAACCCTCTCCCAGTTAACCTATATTTTTAGCATCAAAAACTTCTGTTCACGGAAACTCACGAACCAATAATCAGATACATCTAAAATTTACAGAATGCATTGGACTTAAGTAAGACCAGATTTGATAGAAGCGATTTTGAATTGTGGGCAAGTCTGTGCCAGTGGTGCCATCTTGAAAAATTACACAGAAAAAAAACTGTTTCTTGCCCTATGAAGTGTGGATAAATTACCAGATTTTCATGAAATTGGCACAGTAGCTAAACCTAACTCTAATCTCTATTTGGTGGCAACTTGGTTGAAAAATTTGATTGGTGCTACCAGCTATGGTAATTTTGTGTGTTTGGTTTTGAAAATACGCTCAGGAAAATAAAACTTTTTGCACTATAACTTCCAGTGCAGTCATGAAATCAATACGAATTTCATACAATTAATGAAACCTGACATAAACATTATTCAGGCCAAATTTGGTTGAAAAGCCACGATAGGGTTGCCAGCTATTGTTGGTTTTGTGTTTAATTGCAACATCTTTATTAAGCGGTTTTATCGTAGAAATTTCAAATGGTAATGATATTGTAGTGACAATAAACAGCAAATATTAAGCTTTCGATTATTTGAAAAAACTCGCTGCAGGTAACTCTAAATTTCTTTATACTCCTTTAACTTCGAATGTTATATAACAACGTGAAGCTGATGTGATATATTCTTGGCTTTGATACTGGCAGAAGGTTGCCAGCACGAGTTGGTTGTGCTACTTTTGTATCAATAAATGCTTACAGTTAGTATTCATACCGGAAACATTTACAATTAAAATAAATAATCAATGTTGCAATTCGCACAGTTCTGCAAATTCTTCGGATCGCAGCCCCAAACACCAACTTCAGTTACAGTGCTGCAGGCACTGAACATTTTCTTCATTGATGTTATATGAGATGCTGCTTTCAAAATTATGTGAAATAAGCAACTGATAACGAATATAATTAACCCGTGTTTTGCTCTCATAAACGTTGAAATTCATGCCAGTGGTAATATCTGAAACCTTCTACCATATGAGTTATAATGCATTCTTGAGACCAAAGTAAAACGTGGCATTTGAAACAGTTTGGTCGTAATAAGCAGCACATGTGGTGGAATATGCACTCAAAACCTGCACGATTCTTCTACTGTTCTTCGAACATTAGTGTTTCTAGCGGTTCAGGTGCGCTAGAGTTTTTTACATTTTGTTTGATATTTTTTTTTGTAAATTTTAGTGTTTTTTTCACGAATATTGCAATAAGAAATAAATATTCTAGCACATAAGAGAAGCTGAAAACAATGATTATCGAAGAAAAGTATAGGAATCGGGCAGATTTTGAGTACATATTCTACCACATGCACTCTAAAAAGTGGGTCTATAATTAATACTTTGATAATAGGAAATATATTCATTTTTTCGTTTAAAATATCGAATCACAATTTTTTTTACACATTCGATGTTCATTTTTTGCTTTTACGTCATATCAGCTGAATAATACACAGCTTTTTGTAAATTGAAGCAAAAAGAGTGTAAATTTACTAGTTTGCTATTCACATTTGCGCCAAAGCCATAAAATTGCATCATTATTTAAGGTAAAATTACACCATTTGGTCGTAAAAAAAATATTCTTTTTACGCACTTTTGTCAATTTACATCTTTAATAGTAGGAAACCAGTTTCCTACTATTATAAGGCTAAAATTCAACCAAAATTTTTTTGAGTGTGGGTTCCTTATTACAGCCAATTTGTTTCGAACGCCATACACCACTTTGTTCTCAAGAATGCATTGAAACTAGTAGGGTGGAAAGCTTTCAAAGGCTACCACTTGCAGGAATCACATAATTTAGAAAAATCGAACACTTGTTACTTAAATTTATTATAGAATGCTTATCTTACAAAACTCTGACAGCAGCATCTACTGTAACATAAACTTTGAATTTTTTGGCGCTAATATCAACAGATCCTGTAAATATCGACCATTGAAAATTACAGGGATAGAGAGATATTAAGGGGCCACCATTCGAACAATATCCATTACTTGGAAAATTTAGACACAGGTTACTCATTTTCGTTGTAGATTTTTGCCATATGGATATCAAATGGTAGCATCTGTTAGTACGAAAATAACAAAAAGATTTAGAGCTGGCAACGCTTTCCCAGCACTAAAGCCAAAAGTACACCAAACCTGCCTCACATTCAGGCCAACTCACTCTGTGCAATTTTTTTTTTATCCGATGACTGAATTGGAGTTTTAAGAGGAAGATGGGGGGTTGTTCTGCGTAGATGTTGGTAAGTAGGGTTTCCACTAGCAAAACTTTTCATATTTTCAAAATCTTAATATATGTTGTTTGAGATCATTTGTATTTGAAAAAAATAGTGATAGCATCGTTCATTAAAGAAATGATAAAAGATTACAAAAGCTACCATAGCTGGTAGCCCTATCGCTGTTTTCAACTAAATTCCTACCAAATTTGGCCTACATGGAAGTCCATTTACCATATGAATTTCGTTTTATTTCATGAGTGTACAGGAGTTCAAAGGGCAAATAGAGACCGACATCACCAAAGGTGGCAGCTTTACATAATTTGTTTCACTTACTGTGTGAATTTCGTTAAAATTGAATTTTCCTCATGGCATTACTGCCACAGGTTTGCCCAAATTCTAAAATCTGGTCACACTTAATATTAATGCGATTTGTGAATTTTAATTGAACCTAATAATCAGAACTTGAGTTCTCGTGATCATAAATTTGAGGTGCTAAAAATAGGGGTAAATTGGTGAAGGGTTACCGTTCTTGTGCGGAGAGGAGTTTTAAAAATGTTAATTTGACTCGGCAGACAAAGCCTAAAGTTTATCAAAAAATTTCAGGTTTCTCAAAAACTGTTCAGCAGCGTCGTTGACTGATAGCTTTCTAATTGTGTACCTGACCTATTTGTGGTTCCTTTTAATGTGCTCTGCAAAGTTCATAGTGATCCAAAGACTATGTGTGAAGTTATTGCAGCTTGAAATTTTACATATTTTCTTTGCTTGCTTTTAGGCATTAAAATTTAGGCATTGAAAATATCAAAAAATACATACATATATGTATATATATTATCATATATATCATAATGTTTCATACTTATTTTTTGAAATATTTATATTTCACAACAATCCTTAATTCCATAGAAGGTTCGAAATATTTTCAGCTTGGTTAGATTATTGTAAAATTGAATTTTCGGCAAAATCATTGAAAAAAAAATTTTGTTATCAGGTTTTTCTTTCCAGCAAACTTCCATATTTCGTGCTGCAATGTAGCGAATTTGGATTGTCTAGATTTTTCACTTACTCTAATAATTTATAGATTATTTTACTATTTTACTTTGCTCTCTTTCTCTCTCTCTTTCAAATGATTTTTAATTTATTCAACTTATCATATTGAAAAAAAAAATGTAATTTTATGTTAAATAAAGTTCCATTTATTGAAATCATAGAACCTTATATGTGAGTTGTAGTTTTAAAAAAATTGAATTACTGCCTTCTATAAGGACGTGTTTATGATTGTCAAGAAGTATATTAACATTATAAACTGTGGCTCTTCATGAATTTTTGTGCTGCAAATGAGTTAAATCAACGTGGACCTAACTCAATATAATAGCTTCTGCTATATTTTCTAATTATGCTATGTTCTTCTCATTCTCTCAAATAAAATATACTCTATTTCTTTACTCTTACACTTTTTTCTTATTTTCTTAACTGTTTGTGATTTATCCTTAGCCTTCTATATACTCACTTCTTGGCACTACTGAATAAGGTGTACGTATTTATTCCAGGCTACACGCCCACATTGGGCGCTATATTATTTTCCTGTCATTTTGGGAGTCCACTTTTTCTATCACCTAGAATGTATCCAAAAAATCAAATGCAGATTTAACTCACTAAGTTTTTAGTTTATTTAAAAAAAAATTTCAGACAATAATATACTTAATACAATGTTATCCTAAAATGTTATCGCATCTATCTCCTTTCACTTACTTTGATGATGACACCAAGCTCATATCAAATATTGCTACATTATTGTCGCATTCCATTGAAGTATACGTTCCGTGCCACCAAATCCAAACCATTCAAATTCACAACTGAACGAAATTCACGTCAACAATTTAATGCCTAAGTTTCCTATCATAAGAAGTCATTTCTGATTAGGGACTAACTGAATCGTTACAAGTTTTTTGACCTCGTGACTTCTTTTTCGTGCTCATTCGTTTCGTTTCTCTCTCTAGTTTCCTTTTCCTAGCTGTTCAATTGTCCGTTTGCCTGTCATACTTTTGCAAAAGACTTCTTATTCTTCTTGTTACTTAGTATGTTCTTACGGACTTGCCTATCAGACGACTATCAACGATCTATTATGGGTGTTGGTAAAGTCGCTTTTCGGCCTTGACAAAATACTCTGTTTCATGCGTTTGTTTAGCCATATGATTCATTGAAAGACAAGAAGAAGAAAAAAGGAAACAGACGGGGAAAATGGTAAAAGCGGAAAGTTTTGTCGAGAAAACTTTCTTTTTAAGTCCACACGTGGAGGCCAGGTGGAATGAGAGAATAAACTGGAGAGGAAGTGAAGTTAGTATCCGGTAATTAAAAGACTGACGTGGCAGAAATCAGAACAGGTGCTTTTTTGGGTGGATAATTTACATTTTGATAGGTAGATCTGACGGTTTGATTGCTTTTTACGTATTCCATATGGTATAAGCTACCATTTTTGTAATAATTCATGACAGACACATATTTTAGTGAATAAATCAAACAAATTAGTTTGATTTCAAATTTTCAATTTACCTAAACAATTTTGCAGATACGAATAAGCCTCGGCAAGTGCATTTAAAGTGACAAAATAATCGATTATGAATAACGTTATTAATGATATAATTTTATCACGCCACCGTTTTCCATGCACTGCCACCACCGTTTCCATGCTTCATTTGAATTTTGCAGCCCGACTGTTGTATCGCCCCCTCGATTTGAATTTATTGGCGGTCGTTTTTAATCGAACCAATTAATATTTTCTTATCGTTATAAGATAAATGTTTTTATTCCTTCACAGCTCGCTCCTTCGTTCCTAACATATTTGCATTGTGCTTGCCATTACTATCATGGGTAGGGCATTAATCCCGAGATTGAAATGGTGATCCCGAAATTCGGGATTAGAATTTCCGGGATCCCGAGATAGTCCCGAGATTTCGGGATTTTAAAAAAGAACTATATTTCGGGAGTTTAAACAGATATATTGGCTTAGTTGTACTCAATTAAAACTTTGTTTCAAATATATAAGCATAAAACGGGAAGTTAAATTCATTATAATGTTAAATTTATGCACATATGTACATGGGTGCTAGCAAGTAAAACCTTAATCTATAATTGCATCTAATTTAATCTTATGATCTAATTTCTTCTTATCTTCTTGTCCAATAATTTCTCCTTATTTGGTCTGATAGTTAATTATAAAATTAGTTAAAAACGAATTAAAATTTAATCAGCACATTTCCATACCATTTAACCCTAGAATGGTACGGTAAATTTTTGGATGATTTTAGGTGCATGTTTTTACTAATAAGAAGGCAACAATAATATTATGCACATTTTTTATTTTATCATTAAACAAAAAAATATTATATAGCTTCTAGCCTCATGGCAGTCAGAGTGGCTAACTGGATGATGCGCGACGAAATATATACCGAATTTGAGCAAAAATTACTCATGGGTACCATTCTAGGGTTAAATAACAATTACAAAATAATATTGTTTTTCAATGAAACAAGTGATAAGTAATAATATCGATCGGTTCTAACTGCTGATTCGTTTTGAAAGTATGATCATAATAAACATAATTCGTCAAGAGTTTAAAAATTTAAACTAAACTGATTTTGCTGCACATATATCTAGATGCTGAAAAATATATTTCGGTTTCTACACTTTTTAGTGGGATATTAAGCATGTAATCATACGCCAGTTGCAATAATCAGCCCTTAGCGCCTCCGTTTTCATAAAACTATATTTTTTGGCATTTAGTTCTGGGTTGTTGATGAAACTTTTCTAATTCTCAAAGTGGGTTGAATTTTATCAATCCCGAAATCTCGGGAATCCCGATAAAAAATTCGGGATCCCGAAAATATCCAAAATGGGTCGGGATCCCGAGATCCCGAAATCTCGGGATTGGATGCCCTAATCATGGGTCTAAAATATGCAATGTTGAGGGTGTGGAAGTAGTGTAAGATCAGCTCGTTTGGCTATCGCTGGTCTGACTAGACGCTCCTTTGTTTTTCTTTCGATGAAAATGAATGATAAAGAGCATAGTGTGTACCTAAGCATACTTTTATATAGAAGTAAACTGAGCTCTCTTACGCTGGCAATTATTTAACGATGTTTCGCAGTAAAATGTCAATGTTTTGTTGTCGTTTTGTTCTTTATTGAATGTGACAGGTTGATTTTATGCGTTTCTGTTGTCGATTTATTGCAGCTTCGAAGTGGAGATAGGTGGTGGGTTTTATTGCATTTTTTGGTAGATTTTTAAGTGAATGAAAAATATATCTGATTTATTGTATGACAGGCATGATAATGAAAAAGAGGCAAATTCATTAGAGACAGGAAGGTGGTTAAAGATATAATTCTCTTATTAGCGATTTATGGGAAACTGAAAATTACTTTCTTAAATTGGAGACTAATCTTAACATTAAGAATTTTGAGCTTTCAATTAAATCAAAATAAAAAAGTAATGTAAATCACACCAAACGCTTATCTGAACAATTAAGAATGAGATCATCTCACGAGTAAGATTATTTTTGTTAGGAAACTGTTATCAGAACATATGCTGGAAAATGTGTTTCGACCCTGCTGCAAATTATTGAAATCCTTAAAACTTCTAAAAACTTTGAAAATTTTAGGCTTTTCGGCTTAAAGCAAAACAGACGATGACTTCTACATCATTTATAAAGAAACAAACAGTAAAGAGCCCAAATGGCTACCTTGTGGAACATCAGGTTTGGCTTTAACTTCATATGACAAGGCACTGCGAAAGGATATAAGTTTAATTCGATTCGTCCAGTAAGAAACAACCCAGTTCAAAGACAAGTTAAGGAACTGCAGTGAATTTAGCTTCGTTAAGAGTAAAGAGTGATTACGCTTACCAAAAGCTTTCATCAATTCTGTGTAAGCACTGTCAGTTTTGAAACCAGCTCGATTAAATTAGTCACTTATGAGAAAATTAAAAAAAGTTGGTCATGGATAAACGATCTTTTATGAAATCATATTGTTACGGGGCTTATACGGGGCTTCAAAAACTTTGGGACACAGAGTTTTGTAATTGGTCAATATTAGCATGCGTCATTAGGATTTCCCTTCTTGAGCATAGGAGTGACGGTAGGGTACTTAAACTACTAGTTTTAAGGATGCAGTGCAGATTGTAGTGATGATATACTTATTAAAACCAAATTAGTCATAACATCTAGGCTTAAAGTTAGATTATTATCAAGCTCATTAAAAAATGCAATAATTGTGTCAACATGAATTTTTAAACCTCGCGTCTTCAAAGAGGAGACTGCTGAGTTCGTCAGCTAGAGAAGAGAGAATCTGGCTTAAGATAAGTCCGTATGATAAGCTTCCCAGAAAACAGAAACAAAAAACTACTAATATCACAGGTATCATCAAGATACAATGTATGTGCTGTTAGATTTAAATGTACGTGGTTACGCATAGTTATGTCTTCGTTGAAAAAATTTCGAAAATCCCGATATACAAATGAAACTTTTCGGTCATAAAGATCTCTCAATAAAGAAAAAGTTAGTAGCCAAGCTCTAAATGTGTCGAGCAAAAATGTTTTGGATTGAAATTTTTCAAACAGCATTGCTATGGAGATACCCAAAGAAAAAATAATCTTAGCGTTACTGAAGGTACTTGGCACGCGCCGTAAAAATACAGCTAATAAATAAAAATGAAAAGTTTGTCCAGTGACTTCTTTGTTATCGGATTGTATCAACGCCTGGTTCCATCGGCTTAGCAGTGGTGAAACAGGTAATTCAGATTAAGAATCATGAGTAAGGATAAGTCGGATCGGAAATGGATGAAGCTTTGGTGGTCATGCCCATATTTTGGCATTAACATCTTGAATTTGCTGAAATGATAATTTGGCAACTTTTTGTTTTTGCCGCACATATGGATTAAATTTTCTAAATTCATGGAAATCGATTTCGAGGTACCTGAACAATGAGCTAGAAATAATTTTAAAAGTTAGCTTTGAGAAAGTAAGCTTGTTGGCCTTGTTGCGGATAGTTTGAGCTCCCCGATGCTTCAAAAGATTGCGAAATTTACAGCTTGATAGTCTTACTACTTACTGCTATTTCGTTTGATGCTCCATTTATCAACTTTAAGATTTAGTTCTGTCAACTAGTATTCCAGGCTCCACACTGCTTTGAGCAAGTCTTGATTTGACTTAAATAAAATGCTCTCAATGGCATATTGAAGTGCTTGGAATGGGAATTTGCTGTTTTTATCTCACTGTACTTCGAGTTTTAATACAATATTTTGGGTTAATTTATCATATTGATGTTCAAAACGCGTCAATTTTCAGTAAAAACAAGTATTTTGAAGAATAATAAATCCAAAAAAAAATTCGAAAGTTCTTTAGATAATTTCGTCCCAACATTCAAATATAATAAATTTTGTATGATAAATTTAATAAATTTTCTTATAATAAATTTAATAAATTTTTTATCATCCAGTAGACTTAAATTTCCGTAAATTATTTCTTAACGATAACCTCAAACAATATATTAAAATGAAAAAAAATTATGCTTTCATATTTATTTTTTCTTAAGCCAAACATTAAGCCATTTTTGAGATTTAACGCGCTGCTAGTATGAGAGTCAAATAATATGAACACTTCCTTACTGAAATCCAAGCAAGCAAAAACTTTTATAATGGGAGGAAAAAAATAACATGGACCTACCGAAAATTAGCGTATGTACGTAGTCACTACTTTTATGGTGAATTTTAAGCAAACGATGGTCCCAGAAAGACTCTTGAAGCTAATTTGCAGTTGTAGTTCCCTTAAATTTCCCTTAAAAATTCGTTCAACTAGTCTACTTTAATTTATTTAACGGGATATATAAGTCTTTTCATTAATGTATTTTCGACTTTCATTTGAAGTTTGGTCAATAATAAAACACTAAAATATCAATTGTGACACTTTTTGTCATTGCATTTAAATGAATATAATAAAATATAGGGTTTTTCTTGTACAAAACATTAAATTTCAACCAAATATCCAGTACACAGTTAATCAAATCATTATCCTTTTACGTTCAAGCTCATTGGTCCTTTATTTTGCTGCTGCATCGGATACGGGTAGTACATCTGCTGTGAGCAAGCAGGGCAGACACCGGGTACACCCGGGGATCCTGTTGGTCCGGGCATTCCAGGTAATCCTGTATCACCTTTTTCTCCTGGACGTCCAGACTCACCATCCATTCCTTGTCCTGGTGGTCCAACTTCACCCTGTGGCCCGGGGGGCCCTTCTCGTCCAACTCCTTCTTCCGCTCGATCACCTTTTTCACCCCGCTCTCCGGGTGGACCAGGATTCCCTGGTTGTCCTCGATTGCCCGGATAACCAGGCAAACCAGGTCTTCCAACTGATCCTGCAGGTCCTTGATCACCTGTAATTGGTATACAACATTGGTATTCAACAATTTTACGTAGACATAATGTATCATACCTGGAACTCCCTGTGGGCCAATCGGGCCTGGCTTTCCTGGACGTGATTTACCTGGCGGTCCAGGTGGCCCGATCAAATTTTGAGCATATTCAGATATACGATCTGAAATGATTTAACTTAAGAATATTCAAATTCATATCAATAAAAACTCATCTGACCTTGCAGCAGTGACAAGCAAATTTCTCTGACGTGATTTTCGGTAAGCTCATCATTGGTACTTGCTGAAAGTCCTGGCACTCCTGGCATACCGGGAGGACCTGGTTGTCCAGGTTGTCCTGGAATTCCATCCTGACCAGGCATTCCTGTCAATCCTGCCATGCCTTGTGGACCCCTATCACCTCCAGCTCCTCGTTCACCGGGCATCCCCGTTGCACCATAGTGTCCGTAAACTCTACCAACATCTGCGAAATAGCTCAAGCGCTGTTCTGCATGTGTCCCAGGTGGTCCAGGTGGCCCTGGTGGTCCAGGAGGTCCAGAATCTCCTGGAGTTCCAGGTGGACCGGCATATCCTGGCAGACCTTGTGGCCCCTGTGAACCTTGCTCCCCAGAATAACCTCTGGCACCAGTCGCTCCTGTAGATCCCCGTTCACCACGATCACCTTTGGCACCGCTAATTCCAGAAAGTCCAGGAATTCCATCATTTCCAGGTAGACCAGGTGGACCTTGAGGTCCAATTTTCCCATCAATGCCTGGCTCACCTGGCAAGCCCTAAAGTTTTAATTTAAGTGTAGTCTATGATAAATTGTAAATATAAAGGCATACAGGTCGACCATCCTCTCCAGCCATGCCAGGAAGTCCATCTCTCCCTGGTGGCCCGATTGGACCTGGTGCACTCACAACCACACGTCCTTCAGCATTCTCACCAAGTCCATATAACACGCTACCAGGAAGTCCAGGTGGTCCTGGCTCACCAGGTGGACCATTTGGTCCCGGAAAACCTTGAAGTCCTTGCTCACCACGAAAACCACGTTCACCACGATCACCTTTTTCACCTTGTGTTCCATTTAAACCAGGAAAACCTCTTGGCCCTGGTAAATAGACGGGAGTGCTTGTATCACCACTAGTACCCGGCGGACCAGGTGGACCTCTTGGACCGGGTTCACCTTTTTCTCCTGGAAATCCTCGAGAACCTTGAATTCCGATACCTGGTGGGCCTGGTATGCCAGGAATACCTGGATTGCCTGGTGAACCTGGTGTTCCCGAAGCTCCTTTTTCGCCTTGAAATGAAAAATGTCGATGTGAAATTAATTAACAAAGACTATTATTTATTTATCACACGAGTAAGGTTTTTTTTTTTTTTTTTTTTTAGAAAATACACTTTATTGATGCATATGTGTGTACAATTCAATTACATACAGACATTTAAAATAAAGTGTTTCCCACTTGAGCATAAGGCTTGTGTGTGGGAAATTGAGCAGTCGTATCAATGCCAAAACTGTAAATTATAGATTGCTAATTTTAAAACTATTGATATCTGGAATTCATGTCTGAATTTGATTCATAATTTAATTCATTTAATTCATTTAAATAATAACATTAGTGTAATTCATGTGAGAACAATTATTGTATTACATCATTAAACACATCAAAATGTATTTTTATTTTTTACTATGCATCAAGTAGATGTTTTTTAATTTTCCAAAAAATCAAAGATATTTTTTCTAAGTAAATAAATTAAATAAAATACCTTTTCCTCCAGCGAATCCTTCAAGATTGAAGCTCCCTGAGGGACCTGGCAAGCCATCTCTTCCTGGTGGACCGGGAGGTCCTGGTGGTCCCCGATAGCCAGGACGTCCCTGTTATGGGTAAAATATTCTCAACGTGATAAAATTAATTCAGTTTTTAAGTGAGAAAATCATACCGTAAAGATAAATATGGGGATAATATGGAAATATTTAAATTTAATAGAACTAAGAATAAAAATATAATATGTTAAAAATGTCAATAAAAAAATACGGAATATTGAAAAGAATTTCACTGCACTCACATCAGTTCCATTATATCCAGGTGGTCCTCGAGGGCATTGTTCAGGACAAGGAGTGGATCCGAATTCAAAACTCCCCCCTTCAATTGGAGCTACGTCATATTTCTACAAACAAAAAATTAAGCTTTACTCGAAACTTGTCTAGAAATACAAGACCTTACAGGAAGCTCTTCACAGTTTTGTCGTTCCGGTCTTTGGGTATCACAGCTGAATATCATCCATTGAAGGTCAATCTGATTTTTTAAAATAAATTTTGAAAAAAAAACATTAAGTGCCTGATTTTACTTACGGGAACAGTTTGACGAGAGTAGACATCCTGAGCTATAGAAAAATATCCACCTGTGTGATCGATAGGACCCAAGGGTAAAATTCGAACTGGAGCGTGACCATAAGGACCCTGTGCCATAGCACAATCGACCCATAGAGTCAGCGAGTCCTCGTTCACGCCGAACATAACTTTGTGCCAGCGATCGTCAAAAAGCTGAAATTTGAAAGGTATGACTTGATTTTTGGAAAAAGGCATCATCTTTCATTTTGACTATTTTACCGAAGTTTCTTCGAACGAAAATGTCTGGGCGTTGCCATTGACATCCGGCACGGTCAAATCCAAAGTTTGTGCCATTGTATTCATGGTCAAACTGAAATGCGATTCATGCGAATAGTCGTACAAATTGAATATATACCAGGGTGTCTCGGGTAACGTGGGAGCGCGAAAAGTACTTTCAAATGAGAAAACATGCGGTACGCCACGCGGAAAAATTTGTGAGGCTTGGACCGTTAGGTTGGATTCTCGAGTCAAATGATATGCTGTTTGAAATACATTTGACCCTTGGACAGCTTGTACACCATCATATTGATAATAGTCGCGATCCAGTTGATATTGACGAATTAAATCGAAAGCATTGAGGTCAGGATCACTAGGACGCCATTGTCCGCATGGATTTTGGTCTTCGTCCTCTGTAAGGAATCAACGCTGCTTTTAGAGTATGATTGGAACTGAAAGCAGCTGATGGGTACTTACGACTTTTGGCATGTTGGTGTAAAAGACAGAGCAGGAAAATGAATGGAAATCTAAAACG
This sequence comes from Nemotelus pantherinus, assembly GCA_963978885.1. NCBI lineage: Eukaryota > Metazoa > Arthropoda > Insecta > Diptera > Stratiomyidae > Nemotelus > Nemotelus pantherinus. The sequence goes on along the minus strand of OZ022266.1, from coordinate 69,234,220 downwards.
AAAGAATTGATAAACAAAAAAAAAAACGGAAAAATAAATAAAATCATAATTTTCACCTCGTTAAAATCATGACTATGAACTTAAGTATGCGTTTCTAAATTCTGAAACACTTTCCAAAACATTTTATTGGTCACTTGGTTACTATTTTCTATCCAAATTAATTAGGCACAGAACGAATTATGCTTTGAAATGTTCAAGACCACCGAACTAAACTCTACGATCTATGCACTGCTACTAGATGATTCGTTTCTATGAACATTCTATTTAAATTGAGCTATTGACCGGATTAATTGATAGAAAATAGAAAAATGCAAACAGTCGAAATTGCTCTTAGACAAAGATATATTTGAAGCGTTCCATATGTTCTTCTTGTGAAATTTCGCAACATATGGTCCAGTTGCGAATTTTTTTCTAGCGTCAAATGAGCTCGAATAGCCGTATTTCATGCTTTTATGTACATCACGTTAGTAAAGTATCTATGAAATAAGTGGTGATTTTTTTTACGAAACATTTGTTTGCTGTTTCGTTTGCAGTTATATGGTTTGTTAGATCATGTTTTTGATCGTTTGCTTTGAAAAAAAATGCAGGAAAAAATTTCAATATTTTCATTCTAATTTATTGAATATTACAAAACTGAATCCTATATAAACCAGTGATCCCTAGCCATAATTTTCTTTCATAATTTTTAAGCTGTATCGAAGGAGGTCAGATTTCTGGTTTTTTTAAAAGAAACATTAAAAAAATAATTTATTCTAGTGCGAATCTATTCTGTCAATAACCAAATAAAATATCTATAGACAAAAATGCACGTGCAATCAGATAATACCAAATAATTCTCTAGTACCATCTTCAAAACTCTTAATTCGCATCCCACCATATTTCTTAGCTACAGCTATTAATAAAAATTACAATTTATTTCGCACTTTACCCTCAGCCCCGGTGCCACTGGCGTACGATATAAAACGGCAAATTTGCAATTTGTAATCATTAGAAAAAATATAATCCCCTGAGAACGTTGAACGACGTCGTTGCCGCTTGAATTTGACGATGATGAAAAGCCACGAAAAGTTGTCATTATTATAGCCATCGCTGCTGCGTTGGTTGACTGAAGGCGCTGGAGGACCATCCCCCATCGCAAATCAATTGCATTGTTTGACTTTTCGCGCCCGTTCATTAAGAAGGGAAAAAATTGGGGTTGGAAATAAACTGGGGGTGGCAACCATTGTTATAATTTTCTACTGACGCTTAATCTGCCCTGATTCGCATAAATGTTCTATCTACGTTTTAGCTCTTACGAGATACTCAATGATTTGTGTTTTGATTTGTACTTGAGATTTATGGAGAGTGGACTTGTCAACATTGATTTTAACATACATACTTCCACAAAAGATAGGTTTTTCAAATTTTGCAGAATGATGTATGTAGTTTTCGCAGTAATGTGTAGAGCATGTGTATTGTTAATATTTACATTTGCATGTTAAGCTGAAATGAGTGACGTTAATATATCACATTAGAGTTAGAAGCAAGGAAATTTCAATTTGCATGGGGGATAGGTAGTGCTGGTGAAAACATAAATTATATGGCTCTATTTAAATATACAATTTTTAAGGCACAACATCTTAAAAATTGCTAACTATCTGTAATGTTCTTCTAGAAACAGAGAAAATATATTATTTTGAACACAAAAGCTATGGATTTTGTTGTAATTTTTACCTTTAGAAAAAAGATAATGGCAATTTTTTCAGCAAAGCTCATTAAATTAATAAATCTCTGCATCTGATCGTGCTTTCAAACGATTTTCCATGCAATTCTTGAATAAAAAAAAATTGGATTCTGTTTACCATAGTCTCTGTAGTGCGTCGAAAATATCCGTATCTACAAGAAATTTGACATTTAGTAATCTTTTTCATCGCGTTTTCAGAGAGAAAATGATATTCATTCTACATGTGAATCATACTTAAAAGTTCGAATTTACAAAAAAAAAAAAAAAAAATATTGAGTAAAGGCCCATGTATTTGGAAAAAATTTCTTTGCAGTGATGAGCGCAGTTTCAATGTCTTTGTAAAACATAAAATATAAATTATTTGAAGAAGAAATAATACTGAGCTTGAAAAAAAAATATTGGAAGCGATTACAAAACAAAGTGATGAAACGCAATGGCGTGACGTTGTATGAATGCTAGGTACGTTTGAACCAAATTAGGTTAGACGTTTGCATAAAGTAATCTTTGTTTTTGCCGATAAAATGATGCCACTAATTGAAACTTCTTTTAGGTCAAACGCTTTTAGTTCTTAGCTTGTGATTTGAAATTATCTCCTTCTCTATCCGTTTCTCTGTTATTCAATTCTTTTTTTTTCAATTCAATTCAATTTATTCAACCAAAAAAAATATATAATTTGTGTACAGTACAATTATTTTTGTTTTTAGAGATGTGATTGTGGAACAATCTTACCAACTATGACATGTCTGCTTTTTTGTAAAAAAAGACATTAATTTTACTTTAAAAATAGTTATGTTAAGGGAAAACTGGGTGTAAAAACCCTTATGTTGACTAGCTTACAATCTACTTAATACTACTTAAAATAGGTAAAAAATACTAGTTACTGTTAGAATAGACCAATATTTGGCAAAATATTTTTGTACAAATTTGATGATTGATGAGATATATGCTAAGATGTTGCAATATTTTGTAATAGCTCGAGTGGGTGGATTCCTGACGAGGTACATGAAAGTGCATATTTACGGTTTACTGAGATTATTTTATTGGATATCATTTGGACACCAGTAATGTAGTGAAGTCTAGTAGTGGAGTAAAAGAACGGGAGATTTAGAGCTAATTTTAATATCTTATTTTGTTTGATTTGCAATCGAGAAATATGAGACTTAGCACACTTGCCCCAAACGGGACACCCGTACAACATCATAGGCTGGAATATAGTTTTGTATATTAAAAGCTTGTTGTCGGTGGAGAGAACAGATTTTCGACTTATCAGGGGATAAAGCATTTTTATGTATAAGTCACACTTTGCCAGGATAGCATCAACATTATACTTGAAAATAAGTTTTTTATCCAGAGTTATCCCCAAATATTTTATACTTGTTTCATTCCAAGTAATTTGTTGGCCGTTTAGATTGAGTGGAGATGTAGGTAGATTACTGGGCTTTTTCTTTCTAGTGAAGAATAACGCTTCTGTTTTCGCAGAGTTTAGCTTAATTTTCCAGCGATGGAAATAGTTAAAAATAGTGGTGTATCCGTTTTCAAGGTTTGTTTTTATTACAATTGGGTCGCAATGGTTGGTTGTTATTGCAGTATCATCCGCAAAGAGGTAAAGCTGACAATTTGCAGGTGTCGGTATGTCGCTCGTAAATATGTTGTAAAGAATGGGGCTGAGTATTGAGCCTTGAGGTACTCCCGCAGTAATGAGACACCTTTTCGAGGTCGCTTCGCCGATACTTACTACAAAATACCTGTGGTCGAGGTAATCCTGGATAATATCGCAGATGTAAATGGGAAAATTAAGTTTTATCATTTTGTAAATCAAACCGCGATGCCATACAGAATCGAACGCTTTTTCCACATCTAGAGTGAGGAACCCGATTGACACCCGGCGGTTTAGGTTTTCTTGGATATTGTTTTTGACTCTGTGTACTTGGTGCGTGGATGTGAACGTTTTTCTAAAGCCAAATTGTTCAGGCGGAAGAATATTGTGGTCATTTACAAACTGATCTATTTGGTACTTAAGAACCTGCTCGAAAACTTTGCCCATACAACTCAAAAGGCTTATTGGCCTATAGCTACTTAGCATCGATTTGCTCTTATTTGGCTTCGGTATGCAAATTATCTTCGCTGTTTTCCATTCGTTGGGAAAGTATCTTGTTTTTAAACACCCATTGATGATTTTCGTAAGATATATCACTCCCTTTTTTCCTAGATTTTTAAGGACAATATTTGGGATGTCGTCGATACCTGTAGACTTATTTTTCTTCACATGTTTGATGGTTTTTAGAACGCTTTGAGTGCTAACGTATGGTGGGTCTGCTTGTTGATGCCTTGCATGTAATAGGGTATCGTTTACCGTGTTAATTGTTTCCTGATTGCTAAGGTTTTCAGTAAGAGTGTGTTGCGATTCGAAATAATTTGCAAAGGCTTCCGCTTTCTCTTCATTAGCGGTAAGCAGTGAGCTATCTGTTTCTATAGCAGGGATGAAGTTATTTCTATTTTTCATGGATTTGGTTAATCTCCAGAATGCCGGCGAGCCCTTACCACAGGTTCTCAACCTATTGCACCACTTTTCGTTTTGTAGAATAGCAATTTCTCTGCTAACTTTCCGGCAAAGTCGGTTATACTGCTGTTTGAACACTAAGAGGCGATTTCGTTGCCAAATCCTTCGGAACTTATTTCGCTCCGTTATTAGGTGCAGAATACGCGAACTTAGCTTTGGCTTCGGAGGCCCGCTAAGGTGGGATGTCTGCGGGATAGCTTTCTGTTTTGCTAAACTTATTATTTGGTACAAGTTACTAAGGTGATATTTAATTTTGACTACGGTATCGAAATAGCTAGGAGTTAATTCATTTAGGTTTATTTTGCTTGCCATTTCATTTTTAAAGCAGCTCCAGTTAGCTCTACGATAATCGAAACGTTTTTTGGGGGGGCTCGGTATGTAGTCACCACAAACATTAAAAGTAATGGGCAGATGATCCGAAGTAAGAGATATATTTGTCATCGGTCTTGAAATATATTGTGCACAATTAGTTATGAGAAAGTCGAGAAAAGATGGTCTACCTCTTTGTGTTCTGGGAAAAAACGTTGGAGATGAGGTTGAAACAATTTCAAATGGGCTAGTTAGTAACACATCATGCAGTATTTTACCCCATTGGTTATTACGATGGCAGTTCCAAGTAGTGTGCCGACTGTTTAGGTCGCCCGCGATGATGACTAAATCTGAAATGCGTGAAATTATTTGTAAATCTCTACGAAAATATCTCTCTTTGTCTTGACTGCAACCCCCTCCAGGAAAATAGGTGCCTACTAAAGTTACTTTAAAACTTTCAAAATAAACATCAATTGCAATGGATTCAAAAATATTTGTTTTTGGGCAAGGCTTGAATTTATGGGGTACAGTCTTGTGCACTAAAATGGCAACACCACCACCACCACGGGTGTCCCCAGGTCTATCACGGCGATAAATATGGTACTCTGTTTCAGAAAATTTAATTTGCGGTTTTAGCCATGTCTCCGTGATTATTGCAACATCGATGCATTGTTCTTTTAAATGGGCGAAAAGCTCTAATCGTTTATTGGAAACACTCTGCGCATTCCACAATAAAATTCTTAAAAATCTATTTGTTGTTGTCATACAAATACTAAACAGCTAATTCAGTGATAATTTGAAATTGTTGGTCCCTACTGGAACATTCTCTTAATTTGGAAAGCATCTCGCTCGTGATGTTCATAATTTCCGACACAGAAAAAAGCTCATTTGCTTTTTGCATTGCGCGATATCCACTGGTGTGTGTAGGCTGAATTGGCCAAGTTGGGACTTGTAGCACTGGTTTATGTGACACGAGTGAAGGAAAACTTTTGTCATTGAATAATGGAGCATTGTTTTTGGTGTCACTATTGACTCTGTCGTTGCGAGAGTATGACGTTTGACGTGGTCGCGAGTTTCGCATACGAATTTTTTCTTTGAGTGCGATGTAGTTTAATTTTGCTGGGCACTGGGGAAATCCCGTTGAATGGTCACCGAGGCAGTTTGCACATTTGCGTTTAGTGTTATTGTTTTCGCGAATTGGACATTCTGCAGTTTTGTGGCCTTGTGCACACAAACTGCATTTGGTGTTGAGGTGACAGTGGCTCGCCCCGTGTCCCAAAGTTTGGCAATTGAAACAGCGGACAGGTCCATTATATTTTTTCCTGTAGTAATTGAAATGAACCACTGTATTAAATAGATACCTAACTTTCTGCTTAATTTCGGAAAGCTTTATAGAACCACGATTTAGGTAGAGTATATACGAAGCCTGATCTTCGTATCGTTGCTCCCTGATCCGAATTTGCTTTATGTCCGTGCATTCTATATCATACCGTTGTAATTCTGCTTTGAGTTCCTGTATTGGCACTGAGTGTAAACCACTAAGAACAATTTTGAAGCACTTTCGTCATGATGAGTCATGACCGAAAAATTTCTTTTTCTCGTCAACTAACCGGTCATAGAGTTTTTTATAATCACTCTCAGATAGGGAATGTACTTTAGTTCCAATACTAGTGTATTTAAGATTAAAGTTTTTTATTTGCAAGGTGCTAAGGATCCGATTTATTTCTTCTCTTTTTATGCCTATGATTGTGAGTGGTGGCATTCGCACTTCGACAGGAACTACATGATCTTCTTCCACGAGCTGGCTAAGTGGAGCAAAATAATTCTTTCTGACACTAGACATGGCTAGAGGGTTACGAATCTCATATTTGTAGTGTTTTGCCGGCAGGCACGAATCACAACCACCCGTGGATGAATTAGGATTTTGGCGTTTGCTCACTTTGATGTATTTAGGTAGTACTAGCACTTATCAAGAGAACACTGGTCAGGTTTGATTTTGAATTGAATGAACACACTATCGATAGAAAAGTTCACTCCAATACGCACTCGAAGAAAGTTCGATCGCGACTGTTATTCAATTCTAAAACCAATCTGCAAAATGGCTGCATTTTATGTGATAGGTTGAAATCATTCTTTTCGTCTTATATGTCTGTCTTCTAATCTTCCTATCTATTTCTTTTTACTTACGGCTAGTATTCTTGCATTTCGCCGAAACTTTTTTCGGTCCTGATGTCATTGTCAACATATATGTGAAGGAACTTGCAATCACATTTTGTGATCTCTTATCCATAACTTTAAACATAAGTTTTTATTGTGACCTGTTTCCCGCTTCATGGGAGTGATCGAAGATTATTTTTTTTTCAAACCTGGTAACTTTCATTTTATCCTTAGTCTTCCTTCCATGTTTCCAATCCTTAATTGATCCATTTCTATAAAATTTGCGAGTGGATTGCTTTTAATTTAATATGGTTTAGATTGTTTTCTGCTCAAAAACATGGTTTGTGAAACACCAAAGTGTAATATGTGGAATAGAAAGTCAACATTAGATTGAGCTTATATACTCTGACTTCTTAAAAAAAATTATTTAATTTACTAGAATTTTTATAAAGTGAATTTGGACTTTCATTTCTAACACTGCTTCTTTTTAATGTCATTGTATGACACATCAGTATTAAAGAAATCCGCAAATTCAAAGGATCTTTATAATAATTGAAATCCTCTGGCAAGTTGTTTTTAATTGATGAGCGTGCACACGTCATTAAAGCCCCTGCTGCCAATAAATGCAAATATGGCAACGACTTAATGTGCGAAGGCTATCCTGTTTGTTAAACCAAAAACTCAGAAAGGGGACGAAAAAGAGGACCCCTAAAATGTTGATTCTACTAACCCATCCAAACAAGGATTTCCAGATTTATTCACAAACATGTGAAATCAAAGCAACACCAAAAGCTGTTTCAACTATTCTCAGGCAGGCTGAGCAGTGAACAAGACAAACAGTATTTGTAATAGAGCCAATCCATGACTTTGTTTCTGTAAAAAGAGTGTACTTCGGCATTGAAGAATTGTCTAAAACCCATTATGACCAAATAGTCCAGTGAAAAATTAGGGGAAAGCTGAATTTCAGTATGGACTTTGGTACTGGCGTGTTGCACAAAATGTCAAAAGTCCCCATCGATCCGAGTGCTGCGTTACTTTTTATACGGGGTCAAAGATCACCAAAAGTGATCTATCCTAAATATCTCAGTAACGGTCACGGCTTCAGAAAAACAATGTAGAAGAAATTTGTAGCCTAAAAAATTTCCAACAAAAAAGATTGGCCAACTTTTTCTTGTAAACATAACCGTTTTTGAGATATATTGATTTAAACATTTCTGTGCTCCGAAAAGTTACCACCACCTCCTGCCCCCCTTTGCCATAAAACTTGTAGAGACATCTGCTCGCTACTCTTTTCTAGGAAATAAACTGTATTACTGCATCATGTATGGGGTATTCCACGAAGGAGGAGGACAAGACAACAACATTGCAGGTGAAAATAGGTTTTGTAACATATCATGGCCCTAGGAGTATGAAAAAGCAAGATAATATCATGGTATAATTCTGTAAACGCTCATTCGTGAGATTTAAGAAACTCAACCCGCTGCAGATTATCCCCGAATAATCAGTTTTTTACCAATCTTGTTATGACTGCATAGCGCCAAAGGGACATGACACGTCTCGAAACCAATTTGCACCTGAAATTACGTGACCTTGGCCTGATCGTTCATGGGACAAACCGGTTATTTTGGGGTGGTTCGTTTGCGGGGTTGGGTAGGGTGTGGGTAGGGTGTGGGTGTAGGACTGGTCCTGCGATATTACGAATAGGGTAAAAGTGGGATAGATGCCCCACTTTTTGTAAGCTGACTATAACTTTTTTTTTTAAAGCACTATTCGAGTGAGTTAACTATTTGTAACAACTATAGTCCTTATACTTACTATCTACTCATATCATTATTCAATGCATACCGTAGATTTGTAGATATTCGGCTCTTAAAAAAACTTATTGTTTGAGGATAGACGCCTACTGTATGGGGTAGTTGCCCCTGGCAAAATTTCGACATGAGTATAGATGCCCTACAATGGGATAGATGCCTCCGTAATAAAAAAAAAAATCGTTGAAAATTAAATAAAATGTTTATTTGCTTTCTTAGTTGCAATAATATATTATAAGGTTTTCTTATCCAAATATGCCGTAAAACTGAAGTAAATGGCACTTTTATAGGAACAAATAGCTCAGTCTTTCAATCATTCTTTGGGTAAACTAAGCAACTTAACAACGTCTATTAAAAATTATTTAAAACTTTACAGAACTAAATTTAGGAATAATAGAACTTAAAACAAATCCGTCCCTTAAGACTTCTTTGGGAAAAAACAAAGCTTCCTTCTTAAAAAAAAATAACAGTAATCAAAATTTTCAAATAATCAACAAATATAGAGATACTGTTTACTTTGGCCAGGTTACTTATTCTTTGAATTCACTTTGGCCAGGTTAGCTTTGAGAGCTGCAAGCTTCTTCTTGTGTCCACATCTATTACAGTAATCGCCATATAGAGTGCAATCTTCGTGTAACCAGAGTTTACACATCAGACACTGAATCCAGTCCGCCGTGGACTTGGTACTTGCATAGTCTTCGAAACATTCTCTGCATTGAGTATTTTCTTTATCAGATTCAGTCTGGTCAGAATCTGATTCATCGAGCTCTTGTTCACTTTCAGAGCTAAACCTCGGTCTTTTCTTTTTAGGAACTGATTTTTGGTTGTTTTTTCTAGGTTTGTCTGGTGTTTGCTTCTTAGCTTTACCTTTCAACTTAGCTTTCTTAGAGTTAATATGTTCTTCTGAATTTAAAACGGCAGCACCTTGCTTGCCTATTTTGTATAATGGAACAGGAATTTTCGGGATAGGTGAACATTCGTTAAGATATTTACTTGGAGTTATGACTTCTACAGTTTCAACATTATGATTCTGAGAAAGTATGGACGGACTGACATTTCCTTCTAAGGGAATAATAATTGCGTCCGCTGCAAGATCTTCATATAGTAAGAACCCGAAATCAGGCTCCCGCTCCCTATTGATAGTTGACGACGATGGACCAGGCTGGGGCTCAACATAATATGAATTCACATCAGCATTAGCGTCGAGTTCTCTTGCTACTGGTTGGTCTTGAGCAAGGTTTCCTTCATCTACATTTTGAAAGCTGTTATCAGAGATAGCAAAGTAGCTGTCGGGAATAGCAGAAGGATTGTACGGGAAAATACCACATGCACGAAACCCATTCACAGCATTAGAAGAGGTAGCAGCGCGAGCCCATGCGTTACCTATTAATTTTCCAGCAATGTAACGATTTATTTTTCGATCTTTGTGACTCAACATCCAGTTTTTAGTTTCTGAAGCGAAGTAAGTTTTGAAAGGTTTAAAAAAACTCCGGTCAAGCGGTTGTAAAGCCTGTGTAATGTGGCTTGGCAAACAGAACAATATGATGTCATTTTCTTGTGCTAATTCTAGTAAATCAATAGCAGTAGTGTGAGATGAATGCCCGTCAAGTATTAGCAAAACCTTACCCTGTGGTTTTATTGGCACGAACTGTTCTTTCAGCCACTTTTGAAAGAGTTCTGAGTTGACGTAGGCAGATTTTTTGTTCATGTACACATTGGCTCCGGGCGGAAGACCCTCTTGGAACTCTGGTCTTTTATTGACCCCCTTGATAATGACCACCGGAGGAACATAGTTGCCAACAGCGTTACAGCAAGCTATAATTGACATTGTCTCACCTTTTTCGCTAGAAGTGATGGAATTTACTACTTTGGCACCTTTAGTAGCAATAACTTTACCAGGATTATTGTTCATTTGAACTCCAGTTTCGTCAGTATTATAAATTCGATCAGGTTTATCGATCAAATCATTTTCAGTTAGTATTTTCAGCAACAATTCAAACATTTTGTTTACTTCATCTCGATTTAATCCTTGAGCCCTTGCAATAGACAAACCTTCTGCCTGGCGAATACTGAGTTCTGGGTGTCGTTCAAGAAATGATTTGAGCCAGTGCTGACCAGCCATACGTGTCTCTTTGTTAAAAGGATTTTCCAAACCCAGTTTCTCGGCAAATTCAAAAGCGAGTCTTCTTACATCCTGTCGTGTTGTGGGAAATCCTGCCTTTTCTAATTTTTGTATGTACGCTACGAGACGTTTCTCGTTGTCAAAGTCCAGCGTGGGATGTTTTCCTGAAAAAGAAGAAATTAATAGGTACAGAAAAAAAACTGAGGATTCAAAAAGAATAAGTATGAAAAAACAAACTAAGAAGACAGTGCCTAAATTGAATTTGATTAGGGCAATTAATTCCTCTATTACTTACCCAAAGTAAGTTTTTCACAGTTTTTTTTAGCATATCGCCTCCTCAAAGTTCGAGATGGAATACCATAACGACGAGATATTTCATTTATACCGACTTGGCCTTTATCCATTTCCCCAAAAGCTTTGCAAAGGGCTTCTTCAGACCAAGCAGCACGAACGGGTGCCCCTATTTTCCTTTTATATTTTCGCGGCATTTTGTCTAAAATAAAAAATGAAATTAGGTGATACGCTGCATTATTTTTTACAAGTACAGTGAAGTACGACATGTAAAGGTATAAACAGCTCATAAATAAACTGGAAAGTGAATTTTCCTACTAAGTTGCATATTAACTAGATAGGTACGTTATTTAAAAAAATCTTACCTATAGCCTAAGTACCTGTAAATAAGTCATAGAGGATATATGCCTCTAAGGGCGTCTATACTCAGTCAATAGTGGGGCCTCTATCCTTTTTAGTAGGGATAGACGCCCCAGCAAATAAATAAAAATACTTAAATAATTTCGTAATTTTATAAACACACCATAAATATAAATGATACATACTATTTAAATAACAATACACACTTAAAACTTACCTTCGAAAACGAAAGTTCTGAACACGTCAAAATGTCACTATCACAAGAATCATGCAAGCGCGATAAAATTTTGCAACGTTTTTTTAACTCAAGCGGCGACACGTGCAGTCCTGTCGAAGCGCGTGCGCGGACTGAGCTGTGGGGGCGAGATCTGTCCGAGAAACTTGGTACTAGAGCGTGAATTTGGTTTTAAATTCTCTTTTTTTAAGGTGCGGCGTCTATCCTCCAAGGGCGTCTATCCCACTTTTACCCTAGGCAATTAACAGGATAAAAAGTGATCTTATCTTTATTAACAGTGGGCGAAGAGAAGGAAACGAGCTCATTCCTGAAGATTTGGGAAGGAAGTTCAGGGATACCATTTAATGGAAAGGGGGGGGGGGTTAACTTTTCGGAGCACACTTTTCTACCTACCATGGAGTCTGGTAGATCAGTTTTCAGCATATTTTTTTATGGGCCTCTTAGACTTAGAAAAACCAACTCACAAACATTCCATGTCATAACCAAAATCGAATAATATCAATATGCCGTTGAGAAAGAGGATGTTTAGATCAAATGTTTAGATCAATATATCTCAAAAATGGTTATGGTTACAAGAAAAAGTTGTAGAATCTTTTTTGTTGGATATATTCTAATCTACAAATTCATAATACGTTGTTTTTCTGAAGACGCGACCGTTACTGAGATATTTAGGAAAGGTCACTTTTGGTGGTCACTTTTGTGGTCACTTTTGGTGGCATAAAAAGTAACGCAGCACTCAGATCGATGGGGACTTTTGACATTTTGTTCATTTTGTACACCAAAATTCAGCTTTCCCCTAATTTTCCAAATCAACATGTTAAATTTCCTCGGACTAAAAGGAAAATCACAAATACCTTCACAAAACTGAAAGTGCAGTTCGGTTTGCACTATCTACTATACGGCCTCACTTCCGAGGAAGTACAAGTTAACCTTGAAAGACAAGAATTGAATCCAATTCAGGTATTCTTCCTGGGTATAATTCTTAGCTTAATTGGTTAAAAGCTATTTTAAGACGAGAGAAGCATGTTGAGAGTACAAAGCGCCTCTGCCACCTGATCTACGATATCAAATCCCAGGAACTCAAAACTAGAGTAAAAACAATGTCAAAATTACCAGCAATTTGGCCGGTCTTCGTGAACCTCTACTGGTAGATGAGCTCACGGCAAGTCATAGAGGCAGTCCCAAAAGCCTAAATAAAAATTTTTTGCTCAAGTAACCTGAACCAGTTCGAGCCTATCGCCTGCTCACATATAAACAACCGATTCAGAACAGACATCTCAGGGTATAAGAGCTACAGCCATCTAAATGCCATCTGATTGCGATTTCTGTATACAGACCTTCCAGCTCACATGATTTTGTTGATTACCTTTGTGTACTCTTGGACGATTTTTTCCATTTCTACTAATTAGTGCTCGTGAGTTCTTTTGGCTACTATCAACTGCAGATTCTTCCGAGTAGATCACCTGTAGTTACGCGACTTTTGCTGTGAGGTGGCTGTTTGCTGTCAATAGGCGGATTTGGTTTTTTCAAGGCAATGTTGAATGTTTTGGTAATAAGAAAATTAAAAAAAAAACACTCCTTATGGGTAGAAAGTGAAAAAGTACAATTTTCTGTGAGTTGTTTTATTATTCTTTGTTAATTGTGATTGTTTTTCTCAATTCATTTTCAGATTTTAATTTTTGAAAACAGCAACTAATTTGAAAGACTAGAATCTGTTCATATAAACAAATGTGGCGGTCATTATATAATCTACTGCCGCGTACTTGTAGCTTTCGGTTGTCAGAAGCCGAGAAAAATGTATGGTTTATCAGATAGAATTGTGGTCGATTTAGCTCTAAAGCAATCAACTGATCGAAATCGCCTGATTTAGCGACAATACGAACGGGCTATAAATTTCCTCGCTTTGAATCACTTCGGCTAGTTTGAACGCATCATCTGATTTACTTGACAGCTCCTAAATCTAGCTGATTAAGAGTATAGGGTGAACACCATATAAAAAATGTTCGCATAATTTACGATTGAATTACTTTCGAGCCAACATTTTCGACAATCACCTACTTCCGGCCTCAAACTTGTCTAGTACTCGCATTTGACTTACTAGATAATGCCATCTATTATCAATAGAGGCATTTTATTTTGCTCCCGCTGAAAAGGTACTTTTCGCGACATTTCGTTTCGCTTGACTAGAATTTACATTGAAAATCAATTTTTCGCAATCCAATTACAAAGACAATCATTACAGTCTATCTTGAATACTAATTACACACAGAGCGTGCGCTCCTATAATTTATCATTCAAGTTTAACCGTAAAATTTCATTGCTCTCTAGACACCAGCTGCTCGCTTTGTCAGCAAAGCCTAACCTTGTTCAAATCACCTTCAACTAGTGCTGGCACTTTGGTTCACTTACTCACACTCACTCGACAGCCAGGTACTCGTATTTTTGGTACTCAAAGTTTTTACGATTTTCTCTGGAAAAATGCTCAAAAGCTTATGAGGATTGACACTGGTGCTTGCAGAAGACATGAAGTATAGCTGAGCTAAAGGACTTTACCACGTTCTTGTGCTGAGAACTTGTTTCTTTTTCTTCTTGAAAACGGTATGCGACCGGACACGAAAAACTAACGGGCTTCGTAGCCAAAAACGTTAAATATATGAATGCTAGCTCATAGCCCAGTGAAATCCTACACAAAAAAGGCGAAACTACGGAAAAATTAGGGGAAAGCTGAATTTTGGTGTGAACCTTGGTACTGGTGTGTTGAACAAAATGTCAAAAGTCCCCATCGATCCGAGTGCTGCGTCACTTTTTATACGGGGTCAAAAATCACCAAAAGTGACCTTTCCTAAATATCTCAGTAACGGTCACGTCTTTCGAAAAACAATGTATGACGAATTTGTAGCTTAAAAAATTTCCAACAAAAAAGATTATATAGCTTTTTCCTGTAACCATAACCTTTTTTGAGATATTTTGATCTAAACATTTGATACTAACAGCATCCTCTTTCTCAGGGCTTGTAAATATTATCCGATTTTGATTACGATTTGGAAAGTTTGTGAGTTTGTTTTTTTATGTTTAAGAGGCGCATAAAAAAAACAAGTAAACAAACTTATCTACCATACTCCAGGGTAGGTGGAAAAGGGTGCTCCGAAAAGTTACCACCACCCCCCGCCCCCCTTTGCTATATAACTTGTAGAGACGTCTGCTCACTACTCTCTTTTCGGAAATAAACTGTATTGCTGCATCATTGGTATGAGATTTTCCACGAAGAAGCAGAACAAGACAACAACATTGCAGGTGAAAATAGGTTTTGTAACATATCATGGCGCTAGGAGTATGAAAAAGCAAGATAAAAACATGACATAATTCTGTAAACGCTCATTCTATACATTATAGGGGCTCAACCCGCTGCAGACTATCCCCTAATAATCAGTTTTTTACCAATCCTGTGATGACTACGTAGCGCCAAAGGGCCATGACACGTCTGGAAACCAATTTGCGCCTGAAATTACTTGACCTTGCCCTGATCGTTCATGGGATAGGACGGTGTGGAAAAAAAAACTAAAAAACCGGCTATTTCGGGATGCTTCGTTTGCGGGGGTGGGTAGGGTGGGGGTAGGGTTTGGGTGTAGGGCTAGTCTCACGATGTCAATAATAGACAATTTACAGGATAAAAAGTGATCCTATCTTGTTTAACAGTGCGCAAAGAGTAGGCAACGAGCCCATTTCTGAAGATTTGGGATAGATGCTCAAGTATACCATTTCATGGCAAAGGGGGATGGAGAAACTTTTCGGAGCACGCCTTTCCATCTACCCTGGAGCATGGTAGTTAAGTTTATTTACATGTTTTTTTCATGCGCCTCTTAAACATAGAAAAACAAACTCACAAACATGCCAAGTCGTAATCAAAATCGGATAATATTTACATGCCCTGAGAAAGAGGATGCTGTTAGTAACAAATGTTTAGATCAATATATCTCAAAAACGGCTATGGTTACGGGAAAAAGTTATATAATCTTTTTTATTGGAAATTTTTTAAGCTACAAATTCGTCATACATTGTTTTTCTGAAGACGTAACCGTTACTGAGATATTTTCGAAAGGTCACTTTTGGTGACCTTTGACCCCGTATAAAAAGTGACGCAGTACTCGGATCGATGGGGACTTTTGACATTTTGTTCAACACTCCAGTACCAAGGTTCACACCAAAATTCAGCTTTCCCCTAATTTTTCCGAAGCACCATGTTAGATTTCCCCGGACTATCAGCTCTGTCGGATTAGAGCGATTTTGCGGGACGGCCTAACAAGAGAATTTATTTCCATGGACGAGGCCCAGTACAATTTGCACTAATTGCTAGAACAGTGATTATCTGTTGCGCAACCTCAACCATTTCGGCTGATTGCTGTCGGTGATGAGTGTAATGATGAATGTTTGAGGCTATTTGTTAATTGGGTTTGTGAAGCTTTATTGTGAATGGAAGGATTGGTTGTTTATTGAGGAAACTGAATGCTGCTATCAGCGAAAAAGTGTTGTCCCTTTCAGTTTAGGGCTGTGATGTGGTGGATTTTGTCAATTAAATCAATCTTTTCCAATATAGAAAATTGTTTTGCTCCTCAAATAGCAAACAGCTATTATATTATATTTTTATGTAAATAATTCTAGCTTTGTCTTTAAGTTTCAGATTACTTTATACGTACTCAAAATAAGCTAGAATGTTATAGTTGTTATTCAAAAAGAATATAAATTTACCAATAAACTAACCTCGAAAAACATTCCTTTTTCATTACTCTTTTCTTCCAAAAATTCCAAGACAATTTCCATGAATATCTTTTTTTGTTCGTTTTAATTTTCCATAAAATCCTTAATATCCTCACCGTTACTCATGACAGGAAGACAATAGCTCCACCGAGCACAAATACCTTCTATTGCACACGAGCCCTCAACAATCATCATCTCTGAGGCTCTCAGCTCAGCTCAACTCTATCGTGATGCGGACTCCCATCAGCATCAGGACAATGTCTTCTATTTTTCCCAATTTTCCCTAAAACGAAAGTGGCAGCGCCACAGGACAACAACGACATCCAACGTACAATGGATTTGTCCCGGACACGGTACAGCCAGCGATGTACGGACGAGTGTGCATTAACAGAATTATGTTTTCTTCTAATTCGTGCGCTTAGGTGGTCATTTGGAGGGTGTAGTTACTGTCATTGCTCTGTAGTCGCAGTCGTCTGCCAGAAACTTTTGCCGAGTGAATTGAGATTAACATCCATTAGGGTTGTACTTCAGTGCTTAGTTAACAGAACATTAGAATGGTGGTAGGTACTGGTGGAGGTTGTATTGTACTACGGTCGCAACTGCGCTGAAATAAATAATCCAAAAACTGGCAAGCAATGTGAGGATGGCTGATGCTGTGCCAGCACATAGAGATATTTAATTAACGAAGAAGAAAATTTCTTGGGTTTTTATGTGAACCCAGAAAAAAATTAGAAAACGAAACAAAAATAAAGGGTGCTAGGTGGTAGTGGACGGTTTATTTTCTTGTTGATTGCTATTTTCGGTTTCTTGCAGGGCTCGCAGGAGTGGTAGCGAATAGGCAGAGAAAATTAGAATGTCATGCTGCGCAAATGACGTGATGGTGTTTTCTTAATCTGTTCATTTTTGTTTCCTGGCATAAAAATGCTGTCAATATTGTTTATGTTATGAAGTTTGAGCCAAAAGTAATGATAATTAATATTAACCAAGGTTATTAAACTTAAAAAAATATTTATGTTTGAACATAGTCTCCTATCAAGTTAATTTATTTAGTCCATCTTTTTTCCAAACCTAAGATACCCTTTAAAAAATGATTTGTCTCTACTTTCCCAAAACGCCTCAGCGGCGGCCATCAGTTCTCCATCACCTTCAAATTTCTTGCCCCGAAGGTGTTTATTGAGCCGAGGAAAGAGGTAGAAATTACTCAGAACTAGATCTGGTGAATAGGGTGGATGTTCAAGCATTTCGAATCCTATTTCTTGAATAGTAGCCGTCACCGCTGCAGTTTTGTAAACCAGTGCGTTGTCTTGATGAAACAGCGCTCCGGCTTGCAGTTCTTTCTGAAATAGTGGCTCCCTCTTCCAAAAACTCGATTTTAAAAATTCCATCAGCGTCCCAAAAAACTGATGCAAAACATTAGCTGCCAAACTCGACACTTTGAATTTCTTCGGCGTCGGTGAAGGGGTTTGCTTCCAAGTCATCGATTGCAGTTTGGTTTTTGGACCAAAATGGTGTGTCTAGGTCTCGTTCATGGTCACGAAGCAAGACAAAGAATTTTCCTGATCTGCCTGAAACTTTTCGAGATTTACCCTCGAAATGGCGACTCGTTTTTTCTTTTGCTCGTCGGTTAACATTCTCGGCACCCAACGCGCATAGACCTGCTTCATATGTAGTTCGTTTGCAACGATTTTTTACAGCTACATGCCTGATGATGACTCTTCGATCTGCCCACACGACATCTTCGACTTTTTTCACGTTGTCTTCAGCGAGGGACGTAGATGGACGTCCTTCGCGGTATTCATCTTTAGTGGATGTTCTTCCCAGCTCAAACTGTTTAGCCCAGCGGGCAACGCTAGAATATGGAGAAACTGAGTCCCCTAGAATTTCCACCAAGTCGCTGTCTATGTTTTGGTTGATATTTTTTCAAACACAGGTACTTAATCACAGCTCTGATTTCGTTTTCTCCATTTTGTGGAAAATAGAAGAAACGTGGCCTATTTATATGAATTTTTAATGCTGATTTAGTGGTTATATGAGGTAGTCAATTTTTTTGTTTTTAATTTTATGCGAACTGGAGATAGCCTATTAACACTACTTTTGGATCAACCCTGGTTGAATGTTTTTCAAGAATGGGTTTTCTTTCTTCATAGGATTTGAATTTGAGGAGTGTGTCAACAATTTTCTGCAAACCAGGTCACTTAACTTCCAAAACAGAAAACTAGAGACATACCCATTTGTAAGTTGAATTGAATAAGGTTACCGAGGATGTTACCGAGGATGTATTTTCAATGATTAGTTTTGATTTAAATGTAATATAGAGTGCGACAGACTAGCGACATTTTCTTGGCAACTGGATAAATAATACCCCCGGACGGTTATTTAATTCATTCAAAGCAAGCAATTCGAAGCAGCTGAACCATCAGTTTGGATAGGGGCAATAGCATGTAGTATATGAATATATGCTCGTGCCGCAACTATCTCGGCTGATGGCAGCCTGAACTTAACCTCCTCGTGGGAGCTGCGGGCAACAAACTTTTTCCAGAAAATGTTAGCAAATGTTTTCAGGCTAGTTCCTTCCATTTAAGGTTGGCCAAAGACCAACTACCTCTCCCGTAAAATGCCTTTCGAAGCGATTATCCCGAAACCATGAACACGCCTCGGAACTGGATTGATACCACAGGGACGACTACGAGAACGAAAATGGCTAAATGATTTTAAAATTTCCTCATGGAACGTTAGATCGCTCCACAGAGCTTGAGCTGCTCAGCAGCCAGCCGATGCTCTGCCTCAATATATAACAGCAATACAAGAGATGGATAGGGAATGGTGTTTTACAAAAGAAAGAACATGGCTAATACTACAGATGTCATTCAGAACACCATGTGCTCGGGGTAGGTTTCCTCATCAGCCAAAAAATGAAGTCTGCCATCATTGGCTTTACATGGCAATGAAAGGCTATGCATCCTTCGCGTGCGAGACAAATTCGCAAACATCAGCTTCATAAACATCTACGCGCCTACAGAAGAATCTGCTGACTACGAAAAAAATCATATTTTGAACAGGTCAAGCCTAATAGTTTGCATAAGAACACTAATGACAACGCATTTCGATTCATAGAACTGGCAACATCTAAAAACTTGATCGTTGCGAGTACCAGGCTCCTGCGTAAAGGTATCCATAAGGTCATGGAGCCACTTGTAACCAGATAGACCACGTGTTGATAGATCGCCGCCACTACTCAAGCCTGATGACGGAACGAACGTATCGAGGTGCCAGCTTAGACTCGGATAATTATCTTGTTGGTTTGGTTTCCCGAGCGCGCATTGCTTGTCGAGTCTGGTTGGCAGATGCACCAGACTCGAACCAGCATGGCTGCTTTACGCAATGAAAATACCAGTAACACCTTTGGTCTTTCGTTAGGACTCGTCCGCGAAGTGCTCGATGGAGTGAGAGTAAGTCCTGGGGCCAGGATGCCGGGCGTAGATGAGAGGTCACGCCTTAAGAATACTGTCATTAGTACAGCTGACGCCATCTAAGGCGGTAGTCGCAAAGATCGGAGCGACTGGTTTGATGATGAATTCACACATTTCAGATCCCAAAAGAGCCGTCTATGTTTCATTTGCTCTATAGTATCCGTTGATCCTATTCTCTGTGGTAAAGTATCAGGCTATTGAATCGATAAATTTTTTGGGAACGTAGCTCATTGTCCGACCCTTAACCTGGAGGATGAGTCTGACTAATGTTACCAGTTTATGGCGCAAAAAATCTTCATCATCTTCTTTTGTTAGCAACATCTTCGGGAAAATCGAAGGTATAATTTAGAAGCAGTGCTGCATATATCGTTTCCAGCAGATACTTCTTGAAATTCAAATTGCATCTTTGGTAACGTCCTCGTATTCTATATTACCATTTGAATGAAATTTATATTGCAGGACTTTTTAGACTTGAGTAGCCTAGTGGGTCGACCACAGGGTTTTTGTTCGTGGGGTTCCTGGTTTGAATCCAGGCTCAGAGCTTTGAGTTTACCTAGGCCTCAATAGATATTAATCAGGGGTAAAGTGAGCTGTGGAACTAATCACTCAACGCTCGTATTCACATTGATTGTAAATTTGTGATGAAACGCTCTATCTAGGCCCATATGAAGGCTGTCATGAGATTACGCTACTTCTTATAGAATACCCGACGATATTTGTACGATTTTCCATAAAATTTTGCATTTACTTTTGAAAAGTTTACTATCAATATTATTTGTTAGAATACATTAGTCAACATTTTTTTACTACCACTCAAGTACATTCAATCAATGCTCCAACTTGCAAATCATTTTTAATTGAAACACTTATCTGCTTTCAAAAGTCATTCAGATTTATCACTCCCAAAAGTACTCGTGTAAATATAATTATCAACCATCAACAAAACAACTTAAGCTTTCTTTCTCTTTTACCTCTTCAAGCACCAACATCAATTTCCCACTTTCAGCCACTCCAATTAATCTCACATCCATATTCCCATAAACTAAAATTATCCTCCCTACAACACCGAGCACTGACCTGAACATACATACACCATAAATTGGTTTTCTCTCATGTTTGATGATATTCAGCTAAAATTCCTAATTGAAATAAATTTTCTCTGAAAATTGTTCTGTCCCCTGAACAATTTGGATTCGTTTTGATGCAACCAAGCTGGATAAGTGGATAACGTACAATTGAATAATAGTCCAGTCAACAGCGGTAAAAAAATGAAAAACTGTGGAATTTTGAGAATCAAGGTCGATTTTGCTGAAAATTTGGATTTAAGCTCTACTAGCCCTCTTCTTCAAAATCTACCCTGTGCCGAACCGGGCTTTTTATTTTTAGGGGTTAAAACTGCCCCTTATTGCAAAAAAATTAAAAAAAATAGATTTTAGGATATATTTGGTTAAAATAAAGTTTAAAATATTTATTTGTAGACTACTTGACACTCTCAAACGAATTTTTAATTAATCAGACATATGTAACCCCCGTAAAACATCCCCTAAGGGGTAGTAACTTTGAAAACTAGTATTAAAAATGTTTTATATAATTTTAAATGATTGAAAAACATTAAATCTGAATTATTGTTAGAATGAAATTATTGTTTTGAAAAATACTTCAACCCTTATAAACCACCCCCTGCAAGTGTGATAAATTAAAAAATAAAAAAAAAATTTTTTTTTTTAGAATTAGAAATAATTGTAAACTGCATCTATTGAATTGAGAATATTTTATTAAATCAAACAGATGCAACCCCTGAAAATCATCCCCTAAGGGGTAGTAACTTTGAAAACTAGTATTAAAAATGTTTATTATAATTTTAAATGATTGAAAATTGTGTCATTAAATTTGAATTATTGTTAGAATGAAATTATTATTTTAAAAAATACTTCAACCCTTATAAACCACCCCCTGCAAGTATGATATATTAAAAAATATAAAAATTTTTTTTTTTTGAATTGGATATTATTGTAAACTGCATTCATTGAATTTATTCATTGAATAATTTATTACCCTGGTAAGCGGATCTTATATTTATAAATATTAGTACAGATATTACATTATATTTATAAAAATTAGTAATTGTCGCTGTCGTCGTCTTCTTCGTCTCTGGTTCTCTCATTCTGCTGTTCATCGTCACTCTCGCTATTTTCATTTTCGTCCTGATCCAAAATGGGTGCTCTGTTTAAGCATGAATCTTCACTGCAGCCTCTGCACGTAGCATTGCAGAACAGTCCTACTTGTCAACAACCGCACGCTGAGCCACACCCCTTTTTACAACTATAAAATATCATTGGAAAAGTTCTTCAGGCGCAGGTTGATTAGGGTTTTTGACTGGATGTAACATTCCTTCAATTTTAACCCAACCCCAATCAAGAGGGTTAATATTTTTGTTACCAATTTAATTTGAAATTGTGTAAAATTATTTGTTGTACTTACAGTTTTATTTATTATTTTTTATTTTTTATTTTCGTTTTATTTTTTTTTCGTACAGGTATACAACACTTAATACGCATAAACAAAGATTTTTAACAAAAAATAGAAGAATAAAAAAACCACGGGTATATTCTTTCGATTCTAACAGTGTACTGCTTACATCAAGAGCAGAAACGAGAAGCATCATTCAAAACATACAAAACAATACATATGATATGTATATATGGATATACATGAACACAGATATACCAACACACATGTAAAAAGACCGGTAAAATACTTTCACAATGTGCCAGCTGTTGGTTGGATGTAGCTCCGCTTCTCTTTCCTTATTCTTAAATGCTCCAATATTCGTGTGGCAAAATTTAAAAAAAAAGCAGTTTGTTTTTCGACGATAACTCCTGTATTTTTTAAGCAAAAAACTTTTAAAAAAAAGCAATTTATAGAAAAATGAAAGGGCTTTAACGTCATGTTTACTAAAAAAAATTCAGCCCTTAGTTTTGAAAAGGGGTGAGTTCAAAGGGGTTGGGTGTGCCACAATTATTGCATGAATGCAAATTTTGAACCGCCATATCTCCTTCAATTTTTATGATAAAAATATATAAAAAAAATGAAAATTTTCAGTAAAAAAATGCTACAATAAATTTTTGAAACAATTTTTTGTGTTATAAATACTTTTTGATTTATTTAAGAAAAATGCATTTTTTTTTCAAAATTACAAAAATGTCGATTTTCATTTAAACAATAATTTTTTCTAAACTAAGCATTTAAAACCTGTCAAATCATATGGATTATACCAATTAGACCTAAATAAAGTTAATTGCAAGTAGAAAGCTATTAATTTCTATTAGGGCTGTAATGACGAGGGTTGATTTCTTGCATTTTTAAAAAAAAAAAATGGATAATCACTTTATTTTGGTCATAAGTCAGTCAATTCTTATGCAAAAGACTTTTATTAGAGCTCATTTGAAAGGATTTTTAATTTACTTTAAAAAATGTTTAATGTGTTTTCTCCAAAAATTTCACCATATTCGATATATTTGAGTTTGAAGGTTCTCAATTTCGGGGTCCTTCGAAAATGAGCATCCTTCAAAGAGCAATAACTCAGTCGCTATTAGGTTTACATAGATTTTTCAGGCACGAATCTCTTTGTTTTTTATAAACTACAACTTTGTTCAAATGATTTTTATAGTAAAATTGAAATTTTTCAAGTTATTCATGAAAAACGGTTAAAAAAATGGGTTGTTTTTAACGAAAAATGCACAGTTTTAATCGCTAATAAATCGGGAACGATCAACTTTACAAAAAATTGTTATAAAACAAAAGTTGCTTAGAATTAGTCAATCTATCGACTTCCATGGTTAATTTGATTGAAAAAATTTTCATCCCCTAGATGGGGTGGTTTTCACCCCAAGGGCAAAAGCCCAGTTCGGCACAGGGTAGATTTTGAAGAAGAGGGTTAGTAGAGCTTAAATCCAAATTTTCAAGAAAATCGACCTTGATTCTCAAAATTCCACGGGAAAACGGCTGTTGACTGGACTATAAGGTATAGTATTTGATTTGGGGGAAAAATGTGTAATTTTGCTGTTTTTGCTCTTTTTGGAGTGGAAATTTCAACTGGTTTTGTTAACATGGCAGAAAGTTTAATTGTAATGCTTGAGGGGTTGAATTTGTCTAAAAATTTGACATTAACATATAAATTATTAGAATTACTGAGACAAAAATTCATATTTTTAAAACAATTTAATATCAAAATATGTATAGCTTTAATATTATTGCATTTTTTTCATATTATTCCATTGTCTTATATTTCACTTTTCAGTAAATCAACCATTACATCAAGTGGAAAATATCGAATGGTCATAGAAATCAATCCCAAAATATTATCATTTAAACATTATTTTTTTACAATTCAGCAAAACAAAATCATTGAAGCATTGAGTATGCTTACACACAATGCTAACTAGTTCAAGTACTGGTCTGATGGAAAGATTATGTGCATTGAAATAGGAGACACTATTTAAAAAGTCAAAATCATATTTTTTCATTTCGCTTACTTCATACAAACCTACAAACTAAGGTACTCACAATTACACCCACACTGGGCGCTTAATTGTTTGAGCATTATATTAAGAAAATAGCTTGAATTTTCTTCAATCTTCACAAATTTTTTATAAATTCAATTGAAAGCTTTGATAACATTAAAGCTTTTTTGGCATGTGGCACCTTAAGTACTTCTGCGAACTAAATACTTAGCATTGAGTACGCTTATATTAGTGTTCCATCGGACCTACTATAAAGTTCGAAAATAAAAGCGACAAAAAAAACCATTCCATAAATTTATGTGCTTCCATAAAAATTAGCTTAAAACGATTCGTAATTACTTTTTCTTCGTTGGTCTACAACCTCTATAAAAAGCACTTATCCCTCATTAGAGACAACCGATAAATTTTATTACGCTGCACACTGTCAGGTAATTAATGTTATTATCGTATAAAGTACATGGTAGTTTTCAATCATTTTTAATTTAATACGAAGACACTCTCATGCCATATTTCAATGGAAATCCATATCTTCACAGCTCTTTCCAATCGAACCTTACTTACCATCGCGATAAATCTACATAAATTAATATTACAAATTTGATATTTTCGTCGATTTTGTAATGACGTGAAACACACTCAGCCACTTTGATAAGTGATCTGTGCGGGCCACTCAAGTCAGTATCGGCCTTCGACAACAGACGTTGACTGCAAAAAGTGCTTATTTTCAATAAATTAATTTCGTTTCGATTTTAATCCATTTAATAATGAAAGCTGCCCTTTGAAATATAATCAGTAACACACCAAATCCATTTTTCCTGTGCAACGTGTTCGATGCGGTTTGGTTTTGGGCTGTTTGGCTTGCTGAAGCACGTCGTTCCGCGGAAGGATACATACTACAAACAGAAAATTACATTGGAATCATTTCGAAATTGTTTTGCACATCAAATCAAATAGAAAATTGAATTTGATTACAACCGTTGTGATTGTGCTCGGATGCATATGAATAGTATACTGCCCTACTTAGCATAAAGAGCCTATCTTCATTTTAGCACTTTCGAGATATTTAATGATTTGTGTTTTTCTAAATGCTGGAGACACCTTCCAACGGGACGAAAGTTTTAACATTGAAACAAAAACGTTTACATGAGATACATTTGAAATAAAACCTTTCACGATGAAAATAATTGTGGAAGATAGGTTTTATGTAGATAGGACTTTTTTGTAGTAGTATGAAACGAAAAACTGGCCCCATTACTAAGCATAAAGGTTCTGTCTACACATTACTAAGCATAAAGGTTCTATCTGAAGTATATATAACCTTTATGCTCAGTAGTGCGACGTTTTTTGTCGATCGGGGGATTTTTCATATTGATTTTAACATACTTCCACATAAAATAGGTTTTTCAAATATTGTAGAATGATGTAATTGAGTATATATTGAGGATTCGGTGTTAACTCAAAAATGTGGATTGGCCCTTTATGGTTAGTAGGGTGGTACAGTGATGCGCGTGAATGGTATTATTGGTAATTGGTTACAGAACAACATCGAGGGAATAATATCAATGTCGTGGAAATTTTAAATTGTTCGAATATGTGTTGGCTACAGCTGGTATCGCCAATGTAAATCATCTGGAAACGAAAATTTTAGCAATCCGGTTGCATGTTATAGAAATGCCGTTACTCCATTCGAAGCATTGAGCTCTGATTTTTGACAGAAGAGGAAGGAGAGGCTCGCATAATAGATAGCAATGCGTTTTTGAATTACAAACACAAGCTTATGCTAATTGGAGTAAATTAATTAGTATGTTGTATATTAAATTGGATATCAATGATGATAGAGCCTGTTTTGTGGAAACGGTATTGATAAGTTGACATTTTTTTTTCGTTCTCACGTTATCATCCTTGTTAATGCACGTACATAAGTGTATGTTTAGAAACGTCATAGTGATATTAAGCTAATTTTGTTAATTTAGAAAATTGATTTTGGAATACCTGTAGTTAGATATTTGAGTTGAAGCCAGAAAGTTTCTGGCCACTGGATAAAGAAAAGATGCAAGCTGTTTGATTTAAAGCGCACAATGTGGGTGCTGCGAGTAAAACATTTTCAATTTCGATGAAATCTGATAGGTCAATCTTTTTCAGCCATAATTTGTTTCTAGAAATGTTTTGAAGAATCTACGATAAGTGTGGCGATAGATTCAACTTTAGATTTAATGAGCAACATCAAATTTTCAGTTGATATTTTTCCAATTATGATCTTTACAACCATCCGTTTGGCAACATATTTTATCCCTAAAATTACATATTTTACGTTTATTTTATATTTATTGAACTATTTTTGCAAACTATAGTTTCAAATCGATTTTGATCATTCTGAAATAGTTCACTTCAGGAAGAGAAATGATGGAAACTAACAAGTGAAACACGACGTGTACAGTACCACTCAAAGCCCTTCATGACTTTTCTTCACATGCATTCAGTCCGAATTTCACAGCGATGCAATGTAAGTATCGTAATAAAAGCAATTATCC
This sequence comes from Nemotelus pantherinus, assembly GCA_963978885.1. Classification (NCBI taxonomy): domain Eukaryota; kingdom Metazoa; phylum Arthropoda; class Insecta; order Diptera; family Stratiomyidae; genus Nemotelus; species Nemotelus pantherinus. The sequence continues at coordinate 69,207,373 of OZ022266.1, read as the reverse complement.
TAAGAAAATATGACAGTTGAATAAGCATTGTCATTTGTTTCTTTCAATTTTACCGTTACATGTGTTTGAAACTAATTTTTTTTTCAGTATTGCTGATGGTTTTTTTTTAAATTTTTTTTTTCAGCAATTTCAAACAGGTTAATATATCAATTTCTGCAGTAATAGTTTGTTTTAAGGTAAAAATCAAGGTTTTTTGCATTACATAACATTCTTCTCTCGAGTTTATTTAAGCCTCCCTTGTTTTTGTAGAAATTGAATAGTGTACCGCTTTTGGAAAATCGGTCGCTAATGATATTAAATCAGGATATTCGATGAGAACGATTGCTACTAAACGCTGTGTGGTTCGTTTTCCAAGCAAAAAAAGCAATTTCACTCAAATCTGGGCGGTATTTTCACTCAAATCTGGGCGGTATTTTTGTCGAATGATTATGACTGGAACCGTGGAAAATGGCTTGGAAGCCAATTTAGAGCTCCAGAGTGCACCGGGTATCAGTGTATCCAATGATAGACTTCCTCGGTGTTGAGGGTTGAAAGCCAAAGCAAAGCGCAAGAAGCCACAGAGTATAAATGAAACAGCTCAATTGGCTTATGGTAAACAGCATCAGAATTGGATTGTTGCTCATTAGAAGGCCGTAATATAGTCTGATGAGATTTAACTTGATTGAATTGGATAGGATCTGATGAGGGGACTTGGACTTGGGTGAACTTAATATTAAAGCTATGTGATCACAATCTCAATAAAACATTAAAATTTGGTAGAAGGTCCTTGATAATTTTGGGGCGGTTTCAAAGGCAACAAGTGTAGAAAATTGCGTCGGAAAAACAGAATAATGCGTGTTGCGGGTTATCTAAATATACTGCAGGATTTCCTGCTCCCAGTATCAATAGTTTTAGCTGCGAAATTGAAGACACGGCCTTTCATGCACAATAGTGACCCTTAGCATACTGCTGAAATCATAAACGAATATATACAACAACAGTATTAGGACACTAAAATTGCCGGTTCAATTGGTGGATCTAAATTTTATTAAAAATTTGTGGTTAGTTGTGGAAGCAGTTACTGGCAAATGGTAGATTACCATTGAAAGAGAAGAAATATTTGAAGAAATACCTATAATAAGTATTTGATTAGCACTTACCTGAGCTTTGAGAAAAAATGCTAAACGAATGGTACAAAATTGATTCGAGATTACGAGATAATCTTATCGAAAGCATACCAAAGCGAATAGAAGTAGTTATTGAAGCCAAAGAAGGTTACACAAAGCTTTAAAAATGACAATGTGAGCCACTCGTAAAAGTGTTCACAGAAAAAAAAGACAATATTTTTACGAGAAATTGTAATTATAATTACAAATGCTTTTTTTGTTTTGTTTAGAAAAGAATAAAATAATTGTTTATGTTTAATGGCTACAAAGGCTTTTAATCCACATAAGCGGAATGGGATGCAAGTAACCTGTTGTGCTAGCTCTATGCGCTGGGGTATATCTTGCTCCAAGCTCTACTCGGCTGGGGTGAACTTGTCGCAAAAAACATACACGTGTTTTCATCAGTCATGAACACATAGCCGCAATACATAGATATGAAAGAATATGGATACGAAATGGCTATCCGTGTACCCACACGTAAGTGTGCCTTTTTTAATACACGCACAACATTGCTCTCTCACAAAAATTCCGCTCAGTGCACCCCTTTCTACCGCACTCACAACCGAAAAGCCTTAATGTTGTGTCTTAATGCTGGGAACACGAGATCGGTGTAAAAGCGTGCAACGGGCAACACGGAAAAAACGTCAATGTCAGTTTAATTTGCGTCGGGAACTGAAAACATTGACTTTCAGTCAAAAATTATGAAATAAAATTTGAAAATTTTTCGGTGTGTTCGTTGAAAACGTGAACCTACGTTTGTGCGCAATAATTTGTGTCGGTTTCGCGAACAAATTAGCGGTCAAAAATATTAAATTGTGCGATAATGAAGTGCCGCGTTGGCTGCTCCAGGCAGCCACCGAAGTGCTTTGCAGGGGATTTCGCATTTCGCGTAAGTAAAATAAATCTTTGGCAACAATTTCGTATAGTTTTTGTGTGAAGTCATAATGAATTTCATTAACAAAAAGCATTTTAATCTCCACTCGCCGGTTCGGAGAAAGAAATGTCAAACGACGTTCAAAATGGCGATCTCTCGTGGTTTTTTCACATAGGCTTTGTCGTATGAACTGTGTAGGGCACACACCCGTACCTCATTCTCACACCAGTAAACAGAAAGTCGAAAATTGGCACATTTCTCTCGTTCGATTTCTAATCCATTCTCTCTTATATCTGTGCCGCAATATAAGCAAATTCGGGGTAAGATGCTCTTGTACGTAAAGGACTCAAAAGCACTCAAACATAAGCTGATAAACCAGACTCAGCGGTAGCGTCACAAAGCTCGTTAGCTAGAGCAGGAAGCTGAAGAACACATAAGCTCACCCACAAATGCGGAGAAAAATGATTGTTTTTCAGATGCAGACACATTGGAGGCAGACAGCCTCTGATTCCAGATAGTTTGGGCCCCTATACGGCCTTGTGACACCAGCTTTAAAACGAATATGCCAAAAGCTGCTCCCTTCAATCAATTGGTTGGCAGGCCACACGAATATGTGAAGAAATGTTCTATCGTACTCAATCAAAAACAAAAAGTGTAGGTCGGATTACCTGATTTTATTTTTTAGTGAAATTCAGTTCTTTATATTTACTTTTTGGAGATGATATTGAGAAAATGACCGCCTCAACTACTTGTCAAGAAGTTATTTCTAGAGGTCCAATTTCCAACTACTCTTTGAAGCAACTGGGGCCGTACGTCGGCAATGACGCGACTTATGTTAGCTTCTAGTGCCACGACCGGCGTTGGTTTGTCAGTGGTATGTCAGCGTAGACCAACAAATTCACGCATTTTCACAAGAAGTAATCTCACGGAGTCAAAAGGCAGAACTCGATGGTCAATTGACGGGTCCATATCTCGAGATAATACTATTTCCGAGTTCCGTCTTCAATAAGCCGATGGTCGCGGTCGCTATTTGGCACGTGGTGCTGTCTCGTTGAAACCACATCTTTCTCAAATCCACACGAGACAAATGCGGGAGCTAAAACTGGTTTATAAACACTCTGTATTGGTCGCCATTGATTGTAACGCACTCGCTGTGTTCATTTTTGAAGAAAAGGAGCCCTCTGATGCCACCAATGCATACAGTGCATTTTTGTGGATGCGATGGTGTCTCCATGACTTGACAGGGAGTTTTTTGCTCCAGATGCGGCCAGAAATTAACAAAATTTTCCCTCAAAAAAAGGGTCAACATTCAGTTTATTTTCGGCGCATTTCCTAAACGTGGGACGCATCCGATGGTCATATGGCTTTAATTCTATTGCCAGTGGCATCTTGTAAGCCTTTTGACCGAGATCCTTGCCGAAAATTTTCCACAAAGTGGACGAAAAAATCTCGACTTCTTGTGCTCGCCAGTAAATTGACAAATCTGGTTTGTCAGCAACAATGGCTTCTACGACTGCGATATTCACTTTGAAATCGACTAAAAGAAAAATATGCTTTGTCAAGGCGTTAAGTTCTCGTGTCAGCTACCTGAATATAACTGAAAATTATTTGAACTCTGAAATGATTAAACAATTAAAATTCCACGATTAGAGGAAACCATAGACTGAAAACTTAAGACACAATTTATTTAACAAAAAAAATTGATTTTTTGAAAATCTCGATATGGTGTAATCGCTTAAGTAACCGCGTACAATCAAAAGTTCGATTCATTTCAGAAACCTATTTAAAAATCTGAGTGTTTTTCAAGATTTTTTTCATTTCAGCCGGTTCAAAATTGTATAGACAATTTTCTAAAGAGACATAAATTACAAATAAATAAATTTCATCTTTGCATTTTATTTTGCATCTCATTCATATATAATCCCTCAGTCTCACAAATTCCGCAAATTTTTGCGATCAAAGCGCTCCCATCGGACAAAACAATCTTCTATTATTACACAAAACTGCGAAATTCATTTTCATCATTTCGTCACCATTGCCATCTCATAAATCTGCATCAGTAGCAACAACAACAAAAAACTTTTCATTACTCTTTAACAAACTATAGTAAATGCCCTTACTTTCATCATTCGAAGTTTCCATTCATTCGTGCCGTTGGCGTCTTTTATTGTTCCCGCTTCCGGGACAAGACAAAAGAACGAAATACGGCTTTTGGAGCATTAACGTTGTACCGTTATTGTGCTTTACATGAAACCCTCTGAAATAAGTGGAAATTTGGAGAGAGAAACGAGAAACTTTAAATCGCACGATGTAGATACATTTTTATCATATTATTATCATCAGTATCTTTGTCGTCGTTGTTGTTGGTGCTATGTGTTGAAACTACTCGACCGGATGATGATATAAAACAATGGAGAATCGAGGTCAAGAAAATAACTACACCACATGATGGAGCTGATAGATGAAATAGTTAAGTAGTTTCGTGAGTTGCTTTGAAAGAACGATAGCTGCTGACTGATCCTTAAAATACACTTCCGGGTAAGCTCACAATTGACGAGAAATTAATCGAGATAAGAACTGCGTTTGGTTTTGTGGTCACTTCCGGGAAGAAATGTGCTGGAAGGAGAAGAAGGGGGTATGTGCTTGTAGTTGAAGGCACTTGATTCTACTGAATTGCTTCGAGGGATTATAATGAAATTTTATAGCGATAGCTAGGTTTCAAAAAATTTTATATTTTTTGTAAGTACAAATATGGGTAGTTTTGCAATAGAGGAGCTTTCCAAGATATTTCCGGGACCAAATATGTTCATTTTCGTAGGAATCGTGATCTGATTCATATTAATAAAACGACGAGCTGCATGAAACTCCTGTTTTATTTTAAGTAGCTATTACAATTTTTCGAAATATAAAAGAAGGTCTACCACAATTATTTATTATAATCATTGGTGCCTTTTAATGATATTACTGACAGATATTGCAGCATGAAAAAAATCGAATGATGTTTTGTTGAATCCACAAAATGTATTTTTTCTGCATTTAGTTGAAAAATAATGCATTATTATTAAGCTTATAATGGTGTTTTAAAAATAATTGAATTTAAATGACTTCCACACTTGGTGGCACATGTGCTTCGCCTTATCGAAAAGTTATCATTACAGGTTGCAACGGAAATTGCCTCAATTATCATTTGAAGAGGTTGCTTTAAATAAATCGACTTTGTCGGTTTTACTTTGTAAACTATCTTGAATTATCTTCTGGCAAAATTCATAGCAAATCGGCAATCATACTACCTTCAATTTGCTTGATAATATAATTTTATAAGGTAATACGTGTAAATATTTGTGCGAAACTGTATGCAGAGGCTGTCTTATGATATCCATTTGAGCAAATCAGCTCTCTATCGAAAGTCTGGAATTGGTTTGTATGACAGCAGCTTTAGTAGAGATAGTTTATTGCGTTCAAACTGAACGATTTACATTTTGTGATTGTTTCACTCTCGGTAAAATCATTTTGGAGCCTCAATTTAGTTCATCTACTCGGAGAAGTGCCACCAAATTTGCGTTTTAGATCTCTTCGGACGCATAGAGAATTTTAACACCAATGTTTATCAGATATTCGTAGTCTTCAAATAAGCAAACGAAAGCATAGACCAAACCACATTAAATAACATTATGCCGCAGTTTGGAATCGTAGCAAAGTTTATATGGTAAATGAAAATAAACATTTAGTGATAAAAAATATAATAAACCTCTTCTCTACTAATAAAGGGTATATCATTTGAGTATAACATCAGAAAAATTTCCGTTGACGTTAGGCGAGACCCACTATTTACATCGACGTAGCAAGCAGCCTATGCTGATGACATCAGTATTGTGTCTCACTCCTGCAACGGCACCAGGGAAGTATTTATAACTCTAGACGTAACCACCAAAGATGTTGGTCCTCAAACTGTTCAGCGATTAAATCAAGCTATAAAAGAAACAATGAAAGGGCTCTTCTAAGGGGGAAGTACCGGTAAGAATGCTAAAAAACAGCCTAATTTTCAATGCTTTTATATCAGCTCCATTATTATGTATAAAGTTGAAAATTTGCATGGATAAAATACATATCTTGCATACTACAAAAAAAAATATATTTTTTATTTTTTTTCATATTTCTACTTATTTATAGAAGGCGCCAAAGCTGATGTCTCGAAAAATTCCTCATCATACTGAGGGCAGATAATCTCAGAAATGAAGCAAAAACCAAACCGCATTTTAAAGAGGAATGTTTACCAAAATATTTTAAAAACATGAAAAAAAAATTGCGGATGTTTGAAATTTTTTTTCGAAAAATCTAATTTTTTTTCACTTTGTTTCGCTTGCCAAATTTTGTTGGGTAAATTTTTGGCCTATATTGTGATAGATTACCGCATAAGATACTTGAATAAAGTAGCACACCAAGTTTGACTTAAATCGGTTCGGCCAATCCGGAGAATAACTGTCCGCAGTTTGAAAAAAAATCATTTCAAGAAAAACGCGTTTAAAGTTTTTTTTCCATTTATTTATTGAATACTATTCAAAAAGTATATTTTTATCACCTGTAATATCTCAGTATGCAACCACTGGACCATACATAAGTGCTCATGAGTCCTCATAAGCTAGTTGGGTAGTTTTTTTTTTGCCAAACGCGCTTCCTTTGATGCTGCCTTTGCCTCTTTCGCTGCCTGACTTATGCGTTCTTCAGCTTTTTTCTCGCAGTAATTAAAAACAGACGTTAACTGCCGTAACTTTTTTTTATTTTTGGGAATATCTTAATAAAATTTTGAGACGTAATTTCTGGAGGTATAATAAATTGAAAAACGCAAAGTAAAAAAAAGATTTTTTCAAAATTATAACCGGCACTACCCCCTTAAGACAAAATGTTATAATAGGAGGCTTTGACTTTGAGAACGAATACCACATCGAGTAGTTAGGAATGCACCTCTTAATATCCCATCTATCAAGAGGAAATTGACAAATTAAAACGATGAACTCAACTAGCCAATGAGACATTCTATTTGGTACTCCCAACTCTGGAAGTCTCCACCATGATAAACTATAAATATTGCACTAAGCTGGTCACCTTGAGTTAAAATCGAGTGATAGTCCCTAAGCATGCTCTCGAAAAATGAGCGAGAGGAGCAAAGCCAGCCGAAAAACTACGCGAATGTTGAGAAGATGCATTATATGCATCAATTGCTTCGACTAGTTGTGTATGAATTCGATGCTTTGGAAACAATTGATTACTCATCATATTGGCATAAAAATACATATGGTTTCTACAGTGAAGTGTTTTTAAGTTTAAGTGCTCTGCGCCAATTAATCTTACGCGTGTGCTTTCCCTCACTACTTGTTTGTTTTCTTGTGTTTTTCTAAATTCGGGGAATTCACCCTAAACAAGGCCGCGTAACGTCGTGTCGTTTTCTAATACGCGTCAACAGATTAACTCTGAGGGGTCGACCCGGCCTTGTACGTTCTATTTCATCGCTCCTTTTTTGTTATTTTTACGTTGTCTTGGATGTTAAATATAAATTTTATATAATGAAAATCATTGACTAAGAATGTTATGCTTACGGTTTATTATAACATTAATTCTGTAAACTGAAAACTGATATAAGTGTTTGTTCGCATTCGAGTGCTTTCACTGCTCATTTCTCCATCCGAGCTCGACAGTACAGCTGAGAAAATTCGTGGCTGGGATTCTAGCGTACGGAGTTCGATCCTTGTACACAGCATTTCATTTTTGTAAGTCGCAACAAATATTAATAAAAGAAAAATAGAAAATAAATTCAAAATTCAAAATAACAAAATTTAATAGATTGTTCCGGTTATTGTATAATTGCAATTTTTTTTAATTGAATTTGTGATCAGGGTTAGTGCTGATTTCATTGCTTTTATTGATCGTAGTTTTCATAACGCCTGCAGCATAGTGTGAAGGTTCCTGGACTTCCATACAAGTGGCCTGGGTTCGATCCTCGATTTGTGCCGCTTTTTGTAGCTATCTTCAAGGGTTTTCTTTTTCACTTGAATCAACTAGCTAATATGAGTTACAAGTGTAGTCTTGATAACTGCATAGCCTTCGACAATACGTTGAAATATGTAACATGCAAGGCATTTTGCAATAGGAAACTGCGCGGCACTTGCATGGGTGCACCGAGAGATTGGTTTAATCCCTACTTGGAGCCCAATTTTATTTGCTCTGACTGCCAGCATACAGAAAAACTCATGCAGAGTATGTGTAACAACTTAGCAAACTACATCAGCAACCTTAATGGGGAAAAGGATCATATGCTTTCGAAACTACACGCGCAAACAAAATTCAACGATGAAACTCTTACCGAAATCACAAGGCACATCGAAAGTTTAACGGCTACTCTAGATGCTGTTTCTATTACCAGCAAAAGAAATTCAGACAGATCAGCTGAGCTTAACGACATCTTAGCTCAATTTAATTCATCTGTGAACACATTAAGCGCATCCAAATCTAAATGCCAAGCGAATGATAGCGATCTGTTTAAAATGCTTGAAAATAAAATAACGGTAGCATTAACTACCAAGATTGATCAGTTGTCAAATACCATCTCTACCCACTTACTCTCCAACCAAAATTCAATTGTTAATAAATTAGAGAGTATAGTTAAGTCTGATACAAAACCGTCGGCAGAAGTAGAGCCATCCAATCCTTGTGCACATCTGATGGAAATATCACTTCACGAGGAACTACTGAGTGCACATAATAACAATTCTTCTAACTTGTTAATGCCGATGAAGTCTACCAGAGATGTCGCAACATCTCCTATCAAGAAATTGTTCACTGCCATCGAAAATCTCGAAGCTGTTATCCAACAAAAACACTATCTGAACCTCCCAAGAACGATTCTCATAAAAAATTTTTTTAATTTGGCACTTACTCGTCGGAAGATGATTGGCTGAGACGTATCTCAAAAATCAAAAGCTGCGATTTAATTCATGACGATTTTCAACAACCCCCCCCCCCCCACAAAGTTTCGACCGATAACAAGATCCCGTTTTTTGTAAAAGGATTACCAGAGTCCACCGATAAATCTTGGCTTTCTATCAGTGATTGTAGCGTTGAGATCTTACCTCAACGTAATAAACATGCAAGCAGGTGCTATAAAGTTTTAATTCCCGAAAAGTATGCCTGGCTTTTCACTCACGCGAATGGAAGCGTTAAGAGCTATAAATGGAATGGCATCATTTTTCGTCGTTGGAGGACCATTGTCGCTAGCAGCAATATCAAAAGTATAAATAAGAACTCAACTGTAACTAAAAATTGTATTTCATCTGTATCTACTAACCAGATAGCTCCTTCAAATCTTCTGACTAGAGTCTTTCCCAGCTTTAATCGAAATTCTACCATCAGGTGTTCCCATCCTGAGACCATATCCAACTCAAGCCTCCTGATTGCATATTCAACTCAAGCCTCCGCTCTATCTCAAACTTCTCATCCCCGTATGGTATGTTCCGACTCAATCGTAACTTGTAATTCAAATTTATCCAGTAGAACATCAACTATTGACATTGCTCTTGCTACGACTTCTGCTAATTCTAATTCTTTACGCAAAACTTATAACCGTATCGGGTATCGCTCCTAATAAGATATCCTCAATCAAAAGCCCCAGAATTTTTTACCACAATTGCGGTGGTATGAGGGGTAAAATAAATAAACTCTTTCTCGACACCAAATCTTGCCATTTCAACGTGCTTGCGTTCACTGAAACATGGCTAAATGACTCGCATATCAATGAAGAAATCCTTGACAGTACCTGGACAATCTTTAGAAATGACAGAGACTATGTTTGCACTGGTCAATCAAGAGGTGGTGGTGTCTTGCTCGCAGTTAGAAACACTCACTCAAGTGAACTTGTAAACTCTGCCTCGCACAAATCGTTCCAGCATATATTTATCCGCGTTTCAATTGCGAATATCTCGGTTTATATTGGTTTATTTTACGTCCCACCGAGATCTGACGAATCAGTGTACAATTATATATGCGAGCAAATATCTTCTTTTATGGCTTCTCGTAGTGCTGAAGATAAAGTTATATTCTTGGGTGATTTTAATCGTCCGAATTCGCGTTTTGTTTCTGATATGTCTGATGATGGTTTAATACCAGTAAACTTACTTGAGTCTTCTGATTTTAACCTTGTGAGTACGTTGTATGGCCATGATTTGCAGCAAGTTGTTCCGACTCCCAACCAAAATGGTAATTGGTTAGACTTAATCTTTACAAATATTTATGACGATGTAGTGGTTAGTCCAACAAATGACGCAGAGAATCTCTTTTCTAATAGTCTTCACCATTTCGCTCTTTCAGTTGAACTTTCCACTACAGATTGGAACATGTTAAGTACATACAATAATACGATTGTATACGACTTCCATAATGCTGATTATGATTGCATTCACAATTTCCTGGACAATGTCGATTGGACAAATGTGTTTATGTGCCATTCCCTTGATGATGATGTAGCCATGTTCTATAGAATAGTATTTGACGCGGTAGATAAGTTTGTACCCAACATGACGAAAAAAGATAAACTCTCTGAACCTTGGCTTGACAAGACTCTTAGACGTCTGAGAAATCATAGGAACAAACTTTACAAGCTAATGAAGAATCAAGTCGACATTAGCCGTCGTATTAAAGTAGAATACGATTTAATTGCTCATGAATTCCATACTAAGTCTCGCGAAGCGTATGACAGATACATTAAAACTACAGGGGAGAATATAATCCAGAACCCCAAAAAATTTTTTGATTTTGTTAATATGAAGCGGAAAACAAGCGGCTACCCCTCTTCAATGTCCACTGGAAATTCTTTGTTGTCTTCTTCTCCTCAGGAGATCTGCAACTTTTTTGCTGACCATTTTCAAGAAGTTTTTGGTCCAGTTAGCATCCCAACATTGTATCGATTCCCGGGTGCGACTCAAACAATTTTTGCTGAGGAGATGACCATATCGAGGAATGAGATATTTACTGCCATTATGGAGCTTGACAGTAACAAGGGCCCTGGACCTGATCTCCTCCCTCCAACTTTCTTGATCAAGTGTGTAAAACAACTGATCTCGCCCGTTCATACTATATTCAATAATTCTCTCTCCTCTGGGCTATTTCCTTCGTATTGGAAATCTTCTAATATTACACCAATTTATAAAAGTGGCGATAGACGTTCTGTTCAAAATTATAGAGACATCGCCATTCTATCTGCTATTCCAAAGCTTTTTGAAAAAATCATCTACTGCAAACTTTCTCCTCTGGTCGACGCTCGACTGAACGAGCAGCAGCATGGATTTAGAAAAGGTCGTTCTACTACAACTAATCTTATGGTCCTTGTTTCTGATGTTTTATGCAAAATGGAGAAAGGTGATCAAATTGACGCAGTCTATACAGATTTCAGCAAAGCATTCGACCCAATTGACCACCCCATTTTGATCCCCAAGCTGCAACAATTTGGAATTGCAGGACCTTTACTAAAGTGGCTTGGCTCCTACCTACACGACCGCTTGCAATTCGTGAAATTCCAGGGTCTAATTTCTAAGAAAGTTGACGTGAAATCTGGTGTACCTCAAGGAAGTCATCTTGGCCCTCTTCTTTTTAATATTTTTATATCTGATATATCGGATGTTTTATCTGACATTCCCCATTTACTATATGCGGACGACCTCAAAATCTACCATGTCATCAGGACACCATCTGACGCTACCTTTTTTCAGTCTAAACTGAACTCTCTAGACCATTGGTGCTCCGCGAACAAGCTCCCTCTTAATATTGATAAATGCCGCGCAATCAGCTTCTCTCGCAAAACTGCACGCGTTCATTATACGTACCGCCTCAACGATAAGTCACTCAGCAGGGTTGACAACATATTAGATCTCGGTGTCACCCTGGATGAAAAGCTCCGCTTTAATCTTCATTACGATAGAGTGCTTTCCCGAGCAAGTAAACAACTTGGTTTCATTAAGCGACGGGCCAAAGAGTTTAAGAATCTCTGGGTTACTAAATCCTTGTATATTTCACTCGTGCGTCCTCTTCTTGAATATGCGTGCACTATCTGGAATCCGGCTTTTGAAATTCATAGCCAAAGATTTGAGTCTGTTCAGAAGCAATTTTTACTATTCGCTTTGAGGGACCTTTTCAACCCTTATGATTTCAGTTATCTACCATCATACGAATATCGCCTTAAATGTATTAATATGTTACCCCTTGCGTCGAGAAGATAAATGTTATCTGCCTGCTTCAGCTTCGATGTCATCAGAGACGTGGTTAATGTCGTCTACTTGAAAGAAAAGTTTGTACTCAATCAGCCCTTGAGAGTCACTAGATCCCGACAATTGCTTATTGAATACCATCACAACACAACATATGCAGCAAACGAGCCAATAAATAGGTGCTGCAAGCTATTCAATAGCATGAGCGAGAACTTTTCCCCTACGATTTCTAAATCAACGTTTAAAAATAACATCATCAAGGCTCTCTCTTTATAGTCTCCCCCACCCCCCTCACCATACTAACATATATGTATTGTATGTTCAATTTAAATTTGGTATTTAATTTGTTAATCATTCATTTGCCATTTGTCATTTATTTATTACTTTATTTTTTGTCTGTTTATAACTTATTTTATTTATGCACTATTTAATTTGTTAGTCATTCATTTGCCATCTGTCATTTATTTATCACTTTATTTGTTGTCTGTTTATAACTTATTTTATTTATGCACTATTTATTAGTCTTGTATATATATAGTTGTTTTATTTTTATTTTGTTTCGTAATTTTATGCATGTACTATTTTATTTTATTCTTTGCTTGGTAAATAAATAAATAAAATTCATATCAAACAATATTCCCAAGATACAATTTACAAAAAAAAAAATCTAAAAGCTGAATCCGTAGTTCAGAGCTTCTAAAAAGCTCTACGATTCAACGTCAAACCCATCAGAAGTTCCCACACCTACATACTTCTCAGCAATATAAATTCAATTTGTTTCATCGAGTTACATTCTGTAACACTGAATATCATTTTAATAAACCAGTAAAGGTAAACAATTACATGAAACTGCCTCTTCAAGTTCACTCTTAGTGCTTTCATACTCGCTCGATTCAAGACACTGTGAACGCTGAATTTGTGACAGAAATCCGTGACTGGCATCACGAATTAACTTCGTTAGCGGTACGCGTACTATAAACGACATCTCGTCAAAAGCATCAAATTTAAATATGAAACTCCTCAAATCGTAATGTGTACAAAGATACATGCATAGCTACAGAACCATACACGCTTCAGTATGTACAAGGTCATAGCTGTATCATACTGTGCTATGTAGTAATGAAACGTAAAATCTCTCTTTGCCGAAAAAAGGAAGCGAACATGAGAATATCTTTCGTGGCCTGGTAAGTGCTTTTTCGTATCTCATCATAAATGAAAAGATGACTTGAATAGAAATGAGGTGAATTCATCAATCTGAAACAAGGTCAGAAGGATGCTCGATGATCAGTTCGGGTCGGTGGACATGCGGTTCAAACAACAGTTGATAAACTTTAAAGGGGGAATGGGTGAAATTGGTCGACAATCAGTCTCATTTTTCGAAGTGAAAATGCATGAGATGATCTAATCAAAATTAACTAATAAAAAGAGCACATTTTCGATAAAATGGTTTTGTTCAAAATTGAAAAATGTCTAATGAAACCGAATTGGTATAAAAACTTGATTGGCTTAAAACAAAGATATATTAAGTTAAAGTTGAATTTTGATGTCAGTTGGATATTTGATGTTAAAACCGACTCAATTTATAATACTCAATAAAAATGCTTTTCATACAATCAAAGAAAAGTCAAACTTTCTCTGCATTTCTTTTCAGCATCCCAGTCTACTTTTCGCATCAGCTTGGTTTTTCCAATTTTACATCATTTCTACATCTTCTCAATTCTTCCGCATCTATTCACAATCGCTTCCTAACTAGCTCAAAATCTTTTCATTCTCCATTCATTCTCCATTCAATCGTATTTCTCGTAATTTCTCTATCGTAATTCGTGATATAATCGTAATTTCTGATGACATAAACTTCAAAACCCGTTACGTCCTTTTCAGATCTGTGGCTACATCTGTCTACCTACATTTTCCATTATGATTTGTTCGTGGCTTTTACCTGATTGATTTAACGACGACGACAGCGTGCAAAATGCTCGTGAGCTGCATTGACATTGAGGCCAAGGGTTGAAATCGATAACTGATTTATGGGTCGCTGAAAGGTTTCGGACAGATAAATCACATCAATATGTCGCGAACATTTCTTTTATAACTGAAACGCTTTGAATATGGCCCTGATTCAGTATGGCTGCAGTGACCTATTTGTGTAAAAGTGGGTTGAAATGATCGGATGTTTTAAAATGGGTAGTCTATAGAAGTTGGAAATGGTTTATATGTATATATAATATTTTTCTTTATTGTGGTAATCATAGGATATTTTCTTTAAGTTTCATTTACAGCTGCAATTGGCATTTGAACATCCATATGCAACACTGCTGAAGTTCTGCTTTAATCATTTTATCAAAAGCGAATCAATAATATAATATAATTCGAGAGCTTTTATAAAATTTCTACTGCTGCTGAAGAAACACATTTCATTCCAAGAAGTTTTATGAAAACGAAATGAGTAATTAAGCCATTTTTTTGCTTTATTACAAATGTTATACCATCAGTTTTGGCTACAGGGTAGTACCTTATCCCATTTGGAGTCATACTCTTACGTTAAATGTCAGAAATAGATACAAATAAAAATGTTATCATAAAAAGCAGGACCATCAAAGAAAAGAGAATATTCAAGGGCACTAAACTATGTACGTAAATGAACGGCGTCGAAATGAATGTTCGCTGTCAACAAAATAGATATCTGTTTTGGATTTTATCAAAGGAAAGTCGTTGTACGTTTTATGTAAACTTTGTCGGCGTCATATACGAGTAGGTGCATTAATTTCTAAATTTTTATAGTAATGCCGAGAGCAATGTCACATATCAGCTGGATGTCTCATGTGGTTTGGGTTTTGTTTTGGTTTTTCATAGACATAAGTCAACGTGACTCATATGAATATGTGAAGGTCGCGTCGTAATTGGATTTTTGTCAGTCCAGTAATCGGGTTACATGATTTGTTGAGGACGAAGGTAAAATGAAAACACAATTTTCAATAACTATTACAAACTTTATTGAGCAAAAACTACTTCGCGAACCTGTTTGCTGGTCGACGGACAAATTAGAACTCACTAAAAATTATCTTTGCATTCCAGAAAACCAGTTACAACCTTTATCCACTAATATTGTTATGAATAGGAAAAACCCCGCCTGAACAGCTGGCTGATCCCTACCATAAAAGTCTCAAGACGTTGTCTTCTTGCTACTCTGGTGCTCGTATAGGTGAACAGCGACAAGAATCGCGTGGACTCAACCGACTCTGTGAACAGGACATGTGCACGCCAGCCGTCGCCTGATCCTTTTTCGGTATTACTGGTTTATGACTCTCGGCTATGTAAAAGAGGTTGAGATCCGTTCGGTTCGAAAAAGGCATATCAGATTATATCGACACGTCGGGCAGAGTGGCAAGTTGACGAAAACGCTTAGATTTTTGTTCATTATAATTCAGAAGTGGGATTATATCCAAATCGCCGCGATATAATTAGAAGAAAAAAAAAGTGAGAAATTGACGCATTCTTGGTGAATTGAACGTCGGAAAAGAAAATAAGTGTTTACTTGTGTTGTGAACAGTGCAAATCGAATTTGAAGCAAGCGGTGTGAACAACTGTATGTTCTATTCTGATAGTGTGCATTTCGATATTGGGGGAAATACAGGATGGCGGAAAGCGATCTTGATCTAAAACAAGAGGTGAAAGAGCTTCGAAACGAAGTTCAAGACCTGAAAAGAATGATTTCAGAAATAAAGAACGGCTTAATGGATACTGTGAGCCACGAATCGGCTGAAGGGGAAAGCAGTAGTATGCCCGAGTTGATAGTGGGTTCGCAAGCAGAAGGCGCGTTTCGTATGGGATTTAATGAAATTGCGGAGCTGGTGCCAATATTTGACCCAAAGTCCGATGAATTTGGAGTGGAAGGATGGCTGGACGATTTCGAGAACCTGGCGAGACTGTGCGACTGGACTGACAAAATGAAGATTTTGTATGCGAGTTTGAGACTACGCGGAGCAGCCAAATTTTGGTACCACAGCCATCAGACTGGAATAAGAGCGTGGGAGGAAATGAAAGAGCAATTAATTTCAAGTTTTCCGTCTGGCCTTTGTGATTCAAAAATCTTGCGAAAGATAATGAATAGGACTAAAACCGAAACCAAAAGCATTGAAGCTTATTTTTACGAGATGGTTTCGTTGGGGAAGCGAATAAAGCTGAGTGATGACATTATCATTGAATATATCATCAATGGTATCCGTCACATTTCCACCAAACGAAGTTTGATGGCTGCAAACTTCAGCAGTTTAAATGATCTCTTGAAGAAACTCAAAAATATCTCAGAGTTTGAGAAGGAACCAACTCGATTCCACCACGAAGAAACCCATAAAAGAGTAAGCACCGAAGAATACATGGTGACTAAAGCGAAACGATTGAAACCTTTCAAGAGCCAACTCCAAGATAAACAGGAAACTTCCGTGTGCGCATATTGCAGAAAGACTGGTCACAAGCTGCAAGAATCCATGAAACGAGAAAGGAAATGTTTTCAGTGCTCTCAACGGGGACATGTTGCTAGAGATTGCAAGAATGGGCCTAAAAAAATGTGACTAGCAGCACCCAGTAGCTCGGATACCACTGCTGAAAATACTATCAGCTAATAAAAGTGGGAAACATCAGCATCGATGCCTTCATTGATTTCGGTAGTGAGTGCTCGACAATACGGGAAGCAGATGTAACCAAAAACAATTGGTGTGTCATAGACTGTGTTAAGGTGTGACGTGGATTTGGTGGTGCAGTGATAGAATCAAAATATAACATCCATCAAAGTGTAGAGGTGTTAGGTGTCGAGTTACAAATAGATCTATTAGTGGTTCCGAATAGTGCGCAAACCTCACCGGTTATTATCGAATCGAATTTCCTAGAGCACCCCAGCCTAACCGTGATCAAAACTAGTGGGAATCTTGCGATAATTCGCAATGTGTGTCAAATTGTGGAGGACGCAGAACAATTGAAAAATTCAGAGGTAAAACAAAATTTCTAAGTAAGTGCATTAAATCAAATGTAGAAACTGAGATTCAAATGAAATTAGTTGATTTATTGAATGCGTTTTGTGACTGCTTTTCTGAAAATATTTCGGAACTAGGAAAAACAAACATAGTGGAAATGACAATTAAATTAAAAAGTGACAACGTTGTTCATTACAAACTCTATAAAAGTCCGTACGCACTTGAATCCCATCTGGATAAGAAAATTGATGAACTTTTGAGACATAACATAATCGCACCGTCTTCTTCAGAATATGTTAGTCCGGTTATTCTAGTGAAGAAGAAAAACGGTGATCTACGCATGTGTGTAGATTACAGAAGCATCAATGCTGTAACGGTTAGGGAAACTTTCCCAGTGCCCAACGTTGAAGATGCTTTGAACAGCTTAGGAAATAAACTGTTTTTCACGACACTTGACTTGATGAATGGCTATCACCAAATGATGACTCTTGAAAGCATCTATGTAAATGTTTTATATACCATGTGAAGCCATTCGACATTTCTCAATATAAATTTATGTAAAATGGAAATAATGCGCAATTGTGTTCATTAAATTACGGCTAAGAAAACAACTATCATAGCTACGGCACTAGCTTTTGCTGCTGGGCAAAAAAAAAATGTACGTATCTATATATATATATATGTATGTATATACGCGTATATATTGGAGCCATGTGGTTCAGGTTTATTAATACTAGTAGTTCGACGAATCTACGCAGTTTACTGGCGGTGTCACCGCGCAGTCAAGAATTCTAGGTATCAATACCAATGGGATCCATTTCCATGTGGTCTAAGTCTCTATATACTGATAGTTCAACGAATCTACGCAGTTTACTGGCGGTATCGCCGCCCAGTCGTGAATTCTAGGTATCAATACCAATGGAATCCAATTCCATGTGGTCTAAGCCTCTACATACTGGTAGTTAAACGAATCTACGCAGTTAACTGGCGGTGTCGCCACGCAGTCGAAAATTCCAGGCATAATTACCAATGGAATCGAATTCCACGTGGTCTATGTCCCTACACACTTGTAGGTCAACAAACCTACGCAGTCTACTGGCGGCATGTGTTCGCGCAGTCTTTCATGACGGAAATGCCCGTTTGTCAGCTTTAAAAAAAACAAAGTACAATTTCACTGGGGACAGTGAAGGAATAGGATGGCCGACTGTTATGAACAGGAAAAACCCCGCCTGAACAGCTGGCTGATCCCTACCATAAAAGTTTCAAGACGTTGTCTTCTTGCTACTCTGGTGCTCGTATAGGTGAACAGCGACAAGAATCGCGTGGACTCAACCGACTCTGTGAACAGGACATGTGCACGCCAGCCGTCGCCTGATCCTTTTTCGGTATTACTGGTTTATGACTCTCGGCTATGTAAAAGAGGTTGAGATCCGTTCGGTTCGAAAAGGCACACCAGATTATATCGACACGTCGGGCAGAGTGGCAAGTTGACGAAAACGCTTAGATTTTTGTTCATTATAATATTAATTCAAATTTAAAGAGTATAATGCAAGTGAGAGGTTGTGTGTGAAAGTTTGAGAATATAATACAAAAATTAATTTTTAATATGGTGAGAATGTAATACAAATGAAAAGTAAACTGTTGATGTATTTTTAATATGATTCGAGGCAATAAAGTCTGAAACGTATTTTAGTTCTTGATCTTCAATGTTTGGCCAATATTGTTTAACATTTTAAATCCAATTTTTAATTTATTTTAAATTTTAAATTACTTTGAAGATCAGCCAATTGAAATATAATTTAGTCAATTTTTTAGTTGTTGTAAATGCAACCAACACACTCGTAAAAATGTCCCAGCGAAGCAAAACGGATAATTACACGAATAATAAAATATAAATTTTTGGAATTTTGCTGTTGTATTCATTATGAATCAAAAAAAAATAATTTCAATTGAAGTTGTTACACCACTTCCCTGATTTAGTAATTTTAATGCTCAGCTTCACGCATTTTTATGTTGTTTTACCAAGTGAAAGAGCCCTGGTTTATTCTGCTATGGTTTTTATAATAATAATAATAATAGTTTTATTTTATAGATCGAACGGTTTAGAAATATTTTCAGTGTATGAGTTAAATCTAAAGTTTAGACAAGGTCTTTACAGCTAAGTTACTAATAGATATAAATTTAGAAATGATTAATTGTAAATAGGGCTGCAAGTTATGTCAGACAAGGCAAAATTAGCTTAAAGTCTACAGGAACACTTAAACTAACTTAGGATAGTTTTTACAACTAAAGATTACAAACTATAGGTTAAAGAAATGTATAGGAGAATACGCTACCTTACGCACTATGCAAGGATGCAATTAGTGGGTTAAACGAATGTTATCAAGGAACTTTTGTTGAAGAGTACGAGCTTTGCACTTGATTTTATTGACTTTTGCCAACTTGTGCAGGCGAGTGGTGGAGAAGTAGTACGGTTTGTTCAATATGATTTTGAGGCATTTATTTTGGAGTATTTGAAGCTGGTTAACATGAGTACAGCTAATCCATACTGGACAACCATCGCAGATTTGTATATTTGCAGTTAATTGAATAATGACAGCTTAGACTTCCTGTTGATAAGTGAGTATAAGGACCGTATGTTTTTCAATAGTTTAGATTTTGTGCCTTCAGTGTGCGAGTGGAACTTTAATTTTGAGTCTAGATAGATTCCAAGATAATTAATGTCTTTGGACCACTTAACAATTGATCCAAGAACATTTATTTGTGAATTTGGTAGGTTTTTATGGCCACGTTTTTTTTTGTGAAGAAAATTGCTTGAGTTTTATTTAAGTTTATTTTAATCTTCCATCTTTTACAAAGTTGATATATGAGAGATAATTGCTCCTGGAGCTAGGACTTTGCTGGCGAAAATTGCAGTGTCATCAGCATACATACCAAAGTTAAAAATACGGAGATTTTTCGAGGTCAGACATGAAAACACTGTACAGTGTGGGGCTCAGGACTGAGCCTTGAGGAACCCCGGCAGGTAATTCCCATTTTTTAGATAATTTTAGTGCCTTTACATAAAAGAGCGCAAGTCTAAAAAGGAATGGTCAATTTTGCATAAGCAAGTGGGCAGTGAGCATTTAAGAAGTTTGAAAACGAGGCTATCGTGCCATACCGTGTTAAAGGCTTGTTCAATATCAAGCTCTATGAGACCAGTTGAGTGTTTTGATATGAAATTATCATTTATGTGATGAACAACTCTGAGTAGCTGATGAGTAGTAGACATACCAGGTCGAAAACCGAACTGGAAATCCGGAATTGTGGAGGTAGCTTCGAGTTATTTTTGAATACGGGAAAGGATAGCGTTTTCGAAAAGTTTACTAAAGGAAGGAAGTAAGCTGATAGGGCGGGAGCTGCTTGGGAACCTAGGATTCTTACCTGATTTTAAAATTGGGATAACGAAGTGAAAGAGCCCTGGTTTGTTTCAGCAAGAGAGCGAAAATCACCAGGTTGAATATGGGTTCTGGCTTCTAATAGTTTGGCGATTCCAAGACTGGTGCCAGAGCCACTGCGCAGAAGCGTAAGCTTGTGTGAGCTTTGAAAAGAGTCAGCAAGTGCATCAGCTTTTTTTCTTTCAGTATAAGCAACATCGGCATTAGGAAGGAGTAAGGGAGGAAGCATACGTTTTTTGTTCTTCAGTAACTTGAACAATTTCCAGAGACGATTTGACCCAGGTACCTATGCGCATAGTAAGTCATTCTACCGTTTCTTACGAAGTTTAAGAAACGTTTTACGTATTTGAGTGTTCAGAGTGTTTAAGTGGGCTTTTAATTGAGGACAACGAGTTCTTTGCCACTGCCTACGAGTGTCTTTGCGGTGTTTGATTATAGCAACAGTGGCGTTGTCTATATGAAGATTGGAAATGACTCGCTTTAAAATGGGGATGGAGTTGTTATGGACTAATGCGAGCTTGTTAGAGGAAGTAGAAATTCGACTGTCAATTTAGGAGAGGTTAATAATTTTCAATAGGTCATAATCGATAAGATTAGTATCATCCTCCAAGATTCTACGATAAGAAACCCAAGAGTGCTATTGTAATGGAAACAGGAAAAAGTCGAAAACTTTAAGTGTTTGTAGATGTCAAATGGAACCGGTAGGTGAGTAGTGGATAGTTCGTTAATCACTGAGGGCGGAGATAAGGGAACATTGCTATTGGTTATAATAAGATCAAGAGTTGAAGGATTTCTTCCTGGAAGGAAGCAGGTTGGACTATTGGAGGTATGTATGAGAGTGTTTTTCTCCATTGAAAGCTCAATTACTTTCCTGACCTTACTTTCCTGACCTTGTTGGCGTTCAAACAGTTCCAATGCCGGTGTCGGGCATTTGAATCACCACCGACAATGAAGTTTGCTTTCAAGGAAAGAAGTAATTAACCGCTAGAAACTCCAGAGCAGAGAGAAGACGAGGTACTAGTAACATTGTGTAGGCTAAAAGTAGTACTGTTAATGTTATTGATAATGAGAGCATTGCAGGCGATTGCACTGTAATCACTGCCAATACGACTGTCTCTGAAAGGTAACGACTATTTGCTGAATTTTCGAGCAACTCTCTATTGCGCTCAACTCACTGAGTTTTATGTTTTCTTTGATCTTGAATTCTACTTGAGTAGTTTAGAGCTATTCAACAATGGTGACGTTTCGCTACCAAATTTTGTACAGCGCTCTAACCTTTTCTTAAGTGTTTAAGCTGAAAAACTCGATTAGCTCATATTTTGTTCTGAAAGAAATGAAAGAAAACAGATTTTGTGTTCAATAAAAATTGATCAGAGTTCGGGCTCTTTTGAAGAGCTACTTTCGATAACGGCTTGTCGAGAAAAACCGGTACTAATTCTGGTGGCCCTCCTGGCATTTTTTGTATTTAAGCTTTTTTGGATCGAAGCGGATTTTCGGAAGTTGAGCATTTTTTTGAAACAAGGGTGTGTACTATACTGTTGGCTTCCAGTTGATTTAAAAACAAAAAGTTTTTTGAAATACGGAGTTCTTCTTGGTTAAAACGAAATCTCGATCAGACTAAATGAAAACACATGACATATTATCTGTGTTCTCAAAACTCTAAAATTTTACCTCTTTTATTGAATAGTATTGCTTCCTTAAAACTCAAACTTCTGAATTACTCTTTGAAAATTATAGCGCCTAATTTTATGCACCATACTTGTTATGAAACAATATATTATACAAAAAAGCAAAAATATTTATTTGGAGGTTTTTAGGAAGAAAGCAAACTAGTTAAATTTGATTTTTAATTTTCATCGGCAGACTTTAAGTAAAAAAAAAAAACTCTAGCGCACCTGAACCGCTAGAAACACTAATGTTCGAAGAACAGTAGAAGAATCGTGCAGGTTTTGAGTGCATATTCCACCACATGCGCTGCTTATTACGGCCAAATTGTTTCCAATGCCACGTTTTACTTTTGTCTCAAGAATGCATTATAACTCATATGGTAGAAGGTTTCAGATATTACCACTGGCATAAATTTCAACGTTTATGAGAGCAAAACACGGGTTAATTATATTCGTTATCAGTTGCTTATTTCACAAAATTTTGAAAGCAGCATCTCATATAATATCAATGAAGAAAATGCTCAGTGCCTGCAGCACTGTAACTGAAGTTGGAGTTTGGGGCTGCGATCCGAAAAATTTGCAGAGCTTTGGGATTTGAAACATCGGTTATTTATTTTCATTGTAAATGTTTCCGGTATGAATACTAACTGTAGGGTTACCTGCAGCGAGATTTTTCAAATAATCGAAAGCTTAATATTTGCTGTTTATTGTCACTACAATATAATTACCAATTGAAAATTCTACGATAAAACCGCTTAATAAAGATATTGCAAGCAAACACAAAACCAACAATAGCTGGCAACCCTATCATGGCTTTTCAACCAAATTTGGCTTGAATAATGTTTATAATAGGTTCCAGTAATTGTATGAAATTCGTATTGATTTCATGACTGCACTGGAAGTCATAGGGCAAAAAGTTTTATTTTCCTGAGCGAATTTTCACAAAAAGACACAAAAATTACCATAGCTGGCAGCACCAATCGAATTTTTCAACCAAATTTCTATCAAACAGAGTTTAAAGTAAGGTTCAGCTACTGTGGCAATTTCATGAAAATCTGGTAGCTTATTCACATTTCATAGGGCAAAAATCATTTTTTTTCTTTGTAATTTTTCAAGATGGCACCACTGGAACAGAGTTGCCTACAATTCAAAATCGCTTCTACCAGACCTGGCCCTACTTAAGTCCAATGCAATCTGTAAATTTCAATTCTATCTGATTATTGATTCGTGAGTTCCCGTGAACAGAAGTTTTTGAAGCTAAAAATATAGATTAACTGAGAAAGGGTTACCGTTCTTGTCCGACATGAAATTTCCAAAGTTTTACTTTGACTGTGTAGATTAAGCAAAAGATTTGTATACAGATTGGTTTTATTGTAGAAACGGACATTTTTTAGGATATTCGATGGTTTGAATGTTTTCACTTCCAAATTTTTATTTTTTCAAATTTAAGACACCAAAATTATCATAGCTGGCAGCTCCAACCGAATTTTTCCACCAAATTTTTACCAAACGTGGTTTAAAGTAAGATGCAGCTACGATGTGAATTTCGTCAAAATCAAACGATTCAATCAGAATTTATAGGGCTAAAAGCAGTTATCCTTTTCAGTGATTTTTCAAGATGGCACCACTGGCACAGAATCACCCGCATTCCAAAATCACTTCTATCAGACCTGGTCCTATACAGGACCAATACATTCTGCAAATTTCAATAAATTCTGCTCATTGGATCGTGAGTTTCCGTGAACAGAAGTTTTTGATGCTAAAAATATAGGTAACTTGGGCAAGGGTTACCAGGCGTGCCCGTTATACCATATCAAATTTTTTTTTTGGTCTATGTAAACAAAGCACAAAATTTACATATGAGTGGCTTTTTTTTAAGAAACGACGTTTTTTCAAGAGAAACGATGATTTGGAGGTTTTCACTTTCAGTGCCTGCATTAGCTACAGGGTTGCCAGTACAATCATTAAAACGTGCATTAGTCTACAACCAAATAAAACAAACATGTTCTGAAAATTTCGTAACATTTGGAATAGCTCTGTCAAAAGTTATCGCAATTTAAAAATTTTCAAATTTTCCCGTTCTCTTTTTAGGCACCCAGCGCACACATGGGGTTAAAAAATTCCAAAACATTATCCGATTCACATGTAAAACTTGTTCCAAATTTATGTCGTCAACTTTATTTTTGCAAAAATTATTTGTGTACGGAATAATAGGTATATTAAAAAAATTACTAAAATGGCCGCCGGCGCCAAAGGGTTAAAGTTTATTAGCTTTTTGTGAGACTTGGCACTATTCTGCATATACACCAATGTGTCCTAAAAATTTCAGCTCAATCGGATGGCGCGTTCCTGAGATTTTTTCACTGAAATTTTTTGATGATATATATATATATATATATATATATATATAGAAATATGAATTTTTGGCCAAAGTGATTTTAATACTAATGTTCTTCTTCGAACATTAGTAATAAAATATTCAACAGTAATATTCAATTCCAAAACCACTATTATCACCCAGAAAACGCAATGTAATTTTAAGGGCACGTTTTTATGAATAAATGATTTGATCGAAAAATTTAACACTGAGAAACTCATAAATAAATATTTCAAGAAATTGCTGTTTCTTTTTTTCATAAATGTTTTCAATGAAGAAATGCTGAGAAAATGTTAACTGTCTCAGTCTGTCAATCATTTATATTCAAAGTATACAATATTCAATATTATAATATTTGTTTATTCTATATATTTTTATATTCTTTTGATGAAATTATTTCTTAAGCTCAAAAAATTACAATTATTCAATCATATTCTTGAAATATTCGACCTAGATTTTTAAATTTTTCCAAAAATAACTGAACATTTGAAATGATGTGTGAGTTTTAACACACAATATCCTAAAATAAAACATTGAAAGTTATAAATAATAATAATTTTGGACCGTGCATACTGATTGAGTGAAGAAGAATAAAAACACTAAATTCTTATCATTTTAAATCAATGGCCGAAAATAATTTCAATTTTCCCTTTATGTTTGTGAAATTCAACTTTGATTTTAGTTCTTAGCTCATAGTTCTGTATGGCTTGGCCATCTACGTAATTTGTTCCTGTTTGTCCGCATTTATCAAATGACGCTTAAGCATCATTAACTGCATTTTTTCTGCGAAACCATAAGACAAAAACAAAATGAATAAAGATAATGGCTAAAAAATAAAAGAACAATATAATGACTAATTCAAATCAGCGCGATTTTTTTTTCATTTCATGAATTTAATGCAAAAGTATTTAAAAAAATATTCTGGATTTCAACAAAAATTACCTCGAAATAAAATTAATTCATCGTCTTGAATCTGAAACTATGTATATTCTCAAATTCAGTTTTCGTTTCCATGACATAGACTCATGGTTACTTGGTCACCAGTCGAATTACTTCCCTAGGCTACAATCTAACCCATTACCATTAAAACAAAGTGTTCCGTTCTCCAGGGATTACTTTGGTACATTTATCTGTAACGCACTGTCGGCAACATAGTCAACGTCAATGAAGAAATCTCTCTGCTTTTACTCGCTTTGAGTTCTTATGTAATTATAAACAGGACTACAACGCAAAGAGTGAGAGAAATGTTTTCGGGGCAGAATAGATGAAAGGATTGTGTCGATTATCATCAAAGTAAAACCAATTTTGAAAATCTTTTTGTGATATAATGCTGATAATATAAGCTGAGAGAATATCCGAAGCATAACGAAATGATTTCTAATGAAGTAAGTTGTTGATATTAGATGAAAGCATGACTAATGCTCGAAACAAATCTTTAAAGTCCTAAAAGTGAAATTAATGAGTTAGAGAAAGCTTTTCGTTACTTCAAGTGATTTCATGTATGACCTTTAAGCTCGACTCGACTTTAAATTTGCCCAGTAGCTGCATATTGAGTGTAATAATCGTAAAATAAATCTCGTTTATATTCATATCTGCTACGATACATAAATATTCTTCACAAATAGCTACAGCTACGGTTACGGGAACAGCAGCAATGACTCTCGTACCTTACGTAATTTAATAATATAATATCATCTTCCTCGAGTGGCATCCGTACACGGCATCTTGTTGCCGTATCTTTGCCCGTGTCGTTTGGCTTATGCCAACACAACTCGCTATTCAAAAAGTATCATTTCGAGAGTCCTTTCTTCATGGTCACCCTGATATCCCATGCATTTTCCAAGCACGGCGTCGTTTTCGCTTGGCTGTGTTGATTCCGTTCAATTCCCGTTCGTTGCGAGGCTATTCAATTTGGTGCCCACATAAATTGGCAACACAAATATTTTGAATAAACTTTTGCGTCTCGTTCACTTTGAGTCACCCGGTTTGAGGAAGCGCAGCCAGTCGGACCGGCTGTCGAGAATATTCTCAAAGTTCTTGGGCCAAGATTTGTTAGGAATGCCTGGCAGGGTGCTAGTTTGGTTTTAATCATTTTTCAAAATATATATGTGCTCTGTTTAGTGAAGGATATTCTGAGAGACACAAACTGGTTTCGGAAAAAATCACAATCAAAACAACCAACAGTTGTGTTGAAAGACTGACATGTCGACATGTGTAGGAAGTTGGAGGACTAAGAAATAATGTCAAAATATTTAGTAATTTTAATATTTTGGTGCAAAGTCATGAAGCTGGGATTGACAGAGAACAAGAAATTTGACCAAAAGTCAATAAGAAATGATTTTGATTTTGGTTTTAATAAGTATTTATACATTTTTTAAATCTTAGTTCGAATTTTGTTTTATTCAAATCAAAAGAGTGTTAGTTTTGGTTTATTTTTATTACATTTAAAAGAAGAATAATAGATTCATAATGTTTTAGCAAGCATTATAAGATCCAAAAGCTAGATCCAGATATTGTAGCCCACGCTGGGCGCTAAAGTTTAATGTAGTCTGTATAAGTTTTCAGAATTGTTTGTGTAATTTTTAGTGCACATACTATTGAACCTTTGATTAGTTCAAATTAAGATGGAGTTTTGTGACTATTCACTGCGGATGAAATAAAATAAGTGGAGTCCTGCTGGTATGGTAATATACCCGCAGGTCTCCATTGTGCTCTCTGGTATTCTGTAGCAGAGACAAAGCAGCAATCACAGCTCGGTAAATTTTTGATGGTTCGATTGTACCTTTTGCCACCAAGTCACCTACTAACGCGAATAAAGGAGCGCACGAAAAATAAAGGATAGAGAATATGTTCTTTTTAGTCTCTGGTTTCCGTTAATTATTTGGTTGCCGATTGAAACTCTTTAGTATTTTCTTACTATGAAACACAGCATTCGACAAATTTTATTAACAAGTTAAACTAAGTTTTGATTCAACGTTAAATATGTTTCAAAGCTTAATAAAAGGGCTTTAACTTTGTAGACCGGTCTGTTTTTTCTGCCATCAAATGTTTAAGATCATACGAAATTTAATTTCGTTCGACTGAAGATTGTCGACATTAGCTTCAAGGCAAGAGCAATGGCCACAAATTGCGATATTGTTGTTTAAATGTTCTTTAAGGATATATAAATCTTCAACAAATTTGACATCATCAAAAATAAGGCTAATCCTGTTAGTGAATATGAATAATAGTAAAGGTCTCAAATGTGTGCCTTCAGGTACTCCTGAGGTTTGAACAAATGAGTCAGCATGTAAACTGTTTACTTTTACTACAATATTACGCCTAGTAACAAAATCGCACAATCACTCGTAAAGGGTAACACGGATACCGAAGGTTTTTATTTTTCTAGTCAAAAAGTTATTCTTGACTTTTTTAAACGCTTTGCTTAGGTCAGTGATCGACCTTAAAATAGAGAAGACAAGCATGCTGTTATGAAATTGTGATAGATCAACAGATTTCTTTGCTAAGCTCGTGCTGATTGCTCTAAAAGTTTATATTAGCTCTGATTATAGATTTAATATGGCTTAGTTCTAATTACAAAAGTAATTTTTGAAATAACGGATAGGATACCTATAGGGGAAGAGTTTTCTACGTTTGATTTTGACCCTGATTTAGGTATTTGATTGGACTAGTTCGATTTAGTGTATTATCAGCTGCTTAAACTAGCCAAACAATCACAGATGATCGGTATCAAAAGTAATGATGGATCAAACTGTCATTTCTTAGTAACAATACAGACTGCTATTACTATTTCCAGATAGCAACTTCAAATAACAGCTAAAAAATAGCAGTCCGCTGGCAGGCTCGAAATTTTTAATTTACACTGAAAGAAAAATCTTGGTAAAATCAACAATTTTCCTTAGTTGTTTTTGCGTCAACTACGGGCTATAGTTAAAACAACCATAAAAAAATAATTGATTACTTTTATGCACCATGACGCGTGGTTGCTAAACAACGTCCGTGGTGCAAAAAAAGTAAGCAACCACAAACAATGGTATTCCAACAATATACATAGTACGAAATAGTAAATGACTATAGTATGTAGTGTGGAGTTATGTTTGTTGAATTTAACAATTGTAGAATGGTTCACTTACTATGAAAATTGTTGATAATTCAATATTTTGTAGTGTGAAATGAATTGATGCTTATTTTCCTGTAGATCAACTCTTTATCGTAATTATGAATTCGAGGATTCAACTGTGTTAATCTCCGAAGGTTTCCATATTTTTTTTTGTATCAGCAAAGTCAGCTACTTTTGTATGGTCAAATGAACTATTTTAGCAGAGTAGAAAGAACCTTTTTCCGTGGTTCATTCGACATATTTGAATGCATTGTTGCATTAGTAAAAATAATAGTTAAATCAACCACAACTTTTTCTTTCAGTGTGAGCTCACTGCAACGGTGCTGCACTGCATCGCAATGCGTGTCATGTGCACACATATATTACCTGCATAAAAAGCGTCATACAACGTAATATAAAGGCTTCACAGCATGACATGAATATGAATTATATCGAACAGCAAACCGAACACAATTTTGCCAGGTAGCATATGAAACTTCTATGATAGAATAGGAGTATGAGTATGAGGAGTATGAAAAATCAACAGTTTTCCTTAGTTGTTTTTGCATCAACTAGGGCTATAGTTAAAACAACCATAAGAAAATCGTTGATTACTTTTATGCACCATGACGCGTGGTTGATAAACAATTTCATTCGGAGCATGAAAAACGTCCAAATGTCCATTCTACTTTGCGTAGAATAATTCCAAAGACGTTGCTCACTGAATTACGTTTCTTGAAATCAACTATTGCAAAGTAGTTTAAGTACCATAAAAATTGTTGATAATTCGAAACGTTGAAGTTTTGAGTGAATTGATGAATATTTTTCTATTGGTCAACTATTTTTCGTGGTTATGAAACAATTAAAACAGTTGATTTCATAACCGTTGCGATATTTTTTGTATAACCAGAGCCAACTACGTTTATATCGTTAAATTCACTATATTGACATAGTAAAAAGAATCATTTTCCGTAGTTCATTTAACGATTTTGAATGAATCGTTGCAATACTATTAAAAATAGTAGAACCAACCAAGAGTTTTTTTTTTCAGTGTACGACTTTTCGCTTGCTGGGGCTCATAACATATTCAACTAGCAGCTCATTGAGTTTGCTTTGTTAGATGGTGTTAACGAAAGCGATTTTAGTTAAGAGAAAGCTTGGCTAATTACAAGAACTTTTTATCTCTGATGATATGCTCTCCTTCACAAACTGATTGGTATTTTGGTAGCTGCCAGGATTGCCCTGGATCAGCCGTTATTCAAGTACATGTGAGCGGTATTAGTTATAAGCAATGGAATTATACAGATCGTTCTACGTTAGAAACTGGATTAGAATCTTCTGCGGGCTTAAAACAACATTGCAAAACAGTTTTTAAATCTATTTTAAAAACATAAAATTGTTTCGTACCATATTTTGTAAGTTTTACCTAGTTTCGGTACCATTTTCTAGAAATTTTCTTCAGCGGTTACAGTATTCCACACCTTTAAAAATTTCTCACGACGATTGTTTTACGAGCTCCACTTTGAAATTTCGCACATTTGTTTACACTACAACTGTTTACGTTATATAAAAAATAAAGAAAATCGAAGGTGCGCATTTTGAGGTATTCAAGGATAAAGGACACTGTAATGATCCTTTTTATCCTTTTTGGCCAGGATGTTTTTCGCACTATTTTTTCTAGAGTATCTACACCTTCTCCTTTTCAACAAGCTATATTTGAAGGCTCTACGTAAAGTAGAAGATTTTATACAATTTTTTGAATGCAACACGAACCGACGTTTCTCAAAAACTTCAAGAGGCCATATTTCCGCAAATATACGATATTTTCCAAAAATATTTCACTTTCGATAACTAGCTCATCAGACCTTCTGGATACCAAAATATTTCCAAATTCCAAGGAGGTGAGTTCAAAAATTATCTAAAAATTGGTCGATTTTCAATGGAATGACGCTATACCTACAGAGCTGTTTGCACATAAATCAAAGTTTTTTCATATTAAAAATTGGTAAATCAATCTTATTTTCTCAGAGTGTGTGAGTGTTTCTTAGACATGTAGCGACTACCTAAGGCTCAAAATTTCCAAAATACTTTCATAATCTAACATCTAACATTATCTATTTTCATTTTTTGCGCTCGGTTCTTTAAAACTTATTTTTCCATAGCCGCCAAATGGTTAAATTTATTTAGCATATTTATATACAACCTACTCAATTGCATTAATCAAATATTTCGAGCAATGTATGTATCTCTCAGGCAGGTCTCAAAATCACACCAGTCTACTGTTAAGCATTGAAGTTGTATTGAAAAACAAAGTGCCGCAATAAGACGAGAGGTACGATAAAGTTATTTGGCAGCAAAACAAGGCTCGACTCCGTATCGGAAAGCGAGCTAAAACAGAATTAGAAATGTTGTAATGGGAAATCTTTTTTTCTAAATATTGTTCCATCTGCACATCATTTATTTCGATCCATGACACAAAACCAGACTGACCAGAGATTATTAAATTGGACAGTTTAATAGATTGCTACAAAAGATAACCAGTTTTTTTTAAGTGTGATTCATTTTAGCGAAAAAAATAGTATACTTTGAATATTACTTTGAATCGTAAAAAAATAAATTTGTAACCAGTTTCTTTCAATAAGGCCTCGAATTTTTAGTTAAATTACAGAACCAATAAAGAGGTGCAAGAAATACGCTTGTGTAATGTTTGAAGAATGTGCGGGAATCCTGCAGCAACGGCAAGTGCATAAACAGAAAACTTTCAAATCAAAAACGCTTCTGTTTTTTTTTTGCTTATTTGAAAAAATGAAAATGATATTTGAAAATAAATCCAATGCTTTGCCGAAACAGTAGAACTAAAACTTTTGAAACTCCTCATCGCAAAAGAGAGGTAACACTTCATTAGACTACCTCTATTTTTGACACCTGAGTAGTACCAAGTGTGATAGAAGTTGTTTGAATATGTAAACAACCCTGTGACAGTGATGTCATCTTGAATAATTGCTACGAAAAAATCATGCTTTTAACCCTTTAATTTACGACACAATGCACACGGTAGGTTGCACTTAGTTTAAGTTCAGTTTGATAGAATTTTGGTTTAAAGATTAGCATAGACTGCCCGCCATTGTTATGTTTTTCACATTTTGCTACATTTGTGAAGAAAATTCGGCAACGTCGCGACAGTAAACGCGGCAGATGGACGAGTTGGCAGGACATGAGTGGAAGTCGACAGACAGTCGTGAGTAAGAGTGCGCAAGCGACGGGAGCATAATAATTAATGTGTGTAGAATTTTAGTAACTATGAAATAAAGACAATCAATTGAGAAAAGTTAGCGTTTTTACACATTATACTACAACTAAATTTTCAAAAGATCTTCTAGATAATAATATTGATCTTGTAGTTAAAGTATTCGATTTGTAAACAGCCATTTCCTCTTTTACCAATAAAATTTTTGACGCCGTTGAAAGATATGTACCAAAGATAAAAAAAAAATTGTCTGAGCCATGGCTTGATAGAGACCTTAGGCATTTGCGAAATCGTAGAAACAAACTATATAAGTGGATTAAAAAAAATACTGACGTTAGTTCTGCTATTCAGGAAGAGTATAATCAAGTTGCTAAGCAATTTTCAGCAAAGTCTCGTGAGGCTTATGATACTTACATTAGGTCAACCGGCAAAAATATAGTCCGCAACCTGAAAAACTTCTTCGATTTTGTTAATGTGAAGCGAAAAACTACTGGCTATCCATCGTCGATGTTTCTGAATAATACAACGTCTTTTTCTCTTAAAGAGATATGTGACCTATTCGCAGATAGTTTCCAAAAAGTTTTTAGTGCACCAGACCTAACAAACTCACACCTTTCTTCCTCCGATTCAACTCCAACGGCTTTTGTCAACCATTTAGAAATCTCCCGCGATGAAATACGTAAAACTATTTTGGAACTCACCTGCAACAAAGGTCTTGGGCCCGATCTTCTTCCTCTGACCTTTTTATGCAAGTGTGTAGAGTAGCTTATAACTCCTTTGCATATTTTTTTTAATAGATCACTTTCGTCATGAGTTTTTCCATCCAGTTGGAAGCTTTCTTATGTCACACCCATATTCAAGAATGGTGATTGACGCTGTATTGAAAATTATAGAGGCATTGCCATTTTGTCTTCGATTCCGAAACTTTTCGAAAAGATAGTATACGACAAATTGTCTCCGCTAGTTGATTCCCGTCTGAAAAGGTCGCTCAACTACCACGAATTTGACAATCCTAATCTCAGACGTCCTATGCAAAATGGAAAAAGGTTACCAAATTGACGCAGTCTACACAGACTTCAGTAAGGCATTTGACAGAGTTGACCATTCTACCTTAATTCTTAAGCTACAGAAATTAGGTATTACCGGGTCTCTACTCAGCTGGCTGACTTCCTACCTTTGCGATCGAACACAATGTGTAAAATTTCAAGGATTTTTATCGCAAAACGTTAGTGCTACCTCTGGTGTACCCCAAGGTAGCCATATTGGTCCACTTTTCTTCAATATATTTATTTCCGACCTATCTGACGTCCTAGCAGGCATACCTCATTTACTCTATGCAGACGACCTCAAACTTTATCTGAGCATTGAATCCAAATCGGATGCCCTCTTTCTCCAACCCAAGTTTGATTCCCTTGATCATTGGTGCAAGGTAAACAAGCTCTCTCTCAACATTAATAAATGCCAGGTTATTAGTTTTTCCAGAAAATGCACGGTCACACACAATACGTACTTCCTTGGTAATAATGTGCTACCTCCAGTTGATAACATTGTTGACCTCGGTGTTATCTTAGATGAAAAACTCCGCTTCACTTTACACTACGATAAAATACTTGATAAAACGATGATAAAACAACTTGGCTTCATCAAAAGACGAGCCAAAGAATTTCGTAGTCTGTGGGTCACAAGATCTTTATACACTTCACTCGTACGTCCTATTCTCGAATACGCTTGCATTAGCTGGAATCCTGCTCTTGAAACCCACAGTGACAGACTCGAGTCAATACAAAAGCAATTTTTACGATTTTAATAGCCTTATGATTTTAATAGCCTACCCCCTTATGAGTTTCGACTGGGTCATTTAAACCTATCGACACTAGCCTCCAGAAGAATGATGATATCGGTCTGCTTCACATTCGACGTCATTAGAGACGCTATTAATGTATAGGTAGAATTCCTGAATAATAAAATTTTGATAAATATCCCAGTGAGGAACACCAGGTCCAATCGTTTCCTAAAAGAATATTCTCATTCGACCACATATGGAGCTAATGAGCCAGTAAATAGATGCTGCAGAGTATTCAACAGAATAAGCAATTTATATTCCCCTACGATTTCCAAATCATCCTTCAAGTCCTCTCTTTTCCATGCCATCCGTATCCTTAACCTTAAGCTATAGCTTTTATGTCAATGTTTATTTATTGATTGCTATTTATAAATTTATTTGTTACTCTTTTTTTTAATTTGTTTGTTTTTTACTTATTTAACTTGTTTGTTTTTACTTTTTCCTTTACTTTACTTTACTTTTTCATTTTTTTATTTTAATTTGATGTCCTTTTTTTAATATGTGACTTGGTACCTTGTTTTGCTGAATGAATAAATAAATAAATAAATTTTGAAACTCTTGCAGGTGGTTACCCTATAATTTATAATTTATAAACCCTTCTAATCCTTCCAATGTATAGGATGCATTAGCCTCAACAAAGAGTATATATGTTATATTATTCGGTTGTGGAGTTAGTATAGAGCTGCCGGTGCCATGCCTTTTCGTAATTTAAATAAAATTTTCTTATGATAAACGTCTACAGCACAAATAAGAAGCAAATGTTTCAAATTTCAATTTTTTGGAAATTTTTCTGATGGCAGTTTTATTCCTAAGACTAACGATGCCACCATCACATGAAAACAAATTTCATGGAGTGTGGATCTTGATGACAAGCCGTTATATCAGACTGTTGGATGCAACGCAACAAAGTGCTGCCAGTATCAAGCATTGTCATCATTTTTATACTAGGAGACACTGCCTTGAAATTTTCATATGATGACTATCCTCTAACGAAAATAAGTATCATGTGTTTATATGCCCTGACTGGTATCCCCTGAGTTTTGAAATTACTGACCGGCAATTACTGACCCTGAAAATATTCCTACACTATGATGACCTTCGATAAAGTTTTGGTGTAATGAAAAGCACGTTTGGAAGAATAAGCATTTGAAACATACAAGATTTATCTACTCTGCTACTAGAAAATTCCTCTACCTTGAATCTCATATAATATATAAAATGAGAGAAAAAGGAATAAGAGAAGCAAACAACAATTAAAGTTAGCCATAATGGGTTACCTCTATTATTTATTTTCAGTATCAAAACATCCCATCACCCTTTGCAAATATTTATCATAAAACACTTTTCATTCACCAAAAACAATAGGCCGGAGTAAACAAAAATTCAAAAAATATAAACCCACACCAAAAATGTCTCATAAAATAAACTTTTTCTTCATCTTTAAAAATTAACCATTACCATTTGAGCCATGCGACAATAACAAACAGATGTTACGACCGCGTATCTTTTATTATTCCCTTCCGCTCCTCGCGATCTCTCAGCCATGAACTTTTTCTCAGCGTTACAATTAATCTTTGCAACTTTTTTTCTACAGACATAGGATTTTTTCGAGCTGTCGTCCTTGCCGACAAATACGACGGCTATGACGCCGCGGTACTCATTGAATTAGCATAACATGAGCCGTAAAGTTGATAAAATTAAATGCATAACGAAGCCGACGAATGATATTTGCAAAGTTTTGCACTTAAAACATTTTAAAATGCGAATGTGGTATGCGAGGATGTTGCAAATGACAATTACTGCGTTGAGCAAGTGAGGGGCGTTATTTCGAGAAATCGTTCGTTTATACGCAATCTGTTACACGGTGCGTTCTGATTGTAATAAGATGTGCATATAAAAGAACAGAATATGTCGTAATTTATTTGTTGGCGGGCGCAAATGTGGTTTTACTCGCGTTTTTTTATAGTCACAGAGTGAAGTTTTTAGAAAAATCTATTTGCATTTAATAATTTCAACGATATTATGTCCAGGACAGAAGTTGGGAATTCCGAAAAGTCTCCGACAGAGATAATGCGTGGCAGGTTACATATTGCAATACCTACGCAGACTTATGTTTGATGGCATTCGGACGAGAGATTGGTAAAGCTCGACTTGATGCACCCCATAGCCGTTATATGTATGTATGTTTGTGTTTTCGTGGCTGTGTGTTTGCTTTTGGGGGTGTTTTTGTTTATTTGTTTGTTTTTCTTAATTGTGTTGTCTTCTCGAGTAATGTTTTGTATAATTTTGTGTGTTTTTCTTCAGTTTTCGGCCTCTGATACAACCTATTCGCCCTCTGGTGGTAGAATTTCCTGACTGTCCATGAAGTCGAGTTTGCCTGAGATATTAATAGTTTGCAAAAGCTATACAGACTGGAAAGCTATACAAATCTTTGAAATGTCTGAGTGCTGTTTTTGTGTTATATGTTGCATTAAAATTTAATGCAAAGTCTGCCTTAAAGGTTTGTTCTTAGACTTCAGTTATATTAAAAACTATCTAAATTTAAGCACGCAAAAAAATAAATTGAAAGCTGCGTAACTCTCTTAATTTGAGCTAAACAAACGACTCACTCACTCATTTAATACATTAACAATATGTTGCGCCCATGTTTTTTTGCAGCCTTAATTGTCTTATCTTCATAAACTCATCTATATTAAGTAATTACTCGTTTCCCTCAACGAAAAGCAATTAGTCCAATGTTTACTAACCGAACAACGAAAAAAAAAAAATGAAAAAAATGAAGGAAACAAAAAACTCCAAAGTAGAACAATATAAGCTGGGCACTGTTAGAAAATGTCAAGCAGTTTTTTTCTCGAAATCCTTCCCTTTTTAGGCGACAATGTCAGACGAGCTCGAAAACCAAACAAGTATCGGAGCGTGGCATGAAAATAAAGAAATTGAAAAATGGGTGAAACAAGGAAAATTAAGTAGACGAATGAAAGGATGGGAATGGAAAGTATAAAATGCTTTTGTCAAGCGATTCACACAAAAACGTGGAGATACTGCCCATAGAAGATGGATATGTTGGTAGGGAATGTTTTTGTTGCTGATGGAGAATCAGTTAAGAGATGAGTTCACTTTATGAAATGAAAGGGCTTTCGAGGAAGACAAAGGAAAAGAATGAGCAAAGTGTTAGTGCGAAAACAACATACATTATTTTATGGCTACTTATGATTTTATTTTCATTTAATGTTTATATTAAAACTCAGTTGGAAATTCAAAGAGTGTGCAAAAAAATTGTATAAATATATCAAGACTTTCAGCAATTTTCTAGTTCAGACAAAATATTCTTAATATATATTCAATATCGATAGCAAATGTATATCGCACTATTGAGAAAATACTATCACTCATTTTCCTTTATCACAGATGGCACTGAAATTGTAGGGAGTGAAATTTTACTTTAGTTCTTGCCTTTGAAAACTGGTTCAAAGGTATTCGTACTTATATATACGTATTCATATTAAATTCGTTCTGAAATTTTTCAACTGTCTACTACAAATTTCCCAAATGAAATATTTAACCATAGCAAAGTGCTGCTTTGGATTGCAGCGTATCGCTTCTCTATGCATCTTTTTAACGTGTAGCATCCTACATATACCTTTTTTCACGACACGTTTAAATTTTAACTCGAGCAATTATTCCTTAAAATGAATCGGTTCAACCTCGCCACAAATAGTACAGCCTTAAATTGATTCATTTCAAACAACTTGGAACTAACCATGATAAAAAACCTGCGCCCACTATTAGGCTCTTTTAGATGACAACAATCTCCCTGTGCTAAAATTTACCACTCAATTAGTTTTCAAACTTACAAAATTCTTGCAACACCAGCACAACATCTTTTCTCTGTTCCGTTACCATCAGCTATTGTCTTCCTGTCAACAGCTAAACGAAAAACCAAGAAAATATGCAGCAACTTGAAAATTATATCAGTGAAATCTGTTCTGGCGTTTGGCCCTTCCACAGTGGGCAAATGGAAATGGAACAATGATTGTATGGCTCGTGTTAAGCAATGAAAGGGCGAAAACAAACAGAACCGTCAAGCAATTCTCACCCTTGCTGCTAACCCGGACAAGGAATTGAACGGAACAGGCAACGGAATCTGGTTGTTGGAATTCGGTTGACCTCGTGCCGTGGGGAGCCAGAATGTTGATCACGGATTCATTCAACAGGAACGACATCGAGACATAAAAGCACGACCAAGACAATTAGCAAAGTCATTTTGATTCGTTAATTGATAAATTTGTGAGAAAGTGACTTCATTTGAAACGGAAGTAATAAGAATTTCACGAAAATAACTCAGATTTTGTGATGGGCAGATTGTTTGGAGGGTAGGCACGTGTCTGAAAAAATCCATTTGGAGCAAATTATTTGGCTGGAATTTAGGGAACAATATTAAGAGTGCTGTGCTTGTTGAAATGAATCTATATTTTTAAATAATAATTTGTCATTAGCTCCAAAATCAAATTGATTGAGCTTTAAATATTTCCTGCATCAAATGCGCAACATCAAAATAAACTAGCTATTCTCCAGGAATGAATTAAAGCTGTCAATTTTATTTCAGTTACAATAGAAGGCAATCTTCATTTTTTATGTGTCTATGATTCAATATGAATTTGAAGAATGAAAAATTAGGTGGAAATTGCATAAAAAATATATTGCGCCCAACGTGGGTATAGAAATATGGACCATGTGAATGTTAAAAGTAACAGTATTCACCTATCAATTTGATTCCAATGTAGTTTTAGTATCAAAGTTTTCCACAAATATTTTTTTTTCTTATTTGTCCCACCAAACGCCAGATATAGCCACCATCGTCAAATAATACCTTTAGACGCTTGAATAAACTAAAAAACTGCGGTGGTCTAGACTCTTAGCTTACATGGGTGAGGAAATTTTCACTCGGAGAGTAAATTCGACCAGGATTATTAAAAAAAGATCCAAAGACATTTTTGCAATACCGGTGACGAGAAAATGATAAAGTTATCAAACTACGAGATGGCGGCGAAAAATCAAGACGTCTAAATTGTCTTCTGCTTCAAGCTCAGACCGATTTATCAGTTTTGCGTTCACTCTAGTGCTCATTTTCAAGTTAAAAAAATAATTCTTCTGTTGATTATAATTCGTTTGAAGCAATATCGAAAAACCTACAAATTTTGGTCTGTTATTAAAATTTGTGCTTCTTTTGGGAAAAGAAACAAAATAAAGGGATGAATTTCGCAACCGTTAAGATGCAAATTACCATAATAGCCAAATTTTACGAGCGGAGGGTTGTGGAGTGATCAAGTTCCCATAAATGATTTGAAAATTAACAGACTGGGCTCTTCATCAACGCAAATTATTCGACCAATAAGGATAATTACTTCCAGTACATACTGTGTCGAACTTATTGCGGGGAAAAACATAAAAGCACTATTCATCAATATTGCCTGAGCCAAAAAAATAAATGTTACGGAAAACTGTTGAATATCAGAAAAAAATTATCAAAAATATCTATGAGTATAATCAATGGAAATTCGAAATTTAGATATTAATCAAATCTGCTTAGTTCACTCCGGCATTTCAAATATTATCGAAACTTTGTTCAAACAGCACCACGATTTGAACGAACTGGGTTTTAATAGTCATACCTTTTATGGACATGATGGGGATATAACAACCTCTGCCAAATCTGAATTAGCAGCTTAGATGCTGACCAAGTAGCACTAATCACTTGATCTGACTAAATAGGTGCGTTTTTTGCACCTTGATCAAGAGCTAGTTAAGAAAGCAGTATTGAGAACAAAAACAACTGAGGCAGGATCGTTTTTGTTGTCAATGCTATCTACCCTAGCCAGTTCTTTCTCAAAACGTTCCTAATGTTATACTATTAAAAGTTGTAGGAATCCATTTATCGATCTTGTTTTCTCGAGTTGCACTGTAAAACTTTATGATTTTAATTTGAACTAAGAAATCAAAGATTGCACAGTTAAATTTAGAAAGTTCGGGATTTTCACTTTATTTTGACAAGTAAGCCAAATTGAACACTTTACCAGCACTACAACTCAAAGTCCTCCACAACTGCTTCACGTTGGAACCAAATTACCCCATCAATCTCGATTTTATCCGAAAACTTTGTCAAAACTACAGTGACAGAAATATGTTTGCAATTTTCAAAACGTGGGAAATTGCCCGAACTTGGAAAATGAAAACATTGGCAATTTATTTTCATTGTAAATGTTCGCGATATGAAAACTTAAGGGGTATAATACATGTAACTGCTAAATGTTCGAAATGTTCTTAAAATATACCGAAAACAGTTTTGAAGCGATATTCGTATTAGTTCTCGAGTTATAGTCAGTTAAAGGCAGCGTGGCGTTCCCCAGCAGGTCGAGCATACCTGACGCGCGTCCCTGCCTACTTTCTTTTCGGTGCTATGGGCAGTTTTCTAAATGTGTATACCTCCCACATTTTTATAAAACTGAAATTCTAAGGAAATATAGATACATATATACATTTACACTTGTATATTCTTATAATATACAAAGGGGCCTGTATAACCGTTAGATTGCCGGCTTGAAAATAGTTGAAATATCAGCTTACATAGCCGCTAGGATGTTCAACAAAGGCCATACATTCCTCTTGCACCTAATGAATGATTTAGGTATCGAAATTAGCCCCAGCTTATTTAATTATGCCACCGCAACGACAGGATAGAACTATAGAACCATCGAAGTCTTTTCAGCTCAAAAGAAGCCCGAAATGCTTGCCGTGACCTTCTGATGCACCAAAATGATATGCACGAGGAGGCTGAAGGGCTGTTGTATGAAGTTGGAATCGCTGACTTACGAATAAGTTATAATAAAAACTAATAATCTATGATTTTTATCTACCGCAAACTTTAAACGCGTTTTTCTCAAAGTAGTACTTTTTAAACTTCCGTACAAAATATCTCAAAAAATATTAAACCGATCTGGTTCAAATTTATACCACATGTACAAAACAGTATTATCTAATCGTTGAATCTAAATGTTATTGTAATTTCGGAAAAATAATTTGTTTATTATGCTTGAGTTACAATCAATGCAACCAACATTTGCTGCCAAGTTTTGTTGGTGGAACGAGTTAAAATCAATGCAACACAACATTTACTGTCATCTGTCACTGGCTATATTAAAGAAATTGCTGTTCGATAATTTGAATCCTTTAAAGTCTCGGAAAGAGATATCAGTGAATATTTGATCCTCTAAAAGCTGCGGAGTATAATGTAAAGCAAAAATGAGACAAAAAAATACAAATTCTGATTGTCATTTACATATGACATTTCCCATTTCCCGGACTCTCATAGGAACAGGTGGAATTGGATATTTTCAAAAATGTTGTTGCCATGCCAAGTTTGAGATATGAGCAAACTCTGCTGCCAAGCAAAGTTGTGTTGCATCATTGTAACTGCTCTCATACGTTCTCATGGGTTCAAACTCATTTTGACGTGCAACAAATGTTGGTTGCATTGATTATAACTCTAGCTTTAATGTTTAAAACGTGATTTTTTAAAAAAATAATGAATTTTTTTTTTCATCTAAAATTAATGTAAAAATCTAATTTTTTCACCTATGAATTATAAGTCTCATTATCATATTTTTTTTTTTCTCTGAACGTTGCAAGTTCACTTCACCTACTCCAAGCAACCAGCCACTTAAAGCATGATTATAAGACGGTGTTTTCCGGGGTCCGCCTCCATATGTATTATAGGTTTTCGTGCCTTATATGGATGTGAGCTTCACCGGAAAGAAGAAAGTTAGACAATTCAAGAAACAAGCTGATTCCGACTAGTTTCTGTACGGCGGGGGCAGGTGTAGCCCATATTTTCCGGAGGAAAATGGCCCCTATTATTGAGTTTGGCCGCCAAAGTGGGAGCTTCGCCGGGGGTGTGGTTTATAAGTTATCCAATATGGATTTGTTATTTGCAATGACCAGAAATCATTTCCGGACCTGGCACTTGCTTACGATTAAAGTGTCTATGGCACATTTCTCCGCCTGGAATTGGAAAAATGGGCTTATTATGGATTAGCATGAGAGTAGCTGCACATGAAACTGAGCTCATAAATCAATTAAAACTGGTAGTAAAGATTCGTCTATACGCTGTCGTCTGTGCAGGTATCACGGGCACTGTCTGATGTTGGACCACGCGGCAGAGCCTAACGGCAGGTACACGTGTAAAACTTTAGAACTATCTGTACTCGTATCCGAGCAAAATATTCGAGCATCAACGGTTTATAGGCTATTCAGCATGGATTCGTTATCTGCAATGACCAAAAATCGTTTTCGGACCTGGTGATTGCTTAGGAGTTATGTGAATTGAGCACATTCTCCACCTGGGCTACAAATAAGAATTAACATGAGGGCGGGTGCACTTGTCACCAGTAAATAATTTAAGCTCATGAATTGAATTAAAACTGATAATGTTTACGTAAACTAATACGCTGATGATCCGTGCAGTATCATGGCCCCTATCCTAATGGTGGACCCTCTGATTAAACTTCAATGCAAGTGCAAAGGTAAAATAAGTTGAGTCAAAATGTTCCCTAGTGTATCATATTTTCCCAGATTTTATAGCAACATACACGATAAATGATAGCATAGCTCATACCACATTCAGAACTTTAATGTTTACTCCACCGACCACATCATCAGTATTGTTCCTGTTTCCTTTTTTTCCTGTTCATTTACCAGAAAGTCAACTAGCATGCTTCACAAGACCGGTGATAGGACACTCTTTCAATGCATTCTTTTATCGCCTCTATTTTCAAGAAGCAGTCAGATGCAGCTACCAACGGCAATAATCTCTGTGTCAGCTGTATTTTTTGTAGCTTTACATAACTCTCTATAGCGCACGCAGTCAAAAATCCTTGCAATATCCATAAACACCCCCATTTTATACTCACCATTTGTTATCAATCCCTCTACTCTGGAAACCAGAGAACGAAGTTTAAATTTTCCTCGCTGATACGCATGCTACTCATCATTCAAGGGGTTATAGATATAAGATCTCTAGTGCAGATATGTCGTTCAACAAGTGTTTCTAGGTTTTTTAGCAATAACGAAGTTTGATTGATTCTCCTTAAGTTCTTTAGATCCGAATGATTATCTTTCCTCGGTTTAGGTAGAAACATACCCCAGCAGCAAGCATGCCCAAAAGATTTCTTTCAAGCCTTTAAGTATGCATAATTAACATCATGATTGGCTGTATTCATGGTAAGCATAATGATCGCTTGATTATTGTTAACTTTTGTGGCCACTTTTCTTCAATTATTACTCGGTGCACATCAAGGTACTCTTTTAAGGCCTCTTCTTTTTCTTATATTTTTGACACCATCGCCATGATGTCTTTGGTGAAGCTCCTCGGTTTTTAGACTTCTGCTAAATTTTCATATTTAGACAAATCCTTCGAATGCTATGAAAATAACTGCTTTAACTTTCATTATTCATGAACTTTCATCATACATCCATCTAGCCAAGTTTAAAAAATTTATATGTACCGTTTGATAGCTTACTTACTTCAGAAATGTTACAGATGATGCTTGTAGAATGCTCGGTATATAAATTACAATCATTTAATGAATTAAAATTTTATTTTTGCTTTATGTGGAGGGTGAACGACATATAAACCATGAGGTAATCGGTTACAGTGACTTTCTGTAGATGGAAGTTGGGAGAGCTGAACCCTCATTTATTTAAACCTGCATAAAATTGTACTTTAAACTGTACAGTACAATCACGTATACAAATTTATGATAGATGGGCACCATTTTCTAATATCAAAGTAATTGTTAAACTATTAGTTGAGTTGTTAATAATTTTGTTGCTGAATATAACGGCTCAAAACTAGAAAGACATGTTTTGAAGCGGCATTCTTGTGTAATTTGATGTACGAAGTAAATTAACATTGCAACCGCCGGTTGTCTGATTTGGTGCAGTAAAGAGTTCTATACAACCCGATTCCACGCTACCTTTGTCCATCTTAAGTAGTTTTTAGGCGTCCTAGCATGCACCATCCCTCCGCCGAAGACAAGGCTTGTAATCAAAGACAGGGCTTCTAATAGGCTAAGATAGGCAAAGGGGGTAAATAAACCTTCTGAGCCGATTCTTTCCCACTCATGCAAGCAATTCATCCGACAAACCGGAGCCATTCAAGCCTGATGACATCAGTGGCAAGGTATGAATGATTTATATAGTCATCGCTTTTGGACATTTATTTGTATATCATGTAAACAATACGTACAAAATAATAAAATACGTAATACTGCGATTTTGTCACGTAATTATTATGAAACTCGATTCGACTCTAATTACTTGAGTCACCCTCGAATTGAAAAACAGCCAAACCAATAGGTGCGTTTTTATGCTTCTCCATCCAGCATAGAACAGAATTGACGCATTGGCAACAACAACACTCTTGTACCAGTGAATTCATTAGTACAGAAATTCTATTCCTCAAAGGTAGTTCACGTGCTGAACTATAGAATGTGCTGATAGAAAAAACAAAAGCTCATGAGAAATAAAGTGGTAGCTAAAATTCACTCAAACGCCCATTGTGTCCAAGATGCTAAAGATATTTTGTTGTAAATTTATGCGTTACATCTGATACAAAACAAGAACAGATTAAACGTTATTCAGGATATCCTATTTCAAACTTAAATCCAAAATGTAAATATTGAAGTGTTAGGTATAGAGCCTAGTGCTTATTCGTTTTTTGAATTTAAAAGGTATCAATTTCTTTGAAGCATTTTCAATCTTTTGCCATTATTGCGGAAGTTACATTCCTAAGTAAACTTCGCTCTCGCTTCTGAACTGTAGTTTCTTTTCAACTGATTTAAC
Organism: Nemotelus pantherinus; assembly: GCA_963978885.1. Taxonomy (NCBI): domain Eukaryota; kingdom Metazoa; phylum Arthropoda; class Insecta; order Diptera; family Stratiomyidae; genus Nemotelus; species Nemotelus pantherinus. Next base: position 69,162,565 of record OZ022266.1, on the reverse strand, counting down.
TTTACTATGTCCTCAAAAGATTATTCATACTATGCCTTTTTTTCAAATGAAAAACCAGACAATCCGGTGAAAGTACGCGGAACTTTTCAAAGGATCTAAAGAAAATTCACCATTCTATTGAGTGCTTATAGAGAAAAGCGCGCAATTTCCGCACTGCTAGCACCAACCACCGCAAAAGCAAAACGAAAACACACGCTTGCCTTCGTACCTCCTACAAACCACATTCGCAGCATATTCATGCATTAAGCAGGAAGCATACACGAAACAATATTTTAGTAGACGTCGCGCGCCACTGCACGGCACGACATCCCGATACGAAATATCCACTCTTGTCATCACACTTTCAAAATTTCTACGCTAAGTTCTTTGCAAGTGGCTTTTGTTAAATGATTGCTTTTGTTCGACGTTTTTACCCTCTCAATAGCTAAGGTTTCAAACTGATAGGACGACGATTCGAAACCGGATCATGGCGCTGATTTTCCAGTGATTGGCAAAAACTGAGGTACACCAGTTTGGCTGTGAAGTACACAGTGGAGAAGGACGTGTTCAAATGAGAATAATTTTTGAAGAAGCGATAGTAGTTGAGAGTCCTTAAATTTGCAAGCCTTTTGTCTGAAATCGTTTGAGGATCCGATGAGAGGAACTTGAAGCAGATTAGAAAAAAGGCCTTCTGCTTGATTTGGGAAACTGACATAAGGGTTGTTTGATGAAAGTCAATTGTGAAAACTTGCAATAATTATTGAATTTACTGCTAGTTTTTAAATTTCGGCTGATAATAGGTGCGTTTTATTTTACATCCAGAGTAGTGCAGGATATCGATTTGCACACGAAACAACAACAACATCCAGAGTACGAACACTTGTGAATTCAGTGGAGTTCGTACTCGTGCTCTCTGTGGAACGTATTTCGAAAAGTCATGTCAACTGGAATAGTTGGAATTTTCAAAAATTTCCATGTCACCCTGGCAACCAGGATAAATAGTCATACACTTGAAAACGACGAGCAAATACATGCGTTTTTCATATAAAAAATTGCTCGTGGAACAGAAACATACTGCAAACTTTTCATACTTAATACTACTTCAAAATCAACGTATGCTTCTACTGACCTATCAAATCAACCATTTATTGAAGCTTTCTCATTCAAATTCACTTAACGTTCAAGACTAACATAATTTTTTTCCAATGCAAACAAATACTGAAAATCAGCCATCCTACGCAAGATTCAACAATTTTCACAAACACATGATTTCCCACTTTTAAGCACCATCGATACTAGCACAAACGCAACAAGCAATGAACAAATTCAAATAATATGTAGCAACAAAATAAATTTACCATATTCCAGTTGCCTGCGCTTTCATCTAATTACAAATCACGGTACGATTTCGGATTCATCTCGTTCCGAACCTGCAAATGTTTATTGGCAGTCATTGATATTTGCTAGTTGGAAGTGTTGCCTTCGAATACAAGCTGACCTATGTATTTGACCGGACTTGCACCCCGCGCAAAACACTATATCTCACATTTTAATTGTGAGTAGTCATGCATAAATCCAGCCAAAGTGCTGTGGTGTTTTCTCCAAAACGGAGAAACGGTGTCAAACGGTGTTTTCCCCAAAATTAGTAACAATGGTCGAACGCGAATCAAGTGGATCCTTGATTTACACACGCTCTTATCCAAATTGAATTTAATTTAAAGGTGCAATTTATGTCAAAGGCGTTTTTAGTGTTCAACTATTTGATTTGGAAGGTAATTAAATGAAACTGTGTGATGATATATTTTTGATGGAAATCTAGTTTCATTGAGCTTACTTTATAACAATAATAGATTTTAAATTAATTTGATTTCTTTCTACAGCCAGAGCTGAATTTTGATGGTTAACGTTTCCAAGCAAACCACCAAATCAAAGATCATTATCATCATCAATATTTTAATGACCATTGACTTCTAACCACTTTATTACCGAGAGACAAAAAGACGCTGTCAAATTTCAGCTAAAGACTCGTCATCGAAGAAACTCTACTGGCAATGCATACTCCACAGGGAGAAGGCAGCACGATAACTATGACGGAGAATATGGAGACCAGGGTCTTTCAATGGTTGCGAAAATCCAGGACAATTCCGCAGAAGAAGATTGCTAGTATGATCTGAACGGGATAACGGACAACGTAGAAACCAAAAGGCCAAAAGGACTTTGGACCAACTTAAAATCAACTAACACAGCTCGAGCGACAAATTCACCAGTGAACCATGTATTACACGCCCTTTTCAGCGAGGTGATACATGCTTATCAATGCAAGAAAATTTGTTGAGTGGACCAAGAACTTTTCTGCTACTAAAAGATAACTTATCTCACTGGAGAAGTCCTTCTTCTTAGTCCAAAAGTCGTATACCATAGAATGCTTCGTAAAGTTCCTGAAAGAGACCGTCAAAGGCCGGAATATAGGAATAAAAATCCTTCGCACAAACAATGGTGTCAAATTTCCCAACAACAAAATAATGAAGCTAATAAAAAACAGTGAAACAAAGCATCAGTAGACTGTGCCGAAATCGGGAACAAATGATTTCGAGAGAGAGAATCAAATCGTCCTTGAACTTGTTTGCATTCAAATTAAGGCTAGATGACTTTCTACATAAAGATTTAAGCTAAAGCAGTAAATACGCACGTGTGTACCTTAAATTTCACTAGGTCACATATTATACCAAGGATAACACCTCATTAGCGGTGGAAAAGAAAATAAGAGATAGCAACTGTCTTTGGACCTTAAAGGAAAAGTCTATATCCATGCTCCCAAAGAGAAAAACATAAAATGAGGTGGAAATGAAAAATGTTAGATTTACCGAAATTTTCATCGAATGGCGCTCAGTTCTTTGCTAATCGTGGTTATTAATGTTTCGAGTTGGATTTTAGTATTTCAAATTTTGCATTAGATTGATCTTTGAATTTCAACAGACGTAATTGGAAAATTATTTTTGTTTTTTAAATGGATTGTTCTTTGTTACCGGTTTGTTTTTCAAATAGAATTTGAATAAAATTGTTTTGAAAGTGATCAAGTCAAATTTTGAAATTGAATTACTATCGAACACCAGCTCTGAGGTATGCTAATTCCTCTTTTTGCTTAATTCCCACACCAGAGCTAGATGAACCTAAGAGCTATGAGAAAGTTTTGACAAACTCAGAAACCGAGAATAAAATGCAGGCAATGGAAGGAAAAATTGAAGTACTTGAATAAAATCAGACCTGAAACATCGTTTCAAAACCAATGTCATCGATAATTAGTGGATTTGCAAAATTAAATGAATCTCTGGTGGTTAGCTGGGCAGATACAATGCACGTCTTGTTGTGCGAGATTTCATTTGAAAAGCCAAACTAGACTACAGTGAAATTTTGAAACTCGTAGAATAATTTGCCTCCATGCGAATCAACATTCAACAGTGCTGAAGAAACAAACTACGTCAGTTCGACATTTTGTCCACATTCCCACATGGAAAGCTCAAGAAAAAATGACTTGACGAAAAGGACTCGAAAGTTCGAAAAAAATGGACTCGACGATGTCTGATGGCTTAGTGGCAACCTCTACGGCCTAAAAAGGCAGCAATTAGCCTGAGTCCTAAAATTTTTATAATGTTTCTACCTCTTTACTTTGGTAGCATTGCCATGCATTTTTACGCTGCGTTTCATCACAATTTGTCACTTTGTTTGTTTATAGGAGTCAAAAGCTGAGGTCAAAATGTGTCGATCAAAAAGTTTGTTTGAAATTTCGTGGTGCGAAGAAGTTGCTGTTTTTAAGAGCTAGAAAATTGAGAAAAAGCTTTTGCTAAATGTGTCATATCTAACACAAGAATATTTGCTCGGTAAATAGTGTCCAAAAAGGGTCATGAAGTCGCAGCCAAACTCGATCCAAAAGACCTCAATTTTCTACAAATGGAGTATCATAATCGAACCTGTGTAGACATGCTAAAACGAGTGAATATACAATATACATATACATCGAACGCGTCATTACAGGCTATGAAACTTGTATCTTTGAACATGAAAAACTTTGAAAATTTTTTTAGCTCCATTAACTCAAATCAATCTTAAAATATGACTTGAAAAAATGTATTGATATATAGTTCGTTAGAAGAAGTTAATTGCTTCAAATGGAGCTTATATTAAAGGAGGCTCAATAAATTTGTATGAACAATGAATATTTTGTATTTTAATTGATCATTCCCGAAATTTATTTGTCAGAAAGCAAACTCAGTCGCAATTCCAGCCGATCAATTCTATGTGAATTCTAGATGGAAGGATAACAACCACCTTGCGCCATACACTAGAAATGCTGCTTAGAACACACTTTCCAGGGTACGAAATTCGGAGCAGCGGTGAGGCCAATGAAGAAGAGGAAGACCCTTATCGGACACCACACTCACTTCTGATATAACAAATCATCTCGTATGAGAAGTTGAACGGGCAATAAACTCATTCAAAGCCTTTAAATCACCAGAATAAGACAGAATCTACCCAGCTCTGCTACAAAGAGCCGCGAGGAAACAAAAAACCATTCTGGTATACATATTTAGAGCGAGCTTGGAACTCAACTATCTGTTCATCTCTAAGAGTGGTGACAAAAATGATCTTTCGGCAAAAATGCCACTTCACAAATTTCAATTTGCTTACCAAAAGGGCGATTCAACTATATCAGCTACATATAAGCTGGTACAAATACTATGAAAGACATTGAAAGGCAAGGAAATCACACTATGTGCCTTCATGGACATAGAAAAAGCCTTTGACAATGCAAACCATGACTCGCTGTACCACCCTCTCCAGAGGAGGAAAGCTCCTTAAGAAGTACATAGTAAAGTGGGCGAGTAAAATACTAAGATATTGAGGTGTGCTTGCAGAGCTCGGGGAGGCAATGCTAAGTGCGGATACTAGGAGTGGATGTCCACAGAGAGGAGTATAGTAGGGACCCTTTGCTATGGTCCCTACTAGTTGATGATTTGCTACTGAACTTCAATATTAAGGACCTAACTACTCTCTGCTACTTGGACGACATCACGGTTATAATAAGAGGCTCACACATGGAAACCTTGACATCCTTAAATAGAACAACCTAATGATGTGAAAAAGAGAGTTTATCCATTAACCTTTTGAAAACCAGCTTAGTATCATTGGCCAGAAAAATAAAAATTGAAATAGGAGCCGTAAATATTAGAGGCTCAGTCATATGTCTGCAGGAATTGGTAAAATATTTAGAAATCTACGTAGATACGAAACTCACCTAGGACAATCATCTACTGAAGGCCACTCAGAAAGTCGGGTGACTAAACAAATGCTTGAACCAAATTGGGGAATATCTCTAAAGCAGAAACTATGGGCAAACAAACAAATGGTGAAACATATCATCTTATATAGAGCTGAAGTGCTATGGAAGAAAACCACACAAAAAACTGCAGTTGGTAGGCTCAACGAGCTTCACAGGATGGCCTACCTGCTGATAACAGAGGCTATGAGCTACATCCCAATAACAGGAATGAAAGCCCTTCTAAGTCTAGAACCGCTAAGCCCCAAAATTCATTAAGAGTCAGCAAAACAAGCTATTAGCCTAAAACAAGCCTACAGGTACAAATCAGGATACTGTTAAGGCTACCAAAAAATCCATAATGGAAATATTGAACTTGAGCGATCAAATAAAGACCAGAGCAGCATTCAAGAAGGGGTTCAAGATCATAATTCCATGATGGTACAAATGGGGTGACAAAGAGGCGCAAATGTGGTATGCACATGTTTCAAAGAAGAATTGTAGAGTAGGAGTAGGGATGGTAGGTCCCAAGTGCGAAATGCATTTCCCTCTCTAAAAGGAGGCCACCATCTATCAAAAAAAAAACTATTTATCATGGTTAGAACCTCAAAAATAACAAAGATAAGGAACCCTTAAAGGGTCAGAATAAATCAAGTGCGATCAAATAAATTCAGCTATACTCTTAGAGGGGAGAGAAGTCCTAAATGAAATATAGGCACAGAACAGTTTCGAGTTTATATGTATCCCTGGCCATAAGAGGCACCAAAAACACGCCAAAGATGGTGCAAGTATGCTCTTCACTGTTACTTCTCCGTACAAGGGCTTTACAAAGGCAAATATGGAGCGAAAAAAAGATCGAAAACTACTGGCTTAATCTTGAGGGTCTAGACACTCAAAATATTACCTTAGCTTCAATATCAAAAGAAGCAGTCCTGCAAAAGTGGCATAAGTGCCCCATGTGGAGCACCGACAGGCAACTTTCACTGAAAAAAGTATCTCCACAGAAAAGGTGAGGAGCAGGACGACTGGTGCGGATACTGTGAGGAAACGACAGAGTGTGTAAAACATCTTCTCACATTGTTCAGCACTAGCCAGACGAAGATTAGAGCTTTTTGGCTCTGCCCTTCCTTTCATCAGGGGGATAGCAAATGTTTCATCAAGGAATATATCCAGGTTAACTAGTAGAGTAGACATAAAGTAGAGTAGACACAATACACCTAGGAAGTCGCATAGCTAAGGGTCTTCTGGATCCACTCTAGGCTATCGATGAATTAATCAATCAATAATGTTAAAACAATCATCCAATATTTGAAAGGTGTCGCAGGCAGGAGTAAACGAGAAAATTGTGGCCTTCAGAGATGAAGATAAAATTGGCAACGTTGAGACTCCCAGAAGCAAAAGGTCATTCTGCCAGCCACTATGGCGAAATATATTGACGCTTTTCAGATAACAAAATATATCATCTGATATATCAACTGGTAGAACTGGAAAACTAGACAAACTGAAAAAAAAAACCCTTTTTGAGCCTTGAAGCTAGTCAAAAAATACAAAGCACTACAAAAGAACAAAGCACATTCCTGTTCAGTACAATTTCAAACGGGATGAATTCATATCTGGCGAATTTGAGTTCGAGGATATTTGATTGGAGAGCCACTAAGCTGGAAACCTTACTAAGCCACCACCGAGAGAATGGTCCAGAACTCTAAGGAACCTGCTGGGGACGGGAAAAATATTGCTTGGCAATGAAAACAAAATGCAAGAAAGAGTGTGTTGAAGTATATGGCCCAATATTCAAAAACGATTTTCTCCTCATAAATGTATCAAATCGTCTTTGACGCTCATCGGTTTCACCTTCTGTCGTAACTCAGATATTATTCCAAAAACATCCGTTCAAAGATTAAAATACATGAATTCAAGTTTATTTTACCTCGATATTCTTTTCTGGTGATCATCTCCAGCACTATTTTGAACCATATTAATCGGCGAAAATTCATGTATTACTCACTCTTCACTAAGCAACATTCATTCATTTTACTGCAGAATTATCATTTACATATATTACAAATAAACTAATCAAAGGTTAGGTTTTTATTACCGGTCATCATTTTGATAACCCGGGTAAATTAGAATATACAATATGTATTTCATACATATTGTATATAGTTTATTTTATTTACATATATTCTAATTAAAATATGTATGAAATACATATTGCAATATTATATTTATATTAAATTAAGTATGTATATATTGTATATATATATATATATATATATATATATATATATATATATATATATATATATTAAAATTTTAATGTTATTAATTAGGAATAACTTGCTCCTTCTAAGTTCATCAGGACTCATTCACTGCAAATGGCTATTGTTACTACTTCCTACGAGTATATGAATGTAATTAAGACACAAATTCTTGTTGGGGAATGACAAGGATCCGAACGTGTTGTTCTCATTATTGAGTCGAGGCGCTACGCTGTAGCTATGATACTGACATTCAATCAATACAGTGTTTGTAATTGACTAAAACACTTTGTCATCAGCAACAGCCGGCTACGATATCCATCAGATTGTGAGGCCACCGCCGCCGCTATGATTAATGAGCGAGGAGGTGGTAGGAGTTCGGGCCGCGTGGGAATCGAAAAGTCAGGCTGTTATGGTTCGATGACGAATAGATAGCTGATGACTGAAGATACCACCCCAAAACACGGTAGCGAACTAAATGACAAGCTGTTCTCAAAGAATATCGGTTGGGTTGTGGTGAAGGCTCGAATCGGTTTGTGCTAACATAATTTTTTATCACTTCCAAGTATGCACATATCAATTTCAGGCCTGAGAGAATAATAATGATGAATGATAGCAAATGATGTTTGTTGTTATTCGGTAAATTATGTCTGATTATTTGAACAAACATGACATACATTGCTGTAATGTTCGCGGTAATAATGCCATTAAGGACGACATGAGAGGTAATAAAAAAATGAGTAAATTTGTTTTAGCGATATGGTGATGTGAACATAATTGTGCAGTAATAGGAAAATAATTGGGTAAAAGTGTAGGTTGTGGTGTGTAGAAGGTTTTACGTTTTTATTTTATGTTGGTTTCGCGTGATTCTGGATAATATTTCTATAGTGAGCTCTTACTTAAAGTCGTATTACATTTAATTCAAACAAATTTTAATTTTCAAATAGGGGGAAACACACTGAGCACTAACGTTTGAATACGACTATTTTTAGCTAGCTTCACCGATTTGAAACACAAATTGTGGTTAATTAATGGCGAATATGTACAAAATGAATTTTGAAACTGATTTAACTGAGCAATTTGAGTTAAAAATGGTCATTATATATGTTAGTAGAAAAAGTTGAATAAGTTCCTAAAGAAGATTGTTGAGTTCATTAGGCTATTTTTGTCAAATGTGAAAAACAAATTAGTTAGGTAACTTGTCTGTTAGTGATTTGACGGTGAAAATCAAGACAAGCATAACAGACTCATTTTGACAGAAAATATTAAGACGTGACACAAATAGGTCAAAATCAGTTCCACAAAATCACGAAATTATTCTAATAGTATACCAAGCATACTAGAAAATTTTACAAACTTTCATTTTCAAACACCACAAAACTACTCTCAATAACTAAAATGACAGGAAACAGCAAAAGTCATAAAGGATTATCCTTTTACATCAAGTATCCTCTTACTTATTACCGTGAAATTGAAAAAAACTTTTTAATGGTTCCCTTAAAAGTCTCACATTTCCAATTATGTTTGGCACGTTCGTTCACGTGCAAATCGACCCGAGTCACTGCTACCATTTCTACTACCACAGCTACTGCCGTCACTTTAACGTGTCTGGTTCGACTTCATTTCCATTACCGGCATTTGAAACTTCTTCTTTGGCGTGAGACATAACACGACGACCCAAACACTTTTCTTATGGAAATAAAACACAAAAACACAAAGAAGAGAAAATTTCTACCAAAGAACATTCCAAAATAAAAAAACAGACAAGATATCAGAAGAAAGTTGTGCCGGAATAAGGACATAACGGAATCTATAGACGACAAACATGAAATACAAGTAAGCACGTGTTCGGCTTGAATTCGAAGGACGACAGTTAGAGAGAGAGTGCAACAGTGAAAATCAGAGAGGATCATGTCAGACATCACAAATAACGAAGTACACGTAAACGCACTTTAAACTTCAACTGTCCGGAAAAATCGAATGAAAGTCAAACGATGCTTGAGGCTGTCCAGGACAAGGTGGGTGAGACTCGTGCACCGCTCGAGTTGTAAATGTGGATATACAATAGAATTTAAATTGAGAGGTTACAAAAATGGTGCTTGAAATAATTGAAATGCTAATTTGACATGTGCAAATTAATTTGAATGCTTGAGTTATCGTTTAAAAAAAAAAAAAATTAAAGGTGAAAATTACCAACACTGGTCAACCACTAATTTCATGTTTAAATCAGTCTTCAATTTAAAATAAGTGAAAACAATGCTTCATTGATTGAAATATCACCATTTTCAATAACTCCATAGCACCAAAGACTCAAACACTTTTCTCTTCCTTTGTACAAAGCATTCAAAGCATTCACCAATAAATTTTCGACAAAGAATTAGTTTCCAAATACTCGTTGCACAACTCAAAACAAAACCATTCCTTCCAGCTACTCAAAACGTTTTCATTTGAGAAAAATCTAGCAAAACGATTCCAACTACTACTGCAAGAAGCCCTCTAAGCATTTCGAAAGTGACGGCAACATCACCATGCATACCCAAGACTTTGTCTTGCTTTATTCTAATGCGACAGTGACATTCACATAACGTCCTTTGTGCTCACAAGTCACTCATTTTTCAAAAACCTTTGAAACGCTCATCTTCTTCCTTCATGTTGCCAACAACATTCCAACAAGTGGAAGGAATGGACCATAAACAAAATTTCGTTGTTGCAAACTGTGATGCAAACGGATTATGCTTAAGATGCATATCCTAATGGCTTGTAGACTTAGGAATTACTTAAGAATTGCACAAAGGTAAGGGTGGGATTATTTGAAGTGCTGAAACAGTTTTTTGTAGTTTGCAAGTAATTCGTTGACTTTGAGACGTTTTCTTGAAGAAAATGAGGTAGAAAACAAAAGAAATTCACTTTGAATTTCGTTGCGTTTGGTGAATGGAAAGTACTGTTAAGATTTGTGTTGAGAAAGCAATTGGTAGAAATAGAAAGAAGGAAATTGTGAGTAAATACTGGTGTGAGGACTGTCAATAAAAGGATTAGTTTGAAGAAACCCAGTTGATTTTGTTTACTTAAAAAAACAATTAAATTATTTGTGTTAATGAGTTCGAATACGCCTATTAGGTGGTTTTTGTAAATAACAGGAATAAATACTTTTTGTTCAATGTATCAGAAAATATTTGTCTCTGAAAGAGTTTTTCATGAAATTAGATTTGAAAAACGAAGAAATCACTCAACAAATATGTTTTCGTTGGATAGCGCCCAGCGTGGGTAACCATATACAATAAAAAAATAAGCACGTTTTGCAAGAGAAAAATAGTTTTTAGCTTATGTTTCATTCTTTGAATTGTTTGTTGAATAATATTACGTAAATTTTTAAGAGCTGTAGAAACTAGTATGAAACCTAAGAGATATGTTAAACATTATCTGTAGGCATTTTTAGTTGCAGATTTTTTGGCAAACCTCAGATGCATGTTTCTATACAATATTCAAAATTTTAAATTTTAACACCGCATTTTTTAATACTTTAAATAAAAGAACGTCGTAGAATAGTTCATATACAGACTGGGCAAATATGATTCGTCCACAGCTACCCAAATTATACCTCATCATCATCGTGGCACTAGAGCCCGCATTGATTCTTAGTGCTCTGCCTTCATTCGCCTCGGTTTAGTAACCGCATCCTCTAGTTTGGTGTTTCCATAAGCGACCTGCTGTCAGCATCTATTGAAGGCTTTTATATGACAGCTGGGTCAGTGTCCAGGTTTTGCTTTCGCAGCATAGCACATGTCTGATTATTGTTTTGTAGATGCGAAGCATCGTTTTCCTGTGTACGCATCGAAACTTCAAAGCGGGAAGCACCGAAAAAAAATTCTTATTGGCTAAAAAATGTCTTATTGTGCAGTATTGAACGGGGATACGTAGGAAGCACTGACTACCTGCTTCTCACTCTGTGCTTTGAGCGGGGATATCGAGTGACTGTAAGAAATGGGCAGGAATGGAATCGGCAAATGTGCCCAGCAGCTCTTAGCATCTACACTGACGGCTCGAAAAGAGCTGCAGGGGTGAGTGCTGCAGCATATTCTGCAGAAGCAGCTATGGAAGCAGCTTTTAGGCATCTGAATTCCAGTAGTATTTTTCAGGTGGAGGTTTTAGCGATACTTAAAGCCGCAGATCTGATATATGCCAAAGATACTACAAGTGAAGAAGTAAATATCTTTACGGACAGTCAAGCGCCGATAAAAGCACTGATGTCTCACACATGCAAGTCGAAGTGTGTAACAGACTGTACAGCAGTAGAAGAGTCAGAATCTTTTGGGTTCCCGGTCATAAGGGCGTTGATGGAAATGAGAAGGCGGATGCGTTAGCCAAGTATGGGGCTAGTCTTCCCCTTTTGGGATCGGTAGACATCCTTTCTCCTTGCAAACGATTAAGTTCTCAATCGACTCGAAAACGATGCAGAGTACGACGCGCAGATGGAGTGCAACTCAGAACTGCAGGTTAACCGAAATCATGTGGGGGTCACACAATCTAGCATCGACTAAGTACCTCCTCGAGATAACGTGGACTGACTGCAAACGACTCGTTGGTATCATTCCAGCACATGCTATGAAAATAGGACTCCTAACGAGTGACACCTGTAGGATATGTCAAGAGAGGGGGGTTTCAGAAACAATCCAGCATCTCTTGTGTCACTGCTCGGCACTGGAGAGAACCAGACTGCGATATTTCGGTGAGCCCTGGCTGGTGGATTTCTTGCACGCGGCAGAGCAGAAGCTGAAAGACATCATTCAGTTCGTGAAAAAGTCCGGGGCCTTAGACGGCCGCTTGGACTAAACTTTCTTTCTCAAGGTCCATTTATCTGGTATCACTATGGACTAGTAGGTCTATATGTGGCCTTGTGCCAGCCAGTACAACCTAACCTAACCAAATTGAATCCGTCGTTTGATTTGCCATCTGTCGATAGGTACATGAAGTTGTCTGCGTTTTCAAGGCTACAGTCCCCTATCGTTATGTTTTGTCTTACTGGTGTCCATTTCTTCGATTGAGTCAAAATTTTTGTTTTTTACTCGTTAATTTGAAGTCCAACTTCTTTGGCGGCTTTGTCTTGAGTTGCAAATACTTCCTTGTTGTCGTAGAACGTGACGTAATATTTATGTCATCAGCGTAAGCACTAGCTGTGTCGACCTAAATAAAAGAGTTCTTCTCGTGTCAGCAGGAATTTTTCTGATGACGTACTCAAATGGTAAGTTAAAGAGTAAAGGAGCTAATCCATCCCTCTGTTTTAGCCCTGTATTCGTTGAAATCATTTTATTCTGAACCAGCATTTGTGATGTGGAATCAGTAATGGTTATTTTTACCAATCGTGCCAAGATTGCTGAGATTCCGAACTACAGCAGTATGTTATGTAATAAAGTTCGGTTGACGGATCTCCTGGTTTAAAGTCGAAGAATATTTGATGGACATCAATGTTGAACTCCCAGCATTTTTCCAAAATTTGTTTGACCGTAAATATTTGGTCAGTTGTCAATTTTCCACGTTTGAAACTGCCTTGATATTCACCGACAATTTTGTCAGCGTGATGGGAAATCCTAAACTCTGAAATCTTTGACAACAGCTTGTACGACGTACAAAGTAGTGATATACTCCTTTAGCTTTTGCACAGTAGTTTACCTCCTTTCTTGTGTATGAGATATATGACACTTTTTCGCCACTCATCTGGCATTGTTTCTTGTTGCCGAATTTCAATAACATCAATAACATGGATTGCCCTTAAAGCGGAGGTCCCGCCAGTCTTCTGGAGCTCCGTGGGGATCCCATCGATGCCCGGTGCTTTGTTGGATTTCAAGCGGTCCATGGCCTGTCGGACTTCATCTAATATAGAAGAGTGGGATGAGGCACTGTCAAGGTATGTGCCAATTAGTAATGGCGTTTTGTCGTGCATGATTTAAAGCCTTGTTTTAAGTGCCTCACTAATTTGTGCGCTTGTCGAGCGTTAGCCATGTAGTTGTCATTCATGTTATTCAGTATGTTGTCAAAATGCTTTCGTTTCTTACATTTAATTATTTTACTAGATACTCTCCATCGATCGTGATATTTTTCTTTCTAGGCTCTTGTCGGTCGTTCAATGTGGATTTCGTAGGCCGCATTCTTTTCGTCCAACGTGGCTTGACACTCCTCGTCAAACCATTCATTTCTGCGTAGATGGACTGTATATCCCAGTACTTTGCGGGCTGCTGCATACACTGCGCTTTTGAAGGTATTCCAGACTTCGTTGATAGACGTATTGTTAGCCGTAGAAGCCAATTAAATTTCCAGAGCAGATGAATACTCGGCTTCTACTATCTCGTTTTTAAATTTTTCGACATCGAACTTGCGCTGGCTTCATATGACAGTGATATTCGACATCGATTTCGAGTCTTGACTTAGCAGTGGTTGAAGTCATAGTTGGCTCCACGGAAGGTTACTGGAGGCCCACCTTTTCTGTGGATTGTACAAAATATTTTATTGACGGATTTAAAATCGATTAATAATGACTTTATTTTTCTGTCTACAATGAAAGCTACTCGAGATTCGTGATTTCCAGATGACATTCCAATTTTAAAGATTGTGTATGATCTCATGTCCATCATCTCACCACTAAACAGTTTCATTTCCTGGACACCAAGAATGTTTATTTTGTGCTGAGCGACCTGTTTCAGGTGGGCTTTGATGGTCCCTGGTTTATGAGGGCTCGCACGTTCCAGGTTCCAATAGAGTAGTTCATATTTCGTTTGCGTTGATCCAATCCCATTATCCGAGGCGAAGTATCAGGTTCCTGAATGAGTGAAATTTTATGGGAACGGCTTATTGGCCCATTGTCCAACTGCCAACCTAAAGTGCCAGTCTGGTTAATGTTTCTGATTTAAGGCGCAGAAAAATTGCTCTCACCATCCTTCGTTGGCAACATTCATGATCTGAAATGTCATGAAGGCTCCCGGCAGCCACCCGATGTGAAAATGTGAAATCACATTTTCGGGGAGGTTGAAGGTATGATTCAGTAGCAAAGCTGTAGATGTTGTTTCCAGCAGGAATTTCTCGAGATTTCAATTGCTTTTTTGGTAACCAACACCCAATGACGCCCTCGTGACCTATACTACCATTTGGCTGCCCTGAATAACACTTCAATAATACGGAAATGTACCAAATAATACTTTTTACCATAAACCTTTTCATTCCAGTATTTTTACTATGTTACATGAAATAAATAAGGTTATGAAATAAATAAATTAAGGTTATTATATTCCATCCCTTATTGTTTAACGATAAATATCTTTATGATAAAAATCCGGCTCAAATCGATTTATTTAAACATAACCTACTTTAATGTCATTGTCAATTTCAATTTCGGATTTCCATGAAAAATTATGATTTCATGTGTGCTCTTTACTTCTGTCACATGTCACAGTTTCAAGTGTTTTGACCTTTTTCTTGCCAAACAGAAAACCCTCTTTAGCAGACAAAAATGCTAAAGACATTTCAATTTGGCAAGTGTGAAAAATGATAATGGAAAGCTTTATGCATTAACCATCAGTATTGGATATAAGTGGCATAAAATTAATGTGCTCAGATTGATATTTTGATTGCAGACTTTCAAGAGATAATGTTTTTGTAACACGATAGACATAGTGATTGAAAAAGAGGGAAAATCAAAGCATATTTTGAGGCATTTTCGGGAACGAAATTGCATTACTATTAACCTCATTTGGTCTTAAGTTTTTTAAAAATAAATGTATTTCTGTTATTCATATTTTATTTCATTAAGAATTTCAATTTTTTATACGTAATAATTGAACCTTTTGAACCATCTATTAAACGCAGACTAACATGTTAGTAAGTATGATCGAGAGATTCTGCATCTCTTTTTTTTGTGATCTAGTTTTCACATGGTCTTTATGGTTTATGTCATTTATATTTGTTGTGTTAATGTAAATAATTGTAAAATACTAATTCTGAGATGAGATTTATTTCTACCTGTAGCTGCATGGTAGCGAGCAAGTAACATGATAATAACCCCAAAAATTCTTCTTAAAACAAACATCCAGCAAAATCCATCATTTCAAAAGTGTTGTAAGTAGTATATGAAGTCGAACAAAAACTTTGCTGTTTTTTTTTTTTAAAGAAAACACTCTAATTCTTTCTTGACGTATTTCTATTCCACTAGTCTTTATAGAAAAAAATCTTAAATCACCTAACCTACGTTTCACCCAATTAACTTTCAATAGACAAAATCAACCGTCAACCATCTCTACCGGATCATGTCCTTTCGATCCATCCTACGCATTTAAAACCTTTCAGCATCCCATCGGCTTTTATACCCAGCTTTCTGAAAATCAATCACTCGAAAAAAAATCTCACCCTCGCAAGGGTAATGCAATATAGCTGTCAAATACCTTCCACTAAAGTATCGAGTCATAATAGCGCACATACACAAGTCAGAGAGCCTTAAAGTGATTTTGGAGGTGTAAACTTTCGTGTCTCCGATCGAAAGAACTTACACACAAGGCGCAACTAAGGATGGAATCGTAGGCAATTGTCCTTGATTGAATGCCGGTAGACGGATTTCTTCTCACCCCACAGATGAATGGCCAAGGTCAATGATTTATGACCTGACAGAATAGACTAAGGATAGGAATAGAATTTTTTTTTTCTTCAGACATTTTCCTACTTGATGAAAAGATTTATTTTCAAATGGAGAAACGCATAAATTGCTACATGTGAATTTCCACTGCTTTGTGCAGTAGATGTGTTGGGATTCAACAAAAGAAGCAGGTGTCAGTGTTGGGAAAGATTCAAGATGAAAAAGTCAGGAATGGAAAGTTTGAGTTCTTATTCGAATAACATTGATTTTGGTTTGATTAAACACTAACTGATATTATTATGAACATTTACTACAGGAATTGAGCAAACATTTTCCATAAACAAATATTTAAACTGCTTGCGACACAAATTATTAATTATTTTTTTTTAACCCAACATTTCACGTATTACACTTTCAAATATAATGAGCAACTTTAAAAATTATTTATACGATAAGCTCAAAATGCTTGAAATTTCCGAAATAATCATACTGTTTAAAACATATATTCAGTTTCAGATCCTTTTAAAATATTTGTTCCTGGCAATTTCATCTCAAATAATTTCTATTGTGACTTTTAGCATGCCTAATATTAGGCAATTTCATTTTCGCACAACAACTTTTGAAATAACTTGGAAGGAAAAGAAATTATAGCTGCAAAAACGACTAAACTGAGAAACGTTTGAAGGTGGAACACGGATAATAGAGTATTTTGAAAGAGCCTCCTTTTGAAGCCGACATGATAGTTGCATGAAAAACTAAAACTGACGTGAGACTTGCTACGTAGTTTTTTAGGATTGGACAGCTATCTCAAGGTTCAAGACGAACGAATTCGTTACATTTAATCATTTCAACTTGGCGACTCAGAGCGTTCAAGCAAAAGCAATTAAGCATGAACTTTTTCGACTTGTTCGTCTTCTTGATCCCTTTGTCGAATGTCGTTAGCGTTACTGCTATTTGGCACTTTCTCCTGCAACTTTTATATTGCAGCACTTCACGTTGCCAAATTGGAATTTTTGAATTACGTTTAAATGAGTTTCGAAGGCATTATAGTGCTATTAGTAGAATATTCAGTGAAAAAGAATGCGAATAATTGTGCAAGTCAGTCGAAACTAAGATACTTAAATTTGATGGAATGAATTTTGTTTAGCGAAAAGAATCAGGTTTAATGGGAAAAGTTGGATCTATTTTCAAACTGCATTTCATAAAAATGTGATTTCAATAAATAAATAATTGTAACATATACTCAAACGACGCAAAAAAAGTAAAAACCTGAGTTTAAATGCTCTTGAATTGTTTGCGCCCAACGTGGGCTACACATCAGGAATTTTCAATATTATTTGAAATGATATACCGAGTTTATTATTGTCGGTTGTATCAATTGAGATCTAAAGATTATTTATAATGGTTTTATTGAGAATACATTAATAAGAGTTTCGGGAAAACGTTTATCACTGTTAAAATGCATGTCACAGGTCTCTAAATAATTAGACATCAAGACACAAGTTTGAAGTTCTATCTGTTTCAAACTCTTTGACCTTCGTAAAAGCTACAATACCAAAATTAGAAAACATATTCTCCTCACTCAACTATATTTCCGAGTGTCATTATCTTTTTTCACCTCTGTGTATACTTCGACAAACGCATTTCTCTCTGTCCGATACACTCGAATTCTGAATGGAATTTTTCGCTTTGTAGTTGCAAACTTCATTTTTCAACATATGTATGACGTCAAAACCAAATATCGAATATTTTTGTCAAACACAATATACCATAAACATTTCGAAGTAGTTTTTCGTCAGTTCAATCGGATTTTTGTGCCATAAACGGTGTCGAAATAGAAAAATGCAGTGGCTGCATATGTATGGATATATTGAATATTGCAGATTCTAGATTGACTTTTATGTATTTGGTAGAGCTGAGTGGTGGGAAATCGAATGCTGTTTGGAGGCAAACTGCTGTTTTCTAAAGGATATGGCAAGTCGATGGATGAATGTGTTTGAACCGTATGTTTTGTTTCACATATTGCAAAGTTTGCCTATAGAAGCAATGAATTAACTGCTTAGAATAGAGGTAATATGAGTTGCTGCTTTAAAGTACAAAAAACTATTTTCAAAATTCCTTTCATGAAAAAATTTGTCATTTAATGATTTGCTCTATTTGTTGAGTATAAAATGAGATATGGTAAATAGAATAATATTAAAAGTTACATTAAATGTGAACAAATAAGCTTTCATTTTATATATAGAGCTGTTTTTCAAATTATTTGAAACATCAAATCTGATTTTCTTTTCAACTATTTGCTTTCAAAAATCTTCTCTTTGAAACAATTTTCAAACATCTATTTACGTTCTTATTCACTGGAATTGGAAAAAATATGTTTATAAATCTTCCATTTCAGCGATTTCTTTAAAATAATCTCTGTGCAACTAGTAAGCCTTATTAAATGGCTTTCACGAAAATTCATTCACATTTCGTTAATTAACTTTTGCGCGATTCTCAAAATCACAGCACAAAGCTTTCGTACAAACCAAACAATATTTCGTTATTATTTACCCTACTGAGATATTTTCCACCTCTGCCCATCGAAGAATTCAGCTTCATTCGGAAAACAGAAACAATATAGTAGGCTAAATGTCAATGACATGAAGCCCAATCCATACTTTAGACTCGAATCACTCCTGTTCTGCAGATTGCTAGACTCTGTATATGTAACTTTTGAACTCAATGCACCTGTCTTCATCTCATACACAACATGCTTATCCTGCCAAAAACATTTAATACCACTAATTATGCTTTTCACGCAAACGAACGCAACGTACACGTAAAAAAACACACCTTTGCTGAATGTGTACGGATTAAAACGATAAATATCGACAAAGTAAATATGAAATCGATACTCTGGCACACGCAGATAACAGATATATAGATTTATTGATGCTCGTATGTGCATCCATACTGGCATATATAAATGTTAAGTGAAACATCAACATACAAAAGAGTAGTTAAATGTATCTGGAGCGGGAGTTAAAATTAAATGAAAACTACGAGCGAATATAATGAACTGAAAGAATCAAGTGAAACTGAGTTTTTCGTAGAATTAACGCATGTATGGAATAGAAACTCATTTTCGATGGAAAAAAAAGTTAAAAAAAATTACTTCATTTTTAAATGTATTTCAGAATATTTTTTATCAATGTTCTTTTGAACATATCGGTATTGGATGGTTTATTGGAATTTTGCTTATAAACAAATGACTTTCGTTAACATTAAATTTTAGCTCTTAGGCTATCATTATTACCTCGTTTATATACTTACAGCTACCATTAAATTTATTTAAATGAAAATTTTTTTTGTTTGTTTGCATTGATTCATTAGTTTTATTGAAAAAGAAAAGCGCATTGGAAAGATCTTTATTTAACAAAAATCGAAGGGAGCTATGCTAGTCCTTATATGTATTAACGCGTACAGCAATTTTTATATTTTATATTTTTTTTACTGTTTGGAAAGTGGAACCCGAACTATCCTCTATTTAGTAAAATTCAAAAATAATCCCATGTTTGGATAGATTTCTTAAGACCCAAAATTGAATGCCTCGATTTAATTCGTTTCGATTTACGTTGTCTTACTTTTTGATTCCCAGCTTCGATTCACGTCGGAGAAATTTCTATTTGCGTCGGCAAAATTTCGAAATCTCGTTTTTTTGCGCAAAAATACATCTGCGAATTTTCTTTGATCTGGAAAAAATTGTTGCCAGAGGTAGAAACAGATTTCGAAAATGTCGAGCTTGAGCAAATTTGGAAAGGAATGGAATGGATGGCGCGAGTTTTTTTCCGGAAATAATGTGGAAGAATTTTTAACTTGTAATGAACAGCCCCTTTCTACGGAAGAAGAAGATCTAGAGTATTTTGCGAGGGTTTAAATAAGAGTCTCGGAGTTTACAAAGAACTTTATATAGAAAAAAAAGAACATCACTTGTTCACCTGCAAAAGTGGAAGTATTTTCAAAAAATTCTGTGTAATCGGAAATCGATGAAGTAGTTATTACTGGAAATGAAGACATATATCCGAAGCAATAAATGGAATAAAATAGATTATTTTAAAGAGACAGCTAACAACATTTTACGTATGTGCATACATAATACATACACATGTACCTACTAAAAATAATTTCTTTTTATTTTACATGTTACTTTATCATTTTATGTTGAACAACTGTTTTTTGTTAGGCGGTTCTGAAATAATGTTATTTTATGCTTATTGTTTTTTAAGATAAATGTTGTTGTTTTTCGTTAATAAACAATCGTTCTGTTAGACAAGTTTTTCATTTGCATGGACTACATTTCTGTTGGGTTCGATATACGTAGTTTCGATTTACGTCGCATTTTCCCGGTCCCGAAAACGACGTAAACCGAGGCTCGCCTGTAGTAGAAATCATAAGAAAAAATCTATTCAAATATATTTGTTTATTTTGCGTTACAAATTCATAAAAGCCTCTAAATATTAACACATCATAGGACTATTCATTTCTTTTTGTAATTTTTGACACTTCTGTATTCAATAATGCAAAAACTTGACAGCTCTTGTCTCGGACGTTCTGTGTAAAATGGAGAAAAGCTATCAAATTAACGCATAATACACAGACTTTAGCAACGCTTTCGGCAGAGGTGACCATTCTTTATTGATCCTTAAGCTACACAAATTCGGACCTACTAGATTTTCACCTCGCTGGCTCAGTTCCTACTTCCACAATCGAATCCGATTCGTTAAATTTCAAGAGATTTCATCAAAACATTTATTTGTTACCTCTGGTGTACCACAAGGTAGCCATCTTAAGCCACTTCTCTTTAACATATTCATCTACAATCTATCTGGCGTCCTGTCAAACAACCCTCAAACTGTACCACGCCATTGAATCTAAATCTGATGAACTTTTTCTTCAATCCTAACTTGACTGGCGAGATCAGTGATGCAATATAAACAAGCTCTCGCTTAATATTGATAAGAGCCAAACTATAAGTTTTAGCCATTAATACACGGTTAAGCAGAACACTTACTTTCTTGGCAATAACTTTTTAACTCGCGTTGATAGCGTTGTTGATCTCGGCGTTGTCTGGAATGGAAAACTTTGTTTCACCTTGCACTACGATAAAATTCTTTCCCGAGCGAATAAGCAGCTTGGTTTTATTAAGCGACGAGCCAAGGAATTTAAAAACTTGTGGGCAACAAGATCATTATGCACTGCACTTATACGCCCTTTTCCTGAATACGCCTGTATTATCTGGAACCCAGGCTTTGAACTCCACAGTAACAGACTCAAGTCCATACAAAAACGATTTTTACTTTTCGCCCTTAGAGAACTGTACAACCCCTACGACTTCGATAATTTATCCCCTTAAGAGGTTAGACTCAGTCATTTAATTTTAACTCCACTTGCATCCGGAAGAATTACGATATCAGCCTGCTCCACATTTGACGTCATTAGAGGCGTTATTTGAGTTCATTTTCTGCATATTAAAATGATGATAAATATCCCCGTAGAGAACACCAGATTCAATCGTTTGCCAAAGGAATATCCATTTTCCTTCATATATGCAGCTAATGAGCCTTTAACTAGATGCTGCAGGGTTTTCAATGGGTTTGTTCCCTAATTTATTTATTTATTTCCCAACGATTTCCA
Organism: Nemotelus pantherinus; assembly: GCA_963978885.1. Lineage (NCBI taxonomy): Eukaryota > Metazoa > Arthropoda > Insecta > Diptera > Stratiomyidae > Nemotelus > Nemotelus pantherinus. The sequence continues at coordinate 69,140,724 of OZ022266.1, read as the reverse complement.
CACTATCCTTCAAATCCTCTCTTATCCAAGCCATTTGCACCGTTATTTAATTGTTAAGCATTTTTTAATTATCGCTTTTATTTGCTATTCATTTATAGTACTGTTATTTTATTCATTATCTATTTAAAACTTATTTACTTACTCAATTGCTTATTTATTCACGCCCTATTTATTTGTACCTTACATTTCTTTTATTATTAGTGTTCTATTCATTTGTAGTTTTTTTCCTTTTCATATTTTAATCTGTTTCATATATATATATATATATATATATATATATATATATATATATATATATATATATATATATATATATATATATATAAATATATATATATTTATTTATTTATGCATATATACATACCGTCGCTGTGAAATCAAACCGGCATATCTGCAAAATACACATTTTTCACTAGAGCGCTTTAAAGTTTTCGCATGTGGGCTATTTCGACGTGAATGCAAAGCGGCAAAACACCATTAGACGGGTTTTTATTCAACTTTACGATATGCCGGTGTGACATAAAAATAGAGGGGAAAATAAGGAATTTTTTGATACCAAAAACTCAAAAACTCAATTTTTGCAGATATGCCGGTTTGATTTCACAGCGACGATATATTGTAACGTTGTAACAATGTGGGCCAACACTCAGTTATATATAAAATAAAATACAGCGCTCCCCGGGACTGAGCATGGTTGTCTAGTGCCAAGTCACGCACCGACAGCCTGGCGGACCGCTAAGATTGTATTTATACCCAAGGCAGATAAATATCCGGAGGATTATAGACCAAATAGCCTGACTTCCTTCCTCCTTAAAGTTTTTGTTTCTTAAACCTAAATATCAAACAAGGTTTTGGATCTCAAGCTCTATTGAGAGCCTAAAACGCGTACATGAAAAGAAAATACGTTGAAACGGCCCCCGAAATATAAAAGGCACTCCATTGCAAGAACACGCTTTGGGAGCCTGTCTAGATATTTCTTCAATAATGCGGATATAACAACCATGATGGAGAGCCTCCACACAACCAACATCCATCCAGCTATATGTAGCTGGATAAACAACAAGCTTAAGTAAAGGCTCATATTAGAGGAGTGGACGAGAGCGCTCAGAGGCATACTTATATCCCCTCTCTTATGGAACCTGGTTACAAATTTAATTTTTTAAAGGTTGGAAAGTAAGAGACCCACGATTGTGGCCTATGCTGATGACATTTTGATCTTAGTCTCGGATAGGTTTCCGCAAACCCTTGGTCAGCTCATTGAGTATGCTCTGCGGCCGGCTGAGGAGTGGGCAAATACCATGGGCCTTGGAATCAACTCCAATTAGACTGATCTTGTAGTCTTGACAAGGAAGCACAAAACTCCTGAATTGGGTTGAGCGGTGCCAGGCTAAGTCTAAATACATAAAATAAGTACTTGGGTCTTATTCTAGACAGCAAGCTCACATGGAAGAAGAATTTAGAGGGGAGGGGCAAACAATGCAATTTACACCAGCAAGATAGAGCTGGGTAAAACGTGGGGTGTAAGCCTTGCTTCAACGCACTGGATATATGTACATGACGATAGCTATGCCAACCCTTGTGATAATAGGTGTATCAATATTTATATTCCTGCAGAAAAAACAGCAAACTATCTTTTATTTAATAATTATAGACGAAACATTCAAAAATACTTAAAACCACATGCAAAAATTATCAATCCTCAGAATATAGCATCGATGTATACTATCGAAGTATGTACATATATGTTATTCCTTATATATGTTAGAAACAAACAAGACTTCATCCTTGAAAACGCATTTATCGAAACAATTTCCTCCGAACAAAGTTTGAATAGAAAAGTAAATAGTTCTATAACATTTGTAGTTTAAAATGGTTTTATGGCTAAATATATGTATCTAAATTTGATTATCTGGCATGCCTTTGCCATATAAATCATCAGATTTAAAAATGGATTTTTAAAAGTGGATCATAATACAATTCTCTAAAAAAATGCAATTATACCTTGAAAAGATAACGTTCCGAGAGTCTTGTAATCTCATTATTGTGAATAGTAATCAAATCGTAAAGATACATTTTTCATCTGATAATTGATTAGAAAAATTAATTCCACGAAACTCACCTTAGCTGCAGGAATGAGATGTCAATATTTATTGAAAAGAGTTTTGAAATGCTTTAGATTTTCTTAATTTTATATTGATTTTAGGGTATAAATTTTCTAATGAATGGCCATTTTGAAGTGTGAGAAAATTTTAAATACAAATTTGCATCGAAGTTTGCTAGAAATTTCGAATTGATTTACAAAATGGTGAGGATAGTAATTTCGAAAAACCGCAAGATCAAATTTCTTGCGTTGTATTTATTTGAAATTGACTTTTGTCTTCAAAACATGCATCGGTATATACACATTTGTGCATCTGAAATTCAAATGTTTTGTCTTATTATTCAACTTAGTCCAACCGTGTTTTACTTTGTCTCCATAATTCCTCTAAATTTCTTCCAAATAAAACTTTATTCAAATTAAAAGCAATTAGTAGCCCTAACAATCAATTAATTGATTTATTCCATCATTTCCAAGCTGCTAAATTGAAATTAGAAATAATTCCGAAATAAATTAATGTCGTCGTTACACCCATTCGATTGCAGAATCAACATAAAATCCGTTCGTTCTGCTTTTCCTGGTTTTATGCTGAAATAAATAAATCATCGAAGCTAAAAATTATTCCAGCGAAAAGTCACATCGATTCTAGGACACCCGTACCATTGAAAACGGTGGATGTAATGCCATCTCCAATGACCTTCTGGTTTGACAGATCGAACATTCAAATTAATCAAAATGCTAAATTAAAGGCAAACTTCAATCGAATTCATTCATTTGCCATTTTTTTTCTATACTTTTCAGTGGAAAACGAATCGAGAAAAAGAAACGTAAGACGACAGAAGGCCACCAAAGAAAATTAGATGCAGACTGCTTGCTGGCAACGAGAAAGAAAGAAAAAACTTTTTTAGTAGAGGAAGTTTTAATTATTCCTATCGGCCCCCATTCATTTCGGATCTTACTAAGGCGAGTTTGGGTGGATATGCGTCTTACATGCACATAGGCATACCCACGATTATCTTTAAATGTATAAGTCAGAGACGGTGGCTTTTTAAAGATGTCATGTATTGCTTGGCAATGTGGCAGGGTCGTGTGGATGGCATCCCAATTCAGTTTTCTTCTTTCTGTCGTTGACACCATTGTACTTCCTTGGCACACTGACAACAATTTCGATTTCGGCTTGTATTCGGTTGAAATCAGTGATATTCTGCGCTTTTTCAAATTATTGTAATGGGATGTATCTGTGATTGTGTTGGGGTCCAATAAATAAGTTGCATTGAATTGTCGGTTATATCATACTTAGGTAAGGTAAATGTCATGACCACTTGGTTTTGATTGTGATATTTATCTAATATCGCGATTCTGAGTTGGGATGTTAAATATGATGCAATGGAGACGTATGTAGAGGGGAATAAAATCTTACGTCAACTAGAGCAAGGTACAAGAATTTCAAAAAATTTTTCAATGATCAAGTCATGAAAACTTCTTAAAATAATTTTTAAATTTAAATTTTAAACATCTAACGAATGTGCCTAAATAATTTAAATTTCTACTGAATGATTCAACATTTTCTATTGCATTCATGACACTGGTGAGTTCTATTGAATTCGGTCAAAATGATGACGACACAAATATATATTGGAAATTTTGCATTTAAGATAAACTACATCTGAAAAATATTAAAATGCTGGAAAAACTAAGGAGTATCGTTAGCATTCTGCCCTATCAAAACCTGTGGTGCCAGTTTTAATGCCACGCGCCAATAAATATGTAATCTCTTTGAAAAATACTAAATTACTAACCATTTTTTCCTCTTCATCAACTTGAATTGCTATCTAGAAACCTAATTCATTGTAAAGAATTCAACGTATATTTCATTTTTGGCTTCCAAGTAAAAAAAGCAACAATTTTTAACCCAGGGCTCAGTTCGAGGATCAATTTTGATCCTTCAGCTGAACAATTCAGGTAGTTTTAAGCATCTTAATTGAAAACATGCTGTGCAGGCGTCTTCGAGAGTCATACAGAAAATCCAGAGAGGGACACTTTTGGGGTTAAATTACTTTGGATGCGCTAGAGGCTCACGTCAGTATCAAGCTGTCAAAAAATCAAAAAACTGATTACTTGATACTTTCAAATACATTCAGGTATTTCAGTGAAATATCTTGTTTTCAAAAACCACAACGCATTGCACTTAAGACAAGACGCAAACTGGCTTCAGCATGTTACTTAATCAAAATTCTTCTCTCTCTCGACATTGAATCTAGCTAAACTCAAAGTTGTTTCATTCATTAGTAAACTTTTCAACAATGTCCATTGACTCGGAATATTGCAATACCTATTTCGTTAGAAAGAAAACAACTTTTTCAGCATCACAACTAGCGAACAAGTTAACGAACCACCGAACAAGAAAACCAGAAGCAACCAACAATTGCAACAACTCTTACATACAACTAGTATGAACAAACTGCAAAAAACTCAGTGTTGTGGACGGAAATCTAAACTGCAACCAGAGAGTGTATTACACCTAAATTAAACTCGAAGAAGAAAGCCAGAGCAGAAAAATAAGGGTAATACGCTCTTGTCTATACTTATAATAATAAAAAGGCAGCTGCCATGATAGAGGCATTGTCAACGAGTCCTGGCGGCGGTGGGGTTACAAGTTGGGTGTGAGAAAGACTTGTGCTACATATGTTCGGTATGTTGCAGTGTTACAGTTCAAATATAAGTGGTAGACAAGCTCAACGGCATACTTAGTTGCTTCGTACAACACATACTTTTTCTGGGTGGGTTTCGACAATAGCAAACATGAACATTACACAGAACCATAGAATGGTTGGATACGTGTTGAAAACAATGCCCGGAAACCTGCCAACCAACCACCCACCCATCCTCCTAACAACTTCGCGTCCTCCTTAGCTCTTGCTGGGGCACCAGCGATAGTATCTGCATCGTTTATATGGGTGGATTGTAGAGCACTTGTACGTACGAGTCATTCAGAGCTGTTCACATGGTGAACAGCAATATGAAATGAAACAAGGATTCGTGAATTTCAAGTTATGCATGAGTGGAAGAATTTACGCGAAAGGAGAATCCGTGGGCTTGTAGTAATATGCTTCAATATAGAAATGAGACGAGAAGCCAGTGACAGCTCCTTTGCTAACAACGAAGAGTTGCTGTCGATGCCTGGAGATATTTTGTTTTGTTTCTTGATGATTAAGGATAATGAGCTACTTAGTTTAAGTGATTTTCGGAAATTCAAATGTGCGTGGAAAATAAACAAGAATTTTTGACTTGGATTTTTTAAGAAGATGAAGACAATTTAATTGATACTGTAGGTAATGGCGTTGGGCTATATTTGGAAATATTTCAGTTTAGCTGGAATGCTCTTATGCTGATATTCAATGACGACTTCGTAATTTTTTTACTGAATTTGTGGCTCAAGAAATTTGAAAATTGTTCTCATAAATGCATCGCTTTAACATTCAAAAACCCGCAAAACTATCGCTGTAAATCTTTAAAATTGAATATTATAACAAACTGCAAGATATTCACTGTCAATTTAATTTAGCTGTGGCACTTATATGTAGAATCCAGCATAGAATACATGTTGCGATCCGACCTAAAAAGAAAAAAGTTTGAATTTAATAAATGTTAAGTTTTAATAGCGGCCGATACTTGTCAATACCTGTCACTCACCTATTGTCAACAACATCAGCTGTACCAGAGTTGATATGATTTCCAACCGGCTGATCGCTGGAATGTTAATGCTGCATTCCAAAGTAAATTCTTGATGTTGGATTGTAATGTGAATTTGTCATAGTTCTGGAAGTATAATGTTATTTAGAAAATGTTAATTTTACCGCAATTTTCTCGATGATAAAAATAAGGAGGAGCACATGGTTCAGTTCAGTCTTTGTCTTAACGTGTCCCACGGAAAAGAAGTTAGAAGCAAGTTTAATCGATCGAAATAGAAGTAATTTGAATTGATCGAAATAGAAGCAAGTTTAATTGATCGAAATAGAAGCAAGTTGAATTGATCGAAATAGAAGTTAGAAGCAAGTGGAATTGTCCGAAGTAAAATTTATCGAATGTGAATAAAGTTCATTGTTAAAGACAAGTGCCTTGGTTATTAATTTGAAAAGTGTTGAATTAACTATGGTACATGAACATAATTTTGGTCCTTCGAACCGGATAGTTTAAATTCTCGGTTAATAGTTAGAAAATAGATCGCGTGTACAATAGTGTGGTGATTTTGGAATTCTATGAAGGGAATCATAGCAAAGAGTTTCGTCAGCTGGGTAAGTTCCGAACCTTTATTTCCTTTGCATGTCTGTCCTTTTTCACTTTCCTTTTCACTACTTACTAGAACATTTAATACATTTAATATAAATTAAATATAAACTGAATTCAATTTATAATCAATCTGTTATCTATATTTACAACTCTCTAAAATCTACCCCTTTAATTGGACTATATAAACTACAATCTATCTTGTTGACTATATAAACTACAATCTATCAGTTATCATTGCAATTTATTTGGAACGACATATTACGAACAAGTTATTTAGATTCGCGCATTCGTTGTTAGTGGTGAGCAACATTCGACATTAGTGAAGTGGTTTGAAATTAGGCTGCACACATATTGAACATTGTAACCTTAATTGTAAAGACGCGTAAATTGCTCAAATGCGAAGTACATAGTGTAATTGACCAAATTTTGATGAATGATTTTGATGAAAGTGAGCAAGTAACTGCATTCATAATCGCAAGCTGTATGGTATAGATCGACATTGTAAAATTTGTACGATAGGTAGTGCGAATACGCGTTGAGAAAAGTGCACTCGTTAAGTGTATTGGATATAGGCGTAATAAGACATTGGGTCTGTTCGCGTATCGTTCGCGTATATATTATAAACATATTCGCTGAAAGTCGCTTTGTACTCTTGGTGCAAGCCAAATTTTGCCACAAAAAAACCAAATTTTGCCACAAAAGGAAGCCAGCTGCAAAAATCTGTTGCTTTTGTAGCACGCCAATAAACCTATTAAATCATAGAAAGATTTTGAACATCACAACAAGGCGCAAGACTGGTTAAGTAAGTGAGCGTTACCGGGATATTAGATTATAACGCCGGACATCGGTCCAAACGGAACTTTGAACATTTTTTGAAATTCGAAGAAATTTGAACTCTTGAGTTCACAACGTGAATATGAATAATAGCGCCAATTTGTTAGCCCGCCGGAAATTTGCATTAGAGCAAATAAATAAGCTTCAAACCAATTATAGAAAAGATCCAAAAGCGCGTAAGACCTATATTTATTACCGGAATGTAATAGACAAGGTTAAATCACTTCAAGCCCAATATTTCGAAACGCATGAGCGCATTCTGGAGTTATTAGATGATACTCTAATAAACTCACCATATTTTACCGATGAGTACGAGCGTTTTGAGTCTATTCGAATAAATCTTTTGTCCAAATTGGAAGAATTGCTTCAAGCATCACAACCTACTGAAGAACCGAAGGATAATACAACACCAAGAGAGGTAAAAGGTGACGAAGATTTGAAACTGCCAAGAATCAGTTTGCCCAAATTCGTCGGCAATTATGAAGAGTGGATACCATTCCGAGATATCTTCACGTCAATCATACACAAGCGTCCTAGCTTGTCGAAAGTAGAAAAGTTTCACTATCTTAAGTGTAGCTTAGCAGGAGAAGCCGAGAGTTTGTTACGACACCTAACAGTTACTGAAAGCAACTATGACACTGCATGGAAATTGTTAAACGAACGATATGATAATAAACGCGTGTTATTACATTCGCAATATAAACGACTTTTTGGCCTTCACAACGGAGCGGAAACATCCGCGTCTATAAAAAATTTATTAGATCGCACTTTGGAAAGTGTTCAGACCTTAGAAAATTTTAAGCTAGATGATTTGTGGCAATCTATGATAGTCTATATGACCACAGAGCGTTTACCAACAGAAACCAGGCAACTGTGGGAACAAGAACAAGCAGCAAGGGTTGATTTGCCTACTTTCGATGAATTGAAAACTTTCTTGAACCATCGATTCCGAGCCTTGGAAGCAAGCTTGTCGGAACGCGGGAAACTAAGTCGCAGTGGGTCTAGCTTACGTAATGTGCATTCATTACAAGCAGAACCTAACACGCCACAGTCTTTGTGCATTCATTGTAGAGGTACACATCGTCTCACACATTGTACACAATACCGACAACTATCACATGCTCAGAAATTTGAAGTCGTTAAGAGACACGGGCTGTGTTTGAACTGTTTAGACAAAGGACATTTAGTAGCTAACTGTCCTAGCAAATTTCGATGTTTGAAATGCAAGAAATCGCATCACACATTTCTGCATAAGAATGATAACAGTGTTAGACTGCTTGCCGATCCGGGGCCACCAAATTGTCAAAGAAACTACTCTACTAGCAACGCCGTAAATGTGTCCGCGGTTAACACGACAATGACGCGAGAAATTTTATCAGCCACGGCACTTGTAACAATGGCAACAAGTCACGGAAACATTACGCTACGAGCTCTTTTAGACCAAGGATCGCACTATATGCACTATAGTGACTACTGGTTGGAAAGAATTACGAGGATTACAATTGGCAGATCCATGCTTTGACCGGCCGGGGAAAATTGATTTGTTGCTGGGAGCCGATGTCGTAGCAAAGCTTATGATGGGACCAGTCAAGAAATTGTCAGCAGGACCAATAGCCCAACTCACGCAATTGAGTTGGGTGATTTCTGGACAGCTTAATTCAAACGTCATAAATAATCACATTCAAAGTTTCAAAGTAGAAATCAACGCGAATAAAGAATTAAATGATCAACTGAAGAAATTTTGGGAAATCGAAGAAGTCCAATCTCGAAGTCTGTTCACGGATGAAGAAGTCGCGTGTGAAACTCACTTCCTACAAACTTACACCAGAGACTCCACAGGTCGATTTGTAGTTCGATTGCCATTTAAAACGGGCAATGGGAAACAGGCGTTGGGTAGCTCTCGTGCGATGGCATTGTCAAGTTTTTTAGCACTGGAAAAACGTCTGAATTCGGACAAAGACTTAAAGAAAGAATATGTGTCGTGCATCAATGACTACCTGGCAAGTGGGCACATGGTACCCACAGATACGATAACACAACAAACAATAGATGGGAAGCCGAATTTCACAGCATGCTATTTGCCGCACCATGCAGTCAGAAAAGAAAGCAGCTCAACTAAGTGTCGTATCGTTTTTGACGCATCGAGAAAAACCAGCTCAGGAGTGTCCTTGAATGATGTGTTAATGACAGGACCAGCAATACAAAATGATTTGACAGCAGTTATTATGGGTTGGAGATGGTATCGGTATGCCTTTGTTGCGGACATTGCGAAAATGTATCGGCAGATTAGAGTACACTTAGAAGATGTAAACTACCAGCGTATTTTGTGGCGAACGAATTCATCCGAAGACATACAAGACTACTATCTGAGCACAGTCACATTTGGAGTAACGTGTGCACCATTCTTAGCTATTAGCTGTCTAAGAAAATTAGCAGAGTTGAATCGAGAAAGATTCCCTAACCTTTGGAAAGCAGTGGAAAACGAATTTTACGTGGACGATTTATTATCTGGAGTGCATAGCATTCAAGAAGCGATCAAGAAAAGAAAAGAAATTGCAGAAGTGCTCTTATCTGGAGGATTTGAACTACGCAAGTGGATTACGAATGAACTGGAAATAATACGGGATGTACCGATTAGCGATATAGAGATGAAAGCGACGTACGACATGAATTCGGATCAAACATACAAATCCCTAGGTATATATTGGAACCCAACATCGGATCAATTTAGTTATAAAATAAAACTACCAAGTCAAGCCGCACGATTATCGAAACGTCAGTTGCTCTCTGAGATTGCTCGTTTATATGATCCTTTAGGATGGATCGCTCCTCTTATTGTCAAAGCTAAGATATTAGTACAATCTCTATGGCTTCATGGACTCTCATGGGATGAACCTTTACCCGAAAACATTGAAAAATCATGGATTGATTATCGAACTAAGTTACCTACATTAGAAACTCTACGTATCCCACGGTGGATTGAATACAAAAGCAACTCGAATCTTGAAATACATGGATTTTGCGATGCATCTTCTAAAGCATACGCTGCTGCAATCTACTTAGTCATTCGAACCAAGGAAATAATTTCTTCCCACCTAATTATCGCTAAAACAAAGGTCGCTCCGATACGACCAGTATCAATACCACGTTTGGAGCTATGCGGCGCGGTTTTGTTAGCCAAACTGATGGCCAAAGTTAAATCCTTGCTCAATTTAATGAACGTTGAAAGTTGGCTGTGGACTAATTCTCAGATAGTTCTGGCCTGGCTAAAAGGCCATCCAACGCGATGGACGGTGTTCGTGGCGAATAGAACAACTACGATCTTTCCACGTTCCCACCAAAGATAATCCAGCCGACTTGGCATCTCGCGGCATTGACATCTCACAATTGATCCAGAGTGATTTGTGGTGGCATGGTCCATCCTGGCTAACTCTAGCATCGAGCCACTGGCCCTTATCACAGAATTTTGACACTAACGTGGAGCAAAAAATGACTCAATTAGTTCATACAGTTAGAAACAAAGATTGTTCTCTCAAACAACTATTAGAAAAATGTTCGACGTTGTGTAAATTCACACGCGTCACCGCTTACTGTTATCGTTTCTGTTAACTACTTACCAAACGATCTAACAACACGGCTCATTTAAGGACACAAGAGATTTGTTGGGCGCATGACTATTGGATTAAGATCACACAAGAAAATGAATTTGCCAAGGAGCTCGCGCAACTTCACGCGGGGAAAGACATCGAAACTGGCAGCAAGCTAAGGAATCTACATCCATTCGTCGATGGATGTGGAATACTTCGTGTAGGCGGACGTCTAGCGAATTCATCTTTGCCTTATGAAGCAAAGTATCCGATCATTCTCTCAAAGCAAGGAAGATTTGTTGAGCTCTTGATAAAACATTATCATCACGCTACTTTACACGGGCAGACTCAATTATTGATGAACACCTTAAGAAAGCTTTATTGGATTATAGATCTACGAAACAGTATTAAAAAGGAAATATTCAAATGTATCAAGTGCTACAAAATCAAAGCTGCCACTTCAACGCAGCTGATGGGCGAGTTACCTGCACCCCGCGTTACTGTATCACGTCCATTTACGCACACTGGAGTGGATTATTGCGGACCATGCGAATATAGAGACAAACGTGGACGAGGCAGCAAAATACTCAAAGGATATATTTCTATTTTTGTATGTCTGGCAACAAAAGCGATCCATCTCGAATTCGTCAGTGATTTGACAACGGCAGCATTTTTGGCAGCGTGGCGGCGTTTCGTGGGACGTCGAGGACTCTGCAGTCACATGTATAGTGACTGCGGAACAAACTTTGTAGGAGCTAACAAGGAATTACGACGACTACTAGAAGCTAACTCGAATTATATGGCGGAGATGGGAGCTTGCGACAACGTCGAATGGCATTTCAACCCACCAGCGGCTCCCCATTTCGGAGGGCTGTGGGAGGCCGGCGTCAAATCAACGAAGCAACACTTACGCAGGGTGATTGGCGACGCAGCTCTTACGTTCGAAGAGATGACGACATTACTGGTGCAGATAGAAGCTTGCTTGAATTCGCGACCTCTGTGTCCTTTGACGGACGATCCTACTGACACCGAAGCCTTGACACCAGGACATTTTCTCGTAGGAGGACCCCTTATTGCTCCTCCAGAGCAAAACCTACTAGACCTAAAGTTAAATTTTTTGAACCGATGGCAATACGTACAACGGTTAGCTCAAGAATTTTGGAAACAATGGAAACTCGAGTATTTAAATCGATTACAGTCACGTCCGAAGTGGCTATCGCGAGAAGCCGGCCCGCGAGTAGGAGATTTGTGTTTGGTCAAAGATGAAAGATCGCCATCTTATAAATGGCCACTCGCCAGAATCACTAAAGTGCACACCAGCAAAGACTCACTAATCAGAGTAGTAACCGTATTTTCAAATAACAAAGAATATACACTTTCAATTACAAAAATCGCTTTGTTACCTATATCCAATCATAGTTTAAATGCAAATTAAGAAGTGACAATCTCGAATAGAATTTCATAATAACCAAATTTAACAATCGTCATAGACTATAAATAATTCAAATAATGAATTTATCTTGAAGTCAACTAACCAAATCACAAGTACTATCATAGTAATAAGCTAATCAGAAGTGAATATATAAGTAAAAGAAACCGACTACAATTAAACATTAATAAAATTAATAGCAAATAATTTAACATTTTACTATAATAATAGCTTTAATATAAAATTACAAACAATAGGAACACATTAATTGGAATGAATCAAATTAAAATCACGTTAAACTACATCGGTAATAAAGAAGATTTGTTGTGTTCCCCTTTGAAGTCCTTAGTCCTATCCCACCAAGCTGACATGTCCACTATACACCGCTTAGTAGCTGACGCAAACAAGGGGATCGCCAACATAGTTGGCTGGCCTCCGCCTTGTTCGCACGCTCAGTTTGAAACACACCAGAGAAGACACCAGAAAACGACCAATAGATATGACAATCTGCGGATAAATTGAATCGAATTTCTTATATTTATGAACAAATAAACATACCCTATTTGCAGATCTTAAATAAATCTCTCAAGAAAGTTGAAGCGAATACACCACTGAGGCGAAAGTTGATCCTGCAGAAGAAACCAAGACGTCAGGACTCTTTGACCGAGGCTGTTCATCGGGTGCAATGCCTGAATCTGTCGGTTCAGCGGGGGGAGGATGTTGCGATCCGACCTAAAAAGAAAAAAGTTTGAATTTAATAAATGTTAAGTTTTAATAGCGGCCGATACTTGTCAATACCTGTCACTCACCTATTGTCAACAACATCAGCTGTACCAGAGTTGATATGATTTCCAACCGGCTGATCGCTGGAATGTTAATGCTGCATTCCAAAGTAAATTCTTGATGTTGGATTGTAATGTGAATTTGTCATAGTTCTGGAAGTATAATGTTATTTAGAAAATGTTAATTTTACCGCAATTTTATCGATGATAAAAATAAGGAGGAACACATGGTTCAGTTCAGTTTTTGTCTTAACGTGTCCCACGGAAAAGAAGTTAGAAGCAAGTTTAATCGATCGAAATAGAAGTAATTTGAATTGATCGAAATAGAAGCAAGTTTCATTGATCGAAATAGAAGCAAGTTGAATTGATCGAAATAGAAGTTAGAAGTAAGTGGAATTGTCCGAAGTAAAATTTATCGAATGTGAATAAAGTTCATTGTTAAAGACAAGTGCCTTGGTTATTAATTTGAAAAGTGTTGAATTAACTATGGTACATGAACAATACAATTGTTTAAGTTGCTGCTATTTGGACCCATCTAGTTTTCTCGTTCACCATTTGATTTGGCGATTTGAAAAAATGGGAGTCCTCGGCAGAGCATTTTAAGTGTCAAGGGCTTGCCGAGGGGGTTGGATGGCTAAAACCATCCAAGCAGAGCAAAGAAAATAATGATCACTTGCCCCTGGAGCAGAGTGCCCTAGAAATGACCGTGAAGGCTCGTCACTCGCATTAGCCGAGCACCCTTTTATCAGACCCCCACGGATGCTGGTTTGCCGCTTTACTAACTCTCCACAGCTGTGGTGAGTCATGAATTATGGAGCAGATAGGCTCCAAGAAATATAATATATCCAAATAATATAATGTATAATAAAAATAATATAATATATATGTAGTATATCCTCAACGTGAGTAACTCGATGAAAAAGAATTTTTTAAGATTATTTTGAGAATATTTTAAGAATTTAATAATATGGATTGAAACTATAAGCAAACTAGTGTAAGCAAATGTATAGTACACCAAGTGGGCTATCAAATTTTAAGTAACTTTGATGATCAGATACCAATGTAAATATGTAGACTTAGGGTTGTTTCCAGAAGAGAAACTCCAAATATTTAGGTATGTCTGCTCCACACGAGCCTACTACCGAACGGAGTGAAGAGAGCAAATGAAAGACTGTTGTTTGCTATGGACCTATCAATTCTCTTGAATTCGCCCAAGTTTGAAGAACATGGTGGTAGCACGACGCCAACCCCACGTAATCCAGCAACAGCTTGAGCCAAACCCCGTAAAAATTGTAAGGCTTTGAACAAAAACAAGTCAAATACGATGGTGTAGTTTTTCTTAGGAAAAATTGCTGATTGTTATAAACTGAGGAAGAGAACAACCAACAATGAAAAAATGTTATTTCATATTTTTTACAAATATGATCCAATTACTGAATGGAATATGAAAAGAAGAAGAAATAGAAACAAATAATATTTAAAAAAATCATGTGTGTAAAATTAAAAAAAAAAAACATGTGACAGAATACCAAACTGTTCGTTGTTGTGTTGCGCAGGTAAACGCAATAACGGTGAATTTCAATGATCACACGCAAATAGTACACGATATACAAGAGAAAACGGGTGCCACGGGTTGCTTCATGAATGAATTCGAATTCGGTTTCTGAGATAAGATTCGATACTTATGGAAAAGTTTGATGAAGAATAACTCGTTTAAAAAAAATCCGTTAACCATGCAAAAAACAAGAAGAATTAAAAATTATTACTTTAAGACCGGTAGGGAAGCAGCAATTTGAAAAACAACACTGAAGTCAAACTTTCTGGAGAAGACTCCAACGCATTATATCAATAGGTGAAATAAGTCTTCACAGCAGTTCTTCTGCTGGCACCACTCGAGCAAGAATTTTCAAAACCACAAAAAATTTCACTGACCGCAACGCTCGCTTCAGCAGGACCAATATAAAGTGGATGAGCTAACATAGATGAGATAAAATCAATCTATCAGTAGATGGAGTTCGTCACTAATGACAGCATCATCTTGGGAATGTCAATACTTTTGCAAAGCGTCATATCCCAATTGTGGCAAGGAACTAAAGCAGAAAGTAACAAATGATATTAGACGGTAACTCTTCTTCGAAAAGGATTTGCACCATGAAGACCAGTACACCAGGTAAACTTGGATCTGCTTAAAATCAAGCACCAGCAGAATATACTATCTGATCCTTTTGCTTGCGAAAAGCTATATTTATATAGAATAAAATATATATAAATAATATTTATATAGAATAAAACAGCATATGCAATAATATCCAATCTTTTTTTGTATTTTCTGCGTGCTCTTCCAAGTTTAAAGGGATAAAGAACAGATAATATTCATGTCCTTCCTAGCCTTTGCACTGACGTGAAATAAACTATAATGCCCATTCACAGACCAAAAATTTATTTATTTTTTGTATCTTTATCTGTGCTGCTAAAAAATTTAAAAAATTATAGAAAATGACTACTTGTCGAACATGGAAAACAGTCAAAAAAGTGAGTAACTCGATGAAAAAGAATTTTTTAAGATTATTTTGAGAATATTTTAAGAATTTAATAATATGGATTGAAACTATAAGCAAACTAGTGTAAGCAAATGTATAGTACACCAAGTGGGCTATCAAATTTTAAGTAACTTTGATGATCAGATACCAATGTAAATATGTAGACTTAGGGTTGTTTCCAGAAGAGAAACTCCAAATATTTAGGTATGTCTGCTCCACACGAGCCTACTACCGAACGGAGTGAAGAGAGCAAATGAAAGACTGTTGTTTGCTATGGACCTATCAATTCTCTTGAATTCGCCCAAGTTTGAAGAACATGGTGGTAGCACGACGCCAACCCCACGTAATCCAGCAACAGCTTGAGCCAAACCCCGTAAAAATTGTAAGGCCTT
Organism: Nemotelus pantherinus; assembly: GCA_963978885.1. Classification (NCBI taxonomy): domain Eukaryota; kingdom Metazoa; phylum Arthropoda; class Insecta; order Diptera; family Stratiomyidae; genus Nemotelus; species Nemotelus pantherinus. Next base: position 69,124,772 of record OZ022266.1, on the reverse strand, counting down.
GAACAAAAACAAGTCAAATACGATGGTGTAGTTTTTCTTAGGAAAAATTGCTGATTGTTATAAACTGAGGAAGAGAACAACCAACAATGAAAAAATGTTATTTCATATTTTTTACAAATATGATCCAATTACTGAATGGAATATGAAAAGAAGAAGAAATAGAAACAAATAATATTTAAAAAAATCATGTGTGTAAAATTAAAAAAAAAAAACATGTGACAGAATACCAAACTGTTCGTTGTTGTGTTGCGCAGGTAAACGCAATAACGGTGAATTTCAATGATCACACGCAAATAGTACACGATATACAAGAGAAAACGGGTGCCACGGGTTGCTTCATGAATGAATTCGAATTCGGTTTCTGAGATAAGATTCGATACTTATGGAAAAGTTTGATGAAGAATAACTCGTTTAAAAAAAATCCGTTAACCATGCAAAAAACAAGAAGAATTAAAAATTATTACTTTAAGACCGGTAGGGAAGCAGCAATTTGAAAAACAACACTGAAGTCAAACTTTCTGGAGAAGACTCCAACGCATTATATCAATAGGTGAAATAAGTCTTCACAGCAGTTCTTCTGCTGGCACCACTCGAGCAAGAATTTTCAAAACCACAAAAAATTTCACTGACCGCAACGCTCGCTTCAGCAGGACCAATATAAAGTGGATGAGCTAACATAGATGAGATAAAATCAATCTATCAGTAGATGGAGTTCGTCACTAATGACAGCATCATCTTGGGAATGTCAATACTTTTGCAAAGCGTCATATCCCAATTGTGGCAAGGAACTAAAGCAGAAAGTAACAAATGATATTAGACGGTAACTCTTCTTCGAAAAGGATTTGCACCATGAAGACCAGTACACCAGGTAAACTTGGATCTGCTTAAAATCAAGCACCAGCAGAATATACTATCTGATCCTTTTGCTTGCGAAAAGCTATATTTATATAGAATAAAATATATATAAATAATATTTATATAGAATAAAACAGCATATGCAATAATATCCAATCTTTTTTTGTATTTTCTGCGTGCTCTTCCAAGTTTAAAGGGATAAAGAACAGATAATATTCATGTCCTTCCTAGCCTTTGCACTGACGTGAAATAAACTATAATGCCCATTCACAGACCAAAAATTTATTTATTTTTTGTATCTTTATCTGTGCTGCTAAAAAATTTAAAAAATTATAGAAAATGACTACTTGTCGAACATGGAAAACAGTCAAAAAAGTCAAAAAGGCAATAGAAAGAAAAACGATGAGAAGAAAGAGGGTCAGAAAACAATAAAAATACTGAAGCAGCTCTAAATCTAAAAATATCTTATCTTTGGGCAAATATAAATCTATATCTATGATTCTATATTTTTGAAAAACATTCATGTAAGACGTTAAAAATTTTCTTTAGATTATGTGGAATCTAGGGTCCGACTGAAGTCAGTTTTTTTGGCAAAGCCAGAGCTCATATTCAGTTATTAGTGCTACCTTCGGCCGAAGCCGAAGATGAAGTAAAATCAAAACAAAATAAAAATGCTTCTTTTTAATTCTTTAATGATATCTTCGTTTCATAATAACATTATATTCGTTACAGAATTATTTATATTTTAAATTTCATATGAATAAAAGAAAATAATGAGACTTTTCGTTTGTATTTTTAATACATTAAGAGTTATATTTCATTTTTTCAGAACTGCACATACATTTCACTAATTGAATTCAAATAACCTATGTTACATAACAAAAGTTTTTTGGTTTTTTCTCCTCGCAAAAATAGCGCTTAATAATTATTCACTAGCTTTACTAGAGTCGGGAGCCGATAAATATTTAAAAGCAAGTTTCTGTAAATGAATCTAAAGGTTCGAAGCACAGTACTGAACAATTTCAGCATTCCTCGTAACCAAATATCATGTAAGATGTTCCTCAAAAGGTGGATATTTTTCGATATTTGTCTCTTTTTGACGAATTATATTAAATATTTTTTACATAAGAATGCCAAAACTTCAGCTTTGGCATTCGAGATTTCATTGTCAGTAAGATATGTTGTTTTAAATCGAAAATCGATCAAAGTAGTAACTGACAAGTGAAGAGTATTTTTGATGTGAGCAAATCTCGTGTTGACAGTCTCACATAATCTTTATTTTCGCTGAATAATATATTCCGAGTGGTCATCTTTCAGGGCGAGTTTTGTTTTGATAATAGCGATTAAAGGTACCATTAGTGACACCGATGAAGAACCTGCAGAAATATCAATCGTCGTTTGGTAAAAAAGTTTTAAGACATTTACCAAATTGCCCATAAGTCCCATTCAGCTTGAGTTTGAACTTCTATTCCCCCGCGTTCTGTCATGCAAAATTGACTGCGATTTTTTGTTCAAGAGTCTTTCCACCATTGAGTAGGTGGTGTTCCAACGTGTTTCAATGTCTTGGATTAAAATGCTTTGGGAATCCACATGAAATTTTTAATTTATTCCTATAATTTTCCGACATTTTTTGAGTAAATCCATTATTGCGTTGTGTACACTACTTGCGCACTATTTGCTTTGCACACTACTTGCGCACTACCTTCAGCTACGAATAATCTTCTCACAAAATCTTTGCTCGCACGTATCTATACACATACTCAAAATGTTCATACTTGGTGTAATTCGTGGAAATTATCATCAGAGCATTAGAAATGGGCTCCTTCACTCCAATTAATTCTATTTTTCACGTTTATTTCCGAATTCTTCATTCAATTGCATGAATTTCACAATGTCTAACCAGATGCTACATTTGATATCTTCTGTAAAACCTTAGGCCGAGGCCAAATCCGGAGTCGAAGCCACTCTTTGTGGCCAAAGCCGAAGTCGTAGCCGAAGCTTCGGTCCGAAACTATTGGAATCATTAGCATTCATTCTTTGAGTTTACAGCTTTAAAAGCATGATTGACATCAAAGAATCCTTTTCATAGGAGATTGAGTTTCATTTATGCCACAAAAAGGCTTATTTTTGGCTCATGTTTAGTGTGGTGTTGGCCGCGTACAGCGTTTTTGTTTCAATGCATATTTTTGTCAATAATTTTATTGTGAAAGTGAGCAACAAGATTTTGTAGTATAAACTGAGTTTAATAATTGAAACACAATCAGCTGCAACAGCGGTGGTTAAACTGACCACAGCTCAACCTATATTCCCAAAAAATCAAGCTTGTGGAAAAATTGATTACCAATTATTTTTGTAGGTCTAAAGGAATCTATTTCGTCTTAAGGCTAGTACTGAGGTAATCGTGAAGCTAAATTCCGACAAATCTTTATTATCTAGTCTTTCTTTAGAGTCAAAATTTTGACAATCGAAAAAAGCGGAGATACTGCTCAAAAATGACGGATAAAATGTCAAGAATTTCAATTTTTGATCGATTTTCTTATTGGAAAGTCATTCGCACAACTTGATTTTCAAATTCAAACGACAAGTGTCACTTTTTAGCTCAAAAGAATGAGCTGCACTTACTAAATTGGCGTGAATTGATTGGAGACATGAGTCAATGCCATCTACATTTCTTCTCTGAACGCAAATTTTGACGGAGAGAAGCAATTTTTCACGCTAAGAAGTGCGAGCTAAATTTTCGCGGAAATAAATTTCACAAAATTACACAACAAAATTGAAGACAGTACTATGCTTTAAAAAACTAACTGAGGTGAAATTGAACATGGAATCAGTCAAATCTTCCTTTTATCATCACTTCTTTCTTTCTCATATGACTAGTTTGCATTTTTTACCATTTTTTTTTCACAGTAAAAATAAATGGTTTCTTCCACTCCGTATTCAACTCAACGACATTCACGAAAGCAAAACCAAAACGATTGGCATGATAAAAATGAGTACCTGTACGTTATAATTTCAATAATGTGAAACTGAACGACGAAAGAAATAACGATAAGTTATGATGTAATCAATTTTCCTTTATTCTGTCTGTTTTTTAACCAAGATTTGCAATATATTCCACTGTTGGTTTGGCATTTTGTTAGCTATATCGACTCTACAGTATCTACTCCTGGCATAGTGGAAACGATAAGTAAAATGGTTCCTACCATATTTCAGGGAAGAACGAAGTCAATCTTTTCAAGTTGGAATTGAATTGCAGAAAACGTGAACGAAATCAATCAAGTGATAGTTGATGAGAAAATTGTCACATTTGCGTGCAGGAAATTTGTTCACAAAAAAAATTCATGATTTCTTCTTGATTGATGATAGAAGAATCATGTTGAATTGAAAATGTAAAGTTTGTTGGATTTTCTACTGATGTTGTTAGTACGAAAGGAAAATCATAGTTCTGTGGAATTATCTGCCAGGTTTGTTACAATAACTAAAACCTTGACGTTTTTTTAAAGTGTCGACGTAGATGCATTTCGAACTATTTTATAGATTTGTGGTGCAGAACAATCTCTATATTTTTTTTTTTATCAATAAAACGTATTGTTTTTATGCATTTGTGTTATTATTTGTTAGATCTGAGCCCGTTGAAACCACTTTTTGGGACTCAACTTTCAGGCGCCCAGTGTGGGTGAATTTCCATGAATATTCTCAATATGCAATGTTATAGTTGCAATGGTCACTAAATTCTTTTTTTTCCAAAACAAAAATTAAATATCATATTTAATTTAAACGTGTATTAAGTATGTCGCTGTGTAATCAAGTGAACGGACACCTCAATTCTTTTCATTTAGGGTGAAGTGAAATTTGAGTGCATTTGGTTAAAAAGTATGTCCGCGTCATGAATTTCTAAAAATTAAAAAGTTGATTAAGTTTATGTCTAAAAAGCGAAACTTATTTATTCCAATGCAATTTCGATCGATAAAAATGTATGCCTTGTATCAGTTAGTTAGTTTCCAATTTAAATTAATTTACCTTAGCTATCGAAACATATCAAACCTTCTCCTATATCAGTGCATTTTGCAACATACTTCATCTAACGAATAAATTTGTAATTCTAATAACTGTGAAAGCGTTCATTTGCTTGCTATATAGCTATGAAAAGCTCAGTAATCTAACGCATTTGACATTGTTGGAAAGCAACTAATTCAAACTAATTCATAATAAAAATTCAATTCATAATAATAGAGCACGTTGAGCAAACTGGTGTATGTGACGGAAAATTATTGAAAACAGATTTTGATATGACTTTATGGATATTTTCCAATTTAATAGTAGAAATTTGTGCAGATTAAAGTTTCAAATAATTCTTATTAGAAATTCACTAATTCCTCTAAATGACTCTTTTTCTTTGCTTTTTACTAATGTTCGAAGAAGAACATTAGTATTAAAATCACTTTGGCCAAAAATTCATATTTCTATATATATATATATATATATATATATATATATATATATATATCATCAAAAAATTTCAGTGAAAAAATCTCAGGAACGCGCCATCCGATTGAGCTGAAATTTTCAGGACGCATTGATGTAAATGCAGAATAGTGCCAGGTCTCACAAAAAGTTAATAATCTTTAACCCTTTGGCGCCGGCGGCCATTTTAGTGATTTTTTTAATATACCTATTATTCCGTACACAAATAATTTTTGCAAAAATAAAGTTGACGACATAAATTTCGAACAAGTTTTACATGTGAATCGGATAATGTTTTGGAATTTTTTAACCCTATGTGTGCGCTGGGTGCCTAAAAAGAGAACGGGAAAATTTGAAAATTTTTAAATTGCGATAACTTTTGACAAAGCTATTCCATGATTACGAAATTTTCAGGACATGTTTGTTTTATTTAGTTGTAGATTAGTGTACGTTTTAATGATTGTGCTGGCAACCCTGTAGCTAGGGCAGGCACTGAAAGTGAAAACCTCCAAATCATCGTTTCTCTTGAAAAAATGTCGTTTCTTAAAAAAAAAAGCCACTCATATGTAAATATTGTGCTTTGTTTACATAAACAAAAAAAAAATTTGATATGGTATAACGGGCACGCCTGGTAACCCTTGCCCAAGTTACCTATGTTTTTAGCATCAAAAACTTCTGTTCACGGAAACTCACGATCCAATGAGCAGAATTTATTGAAATTTACCGAACGTATTGGTCTTAAATAGGACCAGGTCTGATAGAAGTGATTTTGAAATCCTGGTGATTCTGTGCCAGTGGTGCCATCTTGAAAAATCACTAAAAAAGGTAACTGCTTTTAGCCCTATAAATTCTGATTGAATCGTTCGATTTTGACGAAATTCACACAGTAGCTGCACCTTACTTCAAACCACGTTTGGTAGAAATTTGATAGAAAAATTCGGTTGGAGTTGCCAGCTATGATAATTTTGGTCTCTTAAATTTGAAAAAATAAAAATTTGGAAGTGAAAACATTCAAACCATCGAATATCCTAAAAAATGTCCGTTTCTACAATAAAACCAATCTGTATACAAATCTTATGCTTAATCTACACAGTCAAAGTAAAACTTTGGAAATTTCATGTCGGACAAGAACGGTAACCCTTTCTCAGTTAACCTATATTTTTAGCTTCAAAAACTTCTGTTCACGGTGACTAACGAATCAATAATCAGATAGAATTGAAATTTACAGAATGCATTGGACTTAAGTAGGGCCAGGTCTGATAGAAGCGATTTTGAATTGTAGGCAACTCTGTTCCAGTGGTGCCATCTTGAAAAATTACAAAGAAAAAAAACTGCTCTTTGCCCTATGAAATGTGAATAAGTTACCAGATTTTCATGAAATTGACACAGTAGCTGAACCTTACTTTAAACTCTGTTTGATAGAAATTTGGTTGAAAAATTCGATTGGTGCTGCCAGCTATGGTAATTTTTGTGTCTTTTTGTGAAAATTCGCTCAGGAAAATAAAACTTTTTGCCCTATAACTTCCAGTGCAGTCATGAAATCAATACGAATTTCATACAATTACTGGAACCTATTATAAACATTATTCAAGCCAAATTTGGTTGAAAAGCCATGATAGGGTTGCCAGCTATTGTTGGTTTTGTGTTTGCTTGCAATATCTTTATTAAGCGGTTTTATCGTAGAATTTTCAATTGGTAATGATATTGTAGTGACAATAAACAGCAAATATGAAGCTTTCGATTATTTGAAAAAACTCGCTGCAGGTAACTCTAAATTTCTTTATACTCCTATAACTTCAAATGTAATATAACAACGTGAAGCAAATGTGATATATTCTTGGCTTTGATACTGGCGAAAGGTTGCCAGCACGCGTCGGTTGTGCTACTTTTGTATCAATAAATGCTTACAGTTAGTATTCATACCGGAAACATTTAGAATGAAAATAAATAACCGATGTTTCAATTCCCAAAGTTCTGCAAATTTTTCGGATCGCAGCCCCAAACTCCAACTTCAGTTACAGTGCTGCAAGCACTGAACATTTTCTTCATTGATATTATATGAGATGCTGCTTTCAAAATTTTGTGAAATAAGCAATTGATAACGAATATAATTAACCCGTGTTTTGCTCTCATAAACGTTGAAATTCATGCCAGTGGTATTATCTGAAACCTTCCACCATATGAGTTATAATGCATTCTTGAGACAAAAGTAAAACATGGCATTTGAAACAATTTGGCCGTAATAAGCAGCGCATGTGGTGGAATATGGACTCAAAACCTGCACGATTCTTCTACTGTTCTTCGAACATTAGTGTTTCTAGCGGTTCAGGTGCGCTAGAGTTTTTTTTATCTTTAAATTGACTAACCCCAATAAACTATCTATTAAAATCCACGATGTAACATCAAAATCTCTAAATTGAAGAATTAATATGTTTTCAACTCACCTCCATTTCATTCATTTTCAAACAATAGCAGCATCTTTCCGAATGGAATTCCATCCGAAATTCCAGTAAACTATTAAAAATCACAACAACAGCTCATTCGATTCAATTCAAATTTGCCAATTCAATTGAACGCTTGCTATTCACAGATTCCAGTGCGGGCCTAAGTAGATTAATTAATTTGCTCGCTGTACCGAAACAGAATAGAAGGACAAGACAATTAGCACCAGGAGTACTAATTGATGGTGTCGGAAGGCTACGCCAAGCACCAAGACGATCACCGCGCGCTATCTGTCTGTTTGTCGAAATCTCTGATGGGGATAGAGGTGCTGCCTTTGATGGTTCCAGATAAGTTAATGGATATGATGATGATTAATGGCTAGTGGTTTCTGTAAATAATCTCTATTTTGACGAGACTGGAATTCGGCAAATATTTTGCAAGCTGAGACGAATGTTTTGGTGAGAATTTCTCCTAATTGTGGAAAATTAATTGGTTTAATTGAAGATGTACATGAAAGCGTTGACGGTAGACTTAGTTTTTGGTCGAATGTTTATTTAAACAAAAAGTTTTATTTAAAATTGACGGCTAGTAATGAATATTAAATACACTTCGGAAGAGTCTGTATTCAAAGTAATAACATATTTCCCATTTTTATGTCTGTATTATTTTCAGTCATTCATGCAAAATTTAAATTGGACTTTGAGAAATTAATGTTTCATCATACTGGATGAATAAATAACATCTATTAAATTTATAATAATTTTACACTCAAAGGAGAAAAATATTTTTGCTGCAGAAGCGTAACATTATTAATGACGGAAAATTTCCAAAAACCTGCTCATAATCATTGATGACAAGTCGAATCGACAGAAAACTAATTTTTTTTCATACAAGTCTACTTTTTTAACAATAAGTCGAAAAGGGAAAAATTTATTTATTTTATGGATAATAAAGCCAATTTGTATCCAAGTCAAATATCTCATTCAAAAATAAATTCCAATCTAAGTGATACATTATTTTAATTCGCACTTATTTAAAGTTTTCGTATTTTTCCGCATAGTTGTTCCAAAATTATACGGCTCAATTTCTCAAAAATGTACTAAACCTAGTCATTCAGCAAAAATACAAAAAAAAAGGGCACATGCTCTAAATCATTTCTTTTCTGAACTCATCAACGTTCATAGCCACACTCCGGAGTAAACTCATAATTTCTTGCTGTACAAAATCAACGTAAATTTCCTAAAGAAAATATTCATTCGTCACCATCTAACTCTGTTTGTCCAACTACCAACACTTCAAACATTAAATCCAATACTGTTATGTAAAATATAGCCTAAAGTGTTAAACTGAATTATTCCACATGTTCTGTGTAAACATTTCAGGTTCGTAGCTCCTTAACACCAATAGAGACAGCCGTTAAGCCTGGGCTTTATTTGTCAATGCCAGTGGTGAACCTGTTAATTAGAAGCACGCAAGCCATACTGACAATTCAGTATAACAAATCGGTAGTACTCATACGATACAATTTACACAAATCGTCAGCATCGAACTTGAGCATTTCTGTTGGTTTTCGCTAGGTGTTTGCTTACATTTTCATTGATACATCGTCATTGTTTCCCCTGCCCCCAATTCACTTTAATTCCTTTTTTTGTTCGAATTGAAAACGGTTTGGATTTCGAATAAATGAATGGAGTGTAGTGTGTTATAATTGTTTAGGTGGAGCTGATGTCTTGAGGGATTTGCATAGAAAATAGTGAAACTAATGAATTCGTTGAAAAAGTGAAGGTAATAAAGCCAAAACTACGGTTAAAACATATATTTTCTTATTCAAAAAATTTTCTCATACAATCGACTATTATTCTTTAGTTTAATTCCCATTCCTAACATAAATAAATCCACGGTATAACTGTATTTCACTAAGTTTATGATTGATTTCATTTATAAATTTTGTGTTTATCTTTTAATTGTCTAATAGAAAGTTGCTTAAGTCAGACATATTGTTGACACTATATTCATCTATCTACCAATAAAAAGTACACTGAAAAAACACATGGCGCCAGGAGCCATAATTTATAGACTTCTGGCGCCATGTACATAGTCGATTTAGGGATAGTGATAAAATATAGCGCCACACGCCATAATACACGGCGAAAAGTACATAGGAGCAGACGCTATGCTTATAGCCCTCCACGCCATACACTATGGTCCTCCACGCCATGTACTATAGTCCTCCACGCCATGTATATGGCTTTGAGGACTATATTACATGGCGTGGAGGACTATAGTACATGGCGTGGAGGACTTTAGTACATGGCGTTGTGGATTATAGTATATGGCGTGGAGGACTATAGTATATGGCGTGTAGGACTATAGTATATGGCGTAGAGGACTATAGTATATGGCGTAGAGGACTATAGTATATGGCGTGGAGGACTATAGTATATGGCGTCGAGGACTATGGTACATGGTGTCGAGGACTATGGTACATGGCGTGGAGGACTATAGTACATGGCGTGGAGGGCTGTAAGCATAGCATCTGCTCCTATCTACTATGGCGTGTGGCGCTATATTTTATCACAAATCGACTGAAATCGACTATGTACATGGTGCCAGAAATCTATAAACTATGGCGTCTGGCGTTATGTGTTTTTTTAGTGCACCAAATATAAATTGCACCAAATATAAATTGCACCAAATATAAATTCCACCAAATATCAATTCCACCAAATATCAATTCCACCAAACATAAATTCGATAAATTCGAGTCAACATACTCACTTCACTATTGAATGTTCCTGCTCCAGTGTGGAAATTCACCGGTCGAAGTATCGAAAGTATCGCAGCCAGTACTTCAGTTCAAAATGAGTCAATTATGTAGACCCATGCTCTAATGTCACTTGCTGATATTTATACCTTCCCTCACACAGCATGGCTGCGAGTTATAATTGGAGTGCCATGAGCCATATTACATGGCTCATGGCACTATGTAATATAGCGTGTGGGGCCATAATTTCTGTGCCATGTAATTATGGCGCTGGGAGCCATACTGCATAGCTCAGGGCACTATGTACATAGCGTGTGGAACCATAAATAATGCGCTATGTTACATGGCTCTGGCCGCCATGTGGATTTTTTTCAGTGTATAGAAACAGGGAGAAATCCAGTATCTAATCGGCTATCATTCTGATTAAAATTGAAATCGATCATTGAGAGTTCTCTGATTAAACGGTATTTTGAAAATTTGATCAACCATAGGTAAAATTTAATGGTCTAAATTCACATATTTTTTCGATTTGATTTGAACTCTGGCTGCAAGCGCCTCAACTGAACCGAAGTCCTGTAGAGGACTGGCTAAGCAAGGATTGTGATGCCGAACCATCAAGACGCAACTCATAAAAAAAAGAAAAAACACTCCGGGAGCAAAGTGGCACCCCAGCATATTTCAGGGTTGAGCTGAAGGGTGGTCCACTAATGCGGACCATCCTTCAGCTCAACCCTGAAATATGCTGGGGTGCCACTTTGCTAGCTGTACGCGGGGCCATAAGAAAATGGGGTGAATTATTTCCTACTTCTTTAATAGTCCTTACTTGGATCACTAGAATTATGCTTAGCCGCTATGTTCAAGAAAGCTTCGAATACTTGGGGGCTTCCAGAGTAGTTTCGGAGAGATTACAAATTTGAAGATCTGAGTGGTTCTAGCATTTTGCCAGAAAATTTTCCACCAAATTCTAGTAGGTTTTTCTGAAGAGAAGGCATGTAAATTCCTTCAAATAACTCTGTATTAGAACAATAGTGGTTTTCAGATTTAAAACACTTTCCTGTGCAGCAGCGCAGGACTTTTTTTTTGAAATTTTGCCAGCTTTTCTTTGCGATTTTTAAAACATTCTCATCTAGATTGGAAACCCGACGCTGAGTATGAGCCTGATCAGCTGTCGGTACATTAGCAGTTTTGCTTATTGAGAAAAAGGAAACGATTTTTTCAACATAAAATAGAATTGATGATTCATCTAGTGAGCCTTTATTAACGTATTTTTCCCATGAAGATGAAATTTATTTCTATCGTCGAAGGTGATTAATAATAATAATAATATAATAGTCTTTATTTCATGTGCATAAACTTACAGCTATAATAAATTCAAGCAAAATCCTCTGAACTTAAATTACGTTTATACCTAACACTAAGTAATAGAAAATTTAAAGAAAGAAAATTAAATAAATCAGATATACAGCTAACTCGATATTTTATATTTTAAATGGTCCTGAAGAAGATGCAGATGAAATACGAAGCATTCAGTTGCTTTACGCAAGAGTCGAATGCCCGTTAATAAGATAGAAAAAAACATGAATTGTCAATTTATGGTGGGGGACTCATAAATTTAATTGAGATAAAAAAGGCCGTAGATAAAGAAAAATTGCAAAAAACAATAATGAAAATAAATGCAAAGATTATGTTAAGGGATTCAACAGTTTTTCAATGCCCAAGTGATCAATAGAAAAGAGCCAAGATTTGATTTTTTTTTTGAAAACGCAGTCTTTCTGGACTTGCCTCTAATTTTTGGTGGCAAAAGGTTAAATAGACGAGGAGCGACAATGCTTTTAAAGCGACTAAAGTGTGATTTATTGCAAATAGGAATTACTAGAAATTTTTAGTGTTAAGCCGTAGATTAGCTGAAACATAAACTCTTGGTGTTTGATAACCTGAGTTCTCGAAGAAAATTCTTACAACCTTAAAAAAATACAAATGCCTTAATGAAAGCGTTCCTAAAGCTTAAAATAAATTAAAACTTGGCAATCTGCGGTGAACTTTGAAAATGATTCGAACGGCATGTTTTTGTTTTACAATCAAAGGCTCCAGTTTATTAAAATGTGACCTCCCCAGCAGCTTAATCCATATTGTAGTTAAGACAAAAACAGACAGTTGTAAACTAGTTTTAAAACTGAAAAGGGACAATATAGGCTTAAGTGATACAATTGACTGATCAAATTGTTAAAATATACTTTCAGATACAAGATGTGATCTCTCCAATTTAATTTGGTGTCAAAAAAAACCAATCCAACATTTTATCCCTTAAGATTATTCTTTAATTTTTTGCAGTCTCAACCTGTTTCAAATTATTTTTGGATTAAAACGGGCTTCTATTTACGTATATTACTTATTAGTTTATACTTACTTAAACTGTAGTTTTTGCATCATATATTTCACTTCAATTACCTTTTTCGGTGAAACAATTGGTGCAATGATATTTTCTACTATCTTTTATTTTGACTTCTGTTTGCGAGTAGCTTGTAAATATTTAGATCGACAAACGTATCTTAAATTATTTACTTTTTTTTGATAATAATTTTTTTCGACAAAAAAATGTATACAATGCTTTTACTAAAAAAATATTTCTAGTTTTTGAATACCAGGTTATCATCATACATAAATATTGCACACTACAAATGATGCATTTATCCCTGTTTTTATTGGTATTCCAGGGTATCGAAATTCCCCAAATCTAAGTGACTCTAAAATTCACATCGTCCCAAAACCATAAAATCAAACCTAATCTCTTCACTAGTTTCTATCTAGTATTTAAACCTCCCTAAGTTCACCGCATCGAAGCAAATTTTAAGCTCGGTTTATTTAGCGATAATTACTCGCGCACGGCCATGATACAGAGCTCGAATATCATACTAAAGTCAGTCATCTAGTTAATAGATGTGTGTAAGTATGTACCGAAAACAGACTCTCATATTACCATTTAGTCGTGCAGTAGATAATTTAATGGTATTTAGAGCCAATTTAATATTGAGTGCGCCACCACGGCTTACGCCAACTACTAAGTGAATTCAAAATGAATTGGACTAGAGTTGCGGTAATGAGCTTTAACGATTATTGTGTACCAGAGTCATATGAGTATTAAACTGCTTGTATGGTTGTAGCTTCGCTCAACATAATCATAATGCTGTAATTTGAGACTGGCATTTCTAATGAGGGGTGTGATAATTAAATGGCTTGTACCATGTGAGTAACGGTGTAAGAGGTTGCTAATATGTCATGAGATAATGAGTTATCATAAAAATTGTAGTAGGAAATATGAGAGTAAGTCTATTTTAGTACATGTTCATTAACTAATGGTATTGTGCTCAACTAATAGTCAGGATTAGATAAATTAGCATGTATATTTTTGACTATGCTCAATTATTAAAAAATGATTTAGTTTTTTCATTTGATTTCATCTCATAGACTTAATTTTTAGAGAATCTAGTTTGCTGCGTTGTGCTGAAAAAATGTCATATCACCACCAAACCTAAATGATTTTGTCACAATCTATAACAAAATGAGGGAATGAAGATAGTGCGACAAGAAAACAGCTAAGACTGACTAAATTGACTACAAATAAGGATAAAAACTGGTACTTTTGAAAAAATTTAATGAGGCACTTTCAAAAACTGCAAATTTAACACTGAATTTCAATTTCTGGCCTGAGAAAATTACATAAACGGGCCAATTTAGTAAATGTTGATCTCCGTTTTATTTCGGCACGGAACAAATCTTTAAGTATATGAAAGGGTTCAAAAATAACTTTCATCAAAGCTTAGTAAAATGACACAAAGCCCCTTAAAAATAGTTTTAAATTAATTTAAATAATGTGTTGAATATACTAAACCTTATTTTTCAAAAACTTTATTTATTTTTATTGTAGTTTGAATTGATAGTCAATTAATAACGTTAATTTTTCACAGCTTTCGAGAAAATAGAAGAAAATTTTTTATGATCTTATGAATGAAAAATTCTATCTTGGGTGCTAAATAAGTCTCCTTACTCTTAATAATTCAATTTCCATCGGATCAAAACTATCCTTTTTAAACGCTGCAATACAGAACAATCATCGCTTGGTATACTTTTTCCAAAACCTTTTCACTGCATATTTATCCCACACTGGGCGCGGCTTATCTTTGAGTAATACCCAGAACTTTTGGAAGATATTCGAAGTTCAAAATACCTAAAAATATTTCAAATTATTCAAAATTAGTTGCTTATTGTCCTCGAGAACAACTCAAGGATGTATTTTACTGTACCAGATTTTTTCCTCTCATCCAGAAAACGAATGTATTTTTACGAGCCACAAGCATCTTAGCTAAAAACAGATTTCAGTATTTTGAATGAAAATTCTATCCAATCAAATCATAAATTCTAATTTATGCCATCCACCATCACTTTTCTTTAACTATTCATCCTTTTTCCACATCCCTCTCAAAAAGTTTACGCCAGCATGCAAATCACTCTGTTTACTTACAGAAATTATGCAAAATGAACACCAGCCCCAGTCACTACCTCAAAACCTAAACAGCTCTTCAAACCCTCCATTGATAGGATCCTAGAACAACTGACTCAATCCACTCTACACGCATAATGCGTTCATCCGTTCGTTCGTTCACTTCATCCGCAACCACTTCATCCGCTGCCGCGTACACATGCTACCAGTTAAATAGCATGTTCGGTCGCAGCAAAGCCACCTTCGCTTTTCATAGCGTCGCGTGAGAATTTTCATTAATGGTTCTCATTTAAAAGGATAACTTTGATGATTCATTTTGCATTTCGAATAATCTATGGAAAATACTGAAGATAGAAGATGGAAAGACAATTTCAAGCACGGGAAAGATTAGAAAGGTGAAGGATTTGTTGCGGTGGAAAATTTCATTGGAATTTTTGAAAGACGTGTATGCATAATGAAATGACTTTTAAGGAAAAATCCATGCATAAAATTTAGAAGTTAATCAACAAAGATGAGCTTGAATTTATGTTCAGCTAATATTAAGCAATTTCGAACCTAATTTCCAAGACGCTTCTCGAACAATCTATCTCACCTGATCTCATTTATTTTCATATCAATCGACATTAATCAGGCCGGGGGAAATCAATTTCTCTTCTATTTTAATTCAACCAAAACCATATCTTGTTGACAATCTGCCATAAATTCAAATGTCTCATAAAAACTGCCTAGTTGACGACATTCAGATTTCAAGTAAGACATTATGTAAACATCCCTTGATCCTCTGAACTACTTCCCATCGCACAGCCTCGGCGTGTGAAATGAGCTCTGTTCAAACGCAACAATAAACCGAACGCGATAATGTTTTCCGACCCCCAGAATAAATATCACAGTAGAAAAAATAATTTCGATTGCTTCCCCATTGAGCCAGGTCTGTACTCGCAGCATGTATAACTTTATTTGTTAGCGCGGTGTTCATAGGACGCAACAATATTCGAAAGTTTTTCTTCGGTCCTGGCCGTAATATCACGCCGACTTAGCACGGTTACAGCGAAAATCTTATCGGCGGCGAGAAGAACGTACAAGGCTCTAACAAGGATACGAGCAACACGATTATGACAATGAATTCCTGTGGCTCTGATTTTCGTTTCACCTTTTATAAGAGCTCGATGTGTGCACAAGAACTACAGGGCGAGTGATATGCTGACGACCTTGGAAATGTATCCAAGCGTGGGTGAAAGGATACTGGTTGCGGTGACAAAGAAGCATCTTTAATGGCGCGAAAACGTTATGTGAGAAAGTGATGCGTAAAAAGCGAAATCCCGTGTATGGCGTTGGTTTGTGCAATTTATGGGAGTAATAAGGCCTGTTCAATCTTGGAGAAGTGAAGTAGGTGGTTTGCAGAAAGAATAGAAGCTGTATAAATGATATTATTCGATGGAAAACAAATAATCGTTTGATATCGATGGAATTATTTGCTCGTGGCTCTTGAGGATGGAAATAAAAACTATTGGATACGTAAACAATGAAAATTGCTTGTTTATGTTGAAAAACGTTTATATTAGCAGTTTTTAATGACTTAAAAATAGTAGCGCATTTCAAAGCAAGTTAAGATATCAAAAAACCCTAGCGCATCAGAACCGCTAAAAATACTAATGTTCGAAGAACAGTAGACGATTTGTGCAGATTTTGAGTGTATTGTTATATATTGTCTTATATATTGTTGTTATATCGTTGTTATTGTCTTATATATTATATATTGTATGTATTGTCATATATATTGTTATATATTGTATATTCGCGATGTGAATACTTAATGCAAGCATTTATTGGTACGAAAATAAGAAAAACACCTCGTGCTAGCAGTCCTTTTAGTCCATCTGCCTCACGTTGAAGTCAACCTGCTCTGCGAATTTCGTATTGATCCGATCACTGCATTGGAAGTTAAAGGGATACAAAGAAATTTAGGGTAACCATTCGCAAGAGCTTTCAAACTTTCTAGATCTTAGTATTTGGTGAGTATTTTCACTGCAAGACCACTACGATTTGAAAATTTTATGATAAAATCGCTTACTAAAGCTATGTCAAAAGATACAAAAACAATCATAGCTGGCAACCCTATCATTGTTTTTCAAACTAGATTTCTACTGAATATTGTCTACAATAATTTAAATCTGCCATATGAATTTCGTTATGATACCAAGACTGTACTGGAGGCTATAGGGCAAAGAGCTTTATTCAAATAAAATAACATTATATAAACAACTTGGTGCAGTTGCACCAATTTTTGACGATTCTAAAAGCGTGTAGATATATAACTTAGATGCTTTGCTTTTATATAATCTTTTAGTGCTTTTATATAACCGAAGTCGTTTGTCATAAATTATGCTTACCATAGAAGGGGGATGATGCAGATGAATAAGCTAATAAACTTGGTTATAGATTCAAGTAACAAACAATAAAATTTCCAAAACTCGGAACATTTAAATATCGGTTGCTTATTTTATTGTAAATGGTTTGCTTATGAATAGAAAATGGAAGCATTTGTTGGTGCGATATGAACGAAATTGTCCGGTGCTGGCAATCATGTGCTAGCACCGTAGCTGCTTCACAATATGTTAAACCAACCCTATGAATTTCGTTTCGATTGAATGGCTGCGCTGTAAGTTATAGGAATAAAATTAATTTTAGGGTTACCATCGTCCAAACTTTTTAAATTTTTCAAACGTAAATATTTGTTGTTAATTGTCATTGCAGGATCATTCCCATTTGGAAATTTTATGACAACATCGCTCGATAAAGAAATGCCAATAAATTACGAAATTCATCATAGCTGGCAACCTTTTCACAGTTTTTCAACAAAATTCCTACAGAATTAAAAACGCACCAAGATATGCTTTTCACATTAATTTCGTTTTGATTTCGTCACTGCATCGGAAGTAATAGGGAAAAAACCTTTATTTTCCTGAGCAAATTTACAATATTTAGGAGACAAAAATTGCCGTAGCTCGCGTCCCTATACTAATTTTTCAACCAACTTTAAATCTATCTTAGAGTAAGGTGCACCTACTGAGTGAGTTTTGTTGAAATCGGGTGGCTTAATCGGAAGCTATAGAGCAAAAACCATTTTCTTTTTCTCAGCGATTTTTCCAAATGGCACCACTGCCGCAGTGTTGCTCGCTTTTCAAAATCACTTCTATCAGACCTGGTCCTAGCAAATTCCAACATGTCCTGGAAATTTCGCATTGATCGCATTATCCGATCGTCAGTTCTCGTACACAGAAGTTTTGAGTGCTGAAAATAGACGTAATTTGATCACGGGTTGCCGTTCTTGTTTATCGTGGGATTTTTAAATATTTTATATGACTTGGTGGACCAAAAGCTTAATTTATCAATAATTTGAATTCATTTTCAAAAATCAAAAATTTTTCAGGAAGGTCGATGATTTGAAGGATTTTTGTTCAGGAGCCTGCTGCAGCTACAAAGTTGCCCGCACAGTCTTGAAAGTCCATGTGTGTAAAAATCTAGTCTAAGTCAATACGCTCTAAAAATTTCACGATGATTCATTGTTTTGCTTAGAAGTTATGAAAAATCGAAATTTGAAAAAAAATCCTTGCCTACTTTTAGGCACTCAGCGCCTACACAAAGCTCCAAATGTCCACTTCTTTATCATAAGCAAACTTAAAACATAATAAGTTTTCATTTTTAGTACTTATTTTTAACAAAAAGTTACACTGCTTGGAAATATAGGAGCACCTGAAAATTCACTTAAATGCCCGCCGCCGCAAGGTTTAAGATATCTGAATTCTAGCCAGTCATGGTCCTACCTGTTATATACATCTATGTTCTTCAAAAACTTCAGCTCAATCGGATCGGCAACTCCAGAGATTATCTCCCTTAACCATTTTGCTGATATATATACATATATATATATATATATATATATATATATATATATATATATATATATATATATATATATATATATATAAAAATATGACGAATTTACGGCGAAGCGATTTTAATACTAATGTTCTTCGAACATTAGTAAAAAGTCATGCAACTTAGACCGATTGCGAGGAAAAAAATCGAATTAATTAGAGCAAGTTACAGCAATTGAAAGGCAATTCTCAAAACTGATTGCTTGTTAAAAGCTCAACCTATCAATTCACTAATAAAAAAAGAGTTGGTGTCTTCTCCTACCGCCACCCGTGGTAGGATGGGGTAGATGATTTTGGCGTAGAGGTAGTGAAGTTATTTAATTCTCTCTTTAATTTTTGCGACGCCATTGAGTGTCTCTTTCTTCCATCGCGTAAGCTGGTTTACTCGAAGGATTTCGGGAATTTCAATTTAGAATATTTCAACTGTCTGTTTAAAATGGTTGATGAAATCAACGGTAAGTTGATAAGATTATTTGACACAAACTTGCAATGAAATGCTCGAATTTTCAGTTTGACTTCTACATTTGTGGTTCACGGACAGCAGTTTGCCTATATAGCTCACGTCTCCAATTTCGTTTCCACATTTTATCAAGTGTATTAACGGCTAGTTGAAAAGATTATTATTACAGATTGGGATAAAATGCTTGAATTTTCAGTTTTATGACACAAGCCATTTTTCCATCACTAAACACGCTGGTGATTATATTTTCTTAGACCAAACGCAATTCTTACGTAGCAATGAAACGGCTGGATTATAAGATACACTTAAGAGGGTATTCTGGTCTAGAAATTTGATCAAATCGATATTTTTTCGTTTGCATATTTTCAAAGTTTAGACCTTTAAGAATAAGCTTTTAAAAGGATTTTCGGAAATTCGAATTATTTTTGAGTTACAGCCATTTTTGTGACACGACAACTAACTGTCCAAAACGAGACGCGTTTTTTTCGGAACTACTTTTCTCGATACGGTTGACATGATATCTCTAATTGTAATGAACCGATTTACGTGAAATTTTGCAAAAACCTTTTTTACACTATTGGTTTCGTCTGACGTAGGGACTTTTCAAATTTTTTTTTCTCCTATTTATTAAAAATTCCCAAAGTTAAAATAATGAGGTAAAAAACCAACTCTTTTTTTTACATGGACGCCATTTTCTGGAAAAAAAAAGTTTTCCAAACCGCCTACGTCAGACAAATTTCACATTCCTCTTAGTACAGAATTCACCAAAAATGTATGTTTCAGACCACTAGGAAGGTTGGAATCATGACAACCATGAGACAAGTTTTTTTTTTGAGCCTTCACTTCGCCGGCCTGTATCTACATAAATTTTTATATTTTTTTTTTATATTTTGAATACATTTTTGTACTTTTAAAATGTTCATAAAAGACTGGTTTAAAAATATATCCCAAAAATGTTTTTGGTTTTTTTTTTATTGCGTCCGTAAAATTACCTCAAAATCATGCCTCTAGACTAGAATACTGCCCTAAGGCAGATTTAGTTCAAAGTTTAGTTCTTTGATTAAATTAGATAAGAATAGGACTCAAAGGCTCACGACTACGATAAATATGAATGGCAATGCGACTAATGATATCAAGATTAACATTGATTTGGCTACTAATGACTCTAGTTCGAGATCTAATTGCGAAGCTATACGAATTTATGTTAAAAGTAAAAAACGATATCAAAAGTTTCGAAAAATTTGGCTAGCAAAGTTTGATTGGCTTGAAGCAAAAGTCATACCTTGTACTGCAACCAGTTTAAAAAGATGAAAAGAGAAAATATATTTTTGTAAACATTGTCAAAAATTGCTAAGCGATAATATATGATATTTATTGCGACATGCAAAAAGTAAATCGTTCAAGATTCAAATGCATTCCCTCGAAAATCAAAAAGAGGTTCACAGTCGAGCAACAATTGAATCATTCACTAAAAATCCAAAAATATTCAAATAGCCGAGCTCAGAATAGTTATGTTTTTACTAGAAGTAGATATAATTACAAATATAAAGTTTGGTAGATTCCAGCTGGAAGGTCACATAGCTCGTATACGCGAAAGGAATCCGGCTCCGGAAAACCCTTTTCGGTATATTTTAGGCAGACAAAAGCGTGAAAGACCTTGCTTACGCTGGAGTAATGACGCTGACCAGGACACTTTGAGCTTAGGATTCCTTGTTTTGATAGTATCGGCTAGCGCTCTGGACCGATGGAAAAAATTTTTGAAGGAGACCAGAACCTCGTTCGTAGTGTCGATGATATTGATATTGATAATGTATGTGTGTCGAATAAAAATAAAGACAAATTCCTGGAAATACTTAAATAATTATTTCAAGTAATAAATGAGCAGTATTATTATTAATCTAATTTAAGTACTATTTACAATTCAACAAAATTACTAACTAGCAGCTATAATATTTTGGCCTGCTGGCTGTTGATTGTTTTATTTTTATTTATGTTTATCTTTTGAGTTTTTCTTTAAATCTTACACGCTAATTATCATACCCAGCCGTGTACAGTGGCTGGGATTATCCAAACAATAGCCACTTATAGTAATAAATGAATCTAAGTTGCGGTGGAAGTTGTTGAAGTGCCGTTTTTTTCAATAAAGTATTCATTATTTGGGTCAGTTTATAAATAAAGATGGTACACGCCCATTATATAAGAGAATTGAAGCTGCGAAAATAATCCCTGCACCGGAACTTCTATAGGATGTAGAAGCTTTCGTAGCTAATATAATCTACAATAATAAGTTAGTAAGGAACTTTCCTCAAAATTTTCCTCCATCAATTAGCTTAAGTGAAAAAAAGGCATTTTTTCAATAGACACTAACACGCAGTAAGACATTTAACAATTAAAAATTTATGCTAAAGGAACACACCAAAATAGATTTCTGTGATGACAATCTTCCACTTGTTTCATTAAACGATGCCTCATCATATGGAATAGAAGCAGTTTTGTCTCAGACAATAGTGAGCGCTCTATAACAAATGGTTCGAAGATTTTGACAGAAGAATAGATGCACTATAGTTTGACTGTAAAAGAGGGTTTCACATAATATTTGTAAGTGTAAAATTTCATCAGCACTTATATGGCCGAAAATCACTTTTGGTAACCTTTCACAAGCCATCCGTTTCACTTTTCGATCCATGTAAAGTTTTCTAGTGATGACGGTGTACAGGTTCCAATGATAACCAACAACACTATTAGACTCCCCGTACCTTATTCAATATAAATCAGCAGTGATAAGTGGACGCATTGTCTAGACTACCAACAGAAAATGAGAACCACAAGAATGAGAATGTTGAAGAAACCACATGTATATATGGGAATGAACTTACAAATATCCACTGGATTATGTATAAAGTTATCCAGACCTATACTCAGAAGGACTCTATTTTGAGTCAAGTTTAAAAGTTTATCAGAAATGGATGGCAAAAACTGGGCATGAAAAACAACATGGACGACAATTCTATTACAGCCAGAAGAAATGTCTAGCAACTGATAATACAGCCGTCCTTTTACAAACGATGTTGTTGAATTCAATGTATTTTTGTATTCAATATACTTACCTTAAGCTCTCTGTCATAAAGAGCTTAGCTAACCTTAACTTACCTTACCCAATAGTGCAAAAAAACGCACCTAATGTAACCAAAAAATTAATTGCTGCACAGTATTTTTTTCAACATAATTAGTGACAAAAAAGTCTGCTGGCATCATTGTATTGCAAAGGTTTTACTGAAAAGCAAATTCAAAAATACAAGAATGTGCTGGATAAATACGAAAATCCAGTAGTTTACTCTTTTGCAACCTCAGCTCTAAACTCCCAAAACCGAAAAACATTTGATTTCTAGGTCAAATCTTCCTGCAGAATAAGAAGAGACAAAATCTCAATTCTAGAATGAGCGGAAGTTTCTTTCCTCTGGCAATACACAAAAATATCCTTTTTTAGTTTCACAATAAGAGAACTTACTCTTCTAATCAAACATTCTGTATACCTTGCTCAAATTTTCTTTCTCTTAGCAATGCCATGACATTTTCACCATACTATTCCTCACAGTTACTCACAATAAATCCTGGAGAAACTTGACGCTTGCGCTCCAATTTCAATACTTCAATTAACTCCAGGTTATCCTTTGTCGTTGTCAGCACGAAGTAACACAGCTCACAGCACGAATCCTGCGACATCAACGACGATAACGATGCCGACGAGAAAACACGACGAATCCTGCCCATGCCTCGTATGTCTGTCCGTGCTTGAGCGACAAGCTAAACGAACAAACGAAGGGATGACAACAACGACGATTCACGCAATCACCTCCAAAATTGCCCCCAAACGATAAAAGATAATCGCAGCACTGAACCGACCTCAACTCAACTCTACCACCGAACCACCGGGTTTCAAGGATTCTCGTTTCAGATTGCTTCAGTCCCAGTTTCGGTTTCTCAACGAGACGTTCCTAACGCGTATCCCCGGCTGACGTCGTGCGGTCTCGCTACTGATGCGTTTTCTGCGGATTTTCATGAACCAATTTGCGGGTGGCTCTGTTTCTTGCTATCGCTAGTTTTCGGCTACATGAGTGTCGTGTGTTAGTTATAGATACGATTTTCAAGATTGATAGGATTTGATTTTTTTAAGTTTTTTGCTATTGGTTCGTGGCTATCGAATTGTGATGGGAACCCGATTGTGTCCTCGACGCGTATGAAACTTGATATCATTCGAAGTGTGAGTCCTGTGAATAAGTGAATGTTTGCATGCCAGGTATCCTGCAATGTATGTGATTAGAAAGGCCCTTCAGGACAGGAAGGCTATTAGATCCTGCCAGGAGGGGCGGACAACAGGAGGCAGATTGACAGAATGGCGAGATGGAAAAGAAAAGAATGATTTTACTTTACTTTTACACAAACAAACAAGTCTAATGTTAAAGTGCTAATCTTTGTGGTGTTTGTGATTGATCCTCAAAACGCTTGAATCTGTTGAAAGAATCTGGGTTTTAAGTGATTTTTGAAAAACAAAAGTGTAACCGTGATAAAACCGTTAATGTTTAAAAATATGTTTTGGAATTCAAGCAACAAATCAACAAGGATACTACACACTATTTAAAATTAAAACCCACCGATTTTCAAATGACCCGTAAGTGAAAAGATAAAAAACTATTTTTAACTCCCCAAAACTGTCCCAGCATTTTTATGGTCTGAATCAGGTCTGCTTCTATCTTCTTCACCTTTGGCAGGCTCCTTTATTCATTATTGGCGAAAGCCGGAAATTCAAATAGCCAATATCGATGGGAAAAGGATGAGGGATCGGCTCCAAATGATATCCGTAAGTCATTTCTTTTCTTCTCACAACTGAAAGTTTCTGTCTGTGTGTCTGTTTGGTTTGCGGCAAGATCTTCGATGAATTTTGTAACGAGTCAGTTAAAAAACTTTCCGATTCATTTTCACTCGTAGCACAAAACCGGGCGCATTAAATATTGCCCATGAATATAAGGATGGTCTGCTCGTGGCACTTGAACTTTAGCAAGGAGTGTCTGAAGGTTGAGCTTGTCGATTGCGGGCAGTTTAAAATTTCGAAGAAATCTTTGATGCATTGATTATATGGGCAGGGTAGAAAAGGTCGGGCGTATCATTCGATTTCAAAAGAAAGTTTCCGATTCATGGCCTATTTAATTTGGAGCTGATGAGTGTATCGTGTTAAATGCCTCAAGATCCGATAAGAATTTGACAGTGACATCGTTCATTTCACTTAGTACACTGAAAGAAAAATCTTGGTAAAATCAACAATTTTCCTTAGTGGTTTTTGCGTCAACTACGGGCTATAGTTAAAACAACCATAAAAAAATAGTTGATTACTTTTATGCACCATGACGCGTGGTTGATAAACAACGTCCGTGGTGCAAAAAAAGTAAGCAACCACAAACAATGGTATTCCAACCATATACATAGTACGAAGTATAGGCAGGGGAGGCGTGAATGTCGCAGTTGAATTTGGTGAATCACAATGCAGCGACAATGTCGCTGTCAATGCAACCAAGGCACCAACCAAATTCATTTTTTTTTCTTTTGTATTGCTAAATCCTGTTGTACGAGGATTAGGTTGGCTTATCACAATATACATCAGCCATCACTTGTCTATTCCACCAGACCATTCAACCTAATTCAAACAGATTTAATTCAACCAAGTGGTGATGCCAACCTATGGTAGGTATCACCGCTAGCAGTGCGGCAAAATTAGAAATTTGGCAAATTCTGCCGCTGCCGCAAATTCGGCCGCAGCCATTGTGCGCGTTACCATACAAAACAGTGCATTCTAATTTTTTGACTGCGCTTTGCCGCAGCCCACTGCTTTGCCATAGCGGAAAACGCTGTATTGTGAATAAAATAGCGTCATACAACGTAATATAAAGGCTTCACAGCATAACATAAATATGAGTTATATCGAACAGCAAACCGAACACAATTTTGCCATGTATCATATGAAACTTCTATGATAGAATAGGAGCATGTGTATGAGGAGTATGGAAAATCAACAGTTTTCCTTAGTTGTTTTTGCATCAGCTAGGGCTATAGTTAAAACAACTATAAGAAAATTGTTGATTACTTTTATGCACCATGACGCGTGGTTGATAAACAAAAAAAAATTCATTCGGAGCATGAAAAGCGTCCAAATGTTGAAACTCTACTTTGCGTAGAGTAATTCCAAAGACGTTGCTCACTGAATTACGTTTGTTGAAATCGACTATTGCAAAGTAGTTTAAGTACCATAAAAACTGTTGATAATTCGAAACGTTGAAGTTTGAACTATTTTTCGTGGCTATGAAACAATTAAAACAGTTGATTTCATGAACCTTGCGATATTTTTTGTATAACCAGAGCCAACTACTTTTATATCGTTAAATTAACTATATTAACAGAGTAAAAATAACTATTTTCCGTAGTTCGTTTAACGATTTTGAATGAATCGTTGCAATACTATTAAAAATAGTTGAACCAACCAAGAGTTTTTCTTTCAGTGTAATTAACGATCTTTGAATAAGGTCACTTGAATTCAAACAGAAGCATTTCACGGAAATCCAATAAGATTTTTCAGAAAGCTTACCAGTCTCACGCATACTAATTTTCAGCTTGACGTTGGCCATTTCCTATTGGAACTGAAACCGAAAAAAAACCTCTACAGGAAACTCGACGTCAATACTTCAATTTCGAATCGACGACCGATCCCTTACAAGAACGACAGGATACATTTTAGAAAAAAGACACACTTGCTCCTTCATTAACGTTTCAGTTCACCTCTTCCAGTAATCGGATGGACACTCTATGTATATCATATCCCGAGCGATACCACTATGGCTACCATCCGTGCACACAATGGAAATAAACTCGCTCTTTGTCGACAGGAACGGATATACCGCACAGTAGGAAAAAAAGTTCGAATGAAAAATTAATATTAAAATTGGAAAACGAGAGTACACAGTTTGACAATGGGCCCCAGTTACGACTAGTGATGGGCTCAAAAACGCCAAACAGTTTGAAAAAAACGTTTGGCAACAAAAAACGAACGAACAGTTTTTCCAAATAGCGACAAACAGTTTTTCTAAAACAAATTTTTTTTTCTAAAACGAACAGCATTTCTAAAACGAACAGCATTTCTAAAACGAACCATTTTCTACAACAAATAGTATTTCTAAAACCAATTATTCCAACTATTCTACAACGAATAGTTTTTCTAAAGCCAATCGTTTTTCTAAAACGAATCGTTTTTTTAAAACGAACTGTTATTTTCAAACGAATCGTTTTTCGTTTTTCTCCAACGAATCGTTTTTTTCAAACGAACTGTTTTTTCAAACGAAACGTTTGTCGTTTTTTTCAAACGAATCGTTTTTTTAAAACGAACTGTTTTTTTTAAACAAATCGTTTTTCGTTTTTTAAAAACGAACTGTTTTTTTAAAACGAATGGTTATTCGTTTTTTTTAAACAAACCGTTATCTGCTTGTTAAAACGAACTGCTTGGCAGTTGAAAACTGTTTAGCTGCGGAAAACAATATTTTCGTACTTGCGAGCATTTTCGTACTTGTAAGTATTTTATTTAATATTCAAAAAGTTTTTAGGGCAAAAGGAGCTGAAATCGGACAAAATCGGCCAATTTTGGGTTAGAGTGGTTTTGGACATAACTGGCCAATACCTATTGCTGTGATAAAAAAATTTCGGTTTTGTAGGGGAGTAAGGGGTTTTTTGGCCATAGTTTGGAAAAAAACTAACTTTACGGCGCTTTCGATGATTGAAAGTGTTCGGGGAGTACAATAGTGATATTTTAAAGGCAAAATTTTTTTTATAGGGGAATTTGGGCAAAAACGTCAATTTTTTAAAAAAAAATTTTTTTGGTCTAGCATGAATTCAGGGACCAATCTGAGTTGTTTCGGGCAAAATTTCCATACAAGTCTGGGAAAAAGCGGCCTAGTTTCGAAGATACGGCAAAATGAAATCCTCCGGAAAAACTAAAAGTAGCACTAAAAGTGCCAAGGAGGATAAGGTTGAGATCCTATTTGGATCACCAGTTGGCGTCTCTGGGTGTGCTGAGGCCCTCCTCGTGACTGGAGGCTGCCACGAGGGTGTCTCCAACCCTACCGGGGTTGTAAAATTAACGAAATCGCGGGAGGTAAGGTGCCCCTTGGTCTCATGTCCAGCCTTACAGAAGAGGTTGGCCCCTTAGTGGGTGCATGTTTAATAAACGAAAAAAATTTTTTATAATTTCTTAATAACATTTTCGGCAAACTTCATGCTCCGGTGAGGTGAAGTGGAAATCCGATTGTTTTAGATTAGCCAGAAAAAGTTAGGTATCAGAGACTCAATGAAAAGTCATATAGATGACAACAGGATTAGTTGGTCCTATTTTAGTATTTTTTTTACTTTGGAAATTTGAACGAATACAGCAGGTGTTTTCTGCATATAATAAAAAGAAAAACAAATTAAATTGATTGAATTTGATTGTTTTCCTTTAGATGGCCCCTAGATTGGAGAAAGACTTGCCAAATTAATGACCGACCATTGGAAAGTTACGGACAAGCTGCACAGACTAATGACGCGGTATTCTTTGAAGGTAATCTTGCACCATCACCATTCTAGCTTGGGAACGTTGTGTCTCGAGGGTGGAGGAGGGCATATTAGTCCATTTCATTGCATTACTGCAAATCGTATGCATTTTAGACCAGGTATTTTTTCGTACTCGTACTAGTTATACCTAGTATGTGAAAATCCTAGTACGACCAAACTCTAATTGTCGTACAGCATAAAATTTGTTTCTCTCGTTAATTCAAACTGTTTTTTTCAAACAGTTTTAAAAAACAGTTGTTTTTGAAAAAAAACAGTTCGTTTTCGTTTTTTGAAAACAACAGAAACGCCCATCACTAGTTACGACGACATCGACCGGGATTTCGAAATTTTCGTTATTATCTCCATGGGTTCGAGTCGAGTCGAGTCGAATTGAATCGAGTTGAGTTCGAGCGCAACAAGAACCTTAATAGGTATGGTTTTCGGTTTTTTTTGGGTGTCTACCCGGTTTGGTCGGTCTATTTGCTAACCGAATTTGAATGACGGACAGGAAATCAAATTGAAATTAACATGAAACGTGTGAATAGACCACGGCAGAAGCGACGAGAAACGTGAGATTACTATGGACGGTTGCTTGATCTGTTTTGGGGCTTGTTATTTTTTCTTGGAAAAATTGAATGGTAACTGGAATGGAGAAGATGAATGCAGAAGATGGATAAGTGATATTGGCAATGTAGTTTTGGATGTGAATCGTAGCCTTAAGGAGTGGTAAAAGCATTTGATTTTTTTCGCAAAAGGAAATGGGTGAACTTGTAGAGGACAATTAGTTAGAATGACGAAAATTTTCAACTAAATGGATTTATTTTATATTGTTTCTTGAATATTTTTGGGATTGTGTGTTCTTTCTCATTTTTGTTTACTATTAATTATTCATACAAACAGTCAAATCTTGCTACTATGCCACGTAACTACTATGCCACTCTTGCTATTATGCCAGTTGCGCACGGTCCCGGCAAAAACAAAAAAACAAAATAAATTTACTATATCACCCCCTAATCTTGCTACTATGCCACTCGCGAACTCAATAGGGCAGTCAAATTCATCTTTTTGGTATCTCTCTTACACACGCACGCACTTGTAATCTCGTACTGTGGTGAAGTTTTGTGGTGAAACAAAAAGTAGCCTACAATGTCAGCTCAGAAGTCCGAGCGGACTGAGTTTACATTGAAGGAAAAGAAAGAGATCATCGATGCCGCAAAGAACGAGCGGAATCAGTCTAAGCTCGCCAGAGAAATAAGCAAGAAATGGGGCATCAAAGTTAAAAGAACTACCGTGAATGGCCGTCTCAGCAAGAAGGATGCAATCGAGGCGGCCATCAAAGTTGGATTTCCATCAAAGCGCATGAAGCTAACGCAAGCTCACAGCCCGAAGGCCGATGAGGGCATGCTAATATGGTTGAAACAAGCAAAAGCAAAGAATCTGCATGTCAGCGGCGTACTGATGAAGGAGAAGACAATTAAATTGGCCTAGCTAATGCACCTCCGAAAATTCAACGCGGTCGTTGGTTGGCTGGACAAATTCAAAAAACGCCACAGTATCACGTTCAATGAAGACGCGCCAGCCAACAAGTTTTGAGAGCTTTGGGCTTAACTGATAGAAAACTTGGCAAAGTAAATCCGGATACTATGTACCATTCTTCAGTAGTGTACTTTTGTAGTGTAAATTTTGAATTTAAATACATATAATGAAAGAAAAACATTAAAAATTATTGATTTCAGTCAAGCCCAAAATATGTACTTCTATTCAGAAAAAGCAGTTCATCGAGACGTTTTTCCTCGTCACTATGCTACTTGCGCTACTATGCCACTTTCACTTGGTCCCGCCGAGTGGCACAGTACCAAGATTTGACTGTATATTGCTTCTAATTTTAAATATTTCACCCTAAACTCGTTTCATATTTTTTTAAATGAAGGAACGCCCTAGTGAAGCGGGGATGTGTTAATTTTTGATGTATTTTTTTCATAATAATGTTCAACTCTACCATCGTGACACATTTTTCAAACATTTTTCCCAAGCACGTTTTGCAAAAAAGAAGAGTAAAGAGCTTGATTTTTGTTGCAGACATTGGGGATATTAGTTTTGGAAAGTGTTTTTTTATATTGGCTGACAGTTTGCTTTCAATGAGAGAGTGAATTAGTTTCAGTAAATTAATTTTTTGGTGAATTATGTTTTTAGTGATGACAGCACATAAACATATAATGGGACCAATTATTTCGAATATAATTTGAGTTTTGTCTTAGTTTTTTTTTCGTTTAGGGAAAAACCGTTACAAATAAACATTACAGTTAATAGATCTAAGAAAATGAAAATATATGCTCAAGATCGTTATTTTGTTTTATTGTGATTAGATTGGTGCATGTTTTCAAAATATTTTCAGGTGCAACTTAGACCTTAAAGCTAAGATCACCTTGATAAACGCTAATAAATATTTTATTTCCTCCTTCTTTCCACTCTTTCAGGATGCACAGTCTGTGTGCATCATTTTTCCTCTCCGGTAAGTTATTCGTAGTGCTTCCCAGATAGCTAGTGTGTCATATACAGCACAATTCTTATCAATAGGTTAGACTTTTTTTTATTGTCTCATGATTTTTTTCATTGACATGTCTCCAAAGAAGTATACAAAAAAACTCTGGTGCTTTCATTGTGCGTGACATTCATCTAGAAATATTCTGCGGGTACTCAGCAAATGGAAATTTAAGAAAAGCAGACGGTCATCATGAGGACGATAAGCAACATCAAACTTGTACAAAAGACAGCGAGTAAACTTACGCTGACCAGATTGAACAGCAGTAGACAGGTACACGAAACGAGGAGACTACATTTGGGAGCAGTATTCAACAATGCTATGAACTAGAGAAATAAAAAGACGAACACACGTGTTGATATTGGCAAAGCGAGAGTAGCGCAAAACGAAACCAGCTACTTTTGAAGACTTAGCAACAACAAAAGAAACATGCAGATCAAATTTTAACTTCAGATCAAAGATAATGCCAAGGTCTTTATGTTGATCTACATGCTTCAAAAGACAATTACTCAAAAAATATTCAAAGGAAATTTGGATTAAGCTTATTGGAAAATTACATCACGAAACACTTGGAAACATTAAGAGCAAGGGAGTTCGCGGAGCACCAATCACTTAAAAATAAGGACCGATTGTAGCTTACAACAATTATTTTGGGAAGCGACAGCACGGAAAATTTTAAGGTCATCAGTAAACAACAGAGAGCCAGACTGAAAGTTACAAAGAAGGTCATTGACAAACAATATGAAAAGGAGGGGACCAAGGATAGAACCTTGGAGAGCACCAGAAGTAGGAAAGAAAGAGAAAGAACAACCATTAAACACAACACGGCAGACGCGATCATGGATGTAGGAAGAAAGCCAGTATGTAAGGGAACTGGAAACACCAAAATTACAGATCTTATCCAACAACACTGAGTGGTTTACCCTATCAAATGCTCTTTCAAAGTCAATGTAAACCATATCAGCTTGAAAGTTAGTGAATTCCACTTAACTCGTAGTCGTTGAACGTCCCTTGATGAAACCATATTGCTCTACAGAAAATAAGTTACTAGAAGCACTATGCATTTTGTCATGAACAATCCACTCAAGCAACTTCGGAAAGCAGGACAGGATGGATATAGGATGGTAGCCAATGCCAATGTCCCCCGATTTTAAAATCGGAAAAACATTGGCAGCTTTCCAGATAGAAGGAAAAACACCAACAGACAAACTCAAACTAAATAACATAGACAAAGTAACACTTAAAGAAGATGTAAGAAAAAACACATTAGGAATACCATCAGGGCCGCTGCTTGCTGAACGATCCAACGAGAATATTAGGATTTCCACCTCCAGAGGATTGGTCATCACAAAATTCTCACGAGAAAACACAGCCGCAGCAGAGCTCCCTGAAGCAAAGTTTGGAAAGGAAAATGAAGAATCAAAGATCTTAGCAAATAAATCACAAATGTCATTAGGGATAGAAGCTGCAGTTTCCTCAAGAAAGAAAGTAACAACAAATCGGTTGCTAGTTTTTAGGGAACGGACATACGACCAGAAAGGCTTCGAGCTATTTGAGGAAAGACTCGCTTCAATATGGGCGAAACATCCACGTTTCGCTTCTTCAACAGTTATTTTAGCCACTGCTCGCAAAGACCGGTAACGCTGAAACCTTTCCACAGATGAACTACGAAGAAATTTATTTCGGGCCTTATCTTTCTCGCGCAAAGATTTGGAAACTGCGATAGAAAACCAAGGACGACAAGCACCACGACGAGAACGAGACACAAGAGTAAATTTAGAAACAATGGAATTAAGGAGAGAGTAAAAAGAAAAAACAGCATCGTTTATTTCAAGCCCACGAAAAAAAGAAAACCAATTGATAGGGAGGAGTTCAGCAGCAATTCGTTCATAATAATTACAGTAGATCGCGCAGTAGCCACTTCTCATCGGGCTATACCCATAATGTTTTTGGTAACGCTGGACGTCCGTAACGCTTTTAACTCGGCGAGATGGACAGACGTATTGCATTCTCTTCAGCGACATTTTAAAACAGAGGAATACTTGCTAGCAATGGTACGAGACTACTTGAAAGTGCGCCATTTCACCGTAAAATTGTCTCAATTTCAACACACCACCCACTTGAAAATCTCGTGCTTTTCACAAATTACCTTATCTTCTCATCTTTCCACTTCCCAAACTTTCAACTTATTTCACTCTTAACGAAATAAGCCCTTCTTTTAATAATGAGACACATTGCTTAATGGTTAAAAGGTATCTTAATTACACCAATTTTCACTCGATTTGAAGGTAAAAAACGGATTGAAGGGGTGTTTGCGTATTTCAAGTGCCTTTTCATAGCTAAGAAAAAATAAAGCGAACAAATACAAACTAGCTTCACTTATATTTCCTTGACTTTTCAAACCGAACGTATGTACTCACACCCGTTGCACATTAAACTACGACTAGGTCAAACAACGCCCATTGACCAAAACTACAATTATCCTCCGAAAATAAACAAGGAAACTAGTCACTTTCCTGCCAACGGAACAAATTCCAATAGCCATTACCTTCAACTTGAAATTAGCTAACAACTCCACTCCAAGTGCTTAAGTTACGGATGAAACTACCATTAGAACATCGATAAAAATGAAAAATGGCCCCGTGACACGTTTTCGACACTGTAAAGATGCAAAAAATAACGGTAGTGCTCACTTCGCTTTATTTACGAGCAGTAGTTTGTGTTCGGGCGTAAAGTCATCGTGTCTCTGTCAAATTCAAAAACACCTTTTAGCGGATTATTTGCACACACCTATGCCTCGATGTTTGTACTAATTTGCAAACGTAAAGATTAGGATAGGTGAAGTTAAGCTGGGGGCGTAGATGTTGTTTGATTTATGCCAATGACTCTTGCAGGATATCTAATTATGTTCATAATAAGATATTTATTTGGATTACACAGAAATATAATTCCACACGCAACTATTTACTGCCAATTTTTCATTGGAAATATAGCTATTACAGTGGAATCATCAGTTGGGCTGTAGAAATTTACAAATTAATTTTTTCTCTCCTACTTTAATTCTTTCGAATTCTCACGCGGTTGTACTTTTTTACTACTGTCATTAGCATAAATAATTATATGAAAGCAGAAAAATACCCAAAGCACTTTTCCCAAGGCTCGTATGTTCCCAGTGTCAAGTTGCTGTCATATTTTCACCATCAAAACCTCACCTCGCTTTTCAGTCCCTTCATTTACTGGTATAATTTAGATTTCGTGTCCCTTATCAATTTGTTGTCGAATACCCATTCGACGGTTTTTTTCCTCCAGGGGCTCCCCTATTCAGGCAATATCCTTTCGGTGTGTTACTGCCACTGCCTAAAGAAATAAGTAGAAATGTCACGTCGGCATTAACCTCAATTTTTCCAAGGGACCGCCACCGGTCGACTTAATGGGTCAGTTTCACTTCACATCAGTTTGGGTAGATAGGGATGTTACATCATACATGACCCCGTGACACTACCAGATGCAGTGAATTGTTATAATAGAGCTCCCCTTTCTATCTGATGTATGTTTGAGTGGATGTTTTTTTAAGTACTCTTTGTATTTACAACGTGTCGGGAGCTGAAGCTGCTACGGCGAATTCCTGTCTTGCTCAGAAGCTAATGTGAAGGACTTATTACCGATTTATCAGGTTTGATTAGGGATGTTCAAGAGCTCGGTTAATTAAATTGCCATAACCGTTGGGATAGAATGTTTAGACAAGGTTACTTCATTCTTAGGTAGGAGATGCAATGAAAAGAAGAATGAAATATGCAATTAGGGATAGATGTTTGGCTATTAGCTGGTGGTAATGACGTTTCTTTCTGCTATTGGAAGAAGATGGACATTCTTGGGTAGCACAATTGGGCATAGCAGATAGATATCGAAAGATAGTGAAATGAATACATTAAATATGTTATCCCAGAAACAGAATGTGGTGGTTTGGTTTGTAAATACAGTAGAACGCCGATTATCCGAACGCCGATTAACCGAATCGCCAATTATCCGAATCGGTCCTAAGCGTATAAAACCAAGTAATTTTTCTTTTGTTTTGTTGTAACAAGTTGGAACTCACTGGAGTCCAGATTTATTTCAACTGTTATAGTTGAAAGCTAGAGGCAAGACACTATGTACATACATGTTTACGTCGTGCGGCTTCCGTGAAACGGAACGTTGAAACGTTTGTTTTTTTTCAACTCAATAACACTGAATTACTGGAAGTGAGCTCCTCATTCTCCTAACCAAAATGAGTGCAAAGCGGAAACGTTTCGTCCTCTCACTAAAGGACAAAGTGGAAATAATCAATCAGTTAAAAAAAGGTGTGGCGGAACATTATTAGCCATGTCATGGCTAATGTTCGGCGTGTGATGTCGCTGTAATAAGAATGATCAAGGGTTCCAGATACAGACAGATGATGAAATCGCAGCTAGTGCCATGGACGAACAGGATAATGAAGAGGACGACAATAGCCTTGTATATTACCAGGATCGACTTGGAGTGACTTGGCTTGGAACGGATTGAAATGAAACTTCAAAGTAGGTTTTTGGTGTGACTGGATTAAAGTGGATTAATCGAATAAAATGCAGCTAGTTCTACTAAAGTGAAGTATATCGCATCGTTACGTCATATTTTCAATCATTTCAATCATTTTCAATCCTCAATTGCTCGATCCGCGTCTTGTAACGCCCAAGTCGATCCAATCCAGTAAAATTTTGTGATCGGATCGACTTAACTCAAATCAATCCACTGCGCGTATACAACGTGGTTTGACTAATCCTAAGCTGGTTTGAAACCACGTTATAAACGAGGCTAATGAGACCGAAGGGGAAGAGGCACAAGACCAAAGTGTACCATCTCACAACGAGGCGTTTATGTGTTTCGATAGCGCCCTCAAGTGGATGGAACGGCAACCCGAATGCGACGGTGTACAACTTCTTGCCGTCCGGCGCCTGCGTGATCTTGCTGCACGGAAACGAGCTCTAACGTCGAGGCAACCTACTTTGATCGAGATGTTCAAGTGACAAGATATTGTAGAACTGTGTTTGTTAAACTTAATAAAGTTTATTCTATGTGTGACAGTTCGTTTTTCTTTATTACCAGTCTATGTCCGATTATCCGAATTTTCGATTATCCGAATCGACCCCGGTCCCAATCAATTCGGATAATCGGCGTTCTACTGTACATTGAAAAATTGTACTCAAATAACACAATAAAAAGCAATATTTTTATTTCAAGTTTGGCCCACATTGGGCGCAGATGAATATCTATGATTGAATAAAAATTATTGCAATAGAAAGACCGAAACTGTACCTTGCTTTTTTTTAAAACACTATGCTGCTTTCATGGAGCTAAAATCAAAATTTCTTGGCTAATTAAATTGTAAATGAAATAATCCTGATTCCAATTTTCTACCTATATTTCAGCTAAGCAATTTATATACATGTAACTGCAAAAATTAAGTTTGTTGCTAAAGATGTAGCAAATACAAAGTTTATGTATTCAAACAAACAGTTTATTACTAAGCAATTTCTTTGAAATTAAATATTATATAAAACTCAAGGTCTTCACAGACAGTGATAAACTGAAGATATCTATTTCACACTTCTTTTTTTTTAAGTAATATTGAAAATTTCGATTTATGCTGAGAAATTTGACATAAATATATTTGCTTGGACTAGAAAAAGCCACAAAATAGAAGAATAAAATAAAAAAGGTAGCGAAAGTAAAAAAAAAACAATAAAAAACAATGAGAAAAAAATGTTAATAGAAGAGTATAAGCAACAAGAAAAATGGCAGGAACGAAATAACCAGACATAAGTTTGAAAGCAAAAAAAAATGTTCACATTTTTGGATAGTTTACAAAGTCAGTCAAGCATAATTGGCTCTATTTTAAAATTGCTGGATTCTGGAGAAAACAAAACAAAAGAAAACGAATATATTTGATTTTTGCGCCAAATTTTACATCTTTGAATTAAAGAAAATATTTTATCTTTAGGACAAATATACTATTTTTTTGCTTTAAAGATGCTAAATTTGGTCCGAAAATTAAAGATAAAATTTTGATTCCCAGTTTCATTTGATTCTTATGCAGATAAATATTTTCATCTATTTGTGGGTAGCTTTTGTAGATAATTTTTCGGAGGTTTCTGTAACTTGTTAAACAAAATAATCACAACAGCTAATAAAAAGTTTAGAAAATAGATCAAAGGACCAATTTTTTTATTTTTATGTTGTTGAAAATGGATATTACTCGCACTGAAGATGTTGAAAAACTTAACATTTTGGAAAATTTCACAGAATGTTATTGCGCGCATTAGAATTTCAATAAACCCTTACCTTCCATGAATATAATGTTATAATTATAGCAAAATCAATTTTCTGAACACGTTACTTCTTTAATATTTTACTTCCTCTAGTCAAGGTATTCATGAACATGAAGTTTTCTTTAAAGTCATGATTATGCTAGTATTAAATGAGAAATATCTATGAAAGGTAAATGTGTAAAGTTTTTTTTACTAATTTTCGAAGAAAATCAGTATTAAACTCGTTTCGATTAAAAATTCATATTTCTTTATATTTATATATATATCACCAAAATGATTTAGCGAGATAATCTCTGGAGTGGCCGATCGGATTAAACTGAAATTTTTGGAGGAAGTAGATGTATATAGTAGGTAGGCTCACAACTTGCTAGAATTCAGATATCCTAAACTTTTTGGCGGCGGCGAGCGTTTTAGTGAATTTTCAGGTACTGCTATGTTTCCAAGCAGTGTAAACTTTTGTTAAAACAAATGTTTGGGAATGAAAATCGATTGTGTTTTAAGCTTGTTTATGTTAAAATGTGGGAAATTTTGAGCCGTGTGTGGGTGCAGCATGCCTAAAAGTAGGCAAGGATTATTTTTCAAATTTTGATTTGTCATTACTTCTAAGAAAAACAATGGATCATCGTGAAATTTGCAGGGCATATTGATGATGACTAAAAATTAGCACACGTGGATTTTCAAGATAGTGCAGGTAATCCTGTAGCTTCGGCAGGCTCCTGAAAAAAAATCCTTCAAATCATTGACCTTCCTGAAAATTTTTTGATTTTTGACAAAAAAATCAAATTATTGATAAATTTAAACTTTTCAAATTGAAATTTTCAAAATTCCGATTTGCAAAAGAACGGTAGCTCATCACCAAATTATCTCTATTTTCAGCACTCGAAAGTTCTGTTCACGCGAACTGACGACCGGATTATCCGATCATAGTAAAATTTACAGGACATGTTGGTATTAGCTAGGACCAGGTCTGATGGAAGTGATTTTGAAATGCGGGCAACCCTGTGCCAGTGGTACCATCTTGAAAAATCACTGAGAAAAAAAACCGGTATTTGGCCTATAACTTCCGATTCAGCCATCAGATTTTGACAAAATTCATACTGTACTTGAATCTTATCTTATGTAAGATTTGATGAAAATTTGGCTG
Source organism: Nemotelus pantherinus (assembly GCA_963978885.1). Lineage (NCBI taxonomy): Eukaryota > Metazoa > Arthropoda > Insecta > Diptera > Stratiomyidae > Nemotelus > Nemotelus pantherinus. The sequence continues at coordinate 69,086,696 of OZ022266.1, read as the reverse complement.
AAAAATTAGAATAGAATTGCCAGCTTTGGTGATTTTTGTCTTCTAAATCTTGCAAATTTGCTCAGCAAAATAAAGCTTTTTTCCCTATAACTTCCGGTCCAGTGTAGAAATCAGAACGAAGTTCACGCAGCAAACGGACCTTAATGTGAAGTAAATGTCGTAGAAATTTTGTACAAAAATCATGAAAGGGCTGCCAGCTATGACCATTTTTGTAATTTTGTTTCATTTCTTTACTGAGCGATTATGTCATTAGATTTTCAAATGGAAATGATCCTGCAATAAAAATTAACAACAAATATTAACGCTTTAAAAACTTGAAAAGTTTTGAGTTTGTTTATTCTAAAATTCTTTTCACCCGTATAACTTCCAGCGCAGTGATTCAATCGAAACGAAATTTACTGGTTGGGTTTAACTTAACGTGAAGCAGATTTGGTATGTATTTTGCTTTGCTGCTGACACAGGCTAACCAGCACTAGGCATTTCCGTAAATATTGCACCAACAAATGCTTCAAATTACGTTCTCATATGCAAAGCGTTTGCAATAAAAATAAGGAATCAATTTTGAAATTTTCCGAGTTTTGAACATTTTTCGGATGGCAGCCTCAAACAACGTTCAAGGGATAAGTTGATTTGAGTATGAGCTTGTTATGGTAAACTCATTGCTGCTTCGTTCGGAAAGTGTTGCCAGCACTGAACATTTCCATCATTTGTGTTATAGTTGAGTTTTGTTGCTTTGGATAAGGAATGGTTGATATGATTCTACAAAACAGTGTATTACGTCTTTCCACACTTTTTTGTCACTCAAAGACAATTTCTTCGAAAATTAGTTTTTTAGCGGTTCTGATGCGCTAGACTTTTTCAATTTGAGTCTTGTTATCGATTTCTTTTCCAATTTCGATTTCAATTCAAGCCTTATTTTTGATATTGCAATGATCAGGTAAATAAAATTGAGTTTTCAACATATTTCAAGTATATGACAGTCATTTGAAATCGTAAGTTCCTTTTCAAAAAAGTTGACTAGTCCTGAATTGAAGAATGTGGCGACGAGTAGTTCCCACGATACTCACGTGCTGTAGGGTCCAATTTGAATTCAATAAATTCAATTCAATAAATATAAAATCAACAAAGATAAACCAATATAGATAAATTCTCCTTACGTTGGTAGCCTAAGTCACGTTCTGGAGTTCAAATAGCGGGATTTTTTTCTCGTGGCGTACCAATATACATATATAGACATCTGATCTCATTTACTTTGTCAAAGGTTGTGACCCTGATTTGCGAATAATAAGCCTATGTACAAACTAATAAATTCTGCAGTTTGGTTTTATGTTTTGTTGACATCACTGCTCTGTGATATTCAGTGGATAGCAGCCAGCTAATTATTTCACTAGTTTAAAGTGATTTAACCCAGCTGAATTTGCGATTCGCAACAAATAAAATTAATAAAAATCGTGTTTAATCCTTGAGAAAGAATTACGAAGACTTGCGTGAAGAAATATATTGTGGGTAATAAATTTCTCTTGTATGAGTAATTGAGCTTTTACCCAACTGTAACAAGTTATGAAAATTCAGAAACGCAAAGCTTACTCGAGATTCGCGAAAATTGATTTTTTGGACACTAGATGTAGAGTTTTTCAAGGTACTGTTTTTGGACCAGTATTAGTTGGCGTACATGTAAATGAATTATGTCAGCAAAATTGCCTACATACGACTTTTCAGGGTAATGTTGTGGCCTACTCCAGAGGTACTGTTGCAATATTTATTAGCAACGATTGGTCTGAGGCTTAGTCTAAGAGTTGGGAAAGTATTGATCGCACAAACTGGCAATCAACTTAATCTTATTGTATGGCCTTAAATGAAGTCAATCCTGAAAATTTTATATCTGAATAAAAGACTCAAAGAAAAAAAGGATGAAACAAAGAATAACTATAGACGAAGAATTAACTTGAAAGAAGTGCATCATAACAGTAACTCAAAAAAAAGCTCTAGCGCACCTGAGCCGCTAGAAATATTAATGTGCGATGAACAGTAGAAAAATCATGCAGATTTTGAGTGCATATTCTACCACACGTGCTCCAACCTGTTTCAAGTGCAAAACCACTTTGATCTTAACAGAACGTGGAAAGAATTTTTGGAATTTCAAAATTTAGGATAGCCAAACAATGCAAAACTTTGAAAGCAGCACAACATAACATTAACAAAGAAAATGCTCAGTGCTTGCTTACTAGCACTGCCTTCCACAATTGCCTCACGTTAAAATAAAATAACTCTATCGATTTTGATTTTATTTGATTATTTCGTCGAAAACTACGGGGATAGAAAGATGTTTAGAACCAAAAACTTTCTAGAACTTAAAACAGTAAACAATTGGTAACTTTTGCATTTTTTGACACGAAAAAAGCAAAAAAAAAAAAACGCCTCGCGTTTTCACACCTGCCTCACATTGAAATCAGCCTACTGTGCGAATTTCGTTTTGATCCAATGATTGCATTGGAAGTTACGGGGGTTCAAAAAAATTCAGGACTACTAGTCGCAAAAGTTTTCAAATTTTCCAAAACTTAATGTTTGTTGTTAACTGTCCCTACAAGATCATTGCCGTTTGAAAACTTTACGACAAAATCACTTAGTAAAGATATTGCAAATAAATACAAAACCAACAATTGCCGGCAGCCTTATAATAGTTTTTTTACCAGATTCCTTCTGAATAATGCCTATACTAAGTTCCATATATCATATCAAATTTGTTTTGATTTCGTGATTGCACTGGAAGTTTACGGCAAAAAACTTTATTTTTCTGAGCAAATTTTCAAAACCCAAGTCCCCTAAGGGGTTTTTTCAACCGGATTGCTACCAACCACGGCCTACAGATAGGTTTAGCTACTGTGTCAATTTCATAAAAATTTGGTTATTGAATCAGAGTTCATATGTCAAAAAGCAAATTTTTTTTTCTCTATAATTTTTCAAGATGACACCACTGGCACAGAGTTGCCGCATTTCCAAATCGCTTCTATCAGACCTGGTCCTACTCAATACCATTACATTTTGTGAATTTCAGCTGTATCTGAAAATTGGATCGTGAATTCTTGTGAACAGAAGTTTTTGATGCTTAAAACATATGTAAATTAGGAGGAAGGTTACCGTTCTTGTCCGATGTGAAATTTCAAAAGTTTTCCTTTGGTTGTATAAACAAGCATAAGATTTCTATATGAGTTGGTTTTCACTGTAAAAGACGAACATTTTTCAGGAGAGCCGATGGTTTGAAGGTTTTCACTTTCAATGCCTGCCATAGCTGCAGGGCTGCAACCACGATCATAAAAAACTACACGAGTCTACAACCTAGTAACAGCCATATGCCCTATAAGTTGCATGATGATTTGATTATTTGGTCCAAAGTTATCGCGATTCACAAATTTTCAAATTTTCCCAATATCATTTTAGGCGCCTAGCGCACACATAAGGTTAAATATTTCAAAAAATTATCATATTCACATTTAGAACACGTTCAAAATTCATTCCATAAACTTTATTTTTGCGAAAGTAATTTGTTGACAGAAAAATAAGTATATATAAAATATCACTCAAATGGCCGCAGTCGCCAAAGTGTTAAAGATTAGTAACTTTTTGTGAGACTATGCACTATTCTGCATATACACCCACGTATCCTGAAAATTTCTGTTCAATCGGATGGCGCGCTCCTGAGATTTTTTCACTGAAATTTTTTGATGATATATATATTCATATATATATATATATATATATATATATATATATATATATATATATATATATATATATATATATATATATATATATATATTGAAATATGAATTCTTCGCCAAAGTGATTTTAATACTAATGTTCTTCTTCGAACATTAGTAAAAATTTGGAAGAAAATCTATCTCTCTGTAGTCGCAAGTCGCAATGTAGACGTTGTTACAATCAGAATGGTTTATTTTGCATTTGCGTAGACTATAATCCAGTCTAGAATCTTGACATGTGCAAAGCACTTATATCTTAACCTTTGCAAAACCTGCAAAATTTGATTATTTATATGTAAAAAAATTGTTATTTGATGGCAGAAATTTGTTAGGTTTTTATGTAATTGAATACGGACAGTTTTTCTTGGAATCGTTTTGACATTTATAAATGTTTTGTTGAGTTATATGCATAAACTATAATTTATCATACTCGAAATTATTAATTATGCTTTATTACTACAAAAAATTGGATGAGACACTCGAGTCTTCTAGGACCATGGATATCGTAAGAAGATTAAGTAATACTAACTATACATTTCACATTGAACAACCATCAGTTTTTCAATTCTTTCTTTGAAATTTGATGACCTCGTATGTATTTTTCACTACTATTGAAGCGAAACTTGTTATTTTTTTAATTACTTGAAAAAATTAATGATTTAATGTGTCAACTAATTTAATTGTCACCGTTCTCCACCTCATGTTCTACTTGAGTATATTTAAAGATTTTACTATAATGTATGTAATGTGATGTATAAGCTGCTATAGAATAAATACTGAATTGAAAAAATAACTAAATTGCTAGAGTAAATCGGAAAATCTACTAAAAACTGAAATATTTCTTTATTTTTAAAACCAATGGTTGGTCTTAATGAAGTAAGATAAAATAAGTTTTAAAGCTTATGAGCTTCTGTGAAATCAACAACAGTTGCAAAGTAAGGTTGTCAAACAATTTTATCATCATTCCAATAGACTTTAATCTGAATTTTTCAATTTTGTATTACTAACTGAATTTATAAATAGACTTAATAAAATTAATTTTCTCATTTTGCACGTAAACAATATGACAGCTGCCAAAAAAACCTCCCACATTACATCATATTCCACATATGACTCAACAACAAACCAATTTGTCCCATCCGAACAGACGAAAATATTTGAAAAAATTTAGATATTCCTCACATAACCTTATTTCAATGCATACATATCTATGCAAAGACCTTGATTTCCATATTTTCAATTTCGCAAGTTTTCAACATACCAGCCCATTTCGCTCCGCATTAGAACCCAAAAAAACCTCAATTCAAAATAAGCTACTCCATCCTTTTGTCAAATGCCAAGCAGGTCCATCGCAAAAATATCATATGCATGGGAAAATTCATTTATTACTACACCTTCGTACTGGCAGCATCACCAGATAAATCATAATGGCACGTACACACCATCTACCAACTTTGATATAATAGGTATGTGCACATTTGTGAGGGATATCTGTGCATAGGCATGTGTTCAGACGTGTGTGTTTGCATGGCTGGGTGTGTGCACGAATTTCTTGCACAAAATTTATTCGTTTCTATTACTTGTTTCATTTTACCTTTCGCTGCCACAGATGACGACAGTGTAGCAAAGTAGCTTTGAATATTTTCTTCTTTTAAAGCATTCTTTCAGGTTCCACCATCGTTCTTTTTTCTTTACTCCAAATCCGCGAAATGATAAAAAAAGCCGGACCTGGTTTCGAAGCAGGATTTCATATTTCCAAGAGCGACCGAAAAATGTAGATTTATTTGCATAGAAATTTAATTTTTTCGCAGAGATTTTGGCCTTGTCAGTTTTATACGTTTGCAGTCCTATAAAATATTTCAGTTCAGACACAATGTAAGAGTCAGTTTCCACAAATTAATTTGTATTCTAATGTGGTATCGAACGGATTCCATTGAATCATCAATTTCACGTCATTGCCATTGAAATCATAATGTTGTTACATCGCATCGATGAAACAATCTATCATTCACGTGATGCATACATTTTCATGTTTTTCAAGTCCACTTGACAGGACCTGGAGTGAGTCTCTATCCGAGCTTCATCAACATCATCGCATCAAGTCGCGCACGATTGCTATTAAACAAAATATCCTATCTCGTTGCCCTGAAATCCGTGTATGCGTTGTCATACCATTAGATACATATCCTTTAAATCTACTTCGGGAGCTTCACAAAAGCCAAATGAACTGTAATGTAGAGCCCTACGCATTCATCAAAATGCGTCCCCGTGGAGCGAGTCATCCATATCGAGCGAGTCACTGCGAAACGTGAAAGGGGGCTGTTGAGTGAGTGAGTGATGTGAATGATGTTCATCGTGAGGACCAACAACAGTTTTCAACAGACACGAACGAAAAGTTTCGCGCGAAAATGCGAGCGAAATGCGTTAGAAATACGAAAATATTGATAACGCGATGAGGCGTGAGTAGAGGGAGCATATGGGAAAATCGATTTTGTGTCGAGCTCTGTTCTCAGCCAGGACACTTGGTCCGGATCCAATGATGAGCATCAACGGCTGAAGGCCATGGGACGATGGGATTATTGTTTGAAGCTGGTGGATCGCGAAGGTGTACGGATCGATTGTTTTGATGCTTTGGAAGGGTTTCGTTTTAGTTCGCTCGGTTGTTTTGTTCGTCGGGTGGCGGCAGCGCTATGAAAATGTAATGAATGCATTTGGGAAATCAGTGTTAATAACGTAACATAAGCGAACTATTGACATGTGTGCATCTGACCGGAAAATTTGCACTTAGCGGTCTTATAGAGAGAGGATGTGAACATCAAAGGGTAAATTTCGAGAATAGATTTGTTTTCGATGAGAGGACTGGGAATAATTTGATGGGAATTATTGATGAGATTGCTGAAAATGAAGTTTGATGATGGGAAATTCATTTATTGGCTTAAATAAAATATTTTGATTGACAACATTGTGTAAAAATTAATATTAATATCGAAAATATTTTCGGTAGCAATATTTAAAAAGAAATATTTAGCGCTTAGAGCTAAGTACTTTTTTATAAATAAAAGTCAAAGTTAGTTTAAATTTTACAGTGTTAATTTATATTTATATTAAGAACGGTAGGATTTTCTGTTGCATAATATCAATTAGTTTGTTTAAAAAAAATATATATTCAATGTAAATCAATCATAGATTGATAAGACACTGATGTAGAGATTATTTATTTAATCATTTTTACACTTGTTCCAAAATTTTATAAAAACTTTTATCCTTTTTTGCTTTCGGAAGAGTGGTAGTTTGCTATTTCTAATTAATTTACCATTTAATTCTCCCGAGTTTCCTTGATTTTCATAAAATCTTTTTTATGGAGGGTGTTATATTTTTTTAAAGAGAACTCTTCTAAAAGAGCGGAAATTCCTCAATTTAGAGTTTCATAAACATTACTATATTTATTTTAATTTGTCCCAGGAAAAAAATGGTGGCATTTATTAAAAACATTATGTAATACACTGTCAGATTAAATTTCGGGGAATATTAAGCAATACTAGACAATACTCCGTATTACGTATTTTAACGAGGAAGTGTATATAAAACAAATCAAGGCAGGAATTTACACATAAACGAATACAATATAGTCTCCATTCATATTTTAAATTCCACAAAGTTTTGGAAATATTGACACTTGAAAAACAAATAATTTTGTGCACAATAGTTCCATTAATTTAAAACAGTAATTTAAGCTATAAAAAAGTTGACAAAACACATCTGCTTTAAAATATTATTTAAATAAAACATTTAACTTCATAATTTGATTCCAGTGAAATAGAATGATACATTTCATTATTTTTTCCCTATCAGTAGTTTTAATTGTTCAAGTAACTGCGTTATGTGAAAATCGCCGGTTCTCAGGCTTTACTGTTTCTAGCCATCACGCTTTTACCCTTATTAAACGTAACAACTTGTTTAAGTCTGTAGTCAGTTTCTCCTTTTACCCTATCAAAATTTCTATTGAAATGTTTACACCATTTTTCATTGAAGATTTTCATTTTTCAAAGCCTTTCAATGATCATTTTTGCTCTATCAAAACAACTTCGTGATTTAAATTTTTTCCCTTTTTTAAAGCATTTTGACCATATCGTCAAGCCATTGGAACGAGAGTACCAAGGGCTGAAATAAACAAATTTGCAGCTCCAATTGCTGGTATGAAGAATTATTGTTTGCATTAAACGTAGCCAAGCGAAAATTTGTTTCTATGTTTCTGATATCAAATAACTGCCCTGTTATACAATACAATTTACAAAATTATTTTATTCTAGTAAGTGTAGTGCTTGATGAATAAATGAAGAAATAAAAATCTTATGGATGTCTTCTTCTGCAGATTTGATGATTAATAATAATATATAAATAATTTTAATACTATTCATCGAAAATAAATTTCCAATGCACTAAGATCAACATACGACATTTTTCATAAAAAATCTTTTCTTTTCAGATCCATCTGAGAGTTAAAAATGAAAAGACGGAAAGAAACCTGAACGAGTTTCTCCTAAACAACGCTGTTTCACCACGGACTAGCTTGAACTGTCCGCATGAAAATGTCGTGAATTTTTTTTGGAATTGAATGAAATGAAGTGAAACGAAAAACCAAAAACTTTAAAACGATTATCCACATTCCTTTCTCTTCTTTATTCAGAAACTAGCTTAATCATCTTTCGAATTTATTTTCTCATCGCAAAAACGTCATGCACGTTGGTCGGTTATCTAAACAAGTGCGGAAAAAACGCGTTCACTTCAATCCATGCGAAGCGTAACAATTCGATTCATACTAGTGTTACTCTACCGAATGTGTGTTTTGTTTTCAATTCCAAGTGTCCTTCATTCCACTGCTCCCACACGCCATCTAGCTTAGCTGTTGTTTTCATAGCAACAAAAGTGTGCTACTTCTTAACGTTCTTTCGCACATCGTTCCCTCGTACCATAGTTTAGATGCATCGTCGACGAGAACTAATTCAAAATGCAACGTCCCAGCCGTAGGCCTCCCGAATTGAAATTTAATCACTTTATAGCTGTTCTAGTGTCCAGTCAGCTGTTTATACTGGCTAGCCCACCCACAGCACAAGCATTCCGTTCGCAACAACAATCACATCAATTGCAGTCATCGCATTCGAATGGGATTCGCGACAATGCAGGAGGTTCCAGTAATCCAGAAAAGGAAAAACATGGTACGTATTGTTTTGAATCCATTGTTATTCAATTGACGCTGTTATTGTACCGGAAATATAATCTGCCAGTCAGCTGGATTTTGATTAGATGGGAAGTTGTCAGTCATTTTTAATAACAGTAAAATGTTATACTGAGTTGAATGGTTCGAAAAAGTTATTGTTGAAAAACACAATTGGATACGCTTGGAAAGGTGAATAATGTCAGGATACATTTTTTTTAAAAAGCTGTTGAATGAATCGAAAATATTTTCCCTTCATCAATTATCTAAAATAAATTATGATGGCTATGTCCATTCAATGACTAGCTGTAAATACACAATTTGAAGTTACAAGAACGTTGGCCCACGTTGGGCGCCTTAATAAATTATGAAATTTCTTTAAACCCATTTAAGTTGATTGAGTTTTTTGCACATAAGTTGATAGCTGATATTCAAGAACCATTTTATTGCGACGAGAACTAGCATTGGGAATCAGTGATCAATCAGAGAGGATTACACACGAAATTTCGCAATTTTTTGGGAACAAATCAAACTTTTTACTAATGTTCGAAGAACATAAGTATTAAAATCACTGTGGCCAAAAATTCATATTTCTATATATAATATATATATATATATATATATATATATATATATATATATATATATATATATATATATATATATATATTTATATATATATATATATATATATATATATATATATATATATATATATATATATATATATATATATATATATATATATATATATCATCAAAAAATTTCAGTGAAAAAATCTCGGAAACGCGCAATCCGATTGAACCAAAATTTTCAGGATACATTGGTGTATATGCAGAATAGTGTGAAGTTTCACAATAAGGTAATAATGTTTAACCCTTAGGCGTCGGTGGCCATTTTAGTGATATTTTAAATCTACCTTTTATTATGTCAACAATTAACTTTTGCAATAATAAAGTCTATGGAATAAATTTCGAACATGTTTTCAATGTGAATATGATAATATATTTGAAATGTTTAGTCTTATGTATGCGCTAGGTGCCTAACATCAGACTGTGAAAATTTGAAAGTTTTTGAATTGTAATGACTTTTGACCAGATTATCAAATCATTATAAGACTTATTGAAACACATATTGATATTATCAACTTGTAGACTCGTGAAATTTTTCATGAGCATGCTGGCAACCCTGCAGCTACGGCAGGCATTGAAAGTGAAAACCAACTCTACAGTGAAAACCAACTCGTATAGAAATCTTATGCTTTGTTTGCACATCCAAAGCAAAACTTTTGAAATTGCACCTATATTCTGAGCATCAAAAATTTCTGTTCGCGAGAAATCATGACTCAATTTTCAGATTCAGTTGAAATTCACAAAATGTATTGGTATTAAACAGGACCAGGTCTGATAGAAGCAATTTGTAACAGATATTTAGTTTTCAAAAATTTTAAAACTTGTGCGGATGGTAACCTGAAATTTCTTTGTACCCTACGTATAACTTCCAACGCAGTCATCAGATCAAAACGAAATTCGCAGAGTAGGCTGACTTTAACGTAAGGCACATGCAACATATTTTTGGCTTCGGTGCCAGCAAAGGGCTGCTAGTACTAGGCCTTTTTGTTATTTTCGTTCCAATAAATGCTTGCATTAAGTATTTTCATCACAAACATTTGCAATGAAAATAAGTAAACATTGTTTAAATTTTCTAAGCTCTGGGAATTTTTCGGATGGCAACCCCAAACACCTTTCTACCGCAGTAGCTTTCGATGAAATCACCAAAATTAATATAAACTTAGATTCTATAAGGTAGTTTCATACCAAATGTCGGATTTCCTGACAGTCTTAAAAGTGATCCCATGGTGAACAGAGTTGTTTGGTAAAATTCAAAATAAGTTTTGTGTTTGAAAATTGAGGTAAATACCTTTCTTTTAGTGCTTATTTATTACCCGTGTGATTTCCTATATCTGTCCTTTTCGCTCTTATAGACATGTTTACAGAAAGGAAAATTCGGGTCCTTTACCTGTTTATGTTTAAAAAAGGACTAAATGCAGCTGCAGCGACGAAAGAAATTAATCAGGTGTTAGGACCAGATACCTGCAACGAACGCACAGTGCAACGATGGTTTGCCAATTTCCGAGAAGGAAATTTTGGCTTGGACAACGAACCACGTGGTCAACAAGGTAGCAGTGTTAATGATGACGAACTGCGAGCAGAAGTTGAGAAGAATACATCGACAACTTTATAGTGCCTTGCTGAGACCTTCAATGTATCGAAATCAACCATTAGTCGCTGTCTTAAAAATATTGGAAAAGTGAAAAAACTCAATCAATGGGTCCCACATGAATTGTATGAAAGGAACAAAACGCTGAGAGTTGAAGTAGCCTCTTCACTGCTGATGCGACATAAAAAAGGACCATTTTTGAAGAGGATTGTGGCTTAAGATGAAAAATGGATTCTCTTTGATAATAGGAAGCGTTCAGGACAATGGTTGGATCGCGGAGAAGCACCTAGCCACCAAGCAAGAGCGGGACTACACCCTAAGAAGGTCATGGTTACTGTTTGGTGGACTTCAGAAGGCGTCGTTCACTATTCGTTCTTGAATCCTGGTGAAACGATAGCTGCAGAGACCTACTGTACACAATTGGACGAAATGCACGCAAAATTGCGTTTAAAACAGCCTTCTCTGGCGAATAGGCATGGACCAATTCTGTTAAGGCGTACACGTACAACCAACGAACGACAAATGACAGTTTGATCGAATGTTGGTCGTTGGCTTTGGCGTTGGTCCTGCCGTCTACACAGGAACAAATTGGCACCAATGGCTTGGAGCCAAAGCATTGGATGCGGTTTGGTCTGAGTGTCATTGTACACCTAGTGATTGACAGCGATTAAATTGGGGTTGTAAAGTACAACGCATTTATGGTAGTAGAACGTATTTCGACACCGTACACTATATTTGACAACATGCAAAAAACATAGTCTAGCTCAATACACTACGCGGTATTAATGACAGCCAACACGACCAACCGTCCACACTACAACGGAGTCCCAAGGCCAATACATCGCCAACGCTTTGAAGTTACCGCCAGCAGAGCGAACAGCAACCAAGGCCAAGGTTGGCTCTTCGTACACACTAAGCGAATCCTAACCAATGAATGGCTGGGCCGTTGGTCTTGGCCCTATGTGTACGCGGCTTAACACGATAACGCACGACCGCATGTATCCCGTTTGACCATGCAAAAACTATAGGAGTTGCAGTTCGAAGTTTTAGCTCACCCTCCATATTCTCCAGACCTGTCACCAACAGACTATCATCTTTACCGGAGCCTGGGAAACTATTGACAAGAAAAGCGCTACTCCAACCAAAACACTGTAATTGCGTCCTTTGAAGAGTTTTTGGGGCATAAAAATATTAATTTTTTCAAAAAAGGAATTTTGGATTTGCCAGCACGTTGGCAACAAACTATAGACTCCAACGGTGAATATTTTGAGGAATAAAACCATTTCATTTGAAAATAATCGAGTTTTTAGTAACCCTTCAAAATCCGACATTAGGTATGAAACTACCTGATATTATTACTTAGGGTGTATTAGTTTTAAGTAGGAGAAGTAAGTAGTGGTAGAATACACACTCAAAATATGCACAAATTCTCGACTGTTTTTCGAACATTAGTGTTTTTAGCGGTTCTGTTGCGCTAGGGCTTTTTTCAATACTAATTCTGATTAGTATCAAAACAGTAATTTAGTGAATAAACTAAGTGTTTTGAAAACGAACATTTTGCAAAAAGCAAGGTTCGTTTCAAACCATAGAATTCAGTGTGCGATGCTGATCTTGACGAACTGACTGATTGGAAATACCAAAAATTCTAACAAATGTATTGTGGTGAGAGCTCATGCTATTCAAAGATATCACATCAGCAAAAGTGTTTTAAGTCAAGAAAACACACTTTATATTGCTTCGTCTGCAAATTCAATGATGCACCGAATGTGTGGCGGATGTCATTTCACTAGATATGAGTCCTCTGAGAGACCGAAAACATAAGACGAATCAAGTTTAAAAAAAAATATATAGCCAAATAGCCCATTTAAAGCACAAAAATCATTTCATGTCAACTTCAAAAGAGTTTTTAAATAAAGGTCCGGTTGTTACTTCGATAGTTGAGGATGTGTAGCTCGTGAGGTCTTGAGATATTTTTAGAAAGTGCTGTGGTCGAAAAAATAAGAGTGAAAATTTGGGCACACAGCAGCTAAGGCTGTTTATTTTTCATGCAATATACAATTAGTCATAAAATTATTTGCCCAAACATATCTATATAAGTATAATTAATAATCCATGTAAAAAAATTCCTAAAAATATTTTATCTGAAATTCGAATAACATATTTCTTAAGAACAAAATTTGACACACAATATTAGGTGTATCATTCAAGTCAAAGCAAAAAAACTACAAAATATGATTTGGCTATTAAATTTGGCAACAAAAATTTATTCGCGAAAGAATAATAAACTCTTTTTTGGTTTATATAACAGCTTGCAGGTTTTCGAGAATACTGCCTGTTAGTTTTCATGTTGCTATGGCACCAGTTTTTTCCCATTCCCCCATTGGATGTAATGGTGGATTTTCATACTGAGTTTGTACTCCTTGGAAGGAAAAATGTTGGGATTTAATACAATGACTGACTATTTTAAGAGTCTTAATATCTCTCCAAAGTGCAATTTAACTTCAATGTTCGAACCAATTTCAAAAAACAAATTGCCAGTATCTTTGGTGTAAATTTATAAGCTCCTTTGTTTTAATTTACTGAAGTGGATCGGTATGAGGATGAAGCCTTGATGAACGCAATCCTAAGAAAGCTGTTCAGAAAGAGCCTCATTAAAGGTAATGAATGGCTTTCTGTTGAAAAACTGTTATCTATTATTGTGTAGCGTTTTTCAATTCAATCAGAGCCAGAGACTTTCTATACATAAATCAGGTTTGTTTCATACTTTAAAACGTCTTTGCTATGAATGGTATCGATTTATGATTTAAGGACAAATTGTCACAATTGTATAATTTAAATCTAAAGTTATGAAGCAGCTGTCTCTCTATATGCCTGAAAATATAGATATGGAGTCAGCTTTAAGCATCCTTTAAACCCTTCATTATGCTGATGAAGATTTTGCAACATTCTGTCAAACAATTGGAAAATAAAAGATGCTGATAGACATTAAATAAAATTTTGAAACTTTTGGCTACTATTTTGCAACAGTATTTGAACTTAGGTTTAAAAATATATTTTTTTTTGTTCTAAAATTTGGAATTTGTAATGATGCTTATTGACCGATTCGGGTCTGGTTGGGGTCAACCAAATCTGTGTTAATTTTTTTTCTTGTGTTTCAAATTTAACTGATTAGATTTTTCATATTGGTTTCTTTTTTTCTGAATTGAATATTTGCAAAAGTGGGATCATTAATCTTTCTTTGTTTTACTTGAAAAAAATGTTTGACAGTAAAGGAAACTAGGGCCCAGAGAGCATAGACAGTAATATTTATATGATGATTCCTTCATTCATTCTTCACTTCCTCTCTTCTTTGAGTTTTGACTTATTGTTACTCTGTAAGTGAGTCGTAGTATAAATAATCCCGTCAACCCCAGAAGCCTACACCTGGCTTAGAAAAGGGTAATATCTGAAGTAAATCATGCTGCACTGACAAAAAAAGTCATATTTTGGACGCTTTCTTCAAACTTTCTGCTAACCATAATGTGGGAGATTTTACGTAAAATCAAAGCGAAAGTACACTAAATGCATTGTAATTTGTGTTTGAAAATTTGTTATATATGTAAGTGCAAAGGAATTTTATCTATTTTGAAGCTGTATAACGGCAACATTTTTTGATTTGCCAGAATTGCTAGTTTGTCAATGGTTTCAGAAAAGATATTATTGAGCGCTTTGAAATGCTCTGTAGATTCAAATTTCAAGTTTCTTTTTAATAATAATTTTGAAATACCGTTTGAGTTTTGATTCCTTTTTTTTTAATAGATAGCTATATAAGGTGATATTCGAATAATTCGTTGTGAGCTTGGATTTCCAATTTTGTGGTGCGAGATAGAGAGCTTCATAGGTGCCAAGGTACCAAACAGTCGATTATTGAGGAAGGGCAAGAAAAAGCTGATTTGTGTGCAATAATGTGTTAAATTTTACTTACAGTATAGAATAGTCAATGTTTCATGGCCAATACACAGTAACTGCCACAGTTCTTCTCCTATAGCTATGAGGCAGGATTAAAATCACCTCGAAGTTGATTAAACTTAATGGGAGAATAGTGCCGTTCAAATCTTAGCAGAATCATTAACCAATTTGTAACCTCTCATAACGTAACGAACAGAGTAAGAGGCAAAAGCTCTGCTCTATTACGCATCAGTCTGAGGCATTAATTTACTGTCCACGGATTCAAATCTCACCATATGCTCATGGTTGTATTTGGTCTTCTTATGATGTCTTAAGCACTTAACGTCTTAGGTTTGAACTAAGACCTGCACTTTAGAAATTGAAAGTGAAGCTTAAATAGTTGTTTCGGTTCTACATGTGTCTCTTTTCTTTTATAACTTCGAAGGATAATCCCCTAAGTTTTGGTAGTGTCGTCCCAAAATCAACACGGTCTTATCGCAGATCACTTCTATAACTCATAGTCCTGGAATTATACATTTTGTTTTAGTCCATTCTCTAAACAGATGGTTATTGGCCATTCATTGATATTTGGGTGATGTACAGTGTCTTAATATACCATTTTCGAAAAAAATTGTCTTCAAAATCACAGGACTTGAGTTTGGTGCTCGGCAGAAAAACCTTTCGCGAGGATTCTCTTGGTTGAAACAATTCTACAAAATGTTTAGACATATTAAATAACGATGATATGTTCGAGACTGTGGAGTCAAGTAAATGTATTGACAGTTAGTTGAAACGCAAGTGAGAAGAATGATAAATTCACATATAAAGTGCGTGAAACTTTTTTTTGGAATTGAAAAGGTTTTATTTCATTTTTTTATCAGTATATTCTTAACCTAACTTAGAGTTAAATTAACAATAAAAAGCTTACAATCTAGCTGCTATGCTGTTTTAGCCTGCCGGCTCTTGTCGGTTTTATTAAGTATTTATTGTCTTTAAGAGCGTACACGTAAATCATATTACCCAGCCTGTACAGAAGCGGAGACAATTTTGGCAGTGCTTGCAACCAAAATGAATTTGGCATTTGCTAGAGATTGCTGAAAAAGTAAATACTTGAGCCTGATTTGTAGCAGAAGCAGCAGGTATAGATGAAGGCATTAAGAGCCTGTTTACTTTTTCCCACCATTTGCCAATCATTGCGCTGTTCCTTGCCTACTCTAGTTTTGCAGCACTTCTCGAATTGTTTTGTCTTAAGACAGCTCTTGTAACTATCCGGCAAACCGACCATTTCACTGAAGCTGTTCGGCACATAGCACACAAACCCATAATTCAAATCAGTTCGCCCATATTGTGCCACTTTTTACAAGAAGCTCCATGGAGTTAGTTGATGGAAATGTTGATGTTGATTTTTGTCAATAATTACCTTAACGTGAAGTTTTGGCAGTTGAGTAAGTAGATCTTTAATTCCTAGGGCATCTCGTTCCAGATTCCGATTTAGAAAAAGAATTGCGCTTTAAATTTTGAGCCTACATATCCAATCATTAAAACATCTAAGCAAGTTGCAAACTTAACCCTCCCCAGACACACTACAATTCGAGCACCTCCCTAGACACACCTGGGTCTATGGAGTCCTGCCGTTTTTTTACCACACTTCGAATCGTTTTAAAATCTGAAAAAATTCATGAAGGTAGATCGATATCTATAGAAAAAGAGCGTGCATTAGGTGATGGATATATATGAATTTTTATTATTGTTATTCAATGGAAATCGACACAAAACACGAGAAATACACGTATTCACTTAAAACATCATAGCTTTTTGTTAAATAAGTTAAAGAAAATTCTACTGTACGAAATGTTTCTTGACATATAGTAGATGAAAGAAAAAAAAAGGACATAATGAAACTCCGAAAAAAGTATGATTATTATGGCAAGAGAAAAAGTACAATTTTTTTCGAGTCGAAAATTCGTTTGAAATTACAATTTTTGGTTTGAAAGTAATGTAACTCAAAGTTTTATACATTTTTGTGTTATTTATTATTACTTACACTTATTCTTATTAAAATAAATAAAGTAACTGAACAAAATTACAAAATGCATTCATTGCATACATGAAGCGTGTCTTCTTCGCAAATTTTTATTTCTTCGCTCGTTAAACTAAGTGCTAACGTTTCAATAAATTTATATCTTCCCAATGCAGTGTTCGCTTCATTAAAACTGTACAAAATGTTACAATTAACTACCGCTTGATCTAATATACCGAAGAAAAGCTTAGAAGAAAATGCACACTTTTATACTTCCGTAGACACACATGGGTCTTTGGTGTCCGCAGCCAACTTTGACAGCTCAGCAATTCACGAAGAACGGAGGACCGAGCGTGACGTTCACTACGCCAGTTCTGGATCCAAGTACAATTTTTTAAGAGGAGGTTAGAACCCGAAATATTGACGTACCTGTGCGCCCTGACGATTTTCAAAAACGGCCGGACACCAAAGACCCAGGTGTGTCTAGCGGGGGTTATTTTTCCTCTTCCCGTGATTTGATTGTTAAGGATTCCCTTATGCTGAAAATTTGATCTCTTAGCAACTTGCTATGCGAAAATATCTTCTTCGTCTAGAGAAATAATTAATCAATAAAAGTTGGATGAAAATGAAGAAATATATAACTTACAATTACCCAGAAATCTAATTAAAAAGTCTTCAAACTCCTCTACTTAACACAAAACTCTAAATTATTCAAACTCGTTTCAAATCCATCACTCCAAATTTCCTTGTAACTCGTTTTAATTAACACAACTTCCGACAGCGAAAAAAACTTTCCACAAACACAAGTAGAAATTTCTAGTACCGGTACTCTAGGCAAATAAATAATACTCTACTATTTTCCAACGACTTTCTTTCACCAAAAAACACTCACTCTGCTCGCATCTGAAATGGAAAAGTCAACAAACCTGCAGATTTTATCTGGTTGTTCCAATAAAACTCCATTCGAACAAAGAACAACAAACTCATTTCCACAGATTTCCTTCAAACAGCGAGCAACATACACACACAGCCATACATAGACTATTTGCAATCAAGTTGTCGATTAAACTTTTCTGATCACTGCCGGAATTGATTTACAACACTCTTCTAAAGAAGTTTGTCTTTAATTCAGCAGTACTTCCGGACTGTATGGTTTCTTTCTGTCAGCATCTGCTTTCTTCGTTGCGAATAAACGACAGCCGACTGATCTCAAGGATTCCACTAACTTTTGAAATCGTTGAGTTCGTTCGAGACAAAAGTCAAAATCATCGTGTCGGCATCTTGACTTGTTTGCCCACAAAACTCTGCAAGAGAAAATTCTGAAGATTTATTTTCAGCTAACTCACATCGCATTGCTTTTCCACCGATTCGTTTAGGAAAATAAGAAAGGTCTGCAAACTGATAATGTTGATGAAGATGATGAAAATTCCACAAGAGGAATTTCCTAGTAAATATACGGCAAAAACGATAAAGTTTTTCTTGTTAGTTTTACGGAAAAATTATGTGCACGAGTCGTACCGAAAAACGCAGGAAGAGTTCGAATTTTTGTCTGTTGGTGTCGTTTCGATTGTCTTAGATGTAAAAGTCGTAACTACTTCCGTGACTTTCTCTCCTTGAAATCGAGTAAAGGTGAGCAAACATTTATTCTGTCAAATACGTCGTATCGCATAAGAAGACTTCAAATCGAGAAACTGAAACTTATCTGAGTACATAGGATTTTCCAAGCTTGATGGGGTAATACTGTAGTTATAAACCTGGTGAGCATAGATCTGTGGATGAAGTAATTTATTTGTTTTGCCGTTTGAATCTCACTCCCCGACGTTTTGGTTTTAATTTGATTTGTTTTCCAAAAGTTTCAAGTTACGTTTTCGTTTGGTTCTAGTAAAACGTGCTTTATTTATGTCTTGAGCTAAATAACTAGGTCGAAATATGGAAAAGTTTTTTGAGGTAGGGGGAAACAATATTAAAAAAGAGTATGACTGAGCTGAAAGAATCTAAGGTGTGAATCCCAATATAAGTTTTATATTTGAAATTCGATTCAAAGCCAAAAAGTTGGAGACAGTAAACAGTTTCAGTGTTCGATTGCTTTGGAATTTCAAGAATCCAAGAATATAGTATACTGATGCAAATTTATACTGCGCAAGTCTGAATTGAATTGTATTGGAAAATATTTTATTTTGAATTAACCGTACATTTTTAGCCTAACTTAAAGTTTAATTAACAATAAAACTTACAATCTAGCGGCTTTACTATTTTAGCCTGCTGGCTCTGGTTGGTTTTTTTTTCTTATTTTATCAGCACAATTTTTATTTCCTTACACTCTAATGGTATTACCCAACTTGTAGAGCGGCTGGGATCGCCCTAGCAATGCTTTTCTTAAAAACTACATGACGCTTAAAGTACGATCTAACTTACACCTAATTATAACTAAATTAGCCTTATTAGACCTAAATTTTAACCTAGGTCTTAAGTCTAACCCCTTCTGTTCGTCGGGTGGCCTGTGTAGGTGAACAGCGCATCGGTCCTTAAGTGGCTTCAATCCTGACTCTTGATATAGGAGAAGGTTCTTCGGCCACTTTTTAGTTACCGGATTGTAGAACCTGCCAGTGCAGAAGCGGAGGATTCTTCTTTCGAACATCTCCGCTTCGGCCATGACAGTCCCAACTAACAATTTGCGCCCATATGTTACTAAATGCAGTTTTTTGACGCGAATACGTCGTAAATACCATGTCAAGTCGGAATTGTTTCATCATTTTTCCTTCAAAGTAAAATTCCTTGATAGGCAAAATTTTAGTAAGTAAGTGGTAAAGACTACTTCTAACGCGTCTTTATAGGCATTGTGTCTATAAGGGATTAGTTCCTTCAGTGCGACTTAATCAAAATCCCAATAAGGTACATTGTACGTCAAAGTTACCACACAAAATTCCTTTAAAACGCCTAAGCCTATCAAGGAAACTCGCATGTTATGGTTACGTAGTGGCGCCTTTACCCATAATTATTTCGTTCTGACAATTCTTTAAACGTCAATATGGAATCCCATAAAGCGGGGTAAATAAAAAAGTCTCGACCGTTCAGGACAACTAGTTCAGGACAGGAAATATCTTTAAATTTACATGGCATTTTAAGCCAATCGGTTTTTGATACGCTTTCCGCCATTTTCCGCTCTTTTTCAATGTCCCTCGATTTCATATGAGATAACCAGTAGAGAAAATTATTCTTTTCCCACGCTTCAGGGACAACAGTGTACTGTTTACCGTTACTACTTTTAACATTACTTAAGGGGTTAGGTACACTTGGGACGTCCAAAAAAAAGCTCTTTTTTAGGAGTTTTTTTTAGACACACATTAAAATAATTGATAACAAATGTTTTTTTACTTGAAAGATATATATTTGTAGAAGCTATTGTAATTTTGTTAAGGTGACAGGTTGAAAATTAGTCGAAATAGAGTAAATTTTCGAGGGGTCCAAAGAAAATTGTTTTGCCGTGATCACTGTAGCCTGTCACTGGATCATCCGAAATAAAAAGAAATCGGTGGTTATTAGTTAATGACATAGTGCTCCGTATCAACGAAGGACTTTGGCAGGTCTTGATTTTTCGAAAAATGGCGGTTGTTGAAATTCAAAATTGTATTTTCGACCAAAATTTCACTCACATTTTCGGCTATTGAAAAAAAATATCGTCCAATCGAAAAATCCTTCGTTTATCCGGAAGACAATTACATATGAAATAAGTGATGAAAATTTCATGCTAATCGATAAAGCCGTTTTCAAGTTACAGAGATCACCGACTTCGAAAACATAGTTTCGAGAAAAATGCTTTTAAAACATGCAAAAAGGGCTTTGTGCATTAGAGACGACTTCATTCAAAGTTATTTATCTCCGTAAATAATTGTCCGATTCGTCTGAAATTTGCAGAGAATGCTTTTGAAATATGCTACTTTTGGAAAATGCAAAGAAAATAAAATCAATTTTCTCAAAATTCTAAGTGTACCTGCCCCCTTAACCGAATTTCGCGCACGTTTATTTGTCGTTTTGGTAAGCACACTATGGGCACATCTCCGTTCGATGTTACTTTGAGGCCACTATTAAGTAACAGTATTCCCGAAATGAGACTTAGTGAAAAACCAACAGTAAATGAATTACACTTTCGGACGCCTGAGATATGTGCATTCAAAAGTCAGAGTGTTTGCTTTCGGAGATCAGAATGGGGTAATGTGTTTAAAAACATGTCAAAGAATAAATAACGAACAGTAAGATAGAGAAGACTGCGATGGCAAAATTATTAAGAGGGCTTAACAAAAAAATATTTTGCAAGTTTTGCTTTATCCTTTGTATCGCAAAATTTTGCAAATATTTTTCAAAGTCTTTTGAAGATAATATCCAACTGCTACCAATTACATGGTATATTGTATGCTATATATTTAAACTTAAATGAATGTGCAGATTTGCTTTCAATTAAATTTCATTACAGTAGCATTCTTTTGTGCCTCTATCGAGAGCGGGTTATGATAGTAGCATTAAAACAACAACAATCTTGCCCCACTTGTTTTAGTTTCCAAAGCTACTTTCTTAACCAGCTCTTGACAGAGGCGCAAAACAAACGCAAAAAGCATTGGCCAAATTTATGTTAAACTAACTGTTTCGTCTTGGGCTTCGAGCGCCTTTCAGATAACAAACTAGGTAGTAACGACGACCTCTTAAAACTACTATGAAGGTGCGATATAGTCAAAATTACCATTCGGTAACATCCAATGGCGCAAAGTGTCAACAGTGCCTTGAAATGGCCGGTATAGGCACCAACTGGGATTATTTCCTTCAAAGAGCAATCATGGCGAACAAATTTGGACAAACATGGCGGCTAAGAATTGTAAAATATTTTGAAGTTAAAAATATCCATAATAGTAGCTTTGCTTGATAAGCACAGATAATAAGCACGGATTTTCATGTTTGAACATGCTATACTTGTTTGATAGTACGGAATTCAATTTTTGAAAAAAACATTGAATATTTTATCAAAAATATAAAAGACCTGTTTTAACTAAAGCCTGATTAAATCGCAAGCGCTTGGTAGTTTTAGGGAGTTTCAACACATCCTTTGCAGTAACGTTTGAATCGTTCGTGTTTTATCTGCATAGGATTCAAAATGTTCAGTCACTATAATAAATATTAAACATATGCTGAAATGCAATATTGTCTTCATCAGATAAATACTTAACACAAACATGATCATTTTGTATAAACTCTTCGTATATCTTATAGATAGCTATGAGCCTGAAAGAGAAAGATATTGGGAGGGTTGAAAGGATTGTTTGTAAATTTGAAACACTTTCAAACGTAACGTCGCGATTACGAAACTTTTTGAAAATTTTGACTGAGATTCTACGTTGTTGTTACGTCATAGCGACTATAAGTATCATATTCTTTGTCGCACGTTAAGCATAATGTTTCGAAATCATTACTAAACGGTGTCGCGATAATGCCGCCACAAGGAAGTAACTACAACGTAACTCTTTCCATGCAATGACTACTTTGTTTCGATGTCATTACTGAACGGAGTTGCTCCAAATTCGAACCTACGACGTAACCACAAAGTCGCTGATTCGAAACATTGATTTTTTTGTAGGCGCAACCTTAGGAATATCCACGCCCAAAATGTTCAAAAAATTGTTAGTTGGGGTCTTTGAGCAGGTAATCCAGGATGCAGATGCATAAGTCAGGATGGGTCGAATGAGGGTCTGATAGCAAATGGATTTAGCTTTGGTGGTCATGCCCATCTTTTTGGCAAAAAGAGGTCGGATGCGTTGAAATGCGGATTTGGCACATTTGATTTTTCGCCGCACAAAGGGATTAAACTTTGAAAATTCCTGGAAATCGATTCCGAGGTACTTTAGAGATGGACTAGGAGTAATCGTAGATGTTCCGAGCGAAACTGCGATTTTTTTGGCCTTGTTGCGGATAGTTTGAGATCCCCGATACTTGGAAGGACTGGAATACTTGGACTGGATACTTGGAAGGACACATAGCTTTTTTTTCCCCTAGTGTAGATGGCAAAAAAAAAATCTGCTTACCAGATCCCTGGGTGACCTATCACCTAGGGGTATGTGAGGTTTGACTCACTAAAAAAAAGACCATCTACAAGCCCACGAAGTTCCGAGTCAGGACCCGCCTAAGCACTGCTTCGACCCGGTCGTGCTGACTCACCCATCGGTAACCACGGACTTCAGAAACTACCATAGTTCATGGGTCGGTAAGGCAACCCTCCCCCGCTTTATGCGCAGCACTTTCTCAACATATGTTGAAACAGCGCGCCAGTTCTCCGCGTTTGAAGTAACCGTGCCTTGTGAAGAATTGGCAGAGGTAAAAGTTTACCTCTCTATGGCTCCGGTTAAGCCAAGGCTCAATGAGACCATTTAGTTTAGCCGTCCAGCGTCCTTTAACACTTAAACTCCAACGTTATTGCCAAAGTTGAAGAGCAAACGTACGCGCGTGCGTCAGAGCCTCAGTTCTACCCAGCTCTGAGCGAAAGATGTACCCTTCTTTGCGTTCTCGCGCTAGTAGGTCGATCAGGATTACTCCCGATACCACCATCATAGCCTCTTCTGAGACTGTGCAGTAGCTACAGGCGATACGCAGGGCATCCCTGCGCTGGACACTGGCAATGCGCTTCCGGAACTTCTCAGTTCGGAGCGCATCTCCCCAGATTTCGGCTCCATAATGAAAGATGGAATCGGTCGTTACCATCAGCAGCCTCCGTTGTGTCTCACTGGGTCCACCGACGTTGGCCATAGCTTAGTCTTACTGCTGTTTGGTTTGATGCCCCATTCGTCAAAGTAAAGACTTAGTTCTGCCAAGTAGTATTCCAGGCTCTTCGCTCTTGACGCGAATAAGAGCGTGTCATCGGCATATTGGAGGATTTGAACTTGAGGTTGGCCCACTGGAATAGGTAGGTCAGCGGTGAATATGGTATAAAGAACTGGTCCAGTGACAGAACCTTGAGGCACTCCCGATGTCACAGGCTCTATGAGAGAATCTGCTCTATTAACGCTGACATGAAAATAAAGCTTGCGACGAGTCTTATTACCTATTTTGGGAATCCAAACTTGATCAACTTAAATAGAAGGCCTTCGCGCCAAACGGAATCGAAAGCCTTCTCGATATCTAAAGCACACATTACTGTCGGAGTGTTTCGCTCATTCGTGTGAGACATAATTTTTTTTTTTTAATTGCCTGCGCTGAAAGCCAAACTGGTGGTTAGGTACTACCTGTGTGAGCTCACAGTGGTTTTTAATTATTTCCATCCACATTCTCCCAAAAAGCTTCCCCAAATTATGAAGCAAAGAGATTAGACGGAAATTGCTGGCCTTTTTAGTTTTGCCCTTCTTATGAATGGGAACAATCTTTGCTACTTTCCATGTGCTCAGAAAGTAGCCATTGTTCAGGGCGTTGTTGAAAATAATGGAAACAATTCTGAGCATAGAGAGTGGTAGATGATTAATAATGAAATTAGGCATTCCATCATGCCCAAAAGATTTTTTACTCTTTATACTGCGCGGCAGTTGCACCAAGTATTCACTATTGGCAAAGTGAAACCGGTCATCTGCATTTTGCGGGTCATCCGAAGGTTTTTTCGGATGCAAATGTGGCCAATAGCTCATTGTGTGAACTGAGGAAGCAATTGACTTTCTCTTTTATCATTTGGTATGCTGTTAGGAGCAGAACAGTCAGGCGAAACGGCACTCAGCACTGCGCAAGTGTTAAAATCAAACTGGATATTAATATGGACGCGTCATGCTTCAAGTAGAAAATTTGAATAATTTGGAAACGAGTACTGAAATTTCTGATTTTCAAGGTGTCTTATGATATAAGATAACGTCATGGGCCTGCATTTTAATGGCTTAATAAAAATGACAAATAACCATACAAGACCCGATCGGAGCTTAAAATGTTAGTTGTAACCGAATTGCTTCGTTGACTGATAATTTTTAAGCTCTTTTTTGAATAGTCGATGTAATATCTTATTGGAAAGAGTTGCTTGAATCTATTTGACCTCTGAATAGTCTGCAAAAATATAAAACAATTCAAAAATAAGCTTTCATGATTATATGATAGATACCAAGAAAATCATTGATTAAAGTAATTTTACCATACAACCCTGCTGCTAAGATTCTGCAATTGAAGTGTCCCTCATACATCATATCCAAAATATTTATATTTTCCCTATTTAACTCCTATCCACCAAACCAACTCATATCAACAAAAGTCAAATATATTTGCAATCATTCCACACCTGGCACCGTGAAAAGCCAACAGGCATAACAAAGTGCTCAGTGGAACTAACGTTCGTTTCGTGCCAATCTACAATAAAATTCAATGTAACTAAATGACCACCATTAATATTTCATATAATATTTCGCATGCCATATCAGGTAACCAAAGTTTTCCATCAAATCGTTGTGGGTGAAAGCAATAATTGCTTGGATACCTGTCGTCAGCACATGGTATCCTTGAACTGAGTGTGTCCTGTGCGTATTGACAGAAGAAGAAGATTGATTCGTTCATTTATGAATAATTGTTTTGTTGTTATGGAAAAGTTGTTGTTGTTGTTTTTTTATTCTACACAATTTGCCGCTTTTCCTTCAAAGCATGAAATTAAAAATTTAAAACTTTGACCATGCTGTCACCCTGTAACTTTTTTGCTCAAATTAAACATAGCCTTGCAAACGATTGAAAATCAAATCATACCTCTTATACTTCATTACAAATACATTATGTGTCACACTCTAAAAATAATGTTCTTCTGCATCAATTGTCGCAACCAACGAGCTAAACGAACGACAACCAATCGACCGAACGGAACGACACTGTTGAAACCGAGAAACCTTAGGAAAAACTTATTTTCCTCACTAATATTACAATTACCTCAGATTAATTTTATTAGTTGTCGGCAGGAAACTCGTGTGCGTGATATAACTGTATTATATTGGCTCTCAACCTATGCTACTTCTTCCTCATAGTTTTAGTGCGACAGGATTATTTTACGTGGTGGGCAGGAGTTGAGTGTTAGGTTGAGAACGATACCTGAACTTAGTTGGTGATGATGTCCTTTCTTGTATGCCTTGTATATGCTTTAAAAAAGGACAACCTGCTGAGTTGGAATGAATGCCCGATTTAGTGTCCGTGTGCATATAGTTTAGTCCGATGAATTGGAGTTAAATAGCGCCGGGTAGACACAATCCGATGTAATACAACTAACAAATGGGTTTGCGTTTTTTTGTTTTCCGGTTACGGGTGTTTGAGTAAATGATGAAGGCGTTGTGTGGTAGCAGAAAGGCTCTAGGTAAATGTTGTGTTTTTTAAGAGTAAGCATTAGTAAAAAGCGGGGATTTTATTAAATAATTCTTAATTTTATATAAAGAAAAAAGTTAAGAAAAAATACTATTCTAGCATTCATTTCCACACTGAGGATTTTCAGATAATTTTGTATAGAACCTGTTACGTCAGCAATAACTCATCTATTCACCAGCTCTTACAAATGCAATGAAAGTTTCATAGAAATGGCATTTATTAATGAACTTACATAAAATTAATCAATGAAAATTTGTCTAGAAAAAACTACAACCAAAACCGTGACTCAGGAAATGCTCAGCCTTACGTCGCAGATTTGACGGAAGCTTTAGAGAATCGAAAAACTTCGCAAACTCAGCTTCAAGCTATAGCCTACGAAAAATAAAATCAAAAAGTTTTTTTCAAATTCGTAATTGGGCTTTATTTTTCAGATTCATTTTTTTGCGGAATACAAATTTACGCACTTTTTTGACAATAATTTTATCTGAAGAAATTCACTACATCAACTTGTTTTAACTGAATGCCGTACTTTGCATTTAAGCGACAAAAATTATTAAAAAGCTTTGCTACTATTTAAACTTTGGTAAGGATTTCTCCTACTTCACGTAGCTGATCTCATCTGGATTCCTCCTAAAGTTCTCTGAATTCAGTCAAAACCATTTCATTCCTTCAGTCAATTACCTTTCAATAAATTGCGTCATGTTAAAATTTCTAATTTCTGATGCTCTTTTTCATCTCTCATGATAAAACACGAACAATTTTAATCATCCACCAAAAATTATTCCGTTTTATTCTGATTTCGGGGGCTTATTCCGCAAAACGATCCAGTTTACTAACGTTTATGATAAATTGATATCGTTGAATATAAGTCAATATTCTACGATAATTTATTACTTAGTTTAATGGTAAACGTCCAATAAGAAATTGGGTTGATAGCTTTCAATACAATACATCCGAATTAAAACTTACTTCGGACTCCACGCTGATTAGTGGAGGGGTAAGGGTTTCAGCTTGAGAGAAACACTTATATTTGCAATTTTTTTTAGAAAATGGGGAGAGCAAATTTATTTAACCCTTTTGTACATTATTAAGTGTCATTTTAATAACATTCTGTAATTTTATATTCGAAAATATCGAGAAAAAAACCTGGGACAAAGGTTTTTCAAGACCGTCTTTGGAAAAATACGATTTGCGGTGTTCATTTTATCTCAGCTGGAAATTGTCTGAAATCAAAGATTATTGAAATTTAGTCAAAGTATCATCAAATCCTCCCCCAAAGTTCTCTGATTATAATTTTTTTTCAATTTTAAATTGAATTGACATTTGAAATGAAAATTGCTATTTTTCACGAAAAATTTGGCTTTGTTATAAGTGGGAAACCCCCTTAATATAAAAAAACAGTCTATCGCATCAAAACTGCTACAAAACTGAATTTCGAAGAAATTGTCTTTGAGTGATCAACAAATTTGGAAATAGGTTATACACTTTTTTGTAGAATCATATCAACCATTCCTTATCCAAAGCCACAAAACTCAACTATAACATAAATGATGAAAATGTTCAGTGCTGGCAACATTTTCCCAAGGAAGCAGCAATAAGTTTATCATACCAAGCTCATACTCAAATTAACTTATCCCTTGAATCATCGCAGGATTTCATCGAAAGTTTCAGCGTTTAAACGTTGTTTAAGGCTGCCAACCGAAAAATTTTCAAAACTCGGAAAATTTAAGGAATTGATTCTTTATTTTTATTGCAAATGCTTTACATTTGAGTTTTTAATTTGAAGCATTTGTTGGTGCAATATTTACGAAAATATCCGATGCTGGCTACCCTGTGTTAGAAGTAAAGCAAAATACTGGTCTATACCAAATCTGCTTCACATTAAGTTAAACACACCCTGTGAATTTCGTTTCGATTGAATCACTGCGCTGGAAGTTATACAGGTGAAAAAAATTTTAGGATTACCACCCTCAACACTTTTCAAATTTTCAAAACGTTAATATTAGCTGTTAATTTTATTACAGTATCATTCCCATCGCTTGGCAAAGAGATTCCAAAAAATTACCCAAATGGTCATAGCTGGCAGCCCTTTCATGATTTTTGTACAAAATTCCTACGACTATTGGTTCACATTAAGGTCCGTTTACTGCATGAACTTCATTTTGATTCCATTACTGGACCGGAAGTTATTGGGAAAAAGCTTTATTTTGCTGAGCAAATTTGCAAAATTTAGGAGACAAAAATCACCATAGCTGGCAACTCTATTCTAATTTTTATTACCAAATTTTGATCAAATGTTGGCTGAAGTAAGGTCCAAATATTGTATGAATTTTGTTGAAATTTGACAGCTGAATCGGAAGTTATAGGCCAAAAAGCAGTTTTTTTTCTCAGTAATTTTTCCAGATGGTACCACTGCCACAGTGTTGCCTGGATTGCAAAATCACTCTTATCAGACCTGGTCCTAGCTAATACCAATATGTCCCGTGATTTTATTCATGATTGGATAAGCCGGTCATCAGTTCTCGTGAACAGAAATTTCGAGTGCTGAAAATAGAGGTAATTCGGTGATGGGCTGCCGTTCTTGTGCAAACCGGAATTTTGAAAATTTTGGTCTGACAAGATGGATAACGGTTAAAATATATCAATGATATGAATTTTTTGTAAAAAAAGCATCAATTTTTTAGAAGGGTTGTTGATTTGAAGGATTTTTTTCAGGAGCCTGCCGTAACTACAGGGTAACCTTCACTATATTGTGTTAAGTTTTGGTCAACATCAATACGCTCTGCAATTTGCACGATGATCTAATGTTTTTGTCAGAAGTTATGACAAATTCAAATTTGCAAAAAAATCCTTGCTTACTTTTAGGCACTCAGCACCCAGATACGGCTCAAAATTTCCAATTCTTTATCATAGACAAGCTTGAAACATAATAAGTTTTCATTTCCAATACTTTTTTTAACAAAAATTTACACTGCTTAGAAATATAGGACTACTTAAAAATTCACTTAAATGCCCGCCACCACCAAAGAGTTGAAGTTATCTGAATTCTAGTAAGTCATGTATCTACCTACTATATACATCTATGTTCTTCGAAAATTTCAGCTCAATCGGTTCTGCCACTCCAGATATTATCTCCCTTAATCATTTTGCTGATATATACATTTATATATATATATATATATATATATATATATATATATATATATATATACATATATATATATATATATATATATATATATATATATATATATATATATATATATATATATATATAAAATATGAATTTTCGGCGAAACGAGTTTAATACTGAATTTTCTTCGAAAATTCAGTAAAAATCTAAAACTTATCGTTGGGGAGAAGTATTTTACATGTGGAAAGTGTGTCAAGTTTGAAATGAATCGGTAATGTGGTTTTTAAATGGCAGTAAACACGGACTTTTAAATTTTGAGAAATGATCTACTGTACTCCAAGCTGTCGGAGCTTCAATGATAGAGCAAATGGAACTAAGTCTTCAATAACTTCAAGAGTTTTGCTTTAATTGACTTCAAATTTTAGGACTATTTTCTCGGGATGTTAAACTATAAGTGCAAACCCTTGCTTCAACCCCTGCTTGACAGTCCATCCCTAGCGGTTTGCCTGAAAATAAATTCTTTGGAGGCAGCATGATACATGGACCATTGTATTCCCATTACACTTATTTTCAAATTTTATAATCCCTAGTTTTCTTGAAATTTTCCTTCGATTTCAATGGGAATTTTTATTATATTCTTTTTTTACCTACATGTGGAAAGTTGTGGAAAGACCTTAGGTTGGCCCCTCCCAGAAAAATAAATATTTCTAACAGCAGACACTTAAGTTTTCGCCTCTTTGGTTTTTGTTGTTACAGCAAGAGCTGTATAGTGCAGTAATGTAAGCCTATACCAAAGCATACACACTACTTATAACATAGAAACTGTGTTATTTGCTGTATTAATTACGGTGTTATGGGACTTATCTCGAGAAAATATTTAATTTCGACAAGTTATACGTTAAGAAAAAGACGAAAAGCGCCTCGCCAATTATCCTTTTTTAATAAAGATTATCTG
Organism: Nemotelus pantherinus; assembly: GCA_963978885.1. Taxonomy (NCBI): domain Eukaryota; kingdom Metazoa; phylum Arthropoda; class Insecta; order Diptera; family Stratiomyidae; genus Nemotelus; species Nemotelus pantherinus. The sequence continues at coordinate 69,056,123 of OZ022266.1, read as the reverse complement.
TTCATTTCTATTCGGCAATATACAGGTATTTAGATAAGAATACTTTTATAAACTGGTGTTTTATGCAATTATGTTTTTCACAAAACATAGTCTGAGTATTGATGGGATCATGTACAATTAGCACATTCAGACATAACATTAACAAACACAGTCCGATTCCAAATTTGAGAGCATGTTTCTTTGACTTTTGCGTATGATAAAGTGTACTTATTATGTTTTAGTCAAAAAGTCCATACTAAATAGCTCGAGAAGTGCAATATTGCTGCTGTAAACCTTTTGACACCACCACAACAAAGACTATACCGAATTTGCATCCCGTTCAAATAACTTACCCTATAACTCTTGATCCATTGAAAGCGTGGGAAGTTAAACGAAAAAAAGGGTGTTTGGAGTTACCTTCCGCGATTTTGTTAAATTTTTTGAAATTGAAATATTTTCGGCTTATTTTTACTACGAAATCATTATTTTTTGAAAATTTAATAGTACCGATTTCCAGGACAAAAATGTTGATGTTGGCATCGCGAGATACCGTAACCGCAAGTTCCAGGTGCTAAAAATATAAATAATTCGGTGAAGGATTCCGATTTTTGTGCGATTGGGAATTTTAGAAGCTTAGATTTGACTGTATAAATATAGTATCAAATTCATCAACCACTTGCATTTTATTCTAAATACCGATAAAAATACCAGAGAGTCAATGATGTGAAAGATTTGTGTTTACGTACTTATGGTAGCTACACGGTTGTCCAGACATTTCAAAACGACAGAAACTTATTTTTTATACCCATTGATGCGTCTTGTAAATTTCGTGATGATCTGAAGACTCGGTGTGCAGTTATCACAGTGCGAAATTTTCCATAGAATTTGCATTGTCGCCAGAAATACACCAAAATTTCAGCTCAACCAAACTTCGTGATCCAGATAAATTATCCGGATAGTAAAATTCATCCACAATGTCTTCAAGGACATATTGCATACAATAATCAAAACTCTACAATAATAAAATTCTAATGGTACTTGGAAGACAGTAAGTGATATGGTGCTTGAACAGTCTTGGAATATTGTCAAGATGAACCGAAATTATTTGGAAAAGGCTATCGACCTTACGACGTGTCTCAGTAACCAAGGACTTGCTTTCAGACACTCTCCGTGTTTGTCAGATTTGCTAGACGTTTCAGGAGCTAGAAATGCCTCGTACTTAGTCGATATAATTTTGAGCCTGTTAGACAGTTATGGACTTAGTGAATTGCCTGTTGTTGGACAGTCTTTTGATGGTGCTAGTGTCATATCAGGTCAAAAAGGTGGTTTACAAACCTAAATTAAGATAAAACACCCTGCAGCCACATTTGTACACTGTAAAACTCATAAAATTATCCTTGTTGTGATGGACACATTTTTCACAATCGAAACGTATGCATCCTTTTTCAATGTCATCGAATCCCTTTACATACACTTTTCAAAGCCATCACAACACCAATAGTTGAAGCAGCTTGAAGAGGCAGTTGATCTAAACACAAGGCGTGAAATGACAAGTTAAAGCTCGACTCGCTAGTCAATGAGATTTTACAATTGCAAATATGTGGTCGATAGCTAAGGGACTATAAAAGAGGCTTGAGTAAAAGAAATGAATGAAGGAAAATACGACTCAGTTTCTGCATTGGCAATCTTTCATTCAATCAGTAATTCTAAGTTTGCAGTAAATCTTTTCATCTTTCACTATGTTCTTTCTATAGCGAACATGTTAAGCACATATTTCCAAACTAAAAATGCAACTCTTTGGGATGGAATGGATCTTGTAAATGGAACAGTTAAAACACTACTAAGTGAGCGAGAAAACTTTTATGTAGTTTGGGAAAAAATTAAATCATCCGCAGAGAAGCACTGTCTGGATCTCACATTTTCCAGAGGATCACAAAAACGGAAAACAGCAAAAAGCACAAGTCTAAAAGGTTTTGATATTCCATCTAGCCTCGGACACGCAATCTTCATCTTGGCAAATTATTTATGCTTTTCCTAGGTTTTCTAGGTAACAAAAATTTGAAACAAGAGATCAATTCCTTCCTTTTAAGCTTAATATATTCCAATTTCTTCAAAGACATTTTGAAAGTAAACTATCCTCTTCTTCAAGTATAAATTGAAATATATTTAGCTTCTAAACGAAAAAATAGTTCATATTTCTAATTACTTCCATTCTATTCTGGTATAATTCCTACAAGCGTTCATTTCTTAGTGCTGATGGATAATTCATGTGTAATTCATACTTACCATTCACATTATATGTACATGCTAGTAGCTCATACCTATTCACAGACACGAAGTTTATTTGATAATGCATTATGCATTAGCAAATAACAAAGAATAAATTAATAAACATATAATGTATTAGTAAATTATATAAGTTGTATGAACAGTACATGTACCTTACGGAAGACAATATTATTGCTCGTTTTGAGCCTTTCGGTCCCTGGCCCCAGCCAGATTTTAGACCACGGCACGCCTATGTTTCTACTCCAAAAATTTCATAAAAAAGGGAAAAAGGGATATCAGAAGCTGAATTTCACAGGCGCTATTATTTTCTCCCTAAAAGTTCTTTGCCAGCCATGATTTTTGAAACCTGTTAGTCGAAACATTTTGACTGCATTAGGCAGCAAGAATAGCATGTTCTAGCTTCAAGGAGGTCTTGAGGGCGTCCATGTCACGACTTAACAACAAACGGAGCATTTGTTGAGAGTAATGGTTAAAAAATTGTGACAATTGCCTTGGATGCGGCCCGAAAACTCAACACTAAATACCTGAATTGTAATAAAATTTTTGCGGATTAACTAAAGGAAAAATTCAAACCCGTACTTTTGACTAAAACTGTTAGAAAAAAAATCACGCGTTAAGAACCGTTTTCTATAGATATGAGGATATGAAATTCAGCACCAAAGTAAACTGACATAACATTGAAGCTGGCGATCGAAATATTGCGGACTGTGAAGCCGACACGAGAATACACTTTCTGAGCTAGCTATGTAAAAGTGGCTCTAAACAGAGCATCAGCTTAAGCGAGTGACAGAAGACTTCAAGAATTACCAGTCATTTAGGGGAGTCAGTGGTTAAACAAGGAGAAGTACGTTTGAAAAAGAAATCTAGCAAAAATTTGATAGGAAAATGGGAAGCTCCGTTTTATGAGCGTGGAAGCCATTGAAAAGGAATTGGTGAAGATATTTTAAAACCCGAAGCTGAAAAGTTATTTCTTTGAACAAAAAGAAGCCCTATGAGCAAGATTGGGTTCTCAGAATATAAAAGGATATCTAAAGACAATCAATCAAAAATAAATTCTACAGCTACCAGCAAGCATCAAGGAGGTAAAAGAAGTAAATGGAAAAAGAATGCAGCCCGATCTTTGAAGAATGAAGCTGCCAGTCTATTCAAACGGATTACAGCCAACAAAAGTTAGTTACTTCAACGGGGACTTGAAGATAATGTAAATGAACAATTGTCGGAGTTTTTCGGAATCTTTCTAATAGAAAAAAGGCCACAAAATCTCTGAGAAATAAAGAGCCCAGATAAACAAGTTCAAATGGAAAAATATTCCAGGATATGGAATTATACCGTAGATTTGCTCAAAAAATAGTTCTGAAACTAAGCATCGACCAGCATTCTTCAGATATTCATGCGCTTTAGTAAGAAATACACTGAAAATAAGATAGCATGCATTTGAACTTTGTAGCGCAAACAAACTAAGAAACGTCAAAAGAAACAGAAATGATTTATTTACTTTAAAAACTAATATTAAAACTAAAATGATAAGATTTAATAATAGTTTAATTTTGTTGTGGTCACTTGACCAGTCGCGACGACGACTGGGCAGCAAGAGGGTTGACTGTCGGGCTTCACTCAATTGGCTGCATTTTTTCGCCGGTGCTGCCAGAACACGAAAATGATCGCCACATGTATATTACTTTTGTATAAAGAGGTTTACTTGTGTGGATTCAAAGTTAGGGTAAATATCATACAGGGCACAAATTACTGCGAGAGTACTATTGGGGATGGTGTTACTATAATTGACAGCGTATACACGGTATGATTCAAGGTTCATCACACCCTGACTAAAAAAGCTGTGAGGGCTGAAAATATCGTTAGCTTTAACGAAAATACTTATCATAATATTTGGGAGTGCAACAACATAGCTAACCCAACCGCAACATTCTTGGCAAAGATAGTGCAGCTACATTTACTATCAGAAATATGGCTGAGGTTATTAATATTATCCTAGCGTTTCCAGACTTTATCGAATGGATCCAAAGTTAGCGGGTATCAGACCTGCGGTCACTTTTGGAATAACAATATTTATCCTGGAGCATGAAAAGTTTTACAGTTATATTTAGAAGTGTTCGAAAGTTTGAAAAATTATATGATCTGGAACTATAATATCTGCTGTCAAATTTTGAAAAGTTAAAAAAACAAAGTCAATTAGAATTAAAAGAAACTCGCACCAGACAAAGGTTCCTAGAAACTCGGGAAATGAACTTTGACTGACCACACGTCATCTCAGTGGCTATAACCGGAGGTAGCTCAGTGGCTATAACCGGATGCTATAACCGGAGGTAAAAGCAATGTGTAATACACATATTGAGTGTTATTGCCTTTATACCTGTTGCTACACCGCACGCTTCTATTTCAGAGTAAAACTTAAGAAACGAACAAAAACAAGTGCGGTTGTTATCCTTAAAGGTACCATGTTAAATCAATGACATTTCAAAAAGTGCATACAACAACAGAACATTTTCACGCTGAAATCGTTTTCACACATCAAGCTGATGATTTCTGATTAGTGGTTGAACGATTCTCCAACCCGTTGGTGGATGATTTGCGTGGTAGTGATGCGCATGAATTAAGGAAATCAACAAAGTCAGGAATAGCTAGATAATGGAATCAACTTTTTGCATCAAAGGATAGCCTAGTAGTTTTAGACCAAAACGGGCTGTTCTGTTAAAAAAGCGAACTAAGCTTTTGTAGCATTCAGAAATTTCACTCGTAATTTCTACACGCTAAATTTCGATGTGCACTGTAAAGAAACAGAAAGTTCTATATGGTGTCGTTTTTTTTTCAGAGTGCTCGATTGCGGTAGTCGGGAAAACGTGGAGGTTGCAGTGGGTCGTTGGTCATATTGTTGAAGTCATCGTTTGTGGAACCTAGTTTGGCCACAAATCCTTCCCATTAAGAATATTTCAGTCTGCGTGAGGTTGGTGTTTTCTTTTTTTGTCGTTCAGTTCGAGTATGTCACGATGTAAAGCAAAACACCATGAAAATGCACAGAGCGTACGTGAAAGTGTAACAATGCAAAGAGCTCATGGCGTGTATCGCCTAGTCTCGAAGGCGATGGTCAGTTTGGACTTGACGACGTACTTGTTTTTCATGTGAACTGAAACCTAAATGTACCGCTTGGAGAAATCGTTGATCAGAAAAACCCCGCAATCTGTCGGTAGTGAATCAATCAATATTGCCTCTGATCTAAAAATATCTGCAAAAACTGACTAGACAGCAAAGGCTCAGTTATCCGTTTTGGAATATGCTCTATTCAGAAAAAATGTATAAGTGCATTGATCAAGCTCAAAAGACGATTTCTTTTCAAACAGAATAAAGATCGCTACTGTATTGAGGCTATTCGCATGTCTTTGGAAGAATATCCGTTTTGACATTTAGAGTTGTGAGGTCATGAACTCTTTATTCTTAGCTTTGATAGTTATTAGGCTGAATTGAGCTTTGATTTAACTGCGATTTTTCAGAAACCATATCATTTTTTAAATATTGCTTCAAGCTAAACGAACTTTACTCAAGTTAATTTGATTTGTCAAATATTTTCAGCTAGTTAGACTTACAAATTTCAAACATATAATCGCATATACATGGCAATCTAGCTCTTGCAAAAGTTTCCCGATCATTTGTCGAACCAACATATTTTCTTGCACATTCTGCATACATACATGTAAATGCATACATACATGTAAATGGTGGACGTTGACAATTATCAAAAAAAAACCTGACATTAACATAAAAAAACTCCATCGAACAACTATCATATGCTGCATGTCCAGTTCATTGCACATACATATAACTTAATCATCTCAAACTTCTGCAAACTACTTTCGGCCAATCTGTTCCTCTTCGTTCCCATTTTTGCCACCACAAGAGACCATCGTCACTCGAAAACCAAAAAAAAAAAATTGCTCAATGTAGACTTATTTGAATTTAATGCATTCATGGAGTTTTTATTATGCACTCAACAAAGGAATTAAGTTGGCCCTGCAATTTTTTTTCCGTACTTCAAACTGCTATTAACGTTGCCACGAACGTTTCGTCGTTGCTGCTATTTAACCTCAAGCAAGCAAACAGACTGGCAGGCAAACGAGCAAATAGGGTTGATTGAAAGCAATGTTGCAGAAAGAAAACTTAATTTCTGTTCAAACATGCACGAAAGTGAAATGTAGGGTATGCAGTGGAAAATTGAGAAAATTATTTGCTTTTCACAGGCGGAATGGAGAAAATGTGTGTAGTTTGTTAATGTTCATTTAAGTATTGCGGTTGAAATAATTGTTGTTCGTATATAATATTTAAGCTTTAAGATCATCTGTTCTATCTTAGAAATCACCAAAAAATATCGATAATGGGGCGAACTACACAAAAGTCGGTGAAGTGTAAACAAATTTTGTCATTTCTTGACAGCTTCCGAAAAATGCAGGATGTCAAACGATTTAAATGCTAGATTAGATCTCAAGCCTTGATATTACACGAAAAAACGATTTTAAGGTTTTTCAAGTAAGCAGTCAAGAAACCCACGCTGGGCGCGAAAATTTCTCTAGGCATTAGTAGCGCAAAACATATACTTTTAGAGCGTATGTGCGTGATTTCAAATTAATAAGTTTTCCTGTCAGCTCTTGTTTGAAAATAAAACACCAACATGAAAAATAGAATACATTTTTTATGTTAAGCTTCAGTAAGTAACCACATATGATAAAAATCCAGACTTTCTGTTATTCAAAAACTCAATATCCATTGGCTGTAATAAACTGTTCTCGTATGACAGCTCCGCTGCTCATGCTCTAAAAATTTACAAGTTAACTTATTCAAATCGATTCATGATTCAATTCCACGCAACACCTAATCCTTTAGGCAAATAGAAATACTATCGTATGCAAATCAATATTACCAATTCAACCGCGATTCACAAGCAAATATCGTCAAAATATGCCCAAAAAACGTGCCATTCAACTGTAAAACAACCCCTATCACATATTCACTGCCGTCATACTATGTATGCAAACGATACATTATTCAGAATCTCAGTGATGGCAGCTAGTTGCGCTTTCTCACCGCCATCACCATCATCTGCAATCGTCACGAGCCTAACCTATAACGAAGAGCGAAAAAAAACAAATCTGGCAAAAGTATACCAGCAGACAGGAATCAATCTTGATATAAAGATGACACACATCGATCAATGCTATTCCGTTTCGATTCCATGAACAACTCCTATACCATTCTCCTTCACTAACTTTTACTCCCACTCCCCGTGCTTTCCTTTTGACAGCCTCTGGCTTCTGATTCATTCGTTTTTTGGTATTCCACTTATGTTTCATGTAAATGTAATTTAAAACATTCTTAAGCTGTAAATAATCGACATCAATTTCTCTCGCTGCGGAACATCAAAGATATTTCATAGCAGGCATTTTTTTCGTTCTGATTTGCATCGATCAGGTAATACTAGACTTACATCGGTGGAGTGGTGCCCTCACGTAGCTGCAGGATAAGAGCTAGGCACGAGTAACGAAAAAGAGTTATGACTGTTTCTATCGAACTGAAATGTGTACCGGAAGCTACAGAGGAAAAGCGTTGCTTGCACGAGATGAAGGGGAGGAGGCTGAAGCAAGTACATACTCAGTCTCAAGTTTGAGGAATAGGCAGGTGTCGAGTCAAACCTGTGAAAACTGATTTATTGAATTTCCATCTGTGCGTGCACGGAATTTACTCTTTTTTTCAAGATTTGCTTGAACTCAGCCTGTTTTGCTTTGTTCGTGTTCGTCGTGGGTGGTGGAGTTGGGTTTTCAATAAAGCTGGCTCTTGGGCTTTATTGGGGAATCAAGTTAAGAGGGTTTTCTCTCTTCTTTTCCAAAAACGATCGAAAATGCCAAGACGCAATGGAAAACGAATTTGGTTTTGAGCTGTCGCTAGTAACCCAGCATCACTGGAGAGGATAAAAAGTGAATAGGTGGTTTAAGTGCAAACTGTATGAAATGAAAGGGTTGTCTTGGTATTGAAGAGCGCTTAATCGCAAACTCAAATAATAACGTTTGCAAATAATTTTTCAACGAACATACGAAAGATTTGATTGAAGTGAATTTCAATGTTTACAGTATGTCGATCGATTGCAGGATAAATCAACTCAAAACATATAAGGAAAACTTGATTTCATAAATAAAAAAAAAATATGTGTGAATGATTCTATGTTATTTATCATTTATTTACTTTTTATTTATATTAGACCACAATGCACAAAACATGAAAAAGTTAAGATTATTAGTGTTTTATTAAAAATGACTTTGACTTCAACATAAACAAAGCTAGAAACAAAGACTCAAATTGAAGCTCAGCATGTCTGCAAAATACAAGTAGGAGGATGGAGTGAAAATACATCACAGAAAATACATCTCTGCCCCCGTGACAGCGATATTGAAGTCAGCCTGGTGTTTAAAGGGTATTTTTCATTTCAAGAAACATAGATAAATATATTTGAGATCAAAACAGAGAAACTTTAGTACCATAGTGGGTAGACCACTGACTTCTTATGTGTAGGATCCCTGGCTCGAATCTAGGTTTGGACGATAGTCTGCGCATTTGACTTTGAGTTCATCTAGTTCTGCAAAGGTACCAGAATTAATCAGGGGTAAAGTGAGTCGTGGAACTAATCACTCCACAATCGTATGCACATTGATAGTAAGTTTATGCTTAAACTCTTTACCAGCTTCAACCCTTACAACCATTGGTCCAAGTACATTCTACGGATGCTTAAAAAAGGAAAATACAGGATGGTAAAACACTTTTCATAGGAACAATAAGGAACGCTTAACTTATGCAACAACAACGAGTAAATTTACGTTAGACGGATTCAATGGCATCCGACAAGTACACAAAATGAGAGGGCCACACATGCAAGCAGTACTCAAAGATGATATGCATTAAGGAGGTAAATAAACGAGCAGATGTGTAGATATTCAAAGAGAAATGTGAACAGAGAAGAACAGCAATAGCAACTTGTGATGCTTTAAAGGTAATATAAAATATATTTAAATCAAATTTCAACTTAAACACCAAGGTGTTAATCCACATGAATCAAATTATTATCTAGTGTCTAGGGAATATTCAAAATATAAAAATATTCGAATTGTTTTTCGCGGGATAATTAAAATTCAAAAAAAATTTATTTACATTGAAATTTTTTTTATTTGATAAAGTGGTTTCGAAAGCATGCACTGATTCTCATCAGACACCAGCACACAGTGCATACTTGACTGATGTGACCACTTGCAGTTGGAAATCATTAACTTTTATTTACGTTAGTTGTGACAAATTTTAGCATCTGCTACTTATATCCATCGAAATAATTTACTCATAAAGGTTATTGATTTGTGATCATTGTTCCCTTCTTGTCTATAAATCAGCATAGACAACGTATATCGTCTCTAAAGCTTATCAAAGCAGAGAATATTGATATTGGAAACTCGATCGTTTTGCGGAATAAGCCTCCGAAGCCGAATCAAATTGGAATTGTTTTTTGCGAGATGATTAAAATTGAAAAAAAATTATTTACATTGAAAAAATTGGCTTGATAGAAAATGACATTACAAGGCATTTGGATATACTAAGAGAGAGTCTATTCCTCGTACACCATGCATTTAAGTTCAATCATTGGCAGGCTGAAATAGCTCAAGACTATCGGCATAAAAACAGAGCTTCGATGTAGTTGCAGAAGAAAGGTTATTTGTTAAAAGATCAAAGAATAGAGGCCCAAGAATCGTGCCTTGTGGAACACCATAAAAGGGCTGAAACGGAAAGCTTTACCGGACAATTTTTCAGGCACGATGGATAATGAAAACCATGAAATGTGGATGTGTGAAATCAATATAAATATTTCATCAACTTGCTGTCCAATTTTAAGGCAGTGGGGTACGATATCGACAAATTCGACTTAGTTAAGGGAAATGGAGTGACCTTTTATAAAACTGTGTTGTACATTTGAAATTTTATTATCCAAAGCACGGTAGACTTGATCGTGTACAATTTTTTCGAACAGTTTAGAACAACATCAAAGAAGATGAAATGAGCACCAAAACAAAGCATGAACACGAAGATGAAAGGAGTAACAGGGGGACTACAACCATTAGAAAAATCATGGGAAGAAGACAACAAATTAGCAAAATTAGAAACTATTTCAACGACGCACAAGGAAATGAATATTGCAGCGAAAACAAATTAAGACAAAACGTACTAGCAAATTAAGGAAAGGATAAAGGAGTGAAGATAGTGAAGGAGATAACCAAAAAAACGAGTGTCAGTTGATACCGTTAATCTATGCAGACATAGTTTAAGCGCAATTTCAATTTCATACCTGACTAACGCTTACGTTAATGGAAAAATGAGGATGGTGAAGGTAAAAAAAACGTTATTGTGTGAGCCAAGAGAAATGAGAAAACTGACTAGATGGAATAGTAAAAACGACCTTGAACTGGGAAATACAACATCAGGAAGGAGAACAGGGGAGAAATATTGAGAACTCATTAGTGTAAGCAATAAACTCAAAAAAATTGCCAATAATGATTTACAATAGGCTAAAATCATTATAAATATTGACAAGGGAACCATGAAAATGTGTGAGGGTGAAATTGAGGAGCTAATAAACAAGAACTAATTAACAGATTTATATGCATTATACGGTATTAAGGCTGATACTAGTAGTACAAAATAATTCGTAAACAGAAACAAACAACAAAATTTGGGGTGCGACTCAAAAAAATTTGGGCCAGTGTTTTCAGTTAGGGATTTATTTACAGCTAAAACAACGCTTCCATCATCAATTTTTCATGACAAATAAATGCCACTACCTTGTCTAAAAAAATTGTGCCAAAGAAAGATTTCATTGCTGAAGATGCTATTTTTGAGCCAAATTTCAGTCAAGGAAAAAGCTCTGGTAAATAGTTTAATTTACTCCAACTTGAGTCCAAGTCCATGAACATTATATTGAATCCAAATCCATGAACATTATATTGAATCCAAGTCCATGAACATTATATTTGAGAGGTAAGAGTTTGTCTACGTGAAAATGTCGACGTCGATTTTGTTTTTCGGAAGATTTAACCAGAACGCCAGTTGGCCAAAAATCTTGACAGCCAAACACGCTCAATTTGTTTGTGAGCGTACATTTCGCAGAAGCCACGAAGCAATCGGAGTTTTTCTTCATCTTCTTGCAGAATATATTAAGAGTTGTTTCTAGTTTGCGGTCAATATTCTATTGCAAATCACTTGCCGTTGTTTCGGGAAAAACGATAATTTGCAGTACAGTTGAAACAGCCCTGAAGGGACCATCGACGTTAGAACCATAATCTGTAAAAGGAACTGTTTGAGCAAATTGTATCTAATAATCTTATAAAAATTTATTATACTATGGTAATAAAAAGCAAAGAAATCAAAATGAACTCATTTTCGTAATTATAAACTAAAATGTGGTTTACAACCAACCAATCACAATCAATTTTAATTCAAATTTTTGATGTCATCAACATCTACGACTCCAAACCATTTAATTGAATTTGACACAAAGCTCCTTTTGTTTAAACGAATTTTAAAAAGGTAGCTTCTTGTAGCTTAAAAAATCAAAAAGCCTTGCCTAGTATTTATTCTAAGTTTTCTGAAAATCGCATTTCATTCTACATCAAAACTTCACTTCATCTCACTTATCCCTTTATCATTGATTTTGCATTTTTACTACGCCATTAAATTCATCAAACAACAAATCAAGCAACCATTTATTTCCATTTCATTCCACATAAATAATCATTTATTTTGTTCCCATGTTCATTTCCTTTTGACTGCATGATTTCAAAGCATGCAATGTAAATTCGCTCGAAGACGAATTTCGAAGAACTAAAAAGCGACGACCAAGAAAGGAAAAATAAAAGCAAATTAAAGGTTGTAGCCGGTCGATTATCAATTTCGTAGAATCCTTGACTATAAATCACTGAGTCCCATCAGATTCCCAAGAAAGGTTCTCGAACTTTTGTGCATTGTTATTATTTTTTTCTGTCTAAGCAGATTTATATGTTTTGTTCTTGGATAAAAAACAGTTCTTTGGGAATACTCTGGTACAAAAGATGGTCATTTGCGTCATCAAACTGATGTAGGTAATTGAGGAGACTTTTAACCATATTTATTTTAGAATTTATTTATAAAAGGTAAATGCTGTCAATTTAGAATTGGCGTCTTTCTCGAAGTTGGTATTAAGCTGATTTTGAAAATTGAAAGAATTTTCATGTATTTTGAATGTAAAACTATATGCGCCCCATGTGGGTTGTGGTTTTTATCTGATATAATTTTGTAAGGTGTGTGTTTATTCATGCTATTTTATTTTGTGATAAGATTTTATGGTGTTTGATGTTATAACGAGATGCACTATATTACAGTGCACTTTAATGTTTAGCTGTCTGAACATCCTTTAGGTTTCAATAAATTTTTTTTCCAGCTCATTAGCTTTAGTAAATCAACCACATGCACTCGATTTGTCAAAACTGAGACCAAACACTATAACATCGAGTTTTTTGCAAATTTGACTAAATCAATGCATAAATAATAACCAACAAAGTAGAAGAATACATTTTTTAGTACAATGAAAACCAGCATTACATCCAACGATCATTTTATTTGAAACTATTTGTCATATACCGTGTAAGTCGATGCAAAATTAAAAAAAAACTCTGCAAATTCAATATGAAATATATTCTCAAGTTAAACAAGTCATTTGCCTCAGACAATCAAAAAGTGCTCTTTGCTAGCATTGCAGCAATGCCGATGATTGGTTTTTTTCGCTTTTTGTTTATCTATTTTGCTCAAAAAAATCACTCAAATGGTAATTGATTAGGCAAAAAAACCCTGATATTACTTGTCTGCAAGTTGCTGTGAAAACTATAATCGAAAGGAGAATACGAATTGTTTCATGATTCTTTGGAGCATAATTAAATACAAATGATAAATTTTACATAGTGCTTGAAAGTTAAATATTCTATGAAAAGTCAATGTTTGAAGAATATTTGAAAATTTGAACGCAATTAACGGAGTTTTGAAAAAACCATCATAAAAAGTTTTAATTGATTTCTATATTCTGCATGATTCAGATATGAAAAAAGAGCTTAAAATGAGGATTTATAATTATTTAGACTGAAAATACATAAAAATATGAAAAACATCCCAGCAAACACGACACTACTTCTAAAGTGCTGCAGAAGTCGTGAGTAAACCCGTGAATGCTTTTAATGCTTGAGATAGCATTTTACCCCAAAATTCACCTATTTACTTCATATTACCCGCGTACGTGTAATATGTTTTGTTTCATGGTTGATCGTTTCCATCCCACAAATAGGAAAAAGACAAACGATAGGAATACAAGGAGTGCAAAAGCACTGCTATACTACTGCTGAAGTGATGAAACTGCAGCACGTAAAATGTACTGCTGTACTACTGCCTTAGAAGCAGTATAGCAGGACATTGATATGGCTGCCAAGCTATAATGTCACCAATAGTATATTCGCATTACTTTGCATTCATGCCATCACATTTGCATTACTTTGTATTCATGTCATCTTTAATTAGATCAAAAAAGACCGGTTTTAATTATAAATTTCAAAATCTTTCACGTATCACTTGCGAAGTATGACTGACACTTGACGTATGGGCAACTCGATTTGATTTTTGGGAATCGATTTGAATTGCACCATCTGGTCACCAGTTTGACAGTAGTGCAGCAGTACTTTATATTCATTGTAAATAGGGAACCGTAAATATATAAGAGATTCATCAACGTGTCAGAAAACTACAACAACTAGACAGCCTGTTCAGGAGTTTAGCAGTAGTACAGCAGCATGTATAATCATTGAGAAATAGAAAAGATAAATACTCATTAGAAAATGTATCAACACATGGAAAAGTTTTTACAACTGTATGCGAAAGTGCTGAAAGCACGTTTGCTGGGATGGATTTAAATTACATACTATGTGAAATGTTTAATTGTGAGCATTAAACATTCTTCGACCTCAGTGCAATGTACTGAGCCAACAACAGCCTATGTAGACCCAGTTCTTGTACTGAGCCGAGAAAAACCTATGTAGAACCAGTTCTTGTACTGAGTTCCTCTAGGCTGGTTGTTCCTTCAATGCCGGTTCAATGTACCGGATTGAAGTTTCTTGGCGTCTGTTCTTCCTTATTTTGGTGCGTTGTACCAAATAAGTCCTTTTTCTTCTTCGCAATCTGTGAGCTTGTACAGAAAAGAATCTAAAAGGAAATACTTCTCATGAACCATATAACATTAACAACAAACGTTTTTAATTCAATGATCTTGTAGTTTATTTTAAGAACTTAGACTTTTTTCCATACATTCATTTACAGCTCAATCCTACATATAGTATTAGCAACACGATATATGTATTGAACATATTTACAGAAAATCTTAATTTTCATAACCAAGTAGGTCTTGCAAATTACAAATTCAAAATTCAAAAGTCAATAACCAAGTAGGTCTTACAAATTACAAATTAAAAATTTAAAAGTCAAACATATTCAATTTATGTCATTAGATTTATGAATTCCAACACTATGACAGAAACAAAAAATTTTACTGCACATCCCCGAACAATCCATTCATTGAAAATCATTTCTTGTCACAGTTTTTAGCTTAAAATCACGAAAATGTTTTTTTTTTTTTGTAATTTTGTGATTGTCAATGAATGTTTATTTTTTTACTAAATAATATAAATAGCATTAATATAAATATCAATATCTCACATCACAAAATTTATTTACTAAAATCAAATCACTTAATTTAAGCTCTGCTTTTGTAAAAAGAACAACCAGCGACGAGGGTGAGGTGAAAAGTTTCCGGCCTGACCAAAAAAAAACACTCTTTAGTTGATTTTATTTCTATTTTATGTTTCTACATAATCTAAACCAAGACTAATAAATTTTTCGAATGGATGCTGTAAAGTAGCAATACTGTTTTTAAACTCCGATTCGTCGACCCCTCAAAATACGCATTACTGGCATTGACGACTTTCTCGTTGATCGCAAATTTATCCATTTTTTGAGATTATGAAACATCTTATGGTCACTGGAGGCTAAATCTGGTGAATCTGCAGGATAAGGTAACAATTCGAACTTCAGTTGGTTTATTTTAGCCATCGCAATGATCGATGTATGGGCACGTTGTCGTAGTGAGAAAAGATGCTTTTCGCCTTCTGAAGGTAATCTATGAAGATGATTCCTTTTGCATCCCAAAACATAGTTACCATAGCCTTGTTCGCCGAAAAAAGTTGTTTTTGGCTTTTTCGGGGTTGGTTCATTTGATCCAGTCCATTGTTTTGATTGTTGTCCAGCTCAGTTTTTGTTTCGAGCGTTAGCAAACGTGACACCTACCTTGCACATATCATGTTCATGCACAATTTCCTTTCAATTTGCGGTCTTCTGTCACAATTTTATGATTTTTTTCCGATCATTTCGGAAGTTATTACCTCTATAGGGCATCCTGAACGTGGTGCGTCATCAATGTTCGTAAGACCTTTTTTTATTTCTGAGACTTACTATTTCACAGTTGAATAGGATGGTGAAGAATCTCTCAGTGTTGAATCCATTTCTTCTTTGACTCGAAGTGGTGTAAGGCCTTTCAAATGGAAACATTTAATAACCGTAAGCTATGCCGATTTTTCTATTTTCACTTGGCTTAATCAAAAGGCTACCAAACGAATACTTAAAACTCTAGCGCACCAGAACCGGCAGAAATACTATTGTTCGATGAACAATAGAAGAATCGTGCAGGTTTTCAGTGCATATTCTACCAGAAGCGCTTTGATCTTCACAATGCATTTAAACTCATCAGGTGGAAAAGTTTCCAGAGTTACCACTTGTATGATTTTAAAGATTTAGAGAAGTCAAACACTACAAAGCTTTGAAAGCAGCATCTCTTGTAACGATAACTTATTTTCAATCAAAATGTTTTACGATATGTAATGTAAGCATTTATTGGTACGAAAATAGCAAAAACGCCCTGCACTGGAAAACCCTCACCAGCGTCAAAGCAAAAATTTACCACACGTGTCTCACATTTAAATCAACCTAATCTACAAAATTAGTTTCCATCTGATGACTGCATTGTAAGCTATAGAGGCACAAAAAATTTTAGGGTTACCACCTGTAAGTTTTAATATTTTCGAAATCTTCATTTTTGTTGCTACCTAAGATCATAACCATTTGAAAATTCTACGATAAAACTGCTTAACAAAAATGTGGCAGCAAAATACAAAACCGAGAATAGCTAGCAACCCTATCATAGTTTTTCAACCAGATCCTTCCTGAATATTGCTTAAAATAAATTTTATTTACCATATGAATTTTGTTTTAATTTCATCACTGTACTGGAAGTTTGCCCCATTATTTTTCTGGGCAAATTTTCAAAATCCAAGACACCAAAACTAACATAGCTGGAAGCTTCAAACGAATTTCTGTCATATGTGGCTTAGAGTAAGATTCAAGTATAATGTGATTTTCATGAATATTTGGTAACTGAATCAGAATTCATGGGGCAAAAAGTAGTTATATTTTCTTTGTAATTTTTCATGATGACACCACTGGCACAGAGTCGCCCATATTTCAAAATCGCTTGTATCAGACCTGGTTCTATTTAAAACCAATACATTCTGTGTATTCTTATTCTAATTGCAAGTTCGTAGTTCAAAGGCATTTTCTTCTGCAACTGATTTTTTGTTTCTTCTCCATCTAATCTACAAACATTTTTCCTTTTATATATTCTGATCTTATATTTTCTGCCTCCTATATCTCTTTTCTTCATTTACTTCATTGCCCTTTTTTACTTTTGACAAAATCTCTCGCAGTTCGGCTATGTTTCTGTCAGACTCCAGCTTTTTTCCAACTCTTATTGCATTCCTAACAACTTTGTCACAAAACTGGCAACTTATTTTTGTGTTCTCTGGCGTACCAACCTTTTCCGGCTTTTTAAAAATTTGCAAGTATTTATCTTATTCGTCAATGTATTCCTCATTTATCTTACTCCTCAAAATTTGTATACGTATTGTTTTCATTGCAACTATGATGCTTCTTGCCACGTTTTTTTTCTGTGCAAATACTGAGTGATTAAAATCAGTGAAAATCTACTGGAATATTGCAAACAAATCTCATTTTGACACTTACTGAAAATATACGCTTTTCTAATTCATAACTGCTTCCGGTATATACATCACTACTTACGTTTATCACATTTTCTATTCTCATTTTCCTACTCATCACTGACATCAACCTAATTATGAGGTCATGAATCTAATCTTCTTTTAACATAGACCTCCCAAAACCATTAAACCTAAACAGCTCTAATCTAGTCCATTATTATACTGAAATAGAAAACGCGTGAAAAATAATGTCTCCAAAAGAGATACTCTTTAGCGATTAAACCCTGCCACCATTGTGTATTTCGCCAACAATAGAACATACATTCGTCGTTATTCCATTCCGTTCTCGTTCATATGAGGTCATGCACGTAGGCAAACTAATTCCTCTCAGCGTAATATTAAAGATTAAGGATAACCGTAAAGGATACAGAGCAACCATATCACTTCCACCACTACTACAACCACTGACTTCAGCACTATCATTTACATTGTTCTCATCATTGTGTGGCTTTTTACTTTATCCCGCCATAGAATAAACTAAATTTATAGGTGTGAAAGTACGTAGGCATTACATACACGAATTCATTGAAAGGAAAGCAAGCGCGAGGACAAGCCAGGATATTATAAGCTCGAGCACAATGCACGTTAAGATAAGACGGCCGAATAACATATTTCAGACAAAATGGATTTGTCAGGATAAATATGCGATTTATGTGCGCCAGGATTTTCATGAAAAACTATGATTGGGTATGTCTCTGTATTATGCATGCTGTGTGGTTAGAAATAATAAACAGAAGCAATCATTTAAAAGTATGAGGATAAATGAAGATTGAAGAGCTCAGATTATAAAATGTACAGCAAAATTCGAAAAGTGCTCGAAAAGCTACAAAATTTGTTTAGAATCTGTACTTACAGGTGACCACGACTATAAACCTGTTTAAGGGGAGATATACACCTAGGAGCCGGATAAAACGATCATTTTTGTGCATTTTTTTAAGGAAAACTATTTGAAATATGGGATTGGGAGTTTAATTATCTGAAAAGTATGCTTAATTTTTTTTTTATTTTAAAATATAAAAAATATACAAGGATATTGTATGATCCTTGGAGCGCTGTAAAAAAAACAGCGTTAACGGTACCCACTGGCATTTGTTCAAAAATTATCTGAAGAAAAAAATGGAAAAAGATTATTAAATTAGATACTATAATCTAGTTCGTGTCATAGCCGATTTTGAAAATATCGATTAATGACAAAATGGCGGACGTTTGAACATGAATAGTGATTTTTTGACCAAAAATTAGATATTATTTTGGCTATAAAACAAAAACTAAGTAACGAAAAAAAAATCCTATGACAAGTACTAGATAATGTTATATAAAATAATCACAAAAAGAATTAAGGTAATCAGTTACTTGGTTTTCGAGAAATTTTGGGTACCGATTTGAAAAACGTGTTTTTAAGAAAAACGCGTTTGAAAATTTCGGACTGAATAAATCATTAAATTTGTCAACTAACATGGAATCATCGATACCAGGCCCATAGTGTAAGTCTTTTACTGTTTACGGAATATTCATGGCTTCTTAATTGTCTTGCCGGCGCCGTATTCAACCTTCTTTCGTCTGTTCTTGCGCTTGCAGTTCGGCTTTCGCTATGCAAGTTTCGTCTTCTTGCGCTGCGTACAAGTGCGCTCCCGATCCGAACGATATTCTTAACTCATTCATGACTTCCAGCGATGAGGTGAAACCATTGTTGAATGTACATGTTGCAAGATATACTGCAGTGCTAACTATTTTGGCCCCGCTGTTCATCGTTTTTGGGGCTATTGTCCAAATAAGTTGGTTGCAGTTTTGAGTATATCAACCAACACAACGTTCCAACAATTTTTCATTGCTGAGGTCTTCGTTTACTGGTTTGATGACATCTATCACCATTTTTGGCAATGCTCAATAATTGTGACGAACATTTTCCAGTTCTCCTTTAGCCTTTGCTCGTTGCAACTGGCACCACGATTCGGGGCCTTCGGGACAGAAATGTTGTTGAGGCTTGCTGTCTGTTGAGCCGTAATGGTAAAATGTTGCCCGTATCACTTTTTTCATTTCATCCTTGGAGGCACAGTTTCTGCAAATAGCTAAGCCATAGTAAATCTTCAGTATATCTATAAACTTTGCCCTCAATTTGTTTTTGCTGCTGATTCCAGAACTTTTTTCTTTCATTCGCGAAGAAGGGTTCACAATCGCTTTTGAACGTGGCCCACTCATTCTTTTTTTTATAATTTCAGTCTCGTTACTATATGGTTTTGCATTCACTAATCCCGTGTTCGTCTTAGAGTCATCATCCCCGGCGTAATTAGTGTACATAACTCTATACTTTTCGGCAGATTGTGAAAACAATTCTTTCATGGCGTCTACTTCCATTTCACAAGCCGATACATCATGATTGGCCTGGCAATTTCCATCGTGATTCGATTTCCATTCCTCACATTGCTCAGTATTTTCGAGTTTATTCCAATAGTTACATTTAGCACAATAAGAAGATTTTACAAGAATATCAAAAACTTTTCCTGTAAACTGTCCAATGAGAACTTCAACTCCCTACACGTAAAACCACGTGTTCGCCCCGTACTATCTCCAAAAACGGTTAGTTTGGTTATACCAGCACTCGAGTTTTGTTTTTATTTCCCGTTGTACTTCTTTTACAGCTTGTTTTAACACCAATTGAACAATACTTGAAGCAGCCTAATGAATTTTATTAACTATCGTATCATACTTCGTAAAACACGTTTGATTATATCGGCTGTAACTAGCTTATTTATGGAAATATTAACTTGGTGTTTTCACCAGTTATTTTGGAGACCTGTATCTTCACGAAAATGCAATAAAAAATAAATCGATTTTGCCGACCATTCTAGGTGTATATCTCTCCTTAATATGAATAAATATCTTTTTTTTTTCAATTAAACATTTTCAAACTATAAAAAAATGTGTAAAAAACCTTTGAAACATGTTTTAATTAGCACTGGAATGAAAAACTAATATTTTCATGCTGTATAAGTGGGAACAAATTGAAGCGCCCAGCGTGGGCCTGAACATGTGCATAAAATGAATTTAATTGAAACAAATTTCGCGGTGCCTTGTCATCTGAAATTAGAACCACGTCTGGTGTTCCACAAGGTAGTCATCTAGGCCCTTTACTGTTCGCCTTATTTATTAATGAAGTAGGTTTCATTCTACAGTCATCTTCTGTTCTTCTTTATGCCGATGACGCTAAAATTTTCAAAGTTGTGAGAAACCTTAACGATTGCAATGATTTGCAGCAGGATCTAAACAGAATTGCCAACTGGTGTTCCGATAACAATCTTCTAATTAATCCTGACAAGTGTACGATTATATCTTACACACGCATAAATAATCCTGTAATCTATGAATACTCACTTTTGAGTACATCTTTAAATAGATCAGCGAAAGTACTCGATTTAAGAGTATTGCTGAATCAATCCTTCACATTTGACGATCACATCGATTCAATCGTTGTGAAAGCTAGCAATGCCTTAGGTTTTGTCAGAAGACGTTCGAAGGAATTCAACGACATTTTTCTAACTAAGACCCTCTTTTGTAGCTTAGTAAGACCTATTGTCGAATATGCAAGTATTGTATGGTCACCATATCAAAAAGTCTACATTGACCAAATTGAGTCAATTCAAAAGAGGTTCTTACGTTTCTGCCTCCGCGGTCTTCCGTGGTATGACCCTTTACATCTACCTCCTTATCAAGACCGCTTAAATCTTTTACGAACCTTGGACTCTCGACGTCAAAATTCCAAAATCTTATTTGCCGCGAAAATTTTGGATGGCACCATTGACTCAAACTACTTATTAAGCCAACTTTATTTTTAACACTAATAACAAACGTGTCAGGCGTGTTAACTTTTTGTCGATCCCTCAACATCGGACCAATTATGGTTGCAATGAACCAGTCACTGCAATAAGTAGATGCTTTAACGAAGCTTATTATAAGTTTGATTTTCATTTATCTACAGCATCACTTAAACGAATTCTGTATAAGAATAATTAATTTTTATTGTATGTGTATAGTCTGCATTAGACGAATTTAATAAATGAAATGAAATGAAATGAAAATAGGAAAGTGCAAAAAAATAATTGTTGTTAAAAACTTGATTGCTTTAAAGTTTATGGCAAATAATGTATTCTGATTGCATGTAAACATATTTTCGGATTAATTCCTGTTTTCAAAATTTTCCACAAATCGTTTCAAAAATTTCTTCTGTGCCAAAACAACTTTTCTTGGTCTATAAATCCCTTATGCTTTACCGAACATTTTAGAAAAATTTTGAGGTCAGCAAATTTTTTTTTCATTAAAGATAGCTTTAAGCTAAATATTCAAATTAGCGAAATAATCATGCCGACATAAAAACGAGCATTATTACGACAAAACCAAACCTCAAATTCATCAGAAAATGTTCGCACTTCAAGCGAAAAAAGCACTTTTCCCTAGGGCCATCACTCGAATGGCTGGCGTTAGAAGCTCTTCTTTTTTAAAAAAGACAGGAAAAAAACTCACAATTCTAACGAAAATTTATCTTTGTCCACTTTTATCTAACGCTTTATTTTTTGTTTCATCGTCATAAGAGGTGTGAGCATGAATGACATTTATTCGTATCATAGCTACTCGATTTGTTCTGGTACACTTTCTGAACCCTAAACCCAGCATTTTCTCAAGAACATAGGCACCAGCACATATTATGTTCACCATTTTGACATCATTTTCGTTCTTTGTGTGCTGTTTTATGCTATGAGATATGCGAAAAATCTTTTATGATCCGCTTGTCGTATTTTTCGTACATATCTTTCCTCCAGCAATGTTCTGATGCAGTAATTTAGAATAGCGTGTGACATTTATCTATCAGAAATGTTGATGGTGATCAAAATGATAGAGTGATGGTTGTGAAAATGAAGGGGATATGTTGTGATAAATGATGCAATCCCGAAAGAAAATGTTGAAAATTCTTAGAATGGAGGATTTGTGACTTTTTCATAAAGTATAAAAACAGTAGTGAAATATTGATATTTTCGTGGTCCGGTTGGACCTAGTTTGGAAATTTTTTTCATAAAAAAGTACTCTCAGGCATTTATGTGGTCTTTGGTCGAAAATTTATGATGAAAATGAATATTACAGATGTTTCCGTTGACTATTTTTCTTGCTTTAAAGAATGGAACTATTATTGAAAGAATTACAATTATAACAACCTTTGATTTCCAAAATTTCTTCTACGTGAAAAAGTTGTTTTTTGTTCAATGAAACCCTTATCAAAGCAAAAAATTGGACTCGCGCGGCTCGTTAAATTATAAAATTGGTTTTCTTGTGCTTTCCTTTAATTTTTGATAAACTTTTCACCAAATTATTTGTTTGTTTTTGTCTAAGGTAAATATTTTGATATGTTGTCTATGTTGTCTAATGAAAATATTTTGATAGTTAGATTTTTATAATATTTTTTATACTTTTTTTAATTTTTTACATCTGAACCCTCATCATTCTCCCAAAAATCGGGAACCATTTTTCTCTGAATGTAAAACGTAGCAGCATGATAACGTTGATGACTTCATTTTTACAGGGATTCATATCCAGCTTAGTTGTCATGACTTCATACTTGTTTTCTTGTTCATTTTCCTCTCATCCAATCATTCATATTTCCCACAAATGACATTCAACAATCTAACAACCTGGCTCTCTTTTCACTCACAACGGTTCATGAAAATTCCAAACTAAGACAGTGCACTCCAACAAATCATCCTTATCGAAATGATAACTAGTAAGTGTTTGCTACGAACACATTCAGAAAAATCCATGCTTACCTACTTAATGACAAGCCAACGTTGCACGAACTTGCTTCTGAACTAGCCCGATAAAAACATAGTAGCAGGACGAGAACCAAAAAAAAATTACATATTTTTCGCATGAATTATTTTCCACTGAATTATTCATGTGGATAGAACTTCGTGAGCCTTTTTCTTGTTGTTTTTCTTTTTTCGTTCGTTTGTCTTCGAGCAAGAAGAAGGTTTTCGCCTGACCGGAACCCGAAGCTGGTACGGTTCAGTGAAAGAGTTTCCTTGAGTTTCTGTCTTTGCACGGGGACAAATTAAATGAATATTTGTTTCGTACTCTCAATCTGAATTCAAGTTGGAGCAAACTGTAATAATATGCTTTTTGGAGTGATGTGAAATTATTGTTTTTTGAGTTCGCAGATGAAGGAAAAAATTGTGGAAATAAATCTGCACAAATCAAACTGATTGTTTCTGAACCAAATGTCCCCGAAAGTATTTTCAAATTAGCAATAGTTTGGCAAAAGCCGCGTCTCTGACTGAAAACAAGATTTTAAAGCTTTTTCTTACCACTGCAGTAGCCAAGATAAGAATGGCCTTACATAATAAGAAGAATATTTATGCTCATCTTCTTCCCAACATCAGCATGAAGAATCCAACCGTTGAAGTACGTGATGCTGAAAAAGAGACCACATACCCCTGGCATCTGTCTACTTGACACATGACACGACCAAGGTACATCAGGAGGTGACTAAATTTGTCATGGAGTCGAACAAGAGGAGGAAATTTCTGCTCGTAAAAGTGGATGTCAATGCGTATTACAGTGTTTGGAGCATTGAGGATATCAATGAAGGGGCTGTGCCTTCAATCATTGTTATTTTCAATTGTGAATTGGGAAAATTTTTCTCCCAATCAGGGACCACAAAGCAAATAGATGATAAATATCACTCTACATGGTAAATCTAGTTGGGAAATCTAGTGGGATAAGAAGTTGGGGAGTCTGTTAAAGACATTTGAATTTTAGTTAAACTTACAATTTTTACCCGTTTCGTATCCTACATTTGGATGATTTTTAAACGAGAAGCTGATAATAGATTTAGTTCACTTCCAAGATTGACACAGGTGAACTCTGCAATCGGACTGCAAATCATTCAAAAGAGGTCCTAGACTTTGAACAAAGTGTTTTCATCCAACGACTAACAGCCTTTTATAGGTTTCTTTCTTATTACTAGCACATTGTCTGAATTTGGCTGGGTTGGATGATCATCGTTTGAGGAGGAATTTACTTGCATATTAATATAAATGACACTATAAATAACAAGAAATTTGCATTGTATAATTTCCGAATCTCAAATTTTAATTCTATGACAAAACTTCATCACTGAGGGTTGATTTTTTAACGCCAGCAGTGACCAACAGCAATAACTTATCAATGACATGCTGGACTTTCCAATTGATAATATCGTCATCAATGCAGCTTGAAAATGTGTAAGTGGAAACTTTTTGAATGGAGTTTTTGCCGTTTGTGCTAAATGCAGGCCATCTTTATCGCCACATTTATCGTCACTACTGACAGCTTGACAGGTCCGATGATGAAAATCAGCGAGAATAACTCATTTTTAAGACTACTGTCTCCTTCAATATGGTCCGAACTAGGTCTAATCTAGGTTAACATTTAAGTATATTTAGCCTTGTATAGATATGTATCTGGAAGTCAATACGATAGTGAGAAAGAAATGCGTGCTCTGACCCTCACGATTGAGTTTGACCAATGTGGGACTATTCGCTGGCTGAATTCCCCTTTTCCAAAGTCTTCAATAGCAAAAACAGCAATAATTTAATTATGTAGATAAATAATTTCACTAGGTTATGCCAATTTGCAGACCTAGTGAATGAAGACGATGATCCAATTTTATGATTAAAAAGCTGAATATTTCTTTGTTACTTTATTAAATATTTTTTTTTTTTACATCTGTGTGAACACTGAGTAATTTTCTAGAACTTAAAAACTCTTCAAAAACACTTCTCTTTGCAAAAAACCGTGCAACAGTTTTAAATCTAGGGAAGCTACTATAAAGGGTAATGCCCTCAAGTCTCAAGAAGACATTTACTGAAAAAAACACCATATCTCTCTTGCATTTCAGCTCAAAAAAGGTAATAGTTCAGTTTTTCATGATCATTATAAACATGTAGGTCACTAGTTGGAGCTGGAGATCAATTAATGTGTCCAGATCCATAAAGTTTGGCCACTCTTAAATATTTACTTAATAAATGTCCGGCTTTCTTCGTTACAGAGGAGATTTTGTAACTCATAATGAAAAAAAAATTCAGTTCTTTCCTCTCAGCTTCAGCGTCTCACAGAGTGTAAATCTTAGACCTATGTGTAATCTTCTCAGATTTACCGAGAAAAATACCCCTTCAATGTTTTGATAAATGTGTATTCAGACACCTGGTACCATGATGTGGTGGCTATAATCCGAAGTCACTATACGCAATTCGTCAATGGACTTTTAACGTCCTATTGCCAAATGAGAAACAAAAATCAGCATAATGAAAAGGAAGTTAATCGTATTCAGACGTTCATGATAGCTGCTCTTCAGACAAAATGAGGTGCGCGAAAAAACGGAAGCTTTTCATCTGACACAATACCGTAAAACCTCATAAAAAGGCCAGAAACCGGAGATTAAGCTGTAACTCTTTCCTCTCGAGTCAGCTGCAGCACATAGATAATTTTCAGCAAAGCGTCAGTCATAAGAAATGAACTATATCGTTTTCTAAATATCAGAAAATAACACGAAAGTGCATAAAAACGCATATAAATCACTATCATACCCCAATCATCTTTAACGGGCCATCAAACCGGTGACGAGGTGGAATTTCGCTCAATTTTGGAGTGAAAAGTCCTCTACTAATTCGCAAGACTGGAAAATTTTTTTTTTAAAATACTATCGCGCATCTGTATGAGTGACGATGTGCCGTCATCGGTCGTAAGCCAACGATCTGTCCAGTTTGGCAGCAACAGTCAACCGAAGTGAACGTTCAAAGTGCGATACCTTTAATATTTGTTTTTTTTTTGTGTTTTCTGAAAGTTTATAAGTAATAAAAAAAGAATAACATTTTACTTTTTGGACGAAGCTCTTTTGTTTTTGACCGATCAGGTCCCTTCTCGCCATCCTTATTTGACAATAACAAACAAAGTATTGACAAAATTTAACATCACAAGTTTGAAAGCTAAAGTTCGCAGGGCTGTCAAAGCAAATCCATGAATAAAAAAACTCGTATTAGATAGATTTTAAGAGTTTTTTTGTTTACTTAATTATCTGAGTTGTATGACTATAGTCAAATCTTGTTAAATTTTACTAATTATTTTTAAATTATGTAAAATTAGGCTATACATAAATTCTGAATTTACGCATTTGTGCACTACACATAAGCAAACAATTTGGCCTTCTAATAGGTTGAAGGTATACCATTAGTAATATCGACGAATATTGTAAATTAATTGGAAAACAATCCTGTACAAACCAGCAAAACATTTTGGTTGCACTATTTTGCATGACGAGGAAAAAGAGAAGGAAATGGAAATAATATGGTTATAAAGAACAAACATCTAAAACGTTTCGGTCAACTTGCCACTCTGCCCGACGTGTCGATATAATCTGATGTGATTTTTTCGAATCGAACGGATCTCAACCTCTTTTACCTAGCCGAGAGTCATAAAACCAGTAATACCGAAAAAGGATCACGCGACGGCTGGCGTTCACATGTCCTGTTCACAGAGTCGGTTGAGTCCACGCGATTCTAGTCGCTGTTCACTTATACGAGCACCAGAGTAGCAAGAAGACAACGTCTTGAGATTTTGATGGTAGGGATCAGCCAGCTGTTCAGGCGGGGTTTTTCCAGTTCATAACAAGGTGCATCAGCATAAAGATGAAATTTGGTCGAGACGTATTTTCGCTGAATCGGTTCCACCAACGGAAGTTCTTTTAACAGTTCGATAAAACAATTCCGTGGAAATATACCAGATCTAACAAATTATAGTGCACAAAACTTTTGGAAACTCTTCAACCGTAAAAACAAAACCCCCACAAAATCATTTTGCTGTCACGGTACAAAATCTTCGAAGAATTATTTCGTTTCTCAAATCATACGATCAAACTTTATTCATTCTAACAAAAACAATTTCAATTGTGCACACCAGCACTTTCTTTCCGAAGCGAAATATTCCCATTCAATGTCTCTTGTATTCTCTCGTGCAAACAACAGAATACTTTTCAAACATCAATTCCTAACCATAAAAATAGCATCATACAACCATGCTGTTTAGATACATATGTACTACAACTTGTATTGTTGTTATTTATGTTCATAGTTGCCATCAATCTTTCATCTTTGTTTGACATTGCTCACTTGACGTTGGTGTGTTGGCGGTACTACTATGTTATATGCTTCAACGCACCGAAAATGTGTCAGAAATGTCTTTGAAGCACATGTTTCGGGTGTAGGTATTCATCATTTTTCTCGATTAGGATGTTGAAAGATGGTTGGTGAATGGTGGTAGATGTATTTACCATGTACTATGTTGTTTGCGTATTGATTTTTCAGTTGACTTTGAAATAAATATCTCATGGACTGAATATATTTTCATCTAACAGTAGTTTGACTTGGAATCTTCTTATTTAACGGTAGTTTGACTTGGAATGAAAGAAATTGAATTGAACGATATTTCTGTTTAAAAAAAAAGCTTCATGAGGTGTATGTAACCGTATTTTTGTGATCGAATACAGAAAAAAATGCTTGAGTTATTAAATGGACCATAAAATTTCATATTATTTCTTCATATATGAAGATGGTCCAGAGTATTTCAATTTTGCTTCATTTTGTGCTTATACTGCTTATTAAGAAAATTTGTTACTATCCTTTACATTTAAGTTTGTGGTTTCAATTCCAGCAGACTTTCAATCCCGAAAACATGAAAAAGTTGTCTATATAAAATTTATCGAGATTCAAGCTGAATATTTGCACATCAAATAATCATTTCTATCATGTATTCTACTTAAAATGATCATGTGATATCCATTCCATTTGATGCTTAAACTATTCTGACGAGATAAAATTTCTTTGCAATATCCTTTTAAAAAATGTCGTTCCCAAAATCAGTTAATAAAAGTCAGCTTTCATGAAGTTTTATCAGATCAACACACCGAATCCATAACAAATGTTTTTAAAAATATTCAAAAAACACGCAAGTTAAAATTCAGAAACAGAACTTCATAAACATTTTGATCTGCATCACTATTCAGTCCTATCTTACTTTCAAATTATTCACTTTCTCAAGTACCATCATGTTAAGAGAAAAAATTACGACAGTTACTGAATTTATTGTTATGACCACTTCCAGTCTTCCTGGAGTGCCGGAGATAGCAGACAATCCTTACGGTCCATGCAACGACTATAACACCAAAAATAAAACCACACTTTGTGAAATTTCGGCACTCGAGGTGTAATAAAAATTCACTCAAAACATCGTAAACATTCCATTAATCCGTAAGGTACATACATATGAATGGTACTTTAATGTTGAATCATTATAGTGTTTGTATGGTGCGGTTATTTAAGCAGGGTAGTATAATGAAGATGAAAAGTCGCACAGAATATGGGTTTTTTGTAAACGAATGAACGAAATGAATCACGGAATTCCTGTGTTTTTCATATAATTTTCAAATTGAAAACCATCCACTACAATTCAACATTATAAAATTGGTTTTAATTTCGAAGCTTTCTGTCCATTTATGTGAATAGAATTTTTTTTCACTCGTTAGTTTTTTTTTATCCACTTTAGAGTTAATATTTTTTAACTTTCTTACTTTTGGGGCTTTTGTTCTTGAGTTCAATCCATAAACCAACTTTCCATCTACTTTTTCATAGAATATTACTGTATGTGAAACTTTTTTTTTCAAATAATTTACAAAGATAGTTTTTCAAAAACTTCATTTGTAAGTAAGTACTAACTGTCAAAGCCATTAGAATATTCCACTTTCACGCTCCAAACTTAGAAAGCAACTATTTTCCAAGACATAACGGTACCTAAAAAGAACATGAATCAAAAGACGTACAGAAAATTTCGAGTTTCCGTATGTAGGTTAAGCTAGCTGTGATGTTTTTCATCCAGCACAAGTACAATTATTCAATTTTACGATATATCAAGTTTTCCTAGTATGGTGAGGTGAAGTTGTCAGATCGAGTTAGTTCTGCCTAGGAAATTTCACACATACTGCGATATCTTTTGCGTTATTTCAAGTGGAAAAATGCGTAAATTTTTACTTAATGTTTGATTTATGAAGCTGAAAACCTGAAGAAATTGTTGCACCCAGTGTGGGTTTAAAGCCAGAAATTCAAATTTGAATTCTAAAAATGTATCTAGACTTTGGGTTATTTGAATGAATAATATTTTGAATTAGATAAATTGAACGTCTTTCGTTTCATGTTAAAATTACTGATTGCATGTAAAATTTCTCAAAAATTGTTGTGGAAGAAAGTAAAAGCTTGAATAGTTTTAGATCTGTTGTGCTCTCAAAATTTTGACTTCAATCTACAAAATGTATAATTAATTTACACTTAATAACTTGGCTGGGCTTATTAGTATTCCAAAAAATACTATAGTCACATAAATTTAATTATATTCCCCTCATTATGCTATATTTTAAGCTGGCTAGAACAACAGCCAAACATTTTTCTTACAGCAGTAATCATAATGTGAAAAAATTAAACGTTGATTTTACACTTTTTTAAGCCTTTCATTTACAAATACTAATAAATATATTTTTGTTTGATTTTATGTCTTTAGGGTTTTAAAGTTAGCTTTGGTAAGATAGCGAATAAAATCAATTCAGTAAGCTGATACTCCTTCTGCCACGAATCAGCTGCTGATGAACTCAAACATCGATTTTATAATTTTTGCTGCAGCCTCATCATCCACTCCACTAAGTAGAGTCATCCCCGCATGCCTTTTGGTTTTGGCATGATCTTTCAATGCAATCGATGCGATTCATGCTAAGAACCGGTTCTGATCCCGATGGCATTCAAAAACTGTAATCAAATCACCTTCGACATCTCAGTGGGTTTCTTTGCCTATTGTTTTCATATTTGGTGTCTCTGGCTGTTTAACTGTAAACATGCTTATCTTTTTACGATCCACAAATGTAGTGATTCAAATTCTATGTCCAATCATCGTCTTATTTTCCGCTTTCTTGCTTTAGTAAAGGACTCAAAAGAGGTGTTTACAATAGGTTACTTTCTGTCCTTCATTCTTTTCTTATTCTTGAGCAGCTTCGGTTTAAAAAAGGCAGATTTTCCACCTCTAATTTTCACTAAATTAGTTGTTTCCGGCTAAGACCAATAGAAGCAAGCTAATGTGGTGTATACAGGCTTTCGATTTTTCTGATCACAAGCTTCATTTCGCTGAGCTCAAATCCTATATAGTGTCTTGTCCTGATTGTCATTCAACATTTCTAGTCGAAGCTCATACTGCCCTCTTTCTGGTAATACTCAAGGTTTGATACCAGATCCTTTGTTATTCATGGTATTTATCAATGATTGCACTTCGTTCGTCCATTCTTTTCATCTATTATTTGCTGATAGCTTTTAAACGTTCAGAATAATTTGAGTGGTGCTCAATGAACTTCTTACCTTGAATTTATCTAAGCTTTAGCAAATGTCTTATACTTGAAAGTTTATCGTCTAATATTTTTCTTTTCTTTATCTGGATTTTATGTTACGACTATCAAGAAGTTTTAAGGACCTTCATGTGTCTTTTGACTGAAAACATAAATTTGATATACCCGAAGCATGCAAACCTGTCAAAATCACTCGTTTGTCCGGTTTTATTCTCAGGTTTTCCATTCGTATTACTAACACCACTTCTTCCTTTCTGCTATTCCACTCACTTGCGTTATTTTCACACACAAAGGGAAGTCATCAGATCTTTTCATTTGTACTTCGCAACATTGAACACTGCTGTTAAGTTTGATCTCCTCACCTTTATCATTCAAATTGTGCTCTAAAGTGCATTCAAAGTAAATTTACATGCTCATTATTATTTATATTTCATACATACTATTTTGTATCTAGTGATCATTTTTCCTTACTTCAACTTCCCTCGTTAAAGCATCGACAAGTGTTTCTTGATGAGTTCCGAGTTTTCAGGCTGTCATATGTTTTTTGACTTTAGCTTCAAACTTTTTAAAAATTAAAATCATTTTGGCCAAAAATTCATATATCTATACATATATCTTCAAAAAATTTCAGTGAAAAAATCTCAGGAACGCGATTTTCGATTGAACTGAAATTTTAAGGATACAGAATAGTGCCAGGTCTCACAAAAAGTTAATAATCATTAACTCTTTGTGATAGTGATATTTTAAATATACCTATTTTTCTGTCAGTAAATAACTTTTGCAAAAGTAAATTTTATGGAATGAATTTTGAATGTGTTTTTAATGTGCATATGATAATAGTTTTGAAATGTTTAACCCTATGTGCGCGCTAGGCGCTTAAAATGAGATTGGGGAAATTTGAAAATTTTTTGCACGATTCTTCTATAGTTCATCAAACATTAGTATTTCTGGCGGTTCAGGTGCGCTAGAGTTTTTTTTGCCTGAACAAATTTTTATTTTCTTTCGCCGTTATTGAGTATTCCTAGAAGACATAATGAACTCCAGCTTGGTCCGTTACCGCTTACCTCTTTTTAATTTCGTCAATTATTATTTTCATGAAGCTTCTCTTCATTCTTCTTTCTCATGTCGTCTTCTGTCGAGTCAAATTTGTATTTTTTGTGTTTATTAGCTTCACTTTTATTTATTTAGCATACTTTATTATTGGTGTATTGATATCTTACTTCCCCTATTTTGATTTTGAAGTATCTGAATTTCAAATTAGTTTGATTGCGTATCCGCTATTCTCTTTTTTCTAATTCATTATGTTTTGTAATAATTTTTTAAACTTAAAAATAGAAACAAATAGATTAATAAATTCCAAAATGGAAATAAAAGAGTAAATTAACAAATCCAAATAATACGAATATGAAGTATGAATGGCTTGGGCAAGGGAAGCTATAAGTTGAAAATGGATTGATAGGGAAACTTATACTTGGTGCCTCTCATTTCCGGCGCAGTACGATTTGGTATAATTTGGATCTTTCTTTAGCACAAAATTGAGCCTGGTGTCGCTTATAAGGATTTTTATCACCATTTGAGTTCTCAAAAATGCAACTCCAATAATTTTCCAGCATTTTTCTAGATACAACTAGAATTAATATCAAGTGGCCATAAGACTTCATATGCTTTTCAATATAGTTTTATACTACATTTATATTTATACTATATTTTTGCATTTATTTGTTTATCTATTTATGGATTGCAAATAATCAGCCTAAATAATTAGCTTTCTTCAACTTGCCTGAAAAAACCAAATCTTTCCAAATACCCGTTAACAATTTTCTCACGTTTTCACTACTAAATCATATTTTAAATAATTCCTCTTGTATTTCACAAACAATCATTACACAAACCACCATCATATTTTCCCACCCTTCCTTCAATATCCTCACTATTCAAAAATATAATGTCTACCCATCACTTGTACTGCCTCCGTATTCCATTTTCTCTCGTCCTGTCCACATTGCAGTATGGTATTCCCCACTCGAATTTCAAAGCTGTCATAATCTTAGAATATAAAAAATCATTCATAAAGCGATTGATTTTCAACTCATCCTCTCATATTTTGGGTCCGATTATTTTAGCTCAGCCCTCCTTTCTTCAAGCCTGTTTGCAGTATAATCGCATTTATAACTTCACCTCTCTCTCGAATTTTTTTCGCTTATTGCTTCTGTGCAAGACTTTGTAATTTTATCGCCACTGTGACAGTTAGAATTTGGAATGAAAACTCCCGAGCATTGCTATATGGCGATTCTGCAAGGACGACAACGAGATTGGCGAGAATTCCCACTTTTGTCTGTTCGAATGAAATTCGACATGGCTATAAAAACAGGAAAAAATTATTGCACTGACAGAATATTGAATAATCGATAATTGGATATTTTTTTATTGGCTTTGGGATGTGGTGGAAGGTCAGTTAAAAAAGAAATGAAAAGAATTCTCGTATTGAAATGACAATTTTCAATACGAGAGGTAATCATAATGAGAATGCTCAGTTACGCATTGCTTCAAATAAATTTAAGCTAAATATTTATTTTCTTTAATATTCAAATTGCGATGATTTATTGGGCAACAATTTAATTAAATACAGTTTATTTATTTCTAATAGTACTTTGTAAAACTTTTTTTTGACAATTTAAGACAATAAATTTTCTCATTGATCCAGTGAACATATATTAGACTTCCAGTGAACAACTAATATTTATTTAGCAAAGTTGAACTTTTTTTTGCTCATTCAAAAACATCAGCAAACTTATGGTTTTTCTATATTTTGCATTTTGATGTGCTAACCTTGTTTTATTTTTCTAGTCCAAAATTTATGTTGGACTTTATTCCTTAAATTTTCCTATTTCCGAATTTGTGCGGGTTTCTGATCTGACCTATCAGATCTCAGTCTTTTTTGACCATCACTTTCGCGTGTACTGAAGTATTTTTTCATGCACCATCACGAGTTTGCTAAAGAATCACAATGATCATCAGTTTGGTTCTTATTCCGTACGTTCTTATTCCGTAGCAGGCATATTCTTCAAATATTGCTGAAACCTTTTTGCTTATGATTTGGTTAATATTTCAATTTTCTCTCCTTATTCTCTTCTTATCACTATTTTAGGATTGTTTACTATTTTTTCGTTTTCACTTTTATTATTCTATTACTTTTATCTACTATATTGTGACATTTTTGTTGCTTATTGTTTTTGGATTACTGAATTTTCATATAAATGCCCTCTTTTGTTTTATTTGATTTTTTTATGTCTGTGTATATATTTCGTTTCCATTTTATAACTGCATGTTTATGTATGTATGTCAAACAGATTCTAAATAAATAAACAAATAAATAAATCAGTTTATTTGACAGAAGTAAATATGTCGAGTGGGCTAACCAATCTAGTAGGAACAATTTGTTTGTGCATAGTTATAACTTAGTTGAACAAATTTCAATTGTTA
This sequence comes from Nemotelus pantherinus, assembly GCA_963978885.1. Lineage (NCBI taxonomy): Eukaryota > Metazoa > Arthropoda > Insecta > Diptera > Stratiomyidae > Nemotelus > Nemotelus pantherinus. The sequence continues at coordinate 69,021,647 of OZ022266.1, read as the reverse complement.
CTATTTATTTTATTACGCGTGCATTATTTTATTATTCAATTGTTTAAAGCAACGTAATTCCGTCCGTTACCTATAAGAAACAACAACACTTGGATATGTATTTTAGTCAATAATTAATACCGTAGTTTATATGATTACATGTTAAGATAAAAGATTATATGCTAAGTTTATTTCTGTATCAGCTTATTTATTTATTTTTCGCACTATATATTATTTTGATAATAATAGGAATATTTTGTAGAGGTGCTAAGAAAATGTTTTCGTGTCATCAGTGCTGGCAGCTGCTTTCCCATCATCAGTTTCAGTTTTATCTGCAGCTGCTTGCGAGCTCGACTGCCTTTCTGTACAATCTGGCCCGATGTTTCACAAATATTACTTCTTGATCACTGTCAGCAGGTTTCAAATTTATGCAATGAGATGAATGTGTTGAAACTTGGTATTTATTTTACCAGTAGCATCAAAAATTAAATTAAATTTTACGCTTTTAATGCTATAGTAATAACTTTTACTTTTAAATAAAAGAATACTTTAAAAAAATACTTTTCTCTTTGTTTATTCTACACTTTGGACACTCGACTAAGACTGAATTATTTTTCTTACTTGCTACTATTGAAGTCACTTTGGTCTTCGTTTTGCCGATGAGGCATTATTTCGAGGCCACGTTGGTTTTCGTTTTTCTGACGAAGCATTTAAAAAACAACAACAAACTTATTCATCATATCGAAGCCCCTATGGGTCTTCGATTTGTTGATGCTAAGAATTTGATTCTTTCTTTATTTTTATTGGTTTCAACCCGGTCGTCGTCGTCATGCATGTTATGCCGATGCACGAGTACCGTGTTGACATTAGTGTTTGAAGTGTTGGCATTAGGATGTTGATGTGCGTTTGTAGTTGTATCGGCATCCAGATGCTGACACATAACTCTCTCTCTTTCCTCACAAAAGCTTAGAAACTGACGTACATATATATGTACATGTGTACACACACGGTAGCACACCTGATACCTACGCGGCTCAAACAATTTTCAATTGACCACCTTAATGAGCTTAGAACATCATTAAAGCACAGAATTCTGGAGTATTTATTACATATTTACGTTTAATAGATCTTTTTCTTCCAAAAAAGTATAACTCCCCTAACGCACGCATATCAAATCACCGCATACGCTTTTATATATAAATTTTCACTGGAAAATTAATTTCACTTTAGAGCCTCTACAGCTTGGAGCCTTGCAACTTGGCGAGCGAACACGTGTATTTGTTGTTGTAACCAGTTAAACACTAACTCTTTAACAACATGTTCGCTCGCCAAGTTGTAGAACATGTTTGATCGAATGTAGAGGCTCTTAGTCGAAAGTCACGAAACACGGTCTCAGTCTGATTCTCAGAATTATTTCGAAATATTTTTTCCTTCCAAGTTCATATCACACGCATCAAGATTCATTACTGACAGCTTTAAACAGATAGTCCTCTCTTGTAGATATGATTTTAAACCTGTATAGATTATTTTCCATGTGTAATTCCTAAAATCATCACATTTTGGAATAAAAAGTAAAAATACGTACCGTACTGTCCGCTTTTCGGTCCCACAACCACAGTTCGTTCCCTTCTGAAGAAATATATGCTTGCTACGTCTACCCTGTAAATACGTTTATGTAATTCCATATGCATATTGATTTTGGAATGATCTCTGCTTTCGAATATTCTTACATCTACAGAAACTCGTTTCCGACTTATGCTACAATTCTCTCAAAATCCAGATAAAATTGAATCTAAAAGCCACATACTGAGTTTACCAGAGCTCATAAAACCTACCAACAAACATGTACAGCTCATTCCGTTCGAATGATATTTTCTCGGTTGAAGTGGTAGTATCATGGGGCATTATGAATTTGGTTCGATGGCTTTGGTGAACTTTTTCCTGGAAATAATCGCTCAAGACGTACATAAAACGGCCCACAGACATGGAGAATTGGCTGCCGATTTGGTTGGAGACTTGCGATATTCGAGAACAAATTAGATCTGAGACTAGACCACAGACAATGAATTTGGTCGCAGATATCGCATATCTGCAACCAAGTCGACGACCAGATCTACGTGCCTAATTTACGCTTAAATTGCGTTTGTTTGAACTCTTGGGTTGCGTAAGTTAGGGTAAGTTAAGCTCTTTATGACAGAGCTTAACGTCAATACATTGAATATGACAGCAATCGCTGCCGCAGTGAAGTTACAGCGGCAGCTTACCCTGCCCAAGAGTGCAAAAAAACGCACCTATACATACGTAGTGCGGTTTATAAGTTCTTAACCTAACATAGAAAGAAAAGTCATAAATAAAAAAAAAAACTGATTATTACTGATGTTCGAAGAACATTAGTATTAAAATCGATTCGGCCAAAAATTCATATTTCCATATCGATATATATTAATATATATATATATATATATATATATATATATATATATATATATATATATATATATATATATATATATATATATACATATATATATATATATATATATATATATATATATATATATATATATATATATATATATATATATATATCATCAAAAAATTTCAGTGAGATAATCTCGGGAACGCGCCATCCGTTTGAGCTGAAACTTTCAGGATACATTGGTGTATATGCAGAATAGGCCCACGTCTCACTACATGTCAATTATTGTTAACCCTTTGGCACGGGCGGCCATTTTAGTGGTATTTTTAATAGACCTATTATTCCGTACACAAATAATTTTCGCATAAATAAAGTTGACGAAATAAATTTCGAACGTGTTTTACATGTGAATCGGATAATGCTTTGAAATTTTTACTAATGTTCGAAGAACATTAGTATTAAAATCGCTTCGCCGAAAATCGTCATATATATATATATATATATATATATATATATATATATATATATATATATAAATATATATATAAATATATATATATATATATATATATATATATATATATATAAATATATATATATATATATATCAGCAAAACGGTTAATAGAGATAATCTCTGGAGTAGCCGATCCGATTGAACTGAAACTTTCGGAGAACATAGATGTATATAACAGGTAGGTCCATGACTTGCTAGAATTCAGATATCTTAAACCTTTTGGCGGCGGCGGGCATTTAAGTGAGTTTTCAGGTACACCTATATTTCCAAGCAGTGTAAATTTTTGTTAAAAAAAAGTACTAGGAATGAAAACTTATTATGTTTGTAGTTTGTTTATGATAAAGAATTGAAAATTTTTACCCAGGTGTAGGCGCTGAGTGCCTAAAAGTAGGCAAGGATTTTTTTTTCAAATTTCGATTTGTCATAACTTCTAAGAAAAACAATGAATCGTCGTGAAATTTGTAGAGCGTATTGATGTATGCTAGAATTTAACACACATGGACTTTCAAGACTGTGTAGGCAACTCTGTAGCTGCAGCAGGCTCCTAAAAACAAATCCTTCAAATCATCGAGTCTCCTGAAAAATTTTTGATTTTTGAAAATAAATTCAAACTATTGATAAATTTTGACTTTTGTCCCCCAAGTCAAATAAAAATTTCAAAAATTCCGCGGTAAACAAGAACGGCAACCCGTGATCAAATTACCTCTATTTTCAGCACCCAAAACTTCTGTTCACGAGAACTGACAATCGGATAATGCGATCAATATTAAATTTACAGAACATGTTGGCATTAGCTAGGACCAGGTCTGATAGAAGCGATTTTTAAATACGGGCAATACTGTGGTAGTGGTGCCATTTGGAAAAATCACTGAGAAAAAAAACTGGTTTTTGGCCTATAGCTTCCGATTAAGCCACCAGATTTTAACAAAATCCACGCAGTAGGTGAACCTCACTCTAAGATAGATTTCATAGAAATTTGGTTGAAAAATTAGTATATGGACGCTAGCTACGGCAATTTTTGTCTCTTAAATATTGTAAATTTGCTCAGGAAAATAAAGGTTTTTCCCTATAACTTCCGATGCAGTGATGAAATCAAAACGAAATTCATATGAAAAACATATCTTGTTGCGTTTCTAATTCTGTAGAAATTTTGTTGAAAAACCGTGAAAGGGTTGCCAGCTATGATGAATTTTGTAATTTATTGACATTTCTTTATCGAGGGATGTTGTCATAAAATTTCCAAGTGGGAATGATCCTGCAATGAAAAATAACATCAAATATTTACGTTTCAAAAATTTAAAAAGTTTGGACGATGGTAACCCTAAAATTTAATTCACTCCTATAACTTACAGCGCAGACATTCAATCGAAACGAAATTCATAGGGTGGGTTTAACACAACGTGAAGCAGCTATGGTGCTAGCACATGATTGCCAGCACCGGACAATTTCGTAAATATCGCACCAACAGGTGCTTCCATTTTCTATTCATAAGCAAACTATTTACAGTAAAATAAGCAACCGATATTTAAATATTCCGAGCTTTGGAAATTTTATTGTTTGTTACTTGAACCTATAACCGAGTTTATAAGCTTATTCATCTGCATCATCCCCCTTCTATGGTAAGCATCATTTATGACAAACGACTTCGATTATATAAAAGCACTAAAAGATTATATTAAAGCAAAGCATCTAATTTATATATATCTATATGCTTTTAGAATCGTCAAAAATTGGTGCAACTGCACCAAGTTGTTTATATAATGTTATTTTATTTGAATAAAGCTCTTTGCCCTATAGCCTCCAATACAGTCATGGTATCATAACGAAATTCATATGACAAATTTAAATTATTGTAGACAATATTCAGTATAAATCTATTTTTGAAAAACAATGATAGGGTTGCCAGCTATGATTGTTTTTGTATTTTTTGAAATAGCTTTAGTAAGCGATTTTATCATAAAATTTTCAAATCGTAGTGGTCTTGTAGTGAAAATACACACCAAATACTAAGATCTAGAAAATTTGAAAGCTCTTGCGAATGGTTACCCTAAATTTCTTTGTATCCCTATTACTTTCAATGCAGTGATCGGATCAACACGAAATTCGCAGAGCAGGTTGACTTCAACGTGAGGCAGATAGGACTGCTAGCAGGAGGTGTTTTTGTTATTTTGGTACCAATAAATGCTAGCATTAAGTATTCACATCGCGAATATACAAAATATAACAATATGTATGACAATACGTACAATATATAATATATAAGACAATAAAAACAGTATAACAACAATATATAACAATACACTCAAAATCTGCACAAATCCTCTACTGTTCTTCGAACATTAGTATTTCTAGCGGTTCTGATGCGCTAGGGTTTTTTAACTTTATGTGTGCGCTGGGTGCCTAAAAAGAGAACGGGAAAATTTGAACATTTTTAAATTGCGATAACTTTTGACAGAGCTATTCAATCATTACAAAATTTTGAACATATTGGTATTATTTAGTTGTAGATTTGTGTAGCTTTTAGTGAGCGTGCTGTAGCTAGGGCAGGCACTGAAAGTGAAAACCTCCAAATCATCGTCTCTCTTGAAAAAATGCCGTTTCTTGAAAAAAAAGCCATTCATATGTAAATCTTGTGGTTTGTTTACATAACCAAGAAAAAAAGAAAGATATGGTATAACGGGCTCGCCTGGTAACCCTCGCCCAATTTACCTATATTTTTAGCATCAAAAACTTCTGTTCACGGAAACTCACGATCCGATGAGCAGAATTAATTGAAATTTACAGAATGTATTGGTCTTTAATAGGACCAGGTTTAATAGAAGTGATTTTGAAATGCGGGCGATTCTGTGCCAGTGGTGCCATCTTGAAAAATCACTAAAAAAGATAACTGCTTATAGCCCTATAAATTCTGAATCGTTCGATTTTGACGAAATTCACACAGTAGCTGGACCTAACTTTAAACCACGTTTGGTAGAAATTTGGTTGAAAAATTCGGTTGGAAATGCCAGCTCTGATAATTTTGGTGTCTTAAATTTAAAAAAATAAAAATTTGGAAGTGAAAACATTCAAACCATCGACTATCCTAAAAAATGTCCGTTTCTTACAATAAAACCAATCTGTATACAAATCTTATGCCTTATCTACACTTTCAAAGTAAAACTTTGAAAATTTCATGTCGGACAAGAACGGTAACCCTTTCCCAGTTAACCTTTATTTTTAGCATCAAAAACTTCTGTTCACGGGAACTCACGAACCAATAATCAGATACAACTGAAATTTACAGAATTCATTGGACTTAAAAAGGACCAGGTCTGATAGAAGCGATTTTGAATTGTGGGCAACTCTGTGCCAGTGGTGCCATCTTGAAAAATTACAAAGAAAAAAAAACTGCTTTTTGCCCTATGAAATGTGAAAAAGTAACCCGATTTTCATGAAATTGACACAATAGCTGAACCTTACTCTAAACTCTGTTTCATAGAAATTTGGTTGAAAAATTCGATTGGTGCTGCCAGCTATGGTAATTTGTGTGTCTTTGGTTTTGAAAATTCGCTCAGGAAAATAAAACTTTTTGCCCTATAACTTCCAGTGCAGTCATGAAATCAATACGATTTTCATATTATTAATGGAACCTATTATAGACATTATTCAGGCCAAATTTTGTTGAAAAGCCACGATATGGTTGCCAGCTATTGTTGCTTTTGTGTTTAATTGCAATATCTTTATTAAGCGGTTTTATCGTAGAATTTTCAAATGGTAATGATATTGTAGTGACAATAAACAGGAAATATTAAGTTTTGGATTATTTTAAAAAAACTTGCTGCAGGTAACCCTAAAATTCTTTATACTCCTATAACTTCGCATGTAATATAACAACGTCAAGCAGATGTAATATATTATTGGCTTTGATACTGGCAAAGGGTTGCCAGCACGAGTCGGTTGTGCTACTTATGTATCAATAAATGCTTACAGTTAGTATTCATACCGGAAACATTTACAATGAAAATAAATAACCAATGTTTCAATTCCCAAAGTTCTGCAAATTTTTCGGATCGCAGCACCAAACATCAACTTCAGTTACAATGCTGCAGGCACTGAGCATTTTCTTCATTGATGTTTTATGAGATGCTGCTTTGAAAATTTTTGTGAAATAAGCAACTGAGAGCGAAAATAATTAACAAGTGTTGCTCTTATAAACTTTGAAATTCATGTCACTGGTAATATCTGAAACCTTTCCACCATATGAGTTATAAGACCAAAGTAAAACCTGGCGTTTGAATTAGTTTGGCTCTAATAAGCAGCTAGTGTGGTAGAATATGCACTCAAAATCTGCACGATTCTTCTACTGTTCTTCAAACATTAGTGTTTCTAGCGGTTCAGGTGCGCTAGAGTTTTTTTTTTCAATATATTTTCCCTTTATTTCCACACACTTTTCAAAACGTCTGACTAAAGCTCCTAAGCCACTATAAGAATCTGATACATCGTAAGTTGGAGCAAAGATAAATTGACAGAAAAAAGTTACATTTTTGGCAGCGTCTAGGCTCGTTAAGGATTGTGATGAAATTTTGTGTGACAGAGCCAGACTAGAATAGAGTTCCAAATGAATTAGTTCTAAAATCTACTTGTGCGTCATCTTGGAAGATAGTTTCCGACATTCTGGTGCTTCAATAGTTGCATCAGTCTATTCACAAAAAATTTCAAGGTTTCTGGTGCACATAGTTCAATGTGCAAGAAAACGAACAGGAATTAGATAAAAACATCAGACTACCAAGCTGACAGCGATTGTTGTTAAAAGACATATGAGACTTATCAAGTATGCACGAAGGAATTGAGTTGAAAGGCACAAACATCGTATTTCATTGTATCACTTCAGCGATCAAAAAGTAAAGTTCAAAACGAATCAACGTCGAATGTGCTCATCAAATGGCAAAGGATAAGTATCGCAGTTTTAATTCCTTTAAATATTCTATCAGCTCATCTTCCTGCCTACAATCGCATCAAAGGAAATATGCGAAATCATCGTGAGAACTCAGCCGAAGTATTAAGGAAATATTTTTGCTGTTCATTGATCTCGATAACAATCCGTCTCAAACGATTTCGCTTTCATGTTACTCTGAAAAGAGGAAAAGTGTCTGAAGTGATATAGATGACCTGCTTTCTTTCTTAATGGGGGAGGAATGAAAAGTGAATTTATATTGTGCTTTGTGAAAGTATCTGGTTCAATACTCTAAGACCATACTAATTTCGAAATGCTTTAATTCCGACTAAAAACAATTCTTTTCACTATTCGACTTGCTTGTTGCTATAAAGCTGAAATATTTTTGAAATGTTTGAAAACTTGGATTTAAGGTTTTTGGACTTACATTAAATTTGCGGATCCCAGCAATTTTATTCTTTTCGGAGAAATCTTCAAAATGTTAAACATTTTGCTTAGTGGTATCAAAACTAAAAGACGGTTCATTATTCAAATTTAAATTGCTTGAGTGCTACTTTTAGTCAGATTAGCAAAAAACCAAAATAAAAAAATAGATGCAGTATGCAGCATAAGGAGAATGCAGATTACTTGCTATGATGTAACCGCCTTTTCTGAGAGGCTCAACTGTCACTCAACAGTAGGAAAAAATTGAGCATGGCATCCACCAGCCCTATTGATTTAAATAGTCTGTGGAATACATACAGACAGGCAAATTGTAGATCACTAAGGTTAACAAAAATGAATGTTTTTAAGTAAGAAGAAGGTAAAAGTTATCGAAGCACCATTGTAGGATAAAATCATACCCTATCGTTGAGATTTCGTACAACTAACAGTAAAGTAATTTTTTTTAAAAACACCGATATCTGTGAGTATCCAAGCCATGGAGTATCGCTGGGACTCTGTGCATTCATGTGCAGTTTTCATAGGTTCTTCGAATACACCGCATAAAGTATTAAAAGAAATATAAAATAAACTGGGTTTAAACTTTGCTTTATATACAACGTTTCTTTTGAAATTTTGAAGTTTGTGATTGCTTGGAAACAAGCAACAGACACTCTTGCAAAGGAGTAATTCAAATATTTTACTTGACTCTCTTTTAAAACCGTATGCATTAGATAAAAATGTTACGTGTGTATAAAATTGATATGCAGCTTCAATTCTAAATAAACATAAACATTCCAACCAAAGTGTTGACTGGTTTCATGAGAGAGTTGGATAAATTTGCTTTAATAAAAAACAAATTATTATTCTCATTTGAAACAAACTCACGATTTTCAACTAAATTTAGTCAACATTTTCTTTATCAATATTCAATAGTCAACCGAATAGCCCGAAAACTTTTATGTGAACCACCCCAAGTAGTACATTTTTTCTTTATAATAAATAAAATTGAATAAATGATATAAACATACTTTTATTGTTTATTCTAGAAGATTAAAGGTATACTAAACTTACATGCTACAAACATCAAAAATTACAACTATCTTAGTCTACTTGGTGGTTGTTTGAAGTGTCAAGTTGTAGCACCCAGTAATTTCAAGCAAAATTACTGGACTAACTATTTCGACGCATACTGTACCGTGCTCGAAATTGCTACATTTTTCAATCAGACTAACGGTAACTTGTTGTTCAATTTGAAAAATAATACGTTGCCGTTAGTCCGATTTGACATTGCCTGACTTGATGCTCGAGTCGAAGGTAAGAACCGGTAACGGGATTTTTCCTTCGCCTTGAGAATCAAATCAGTGCTCGTGACAGTCTTTGCGACGTGAGGTCGGAAAACAGAAAAATCGTGGCCGTGGTGGCGGCCGTTTGGCGCTGGTATGTAAGGGCAACGAAAAGTAGAAATTATAAAGGCGATTCGGGTGTGTGCTATTACGAGCTCGTTCCACGGTGCGGTGTGAGAGGTCTTCGAATAGACAGTCTGAACCATGACACGTGTTGTTGGCGTAAGAAGTGAAAGATTCGCTTGTGGAAAACGAAAATTGTGTGAATGCACCCATAGGTCGGTGTCGAAAGAAAATCTATACATGTGTATGTGAGATTTAAGTAAAGTGACAGATTCGATAGTGCCATCGAGTGCGAGTGCGAGATAGTGCCATCGAGTGCAAGGTGGTAGATTAGTGGGTCAGTAACTAGTGCATTTTTAAATTAAACTGAGCTCGATGAGTATTATTGGATTTAACCGGCGCATATGTCGCCTTTGACACGGCTTTCTTGCTTTGTGGGCAGTTTGCTCGTCCACGTCCGTTCATGCGTTCTAATTTGTTGCCGAGTTCCAATTCGAAAAGGGCAAAACAGTATATTGGATTAATTCAAACGCAGAAAGCTGAGTCAACTAACTTTGCAGTAATTCAAAATGATTCGTTCATTGCAAGATTATGTGTGGGTGTATGTTTAGCTAGGGGGCTCCCGAATAACGTGTCGTGGTTGAAAAATTCAACGAATAGTTTCCCGTTTTCTGCTGGTGCTCATGAACTTATTGCGTGGACGAGTGCAGAAGCTACGTCACATTAGACCCGGTTCGATGTGTATTTAATTGATTACGCAACCAAAACCATGAAGGTCTACTGCAAATGAGCTGACACGGTCATTCTATTACAAGTAATTCACGTTAGCTAGAGTCGATCTCATTCGAGTTTGGGTCAAAACGCAATTGTGTGTTTGCGCAAAGGAATAGAATTAAATATTCATCGTTGGCAACAAACGCGAAATTTTTATTGCGAGCAATGTTAGAAAATAACGCTAGCATCTAGCTAAGGCAGTGAATTGAGATCAAAAATCTCTGTTAATACGAGCACATGGACTACAGTCTTTTTGTACTGCTATCAGAAACTTTCCCTTTGTTTGTTTAGAACATTAAAACGGCCCACAGACGAGAGATCTCGTCCACAACTAGATCTGCAATATGCGATATCTGCAACGAAAATCTCTGTCTGTGGGCTAGTCTCAGGTTGCATTTTTAGTCTCTGCAACGGTTGCAGTAAATATCAAAATTTTTTGATATTTGGTGGCGGAGCTACTGGTCGACGAACACGTTGCTGTGTCTGTGGTGATTTTGAGACTAGAATGGAGATCTCATTTGAATTTAGTGTAACGTAATGGTAACATAATTCGAAATAATTTGTTTAACGGACTGAATTGTGTATGAGTACGCTCAACAAGAGTCAGTTAGCATACCTCATGATCCCGTTAATGTTTTATTATTTCAGGAAATATTTATGAACGAAAAGAATAGATGTGGAGCAATAATATCTTTTCTTTGGCAGCAACGGATATTTAGTTCATTTTCAGTGCTGCTTGCCTATGATGACCGCCAATTAAAATTCAATAAAAAAGGATTTAGAGGGCTACATGTGGCTGAACCAGAAAGTACGAATACCTAGATACCCGTACATACCTGTTCGAAATAATTTTACGTGAAACATAATTTTAAACCCTATTAAGGCACAATTGCTGCCAGCTCATGATACATACAAATTTATAATTTTCTTCGAAAATCAGTTCCGACACCCCTAATACGAACAATCAATGCCTGGCTATGATGACCGCCAATTAAAAATTATTTAGAGGGATCTATGACTAGGTTACAGATGCCTGAAGCAGAAAGTACAAATACCTCATATATCCGAGTATATGTACCTGTTCGAAATTACTTTACGTAAAACATCATTTGCTTACAATGCTTACAATGTACATATGTCCTCCGTTTCCTAACAACGAAAATGACCTGAAAACACCCATTCCAAAGCGTGTGTTGCCTCCACGAAAACAACGTTCAAATGAGATTGCAATTCAAGTTGCGATTACATTCTCACAGACACAGATCCAGATTAATTGAGATCCAGTCGACGACTAGATCTCCGTGTCTGTGGGCCGTTTAACTCAAATGACGCCAGATAGTGCCCCTCAAGTACTGTCACCGAAACAACCGTGTTCAACCGTGACGGCATTTGCATTGGTTTCAGCTGCAGCAGCAGCCCTACAGCAACCAACAGGCGGGACACTACCATTTCAACGACATCCTCTGAGCCATCCGCTCCACGTAACCGCATATTAATGGATATGCAACATCAACGGCCGAATAGCAGCAGCAATCCGTGCGACAGGCAAATGGCACCGATTACGGCTACAACCTATTTGATTGATACAAAATATCATGGCGGTATCATACAGTCAATACCCTCCGACTGCCATTTGCTACCGGCATGTACCGATCATCACCAGCTAAGTGCTAAATTATAAGATACATATACATGTATAGACTTTTCAAGAAGAAACAAAAATGAAAAGGCGATATTAGCCTACAGCAATTTCAAAGATATTTTGGTGTACATAATATACAACCGCGCTTGAGAGTTTGGTGGCCATAGGCAACCTTCTGTTCAAAATTGGTGAATATTGAGAAAACTAATTATAATTTCCATAACGATTTACGGTACATTATATACATAACTTAAACATATGTTGAAACAGGTCCTTCAATTGACTTTTCGTTGTTTCTAATGAAGCGGCAAATTGAAATTATCTATAACTGGAAGGAATATTTTTAAATGTATCTTAGTTTTAAGTAAAAGACCAAAACTTATTTCATATTTGATATGGATTGAATTGGAAAAGCACGCATGAGTTGCAGTGGGTATAAGTCAAAATTGTAAGGATTTCAAAACCATTTTCTTAACCTCACGATAATTTCATTGGTAGTTTCGTTTGAAAGCAAGAACAAGTATAGTCCCGCAACTGAACTCACTAATTAACACTGATTTAAAAAGAAAAATTTGTAAAAGTATACCGCGAAGACGTCAATGTGAAGCTTATATTTTGCAAAATACAAGCGGTGCGGGTAAAACGATAGTGCCAATTGTCATTTAGTTGATTACCATGGCGGTAGTATTAATAAGAAACCAGGTGTATGTACCTTAAAACTAAAGAAAGAAAAATGAATTACTGATAGTTTAATATGCTATTAGACATGAAAAATCCTGAGAAAATTTAATCGTTCTTTTTTTTTGTTTTTATTTTTGTTTTTCTAATTTTCCCGCTTTTGTACACATGTACGCTAACTGTTTGAATTAAATAAAATTGGATTTACATATCAGAACTTTCCAAGATATCGAGTGTTAAGAAATCTTAAAATTTGTATAAGGGATAACCGTCGCGAATTCAAGATAATGCCTATGTTTGCCTAAGCTTCCAAGAAAAGGAAATAACAAATTTTTAATTTTATCAAGATATGTTTCAATTTTAGTTTGTTTTCAGTTGAGGAAATAATAATAATGTTTTGTTAATGTGTATCTCTTGGCCTTCTTATTGGGCAACCGCCCGAGAAGTTCTTTTCTATTTCAGGGTCGGCGCGTGGCCTGGCTGGCCCATGAATTTGTAGTGTTTTTGTGACTTTTCAGCATTTCTTTAAAGGGAGGGATACTGGCCAATCACCATTAGATTTCACTTTGGTATTAGTTTTTTTTAGATTTTTGATTTGTTCGAACATGGCCAGTATCAGAGGGTAGAGAACCCCAGACCATCGGGGTCAGGCCTCCGCCACCATCGAGGGCCCGGGGCTGTCTGCCTCACCCGGGTTCCTCTGAAAAGAGAGAAATCATTTTTCCCGCGTTTTCCTTTTTCAAATTTTCAATTTTCTGGCTCCGTGCGTCGTCACGAGCACTGAGTCTGCTTAGTCAGCCCATGTTGCAGAGCCATGGTTTCCTTAACGGAACGCTGCCCCCTTTTGTCCCTTGGTATTCTTATATACCAGTTTGCAGCTACGTAATCATAACGGATGAATAACTTGTAGCATCCCGTTTTTTTGGAGAGCAAACCAACTCCATTATTTCATGGACCCACCCCAGCCGCAGCGAGCTAACAAAGCGACACCCCAGCATCCGTCATGGTTGGTTGAAGGGTGCTCCGCTAATGTGACACCCTGCTCTTTTTTTTTGAATTTGCCTCTTGAATGGCATCAGCCATTCACACTTCTGTTGGACCTTGGCCATCTTGGTTCCGGGCTTCAGTCTGATTCTGAGTTGTGCTAAGGCCAGCAACACTCTCATTCTTACTTATTGCTACAAAGTGTTTGTGGATTGTGGATGTGCATTTCTGTTGTGTATTAGGTGTTCCCACAATATCGTGCTTAGCTAAAGGTTACAAATAAATTCCAAAGTAAAAGTCATAGTCTGAATGAAAAATAGCATACGTACATTAATAAATTTGTATTCAAGATCAAGGTCAAAAGAAGCTGATATTGTTTGCGCCCAACGTGGGTAAAGATCAGCTGATCGTCATTATAACAGCAACAAAACAAAAGTGCAACTTTTGTTACCTGTATGCCATTCGCCTAAAGTGTTTTACTTGCTTTTCGTCCTGTTAAGTTATATATCTCGATGAATACTGCATTGAAAAAGAAAATAATCTATGTAGAAAAGATTTTCAACTGGTATCTCTACTACTGCAATTTACATGCATTTGACTTTATTTTACTTGTGGCTGAATGATGACTTCAGGCAATGATGATTCGGTTTGAAAATCTTTGCAGGGGTTAGTAATAAATGCCAGAAAGAAACTGTAATTTATTTTTTTGAAATGTTTACCATCCTGCCTTGACTTTTACAGCTTTACTGCCAAAAAAGGAGAGGTTACCACAACCTGGCAGTAAAATGGAAAATCATTTGCTTCTAAATTTTACTCCCCCTATTCGTTCGCTCCATACTCATTTTTAAATTTATGTTATTTTTCAAACAATTTCTTTTTGAATTCGTGATTCTTGCAACGCCACATGTTTGATTGAACTTAAAAAACAAATAATGGAAAAGTGACTTTTATCGATGCCAGATTAAATATATCCTAAACTTTCAACTACTTCAATTTCTTTCTGTTTTTGTCTTTATCAAAAGCAAATTTCAATGCGATTCGTAAAAATTGTCATAAAATATTTAATTTTAAGTATGATATATTAGTAAAACAAAAGATTTCCCAGGAACACATGATAAGTTTTGATGATAAGTTTTCATTTCAATTGGAACTCATAAATATTTCAAAAGTAAATGGGTCAAATTTCAAAATGGTTTGTCCTTCAACTGACGAGAATTAATCCACAGCATATTGTTTTTGAAAAATTGCGCCGATGGAAAAATACTAAACATTGATTGCAATCTTTCATTTATTTCACTAATATTTTTAATTGCCTGAAATATTTTTTTCCTACTAAAACAAAATCCAATATCATCAAATTCTACTAACCGTTCATCTACAAACACAGCCTTGGGTATTGTTTATCAATAAACATCAAATAGCACAAATCCAATTCACTTCGACGCCATACCAAACTCACTTAACTTCAGACTCGAAGCCAATTTGCTCGTTCACATTCCTCATGTCAAACTTTAGTACTTCATAATTAGCCCGAAACATAATACACACCAAACACATTCATTCTTCTCGTTCGTCCTCACACCAAGCGGACGCCAAAGATTTAGGTTGCTTTTCGTCTGCCGGTCCTCGATTCTAAATCCCATTAGGTCACCGGGAGTTTTCTTAATTTTCCCAAACTCGTATTCTCAAGAGGTATAAGCACACCGGTTATTGGACTAAATTACATCCTCCTCCATACACGAGCAGCTTAGCCAGCGGATACAGCCGTTTCGAAAACAGGGCAAACTCCCGGATTGTTTATGAGCTGTTCTGCAAACACTCGAGCTGCGAGTGGGCTTTCCGAATTTCCCGCCAACAAGCAGAAACAGAGAAAGATAGAGACTCGGGGCTGGGGAGCGCGTCACGAGCAGGATTTATATATTTACATTTAGCACACAGGATGCACAGCATAAAGGTATATCGAATAGAGGCAATGCAAGGAGATGGTTTTCATTCGACGTATAAGTTATATTAGCTAAATGGTTGATGGAGGAAAAAATAATTGTACTATCGGAACTTGCCTTCTCGACTTTCCGGATGTTTTCATGTAAACAAGAATAGGCCAAACAACGCTTGGACAACGGACTGATACGTTCAAAGAGGATAGTCGAGGTAATGAAAGTACAGATTAGTATTCAGTGAAAACTGTGTCCTTCTATCCTTTAAAACAAACGATATTACCTTCCTAAGCAACACCATGAACCAGCTACAGTCATCGTCACCGAACTCGGGCAAACAGAGAGCTCGTGGTCAAAGCTAATTTACGAGCAATTTACCCGGCAGGGTTTGAGGCACGAAGATAAATTCCATTGTCTTTCATGAAATTACTTGTCTCCAGCTCTGGTCCTTTTAATATTCTCGGCAATGTAGACAAGGACCACTTTAAATCTTAATTTTTTCCTTTGAAAGTAAAAAAAGGTAGGCTGGCTGGTCCCGTATGTATTCCACTGTTGAAAAATAATCACGGAGGGATTCAACAAAATTTTCTCTCCTCCCTCCTACTGCACGTGGTACAAAATCAAATTATTTGCGGGCATTTATTTTTTTGTATTCGCCAAGGACTAGTTGGGTTTCTCGTCGGCCAAAAGCAGGAAAAGATTTTTCCTATTTTTCCATTCTCGCGAGACTCATAAGATCTACAAGGGTTTTTCGTTTTCTTTTGCCGGAGACATATCATTTGCATAAAATGTACCGAGAGCGTACAATAGCGACCAAACGTCAGCCTTACGTAAGAATAAGTTTAGTGTGCGGTCGGTCTTTCATTATTCCCGGCCGGTCCTGATCAGGACGTCATCAACGTCGTATTTTTACGATGTTTATGATCGTTGCCACTGTCGTTGCTAGTCGGCACCGTTGTCGTCATTGCTATAGTCCTAAGGATTAGCGATTGAATTGGGAGTGTGTAGTTGATAGTGGAAGAGTCAGTAAGATTTTGGGCGATGTACAATAATAGACTAATACCGAGATGGAACGGTAGGGATCAAGGCTGTTTGGGCTACTTAAAGGCTTAGGATGGAAATTAAGTTTTTTTGTCGGTATTAAAGTGATACCAAAGATTAGTTGAGAAAGAAGGACATTAATTTTTTTGTCAAAAAGAAAGAGAAGGTAGAATGTTTAAAAACGGGATGAATTTATTAAGAGTTAAAGTTTTCAGATGAAGTTTTCAGCATTTCAGCAAATTAAGCAATTTGGTTGTAGCGTGGCCACTGTGAGACTAACAAACATGAGGGATCAATGTAAAGTTTTTACAAAGTGAGTAGCCGTAAATCAAAAGGTGCCCTATTAAAAGGCACACATAGCCATAGTGGGGCCCGTTTGAGATACCACGGATATAACTTTGCCACAACCACTGTACCCAGAACACCATCTGGTTTCTTTGATAAAGTGCACCATCCTCTTTTTGTCAGATTTGAGAGCCACTCTCTGGTGAAACCATTTTTTTTCCTTACCAGAGCCAGATGCTGTCCTTGTCCTTTGTATGTTGGTATTCCGATATGGAAAGCAGATTCCATCTTATCTTCTGAGCCACAGTTCTAACAGAAATTGTGAAACCAAACTCCCAACCGTTCGGCGTAACACCCTGTGAGCTAGTGGTTCGTGAAAACAGTAGCAACACACCGTAAAGCACTGTAGTTTAAACATAACAGTTGCCTGTTTCAATATATCTTCATGGCGATCCAAGACTTTCTTGCAATCGCGCAGGATGATCCTTCAACACAAGTCTGCTAACTGTTCTCGTTAGCGTCCACTGTTGTTCTTCTAGAAAATGGGCATGATACTTCCCGTAATGATAGAGCTTATGGTCTCTCTCAATTAATATCTGGAAATCCTATTATCTGATGACCTGTGTAAATTGAAAGACTTATGATTCCCCAAAAAATGGAAGTCTATAAGAACAGCTAGAGTATTGGTGCTTGACTTAATAAGGCTCTCGACGTTTCCAATAAAATATCTTGAGGAGATCCTCTTTACTTCGCGTATGGCGTTTTCAAAAGCCTCTTTCTTGTTTTCTCTCCTTCTTCTTCTCCCTCTCTCTCTCTCTCTCTCTATCTCTTTCTCTCTTTCTTTCTCTCTCTCTGTCTCTCTCTCTATCTCTCTCTCTCTCTCTCTGCAAAGATGACATTTTGGCATTCCTCTATAGAAGCTTTGGGTTCTTGTGATTTTGCTTGTGACAGCTGGGAGAGCTAGTAAGATGATTCAAATCCTGCTAGAAATAAGTTATTCAAGGAGAAATCTATATAGGGGTTCTGGCATAGACTGGCAATTTATCTAGTCCGTTATTTTCTTATTAGAAAGGCTACTTGCTGATTTTAGCATATTTAGCAACCTAAATTAAAGTGTATATGCCACCTGAATATCCATTCTTGGAGAAACTTGTGCCATCCACTGACTAAGTGGGTAATGTCAAGAACAAACTTTGAAATCGATTTGAGGAAAATTGGTTTGTTGCTGCCATTTGCGGTGAAAATTTCAAAGGACAAAATAAAGTCAAAAAGTACGTTATTTGCCATGCAAAATTAATGAATTTCTCGTAGTTTCGTGGTTTTCCAAGCCATCGGGTGTTGCAGACTGCATGGGCAATAAACACGGTTAATTACAACCCATTGTTCTTCGGTCAGAAATAGTTCCTTCCCTATATCTGACAAGCGATTAACCAGGGCAGTAGTGCTGCTTTGAACTGATTGATACGTCAAAAACGCAAGAATAGACCACAAGAAAATCCGGGAAATTTTCTTTTAGAGTTTTCATTCTCTTTCTCTTTTGTGCCCGTTTTAAGTGTTGCAACAACAGTGTGCCGAAGCATGAAGGAATCATCCAGCTAAGACTAGCTCAGCCTGTCTTGGTTGTTTAGGTGGATGATCAGCCAGGATAAAGCACGCTGAGCTATTTCAAGATAATGTCTTAAATAAATCCTGCTGCACTGTCTATGGTTCGACAGATTTTAGCAGGGTTCTCAAATTGTTGAAGAAAAATCCTAAGTACCTTCATCATAACCAATCAGGGTGGATTCCAGGTCCTTACCAAATAAAAGAGCTGCATTATTTCCTTTTTCTGCTTCCACATTTAGAAAATTTAGGGGGCCGCTCCGCTCAGATATAGTTTCAAAATTAACTCCATCAGCAGAAACGGATTGTACACTTGATCTTTCCTCAGATGCCATACTTGAACGATCAAAGAACCCCTCGTTGGAAAACTTCTCATATGCTTGAGCTTCTTGCTTCGAACTATGATCTCGAGATTCTTTGCTCCAGAGTCTTTGGTTCTAACAGTTCGCAACAATGATACGGCCGATTTCTTGATCCCCTGCTCTATAATTCCTTTTAGCGTCCTTCAAACTAGCACTGCCTCTTCATTTAGAATGAAAAGAACTTGCTTTTGATTTCAACCAACCGTGCAAGTCTCAGCAGCTCCTCAATCCTCCATATAAATGATCTTCCGAATTAACTTGGAATTGGAAAAGATGTAGGGTATCCATGACTTGCATCTAGAGCTATATATGAATTTGCTTTTAAACACAGTCTTAAGTTTGACGCCTGGCGAAAACTCCTTCACTTGCAAGATCGCTCGCGCTCAGAAATTGACCAAGGGTTGATCTTCACAGTTCCTTATTACTCTACAGTTATATACACTTCTCTACAACAACTCACTTTATTCACCATTACATAAGCATACGTTTACTTTCTATAGAAGACCATGAACTACCTTATTTTGGGATAGTTTTCTGCCTTGTTGGGTTGCTAAATTAGACTTAAAATAGCTGTCATTAGTTTAATGCCATTAGTTTAACTTGCTGAACTGATTCTTATTTCTGAGCAGAATTTTCAAATTTTTGAGGAAGCGAGAGGTCTAGAAACTAGTGGCCCATATTAGAAACTTTTTGTACTTTCCGAACGTAACCTTGGGCGGAACCTTATCTAGCTTCCTAAGAACTTTGCAGAATGACCATCTAGTTCTGTTAGTCTCTGCGGGTTTCTGAAAGAACAAGTGAGTACCTGAAAAAGAAGCGTCACTAGAGGTGGTATTGGTTGACATTCAGGACAGCAATTTTACCGTCTCCTACAAACCACTTGAGCCTCAGATGGGTTTCTGAGCTTTCATTGTGTCATGCTTTGACATAAAAACCCCTGGTAACACTCAAAACAAGCGCAAAAGTTGAATTCAAAGTTGTGCTGGAACCTCAACCGCTTTGGTCCCCCTCTCATTCTATTTGGCACCTTTATATATATATATATATATAAACAAGCCATGCAAGGCACAAACTTTTTGCCAGATGAGTGCTTAACTGGTTTTCTGCAAGATCGGTGATAATCAGGAGTCTGCTTCAACTAACCCTAAAACTCAAACTTAATGGCGATGACTGTACTGTATGACAATGGTACTGTAAGCACTGCCAGGATTTTAACGAGACGAATGTAATATCATTAGCCTGGAGCCAAATCAGGGTAGATTTCACTCTGTGACTACCGAAATTTGATACGACCAAGTTCAAAAAGCTATAATTGTTGGCCCAAATACTATAGAGCAGACAAAAGCGGTCGCTGAAAAAGTAGAAGGCTTGTTTTTTGGTTTTAGCTTCATTATTTCTGCGCGTATATTTGCAATTAGCTAAGGAATTGTTTGAAGTTAATTTGCGTATGCCTTTTCTTCCAAACAACCTCATAAAAGAGTCAGAGACCGTTAAAAATGGAGAACGTTTTGGCCAATTGATTTGTGATTCTCTCGAAATTATGCTTTCACCGAAAATCTTTCTTTAAAGTCATTACCACATCTGAGAACAGTTTCAGACTGCAGGTCTTACAAAATCTTGACATTTTTCTTGAAGAAATTTTGAGGACTTCGTGTTGTTTAACTTATAGAGACTTGAATATTCACTTCTGACGTAGCTGAATGTTAACTATCAGCACGAGAAACAGAAGTTATCTGATTATGAGAGATGATCTAAAATATTAAATTGTCTTTTAAAGGCTAATTGTATCATGACAATTAATTTGTGGGTTTCAAAAATAAAATTTAATTTTTTTGGTACGATCTACCATTATTTCACTTTTCATCAGGATTTTTTTCAATATTCTCTGCTGTTTCTGGAGAAAAAAAAGGGGAGAAAATTATAAGCAAAAATTTAATTAGCTATTTTAAGGGTAATCTTAATATCGAAGTCAAGTATAATCTCATCTTTTTAAGTCTTGTCAATTTCAGCAACAGCCTTACTATTATCCTCTTTTTTTTGAATGCTAACTATCAACTCTTGAATGCTAACTATCAGCACGAGGAACAGAAGTTATCTGATTATGAGAGATGATCTGAAATATCAAATTGTCTTTTAAAGGCTAATTGTATCATGACAATTAATTTGTGGGTTTCAAAAGTAAAATTTAATTTTTTTGGTACGATCTACCATTATTTCACTTTTCATCATGATTTTTTTCAATATTCTCTGCTGTTTCTGGAGAAAAAAAAGGGGAAAAAATTATAAGCAAAAATTTAATTAGCTATTTTAAGGGTAATCTTAATATGGAAGTCAAGTATAATCTCATCTTTTTAAGTCTTGTCAATTTCAGCAATAGCTTTACTATTATCCTCTTTTTTTTTGCAATTCCAAGTCAAAACTATTACAATTGATTTCTATACTATAAATGGTCATATTTTTTAGTTAAAAAATCATGAAAACAAATATTGCGGTCATGTTTGAAAAGAAATTTATCAAAAAAGTTTAAGCGCCCAATGTGGGTAAGCTTATCCAGAAAAACGAAAATATGTTAAATTAATCATCAAACTAACCAACTAAACATATATTCCATAATTTTTTGTTATTTACAAAAACTGTGGCATTCTTTTTCTTCATAAAGTACATTAAGGGTATTTTTTATACATATTTTTATCAAATATTTGAACTAATCGAAAGCAAAATATGCCATCAAAATATTATCATGGTGCTTATTAGGGTGCGTCACAGGCTAGTGTGACAATTAGCAAATTACGGCATTGATTCAGAAAGTAAACTAACAATTTGAATGTGTATTGAAAATACAGACAATTCTAAAACAATTCTATACGGATAACAACATACGGTGTAGAATTACTTCACCAGGTTCATAACAAATTTTTCCCCTCTGGAAAGTATTTTAAAACTGCGCTATCAAAATGGGTAAAATCTTTTATGTATGTATGTAATAGCCACGAAATGTTCACTATATTGTAATTTTTTTTGATTAACACCTGGAAGCAACAAGCTGCATTTAGACATTGACCTCCTCTTTGCATCATAAAAGTTTTGGATTTTATTTAAACCATCTGTTACTTTCTTTGTTGTCAACTAAGTTATCGGTTTTGTTGCCAAAGTTTTGATTGATCTGCTAAAGAATCGGAAGCAAATCACAACAAGATTCAGAAAATTATAGAAAAAAGCGCTTTAAAGCCATTCTTAAATCTGAAACTTCCCTTTGAAATTATTAAAATTAATTCGCTCGTTAAAATTTCATGCAAACCACCAATCAAACCATCATTTAAATATAATCACCATCCATACTCCATGTTTACCTTCTGTATAGTCGTTTAGCCAAACTTTAATTACGCGATTGATTTCAACCCAAAATTTATCCTTTATTTGAATGAAATCAAAACCCAATCTACCCTTCCTGGAACATTTCAGAATAATCTCCATTAATTATTTAATCTACTCTTGTCTTCTGTAGTTTGAAAATTAGGTCAAATCGATACCTACTAGCCTGTTAATATTTCCATTCAATAGAAACATGATTTGATCGGATTGTTATAAACTTCATTTTAAGCTTTTTAAACGAGAGGGTCGAACATTGTCCGGTCGGTGTTCTATTTAAAAATTCATCGTTTGTTGTATAACAGATTTCAGATAGCATGAAAATGACCCGATTTCGTCGACAGAATTATGCCTTTGATTTTCCAAAGCGGAAATTGAAGGAATTTCCGAATGGAATTTTGAATCCTGAAAATCGATTTTCCGGATATTTCGGGGTTTTCAGCAGTTTGAGCTAATTTGGCTCTTTGATTAATATGACACATATCTAGGCTGAATGTATTAAACATTGTTTCGTTAAAGCAAGTAACAGGCTGATATATTTTTTTTTTTACTTTCCTGGACAATTTTGTAATTGGCTGTAGCAAAACAATATTTGCAGTGTTCTGTACAATTACATTTTAGCTAGTTTTGAGCACACCTGACAAGTGTCCGTAAAGAATCCGCTTGAAAATCATATCACAGAAAATTTTCTAACCAGCCTATCACCTTTCTGCGGCAACACACCTTCAACTCCAACCCATATCATCGGAATCCTGATCTTTAGCTTGCATGACCAACATCATACCGAAAATGTCACTTGTACAATACCATCGGCGATCCGGATACACCATGTACTTAGGAACTGTATCTTTTCTAGTTTCGTCTTTCTAGTTAGTTTCTTATTCAATGTGATAAGATGAAATTTTCCTTTAGACATTTTATTGCCTTGAAAAGAATCATCCTTTTAAGCAGCTCACATAACCTCTGTTAACTGAAAGCTTAGTCAGCAACATATCAAACGGATTCCGTTCCAGGACATGAAATGTATATATTCTAGACGGGATGGATACGAGATGTAGTCATGTCAGCGTCCGATGAGAATGAGAAACAGGAATGAAATGGGGAAAGAGAAAGATGACGAGGCGAGAGTACTGAGTCAATAAGCCTCTAATGTCTAAGCAAGTCGGTATGTTTGCACATATTCGCTCAGATATGTAGATGTGTATGGGTGGGCCTAAGAAGATTTTGTTTCGAAGTTAAACAGAACAAAAATGTAAGGAAGCAGCAATTGTAGAAAGAGCCAGAAGATGAGGATTTAGTAGGAATGTGTATATTGGGAGGCTGAGTGCAAGTCATTTTCAAAAGACTGAGAAAGCTTAGCCTTGGGAAAATGGAACAACACGACAGCTTTCGAAATAGATATAAATAAAGTGAAGATACATGTGTGTGTATGGATTTCGAATAGTGTCAGAGATAGTGCGGTTCGTGTTTTGAATATTGATTGTGAATTTGTAAGAGCTGTTTGAAAGATATTTTTATTAAATTCTGTACTAAAGTGAAGTGCTTGCGTTGCAAATTAAAATAATAATGTAACAAATACCAGATCGAGAATTTATTTCAAGTTGCATTGCGGATTTAATATTGCATAGATTTTAAGATAATTTTTGTTTATATTTTTCAAAAATAAGTTTTAATGCATCGTATTGTAACTACGAGGGTTGATCAATAAGTAATGATAATGAATATAAACCAAGGTTATTAAACTTAAAAGCTATATTTATTTTACAGCATAGTCTCTGAACAAGTTAATACATTTAGTCCATATTTTTCCAAACCCAGGATACACTTTGAAAAAAGTTATTTATCTTGACTCCCCCAAAATGCCTCAAAAGCGACCATCACTTCGCTATTATCTTCAAATTTCTTACCCCGAATGTATTTCTTGAGCCGAAAAAAGACGTAAAAGTCACCATATGATGTAAAAAAAAGTTTTGCGAGGAAAAATGTAAAAGTTCGAATCCTGTTTTTTAAACTGCAGCCGTCGAAACTGTAGCCTTGTGAGCCGGTGCGTTATCTTGATGAAACTGAATTTTGGCTCGCAGATTGCCGCGTCTTTTTTCCTTCATTGCCTCTCCCAATCTTCTTATTTGGTCTGCGTAATAAGAGCCTGATATAGTGGCTCCTTTTCCAAATATTTCACTATGATAATTCCTTCAGCGTCCCCAAAAACTCATGCATAACCTTCCCCGCCGATCTCAACACTTTGAATTCCTTCGGCGATGGTTCCACGTCAGGGATTGCTGTTTGTTTTTTGGAGCAAATTGGTAGATTCAAATCTCATCCATATTCACGAAACATCACAAAAAAATTTCCTGATCTGCCTGGAACTTTTAAAGATTCACTCTCGAAATGTCGACCCGTTTCTTCTTTTGCCAGTTGGCTAACATTCTCGGCCCGCAACGTGTAGAGACCTTCTTCATATGTAATTCGTAGACAACGATTCTTTGAACACTGCCATTTGAGATCCCTGTGATCTCAGCTACTTGCCTGATGGTCACTCTTCGATCTACCAACATAGCACCTTTGATTTTTTTACATTATCTTTAGTGAGGGACGTGGTTTTCGCTGTGTTCGCCTTAATTGGATGTTCTTCCTAGCTGAAACTCTTTGGTTCAGCCTGCGACATTGGAATCTGGAGGAACAGAGTCCCCTTACGTTTCCACCTTGTCGCCGTGTATATCTCTGGTAGATAGTTTTTTCAAACAGTGGTACAACAGCTCTAATCTCGTTTTCCTTCATTTTGATATTCTTTTTCCTTCATTTTGATGTAGTAAATAAAATTTTTTTTGGAATTTTGATCCGAACTGAATGTAACCGATTATCTTTATTTATTGATCAACCCTCGTATGTCATTCTTAGAAAGCTCATAATGAATAAAGAAAGCAATTAGCAAATAATAACTGCAAGTTTAGCTAATCCCATACATGTTTGATGACCTTAAAAGCACCGAGGTGTTATAAATTAGAAATAAAGTAGAAGTAGAAAAAGTAAAATAAAGTAAAAATAAAGAATAAGAAATAAAGTCAAAATACACTGAAAGAAAAACTCTTGGTTGGTTCAACTATTTTTAATAGTATTGCAACGATTCATTCAAAATCGTTAAACGAACTACGGAAAATAGTTATTTTTATTATGTTAATATAGTTAATTTAACGATATAAAAGTAGTTGGTTCTGGTTGTACAAAAAATATCGCAACGTTCATGAAATCAACTGTTTTAATTGTTTCATAACCACGAAAATTAGTTGATAAATAGAAAAATTTTCATCAATTCACTCAAAACTTCAACGATTCGAATTATCAACTGTTTTTATGGTACTTAAACTACTTCGCAATAGTTGATTTCAACAAACGTAATTCAGTGAGCAACGTCTTTGGAATTACTCTACGCAAAGTAGAATGATTTCAAGATTTGGATGTTTTTCATGCTACGAATTAAATTGTTTATCAACCACGCGACATGGTGCATAAAAGTAATCAACTATTTTCTTATGGTTGTTTTAACTATAGCCCTAGTTGATGCAAAAACAACTAAGGCAAACTGTTGATTTTTCATACTCCTCATACTCATACTCATACTCCTATTCTATCATAGAAGTTTCATATGCTACATGGCAAAATTGTGTTCGGTTTGCTGTTCGATAGAATTCATATTCATGTTATGCTGTGAAGCCTTTATATTTCCCTTCTTCTATTCACAAAATATAAGTCTTCTGTTTGCAGATCACTGTTATAAAACAGGGAGCCCCGAAAACGAGTACGATTGTCCCAATGCCTGAAATTGTTTAGCAGTTTCAATTTTTTTTATAGATACTGCAGCTTGCAGCTATGCATATGAACTCAATTTCACGTCTCACGTCCTGTTTCTATTTAAGGCTTGGATGGATTATGTTGCTATGGTTTATGGCTTATCAATGCTCCTCTAATGATACAAGCATTTAGAGAAAATTATACCAATACATCGTTACCGCCTGAACCAGTACTTTTTTGCACCACGGACGTTGTTTATCAACCACGCGTCATGGTGCATAAAAGTAATCAACTATTTTTTTATGGTTGTTTTAACCATAGCCCGTAGTTGACGCAAAAACAACTAAGGAAAATGGTTGATTATACCAAGATTTTTCTTTCAGTGTAAGATTATTTCCTTAAAATCAATGGTTAAAATATTTAAATAATGTTTTTGGACCCATCGTTGTATAATTGAACCAGCAAAAAGGTTGGTGTTGATAGCATACAACGGTGGGCTTATACAGTAGCTACTCGTGTTTTTAGAGGTGTGCAGGATAATCTTGCTTTCGATTTCATCGACGCCCGCTGCAGTGTGCAGGACTTTGTTTGAGAAAGGAAAGCCTTGTACATTGCCGAAAGATATTACCCATGAACTGTTCAGTGGCTTCTTTCTCATTATTTGACACACAAAACCCACAAAGTAGTCGGGAAGATTGCGTTGAAAGGCACCCACTATTGCACGAAACATCAAGACGGCAGCGCGAAGGGTATCTTCAGAGTGTTGTTTAACTCAAAAATGGCGAATTGAATAGAAAGATTACAAAAATAATCAAAAAATGTTGAGTGAAAAACAGCAGCTACTGAAGTTTGACAAAGACGTTTGTGGTCAATGTTTACCCCATTTGCTACTCCATTTATACAGCAAATTCAAATAAAAAAAGTCTAGCGCATCAGAACCGCTAGAATATTAATTTTCGAAGAAATTGTCTTTGAGTGACAAACAAATGTGGGAAGACGTAATACACTTTTTTGTGCAACCATTCCTTATCCCAAGCAACAAAACTGAACTATAACACAAATGATGAAAATGTTCAGTGCTGGCAACACTTTCCCAACAAAGCAGCAATAAGTTTACCATAACAAGCTCATACTTAAATCAACTTATCCTTTGAATTTCCTTCTGATCGGAGGATTTTATCGAAAGTTTCAGCGGTTACACGTTGTTTGAGGCTGTCGTCCGAAAAATGTTCAAAACTCGGAAAATTTATAAATTGGTTTCTTATTTTTATTAAAAATGCTTTGCAGATGAGTATGTAATTTGAAGCATCTGTTGGTACAATATTTACGAAAATGGCTAAAGCAGGTTAGCCTGTGTCAGCAGCAAAGCAAAATACATACCAAATCTGCTTCACGTTAAGTTAAACCCAACCAGTAAATTTCATTTCGATTGAATCACTGCGCTGGAAGTTATACGGGTGAAAAAAAATTTTGGGTTACCACCCTCAAAACTTTTCAAATTTTTAAAGCGTTCATATTTGTTGCTAATTTTCATTGCAGGGTCATTCCCATTTGCAAATCTAATGACATATCCCCTCAGTAAAGATATGCCAAAAATTTCAAAAATGGATATAGCTGGCAGCCTTTTCATGATTTTTGTACGAAATTCCTACGATATTTGGTTTACATTTACGGCATAAATTTACTGCATGAATTTCATTTTGATTTCATGATTGCAACGGAAGTTATAAGGAAAAAAGCTTTATTTTGCTGAGCCAATTTGCAGGATTTAGGAGACAAAAATCACCACAGCTGGCAATTCTATTCTGATTTTTCAGCCAAATTTGGTTTAAATGTGATGGCTGAATCGGAAGTTATAGGCCAAAAAGCAGTTTTTTTTTCTCAGTGATTTTTCAAGATGGTACCACTACCACAGGGTTGCCCGCATTTCAAAATCACTTCTTTCAGACTTGGTCCTAGTTAATGTGAACATGTCCTGTAAATTATGTTATGATCGGATAATCCGGTCGTCAGTTCTCTTGAACAGAGCTTTCGAGTGCTGAAAATAGAGGTAATTTGGTGATGGGTTGTCGTTTTTGTGCAAATTGGAAGTTTCAAAATTTCAATTCGACATGATGGACAAAGGTTAAAATTTAACAATGATTTGAATTTTTTGTCAAAAATCAAAAAATTTTCGCGAGGGTCAATGATTTGAAGAATTTTTTTTCAGGAGCCTGCGACAGCTACAGAGTTACCCGCACTACCTTGGAAATTCATATGTGTTAAATTTTAGTCAAGATCAATACGCTCTGCAAATTTCACCATGATCCAATGTTTTCGTCAGAAGTCATGACAAATCAAAATTTGGAAAAAAAATCCTTGCCTACTTTTAGGCACGTTGCACCCACACACGGCTAAAAATTTCAAAATGTGAATTGTGTTTATGTTCTTGATATTGCAACAGCCCATTATGCGTTATTTTTATTTTACCGATTCCGTTCCAGTAATGTCGATGTCAAAGATGCGCCACGCTCTGGAAGACCAATAGTCAAAGATGTCGATAAAATCATGGAAATCATTGATTCCGGCCGTCGTGTAAGCACTGTTTCGATTGGCCAAAAGCTAAAGATTACACAAAAAACTGTTTGGAACCAATAGATGGATTAAATAATCTGTATATAGCGTTATTCAAAAAGTAATCTGCATATCGCGTTATTCAAAAAGAAGCTCAAAAAACCTAATAACTGATATTCCGAACCGAATTTCCATCTGCAAACTGCTGCCGAATCGCAACAAAACTGACCCATTTCTGACGCAAATGCCAACTGAAATGTGGATCACAAACGACAACGTCAAACAGAAACCGTCGTAGTCGAATGCTGGTGAGCCGATGCAAACGCTAACCAAACCAGGATCGGCGACCAGGAAGGTTTTGCTGTATGTTTGGTGGGATTGGCAAGGAATCATTTACGATTAACAGCTCTCCTCTGGGGAAATATTGTCAACAATGGGACTATCTGAAGGAAGCCATTGCTCAAAAGTGACCAACTTTGGCCAATAGAAGAATAATTGTGTTTCATCAGAACAACGCTAAGGCACATAAATCGACGAGCAAGAAAGAAGCGCCGGGAGCATTGTTGGATGGCTCTTATGAATCCACTTTATAGTCCGAACCTGACATCAAGTAATTTACACCTGTTCCTAATCATGGCGAACGATTTTGCCAATAGGGACTATGGCTTCTATGAAAGATCTATAATACAATTACCTTCAAAATGACAGCAAGCTATCAACCAAAACTGCGCATATATAACCTAAATAAAATCATTCTAAGTATTGAATAAAGGCTTCAATTTCATGCAAAAATACTGAATTTATTTTTACTATACCTAATGATAAGAAATTTGTCGCGAAAATCTATATGTGTATAATCATAAAGTGTACCTGAAAACCACGAAAAACAGAATCATATTATTTTTGTAATTTTTTCCATCATCCGTTGGTAGCTCGTTATTAGCAAAATTATTTACTTCTCCATTATCGGGATCATTCAATCCTTGAATTTTCGTTCTTCGCTAATCAAGTTCATCAGCTCAATCCTATTCTGACCAGAGTCAATTTATCTTCTTATAATTCTCAGAATGCTCAATACGGGTGAATTTCTGAGTACAGTGCTGCAAGCTGAACTTGTTCTTTGACTTTATCAATCCCAAAACTCGGCTGTAGATCCACTGTTAAGTTTCTTAGCTACTAAAATTTAATTTTATACTCTCTTTTTAAATTGAGAAGGAAACTGCTCTTGACATTTTAAAACTCAATATACAGCCTCCGTCATCTTCATTCCTCAGACCCTGAAACACATAAAACAGATGAATCACTTTTCTTTCCAAGAAGTTTTCAAAAACAAAACATAAATTATAATCAGTGGAGCTCCAGTCACTAAAATAGATTTATTTATTTATTTTTCGTTTTAATATACCGTTTTAATTCTCTATATTTTTTGGTTGAAATACTTGAAAAAAAGTATTTGTTATGAAAAAACTTTCATTTTCTGCAACAATGCTTGATTTTTTTTGCAGATTAGGCAGGGAAAAATAAAACTTATGATAGTTTCTAAACTAGAAACACACATATGCTTCTGGGGAATTTAAAATAGAAGGCATTTTAGCCCACATTGGGCGCTTAAAGATTTTAACAGTTTTAGGTACAAATAAGTGTAAATTTGAATGTTTTTGAGATAAAAAGCTATTGCAATTAATATTGCAATCTGTCAATTCTATAATGAAGCGATTATTACCCAATTCTAACGTCATGTTTGAATTTTCCTTTGTCACCCATGAATATCTGTTGCCGTTGTCAAAGACAACCTGAATTTTCGAAAATTCACATATGCCATCTTAATGTGTTTGAAATCCTTTTTTATCGGTCGGTTGGCTGTCAGTGCACTAGTCAGTGTCAGTGCACCCTTCGAAGACATTTTCCGGAATTTTCTGGTAAGCTCGTTCTTTCCTACATATGCAAATAACATTCTTCAAAAATAATAATATAAATCAAAGAGAGTTCGCTGCCCACTCCCACATCGCAACAACGGTTTTTTCAAAGTCTACACATCATTTTAAGCTCCCCAGTTCATCTCTTTCGCCATCCTCCTCCCATACAGAGGTTCTTTCGCCACCGAATCCAATGCAATTGTTTATTATTACTGGTATGCATAACTTTTTTTCTACGAAAATTCAATACTAAACCGTATACTGTTTACTCATTGCAAACAGAATGCTCGTAACCAGAGTCATTTTCAATTTTTTCATACGAACGCTCGTTTATTCAGATAATCTCATTATGGCAAACGTCCAAACAGACACGCACACGAAACACAACCAGTCGGAATGTAGATTTTCTCCTCTAAGCCGTGTATAGTTAGAGGACGAAGTATAACTTCGGTTATGTTGAGCACGAGACCCACGAAAAAAATCCATTTCATTAATAACACAAATATACAAATCTATCTGTTCTTCCATAATGCAGCACGTGACGAAATGCATTTCAAATCTAGGCTAACATATATCCTCAAAAAATATTGAATTCACTTTTCGTTCAAATATAGAAAAACAAATTAACAAACAAATGGAGCTATCAATGTCGAAAAAAAACGGAAGGCAATCAATATAAATAACAATGGAAAGGTATCGCCACTAGATATTGCAGTAGTGTTTTGATTTGACAATTTGCATTCGGTTTATTGAAAACGATTTGGAGGATTCATCAAGAATTTTATGGAAATTTTAAATTTAAATTTTCGCGGTGATTTATAAATTGAGTTACTTTTGGATACCATGAATAGTTTCATTCGATATAATGTGAGCTTTATTTCAAGTATTTGGATAAAATACTTTTGAATGTAGCTATTTACTAAAAGTTTTAATTGCTTTATAAGTCAGGTTGAGTTTAAATTAGATCTCAAAGAAATAATTTGCTTATATCGAATATGTTTTTGGACACTTTGAAGAGATTCAAGTCTTGCCATTGAGCCGTGTGCTTTATTGCGAAATTAAGTTATCCAAACATGATATAAAACCTTTTTTTCTGATTTTGGTAGTGTTTACTTTGGATTTTATTTCCCTATTGCTCTTTTTACCTACTTGTGTGTGCAAAGCAAACAGAATACGAAAATAATCTATACAGAAACTAAACATGGCACCAGCAAAAAGGACGAAAAGGTCGTATATATATGTTTCATTACATTCTCACCGGGCCCAACCAAACCCCAAACTATGATCTATGAGTTAGAGACACAGCCCTGAAACTTGCATGCTCCGACGACACTAGACCTCTAGTGTAGTATTTTGCATCTCTGAAATATTTATCGGGTGAAACGTGACATATGTAAATGCTGTTTAGTGCTCGGTTTGCCCTCAGAATATTTTCCAATTGCTCTTCATATATCTGTTGTGCTGTGTATCACGTTTTTTATAGGCGTGCAAACATGGCCCAGGCAAAAAACGATAGATAGAGAGATAGATGTGAAAATGTAATTGTATCTGCCCTTGGTACTGCTTTCAGGGTGCTGATGTCGAGCTAAGCAGTAGTAAACTAGTAGATTGGGTGATGGTAAAATGGCAACATTTAGAACTCAAGGGATTACCATCATCACATATCAGGCGAGAGACGTAAGCGACTGTATCACACGTAGTTTAAACTAGAAGCTTTGAGTGTTTTTGGAAATTGTGCTTTTTTTCTCTCTCCTACAGTTAAGTGTCAACAAAGTCATGATAGCGAAAAAACCTTCCTAGATTAAGAAAACATTTACTAGCGTTTTTCATGATATTTCGAATGCGGCTGGATTGAAAATTATTAAGAAGCTAATCAAAAAACCAAAGCGAGCTATAAGATCTTAGCTTGCAACTGGATTGAAGTAATAGCTACAATTTCTACCGCGTTGTCGCGAATAGCACGAAGGAATTCTGCTTAATAAGACTGGCTGCAAGCTTTTTTACCAACGGGCAACACTATGTCAGCGTCAGTGGAGCGAATTCTACGAAAGGTATTGTGACATCAGAAGTACCACGAGGCTCTATTACTGAAGCGATTCGTTATACCATATTCACTGCTGATCTTCATATTCTAGCAAATTCAATTCCTCCAATATTTCCACGACACGCTCTTATTCGCATCGAGCAAATATCCGCTCAAAGAAGCGAAGAACCTGAAATATTACTTGGCAGAGCTAAGTCTTTACTTTGAGGAATGAGGCTTCAAACCAAATAGCAATAAGACACTACTCACTCTGTGTGTTTCGCAATTCTTCTTGGTATAAAGGATCCCAAACGATTCGCAATAAGGCAAAAAAAAGCTCGCTGTCTTGTTTGGAACCTCAAAGATTACTCCTAGTTCATCGCTAAAGTACCTCGGTGTTGACTTCCATGAATTTCTGAGGTTTAATCTTTATTTGCGGTGTAAAATCAATGCTGCTAAATCTGCATTTCAACTCATCATCGTCAAAAAGATGGACATGACCATGAAAGCTAAGACTATTTGCTACCAGACTCTAATCCAATCTATCTTGACTTATGCGTCTCCATCCTGGATTACCTGTTCCAAAACTGACATGGCCGAGCAGAAGTATTTAAAAAGAAAATACTCCGCTACTGTACTGGTAGACTCTACAGCTCGGTAACTAAAAAGCTGCCAAAAAACCTTCTGTATCACGGGTCTGACTATCAAATTAATGACAAGATTCTACGGACAGACAGACTGGCATGAGTACGGACAAAATCGGTCACTTGGGCGTATAAGTGGCTTTAACGAGCAATTTATGCTCCCCACAAAGATAGCGTTACCCATGATATCCATGAAACCAGAATCCACAAACCCCAATTAACATTTCAAAATCCATAAAAACAAAATCCATAAAAACAGAATCTATAATTACAGAGCACCAAATTTCAAAATCCATAAATTGAAGTAAATTTTAGCGTATGCGTGAAATATATCGGAGCTGCTCCGAACGAATATGATTTATATCAGAAACCCACTTCAGAAAAAAATAGCAATATCGGAATCGCAAGCTACATCTTCTACGACACCAAACACTTAGGTGGAAAGCTTAGAAGTGAATCTGGAATGCAATTTAAAAATATCTGATCCATTATTCTCTGGAAGAACTAAGTGAAGTATACATCAAAGCAGCATTAATTTGTAGACGTGAACAGTCGAGTACCATTGTAATTTTATCCATTTGCTGACCGCCAAGGCACAACATTTCAAAAGCAATATTCGAAAGCTTATTTTCATCGCTGGGATCGAATTTCATCATGTCTGGTGATTTTGAAACACACCTTTTGAGAGTTTTGATCTATAGCACTTAAGGACAAGGCACTTCCTGACAAACTTGCAAAATGAGGCATATTTGAATCGGCCAGCCAAAGTATTGACCGATGGACACCAACAAATTTTCGAACCTCATAGACTCTGCAATATCTTCTTCCTATTCCGCAAAATGCCCTCAGATCACTTTCTTTTCATTGTTACTCTGGAAACAACACATGACTTCGCTTGCTGTAAGCATATATATTCCAGCAAAATCAACTGGAATGCAACCAACTCAGTATTTCTAAGAGCAAAACTCAAATCCTCAGTAAATATCGATTCTGCAGTTAAAATTTTCAATGAGAATGTCAAAGAGGCATTTACCACCACAACAGCTAAATTCAAATTGCACTCGTCATATTGGAAAATTACCTACTTTTCATTAATTAAAATCCTGCGCAGCGAATTGGAGTTTGAGTGACGCTTAGAAAACCTCACCGCTACTAAAACTACCGAGTGTTCGCTGTGAAAAGCGGTCAGCAAATTAACAAAACTTCATTAAAAACTGCACTGAAAAAACACATAGCGCCAGACTAGAGATGGGAAAAACGACTCAGTTTAGTGTGTCGACACACTTCGACTCACTCATTTGGATGAGTCAATCAGTGTGAGTCAATCAGTGTGAGTCAATCAATTGTGTCAATTAGTTTTTGATTGATGTAAAATGTAGTTATGAAAAAGGATTATGCATATGATTAGTATCTTTTCTATTTACCGCTTATACATGGCCATAAAAAAGCGCCAAAAAAAATTAAACGCACAGAAAATTTCCCAGTATTTTCTTTAATAAGTGTCTTTTTGGAGTTTTGAACATTTCAAAAAGATTTTAAAATGTAGAGAAAGTACCTGAAAGCGTAGTTAACTATAGTTGATTTGAATTACAAATTAAAAAAACTCTAGTCCGTCAGAAAATCCTATTTTCGAAGAAAAGTAGAGGAAATATGTATGTAGGTCTTCAATGCACGTTTTGGTCCATATTGTAACTAGAGTCGGGTCGTACTAGGATTTTGACATACTAGGTATAACTAGTACGAGTTTAAAAAAATACATGTTCCAAAAATACTAGCAAATATTTGTTGAAGTATGGTATACATACAATACAAACGATTTGCAGTGCTGTAATGAAAAGGTATGATATGCCCTCCCCACTCTTCAGACGCAAAACTCCCAAGCTAGAATGGTGATGGTGCAAGATGATCTTCAAATGATACCGAGTCATAAGTCCGTGCAGGTTGTCCGTAACTTTCCAATGGTCGGCCATTTATTTGGCAAATCTTTTTCCAATCTAGGGGCCGTCTAAAGGAAAACGATGAAATTCAATCAATTTAATTTGATTTTCGTTTTATTAAATGCACAAAACATCTCCTGTACTCGTTCAAATGACCAAAGTCAAAAAATCTACTAAGATAGGACAAACTAATCCTACTGCCATCTATATGACTTTTCATCGATCGATCTCTGATACCAAACTTTTCTTCGCTAATCTAGAACAGTCGGTTTTCCACTTCGCCTCACTGAAGCATGAAGTTATTCGAAAATTTTATTAAGAAATGATAAAAACAAAATGTTTCGTCTATTAAACATGCACACACTAGGGGGCCAACCTCTTCGGTAAGGCTGGACATGAATCCAGGGGCATTTTACCCCCCGCGGTCTAGTAAATTTTACAACCCCGGTAGGGTTGGAGACACCCTCGTGGCGACCTGCAGTCACGAGGAGGGCCTCAACACAGCTGGAGAAGCCAATTGGCGAACCAAAAAGGATCTCAACCTTTTCCTCCTTAGAACTTTAAGTGCTACTTTCAGTTTTTCCAGACGGCTTTCTGGCGGATTTCATTTTGCCGTATCTTCGAAACTAGGCCGCTTTTTCCCAGATTTGTATGAAAATTTCAACCGAATTAACTCAGAAAGGTTCCCGAATTCATGCTAGACAAAAAAAATAGTTTTGGTAAAAATGGACGTTTTTACCCAGTTTCCCCTATCAAAATTTGTTGTCACCCTTTAAATATCAATATTGTACTCTCCGACCATTTTCAATCGTCGAAAGTGCCGTAAAGGCAGTTTTTGCCAAACTATGGCCAAAAAACCCTTACTCCCCTACAAAACCGAAATTTTTGTATCGGAGAAATAGGTCTTGGCCCGTTATGCCCCAAGCCATTCTTACCAAAAATTGGCCGATTTTATCCGATTTCAGCTACTTTTGCCCTAAAAGCTTTTTGAATATTTGAATACAATACTTGCAAGTACGAAAATGCTAATCACATTAACATTTTATGGCCGCATCTCCTACAAACAAAAATGAGGAAAATAGTTGCTTTCTTTTAAGCACTCCCCACCCACATATTTCTAAGTGAAGAAAAAATCACTCATAGAAATTTTTTTGCGAAACGGTAAATAATTGGAAAGTTTACCATTTTAAATGTATCAATGGTAAATGAATTTATGGACTAATGATCAATTAGAAACATATTTTCACAAGTATCTTATCTAAATGCACTGAACATCGAATTGTGTCAAATGTACACTGATTTCAATATACACTTCAAGAGATAATGAAAATCAAAAACCTTTTTATTTGAATTATAAACTCACTTAAACTGCGAGATATAACAAATAATCACAGTGATAATCATCCAAAAAAAGCGGGCAAACCCAACCATTTTCATTTCCCATTCTAGTATTTTGAGGTTTTTTTCTTCATCAAAATATAATTGTTTCTGAAAATTTGCTCGAATATCCCTATCCAATATCTATATCTCTTATACTTCATCAATAGCCTTAAAAAATTTCATTTCGATCGGACATTGCATTCCTGAGATAATCTCACTGTATCCAATCACAAAAAAATTGAGAAAGTTTCAATCAAAATCTTCATCATATGCACATATAAAGTGCATATATGTTCTTCCGCGACGGTCAGTTTCGATCATCACAACCGACCACGGCATGCTTGCACTGTACGGCATTACCAACAGTCTTTAAGAAATTTATATCGAAATCCGACGAGATCCGTGAAAGGCTCCGCAGCACGGAAATCTTCGTGTGAATGATTGCTTATGTGCAACGATTGAGCAATGATTGTGCAATGATCGTGCAACGATCATAACCAAGTGTCGAGCTCATAATCGCATCAACTGATTGCCTCGTTCATGTGCTGTTCATTTCTAGCTCTACTATGTGTACACAAACGTGTCGGCCACCACACTTGTTGGGTGCAAGTGATTGCTTCACCTGTGAAGCAGCTCGCTCAGGATAGAGTGTGTTGACACACGTGTTGAGGGCTACTGATTGCTTCATCGCGATTGTTTCACTCACACGTTACCCATCTCTACGCCAGACGCCATAATATAATAATCACACCATAATAATCACACCGGGCCTCGATTTGCAATTTACTCTGCAATTTCCGATGGCAGCGACTGTCAAATTTATGGTATGCCATCTGTGCGTGGGAAATTTCATGGCATGCAATTTCATTTCGAAAATGCCTCTGAGCGGGAAGGACGTGCGCTATATCTGAGCGTCAAATGCTCTTAAGGAGTTATTTGAAATGCAAATTCGATTTTTTCGCAATTTCCCACCATTTCATTGCTCAACGACATCTAAAAATCCCTTTAAATTCAAAATACCTACATCTTCCTATAAGAAATACAGCATTCCCATGGTTCAGCGCCATTTTGAAACCAAGAACTGTCAAAATATTGCAAGGCAGATTGCCGAGCAAATTGCATACCATATTGCCTACCATTTATGGCAGACCATAAAATATTGCATACCATAGGCTGCCTCCACTGGCAATTTCAAATTTCATGCAATGGGAAATTGCTAGTGGAGGCAGCCTGTCAGGATTGTGATCAAATATAGCGCCACACGCCATAGTACATGGCGAAAAGTACATAGGGGTAGACGCTATGCTTATAGCCCTCCACGCCATGTATTATAGCCCCCAATGCCATGTATTACAGGTCTCAAAGCAATGCACTATAGCCATCACTGACACGTATTCTGTCGCACGTAGCATAAATGCCCTATTTGCATTTTATTAACTGTTGATTTATTTGAAGATTTGTGTTTTGTAGATAGGGCATGTTTGGTAGATAGAGCATTTCACACCATCAATTTTAACATCTTTAGACAAAAGATAGGTTTTTCATGTTTGGTAGAATGATTTGATAAAGTATGAATAAAGGAAACAATTCAGCTCTGTTGCAGACCTTGAAACGGCGTTTGAAGAAGAGTGGAACAAAATAGACCAACAAAGTGTCCCTAAATTTATTCACACTCTTGCAACAAGGATGAAATAAGTGCTTAGAAATTATGGTAAACAAACACAAAAATATATCTCAATCTTGGATTAAGCTGTGTTTCCTTCTAACTGGTCCATAGTTTTGTTGAACCAAAAATAAAAAAAAAATCGCAAAAAGTTCCGTTAGGTTAGAACGCACAATTCATTATGCTTCAAAAACCGTGATTGGATAAATGTTGAGGCTAGTGCTTATTCTGGTCACAAAATTTCATTTCCTATCATTTTTTAAAACTTTTTCAGGATGGCCAAAAGTTTTGTCGGAGATTGTATGTTATAATTTTGACACTTCACTACCGTAAACAAAACTTACATGAAGAGGGTCAACTTGAACGGCGAGCACATGCTAATGCACCGAAACTAAGTATATATATATATATATATATATATATATATATATATATATATATATATATATATATATATATATATATATATATATATATATATATATATATATATATATATATATATATATATATGACTTTTGTGTTAATGTAATGTTAAATTTGACACTATTACCTTCGAATCCGAAAGATTCAATTACGAAATCATGCGTACAAACATTTAGGGGTATTATTGCGCTGTTATAGTTCGCTGAGATATTCATTGGCCATGTAGCTATGGCGCTGGGAGCCATACTGCATAGCTCAGGGTACTATGTACATAGCGTGTAGGACCATAAATGCTGCACCTTGGTACATAGGACCACGCGCTATGTAGATTCTGGCATTATGGCGCTGGGAACCATATTGCATAGATCAGAATACTATATACATAGCATATGGGACCATATATAATGCGCTAAGTCAGATAGCTCTGGGCGAAATATGGATTTTTTTCAGTGTGCTCACGGACACTGGGCTAGAAGAAAGGCAGAGAAATTCACCACCTTCACCGTTCATAAAGCATAGGTTGATACCAAGGCAACAGACGATGATTCACCTAATATAAATGCTCAGGACTCACAGCCAATAAACATTAATATAAAGAGGTGCAAAATATTAATATCCAGGAAACCAACTCTATAACATCTTCGGGATTTGATCTTATCATTAACGTTGTGCTCAAAAAATTACCACTAATCGTATTCTCTTGGCTTTCTTACCTCTTCAACACTATTATCCGACTCGGATACTTTCCTGATGCATGCACTGAAAAAACACATGGCGCCAGGCGCCATAATTTATAGACTTCTGGCGCGATGTACATAGTCGATTTAGGGATAGTGATAAAATATAGCGCCACACGCCATAATACATGGCGAAAAGTAGATAGGAGCAGACGTTATGCCTATAGCCCTCCACGCCATACACTAAAGTCCTCCACGACATGTACTATAGTCCTCCACGCCATGTACTTTAGTCCTCCACGCCATGTATATGGCTTCGAGGACTATATTACATGGTGTGGAGGACTATAGTACATGGCGTGGAGGACTATAGTACATGGCGTTGAGGATTATAGTATATGGCGTGGAGGACTATAGTATATGGCGTAGAGGACTATAGTATATGGCGTGGAGGACTATAGTATATGACGTGGAGGACTATAGTATATGGCGTGGAGGACTATAATAT
This sequence comes from Nemotelus pantherinus, assembly GCA_963978885.1. Taxonomy (NCBI): domain Eukaryota; kingdom Metazoa; phylum Arthropoda; class Insecta; order Diptera; family Stratiomyidae; genus Nemotelus; species Nemotelus pantherinus. Next base: position 68,981,782 of record OZ022266.1, on the reverse strand, counting down.
ATAGCTTGGAGGACTATAGTACATGGCGTCGAGGACTATGGTACATGGCGTAGAGGACTATGGTACATGGTGTGGAGGACTATAGTACATGGCGTGGAGGGCTATAAGCATAGCATCTGCTCCTATGTACTATGACGTGTGGCGCTATATTTTATCACAAATCGACTGAAATCGACTATGTACATGGTGCCAGAAATCTATAAACTATGGCGTCTGGCGCTATGTGGTTTTTTAGTGCACCAAATATAAATTGCACCAAATATAAATTCCACCAAATATCAATTCCACCAAACATAAATTCTACCAAACATAAATTCGATAAATTCGAGTCAACATACTCACTATTGAATGTTCCTGCTCCAGTGTGAAAATTCACCGGTCGAAGTATCGAAAGTATCGCTGCCAGTACTTCAGTTCAAAATGAGCCAATTATGTAGACACAAGCTCTAATGTCACTTGCTGACATTTATACCTTCCCTCACACAGCATGGCTGCGAGCTATAATTGGAGTGCCATGAGCCATATTACATGGCTCATGGCACTATGTAATATAGCGTGTGGGGCCATAATTTCTGTGCCATGTAATTATGGCGCTGGGAGCCATACTGCATAGCTCAGGGCACTATGTACATAGCGTGTGGAACCATAAATGCTGCGCCATGTTACATAGGACCACGCGCTATGTAGATTCTGACATTATGGCGCCGGGAACCATATTGCATAGCTCAGAGTACTATGTACATAGCGTATGGCGCCATAAATAATGCGCTATGTTACATGGCTCTGGGCGCCATGTGGATTTTTTTCAGTGTGGAAACCAAAGTAAAGTAAAGTAATGCGATGACAGCCCTCGCACGGGTCTAGCAGTTAAAGCTGGTAGAAAGCTTCATTCACAAATTCACAATCAATGTGAATACGAGTGTGAAGTGATTAACCCAGTTTGCCCATGTGCTAATACAGCTAAATATTTACAGCTTGGATTCGATCCAAGTGGCTTACACACTAGGAGCCAGTGATCTACCTACTATACAACTCGAGCTTTTAAAACAAGCGTGATCATTATGATCCTCAAGCATGGTTAAGACTTTTTGCAAGTGAAACCACTATGCCTCCAAAGATTTCCAGAAAGTTTTGCTGAAAAAACCAATTCCAATACTAAAAGATGCAAGAAAAATTCCACAACATCAATTTAGGCCCAGAAAACACAGCACCACTCAGCAGGTAACCTCAAGCATGGTTAAGACTTTTTGCAAGTGAAGCCACTCAGCAGACAACTTCAAGCATAGTTAAGACTTTTTGCAAGTGAAGCCACTATGTGTCCAAAGATTTTCGGAAAGTTTTGCTGAAAAAACTACTTCGAATACTAAAAGGTGCAAGACAAATTCCACAACGTAAACTTGGGCTCAGAAAACACAGCACCACTCAGCAGGTTCATCGGATCACGTCAGACATAAGAGTAGCATTCGTTCAGAAGAAAGGAAGGACTGATCAATGACTGTTGACTTAAACTTTCGACAAAGCCTAGCATAAAGAATTGATCTTAAAAATCAAATCAAATCAGCTTCCATAAAATACTACTTTTCTATCAAATTGACTGCACATTCTAGGTAAGGCACTAGATTTATTCTAACGCTTAATATTGTAAGTTTGCTGGTGTGCCTCAAGAAAACGTTTTGGAGCCTCTGCTGTACACAATCTTCACTTTTGATCTCCCAATAAGCGACAAAGCAGCTACAGCTATTTTTGCGGACAAAAATTTTTATGCACCGCTTGAGATCTAGTTTTGGCATCGCGGACACTGCAATCCCTAATCTCACTTCAAGAAAAGTGGGCAGAAAAATGGAAAATCAGAATGAATGAAACCAAGTACATCCACGTTACTTTTCCATTGCCAAAACTTACTTGTCCTCAGTTATGTCTCAACTATCAACTATCTAACAAGAGTATAAGAAAAAGTTTTCTTGGATCTAAACTATTTATCTACAAGTCTGTCTTGATGCCCATTTGGACTTGTAGCCTACAACTCTGAAGAGCAGCTCGCCCATAAAACATTAACATCATCTAGAAGACCTAACCAAAATGTTTACGTCTATTATTGGAGCCCCGTATTACATCCATAACGCTTAAGTAATGAAAAACTGTAACACCACATAATTTCTCTATTCCATCCATTTTTCATGTTTTTGTTATTTAATGTTAAACCCCTACAATTCAATTTCCCATTATTCTGTCAAACAAATTCCCGTTCTGATCGTCTAAATACATTTTCATCTTATTCGAAAAACAAAAACATAACTACTTACAATATGAAACAATATTGTTAAAGTGGATTTTGTTGTGCATTCAACTGAAACATTTTCTCGAAAACTTTTCGATTTCAATGGGAAAAACCCCTCGACTAGAGTTACAGTAAAAGTTGTCAATATTGTTGTGAAAATTCAAACAGTTTCTCTGGTCGTTTTCACACTGCCATCCCGGCAAATACATACCGGTGAGGCTCTACACTTGATTCACACTCGCCAAGCAACTGGAACACTTGTGAGGAATTTCTCACCCAATATTAATTTTGAAATTTGCCTGAAAATATATATGTCAAACGGCAGCTTTGAAACATGAACTATTTTTATTATTCAACAAATGACTAACTAGTGTCACGACCTACAAAAAGTGATAACTAGATTTCATCGGTCGCACCGCATCCTTTGTGGTGAACTTGAGAGTTCCCCACAGCACTCCCCTCCAAGTGAGGGAACCTCGCGGCAAATCGACGTCTGGCAGATGCTGGTTGATAAGTCTTGGTGATGTATGCTGGTCGTTTTGGCCCTTCATCAGTCGCAAGCGTAGAATTCGTTTCGAGAAAGGCCGGTTTCAATCGCTCTGTGGACACATTGATTGGTTTTCCATTGACATCTATGGTATACAGAGCGTTCGAAATTCGTTTCAGGATTTTGTGTGGACCAGTGTACGGTCTAGTCAAGGATTTTCGGAGTGAGTCCACTCTTAAAAACACGTGCGTACATGTGTCGAGATGCTTGTTTTTGAAGATTTTTCGGTCGGTGTGATGCGTTGTTTGAACGGGTCGTAATGCTTGCATGGTTTCTCTTAAATTGTCGAGGAAACAGTGTGGTCCGATAGTTGCATTTGATGCTGGAACTAAATACTCGCCAGGGAGGTTTAGCGTCGTGCCATAAAGCATTTCCGCGCTCGATCCGCCGATGTCTTCCTTATAGCTCACGCGCAGCCCCAGTAGGACCGTAGGCAGAATATCAACCCATGCAGGGTTTTTATTGTTACACATTATTGCCGCCTTTAAAGACCTGTGCCAGCGTTCTATTAGGCCGTTTGAGGCTGGATGGTACGCCGAAGTTCGGTTTCTACCACAGCCAATGAGGGCTGTCAATGAGCGGAACATTGCTGACTCAAATTGAGCTCCTTGATCGGTCGTGATGGTCCGCGGAGCGCCATAACGTGACACCCAGTGATTAAAAAATGCTTTTGATACCGATTCCGCTGTTTGATCATACAGGGGAACCGCTTCTGGCCATCGCGAGAAGCGATCGATCACAGTGAGGCAGTATTTATATCCTGAAGATGGTATTAACGGTCCCACGATGTCCAAATGTACATGCTGGAACCTGCTGTCTGGCATAGAGATTTGTTGGATTGGGTTATGATGATGGCGTCCCACTTTCGCCCGCTGGCAAGGAACACACGTTCTTGCCCATTCCTTGATGTCGCTTTGCATGTTCATCCATACAAACCTTTTTGCTAGGGTTTTTGCGGTGGCACGCCCACTAGGGTGAGCCGGCTCGTGAAAAATATCAAACATTTTTCTTCGTAGCGCCTTTGGTACAAAAGGACGAATATTGTTTGTAGATGTATCGCAATACAGTTTTCCTTGATTTTCAACTGTGATTGGTTGCAGCTTGAGCGATGTTTCGTTGTGTTCCAATAGTTGCTGGAGTTCGGTGTCTGCCTGCTGAGAATCGATGAGTTCCTTTGTCGAGAAACATGTAGGCATCGAAATTTGCTCGATTCGTGACAAGGCGTCGGCGACGTTATTTGATTTCCCAGCTATGTGCCGAATGTCCGTCGTAAATTGCGATACGTAACTGAGGTGACGGACTTGTCGAGGCGACGCTCTATCAGATTTCTGATTGAACGCGTATATGAGTGGCTTGTGATCCGTTTGAATAAAAAAATCAGATGCCTCAAGCAGGTGTCGGAAATGACGTACACTGCTGTAGATAGCTAGCAGCTCCCGGTCGTATACGCTGTACTTTTCTTCAGCACGGGACAATTTTCGCTGATAGAACGCCAATGGTACCCATTGCTTTCCTTGCTGCTGCTGTAGAACTGCTCCCACTGCTACGTTGGACGCATCAGTCACGAGCGTTAGTGGTTGATTCGGCTCGTAGTGCGCTAGGAGTGTTTTGGCCGCTAGACTGTTCTTGCATTTAATAAACGCTTCTTCAGCCTCCGGATTCCATAGAACGGGAGTTTTGTCTCCTTTTTTTGATTCCCCGAGTAAAGCATGCAGCGGGGCTTGACAGAGAGCAGCGTTTCTAAGAAAACGTCGATAAAAGTTTATTAGTCCGAGAAATTTTCGGAGCTCTCTAATCGTCGACGGTTTTTTGTATTGATTGATTGCCTCTACCCGGGATTCTGGAACCCTTGTTCCATTTCTGTCGATGATATGACCTAGAAACTCGATCTTATTCACGCCGAATTGGCATTTGCTCACGTTGATTACAATGCCGTATTGGCTTAGTCGATTTAAGACGGCTCTGAGATGATTTTCGTGCTCTGACGGTTCGCTGGATGCAATTAAAATATCATCTATGTAGCACCAACAGTAATCTAATCCTTTTAAAACTTCGTCCATAAAACGTTGGAATGATTGAGCGGCATTCCGCAGACCGAACGTCATGGCCGTAAACTCGTAGAGTCCGAACGGAGTGGTGACCGCCGTCTTTTCAATATCCTCCTCCGCTACCGGAATGTGGTGGAAAGCCCTGACTAGATCAATTTTCGTGAACACGGTTTTTTTGATAGATTTGATACGATATCTTCAATGTGTTTGAGTGGATATCGATCAGGGCGCGTGGCGGCGTTTAGACGACGGTAGTCCCCGCATGGGCGCCAACCATCTTTCTTTGGCACAAGGTGCAATGGGCTAGCCCACGGGCTTGAAGAGGGCCGACATATCCCTCGCTCCAACATATAGTCGAACTCGCGTCGCGCTATCTTCAGTTTCTCTGGCGATAAACGCCGCGGCTTTTCGGCCACTGGTGGTCCATCTGTCACTATATGGTGACGCACCTTATGTTTCGGACTCGGAAAAACAAATTTTGCAGGATTCGTTAGTGTAGAATATTCTTTTAATATTTTATGGAACGAGGATGATTCGGATACAGTTGAAACGCTCGGCGTATTTGAACGATAAATCTTACCCGGCACCGTAAGCAGAGTGGTTGCGTCTAGTAGTTTTCCTTTTCTCATATCCACCAGCAAGTTATGGTGGCGAAGAAAATCTGCGCCTATTATCGGGCGGGAGACATCAGCTACATAAAATTTCCATGAAATTACACGTCGAAAACCGAGATCTAATTGTTGCAGCTTAATTCCGTATGTATTTATCGGAGTACCGTTTGCTGCATATAGCTTTATCTCTGACGTTTTTTTTCTGCAGTTTTTCGGGCGAGGAACGACAGATACATCTGCTCCTGTATCCACTAAAAATGACATTTTCGTGACACTGTCATGAACAAAAAGGCGTTTAGGTGCGTTGTCACTGGCTCCCGCCTGATGAGCCAGTGACTTTATGCGTTTCCCGTGTGCTTAAACGAGCATGGTGGCGTACATCGCCTGGCGGCTGCACCATACTTGTGGTGGTACCAACATATTGAAAATGGCTTGCCTGGATATATGCGTTTAGCATTTTGAGCAGGAGCTGCCGAGTGAAACGGTCTACGGCATGTAGAACATGTTGGACAAGGGGTTTGTTGCGCATTCGTTTTTGCGCGCATTATTTCAGATTTTAGTCCTGCGATCTCTTGCACGAGGTCATCATATCGCGTGTCGTTTACCACGGACTCAACGTTGTTCCGATATGAGACCGACGTTATCCGATCCGCCGACTCTGCTAGGTTGTCCAGGTTGGTAATGTTCGACCCGAGTATGATTTGTTGCACGTTATTCGGCAGTCGTTCGAGCCACAGAGATTTCAAAAACGACTCTGTGACGTTAGCGCCAGCCGCGCATCGCATTTGTCGTAATAATTGCGAAGGACGTTGGTCCCCTAGTTCTAGTTCACACACGAGTTTACGCGTCAATTCGTGTTGCGACAGTTCGTACGCGGACAGTAGTCGATTTTTAACTGCATTATATTTGCCCTGTGCTGGAGGATCATTCAAAATGTCTGTTACCTGGTCTAATGCCGCGGCGTCCAGTTCTCCTATCACTCTATCAAATTGCGCTGCATCCGTGTTGATATGGTACGAGCGGAATTTCGCTTCAACCCTGCTGAACCAACTGCGAACTTTGGTTGGCCAAAATGGCGGTAGCGTGAGTGAACTCGCTCTGACTCCTGCCACATACCGAGATTGCTCGGGCTCCGCTTCTTGGTTGCCATCCGTCGCGTCAACGAACTCTCCATTTTCCGTCATGTTCAGGTTTCGGGGTCACCAATGTGAGGAATTTCTCACCCAATATTAATTTTGAAATTTGCCTGAAAATATATATGTCAAACGGCAGCTTTGAAACATGAACTATTTTTATTATTCAACAAATGACTAACTAGTGTCACGACCTACAAAAAGTGATAACTAGATTTCATCGGTCGCACCGCATCCTTTGTGGTGAACTTGAGAGTTCCCCACACACTAGTGCAGCGAGGCTTCAAGTTCGCGTCGTTTTCACATATTTTTCGCAGCCTGCTTCCTTGTTACCTACTCGAAAATTGTTAGTAATGGCTGGTAACTGTAAAACTGTGTTACCAGCTAACAACTAAAACCAAAAACATTTCTACTTCATTTGAGATTGTAGAGCTCGATTCACGTGCCTTAATGCGCTCACGATCGGCGTAACGGACAAACTCGGTTCTCGGCAAACTACGAACAATGCAAAAGTTTCGAATGCACGCCCGGTGTTGTATAGGGCACGAGTACAGCAAGTAACGGGTACGAGGGGCAACCGACAGCGGTTCCAAATGCTGAAATAAATGAATAAATGAGTCACTGAATAGGGAAGTTCAACGGACGTGTACACATTCATTTACCGAGTGGATTGGCAGAAATGGGATTCGGATCAGAGATGGTTGGATCCTGGCTCAGGCCGACGGGAATCCGAAGCCACGATGATGCAATAACTGAATGACATGGAACGGTATGCATTTGAAATTGGAAAGTTCAGAAAGTTTGCCTAACTAGTTAGTGAGTTTGAAATCCCAGTATTCGTTTTACAATCGTCATACGAATGCTTATTTGCTTGCTGCGAGTATGTGAAGACCTCAGAATGATGCACACAAAACAGAAAGGATATGAATGACCAGTCAAATGAATGGATGCCTTGAGGTTAATTTGTATGTTCATGCAATTAAGTAAGTTCTAATGCCCTGTTTCCGCGGACAATGACGCTTTAGGCTGAAAGGATCTTTCCGGGCCAGTGATTTTTTCTAAATCATAGTCAAAACACAAAACAGTTGTCCGTCTCACTGAATTCAAAGAATATTTCCTCGTTGATAGAAATGCAAATCACTTGAGTTGATACTTAATTAAACTTTCAATAAATCATTAACACTTGGTAGTAGAGCAATATGATTTACAGTAAATTTAAACAAATGCAAAAGAGTCAACATTAATTAATCAGACTCTGCGCGAACAAATAAAAGCCCCCCCCAAAAAAACTACAAATCATGCTTTTCAACACTTTCTGCACGAAAATTTCATATCTTCCACTCAGTTTGCGTGCTTGTCTTCTAGTCGAGGTGTTTGTTTGTCGGCAACTAGCCTACTGCAGCTTGTTTGTTTCCTCTGATTGCATTTTACGATACGCTACAGCATCTCCGGTAACAAGATCCGAACAATGCCATAGACGATCCGGAGAAAAATTATGCAGCTCACACATACATGGAAACACTCGGGCCGACAGATACAGGAAAGGATACAGAGACAGGAAGAACGAAATAATTTATGACCGGAAGGACATATCACCCATTCATCCATTCACTCCTACTTTTGTTTGTTTGTTTGTCCGTTCATTCATTCATTCATTCTCAACATAACCCGATTTTCTGTTTTCGAGCCTATGTAAGTCGAACCTGTCGGTCTGCCTGCCTGCTGCTTATTCCTGATTGTTTGTCTTTCCTCGAGCCGGAGGAAATGCTGTTATGTTGTTTTCAATGTCCTTGTCAGCGATGCTGTTGTTGTTGTTATTGTGATTCCTTGAGAGGTTGATTGTTCAATGCATTGCTTTGAATGCGACTGAACTTGATGAGTTCGTACTGAACAAGTTGTCTTGAGGTATTCTGTCATTCGAACAATTATTTCGTCAGGTCGACAGCCGAATTTATGCAAATAAATGGTGAAATGGCGGTGTGTTTTATTCTATTTTGGAATAAAAAACGACTTATGTATGCATTTTTGCTGCGCCCAGTGTGGGCTGATTATCATATAAAAGCCTACACGTCAATTATCAATTATTATTATCAATTATTATCGTTTCATGATGAATTTTGCATGGTTTTTGGTGGCTCAAATTAAAGCTTGAACATTAGCAAAATATTAAAATATAACGCGAAATTTGTAAATGTAAGAGCAATTATAAAACTCATAATTTTTCTGCACATCTCTTATCTCTTATTTATCCGAGATTGAAACCCATCGATAAAATTTTTATTTGATCGGCAATGGTATAAATGCGGCAAAACTGTGGAATTTTCAGTGAATTTCAAGTTTAGTTCGAAAACTATGAAGCTATAAAACTAACCTAGTGCACACATAGATTTAAAAATTTCAAAAATATTTTCATTTTCACATTAAAAACACGTTGGGAATGTGTTCCATAAACTTTTTTTTTTGCTGAAGTTATTTGTTGACAGAAAAATAGGTATATTTAAAATATCATTAAAATGGCCACCGGCGCCAAAGGATTAAAGATTGTTAAGCTTTTGTGAGACCTGGCACTATTCTGCAAATACACCAATGCATCCTGAAAATTTTAGTTCAATATGAATTTTTGGCCAAAGTGATTTTAATACTAATGTTCTTTTTCGAACATTAGTAATAACTAAAATTTAAGCATATTATCGCAAATTTCGGACAAACCATACGAGACAACTATTGATAAACATTAAGGAAATTAAAGCAACCCTTTAATCAGTTTTTCCTCAATTTAAACGAAAAATTTGACGCAGGCGCAGTTAAAATACTTAACTTGAAAATAGACTAAAAAATGTAAACTGTCTTGCAAAAATCGAAAAAATCATCAAAATGAAACATAAACAATTTTTATTTAGAAAGGAATAGAATGTCAATATTTAAAATCTCATTCAAATCACAATTCTTTCACAAACAATTATTTTTTGGTCAATTTGCTCTCGTTCAAAATTCCTGTTCATTTTTTGGTTCTTTAATAATCATTTTGAGCAATCATGCAAAAAATTTTTTGTTAAGAGTAGATATTGAATATTTTCAGTTTTTCCGCTTTGGAAAATGAAAAATTTATTAGCCCTTTGTGACTGAAATTTGCCAATTTAAATTGTTTAGCCCGAAAGCTGCGTTTTAATGTTCATCCCATCTCGGTGCATTATAGCGGTACTTTTTGTGCGTAGTTATTTGTGGTACTTTTTAGTGTCATAGAGTTGAATGCCTTTACTTTTCCTCTTCTTAAGATAAAATCCTTCGATTTTTAGTTGACTCGCACTTCTTTGCCTCTCATCATGATATTCTAAGCAAAGTTTTCAAAGCCGCTGAAGCACGTGCACATAGATATCTTGACAAAAACTGCATCTAATCTTGAAGCTTACAGGTTTTCGTTGGTACGCAAATTAGCTCTGTAATGGCGTCGTCCTTTTTATTATTAGAATCACTCTGCCCAAAAATGTTGATATATTTATTGATACATTTGTGTTCATGTATGAATATATACATATTAGCAAAGGGATTCTGTAGAATTATCTCTGAAAAGTGTGATGCGATCGAGCTAAAATTTTCGGAAGTTATGTATGTGTAAAGGAGTAGAAACATTTTGAATTAACACTAAAATATGTTTAACCCGTAAAGCATCAAGAAAAATTATCATCGAATACGTATTGTGCAAACCGTTTTCTTTACAGCTGTAGATGGCCAAAATATAAACTGCTTAGCACCGCGGGCATTTGAGGTTTGGCTTACTTAAAAAGGACTATCTATAAGCCTACGAAGGTTGGAGTAGACACCGCCTAAGGACCGCTTCAACCCGGTCGTGCTGATTTTCCTATCAATACCATATTACCTATTACTTACCAACTCACCTAATAGCTTCGTTAAGTCTAAGTTGAGTGAAATCGGCAGATTTGGAAGTGATTACCGCTGCGACATTATCTGCGTAACCTACCAGCAACACATCTGCAGGCATTTTCATTTGCAGTAGATCATTGTACTTAATGTTCCATTAGTCAGGTCCTAATATAGACACTTAAGGTGACGGGTCTCCTTCGAACTCCATTCTCGGTATCTAAAAACAACCATCGGTTTCTCAGGTGTCTCACATCATAGCTAGTAAGTATCTAAGAGTACGAAACCTCTACCCCAAGTTGAAGGCATTGTATGCCTTCTTGTATGCCTTCTGCCTCCTTCTCTCAAATATTGAAAGTAATCATCGCATTGGAAAGGAATGCTTCTTGCCGAATAGTATGCTAGTTGTAAGAAGATATAAAACTGCTACGATACTACAATACAAAATATTTAAAAAAAATTCTACTATTTTTCCATGTAGGAACTTTTATTACCTACTCTTGATTGAAATTACAGGAAAAATGGGGCCTATTCAATTTGTTGTCTTATAAGGTAACCAGATTACTCATGACCTGTAGATATGTACCCAGGTGGGATGTTTTTACTGTATCATATGGAGCGCTCTACAATTTGTCTCGCTAGTTTTAGATAGAGTGTAAGAAGATGCTCTACACTCTCTGTCACTTCTTTGCAGACCATTGCTCTTTTAGCTCTTTTTGGATCGTGTGTGGCTTTCAATATTTTTCTTTACCCATGTTTTAATTTTTTTTTCAGCATCAGCCTTCTTAATGCCCAGCACGGAGTAGGCAATTTAAACTTGTTTGGCCCGTGTATTAACCTTCTCATTTTCTTGATCGCCCTCATAACCCATGACTCATATAAGCTCCAGACTGCTTTATGCCTCTATTTCATTAAGAGCTTCTCTCGTGTCTAAGGATATAACTGAGTCTATTTGATCGCAATTGATAGCCTTGTGAACCACGTGGTTATCCGATAAGATCTAAATGCTGACCTTAGTTTATATATTTATCTTTGTCTGGCCTTAATTTTGCTTGATAGATACTAAGGAGAAGGGTATTTGTAGGGAGAAGTGCATTGCGCACCAAGATTTGACGATATCTCCTCACAAACATCAATCGACCTTCGAATGCTCCTTTCTGTGATATAATTGGACCGTTCTTCAATTTGTTTTTTGTTAATATTGTGATCTTAATTTTTTTCGAATGTTCGCTTCAAACTTTATTTGATCGCTGAAGGTCAGAATTTTTACCATGAGCCTGAAATCCTGCAAGATAATGAGAAAGCCTTAAGATCTTTTGGTTTATACCAGCAGGCCTGTTGTAGGCTTATCACCTGTTTTGTCGCTTCATCTTAAATATTTAGAAGTAACGATTTAAGGCATAAAATGGCCTTCTCACTGCTCTTGTTATCAGGAAGCAGACTATTTTCTGAAGCTTGTTGAGCCTTTTAGCAGCAGTTTTTTGTGTAGTTTTCCTTCACCGTACAGCTAGATCATTTATTTGTATGACCAGAATGTCTGCCTTGGATATAGTCGCCAATTGCGAGCAAGTAGCTGTTTCGCCACCAGAAATGCCTTAGTGGTCTTCAGTGTCATTTTTTTCAGATGGCTGTCCCATATGAGTTTCCGACTCAGGTGAGTGTCCTCATATTTTTTACCTCTTTCTGTAGACGCACTTCTGTGTGCTTAATTTCTAGGGCACCTATCACAATTTTTCGTTTTCTGGTGAATGGATCTTTTGACGATTTATGGGTAAGAGTGTTTGCATTACTACTTTTACTAATGTTCGAAGAAGAACATTAGTATTAAAATCACTTTGGCCAAAAATTCATATTTCTATATATATATATATATATATATATATATATATATATATATATATATATATATATATATATATATATATATATATATATATATATATGTATATATATATATATATATATATATATATATATATATATATATATATATATATATATATATATATATATATATATATCATCAAAAAATTTCAGTGAGATAATCTCGGGAACGCGCCATCCGATTGAGCTGAAATTTTCAGGACACATTGGTGTATACGCAGAATAGTGCCACGTCTCACAAATAGTAAATAATCTTTAACACTTTGGCGCCGACGGCCATTTTAGTGATTTTTTTAATATACCTATTATTCCGTACACAAATAATTTTTGCAAAAATAAAGTTGACGACATAAATTTCGAACAAGTTTTACATGTGAATCAGATAATGTTTTGGAATTTTTTAACCCCATGTGTGCGCTGGGTGCCTAAAAAGAGAACGGGAAAATTTGAAAATTTTTAAATTGCGATAACTTTTGACAGAGCGATTCCATGATTACGAAATTTTCAGGACATGTTTGTTTTATTTAGTTGTAGATTAGTGTTCATGAGTTTTTTTCATTAGTTCATGATTGTGCTGGCAACCCTGTAGCAAGGGCAGGCACTGAAAGTGAAAACCTCCAAATCATCGTTTCTCTTGAAAAAATGTCGTTTCTTAAAAAAAAGCCACTCATATGTAAATTTTGTGCTTTGTTTACATAAACAAAAAAAAAATTTGATATGGTATAACGGGCACGCCTGGTAACCCTTGCCCAAGTTACCTATATTTTTAGCATCAAAAACTTCTGTTCACGGAAACTCACGATCCAATGAGCAGAATTTATTGAAATTTGCAGAATGTATTGGTCTTAAATAGGACCAGGTCTGATAGAAGTGATTTTGAAATGCGGGTGATTCTGTGCCAGTGGTGCCATCTTGAAAAATCACTAAAAAAGATAACTGCTTTTAGCCCTATAAATTCTGATTGAATCGTTCGATTTTGACGAAACTCACACCGTAGCTGCACCTTACTTTGGTAGAAGTTTGATAGAAGTTTGGTTGAAAAATTCGGTTGAAGCTGCCAGCTATGATAATTTTGGTGTCTTAAATTTGAAAAAATAAAAATTTGGAAGTGATAAACATTCAAACCATCGAATATCCTAAAAAATGTCCGTTTCTACAATAAAACCAATCTTTATACAAATTTTATGCTTAATCTACACAATCAATGTAAAACTTTGGAAATTTCATGTCGGACAAGAACGGTAACCCTTTCTCAGTTAACCTATATTTTTAGCTTCAAAAACTTCTGTTCACGGGAACTCACGAATCAATAATCAGATAGAATTGAAATTTACAGAATGCATTGGACTTAAGTAAGGCCAGGTCTGATAGAAGCGATTTTGAATTGTAGGCAACTCTGTTCCAGTGGTGCCATCTTGAAAAATTACATAGAAAAAAAACTGCTTTTTGCAATATGAAATGTGAATAAGTTACCAGATTTTCATGATATTGACACAGTAGCTGAACCTTACTCTAAACTCTGTTTGATAGAAATTTGGTTGAAAAATTCGATTGGTGCTGCCAGCTATGGTAATTTTTGCGTCTTTTTGTGAAAATTCGCTCAGGAAAATAAAACTTTTTGCCCTATAACTTCCAGTGTAGTCATGAAATCAATACGAATTTCATACGATTACTGGAACATATTATAAGCATTATTCACGCCAAATTTGGTTGAAAAGCCATGATAGGGTTGCCAGCTATTGTTGGTTTTGTGTTTGCTTGCAATATCTTTATTAAGCGGTTTTATCGTAGAAATTTGAATTGGTAATGATATTGTAGTGACAATAAACAGCAAATATTAAGCTTTCGATTATTTGAAAAAACTCGCTGCAGGTAATCCTAAATTTCTTTATACTCCTATAACTTCGAATGTAATATAACAACGTGAAGCAGATGTGATATATTCTTGGCTTTGATACTGGCGAAAGGTTGCCAGCACGAGTCGGTTGTGCTACTTTTGTATCAATAAATGCTTACAGTTAGTATTCATACCGGAAACATTTAAAATGAAAATAAATAACCGATGTTTCAATTCCCAAAGTGCTGCAAATTTTTCGGATCGCAGCCCCAAACTCCAACTTCAGTTACAGTGCTGCAGGCACTGAGCATTTTCTTCATTGATGTTATATGAGATGCTGCTTTCAAAATTTTGTGAAATAAGCAACTGATAACGAATATAATTAACCCGTGTTTTGCTCTCATAAACGTTGAAATTCATGCCAGTGGTAATATCTGAAACCTTCTACCATATGAGTTATAATGCATTCTTGAGACAAAAGTAAAACATGACATTTGAAACAATTTGACCGTAATAAGCAGCGCATGTGGTGGAATATGCACTCAAAACCTGCACGATTCTTCTACTGTTCTTCGAACATTAGTGTTTCTAGCGGTTCAGGTGCGCTAGAGTTTTTTGACTTAAAGCTTTTTCCGTTAGACACCTCAAGGACCATTCACGAATTTGAGAGCGGTTAATCCCTTACTGCTGTTGTATATGTACGTTTTTTGGAAGCAAACACCGCCTGGCACTCTTTTAAATTATCACTTTATTGAACAGGAATAACAGCTATTAATACTATCTATTAATCTATTACTACGTCCGAGTCGGTCCAGTGGTACAATGGAAGTGGTCGAATTGAAACTTCAGAAACCGGAATATCTGATCATCATAAGTGTGTTCAATTCCACTGTTAAGTATCTTTTCCAATTCAGAAATATAACAACTGCTGTGGGTTCTAAGAAAATCATCATATATAATAGTACCAACGAAAGCAAGGGCAATATTACCTCTTCCTTTTTAGTACTCCTTGAGAAGTCTCTCTCCGCATGGTGCAGTGGTTTGTATCATGCACTGTCAAATGCTCTTTCTGTGTCCGTGAAAGCGCTTAGAGGTGGTTTTTATGGCGATCGTGGAAATAAAACTCCACGGATTGCTGTCTTTCCCTATTAGAAATAGCCAACAGAAAATTCTGAGTTTTCTTTAATTTACAACTCGATTGCTTCCAGTTTAATGTTTGCTACCTTTTCGTTGGTCCCAGCAAGTAGAATATATTCTTCATTGTCAGATGAAACAAACGGCTCTTCATGATAACTATCTTAATCAATGATTCTTCAAACATGCCCTCTCTCAGATATTTTTTTGATCGTATTTCTTTATTTATCAGCCATGGTTTTGTCAACACAAGCTTTTTATGCACCACCAAAGAAGCTAAATATTAAAAACTAACCGTTAATAGTTTTCTTACCAAGAAAATCAACTTAAAATTTAACACGTTTTTGAAATGTTTCTTATTTGAAACACATTTTAGCATAGCCAGCAATGAAACGAGAATTTAGGTAGGAGTAGGAAGCAATCATTTTACTTGTCATTAAATGGGTCAAATCAAATACTTTTATTCCCAACACCCTTGCAAGAATCGTTGGCTAGAGATAGCAGAGTATTCCACTGAGAAGATTATATTTTCAATTTATCATACATTTTTGTACGACACAGGTTAAATATTTTCCGCTGTAGATATCATAATTATCAAATCTCCAATGTCAGAACAAATTCAACTGAACATATAACATAATTTTTTGGTGGGGAATTTCTTCGATATCGCTATTTTAACATGCATAAAAGTGTGTCAAATAAAGCCTAAAATTGAGCTATTTTTTTTTAAAACGAAGTCAAGCTATTTTCAAAACTTTTAAATTCCAATACAAATGTTGAGATTGCTCTCTCCTAAATTGATTTTAGTGTCTTAAATATGCAACTTATTTTAATTATTTAATACTATTCGTGACACTGCTGTAATTGTCCAGTGCGTATGTCTTTGACAAATAAAATGTTTACGTATTTTGAATAAAAAAGTTCACACTTTTAGCAACCAACGTTCCGAGATGCAAGCCACTTTTATCTAGTGACCCGAAAAGGGAACATATTGACTTAAGATAATCCATACTCAACTTTTGACCAAGTTATCAGAGAAACATTGATAAATTGTATATTTGGCAATTAAATTACTTTAAACGAGCAAGAAATAATCAAATAAGATCATTTTCTTCCAACGTGAAGTCTCGCTTCACTATCATCAGCTTCATGCACAATAAATTTTTAAGCATTCCTATATTCCATACCAATTCAAGTAATTTCCAGCAAAATTGAACGCAAAACAGCACTTTCTGGTCTGATACCTCTTCGCAACTGCATTACTATTCAAAGACTAAGCAGAGCAAGCACCACGTTATCGACAAGAAGCAAAATTTAAAACTCTACAAAGAACACATCGACACTGAGCACTATTATCGCTAAAGGAAACGCACAGCGATCATGACCCAGCCCCTCTGGTTTTCCTAACAATGTTCTCTTTGTGCATTCTACTTAGCACTGATAATGTTAATGACACTAATGATGACTGCCTCTACATGAACATTTAAACGGCGCTAATAGCACCTGAGCTCGTTGCATGGCTCCAAAGCGACAAGCAACTAACAATACCCTATAGGGCACCGAACAATGCTTAATAGCTTCAAAATAGAGTCGTCTTTTCGACGATGCCCTTCTTCATGCCCAACACTCAAAGAGTCCTGAGCATCTCATAAGGATGTGTAATTTGCAGACAAAAAGAAAACTTAACAAGATATTTGATGCTTCGTCACCAACTAGTTCTCTGATGAGCGAATTTGATGCTTTCACTGAGTCGAGTTAAGGGAAATATTGTTGCTGCTCTTCTAAAAGCATCATCGTTGAGGATGAACGAAGCAGCGTACTTGGTGTTTGCATCGACTTTAGGCTGCACTTGTTGTTGTTCATTGTAGCATACATGAGTGTATGTCAAGTTCATTTGAACAAGGTAGTTTAACAGAATAAGCTCGAAGCATACCTTCGTGGCCTTGTTTTCGCCCCGACTCCATCCAAGAAGTCGTTGTTAGATCTAGAGCTGTACATAGAGAGTGTATGTATATAGCAACAATGTTGAGATTTGATCTCCCTGAAAACTCTTCCTTATTATAAAGTTAAAGAGGATTCTTCCTCAGAATAACATCAAGCTAACGTAGAAGAAAGGCTCGTAAGAAGAAGAAGAACCAGCAAATAGTATGTTGTTTTCTCTAGACTATTTCCATAACATTTGTTTCGCTGAGCAGAAAACATAGTGTACTTGTTGGAGGCATATTTAATTTTTTTTTTCTCGTCATTTTTATTTTCTCTGATTGCTTTCATCTGCCCTGATAATGTATGTCTTCAGAATATTTCGTTGTGAGTAGTGAATTTCCGGAGGCAGCAATTATTTGTGTCTCACTTCACACTCGTATATTTTGCTATGTTTAAGATTTCAGTTGCATAGTTTTGTGGTCGGATTTGCTTCAGTTCAACTTGTCATCATATACGATGATGTCTTGTTATCTTGAAATGTTTATGCAAAGTCTTGCAGAACGGGCTTATTAAAGTGCTAATAGTTTTTTGGATTCGTTTGTGGTGAAGAGTTGGGTTTTAATGGAATCGACAAGAAATTCTGAGATTATGTTTATGAAGTCTGCTGAAAGTGGTTATTTGCCAAATTTATTGACACGGAAGTGGTTTTGCAGTCTTTCTGAACTATTGGAAATGACCTGCAGTTGGTCTTTTGTGAAGCAAAATCACCTCAGTATTAATATTGATCGTTGAACAAGTAACAAATGTTTGAGATTCATTTTTATTGAAATTTCAAGAATCTTATCTCTAAATTTTATATTTTTCAGGCCAAAACAATTAAATTTGACTGACAAAGAAATTCTAAAGCTCTAGATGCTTACAAAAACGCAAAAGTAAAGCAGAAAATCAGCATATTTTGCCTAAACTTCTTTAAATCACATCTGCGCCCAAGGTGGGTTTGTCTGCAAAAAAAAAATAAATAAAATTTTTCACCAAGCTTTCATTGGTCAGACAAATTAAACATATTTTGAATGAACTACTAGTTTCGGTGAAGTTTCCTGCTGTTTTACCCCAAAGTACTATCCACAAAACTCATGAAAATTGTTTTCAGTTAAATTTTCGAAATGATGTCGACGTTGAATTTAATTTTTGTAGCACTTTCAGACCACAAAAAAAAGAATTCACAAAATTTACTTGCATGAAACATTTCGCTCTTCTTGTCTGACTCTACCGCAATAAGGTAAGAATTTCAAGCTTAACCCGCATCTTACGAACAAAGTACTCTACTTTCTTTTGACGATACAATCAAAAGTTCAGTGAAATTCGACATAAAAGAGCGAAGATTCGGAAAAATTAGGGGAAAGCGGAATTTTGGTGTGAACCTTGATACTGGCGTGCTGAACAAAATGTCAAAAGGTCCCACCGATCCGAGGGTTGCGTTACTTGTTATACGGGCTCAAAGGTTACCAAAAGTGGCCTTTCGCGAATATCTCAGTCACGGTGACCTCAATAGAAAAACAATGTATGACGAATTTGTAGCTTAAAAAATTCTTTTTTCTTGTAACTATAACTGTTATCTGGATATATTGATCTAAACAGTTGTAACAAACAGTATGCAGTTTCTCAACGGCATGTTTATATTCACCCCGATTGTGAATGTCACGTCACGTCACGCCGACGTCGATTGACTGTCGACGCAGGGAAAAGCGATTGTGGATGTCGATCTACATCGACAGTTGTCACTTCGATCGACAGTTTTCGTCGATCAGTGCAGAGTCCGTGACACAAGGAGGAAAGCGCTAAATGTATGTCGCAAATTCGAAAAAAGGACGAGCGTGAGTCTTTTAGAATCTTATGTTTTGAATGGTAATGCCGTTCGTTCGGATCTGCACGAACGGTAGTAATGAACGTTAGTAGTTCGTAAATTATTCGCAATCATCAATCGTCCCGAAAGACGGTAAAAGAATATGAAGACCTTGGAAGTATCGTCGTTCGGAAACTCGGTTTCAGCAATCGCCGAGACAGGTCGTGAAGCGTCAACTTCGGAATTTCCAGGAATTGATGAGAATGCAGGCATTCCTCGAATGCAGCGTAAGGTTACATTGAAATCAGGTGTGGTTGAAAATAGGCGCATTCAACTGCTGGAGAAACATGTTGCCTTACAGAAGCAAATAAATGTGAACACTAAACGAACTGCACGATGTACGAGAAACATTTATTTATTTAAAAAAAAACAGCTGAAGATCAGCACTGACAACTTAAGACTGAAACGAGAAAAATTCAAATTTTTAAAATAATATTTATTAGAAAAGGAAAGAGTTTCGGTGGAAAAACTGAAATCGAAACAAAGCTTATTGGAAGTAAAAAAATCTATGCTCAACCTTCAGCTTGACTGTATAATATCGATATGTTTTAAACTATGTTATATATTTGTGTTAAAATTAGTGCCTCCAATTATACAATCATTTAATACAAAAAGTCTGATGTTAAGTTTCCCCCTCCGAACTGAAAAAATTGTCTACCAAACTCATTTCGTTCACTAAATAAACCTCTACTTCCTCAAGGATTTCACTATGTATGTCGTGTTTGACAGGAAAAATTCAGTCACAATTGTAAAATAACTCATTTACATGAGCATTAATTCACAATTTACACCCCATACACTGGCATCAATGTGGCAGTCCTACTGAGTCACGTCGATGCAGTTACACAATCGGGATTTTCAATCGACGTGACGTGACGGTCGTCACGTCGACGCTCATCGACACGACATCCGCAATACGGCTGATTATCCGATTTCGATTACGATTTGAAATATTTGTGAGTTTGTTTTTCTATATTTCAGAAGCCCATAATAACAAATATATAAACGAACATATCTACTACATTCCAGGTTAGATGGAGAAAAATAATATAATCCTTTTCAAGAAATTCTGAAGATAATGTCAATTTCAAGTAGAGTCGTTGGTGATGATAAAATAAACTGCCACAATGCTTATGAAGTTGGTCTCAAAAATTCGATAGCATTCAACTAAAACGTGCTGATAGAGTGCTTCCTCTCTTAGCAGTGTCGTATAAAAAGTAACGCAGCACTCGGATTTGCTCAGCAAACCAGTACCAAGGTTCACACCAAAATCCAGCTTTCCCCTAATTTTTTCGAAGCACCATGTCATATTTCCCTGGACTACAACGTAGGATGCTAAGAACGGTGTAACCATAAAATTTATGGGAATACCTTTGGCACCGTAATTCTTATTTATGAATCCTCTTTGCTAAATAGGAACACCACACAAAGACGTTACGACGTGTGCAGTTTGCTCTGACTAATATTAGGCACACTACACACTGCACATTGCCGATGTTTGAAAAGGTTAAAGAGGATTCTGCTTGTTCTATCGTCTATTTGAGTTCTTCGGCAGATCTCGGCACTTGAAGATGCTACGAGAAAATTTTCGATTTACGATGGTACATGGCTGCTAGGTAATATTCGGTTTCCTGTATAAATCGGTCAATAGTGTGAGCATCGCGAAGAAGTATGTTCGCTTGTGGTGAGTTTAATATACCAGCTGAAGCTGTGGTGAAGGATAGCTTATATTTTACGTTATTGGTCGACAAATGCTTGTGCGGTGTATTAAAGTTTCAAGCAATTTATGAGACTGGAGGTGAAACTGAGTCTTCTTTGGCCAACGTTATGGTGAGGCTGTTGAGAGGTATGCTGATATATGGTTGAATGAGAGCCATGACGTGAAAAAGTGACAAATAAGCCTTGTTTTGGAATAAAATGCACAACAGCTTTTGTCACTCGGCTGAATGTAACAGTTCAAGGGCATAAAATCTCTCAAAATAATTTGTTTCTCCTAGATCCGCTTGTGAATAGTTTAAAGCCTTATCTTTAAAGTTTATTCCGAACAATTTAAGTTTTAATTAAATTAAATTTGTTGTGAGTCTTAACCTTATGTTAAAAAGCACTAGAATCGCTGGTAACAAACAAACAAATAAACAAACAAAATTCGAACGAGCTAAGAAACATTTCAAAATTCAAATCATCAAAATATCAATACTTTTTATTATAAATATCAATAATTATTATTACTATCATAAAAAATATTTGAATTTTTCGACGTCATAGCTAAATTCATCCCAGAGGGGGAATTTTGTTGAATTTCGAAAAAAACGCCTGCGATTAATACATTTGATGCTTTGTCTGCAAACTGAAATTAAGAAGAGCAATCTTTCACTAAATTGCAATTCTTGGAATTACCTGAAATTTATTTTCGCGTTTATATCCGACCTGATTATCAAACGTAAGTGAGATAGTTTTGAAAAAAATGAAATGTTTGCCAGTGCTAACCCTGAAAGTCTTTCTATCGGATCAAAACAAAATTTACACAAATCCTCCGCTTTTCTTCGAAAATTAGTCTTTCTAGCGATTACAATGCACTAGAATATTTAGGGCAGTCTTGTGTATCCTGAATTTGGTGGCAGCTCTTTTTGTCGAACGAAGTGGCTGGTTGTTAATTTTCGAACACAAATCTCCGGACCTTTTGTTCAATTATGTTCTGCATTTTATTCAATCATATTCTGCATACCCGTGAAAAATTTGTATGTTTCCACTTATCTGGCAAGAGAACGGTGCGAACGGTGTGAACGGTGTAAACGGTGTGAACAGTACTGGCTGCTCATATTTTACATTACTGTGTGGGAGAATTATTAGAAAAATGGATAAATCGTTTACAGTTTTGTCATAAGGTCTGACTTTTTCGCAGTTTATCTTCTTATATTTATCAACGGCAGATAAATCGAATCTTGCTGCTTCACAAACTTCGGCAATATAATTTTCAGAATAGAAATGCTCTTCTTTTTGTTGTCTTTTGGGAACACTTTAAAGGGTAAAAGCCTAGCACTTTCATTTTTTTGGCCATATTTTATGTGGGCATGTTTTTTTGAACTACACACAGGTTTTTTCAGAACAACGAGCACCGTCTTTATTCCAAATGAATAATTTTATATTTTCCACATCTACGCTCTCTTCTGTGTCAAAAGCGATGGTGGTGAAAAGAATGTCTTATTTAAAGTATAAACTACTATCAATAGTTCATTAGAAATTTCAATCCTCTTCTTTTAGAGGACTTTTATTTTTAACCTCCAAAGCATTGTTGGACAGTTTTAAGCCAATTTTTTTTTTAATTTGCTTTTCTTAGCTTGTTTAGCTGTATTAATTTTTCATCCGAAAATTGTTTTGACCCTGTCTTCGCTCTCTAGGATGTCAAGACAGGAGAGAGTTTCTAAGTTTTTCTATAATTACCTAAATTTTGTATTATTGCTCGCATTTGCCTAGATTCAACCATCTTTGAACTTTGACCATGTATGGCAACTCGTATAATTCGAAATTTGTATCGGTTCGATGTACTGTGTGCTCAATCTTTCACTCGTTTTCATCCCATCTCTAACTATACTCTGTGACGACTGTCCGTAAAAATTCTGTATCAATTTGTATCAATATGATTTTTCGATGGTATAAAGCTGTATACAAATTTTTCCTGTGCTCAAAAAACATTTAAAATGGGCAGGAATTCAAATAAATTCTTTATTTGTAAAAATGTCGTTGACAAGAGAAGAAATTCGTTGAAAGACCTTGTGCATTTGGGCACAAAACAAAAATCAGTCATCCTTTGTGATCACACAGCTTGCAAATACTTCAAAATGAACGAAGCAAAGAACAATAAAAAGGGAATTATAAAGCGAAGGAAATTATAAAGCGAAGAAGTCGAGATAAGGTAGAAGGAAGATGAGAGTTCAAAACAATTGACAAAAATGTGGAGAAAGAGATTTCTAAGAATAGAAGTGCTTCAGATGCTGCTAAAAAACGGGCCAAGAAAAATTATTGTGCTAAGATCTACAAAAAACAAAAGGTGCTGAAAAAACCACTAAATGTAAACACAACGTTGGAATTTCCTGGTAAAAGAAATTGTACAAGAAAATGTTTATTTATTTATTTATTTATTTTATTCAAACAATCCATTTACAGGCAAAAAACCCAATTACAAATAGAATAGTTTAGAAATAGAAACAGAAAATAACAAATAAAAAAATAAAACAGTACTAAAAAATTGAGAAAATTTAAGATATGAAAATCAAAGCCACGAATGACAAACTTGATAAATAAAATTAATCATCAGCAAATATTGTTTTGCGAATACTACTTTTAAAGGTGGCAATAGAGTGTGGAAGAGGAGTAAGTTGGAGGTCATTATGGGTACGTAATAGGCGCGTCATAGGAGAATGAAAGTAAATATCAGTACGGGCATGTGTACATCAAAGACAACGGAGGACCTAATTTGCTTCTCACACTGCCGTTCATTAATCAAGGATGCAATAGATGAATTCAAATGGCTACGGCAAATTTCGAAAAGAAAGCATTCATCAAGGTAAAGTCTGCGCTTTGCTAGGAGAGGGAGATTAAGGAGCGATAAGTGTTCATCATAAAACATGCAGGGAACATTAAATTTAAAGAGTAGGGTGCGAGTGAGCCTCCGTTGAACAGATTTAATGGCATCGGAAAGATATGCAAAACGAAGAGACCAAAATTTAGGACAGTTTTCAAGTTTGGAACATACAATTAAAGGTTACTCCCAGATCAGTAAAATAATCCACAGAGACAAAGACGGATTCGCATAGTAAGTAAGGAAAGGCACTAGTCTGGGACTACAGAGAATAAAACGTGGCAAAATCTTTGAAACATTTAACGATATGCAGTTAGAGTTACACCAATCAGTAAGAGAGTTCAAATCATCCTGAAGAAGTAGATGATCATCTGAGCTATTGATTACCCGAAATAATTTTAAGTCATCTGTATATAGCAAACAAGATGACGACAAAACATAAGGAAGATCATTAATGAAGAGGTTGAATAATAGCGGTCCTAATATAGAACCTTGAGGTTTACTAGAAGAGGGTGAAAATGGTAAGGACGAAACGCCAGAGAAAGAGAGACAAAACAAGTGCGGCTAGTCAAAAACAAAGATATCCAAGAAACTAAAGGCTCAGAGATGCAATAGTGGTTTAATTTGAGTAGTAGAAGCTTCAAATTGACAGAGTCAAATGCCTTAGAAAAATCTGTATATATAGCATCAACTTGAGAGTTCCGATTTAACGCCGATTTTACTGAACAGAAACAAAACATTGATCAAGCTTCTAATAACATCATAAGTAAAGCAGGAGCATATGACTATCCTCCGCGAAGATAAAATTGATAGATTTAAAAGATTTAACCTGTATCTGTATGAAGATAAATTATCAAATTCGTATGGATTATACAGATCTCTCAACGCGAATAGCAAAAACTGCTTCTGCACTGATTCGAGCCTATCGCTATGGACATCAAAAGTTGGGTGCCAGACAATACATGCATATTCAAGCCATGGTCAAACTAGGGCTGCAAAGACTATAAATCAAGCTGCTTATTAATTATGCTCAAGATTTTGTCATAGTGTATGTGCAAATTTCAAAACCTCCAAATTTCTAGAAAATTCTTATTTTATTTAAATTATTCACAAACTACAAAACTTATCTTGTTCCAACGAAGTTTTTCAGACAAAGAGAGCGAGAATCCGTTAGTTTTGCTATTTATACGATGTTTCCGAACATTTACAGTTTTAAGCAACATTTTATCAATTACAATCCAAAGTTTAACATATTAACAAACTTCAAGTTTTCAATCCAAATTGTAACATTTTAACAAACTTCAAGTTTTACTTTGCGAACTAATACTACAAATTACTTTACAATTGCTGACTAGTAAGAGTAAAAGAGATAGCAAGAGTTGTCGAGAACATCAGGCGAATTGACAATTTGACAAGTCTCCATTGTGTACAATCGGTGACAGCGACGGTGACAGCAGGTAAGTCAATTTGTTTATTTTAAATTTATTTTACTAATAAATTTCCTTTTAGGTTTTAATTCGAACATGTAAATTAAAGGTTACTCCCAGATCAGTAAAATAATCCACAGAGACAAAGACGGATTCGCATAGTAAGTAAGGAAAGGCACTAGTCTGGGACTACAGAGAATAAAACGTGGCAAAATCTTTGAAACATTTAACGATATGCAGTTAGAGTTACACCAATCAGTAAGAGAGTTCAAATCATCCTGAAGAAGTAGATGATCATCTGAGCTATTGATTACCCGAAATAATTTTAAGTCATCTGTATATAGCAAACAAGATGACGACAAAACATAAGGAAGATCATTAATGAAGAGGTTGAATAATAGCGGTCCTAATATAGAACCTTGAGGTTTACTAGAAGAGGGTGAAAATGGTAAGGACGAAACGCCAGAGAAAGAGAGACAAAACAAGTGCGGCTAGTCAAAAACAAAGATATCCAAGAAACTAAAGGCTCAGAGATGCAATAGTGGTTTAATTTGAGTAGTAGAAGCTTCAAATTGACAGAGTCAAATGCCTTAGAAAAATCTGTATATATAGCATCAACTTGAGAGTTCCGATTTAACGCCGATTTTACTGAACAGAAACAAAACATTGATCAAGCTTCTAATAACATCATAAGTAAAGCAGGAGCATATGACTATCCTCCGCGAAGATAAAATTGATAGATTTAAAAGATTTAACCTGTATCTGTATGAAGATAAATTATCAAATTCGTATGGATTATACAGATCTCTCAACGCGAATAGCAAAAACTGCTTCTGCACTGATTCGAGCCTATCGCTATGGACATCAAAAGTTGGGTGCCAGACAATACATGCATATTCAAGCCATGGTCAAACTAGGGCTGCAAAGACTATAAATCAAGCTGCTTATTAATTATGCTCAAGATTTTGTCATAGTGTATGTGCAAATTTCAAAACCTCCAAATTTCTAGAAAATTCTTATTTTATTTAAATTATTCACAAACTACAAAACTTATCTTGTTCCAACGAAGTTTTTCAGACAAAGAGAGCGAGAATCCGTTAGTTTTGCTATTTATACGATGTTTCCGAACATTTACAGTTTTAAGCAACATTTTATCAATTACAATCCAAAGTTTAACATATTAACAAACTTCAAGTTTTCAATCCAAATTGTAACATTTTAACAAACTTCAAGTTTTACTTTGCGAACTAATACTACAAATTACTTTAAAATTGCTGACTAGTAAGAGTAAAAGAGATAGCAAGAGTTGTCGAGAACATCAGGCGAATTGACAATTTGACAAGTCTCCATTGTGTACAATCGGTGACAGCGACGGTGACAGCAGGTAAGTCAATTTGTTTATTTTAAATTTATTTTACTAATAAATTTCCTTTTAGGTTTTAATTCGAACATGTAAATTAAAGGTTACTCCCAGATCAGTAAAATAATCCACAGAGACAAAGACGGATTCGCATAGTAAGTAAGGAAAGGCACTAGTCTGGGACTACAGAGAATAAAACGTGGCAAAATCTTTGAAACATTTAACGATATGCAGTTAGAGTTACACCAATCAGTAAGAGAGTTCAAATCATCCTGAAGAAGTAGATGATCATCTGAGCTATTGATTACCCGAAATAATTTTAAGTCATCTGTATATAGCAAACAAGATGACGACAAAACATAAGGAAGATCATTAATGAAGAGGTTGAATAATAGCGGTCCTAATATAGAACCTTGAGGTTTACTAGAAGAGGGTGAAAATGGTAAGGACGAAACGCCAGAGAAAGAGAGACAAAACAAGTGCGGCTAGTCAAAAACGAAGATATCCAAGAAACTAAAGGCTCAGAGATGCAATAGTGGTTTAATTTGAGTAGTAGAAACTTCAAATTGACAGAGTCAAATGCCTTAGAAAAATCTGTATATATAGCATCAACTTGAGAGTTCCAATTTAACGCCGATTTTGCTGAACAGAAACAAAACATTGATCAAGCTTCTAATAACATAAGTAAAGCAGGAGCATATGACTATCCTCCGCGAAGATAGACTTGATAGATTTAAAAGATTTAACCTGTATCTGTATGAAGATAAATTATCAAATTCGTATGGATTATACAGATCTCTCAACGCGAATAGCAAAAACTGCTTCTGCACTGATTCGAGCCTATCGCTATGGACATCAAAAGTAGGGTGCCAGACAATAAATGCATATTCAAGCCATGGTAAAACTAGGGCTGCAAAGACTATAAATCAAGCTGCTTATTAATTATGCTCAAGATTTTGTCATAGTGTAAATTAAAATGCAGCTTTTTACCCTAAGTAACCCCTCCATCGATGACACTATTAGCATTATTTATTGCAACATTATTAAGACTATAATCAAATTTTGTATTACTGGTTTTGCAGTTATGTCATTTACTGATATGAATAAGATTATTTTGCTTGCACCACTGCTCAAGAGATAGCAATTTACATTGAACGAAAACGGGGTCTGATTTCGATTTAGTTGCCAGGTACATTTTCAGATCATCTGCGTAGAAAAGGTGAAAAATGTCTTCAAAACGATCCAGTATGAAAATATTGATTAAAAGGGGTCTGAGGTGACTACCTTGTGGGACACCTGATGAAACTTCAATTTTTTGGATAGGATGCCCGGAAACTTAACGTAGATAAGAGTCTAGTCAATTTAATAAGAAACCCGAAGTACCAAATTTCTGCAGTTTGATTCGAAGAATATCATGATCAACGCGATCAAAAACCATGCTATATATGGTATCAATTTGATGCCCTTTCTCCATGCCAAATATGACTGCAATTTCTACTATTGTAAAATGATTACAAAGCAATCTGACCATTTAAAATATATGCAAATATTTATAAAAAAGAAAAATTATGTATTTAACGAAATAGATGTTAAATGAGTATTAAAAAATCAAAACCTAAATAAATTCTTCATGTTTAAAAAAATTTACTATTGTCCGACAACCATATTAAAATTTGTTATTTTCGTTTCAGGTAAGCATTTCGAAACAACATTATCAATGACCTTTCTGTTGATGGGTAAGCTAAGCCATTTTATCAAGTTAGAATCATTTTTCGACTGCAATTGATAGAAACGCTTTAATAACGCAAAACTATTTGAGGCTTGGGTTATATTTGTAGAAATTTCATTTATGTTTTAGTTCGCATAGTTAAGTTTTTAGCCTTCGCATCAAAAGTGTTATATTAGAATTGCATTGTATTGCGTCACTTTAAAATCAACTTAAGTTGCCTTACAGTTTAAAGAATTTTAGAAATTTTATTATGCTATTGCTATCAAATTCACAACCACCATTCGAACGATTAATATAAAAAATTTTTTCGAGAGTTTCCTCTGAATATCTTTTGCGTCTTGAAAAAATCTACCGTTATTGTAATTTGAAGTACATTATATTTGGTTAAGGTTTTTTTCTCGAAACAAAGAAACAGAAATAACCATTGCAGGTTTTTCTTCAAATTCATTCCCAGCAAGATTTGTAGACACATTCAAAACTACTTATCTTATTTTTCAAAATAGCTTTCTTGTGTATATATATAAATCAGCAAAAAGTTTAAGGGAGATAATCTCTGGAATGGTATGTTTTGTGCTTTCATATGATAAAAAATTGGGAATCATGAGCCTTATGTGGGCACAGAGTGCTTAACCATAACTTAATCATAACTTTTGACCGAAACACTGGATCATCATGAAATTTGCAGATGGGTTTTCACATAGGTTTTTAGAATTGTGCGAGCAGCTTTGTAGCTACGACAATCACGTGAAAAAAATGCTTCAAATCGTCTAGCCTCCTGATTTTTTTTTGTTTTTTAACAAAAGCTTCCCATAAGTGATAAATTTTAGCCTGCTAATTTAAAATTTTCACAATTCCGAAAACAACCCAACAGTACTTGCACCTAACTCTAAGCCACGTTTGGTAGAAATTTGGTTGAAAAATTAGAATAGAGTTGCCAGCTATGGTATTTTTTCTGACCTAGATCTTTTAAATTTCCTCAGCACTTCTTTACCAAGCTATTTTTTCATTAAATTTGCTAGTATGCAAGATCCTGCAATGACAATCAACAACAAATATTGAGGTCTCAAAATTTAAAAAAATTGCGTGTAATAACCCTAAAATTCGTTCTACCCTTATAACTTCTTACGCAGTCATTCAATCGAAACAAAATTCACAAGGTGGGTTTAACTTAACGTGAAGCAGATTTGGTTTATTTTTGGTTATGCTGCTAAATATTGCACCAACAGATACTTCCATTATATACTCATAGGCAAAGCATTTGCAACAAAAATAAGGAACCAATGTTCGAATATTCCAAGTTTTGAAAATTTTGCAGATGGCAGCCTCAAATATCATTACATTGCTGAAACTTTCGATGAAATCGTCGGATGAAAACAAAATTCAAAGGATAGGTTGATTGTAGCATGAGCCAATTATGGTAGACTTTTTGTTGCTTCGTAGGAAAAGTGCTGCCAGCACTGAACATTTTCATCATTTATGTTATAAGAGATGTTGTCGGGAAATGGATTTTGTTGCTTTGGATAAGGATGATTGATATTACAAAAAAGCGTATTACGTCTTTCCACACTTTTTGGTCACTCAATAACAATTTCTTTGAAAATCAGTTTTCAAGTGGTTGTAATGCACTAGAAATGTTGTTTCTACTTATTTTTCATTCTTTTAGTGCGCTCTTCCAAAAGCTTGTGGGCTTACATCGTGGAAATACGCACTTCGAAATTTATGAAAAGATTTTGCATCCAAGATTAGAAAAGGTTCAGGGCTCCTAATTTCAAACATGTAAAGAAGTTATTTTGTGAGGGGGTGACTACAAACATTTGAACAGGGAAACAATAAACTGAGGATAAATGTTTCAGATTTTTAGACTTCATATGAGAAAAAAAGAAAAAAAAAGAAAACAGAAATGAAACTGAGTAGATGATTGAGCTGCAGTAAAAAAAAGTAAAGAATGGACTTGTTTTGCAATATATTTTATGTAAGTATTGTTTTGAGAGATTTATTCAATAATCAATCCTATTTACTAGTTTCTCAAATTTTTTGGTACTTAAAAACATGTAGAAAATATATGGTCAAATAATGGTTATGAGCGGTCAATCAAATTTAGTATTTGGAATTTTCAAAACAAAAGACTATATTACAAACTCTCAAGTTTGACTTTCGTTTTCCTTTTTTAATTTTTGCTCGTACTCTTTCTATTCGAATAGTTGAGGATAGTATTGCAAATGATTTCGTAAAAGAAAATCTCGCTTATGTACGTGTAGATTTTTGATCGAAATTTATGAAGCCCTTGATTCCCTTTTTGCCTGCAATACACTGATTTTTTATGTTGTTACTTTCTGAGGTTACTTCATGCGTTTCAATTTTTATAGAATATTTAGTGGAAAGAGACAAACGTAGAAATAAACTTGACGATTGATCGAGAAAGTACTCCACCCCAAGTTAGCAGCACTTGTTTGCTTTTAAAGGTAGCCAGTTTCTTACTAAACCAAATCTACTCATTCAATTGTCTGATTTTTTCAATATTATTAGCTTCAATTATATACTTTTACTAATAATTTAAAATAATTTTGTAGAATTGCTGCAATGCAGGCGCCCTGTGTGAGTCATATGTTTGAAAATTGAATCAATTTTTTTAAACTATTTGTTAGGTTTATTGAATTGTGATCATGATTCTCTTCTTGTCTATAAATCAGCATAGACAACGTTTATTGTCTCTAAAGCTTATCAAAGCAGAGAATAAGGCCCGTTTTACACGAGACACTCGGTGTCCGGTCACTGTGTCTCTAGCCACTGCCGGGGCATAGAAATAAATGAGACCGTACACACCGAGCCACAGTGTCTGGGCCACAATTCTATACAAAAACAGTGGCTGAGGATTCAGTGGCCGGACACCGAGTGTCTCGTGTGAAACGGCTCTAATTGATAAGGGAAACTCGATCGTTTTGCGGAATAAGCTTCCGAAGCACAATCAAATTGGATTTTGTTTTTTTGCGGGATGGTTAAAATTAAAAAATGTTGATACTGAAAATTTTTATTTGACAAAGTGGTTTCGAAAGCATGCACTGATTCTCATCAGACACCAGCTCACAGTGCATACTTGACTGATGTGACCACTTGCAGTTGGAAATCATTAATTTTTATTTACGCTAGTTGTGACAAATTTTAACATCTCCGGCTTATATCCATCGATATAATTTACTTGTAAAGTTTATTGAATTGTGAGATTGAATTTTGATCGTCTCTAAGGCCCGTTTCACACGAGACACTCGGTGTCCGGCCACTGTGTCTCTAGCCACTGCCGGGGCATAGAAATTAATGAGAGCATACACACAGAGCCACAGTGTCCGGGCCACGATTCTATACAAAAACAGTGGCTGAGGATTCAGTGGCCGGACAGCGAGTGTCTTGTGTGAAACGGCTCTAAAGCTTATCAAAGCAGAGCATAATTGATACGGGAAACTCGATCGTTTTTAAGTCAAGTATGCACTGTGAGCTGGTGTCTGATGAGAATCAGTGCATACTTTTGAAACCACTTTGTTAAATAAAAATGTTCAATATAAATAAAATTTGTTCAATTTTAATCATACCGCAAAAAAAAATCCTATTTGTTAGAGTTTGAAAAGTATCAACCTCTAAATTTAAATATAACATGTTATGTCTACCTTTCCTGGTATTTCATTCATCAAAATCAATCATCTGCACTGAATTATTATACTGCTCAAGTGTGATTAATAAACTTGCACTACCAATAACAACATGAATAACTGGGGCATGAAAATTGCTCATTAATAGCAAACTAAAGACAACAATAATAGACGACTGACCAGATTACTAAGTTTTCCACTCCAACCATTAAGCCTTAATTTGAAGTGAGTCGAGAGAAAATATGAAGTTGATTTCTAGAGAAAACGCGAAAAGAATAGAATCATACCGAAGCATGGACTAGGTAATGCGGATAATTGTGCTGAAATTTTTTTTTGTAGTTCGTTAGCAAATAAAACTGAGCTCTGAGAAAGTTCGCCGATGTGAAAGTATTAAAAAGTATTCTTAAAAGCAGATTGTAATAAAGAGAAAGCTGTGTGCAGGATTAGATGGGTTTTATTACGTAGTTTAAGTTTAATTTTGATATGGTTATGAGTAGACTGCGGATGTTTATGCACTTACGTATTTTGTAAATAAGGAAGGTAATAATTAGAAATGTAAATCAACTATTTGTTTCTTAATTGTTTTATTGTAACATATTAATATATGCATATTTTATGCAAAATATATGCAAAATATATGCAAAGTATATGCAAGATATGCAAAATATATGCAAAATATGCAAAATATATGCAAGACATGTAAAATATATGCAATTTGAAAAATCTGCTAGACATTATGCTATTTTATTATAATTTGCATTGCACTATGTTACAACAGTCTTTTCCAGGTTAGGAAATGTAAATTTGTGACGTTTGTCAAAAAATATTAATTTGTAAGCAGAGAACGATCGTTCGACGTCACAAGAAGTAATTGGAGCATATTTAAATTTGCTCAAATGGCATGCCTGGATCTATTTTGGTTCTTCAACGGATACACCTTTCAAAATGTTGCTGACTTTTGTCATATCGTCAAGTCCTGGTTTTCTTTTCAAAACTGCATCGAATTTTGAAGCAACTTTTTCTCCGCAAATTCCGGGTATGTTTTTCATATTTTTAAAAATATCGAGCATATGTCCCATAGATTCTGTTGCAGGTAGGCCTAGTGTTTCCAGTTTCTTCATACTGATTGGCAAAGTACCAAAATGTTCTTGGATAAATGCCAAATCTTGAGGACGTTGCCTACTTTGCAATACTTCCTGTGCTGTTTTAATTGACATTGCATCCTTTGCATCGAAAAATTCAATTACCTGTTTTGAGCACAGGGATATACAAAAATGATTATTAAATAAAGTCAAATTTATATTAATAATAGAAAATCAATACCCCACAGCGGCCTCTATCCATGTCCCCCATCTTGGTAAGATTGGTTCTGGTGGTAATGGAATATTAACCAACGTCACTTGGTTACGTTCGATACGAAGCGGAGCTTTCAAAAACACTTTCTTGACAGATTATATCAATTTATCAACTAAAGGAAAGTGAAGACGCACTTCTTCTGCTACCCTATGCAATCCGTGAACTAAACAAGTTAGATGCAACATGTTAGGATAAAAAATTTTCAAGTTTCTACCAGCTTTTGACATGTACACAACTAACACCACCGTTTGACCATAAGACCCTCATCGCCGAATTAACAAATCGTTGCATGATTTGTTTGCTCGAGCTGTCCATAAGCAAGTAGGTGGGGTTTTGTTGTTTCGTCCTCACACCGTTTCCCAACTATTAAATTCACTACATTACGACCGGTGTTATCTGTAGTCTTGTCGACAGATATCCAAACATAATTATCACCAATTTCATTTCGAATGTCTTGAATGGCCAAATTATAGCAATCTTGTAAATAATTCTTTCGTAATGACGATTCATCTGGTATATTCTGCATCGTATATTTTTGAAGGAACTCTCTCCACACTTCATTGTCAAGGCTTCTCCAGGGAATGTTAACAGTGACCATTGCTCGACACATATCAATACACTGAAAGAAAAACTCTTGGTTGGTTCAACTATTTTTAATAGTATTGCAACGATTCATTCAAAATCGTTAAACGAACTAAGGAAAATAGTTATTTTTACTATGTTAATATAGTTAATTTAACGATATAAAAGTAGTTGGCTCTGGTTATACAAAAAATATCGCAAGGTTCATGAAATCAACTGTTTTAATTGTTTCATAACCACGAAAATTAGTTGATAAATAGAAAAATATTCATCAATTCACTCAAAACTTCAACGTTTCGAATTATCAACCGTTTTTATGGTACTTAAACTACTTCGCAATAGTTGATTTCAGCAAACGTAATTCAGTGAGCAACGTCTTTGGAATTATTCTACGCAAAGTAGAATGGTTTCAACATTTGGACGTTTTTCATGCTCCGAATGAAATTGTTTATCAATCACGCGTCATGGTGCATAAAAGTAATCAACGATTTTCTTATGGTTGTTTTAACTATAGCCCTAGTTGATTGCAAAAACAACTAAAGAAAACTGTTGATTTTTCATACTCCTCATACTCATACTCCTATTCTATCATAGAAGTTTCATATGATACATGGCAAAATTGTGTTCGGTTTGCTGTTCGATATAATTCATATTCATGTTATGCAGTGAAGCCTTTATATTACGTTGTATGACGCTATTTTGTTCACAATACAGCGTTTTCCGCTGTAGCAAAGCAGTGGGCTGCGGCAAAGCGCAGTCAAAAAATTAGAATGCACTGTATGGTAACGCGCACAATAGCTGCGGCTGAATTTGCTGCAGCGGCAGAATTTGCAGCAGCGGCGGAATTTGCGGCAGCGGCAGAATTTGCGACAGCGGCAGAATTTGCGACAGCGGCAAAATTTGCGGCAGCGGCAGAATTTGCCAAATGTCTAATTTTGCCGCACCGCTAGCGGTGATACCTACCATAGGTTGGCATCACCACTAGGTTGTATTACATCTGTTTGAATTAGGTTGAATGGTCTGGTGGAATAGACAAGCGATGGCTGATATGTATTGTGATAAGCCAACCTAATCCTCCTAATCCACGCCTCCCCTGTCTATATTTCGTACTATGTATATGGTTGGAATACCATTGTTTGTGGTTGCTTACTTTTTTTGCACCACGGACGTTGTTTATCAACCACGCGTCATGGTGCATAAAAGTAATCAACTATTTTTTTATGGTTGTTTTAACTATAGCCCGTAGTTGACGCAAAAACAACTAAGGAAAATTGTTGATTTTACCAAGATTTTTCTTTCAGTGTATAAAATGAATTCTTCTTTGTTGGATTTATTGCATCTTCTGAAGTTATATTTGAAGCATTCGCAGCATTATCTTTGTTTTCAACATTATTTTTGTGCCCAACAGTATCTAAATGTTGACTCAATTGTGATTTTCTTTCACATCGAATCTTATGGTAAATAAAGATAAACACAGTATGTTGAATAAGTATTTTACGTAATTAATAATTAT
Source organism: Nemotelus pantherinus (assembly GCA_963978885.1). Classification (NCBI taxonomy): domain Eukaryota; kingdom Metazoa; phylum Arthropoda; class Insecta; order Diptera; family Stratiomyidae; genus Nemotelus; species Nemotelus pantherinus. The sequence continues at coordinate 68,946,418 of OZ022266.1, read as the reverse complement.
AATCAACTAAAAGGCAGTATTAAAAATATATCAACCTTCTTATTACAAGCTTGACAATATACGGTTTGTCCATCCTGATCGCCTGTGAAACAGTTTTCTTTCAGTTGGGCAAGCCAACTTTTCTCGATTTAGTTATTTTTGGCATTGTCTTCACTTTGTATTAATAATGATCTGATCACTTTACTAACCACTTGATACACGGTTATGAAACGACTTGTAAATAATTCGAGAGAACTAAAAATCTGCACTGATAGTGAAGTGTAATTCGCTCAAAACTAACCGTGCCATCGAGTTGCTATGGAATTCTCGATAAGTGAACAAATACAGAAATTTGGTTTGTTCCCGGAAACAGCACCGCCAATTTCATTTAATTGGCTTTAAGGTCGCTCTACGACAATAAATGTCATGCAGGGCAACAGAGAATTTGTGCATATGTAATTTATGCAAAACATATGCAAAATATATGCAAAATATGCAAAATATGCAAAATTTATGCAATATGCAAAATGTATGCAATATGCAAAATGTATGCAATATGCAAAATAAATAATACATTTTAAGAATCGTTTCAGTCCCACTACTTTACCTTTCTTTATTAAAAATATGCATATGCATAAACATCCACAGTCTAGTTATGAGTAATGGGTATAAAAATCCCAGATATAACTGATTGGCGTTGAAATTAATTTGCTGATATCTAAGTACTACTTTTAAAGACATTAACAACCCACGGCTAACGTATCTCACTATTTTTTGCATTTGTTAATTTATTAAAAGTTTATTGAACCTGGTAGCTAAGTTTTTGAATTATTTTATTTCATTCTATTGCCTCATATAGTGCCATTATTATCCGAATGAAAAGCATATCAAAGTAAATGTTGGAAAATTATTTAAGGCTCATAGGTAAAAGAAGAACATGTTAATCTAATCAACGCCAAAAAATAAGACGAACAGTTTTGCAAGCAACCGCTTCCAATAAGTTTCCTTTTATCTCAAGTCTTAGCCAAAAATCGATCAGCAAAATATATTTTGGTTTCGAAATTAAGACATTTATTTGATGTTTAACTACCTTTTCCTTTTGATTTGCTGATGCAGTAACCAAAAACACCACGAAATAGATACAAATACGAAATCTCGTTTTGTTTTTATCATTCTATCGTCTGAAATACAGGCTTCTTTCCTTCAATCACAACTTAACCATAATCAATTAATTGTTCGGATTGTTTTTTCTGAAGAAACACGTAGGCGGATAAGTTGATTAGCTTTCAAGTCCAAATCTGCCAAGCTTGTAGTTTATCTCTCGATTACGTGATAGTTTGTGTTTTCATTTCAATTGAGATGCGATAATGTCTGATGGTGCTGTAGAGAAAAAAATGTTTCAAGGAAATATTTGTGCTTCGTGCACTAAGCATAGTCCACTGTAAAAACTTATATTGCAAATTTTGGTTCTCTCATTATTATAAGTTTTTTCCCCATTATTTATATGTATGTAAAAACTAAAACCTGCAACCAATTATTTTTAATTCACAATATAATGGTTAAGAAAAATTTACAAATACGTTTGGATACAATAAGTCACAAACTATCCTTACAAAATATGAAACTCAATTTGAGAGAAAAACACTAATTTTGGATTTCGGATTTCAAATGGACCAAACTTTAAATTCAATTTTGAATTGAGTGTTCAATTCAATAGCGCATATAATATTGGATTACGTTTTGGTGCGTACGAATTTAAAACTATCACCAATAATTTATTCCATTTCAAAACGATACAGATTTTACTTTGAGCTAAAAACTGCAACGAAAAATCACTTTTTTGCTTTAGCTAGGACTAAAAACACCAGTAAATCTAGCATTTCTTTAATAACGTTGGATTTTAAGCCATTATTAACTTGGTCTAATAACAATAATTTGCAATAGAACACACTATTAGCAAATAAATTCTTCGTCAAGTCCATTGCAGCTGAGAAGAAATATCGTGCTGACGTCGCGAATCATACAACTGTCAGTCTATGATGTCAGCCCTGGATAAACATTTGGTTAGCTACGCATCAATTCAATAATTTACTTTATTTCTGTAGATCACTAAGTTAGATTCCAAGCAAGATTTGAGCCCATATTAAAAATTGCTTACCTCATTTTTCAAAACAGAGCCTTTATTTCGAGTTCACGTTAATTTTTCTCTTTGCACTCAGATTTCATTTGTTTTTTGTCTGAAAAAAGTGTGTCATTCGAATCTTTTCAGTAAGTTTCCATGTAATCCTTCAACGAAAATCATATCCAACCACATACCAATCGATCCAATTCATCAGCGATATGATAACAAATTCTACTGTTCGTCTTATTTTTTGGCGTTGATTAGATTAACATGTTCTTCTTTTACCTATGAGCCTTAAATAATTTTCCAACATTTACTTTGATATGCTTTTCATTCGGATAATAATGGCACTATATGAGGCAATAGAATGAAATAAAATAATTCAAAAACTTAGCTACCAGGTTCAATTCAATCAATTAATGGGTTTATTCTACGATTGTTCTCATCTGTATAATATTCACTATATCTTTATTCTCCTCACTCATCGTACCACATGGTTCCTAGAAACTCACTTCCTATAAGACTGATAGGAAAAAAAGATCGAACATTGAGCTCTGATGCCAATTTTCTTTTTGTTCACTAGCGTCGTTCTCTTCTCGCCAGTAGTTCTATCAAACTTGGCAAAAATGGCCACCTGAGGTGATGATGAATATGAGATTTAATGAAAATTCGAATTTATATATTTTTTTTCTTTTCTTCGTCACGGCGACCATATTCTGTTGGACGATGATGTTCAGGCCAATAGATTAGTAGTGAGAGGAGACTATATTGAACCTGAGCCAGACAATATATTGGTTTCCGTTGAACTATTGAACGAGCAGTTTTGAAATAACTGTAGCTGTGATGAAACTCTTTAAGATAATAAAACATGCTGAAAGAATAAAATGGATGAATCAAAACGAATCTTAAGATAGATTTCGGAATGCTCTTTTTTACATTCTTTCGTGAGTTTCATTTGAGTTTCAGCTGTCTTTTATTCATTTGTTAAGGTGGAAATTTTACCGAACGAAAGTAAAATTATGTTTTAAATTGTTCTCATCGGACCAAACCACATTTCTTATGATTATCAAATATGAAAGTTTTTGCTTCATTTTCTTCACATTATATTTTTGCCTATAGGAAAAACCCACGCTGGGCGCTGATATGAAGGTAGCTCTATCTTTTAGATAGTCACTTACTGGTAAATTTTATAGAATAAAATGTATTAAGACTTTGATCTTTTTTGCCTAGTTGGCTAAAAAAAACAGGTATGTCCAACGATTATCGCCAGCTAAACTCTGCTGGCGATGGTCGTTGCAGATATCTGTCTCAACGAAGAAAACCTAAAGCAAGCTGATCGAATGATTCCTAGTGCGGATTGTTTTGCACTCAAATGTATTGATTGAGCTCAACAAATATAAAATAAAAACCCGCTGCAGCCTAAAAGTTTATTGCTGCTGTGCAAATCGAAAAAAACGAGCCTTTTAGCTTTGGGCGAGTATAAGCGAGCGAATATCTAAGAAAAAAGCAAAGTTTTTCAGAATTGTTTTTTAAAGACACGTTGCTGTTGAAAAGCATCGTAGATCCTTCGCCGTGTGGAGAATAGAATCAATTCTGAGCTTCAAATAAAACGGCGATAAAAAAATTGAAAATTGATTGGGAATTATAGTTAAGAGTGCCGATTAATGTTCAGCAGCAAATAGTTTACGGAAGATAAATGCTAAGGCGACCCGTACGATTGGAAGAAAACAAATCGACGCCGAGTTTTAGCGACATAACAGCATATGAAAGTAGTGACCGTGATGGACCTGGAAAAAATATGTTGCAATACTTTCACCTTGGATTTGAGAAATATAGAATTTTATAAAGTTTCAATACCATAGCTTGTCGAAAATGGTTGTTAGTGTTTGTTTTTTATAAATAAATTGTTCGAAAATAAAATCGAAACCCTTTTTCTAAAAAGCACTTTAATTTAAATGTCAGATTACTTTTGCTCACGATCTAAATACAGTTTGATTTATTGACAAACAGTGACTATCTTTCAGTGTTTATCAATTGATAAATATTAAAGAAGACGGCAAATTATCATCGAAAGATCGATTTCTGTCAAGAAATTAAAGTGAATTAAACTTCTTGAGGAAAAAAGTTGGTCTTCAAACTCAAATAATTGATTTTGAAAGCTACTTAAATTAGGATCATATTAAATAAACCTAAAATAAAATGTATTTGGAGTGCTAGCTATGCATACTATCTTCAAAATACTAATTTAACTATCACCAAGGGATTTGATTGAGATTTGAGTTTGCCGCTACCTTTTTGCTTCAGAATGGCAGTTGTCTGGCTTATCTACCCGGCAATCCCATTAACAAGAGAAACTCGAAGCTGTTTCTCATTATGCTTTGCCATAAATAATAAGGAATCGTAATGGAAAAAAGATCACATTTCATTCAAGAAATCATAGTATAAATACGAGAGGCGGCTAATAAGTTTATGCCCTAAGGTACCTAATGAATGAAAAGTATAGTTTTATTTTTTTTTTATTTTTCAATTTAATGCGCCTTGAGGAAAAGATAGCATTATATTCGCATCGTGAATATAATGCCCTTACACCACTGACAAAATGTTCTTTTGATTTCTCTTCAAAATTATTTTCTATGGCCATCTTCATCTCACTCTAGTCTAAAAATCTTCGTCATAGTAAATCTTTTTTCAAATTTGCAAAAAAAAAATAATAGGGGTAATGTCAGGACCGTAGTAAAGGTGGTCATTTTCTGTGAATCCCTTACCTTTCAAGGCATCGCTCGCAACCCGAGTGCTGTTTCCGCAACTTGCCACGTCTCTTCAGTAGGAGAGTTTCAGGTGCCTGACCCAGTAAATTAGCGTAATACTGGCTGTTATTTGAAGTCCATTAAGGCAAGTAGCCAATTAATAAAATTTCCTCGCTCTCCCAGAAAACGGTAATCAGAATTTTCGACGGCAACTTTTCTACTTTGAATTTCTTTGGTGGTCTTCCTTCTTTTTTTATTCACTGCATTGACTCTTGTTTGGTCTTGGGTTTTATCAACGGTTACAATAAGATTCAAAATTTCATCCAAATCACTCTGATACAGCTCCGAAAAATCTTCAAAACTCTCCAATCGTGTCTGTTTATCGAGCGGTGTGAGCTTTCGCGGAATCCAACGCGAGAATTTTTTTTTTTCATATACAAATGTTCATGAAAAATCTCTCCAACTCGTTTTTTTGCTAATCTGTAGTTCTTTTGGTATCTGCCACAACTTAATTCTTTAATCAGCCATTGATAATTTTTCAACTTTTTCGACATTGGCTTCGGTCACGGTCGTTATCGGCAGCCCGGGTAGGGGTCTTCGTCACAGGTCTCTCCTTCGTGTCCAAATAACCGAGCCCATTTTTTTTTAGCATCGTCTATGAAAGCGCAGAATTCAAAAATACAAATGACATGTGTTCAAAAAAATGTTTCGGCCTATTTCCTTTTCAACAAGGAATTTAAGGGGTTACATGGGTTTGGAATGATGAAAATATCGATTTTTTTTTCTTTGTTTTTTCTTAAAGAACAACTCATCGAAAGTACTCTCTGAAAATTTGAAGTCGATCCGAGCTATATATTAGAAGGGAGAGCGATTTCCCCACTTTGATCTATCCCACCTGTGTAAGTAATATTTCTCATTTCACGCAACTTATTTCACTTTCTTTTCTATCGAGGAGGGAAAATAATAATGGTAGGGTAATGAAATACTGAGTTTAGATATATTATTCTGTACAGGCTTTGGACATAACCAATGAAGAAGGGCAATTATTGTATGGGCCTGGTATCGATGATTCTATGTAAGTTCAAAAAAAAATTGCTTTATTCTTACTTTAAACTTTAAACGCGTTTTTCTCGAAACGGTATATTTCAAGTCGGTGCCAACGATAACTCAAAAACTAATGCACCACTCTTAACCAAATTTCGCACACTTCTTCTAAATATTATTTTCTTGTACTTGAACGAAGGATATTGTGTTTCGTTTATTGGAATTTAATACACATGGCATTATTTATTGAATTTTTGGGTCAAAAATTAAATTTTTTACTCGCGACGTTGCCAAAAGTTCAGATTTCAATATTTTTACAAATCCTTCGTTCAAGTACAAGTCAAACTCATACTCTACCAGAAACAATTTGAATTTTTTGTTTCAGATGAATCCAGCTCAAGATATCGTTGGCACCGCATTTTTCGAGCCTTTTCGTAAAATAGCTGCCAGAGAGCGTATTATCAATATTTTTGTCTAAAATTTTTTTTACATATAGTTCAAGAGTTACTTTAGTTGTTAACAATAATTTATAATAATTTAATACATTATCTTTTATTTTTGAAACATTTAAAAATGGCGTTTTTTTTATTCTCTGAAACCCATGTAACCCCTTAATCACAGCGCAGTGCTTTGAATTGTGAGCATTTCCAGTTTCCGTTGACATAATGTTATTGCTTGTTTTTGCCCCCATACAATCCAACGGTCATTTTTGTCATACTCTTCTGATCCTGGCGTATCTGGAATACCCTTATGTTTTAGTGACGACCTTATATGTAAGTGGAACCTGATGTGGATCAATCGGAAGTACGATAATACACAATAGAAAGAAGACTCGGCATCTGACTTTTGTCGTATACTCGCCGCATGCTGGCTTAAGAGAACGTTATTGTCATAGATACGAGTTGTTGCAGAACAGTTGCAACAATCAATCACAAATCATCAATTACTTGATGCCAAATGAGCACTTCGGAAGAGCTTCCGTCAATACTCACGAAAACACAGCTCCTGAAATAATTGGTTGATATTGGAACAGAGGATGAGACACAATTATAAATTGCTCACAAAAATTGACGGCTAGGCTTGAACATGTTCTAGCTAGTGTTATTGAATCAAGACACCCTAAAAACCGAAAATATTTAAGATGACATAAACAAAACAAACGGAGGAGATACTTATCAAATCACCCTTCAGCACAAAATGACGAACGAAGCATTTCCTTCCGGTGAAATATTACCTCCTCTACCTGACAAACTAGATCAATACCAGCGCTTTGATTCTTTACGAACTCGTTCCGTTCCGAACTTCAAGCTTTATCAATTCAATTGCAATTTCAACCTAAAAAAAAAGCAATAATCCTTGTTTATTTCGAAACCAGAGATCGCGAATAAATTATTCCAAAATAATCCCTAAGTGGATGAAATTTCCAACCAAAAGGGGTCGTGCAATTATTTTCTATTTTCTAAGATAAGCAGTTTTTCTGCTGCTCTACAAACAGAGTCGAATAATGAATACTGGCTCAAACCCCAAAATTGAGGGGAGCAAATGTCACCCACGATCCGTCTGTGGGCTTAATCAGAGTTTGTTATCCCTCAAGCAAGAAGATAGCAGCTTACAACCTCTATGCATAGTTGGTCTACAAATTGTTACGAATACGAATTGTTTCGTATTTTAAACAATTTTAGCCACTGTCACGTTTTTTCAGTGAGGATTCTGTAACAATCGTAATTACACTCGATTTGTTTTTCTTGAAATATCCAGTCATAAAGATGCACACTTTTTCAAAGCTGCCATTAGTTACTTTTCAAATTAAATTTAAAGTATCACTGTATGGGCATGGTTGAAGCTAAAAACTAAACAGATTGTAGGTATTGAACATATTGGACGAGATATTTACTTTTTACATATTATTCTTTATGTTTCAGCTGAAGTGATCAACGCTTTCATACCCCATTTATGGGCTTTTGCTATCTGGTCCACTAAAAGCCGACATTTCCTTGAAAATTATGATCTACTTACCAACTAATTGTTAAAATTCCTATGACATTTTTTTAATAGCCTGCTTTTGGTAGGGACTAGACTTTGGTTCATATTATATTAGCTAATATGAATTTCCGTTCAAGTCCAAAATTATTTTTTTAAGTTTGACTGGACCAAATCCGTCTTATATGTGGTACTTATATCACATTAATGAATAAGGTCATTCTGAGTCAAAGTCGTATTTTAAGTGGAGAGTATTTAAACTCAATACCAGATAGTTTCGTTGAATGGAAAACGTTTAAGGACGCTATTAATTTGAACAAGTCATCTATAAAATGTTGCGCAAAATATTTAATGGGTACTTTTTCACAAATCTGACTTGCCAATTCTAGCACATTGATTGCAAAAGAATAATGGATCAGCGGCACCGAGCTACAGTATAAAAGAATTATAATAGTTATTATTTTAGTGAATTGACATTTGCTATTCACATTACATTTAAACCTTTGCATATAAAAGCTGCAGGTTTGTCATGTAGCCTCAATTGCAAAACAAAATTCGAATATACTCACTGTCGAATCCATCTTAATTTCTACTAAGCAGCGTTATCGCGGCCAAATTCCAACAGTTACGTTTTTATATTGGAAATTTTCCAAGCTTAGTTACCTTTTGGTTTTCTATCCGGAAGAAAGAATCCCAAGTTACTTAGAAAAATCTTTTATGTGATGGGAAGGGAAAATTATCTAAACTTTGAATTAATTAAAATTTAAATTATTTGAATTAATTAACTAAAATTCACCTACTGCTATTTTTTTTTTATAGTGCTTCCCAGACAACTGGTTTGTTGGTATAAGGGATAGCACAAATTTTTACGTCCCAACGACAAGCGGTGTTCCTAAATGGTCCCCTATCTAAGTACTAACCGGCCCAACACTGCTTAACTTCGGTGATCGGACGAGAACCGGTTATTTCAGTGTGGTATTGCCGCATATATTAAAATTGTAATAACGAAAAATGAAAACTTAAGATCAAAGTTCTGAAAAGTAAGTAAGTTTTCCATCAAATTACTGTTCCATTTCTCATCTTTAACTTGAAAAGCGACAGTAGTTTGTTTTACAAATAAATCTGAGTTTTCTTCATCCTGACTAGCTTCTTTCTCAGATTGAGTAATAAGCAAAAAAACTGGGAAAACATTAGAATTTGCTGGATGCTGCAAAAGTTTTTACTATCGTGAGCGTCGTTTCTGTTAAAGATTAAGTAAAAAAAAAAATTATTAAATCAAAGACAACATTTTGCCGAAATAAGATTGGTACTTATTGCAAAACAAAATGCTTCTTGGAACTAAATCGGATAAACAATTTTTTGATTTTTTTTTACTTTAAATTGGATCCCGCAGCTCTATACTTACACCGCCAGGTGATTTATGCTTGAAACTAACGTATTAAATCAATCCATGTAGTTAAAATCTCATTTCCCTCAAACAACCTTTAATAACCTTCATTATGCTCAAAATCTTCTCTCACTATTCAAATTCTACTGAAAACAAAACTTTAAGAAAATCACTGTTAATCCGCATTCAAGCCAGAGCAATTAATAAAACTTTCCCGAACAAATCCACGCCGTGATAACGAAAAGGTGTGTTTCACCAAAGCAAACAACATATTCAAAGCACAAACTTTTACAACATTCACTCTCTCTCATGCAAACTTGGCGCACTAATTCTCTTAAAAACTTTCCAGGTCGAAATTGTTATGAAACCGTTATAAAATCTTTCTTTATTTTTATCCTTTTCACGTCATTTTTTCACCTAGCTACCAAGTTTTCATCCACGAAAAGTCTACCGTTTTTACGAAACGCACTAAAACGTCCACATAGGACATTGAACCGTAACGAAACTTCTCCGTCGCTCCTCGGCAGACCGTTACCGTACCTTTGGAACTTCTTGCTTTGAAGCATGCCTGTGAAAAAAGAATACCATTGCAACGTCTTTTGCTGATTGGAATTTTATGATGTCAGTTTTGCACCTGTAACAAAAACTCGCCCACAAAATGAGCTATGGTCTTAGTGTGTATGACTGAATGAAGTTTATTAGCGCAGTACTGTGCGTATGCAGAGTATTTGGCCTATTTACATAGCCCGCACGAAGCAAAATGATTGCCATGCAGACGATAATGAGACAGTTAGTCCCGAGTCGGATAAGATGGCGTGGGCAAAATAACTTGAGGCTATCGAGGCGGAAGTAAGTACGAAGAAAGCTGGTGAATGAAGATTATTATACGTAGCCAGCTTTATTACATAGGGAAATGTTGTTTTTGCTTATTCTTGATTTTTCTCGTGGCTGAAGTTTTCATAGTCCTGGAAGTTATGGACTGCCTGATACGATGATTTATGTGAGTTTATGTAAATGCATGACAGAAAACTTGAGCTGGACTGCTCGGAAAGTCATAAAAAGTTATATGTGATAATTACGAAATGTCCCTATGAGAGTAAGATTTAGTTAATATGTTTTGAAATATTTTATTTCAGGGCTGTTTAGTTTGGGATTATTTTTGGAATATTTTGCATTTTTATGCCAAATAATAATAAAAAGATATTTTCGCACAATGTTTTCCTCGATTTTTGAATAAAATGTACACTCATTTCAGCACATTACTGCCATATACAAAGCTGGGCTTGTACGCCTTCAAACACACGTTGGGCGCCATATTTTCAAGTGCGTTTGTTACTTGATTTCTTCTTTTAAAGGATGATTTTGCTAAAGAACTTTTGGATTCCTTCATGAGCTTGACTTTTCGCTAATTTTGAAAAGCTTACCAGAGAAACAAGTCCTCTCACGAGTAAAATGTTTTCATAGTGCAAAATAATTAATATAATCCTAATAGATATAGTTCGGAGAAATGATAGTTCAAAAATATAGACCATTTCAAATTTTATTTTAGATCAATTTAAATATCAATCCTAACGAAATAAATCCAAACATAAATATGATCCGAATACTCATTCTCAAATAACTCTTAACGGTCGAATCCTAATATCAATAAAATCAGCATAACTGTTTTCCATATGAACCTTTTTAAATCATTACTGACATTTTTCGAAGAAAATAATTATTAATGCATCCACAAACACACCTTTTGATATCCTTTTTCGCAAAATGATCATTTCCATCCCGGATTTTACATCCACTCCAACTGACAGTATCTCAAAATTATATGCAGTAATACACCTACTCCTTGAATAAACTTACTGTTTTTCGCGAACATCATCTACTCACTTATTCATCATCCCAGCCACACCATATGCATCCATTACATTCATCCATTTATCCAAGACTGAAATGATACAAATGTAAAATTTTATGATTCTAAACGCACTTTACAATCTGAGTCCCAACGATCTTTCCGTCTCGCAATGTTTTTTTTGTCGACGAGAGCTTCCTTCAATTTGTATAGTTTCGTTTTTGAGGGACGTGCAAATTATCTCGGTGCACTATTTACGAGAAAACATTACCATTTCACCAGTAGTAGCTGTAGCAAATCATAGTAATTCACGTTAAAGTCTAGATTCCACTCAGACCGTCAGACGAAAGGATAACGTGTCATGCAGGTACACAGACTGGATGGTTGGAGAGCTCTTATCCTGGTATTCTCCACAAACAAAGTGAAGAAAGTCTTAGAGATAGTTTGGTAAATCATCCTGGTCTAGAACCGGTGTTAAAGTTGGTCAGAATGTCCCGAGAGATCCTGACTCGCACAGCATTCTGAATATTGTTGGCTCCAAAACCAACACTTTCGTGATTTGACTACTGTAATATACTATGAATAGATATAGTCGTGGCGTTTTATTTCAAACTAAATTACAATCCTTCTATTGAGTTCTATATAGAGTTTTCCCACACTTACGATGAAAGTGCCAGCTTATGTAGTAGTAGTACTGTAATGATGATCCCAATTCAGTAGCTGTGACTGCAACAAGGATTTGTATTTTGCAAATAGAGTTTATTTTAGAGATGTTCATGTAAAAAATATATCGATTTTTTTCTGATATGATATATCGAAACTCTATATCGATACTTTGCGATATATCGAAATGCAAATATCAATTTTTCGATATATCGAAATCGAATCGAAATTAATATATATTGGATAATTTATTTTCTTTATTGGGTTTGGTCTTTGATTGGTTTGGTTAGTTGATATCACTCGCTGAATATAGGGCGCTGATATTGTTTCTATGTATATTTTTCTCGCGAATACCTGATACAATAAAATTTAAATGCTCGTTCAGATAAACTATCTCATCATTCCAAAGAATGATCACATAAATGATAAACTTTCTGGAAAATTTACGAAAAGTACAAATGTTGGCAAAATATGGAGTTTACTATTACTATTGGATTAAAAATAGCAAAAAATATCCTTGCCATAAATTCCACATTCTTTAATTTAGCGGTATTCATTCAGATAGAATAAATGGAAAATACTATTAGTTAAATTAGAAATTCGCTTCCACTTTTGGTTTGAAACAAAGAGATCAAAGGGAAATATTTGTTCACGTCATCTATCATTCCTCTGACTTCTCTTCGCGGCGGTCAAATTTCGCATATGAAAATAATGACGTTTATTTTATGATGGACTGGCTCATGTCAAATTATAAGCGAGAAGGGACAAAGAATGTAAATTGATTTTATAATATAACAAAATATTATAAAGAAAAATATCAAATATTTTAGGACAATTACACAGTTTTGCAATATCTTTACAAACTTTTATTTATTCCTAAACTAAAAATGCATGCATAGATTTCTAAGCTTAATGTTTCCTAATCTCCACCCGCTGTGAGGAGTTGACTATATCGGGCTCGAGACAGTTATCTATAGAAAATCAATTCAAAAACCTAAGCCTAAAATAGCGCAATTCATAAGGAAAGATAAGACTTCACTAACAGTATATAATTAAGAGATGTCATCAGAGACGTGGTTAATTTCGTTTACTGGAAAGAAAAGTTTGTACTCAATCAGCCCTTGAGAGTCATTAGATCCCGACGATTGCTTATTGAATACCAACACAACACAACATATGCAGCAAACGAGCCAATAAATAGGTGCTGCAGGCTATTCAATAGCATGAGCGAGAACTTTTCCCCTACGATCTCTAAATCAACGTTTAAAAATAACATCATCAAGGCTCTCTCTTTATAGTCTCCTCTTTTCCCCCCAACATACTAACATATATGTATTGTATATTCATTTTAAATTTAAATTTGGTATTTAATTTGTTTGGCATTCATTTGTCATTTATTTATTACTTTATTTGTTGTATGTTTATAACTAATTTAATTTATGCACTATTTATTAGTCTTGTATTTATATATAGTTTGTTTTATTTTTATTTTGTTTCGTAATTTTATGCATGTGCTATTTTATTTTATTATTTTTATACATGTACGCCTTGCTTGGTAAATAAATAAATAAATGAATCAAAATAATCAATTATATAATGGTTTGCTCCCTTTAGTTCTTTTTTCTTGGTCGATTAGTAGTTAGCTCGCGTCGCGACACGGTCACAACACAATATTCTTGTATCGAATAAAATATATCGATATTATAAATCGATATCTAATGATTCTATTGATTTCTTAAGTATCGGTATATATCGAACACCTCTAGTTTATTTATTTCTATGCACTATCATTGCGTGAATAGTTTTACTCCGATAATGGCATGAGAAAGTAATGCGACGGCGTGTAACGACTATGAAATTACAGTTAAAACTATCTGTGAGTTTCCTGGTGGGTGTTCGGGTAGAAATTAATGGGAAAATCGTATTTTAAAGAAGCAAGTGTAAACTGAACATTCAGTAAAATATGATTACAGTTGAATCAACTTACATTTGTTTAAAGTCTGACAACATAAAAGTTTAAATGAATGAAAAGTATTTATAAACCGTAATGCAGACATACATATTTATATTTAAATCTATGATGTCTTGAGAAAAATTGAAAAAACAGAATTCTGTTTCAAATTAATTTTTATTTAAGAGGCTGAAATAAAGCAATATAATCAAGTTGGGCCATGATATCTAAAATTTCATGAGCTTGAGCTCTATAAATTCAAGAAATACTATCATGGATTTTTGTGTCAAAATAAAAAAACTCTAGCGCACCTGAACCGCTAGAAACACTAATGTTCGAAGAACAGTAGAAGAATCGTGCAGGTTTTGAGTGCATATTCCACCACATGAGCTGCTTATTACGGCCAAACTGTTTCAAACGCCACGTTTTACTTTGGTCTCAAGAATGCATTATAACTCATATGGTAGAAGGTTTCAGATATTACCACTAGCATGAATTTCAACCTTTATGAGAGCAAAACACAGGTTAATTATATTCGTCAACTTTGAAAGCAGCATCTCCTATAACATTTGTTCACTAGCATCGTTGTCTTCTCGCCAGTAGCTCTATCTAACTTGGCAAAAATGGTCACCTGAGGTGATGATGAATATGAGATCTAATTAAAATTCGAATTCATACATGTTTTTTTCTTCATCGTCACGGCGACCATATTCTGTAGTACGATTATGTTCAGGCCAATAGATTAGTATTGAGAGGAGACTATATTGAACCTGAGCCAAACAATATATTGGTTTCCGGTGAACTATTGAACGAGTAGTTTTGAAATAACTGTAGCTGTGATGAAACTCTTTAAGATAATATAACATACTGAAAGAATAAAATGGATGAATCAAAACGAATCTTGAGATAGATTTCGGAATGCTCTTTTTTACATTCTTTCGTGAGTTTCATTTGAGTTTCAGCTGTCTTTTATTCATTTGTTAAGGTGGAAATTTTACCAAATGAAAGTAAAATTATGTTTTAAATTGTTCTCATCGGACCAAACCACATTTCTTATGATTATCAAATATTAAAGTTTTTGCTTCATTTTCTTCACATTATATTTTTGCCTATGGGGAAAACCCACGCTGGGCGCTGATATGAAGGTAGCTCTATCTTTTAGATAGTCACTTACTGGTAAATTTTGTAGAATAAAATGTATTAAGACTTTGTATTTGTAATGTATTAAGACTTTTGTATTAAGACTTTGAGCCTAGTTGGCTAAAAAAACAGGTATGTCCAAAGATTATCGCCAGCTAAACTCTGCTGGCGATGGTCGTTGCAGATATCTGTATCAACGAAGAAAACCTAAAGCAAGCTGATCGAATGATTCCTAGTGTGGATTGTTTTGCACTCAAATGTATTGATTGAACTCAATGAATATAAAATAAAAAACCCGCTGCAGCCTTAAAGTTTATTGCTGCTGTGAAAATCGAAAAAACGAGCATTTTAGCGCTGGGCGAGTACAAGCGAGCGAAGATCTAAGAAAAAAGCAAAGTTTTTCAGAATTGTTTTTTAATTAATTGTTTTTTAATTGTTGAAAAGCATCGTAGATCCTTCGCCGTGTGGAGAATAGAATCAATTCTGAGCTTCAAATAAAACAGAGATAAGAAAATTGAAAATTGATTTGGAATTATAGTCAAGAGTGCCGATTAATGTTCAGCAGCAAATAGTTTACGGAAGATAAATGCTAAGGCAACCCGTACGATTGGAAGAAAACAAATCGACGCCGAGTTTTAGCGACATAACAGCATATGACAGTAGTGACCGTAATGGACCTGGAAAAAATATGTTGCAATTGAGAAATATAGAATTTTAGAAAGTTTAAGTACCTGTTTAAAATGGTTGTTAGTGTTTTTTTTATAAATAAATTGTTCAAAAATAAAATTAAAACCCTTTTTCTAAAAATCACTTTAATTTAAATATCAGATTACTTTTGTTCACGATCTAAATACAGTTTGATTTATTGACAAACAGTGACTATCTTTCAGTGTTTATCAGTTGATAAATATTAAAGAAGACGGCAAATTATCATCGGAATGTCGATTTCTGTCAAGAAATTAAAGTGAATTAAACTTTTTGAGGAAAAAAGTTAGTTTTTAAACTCAAATAATTGAATTTGAAAGCTACTAAAATTAGGATAATATTAAATAAACTTAAAATAAAATGTATTTGGAGTGCTAGCTATGCATACTATCTTCAAAATACTAATTTAACTATCACCAAGGGATTTGATTGAGATTTGAATTTGCCGCTAAATTTTTGCTTAAGAATGGCAGTTGTCTGGCTTATCTACCCGGCAATCCCATCAACAAGAGAAACTCGAAGCTGTTTCTCATTATGGTTTGACATAAATAATAAGGAATCGTAATGGGAAAAAGATCACATTTCATTCAAGAAATCATAGTATAAATACAAGAGGCGGCTAATAAGTTTATGCCCTAAGGTACCTAATGAATTAAAAGTATAGTTTTATTTTTTTTTTTTTCAATTTAATGCGCCTTGAGGAAAAGATAGCATTATATTCGCATCGTGAATATAATGCCCTTACACCACTGACAAAATGTTCTTTTGATTTCTCTTCAAAATGATTTTCTACGGCCATCTTCATCTCACTCTAGTCTAAAAATCTTCATCATCGTAAATGCTTTTTCAAATTTGCAAACAAAAAAATAATAGGGGTAATGTCAGGACCATAGTAAAGGTGGTCATTTTCTGTGAATCCCTTACCTTTCAAGGCATCGCTCGCAACCCGAGTGCTGTTTCCGCAACTTGCCACGTCTCTTCAGTACGAGAGTTTCAGGTGCCTGACCCAGTAAATTAGCGTAATACTGGCTGTTATTTGTAGTCCATTAAGGCAAGTAGCCAATTAATAAAATTTCCTCGCTCTCCCAGAAAACGGTAATCAGAATTTTCGACGGCAGCTTTTCTACTTTGAATTTCTTTGGTGGTCTTCCTTCTTTTTTTATTCACTGCATTGACTCTTGTTTGGTCTTGGGTTTTATCAACGGTTACAATAAGATTCAAAATTTCATCCAAATCACTCTGATACAGCTCCGAAAAATCTTCAAAACTCTCCAATCGTCTCTGTTTATCGAGCGGTGTGAGCTTTCGCGGAATCCAACGCGGGAAATTTTTTTTTCATATACAAATGTTCATGAAAAATCACTCCAACTCGTTTTTTTGCTTATCTGTAGTTCTTTTGGTATCTGCCACAACTTAATTCTTTGATCAGCCATTGATAATTTTTCGACTTTTTCGACATTGGCTTCGGTCACGGTCGTTATCGGCAGCCCGGGTAGGGGTCTTCGTCACAGGTCTCTCCTTCGTGTCCAAATAGCCGAGCCCATTTTTTTACCATCGTCTATGAAAGCGCAGAATTCAAAAATACAAATGAAATGTCTTCAAAAAAATGTTTCGGCCTATTTCCTTTTCAACAAGGAATTTAATCACAGCGCAGTGCTTTGAATTGTGAGCATTTCCAATTTCCGTTGACATAATGTTATTGCTTGTTTTTGCCCCCATACAATCCAACGGTCATTATTGTCATACTCTTCTGATCTTGGCGTATCTGGAATACCCTTATGTTTTAGTGACGACCTTATATGTAAGGGGAACCTGATGTGGATCAATCGGAAGTACGATAATACACAGTAGAAAGAAGACTCGGCATCTGACTTTTGTCGTATACTCGCCGCATGCTGGCTTAAGAGAGCGTTATTGTCATAGATACGAGTTGTTGCAGAACAGTTGCAACAATCAATCACAAATCATCAATTACTTGATGCCAAATGAGCACTTCGGAAGAGCTTCCGTCAATACTCACGAAAACACAGCTCCTGAAATAATTGGTTGATATTGGAACAGAGGATGAGACACAATTATAAATTGCTCACAAAAATTGACGGCTAGGCTTGAACATGTTCTAGCTAGTGTTATTGAATCAAGACACCCTAAAAACCGAAAACATTTAAGATGACATAAACAAAACAAATCATCACATCAAATCACCCTTCAGCACAAAATGACGAACGAAGCATTTCCTTCCGGTGAAATATTACCTCCTCTACCTGACAAACTAGATCAACACCGGCGCTTTGATTCTTTACAAACTCGTTCCGTTCCGAACTTCAAGCTTTATCAATTCAATTGCAATTTCAACCTAAAAAAAAGCAATAATCCTTGTTTATTTCGAAACGAGAGATATCGCGAATAAATTATTCCAAAATAATCCCTAAATGGATGAAATTTCCAACCAAAAGGGGTCGTGCAATTATTTTCTATTTTCTAAGATAAGCAGTTCTTCTGCTGCTCTACAAACAGAGTCGAATAATGAATACTGGCTCAAACCCCAAAATTGAGGGGAGCAAATGTCACCCACGATCCGTCTGTGACAAGCTAGCTTGTACTGAAAAGGGCTTAATCAGAGTTTGTTATCCCTCAAGCAAGAAGATAGCAGCTTACAACCTCTATGCATAGTTGGTCTACAAATTGTTACGAATACGAATTGTTTCGTATTTTAAACAATTTTAGCCACTGTCACGTTTTTTCAGTGAGGATTCTGTAACAATCGTAATTACACTCGATTTGTTTTTCTTGAAGTATCCAGTCATAAAGATGCACACTTTTTCAAAGCTGCCATTAGTTACTTTTCAAATTAAATTTAAAGTATCACTGTATGGGCATGGTTGAAGCCAAAAACTAAACAGTTTGTAGGTATTGAACATACTGGACGAGATATTTACTTTTTACATAGTATTCTTTATGTTTCAGCTGTAGTGATCAACGCTTTCATACCCCTTTTATGGGCTTTTGCTATCTGGTCCACTAAAAGCCGACATTCCCTTAGAAACAATGATCTACTAACTCACTAATTGTTGAACTTCGTATGACAGTTTTTTATAGTCTTTTTTAGTAGGGACTTGACTTTGGTCCATATTATGTTATCTATTATGAATTTCCGTTCAAGTGCACAATTTTTTTTTTAAACTTGCCTGGACCAAATCTGTCTTATGTATGGTACTTACGAGGATTGATCAATAAGTAATGATAATGAATATAAACCAAGGTGATCAAACTTAAAAGATATATTTATTTTTCAACATAGTTTCTTAACAACCTCATACATTTAGTCCATCTTTTTTCCAAGCCCTGGATACTCTTAGAAAAAAATTATTTATCTTGATTCTCCCAAAACGCCTCAACAGAGGCCGCTATCATCCATCATCTTCAAATTTCTTCCCGCGAAGGTATTTCTTGAGCCGAAGACAGATGCAAAAGTCACTGGATGATGTAAAAAAAAGTTGTTCGGGGAAAGATGTTTTAAATTGCAGCCATCGAAACTGCAGCCTTGTTAGCCGGTGCGTTGTCCTGATAAAACAGCACTCCGGCTCGCAGTTTGCCGCAACTTCTTTCCTCAATAGCCTCCCGCAATCTTCTTATTGTTCGTATTCAAATGAATGCATCTCCCTGGAATTTCTCCTCCCTGAAACCTTAGTGAGTATATGTGGCAGTAAAAAAAATTCTTTTTGGAATTTTGTGCGAACTGGAAATAACCGATTATCATTACTTATTGGTCAGCCCTC
Source organism: Nemotelus pantherinus (assembly GCA_963978885.1). Taxonomy (NCBI): domain Eukaryota; kingdom Metazoa; phylum Arthropoda; class Insecta; order Diptera; family Stratiomyidae; genus Nemotelus; species Nemotelus pantherinus. The sequence goes on along the minus strand of OZ022266.1, from coordinate 68,927,072 downwards.
GTATATCACATTAATATAAAAGGTCACTCTAATTCAAAACCGTAGATCGTATTTTAAGTGGAGAGTATTTAAATTCAATACCAGATGCTTTCGTTGAATAAAAAACATTTAGTGACGCTGGTAATTTGAACAAGTCATCTGTTAAATGTTGCGCAAAATATTAAATTGGTGTTTTTTCACAATTCTGACTTGACAATTCTAGCACATTCATTGCAGAAAAGTAATGGATCAGCGGCATGGAACTACAATATAAAAGAATTATAATAGTTATAATTTTAGTCAATTGACATATGCTATTTCTCCTAAGCAGTGTTATCGCGGCAGAATTTCAACAGTTACGTTTTTATATTGGAAATTTTTCAAGCTAAGCTACCTTTTGATTCTTTATCCGGAAGAAAGAATCTCAAGTTACTTAGAAAAATCTTTTACATGATGGGAAGGGAAAATTATCTAAAATTTGACTTAATTAAAATTTAAATTATTTGCATTTATTAACTAAAATTCACCTACTGCTATTAAAATTGTAATAACGAAAAATGAAAACTTAAGATCAAAGTTCTGAAAAGTAAGTAAGTTTTCCATCAAATTACTGTTCCATTTCTCATCTTTAACTTGAAAAGCGGCAGTAGTTTGTTTTACAAATAAATCTGAGTTTTCTTCATCCTGACTAGCTTCTTTCTCAGATTGAGTAATAAGCAAAAAAAACTGGGAAAACATTAGAATTTGCTGGATGCTGCAAAAGTTTTTACTATCGGGAGCGTCGTTTCTGTTAAAGATGAAGTAAAAAAAGAAAAATAATTAAATCAAAGACAACATTTTGCCGAAATAAAATTGGTACTTATTGCAAAACAAAATGCTTCTTGAAAATAAATCAGATAAACAATTTTTGGATTTTTTTTTTACTTTAAATTGGATCCCGTAGCTCTATACTTACACCGCCAGGTGATTTATGCTTGAAACTAACGTATTAAATCAATCCATGTAGTTAAAATCTCATTTCCCTCAAACAACCTTTAATAACCTTCATTATGCTCAAAATCTTCTCTCACTATTCAAATTCTACTGAAAACAAAACTTTAAGAAAATCACCGTTAATCCGCATTCAAGCCAGAGCAATTAATAAAACTTTCCCGAAAAAATCCACGCCGTGATAACGAAAAGGTGTGTTTCACCAAAGCAAACAACATATTCAAAGCACAAACTTTTACAACATTCACTCTCTCTCATGCAAACTTGGCGCACTAATTCTCTTAAAAACTTTCCAGGTCGAAATTGTTATGAAATCTTTCTTTATTTTTATCCTTTTCACGTCATTTTTTCACCTAGCTACCAAGTTTTCATCCACGAAAAGTCTACCGTTTTTACGAAACGCACTAAAACGTTCACATAGGACATTGAACCGTAACGAAACTTCTTCGTCGCTCCTCGGCAGACCGTTACCGTACCTTTGGAACTTCTTGCTTTGAAGCATGCCTGTGAAAAAAGAATACCATTGCAACGTCTTTTGATGATTGGAATTTTATGATGTCAGTTTTGCACCTGTAACAAAAACTCGCCGACAAAATGAGTTATGGTCTTAGTGTGTATGACTGAATGAAGTTTATTAGCGCAGTACTGTGCGTATGCAGAGTATTTGGCCTATTTACATAGCCCGCACGAAGCAAAATGATTGCCATGCAGACGATAATGAGACAGTTAGTCCCGAGTCGGATAAGATGGCGTGGGCAAAATGACTTGAGGCTATCGAGGCGGAAGTAAGTACGAAGGAAGCTGGTGAATGAAGATTATTATACGTAGCCAGGTTTATTACATAGGGAAATGTTATTTTTGCTTATTCTTGATTTTTCTCGTGGCTGAAGTTTTCATAGTCCTGGAAGTTATGGACTGCCTGATACGATGATTTATGTGAGTTTATGTAAATGCATGACAGGAACTTTGAGCTGGACTGCTCGGAAAGTCATAAAAAGTTATATGTGATAATTACGAAATGTCCCTATGAGAGTAAGATTTAGTTAATATGTTTTGAAATATTTTTTTTCAGGGCTGTTTAGTTTGGGATTATTTTTGGAATATTTTGCATTTTTATGCCAAATAATAATAAAAAGGTATTTTCGTACAATGTTTTCCTCGATTTTTGAATAAAATGTACACTCATTTCAGCACATTACTGCCATATACAAAGCTGGGCTTGTACGCCTTCAAACACACGTTGGGCGCCATCTTTTCAAGTGCGTTTGTTACTTGATTTCTTCTTTTAAAGGATGATTTTGCTAAAAAAAACTTTTGGATTCCTTCATGAGCTTGACTTTTCGCTAATTTTAAAAAGCTTACCAGAGAAAAAAGTCCTCTCGCGAGTAAAATGTTCTCATAGTGCAAAATAATTAATATAATCCTAAAAGATATAGTTCGGAGAAATGATAGTTCAAAAATATAGACCATTTCAAATTTTATTTTAGATCAATTTAAATATCAATCCTAACAATCATCCGAAAAAAATAAATCCAAACATAAATATGATCCGAATACTCATTCTCAAATAACTCTTAACTGTTGAATCCTAATATCAATAAAATCAGCATAACTGTTTTCCACATGAACCTTTTTAAATCATTACTGACATTTTTCGAAGAAAATAATTATTAATGCATCACCAAACACACCCTTTGGTATCCTTTTTCGCAAAATGATCATTTCCATCCTGGGTTTTACATCCACTCCAACTGACAGTATCTCAAAATTATATGCAGTAATAAACCTACTCCTTGAATAAACTTACTGTTTTTCGCGAGCATCATCTACGCACTTATTCATCATCCCAGCCACACCATATGCATCCATTACATTCATCCATTTATCCAAGACTGAAATGAAACAAATGTAAAATTTTATGATTTTAAACGCACTTTACAATCTGAGTCCCAACGATCTTTCCGTCTCGCAATGTTTTTTTTGTCGACGAGAGCTTCCTTCAATTTGTATAGCTTCGTCTTTGAGGGACGTGAAAATTATCTCTGTGCACTATTTACGAGAAAACATTACCATTTCACCAGTAGTAGCTGTAGCAAATCATAGTATTTCACGTTAAAGTCTAGATTCCACTCAGACCGTCATACGAAAGGATAACGTGTCATGCAGGTACACAGACTGGATGGTTGGAGAGCTCTTATCGTGGTATTCTCGACAAACAAAGTGAAGGAAGTCTTAGAGATAGTTTGGTAAATCATCCGGGTCTGGAACCGGTGTTAAAGTTGGTCAGAATGTCCCGAGAGATCCTGACTCGCACAGCATTCTTAATATTGCTGGTTCCAAAACCAACACTTTCGTGATTTGACTACTGTAATATACTATGAATAGATATAGTCGTGGCGTTTTATTTCAAACTAAATTACAATCCTTCTATTGAGTTCTATATAGAGTTTTCCCACACTTACGATGAAAGTGCCAGCTTATGTAGTAGTAGTACTGTAATGATGATCCCAATTCAGTAGCTGTGACTGCAACAAGGATTTGTATTTTGCAAATAGAGTTTATTTTAGAGATGTTCATGTAAAAAATATATCGATTTTTTTCTGATATGATATATCGAAACTCTATATCGATACTTTGCGATATATCGAAATGCAAATATCAATTTTTCGATATATCGAAATCGAATCGAAATTAATATATATTGGATAATTTATTTTCTTTATTGGGTTTGGTCTTTGATTGGTTTGGTTAGTTGATATCACTCGCTGAATATAGGGCGCTGATATTGTTTCTATGTATATTTTTCTCGCGAATACCTGATACAATAAAATTTAAATGCTCGTTCAGATAAACTATCTCATCATTCCAAAGAATGATCACATAAATGATAAACTTTCTGGAAAATTTACGAAAAGTACAAATGTTGGCAAAATATGGAGTTTACTATTACTATTGGATTAAAAATAGCAAAAAATATCCTTGCCATAAATTCCACATTCTTTAATTTAGCGGTATTCATTCAGATAGAATAAATGGAAAATACTATTAGTTAAATTAGAAATTCGCTTCCACTTTTGGTTTGAAACAAAGAGATCAAAGGGAAATATTTGTTCACGTCATCTATCATTCCTCTGACTTCTCTTCGCGGCGGTCAAATTTCGCATATGAAAATAATGACGTTTATTTTATGATGGACTGGCTCATGTCAAATTATAAGCGAGAAGGGACAAAGAATGTAAATTGATTTTATAATATAACAAAATATTATAAAGAAAAATATCAAATATTTTAGGACAATTACACAGTTTTGCAATATCTTTACAAACTTTTATTTATTCCTAAACTAAAAATGCATGCATAGATTTCTAAGCTTAATGTTTCCTAATCTCCACCCGCTGTGAGGAGTTGACTATATCGGGCTCGAGACAGTTATCTATAGAAAATCAATTCAAAAACCTAAGCCTAAAATAGCGCAATTCATAAGGAAAGATAAGACTTCACTAACAGTATATAATTAAGAGATGTCATCAGAGACGTGGTTAATTTCGTTTACTGGAAAGAAAAGTTTGTACTCAATCAGCCCTTGAGAGTCATTAGATCCCGACGATTGCTTATTGAATACCAACACAACACAACATATGCAGCAAACGAGCCAATAAATAGGTGCTGCAGGCTATTCAATAGCATGAGCGAGAACTTTTCCCCTACGATCTCTAAATCAACGTTTAAAAATAACATCATCAAGGCTCTCTCTTTATAGTCTCCTCTTTTCCCCCCAACATACTAACATATATGTATTGTATATTCATTTTAAATTTAAATTTGGTATTTAATTTGTTTGGCATTCATTTGTCATTTATTTATTACTTTATTTGTTGTATGTTTATAACTAATTTAATTTATGCACTATTTATTAGTCTTGTATTTATATATAGTTTGTTTTATTTTTATTTTGTTTCGTAATTTTATGCATGTGCTATTTTATTTTATTATTTTTATACATGTACGCCTTGCTTGGTAAATAAATAAATAAATGAATCAAAATAATCAATTATATAATGGTTTGCTCCCTTTAGTTCTTTTTTCTTGGTCGATTAGTAGTTAGCTCGCGTCGCGACACGGTCACAACACAATATTCTTGTATCGAATAAAATATATCGATATTATAAATCGATATCTAATGATTCTATTGATTTCTTAAGTATCGGTATATATCGAACACCTCTAGTTTATTTATTTCTATGCACTATCATTGCGTGAATAGTTTTACTCCGATAATGGCATGAGAAAGTAATGCGACGGCGTGTAACGACTATGAAATTACAGTTAAAACTATCTGTGAGTTTCCTGGTGGGTGTTCGGGTAGAAATTAATGGGAAAATCGTATTTTAAAGAAGCAAGTGTAAACTGAACATTCAGTAAAATATGATTACAGTTGAATCAACTTACATTTGTTTAAAGTCTGACAACATAAAAGTTTAAATGAATGAAAAGTATTTATAAACCGTAATGCAGACATACATATTTATATTTAAATCTATGATGTCTTGAGAAAAATTGAAAAAACAGAATTCTGTTTCAAATTAATTTTTATTTAAGAGGCTGAAATAAAGCAATATAATCAAGTTGGGCCATGATATCTAAAATTTCATGAGCTTGAGCTCTATAAATTCAAGAAATACTATCATGGATTTTTGTGTCAAAATAAAAAAACTCTAGCGCACCTGAACCGCTAGAAACACTAATGTTCGAAGAACAGTAGAAGAATCGTGCAGGTTTTGAGTGCATATTCCACCACATGAGCTGCTTATTACGGCCAAACTGTTTCAAACGCCACGTTTTACTTTGGTCTCAAGAATGCATTATAACTCATATGGTAGAAGGTTTCAGATATTACCACTAGCATGAATTTCAACCTTTATGAGAGCAAAACACAGGTTAATTATATTCGTCAACTTTGAAAGCAGCATCTCCTATAACATTTGTTCACTAGCATCGTTGTCTTCTCGCCAGTAGCTCTATCTAACTTGGCAAAAATGGTCACCTGAGGTGATGATGAATATGAGATCTAATTAAAATTCGAATTCATACATGTTTTTTTCTTCATCGTCACGGCGACCATATTCTGTAGTACGATTATGTTCAGGCCAATAGATTAGTATTGAGAGGAGACTATATTGAACCTGAGCCAAACAATATATTGGTTTCCGGTGAACTATTGAACGAGTAGTTTTGAAATAACTGTAGCTGTGATGAAACTCTTTAAGATAATATAACATACTGAAAGAATAAAATGGATGAATCAAAACGAATCTTGAGATAGATTTCGGAATGCTCTTTTTTACATTCTTTCGTGAGTTTCATTTGAGTTTCAGCTGTCTTTTATTCATTTGTTAAGGTGGAAATTTTACCAAATGAAAGTAAAATTATGTTTTAAATTGTTCTCATCGGACCAAACCACATTTCTTATGATTATCAAATATTAAAGTTTTTGCTTCATTTTCTTCACATTATATTTTTGCCTATGGGGAAAACCCACGCTGGGCGCTGATATGAAGGTAGCTCTATCTTTTAGATAGTCACTTACTGGTAAATTTTGTAGAATAAAATGTATTAAGACTTTGTATTTGTAATGTATTAAGACTTTTGTATTAAGACTTTGAGCCTAGTTGGCTAAAAAAACAGGTATGTCCAAAGATTATCGCCAGCTAAACTCTGCTGGCGATGGTCGTTGCAGATATCTGTATCAACGAAGAAAACCTAAAGCAAGCTGATCGAATGATTCCTAGTGTGGATTGTTTTGCACTCAAATGTATTGATTGAACTCAATGAATATAAAATAAAAAACCCGCTGCAGCCTTAAAGTTTATTGCTGCTGTGAAAATCGAAAAAACGAGCATTTTAGCGCTGGGCGAGTACAAGCGAGCGAAGATCTAAGAAAAAAGCAAAGTTTTTCAGAATTGTTTTTTAATTAATTGTTTTTTAATTGTTGAAAAGCATCGTAGATCCTTCGCCGTGTGGAGAATAGAATCAATTCTGAGCTTCAAATAAAACAGAGATAAGAAAATTGAAAATTGATTTGGAATTATAGTCAAGAGTGCCGATTAATGTTCAGCAGCAAATAGTTTACGGAAGATAAATGCTAAGGCAACCCGTACGATTGGAAGAAAACAAATCGACGCCGAGTTTTAGCGACATAACAGCATATGACAGTAGTGACCGTAATGGACCTGGAAAAAATATGTTGCAATTGAGAAATATAGAATTTTAGAAAGTTTAAGTACCTGTTTAAAATGGTTGTTAGTGTTTTTTTTATAAATAAATTGTTCAAAAATAAAATTAAAACCCTTTTTCTAAAAATCACTTTAATTTAAATATCAGATTACTTTTGTTCACGATCTAAATACAGTTTGATTTATTGACAAACAGTGACTATCTTTCAGTGTTTATCAGTTGATAAATATTAAAGAAGACGGCAAATTATCATCGGAATGTCGATTTCTGTCAAGAAATTAAAGTGAATTAAACTTTTTGAGGAAAAAAGTTAGTTTTTAAACTCAAATAATTGAATTTGAAAGCTACTAAAATTAGGATAATATTAAATAAACTTAAAATAAAATGTATTTGGAGTGCTAGCTATGCATACTATCTTCAAAATACTAATTTAACTATCACCAAGGGATTTGATTGAGATTTGAATTTGCCGCTAAATTTTTGCTTAAGAATGGCAGTTGTCTGGCTTATCTACCCGGCAATCCCATCAACAAGAGAAACTCGAAGCTGTTTCTCATTATGGTTTGACATACATAATAAGGAATCGTAATGGGAAAAAGATCACATTTCATTCAAGAAATCATAGTATAAATACAAGAGGCGGCTAATAAGTTTATGCCCTAAGGTACCTAATGAATTAAAAGTATAGTTTTATTTTTTTTTTTTTCAATTTAATGCGCCTTGAGGAAAAGATAGCATTATATTCGCATCGTGAATATAATGCCCTTACACCACTGACAAAATGTTCTTTTGATTTCTCTTCAAAATGATTTTCTACGGCCATCTTCATCTCACTCTAGTCTAAAAATCTTCATCATCGTAAATGCTTTTTCAAATTTGCAAACAAAAAAATAATAGGGGTAATGTCAGGACCATAGTAAAGGTGGTCATTTTCTGTGAATCCCTTACCTTTCAAGGCATCGCTCGCAACCCGAGTGCTGTTTCCGCAACTTGCCACGTCTCTTCAGTACGAGAGTTTCAGGTGCCTGACCCAGTAAATTAGCGTAATACTGGCTGTTATTTGTAGTCCATTAAGGCAAGTAGCCAATTAATAAAATTTCCTCGCTCTCCCAGAAAACGGTAATCAGAATTTTCGACGGCAGCTTTTCTACTTTGAATTTCTTTGGTGGTCTTCCTTCTTTTTTTATTCACTGCATTGACTCTTGTTTGGTCTTGGGTTTTATCAACGGTTACAATAAGATTCAAAATTTCATCCAAATCACTCTGATACAGCTCCGAAAAATCTTCAAAACTCTCCAATCGTCTCTGTTTATCGAGCGGTGTGAGCTTTCGCGGAATCCAACGCGGGAAATTTTTTTTTCATATACAAATGTTCATGAAAAATCACTCCAACTCGTTTTTTTGCTTATCTGTAGTTCTTTTGGTATCTGCCACAACTTAATTCTTTGATCAGCCATTGATAATTTTTCGACTTTTTCGACATTGGCTTCGGTCACGGTCGTTATCGGCAGCCCGGGTAGGGGTCTTCGTCACAGGTCTCTCCTTCGTGTCCAAATAGCCGAGCCCATTTTTTTACCATCGTCTATGAAAGCGCAGAATTCAAAAATACAAATGAAATGTCTTCAAAAAAATGTTTCGGCCTATTTCCTTTTCAACAAGGAATTTAATCACAGCGCAGTGCTTTGAATTGTGAGCATTTCCAATTTCCGTTGACATAATGTTATTGCTTGTTTTTGCCCCCATACAATCCAACGGTCATTATTGTCATACTCTTCTGATCTTGGCGTATCTGGAATACCCTTATGTTTTAGTGACGACCTTATATGTAAGGGGAACCTGATGTGGATCAATCGGAAGTACGATAATACACAGTAGAAAGAAGACTCGGCATCTGACTTTTGTCGTATACTCGCCGCATGCTGGCTTAAGAGAGCGTTATTGTCATAGATACGAGTTGTTGCAGAACAGTTGCAACAATCAATCACAAATCATCAATTACTTGATGCCAAATGAGCACTTCGGAAGAGCTTCCGTCAATACTCACGAAAACACAGCTCCTGAAATAATTGGTTGATATTGGAACAGAGGATGAGACACAATTATAAATTGCTCACAAAAATTGACGGCTAGGCTTGAACATTTTCTAGCTAGTGTTATTGAATCAAGACACCCTAAAAACCGAAAACATTTAAGATGACATAAACAAAACAAATCATCACATCAAATCACCCTTCAGCACAAAATGACGAACGAAGCATTTCCTTCCGGTGAAATATTACCTCCTCTACCTGACAAACTAGATCAACACCGGCGCTTTGATTCTTTACAAACTCGTTCCGTTCCGAACTTCAAGCTTTATCAATTCAATTGCAATTTCAACCTAAAAAAAAGCAATAATCCTTGTTTATTTCGAAACGAGAGATATCGCGAATAAATTATTCCAAAATAATCCCTAAATGGATGAAATTTCCAACCAAAAGGGGTCGTGCAATTATTTTCTATTTTCTAAGATAAGCAGTTCTTCTGCTGCTCTACAAACAGAGTCGAATAATGAATACTGGCTCAAACCCCAAAATTGAGGGGAGCAAATGTCACCCACGATCCGTCTGTGACAAGCTAGCTTGTACTGAAAAGGGCTTAATCAGAGTTTGTTATCCCTCAAGCAAGAAGATAGCAGCTTACAACCTCTATGCATAGTTGGTCTACAAATTGTTACGAATACGAATTGTTTCGTATTTTAAACAATTTTAGCCACTGTCACGTTTTTTCAGTGAGGATTCTGTAACAATCGTAATTACACTCGATTTGTTTTTCTTGAAGTATCCAGTCATAAAGATGCACACTTTTTCAAAGCTGCCATTAGTTACTTTTCAAATTAAATTTAAAGTATCACTGTATGGGCATGGTTGAAGCCAAAAACTAAACAGTTTGTAGGTATTGAACATACTGGACGAGATATTTACTTTTTACATAGTATTCTTTATGTTTCAGCTGTAGTGATCAACGCTTTCATACCCCTTTTATGGGCTTTTGCTATCTGGTCCACTAAAAGCCGACATTCCCTTAGAAACAATGATCTACTAACTCACTAATTGTTGAACTTCGTATGACAGTTTTTTATAGTCTTTTTTAGTAGGGACTTGACTTTGGTCCATATTATGTTATCTATTATGAATTTCCGTTCAAGTGCACAATTTTTTTTTTAAACTTGCCTGGACCAAATCTGTCTTATGTATGGTACTTACGAGGATTGATCAATAAGTAATGATAATGAATATAAACCAAGGTGATCAAACTTAAAAGATATATTTATTTTTCAACATAGTTTCTTAACAACCTCATACATTTAGTCCATCTTTTTTCCAAGCCCTGGATACTCTTAGAAAAAAATTATTTATCTTGATTCTCCCAAAACGCCTCAACAGAGGCCGCTATCATCCATCATCTTCAAATTTCTTCCCGCGAAGGTATTTCTTGAGCCGAAGACAGATGCAAAAGTCACTGGATGATGTAAAAAAAAGTTGTTCGGGGAAAGATGTTTTAAATTGCAGCCATCGAAACTGCAGCCTTGTTAGCCGGTGCGTTGTCCTGATAAAACAGCACTCCGGCTCGCAGTTTGCCGCAACTTCTTTCCTCAATAGCCTCCCGCAATCTTCTTATTGTTCGTATTCAAATGAATGCATCTCCCTGGAATTTCTCCTCCCTGAAACCTTAGTGAGTATATGTGGCAGTAAAAAAAATTCTTTTTGGAATTTTGTGCGAACTGGAAATAACCGATTATCATTACTTATTGGTCAGCCCTCGTATATCACATTAATATAAAAGGTCACTCTAATTCAAAACCGTAGATCGTATTTTAAGTGGAGAGTATTTAAATTCAATACCAGATGCTTTCGTTGAATAAAAAACATTTAGTGACGCTGGTAATTTGAACAAGTCATCTGTTAAATGTTGCGCAAAATATTAAATTGGTGTTTTTTCACAATTCTGACTTGACAATTCTAGCACATTCATTGCAGAAAAGTAATGGATCAGCGGCATGGAACTACAATATAAAAGAATTATAATAGTTATAATTTTAGTCAATTGACATATGCTATTTCTCCTAAGCAGTGTTATCGCGGCAGAATTTCAACAGTTACGTTTTTATATTGGAAATTTTTCAAGCTAAGCTACCTTTTGATTCTTTATCCGGAAGAAAGAATCTCAAGTTACTTAGAAAAATCTTTTACATGATGGGAAGGGAAAATTATCTAAAATTTGACTTAATTAAAATTTAAATTATTTGCATTTATTAACTAAAATTCACCTACTGCTATTAAAATTGTAATAACGAAAAATGAAAACTTAAGATCAAAGTTCTGAAAAGTAAGTAAGTTTTCCATCAAATTACTGTTCCATTTCTCATCTTTAACTTGAAAAGCGGCAGTAGTTTGTTTTACAAATAAATCTGAGTTTTCTTCATCCTGACTAGCTTCTTTCTCAGATTGAGTAATAAGCAAAAAAAACTGGGAAAACATTAGAATTTGCTGGATGCTGCAAAAGTTTTTACTATCGGGAGCGTCGTTTCTGTTAAAGATGAAGTAAAAAAAGAAAAATAATTAAATCAAAGACAACATTTTGCCGAAATAAAATTGGTACTTATTGCAAAACAAAATGCTTCTTGAAAATAAATCAGATAAACAATTTTTGGATTTTTTTTTTACTTTAAATTGGATCCCGTAGCTCTATACTTACACCGCCAGGTGATTTATGCTTGAAACTAACGTATTAAATCAATCCATGTAGTTAAAATCTCATTTCCCTCAAACAACCTTTAATAACCTTCATTATGCTCAAAATCTTCTCTCACTATTCAAATTCTACTGAAAACAAAACTTTAAGAAAATCACCGTTAATCCGCATTCAAGCCAGAGCAATTAATAAAACTTTCCCGAAAAAATCCACGCCGTGATAACGAAAAGGTGTGTTTCACCAAAGCAAACAACATATTCAAAGCACAAACTTTTACAACATTCACTCTCTCTCATGCAAACTTGGCGCACTAATTCTCTTAAAAACTTTCCAGGTCGAAATTGTTATGAAATCTTTCTTTATTTTTATCCTTTTCACGTCATTTTTTCACCTAGCTACCAAGTTTTCATCCACGAAAAGTCTACCGTTTTTACGAAACGCACTAAAACGTTCACATAGGACATTGAACCGTAACGAAACTTCTTCGTCGCTCCTCGGCAGACCGTTACCGTACCTTTGGAACTTCTTGCTTTGAAGCATGCCTGTGAAAAAAGAATACCATTGCAACGTCTTTTGATGATTGGAATTTTATGATGTCAGTTTTGCACCTGTAACAAAAACTCGCCGACAAAATGAGTTATGGTCTTAGTGTGTATGACTGAATGAAGTTTATTAGCGCAGTACTGTGCGTATGCAGAGTATTTGGCCTATTTACATAGCCCGCACGAAGCAAAATGATTGCCATGCAGACGATAATGAGACAGTTAGTCCCGAGTCGGATAAGATGGCGTGGGCAAAATGACTTGAGGCTATCGAGGCGGAAGTAAGTACGAAGGAAGCTGGTGAATGAAGATTATTATACGTAGCCAGGTTTATTACATAGGGAAATGTTATTTTTGCTTATTCTTGATTTTTCTCGTGGCTGAAGTTTTCATAGTCCTGGAAGTTATGGACTGCCTGATACGATGATTTATGTGAGTTTATGTAAATGCATGACAGGAACTTTGAGCTGGACTGCTCGGAAAGTCATAAAAAGTTATATGTGATAATTACGAAATGTCCCTATGAGAGTAAGATTTAGTTAATATGTTTTGAAATATTTTTTTTCAGGGCTGTTTAGTTTGGGATTATTTTTGGAATATTTTGCATTTTTATGCCAAATAATAATAAAAAGGTATTTTCGTACAATGTTTTCCTCGATTTTTGAATAAAATGTACACTCATTTCAGCACATTACTGCCATATACAAAGCTGGGCTTGTACGCCTTCAAACACACGTTGGGCGCCATCTTTTCAAGTGCGTTTGTTACTTGATTTCTTCTTTTAAAGGATGATTTTGCTAAAAAAAACTTTTGGATTCCTTCATGAGCTTGACTTTTCGCTAATTTTAAAAAGCTTACCAGAGAAAAAAGTCCTCTCGCGAGTAAAATGTTCTCATAGTGCAAAATAATTAATATAATCCTAAAAGATATAGTTCGGAGAAATGATAGTTCAAAAATATAGACCATTTCAAATTTTATTTTAGATCAATTTAAATATCAATCCTAACAATCATCCGAAAAAAATAAATCCAAACATAAATATGATCCGAATACTCATTCTCAAATAACTCTTAACTGTTGAATCCTAATATCAATAAAATCAGCATAACTGTTTTCCACATGAACCTTTTTAAATCATTACTGACATTTTTCGAAGAAAATAATTATTAATGCATCACCAAACACACCCTTTGGTATCCTTTTTCGCAAAATGATCATTTCCATCCTGGGTTTTACATCCACTCCAACTGACAGTATCTCAAAATTATATGCAGTAATAAACCTACTCCTTGAATAAACTTACTGTTTTTCGCGAGCATCATCTACGCACTTATTCATCATCTCAGCCACACCATATGCATCCATTACATTCATCCATTTATCCAAGACTGAAATGAAACAAATGTAAAATTTTATGATTTTAAACGCACTTTACAATCTGAGTCCCAACGATCTTTCCGTCTCGCAATGTTTTTTTTGTCGACGAGAGCTTCCTTCAATTTGTATAGCTTCGTCTTTGAGGGACGTGAAAATTATCTCTGTGCACTATTTACGAGAAAACATTACCATTTCACCAGTAGTAGCTGTAGCAAATCATAGTATTTCACGTTAAAGTCTAGATTCCACTCAGACCGTCATACGAAAGGATAACGTGTCATGCAGGTACACAGACTGGATGGTTGGAGAGCTCTTATCGTGGTATTCTCGACAAACAAAGTGAAGGAAGTCTTAGAGATAGTTTGGTAAATCATCCGGGTCTGGAACCGGTGTTAAAGTTGGTCAGAATGTCCCGAGAGATCCTGACTCGCACAGCATTCTTAATATTGCTGGTTCCAAAACCAACACTTTCGTGATTTGACTACTGTAATATACTATGAATAGATATAGTCGTGGCGTTTTATTTCAAACTAAATTACAATCCTTCTATTGAGTTCTATATAGAGTTTTCCCACACTTACGATGAAAGTGCCAGCTTATGTAGTAGTAGTACTGTAATGATGATCCCAATTCAGTAGCTGTGACTGCAACAAGGATTTGTATTTTGCAAATAGAGTTTATTTTAGAGATGTTCATGTAAAAAATATATCGATTTTTTTCTGATATGATATATCGAAACTCTATATCGATACTTTGCGATATATCGAAATGCAAATATCAATTTTTCGATATATCGAAATCGAATCGAAATTAATATATATTGGATAATTTATTTTCTTTATTGGGTTTGGTCTTTGATTGGTTTGGTTAGTTGATATCACTCGCTGAATATAGGGCGCTGATATTGTTTCTATGTATATTTTTCTCGCGAATACCTGATACAATAAAATTTAAATGCTCGTTCAGATAAACTATCTCATCATTCCAAAGAATGATCACATAAATGATAAACTTTCTGGAAAATTTACGAAAAGTACAAATGTTGGCAAAATATGGAGTTTACTATTACTATTGGATTAATAATAGCAAAAAATATCCTTGCCATAAATTCCACATTCTTTAATTTAGCGGTATTCATTCAGATAGAATAAATGGAAAATACTATTAGTTAAATTAGAAATTCGCTTCCACTTTTGGTTTGAAACAAAGAGATCAAAGGGAAATATTTGTTCACGTCATCTATCATTCCTCTGACTTCTCTTCGCGGCGGTCAAATTTCGCATATGAAAATAATGACGTTTATTTTATGATGGACTGGCTCATGTCAAATTATAAGCGAGAAGGGACAAAGAATGTAAATTGATTTTATAATATAACAAAATATTATAAAGAAAAATATCAAATATTTTAGGACAATTACACAGTTTTGCAATATCTTTACAAACTTTTATTTATTCCTAAACTAAAAATGCATGCATAGATTTCTAAGCTTAATGTTTCCTAATCTCCACCCGCTGTGAGGAGTTGACTATATCGGGCTCGAGACAGTTATCTATAGAAAATCAATTCAAAAACCTAAGCCTAAAATAGCGCAATTCATAAGGAAAGATAAGACTTCACTAACAGTATATAATTAAGAGATGTCATCAGAGACGTGGTTAATTTCGTTTACTGGAAAGAAAAGTTTGTACTCAATCAGCCCTTGAGAGTCATTAGATCCCGACGATTGCTTATTGAATACCAACACAACACAACATATGCAGCAAACGAGCCAATAAATAGGTGCTGCAGGCTATTCAATAGCATGAGCGAGAACTTTTCCCCTACGATCTCTAAATCAACGTTTAAAAATAACATCATCAAGGCTCTCTCTTTATAGTCTCCTCTTTTCCCCCCAACATACTAACATATATGTATTGTATATTCATTTTAAATTTAAATTTGGTATTTAATTTGTTTGGCATTCATTTGTCATTTATTTATTACTTTATTTGTTGTATGTTTATAACTAATTTAATTTATGCACTATTTATTAGTCTTGTATTTATATATAGTTTGTTTTATTTTTATTTTGTTTCGTAATTTTATGCATGTGCTATTTTATTTTATTATTTTTATACATGTACGCCTTGCTTGGTAAATAAATAAATAAATGAATCAAAATAATCAATTATATAATGGTTTGCTCCCTTTAGTTCTTTTTTCTTGGTCGATTAGTAGTTAGCTCGCGTCGCGACACGGTCACAACACAATATTCTTGTATCGAATAAAATATATCGATATTATAAATCGATATCTAATGATTCTATTGATTTCTTAAGTATCGGTATATATCGAACACCTCTAGTTTATTTATTTCTATGCACTATCATTGCGTGAATAGTTTTACTCCGATAATGGCATGAGAAAGTAATGCGACGGCGTGTAACGACTATGAAATTACAGTTAAAACTATCTGTGAGTTTCCTGGTGGGTGTTCGGGTAGAAATTAATGGGAAAATCGTATTTTAAAGAAGCAAGTGTAAACTGAACATTCAGTAAAATATGATTACAGTTGAATCAACTTACATTTGTTTAAAGTCTGACAACATAAAAGTTTAAATGAATGAAAAGTATTTATAAACCGTAATGCAGACATACATATTTATATTTAAATCTATGATGTCTTGAGAAAAATTGAAAAAACAGAATTCTGTTTCAAATTAATTTTTATTTAAGAGGCTGAAATAAAGCAATATAATCAAGTTGGGCCATGATATCTAAAATTTCATGAGCTTGAGCTCTATAAATTCAAGAAATACTATCATGGATTTTTGTGTCAAAATAAAAAAACTCTAGCGCACCTGAACCGCTAGAAACACTAATGTTCGAAGAACAGTAGAAGAATCGTGCAGGTTTTGAGTGCATATTCCACCACATGAGCTGCTTATTACGGCCAAACTGTTTCAAACGCCACGTTTTACTTTGGTCTCAAGAATGCATTATAACTCATATGGTAGAAGGTTTCAGATATTACCACTAGCATGAATTTCAACCTTTATGAGAGCAAAACACAGGTTAATTATATTCGTCAACTTTGAAAGCAGCATCTCCTATAACATCAATGAAGAAAATGCTCAATGCCTGCCGCACTGTAACTGAAGTTGGCGTTTGGAGCTGCGATCCGAAAAATTTGCAGAACTTTGGGAATTGAAACATCGGTTATTTATTTTCATTGTAAATGTTTCCGGTATGAATACTAACTGTAAGCATTTATTGATACAAAAGTAGCACAACCGACTCGTGCTGGCAACCTTCTGCCAGTATCAAAGCCAAGAATGTATCACATCTGCTTCACGTTGTTTAATTACATTCGAAGTTATAGGAGTATAAAGAAATTTAGGGTTACCTGCAGCGAGTTTTTTCAAATAATCGAAAACTTAATATTTGCTGTTTATTGTCACTACAATATCATTACCATTTGAAAATTCTACGATAAAACCGCTTAATAAAGATATTGCAATTAAACACAAAACCAACAATAGCTGGCAACCCTATCGTGGCTTTTCAACCAAATTTGGCCTGAATAATGTTTATAATAGGTTTCATTGATTGTATGAAATTCGTATTGATTTCATGACTGCACTGGAAGTTATAGGGCCAACAAATTTATTTTCCTGAGCGAATTTTCAAAACCAAAGACACACGAGGTTGATTCGGCCAAAAATTCATATTTCTTTATATATATATATATATATATATCATCAAAAAATTTCAGTGAGATAATCTCGGGAACGCGCCATCCGATTGAGCTGAAACTTTCAGGATACAATGGTGTATATGCAGAATAGGTCCACGTCTCTTTAAATGTCAGTTATTGTTAACCTTTTGGCGCCGGCGGCCATTTAAGTGATATTTTTAATATACCTATTATTTCGTGCACAAATAATTTTCGCAAAAATAAAGTTAACGAAATAAATTTCGAACGTGTTTTACATATGAATCGGATAATGCTTTGGAATTTTTTAACCCTATGTGTGCGCTGGGTGCCTAAAAAGAGGACGGGAAAATTTAAAAATTTTTAAATTTCGATAACTTTTGACAGAGCTATTCAATCATTACGAAATTTTCAGGACATATTATTATTATTTAGTTGTAGATTTGTGTAGCTTTAAATTAGCGTGCTGGCAACCCTGTAGCTAGGGCAGGCAACGAAAGTGAAAACCTCCAAATCATCGTCTCTCTTGAAAAAATGCCGTTTCTTCAAAAAAAAAAGCCACTCATATATAAATCTTGTGCTTTGTTTACATAACCAAAAAAAAAAAAAGATATGGTATAACGGGCACGCCTGGTAACCCTTGCCCAATTTACCTATATTTTTAGCATCAAAAACTTCTGTTCACGGAAACTCACGATCCGATGAGCAGAATTAATTGAAATTTGCAGAATGTATTGGTCTTAAATAGGACCAGGTCTAATAGAAGTGATTTTGAAATGCGGGCGATTCTGTGCCAGTGGTGCCATCTTGAAAAACCACTAAAAAAGATAACTGTTTTTAGCCCTATAAATTCTGATTGAATCGTTCGACTTTGACGAAACTCACACAATTGCTGGACCTTACTTTAAGCCACGTTTGGTAGAAATTTGGTTGAAAAATTCGGTTGGAGCTGCCAGCTATGATAATTTTGGTGTCTTCATTTTGAAAAAAAAAATTTGGAAGTGAAAACATTCAAACCATCGAATATTCAAAAAAATGTCCGTTTCTTACAATAAAATCAATCTGTATATAAATCTTATGTTATATCTACACGTTCAAAATAAAACTTTGGAAATTTCATGTCGGACAAGAACGGTAACCCTCTCCCAGTTAACCTATATTTTTAGCATCAAAAACTTCTATTCACGGAAACTCACGAACCAATAATCAGATACAGCTAAAATTTGCAGAATGCATTGGACTTAAGTAAGACCAGATTTGATAGAAGCGATTTTGAATTGTGCGCAAGTCTGTGCCAGTGGTGCCATCTTGAAAAATTACAAAGAAAAAAAACTGCTTCTTGCCCTATGAAATGTGAATAAGTTACCAGATTTTCATGAAATTGGCACAGTAGCTAAACCTAACTCTAATCTCTGTTTGGTGGAAATTTGGTTGAAAAATTTGATTAGTGCTGCCAGCTATGGTAATTTTTGTGTCTTTGGTTTTGAAAATTCGCTCAGGAAAATGAAACTTTTTGCACTATAACTTCCAGTGCAGTCATGAAATCAATACGAATTTCATACAATTAATGAAACCTGTCATAAACATTATTCAGGCCAAATTTGGTTGAAAAGCCACAATAGGGTTGCCAGCTATTGTTGGTTTTGTGTTTAATTGCAATATCTTTATTGAGCGGTTTTATCGTAGAATTTTCAAATGGTAATGATATTGTAGTGACAATAAACAGCAAATATTAAGCCTTCGATCATTTGAAAAAACTCGCTGCAGGTAACTTTAAATTTCTTTATACTCCTATAACTTCGAATGTAATTAAACAACGTGAAGCAGATTTGATATATTTTTGGCTTTGATACTGGCGAAAGGTTGCCAGCACGAGTCGGTTGTGCTACTTTTGTATCAATAAATGCTTACAGTTAGTATACATACCGGAAACATTTACAATGAAAATAAATAACCGATGTTACAATTCGCAAAGTTCTGCAAATTTTTCGGATCGCAGCCCCAAACACCAACTTCAGTTACAGTGCTGCAGGCACTGAGCATTTTCTTCATTGATGTTATATGAGATGCTGCTTTCAAAATTATGTGAAATAAGCAACTGATAACGAATATAATTAACCCGTGTTTTGCTCTCATAAACGTTGAAATTCATGCCAGTGGTAATATCTGAAACCTTCCACCATATGAGTTATAATGCATTCTTGAGACGAAAGTAACACGTGGCATTTGAAACAGTTTGGCCGTAATAAGCAGCACATGTGGTGGAATATGCACTCAAAACCTGCTCGATTCTTCTACTGTTCTTCGAACATTAGTGTTTCTAGCGGTTCAGGTGCGCTAGAGTTTTTTTTTCTTTGCAAGTTTTCAAGATGGCACCACTGGCACAGAGTTACCTACAATTCAAAATTGCTTCTATCAGATCTGGTCCTACTTAAGTCCAATGCATTCTGTAAATATCAATTCTATCTGATTATTGGTTCGTGAGTTCCCGTGAACAGAAGTTTTTGATGCTAAAAATATAGGTTAACTGGAATAGGGTTACCGTTCTTGTCCGACATGAAATTTCCAAAGTTTTACTTTGAACGTGTAGATAAAGCATGAGATTTGTATACAGATTGGTTTTATTGTAAGAAACGGACATTTTTTAGGATATTCGATGGTTTGAATGTTTTCACTTCCAAATTTTTATTTTTTCAAATTTAAGACACCAAAACTATCAAAGCTGGCAGCTCCGACCGAATTTTTCAACCAAATTTCTACCAAACGTGGCTTGAAGTAAGGTTCAGCTACTGTATGAATTTCGTCAAAATCGAACGATACAATCAGAATTTATAGGGCTAAAAGCAGTTATCTTTTTTAGTGATTTTTCAAGATGGCACCACTAGCACAGAATCGCCCGCATTTCAAAATCACTTCTATTAGACCTGGTCCTATTTAAGACCAATACATTCTGTAAATTTCAATTAATTCTGCTCATTGGATCGTGAGTTTCCGTGAACAGAAGTTTCTGCTGCTAAAAATATAGGTAAATTGGGCAAGGGTTACCAGGCGTGCCCGTTATACAATATCAAATTTTTTGTTTTGTCTATGTAAACAAAGCACAAGATTTACATATGAGTGGCTTTATTTTGAAGAAGCGGCATTTTTTCAAGAGAAACGATGATTCGGAGGTTTTCATTTCCTGTGCCTGCGGCAGCTACAGAGTTGCCAGTACGCTCATTAAAAGCCACACAAATCTACAATTAAATAATACCAATATGTCCTGAAAATTTCGTAATGATTGAATAGCCCTGTCAAAAGTTATTGCAATTTAAAAATTTTCAAGTTTTCCCGTTCTCTTTTTAGGCACCCAGCGCACACATGGGGCTAAAAAATTTCAAAACATCATCCGATTCACATGTAAAACACGTTCGAAATTTAATTTGTCAACTTTATTTTTGCAAAAATTATTTGTGTACGGAATAATAGGTATAATAAAAATATCACTAAAATGGCCGCCGGCACCAAAGGGTTAAAGATAATTGACAATTAGTGAGACCTGGACCTATTCTGCATATGCACCAATGTATCCTGAAAGTTTCAGCTCAATCGCATGGCGCGTTCCCGAGATTATCTCACTGAAATTTTTTGATGATATATATATATATATATATATATATATATATATATATTATATATATATATATATATATATATATATATATATATATATATATATATATATATATATATATATATATATATATATATATATATATATATATATATATATATATATATATATATATATATATATATATATATATATATATATATATATATATATATATATATATATATATATATATATATATATATATATATATATATATATATATATCATCAAAAAATTTCAGTGAGATAATCTCGAGAACGCGCCATGCGATTGAGCTGAAACTTTCAGGATACATTGGTGCATATGCAGAATAGGTCCAGGTCTCACTAATTGTCAATTATCTTTAACCCTTTGGTGCCGGCGGCCATTTTAGTGATATTTTTATTATACCTATTATTCCGTACACAAATAATTTTTGCAAAAATAAAGTTGACAAATTAAATTTCGAACGTGTTTTACATGTGAATCGGATGATGTTTTGAAATTTTTTAACCCCATGTGTGCGCTGGGTGCCTAAAAAGAGAACGGGAAAACTTGAAAATTTTTAAATTGCAATAACTTTTGACAGGGCTATTCAATCATTACGAAATTTTCAGGACATATTGGTATTATTTAATTGTAGATTTGTGTGGCTTTTAATGAGCGTGCTGGCAACTCTGTAGCTGCCGCAGGCACAGGAAGTGAAAACCTCCGAATCATCGTTTCTCTTGAAAAAATGCCGCTTCTTCAAAATAAAGCCACTCATATGTAAATCTTGTGCTTTGTTTACATAGACAAAGCAAAAAATTTGATATTGTATAACGGGCACGCCTGGTAACCTTTGCCCAATTTACCTATATTTTTAGCAGCAGAAACTTCTGTTCACGGAAACTCACGATCCAATGAGCAGAATTAATTGAAATTTACAGAATGTATTGATCTTAAATAGGACCAGGTCTAATAGAAGTGATTTTGAAATGCGGGCGATTCTGTGCTAGTGGTGCCATCTTGAAAAATCACTAAAAAAGATAACTGCTTTTAGCCCTATAAATTCTGATTGTATCGTTCGATTTTGACGAAATTCATACAGTAGCTGAACCTTACTTCAAGCCACGTTTGGTAGAAATTTGGTTGAAAAATTCGGTCGGAGCTGCCAGCTTTGATAGTTTTGGTGTCTTAAATTTGAAAAAATAAAAATTTGGAAGTGAAAACATTCAAACCATCGAATATCCTAAAAATGTCCGTTTCTTACAATAAAACCAATCTGTATACAAATCTCATGCTTTATCTACACGTTCAAAGTAAAACTTTGGAAATTTCATGTCGGACAAGAACGGTAACCCTATTCCAGTTAACCTATATTTTTAGCATCAAAAACTTCTGTTCACGGGAACTCACGAACCAATAATCAGATAGAATTGATATTTACAGAATGCATTGGACTTAAGTAGGACCAGATCTGATAGAAGCAATTTTGAATTGTAGGTAACTCTGTGCCAGTGGTGCCATCTTGAAAACTTGCAAAGAAAAAAAACTGCATTTTGCCCTATGAAATGTGAATTAGTTACCAGATTTTCATGAAATTGACACAGTAGCTGAACCTATTTTTAGTCTCTGTTTGATGGAAATTAAGTTGGAAAATTTGATTGGTGCTGCCAGCTATGGTAATTTTTGTGTCTTTGGTTTTGAAAATTCGCTCAGGAAAATAAATTTTTTGGCCCTATAACTTCCAGTGCAGTCATGAAATCAATACGAATTTCATACAATCAATGAAACCTATTATAAACATTATTCAGGCCAAATTTGGTTGAAAAGCCACGATAGGGTTGCCAGCTATTGTTGGTTTTGTGTTTAATTGCAATATCTTTATTAAGCGGTTTTATCGTAGAATTTTCAAATGGTAATGATATTGTAGTGACAATAAACAGCAAATATTAAGTTTTCGATTATTTGAAAAAACTCGCTGCAGGTAACCCTAAATTTCTTTATACTCCTATAACTTCGAATGTAATTAAACAACGTGAAGCAGATGTGATACATTCTTGGCTTTGATACTGGCAGAAGGTTGCCAGCACGAGTCGGTTGTGCTCCTTTTGTATCAATAAATGCTTACAGTTAGTATTCATACCGGAAACATTTACAATGAAAATAAATAACCGATGTTTCAATTCCCAAAGTTCTGCAAATTTTTCGGATCGCAGCTCCAAACGCCAACTTCAGTTACAGTGCGGCAGGCATTGAGCATTTTCTTCATTGATGTTATAGGAGATGCTGCTTTCAAAGTTGACGAATATAATTAACCTGTGTTTTGCTCTCATAAAGGTTGAAATTCATGCTAGTGGTAATATCTGAAACCTTCTACCATATGAGTTATAATGCATTCTTGAGACCAAAGTAAAACGTGGCGTTTGAAACAGTTTGGCCGTAATAAGCAGCTCATGTGGTGGAATATGCACTCAAAACCTGCACGATTCTTCTACTGTTCTTCGAACATTAGTGTTTCTAGCGGTTCAGGTGCGCTAGAGTTTTTTTATTTTGACACAAAAATCCATGATAGTATTTCTTGAATTTATAGAGCTCAAGCTCATGAAATTTTAGATATCATGGCCCAACTTGATTATATTGCTTTATATATATATATATATATATATATATATATATATATATATATATATATATATATATATATATATATATATATATATATATATATATATATATATATATATATATATATATATATATATATATATATATATATATATATATATATATATATATATATATATATATATATATATATATATATATATGGAAATATGAATTTTTGGCCGAATCGATTTTAATACTAATGTTCTTCGAACATTAGTAAAAAAACCCTAGCGCATCAGAGCCCCTAGGAATACTAATGCTCGAAGAACAGTAGAGGATTTGTGCAGATTTTGAGTGTATTGTCATATATTGTCTTATATATTGTTGTTATTGTCTTATATATTATATATTGTATGTATTGTCATAAATATTGTTATATATTGTATATTCGCGATGTGAATACTTAATGCGAGCATTTATTGGTACGAAAATAACAAAAGCACCTGGTGCTAGCAGTCCTTTGCTAGCACCGAAACCAAAAATAAGTCATATCTGCCTCACGTTGAAGTCAACCTGCTCTGCGAATTTCGTATAGATCCGATCACCGCATTGGAAGTTATAGGGATACAAAGAAAGTTAGGGTTACCATTCACAAGACCTTTCAAACTTTCTAGATCCTAGTATTTGGTGTGTATTTTCACTACAAGACCACTACGATTTCAAAATTTTATGATAAAATCGCTTACTAAAGCTATGTCAAAAAATACAAAAACAATCATAGCTGGCAGCTCTATCATTGTTTTTCAAAATATATTTCTACTGAATATTGTCTACAACAATTTAAATTTGCCATATGAATTTCGTTATGATACCATGACTGTACTGGAGGCTATATGGCAAAGAGCTTTATTCAAATAAAATAACATTATATAAACAATTTGGTGCAGTTGCACCAATTTTTGACGATTCTAAAAGCATATAGATACATAACTTAGATGCTTTGCTTTTATATAATCTTTTAGTGCTTTTATATAATCGAAGTCGTTTGTCATAAATTATGCTTACCATAGAAGGGGGATGGTGCAGATGAATAAGCTAATAAACTTGGTTATAGATTCAAGTAACAAACAATAAAATTTCCAAAACTCGGAACATTTTAATATCCGTTGCTTATTTTATTGTAAATGGTTTGCTTATGAATAGAAAATGGAAGCATCTGATGGTGCGATATTTACGAAATTGTCCGGTGCTGGCAATCATGTGCTAGCACCATAGCTGCTTCACGTTGTGTTAAAACCAGCCTATGAGTTTCGTTTCGATTGAATTGCTGCGCTGTAAGTTATAGGAGTGAATTAAATTTTAGGGTTTCCATCGTCCAAACTTTTTAAATTTTTGAAACGTAAATATTTGTTGTTAATTGTCATTGCAGGATCATTCCCATTTGGAAATTGTATGACAATATCGCTCGATAAAGAAATGTCAATAAATTAAGAAATTCATCATAGCTGGCAACTCTTTCACGGTTTTTCAACAAAATTTCTACAGAATTAAAAACGCAACAAGATATGCTTTTCACATGAATTTCGTTTTGATTTCGTAACTGCATCGGAAGTTATAGGGAAAAAAACCTTTATTTTCCTGAGCAAATTTACAATATTTAGGAGACAAAAATTGCCGTAGCTGGCGTCTCTATACTATTTTTTCAACCAAATTTTTATGAAATCTATCTTAGACTAAGGTTCACGTACTGCGTGAATTAAGTGAAAATCTGGTGGCTAAATCGGAAGTTATAGGCAAAAAACCAGTTTTTTTTCTCAGCGATTTTTCCAAATGACACCACTGCCACAGTGTTGCTTGGTTTTCAAAATCACTTCTATCAGACCTGGTCCTAGCAAATTCCAACATGTCCTGTAAATTTCATATTCATCGCATTATCCGATCGTCAGTTCTCATGAACAGAAGTTTTGAGTGCTGAAAATAGAGGTAATTTGATCACGGGTTGCCGTTCTTGTTTACCGTGGAATTTTGAAATATTTTATTTGACTTGGTGGACAAAAGTCAAAATTTATCAATAATTTGAATTTATTTTCAAAAATCAAAAATTTTTCAGGAAGGTCGATGATTTGAAGGATTTGTGTTCAGGAGCCTGCTGTAGCTACAGAGTTACCCGCACAAACTTGAAGGTCCATGTGTGTAAAATTTTTTTCTACATGGCGTGGAGGAATATAGTACTTGGCTGCAGGACTATAGTACATGGCGTGGAGGACTAAAGTACATGATGTGGAAGGCTAGAAGCATAGCGTCTGCTCCTATGTACTTTTCACCATGTGCTATGGCGTGTGGCGCTATATTTTATCACAATTCCGAAATCGACTATGTACATGGCGCCAGAAGTCTATAAACTATGGCGTCTGCTGCTATGTGTTTTTTCAGTGTAGGCTCACCAAAACCAACTGCATGATTTGTCATTCTTAGTATATACTTTTTTATTGCAGAATGGTAAGGCAAAAAATTGACGGTTAACGTACATTAACACAGCGAAAGAATTTAAAAATCAATAATAAGCTATTTAATATTATTTTTATAGTTTTCAGAAAAATTTCCTTCATCAAAAACAACTCTTTTGCTTCTAATAACAAAAATATTTTCAAATGCCGTTCATTTCATGTCATATAATATCACTGTTAAACTCAACCATTAGGTCTCCCAAATATATAATGAATGCATTTCTAAATCTCCTCCAAACAAAAGTCTAAGCTCTTTTTCTAAATAGTATTCCCTTACATCTCTTCGGCTTACATAGATTCATTAGTAGCTACAGTATGGTTATTCCACTTGCTTTGAATTATAATTGCCTTCGACCAACATCCAGCGTCAGAATTACAGTCCGCCAGACGGCCGTAACAGGCTTAAGCCATACTGCCTTACTAACCATAAAGCTTCTATCTACTTTTTTCTCATTTTTGAGTTGACACCGGATTCAAAAAGTACATAGTTTATATAATCATTCCATGAAATTTGACAAACTTATCTTTTGTGGAAGTATGTTCAAATCGATATTGAAAAATGTACTCTCCATATGGGAGTATCTCCAGTACAAATCAAAACACAAATCATTGAATATGTCGAAAGTACTAAAATGTAGATAGAAACTTTATGGTTAATAGGGCAGCATAGTCATAGCACCAAATCCAATGGCAGAAACAGCATTTAACCGAACCACAACAGCATTCGGATGCGTTAAAATTGCTGGCAACGTTTAATTAACTGCTGGATTAATCTGAAGTCTGCATATGCAAATATTTATCGTTGGTAAACATTTTCATGCAGGGCGTTGCAAAAGATTTCCCTACCATTAGTCTGCATTCAGCAAACACATAATATGAATGTGGACACAAAAGGATTACCAGAGAAGCACTAAATGGATTGGAGACTAATGTGCAGCATAGATAAAAAGTGGTTTGAAAGGTTGTGATGTTGACTGTGTCAGAAGAATGGATGGCCTATTTTTAGGATTCCATTAAACATCCGAATTGGAACTGTACATCCAGATTCATGGAAACGGATAGATGGAATCACAATATGTGGAAATTCGTGATATGTTTAGTCCGTTAAAAGAATTAAACACACCACTCCAATAATTTATTTACAATATACTCGACGAATTCTTCCAACATCACTAATAAATGCCCCAACGAAATTCTCCCAGAATATCCTGGATACAAATTACATTCACAGCATGAAAAGGATACACCGAATCAAATTAGCATGAATCTCCACCAAAGTCCGACTCAACTCAATTATCACCATATTCCTGCACTAGCCTTCAGCTGACTAGCTCCTCGTCATTAACATCTATTCGGCACTCTTCAATCGCCATATTTCCCAAAAAAACACTCGACACAATCGAATTTCATCTCAAGCTCAGCCTCTGCACAGCAAATCTATTCTCCACATCGTCCAGCATTCAAGAAACGTCCTGCATTGCCAAACAAAATATTGTGAAAATATCACAAGAATACTCGAGAACGACGGGAGAACAGCAGTAATGATAACAAAAGCAACACAGCATCAACAACTGGGTCATCAAACCAGGGCCCAGCTCGGAGGCCAACTAATTATTTCGATTTTTTTTCGTCCTGGTCCTGTTATACTACTGCCACTGCTTCTGCTTCAAGGCTGTCATAGCCCGTTCCAAGTCATTAGCAATCTCCGAGAAAAAATCTGCCCCGTGCCATCTGAACCGGAAGATTACATGCTGTGCCGAGTCCCGGTGAATCTTGATAGTTTCGTGAAAGAAGTGAACTGACGATGCGTTCGGCCGTTCGACAAACAGGCTGCTTACGATACGGTATGAGTGGACAAATCAATGGCAAATTACTTTCTCTGGCAACAAATCGACGAAAAAAGGACATCGAAAGAACTTTGCGTCCTACGCAGTTTGCAGACGCAAGATAATTCTAATATGGGCTCTGCTTCGTCAGGCCAAAGTTCTTTAACAGTGTTTTGCGGCCTGATTGTTGTCGTTCGTGATTCTGATGGCCTTGTCATATGTAGGCGTAGGTAAGATTTCGTTTGTGTTGTCATTTCTATTGTCTGTCCGTTAGTCAGCTCATCTGGCTATTACTTCGTACCAAATTAATTTTTCCATTCCATCTAACTCATTCGGAATAAATTTTTGTGTTGAGCCGAGACAGCAGAAAAAATTCAAAGGACAACCATGAGGACATTAAAAATGCCTGGTCTAAACTGGTTGTGCTGTTGTCCTTTAACTGTTACGTTTGCCAAAGCACATTGGCTACGGAGATGTTCTAATAGCTGCTAAACATGATATCGTGCTTATTCAACTGTTAAGTGAAAATCCCATTGAATGATGTCCAAGATTTGAACCAAACAGGAGTCGAAGGGACATCCAAGGAGCATGCGGAACGAGCACGTGAAGTGAATGTAAGCAAATGAGTTATGAAAAAGTCCATTGGTATGAAAAAAGACCCGGGAAGGGAGTGGTGATGAGCGAGTGAATTGATCCTGGTTAATGATGACGATGATAGTTGTGTCCAAGTAGCAGAGTCGTCGATGTAAATTGGCAGTGGACACGCATAACTGGATGATGGACGAGAAGAGCACTGCTCGTTCTGCTCGAATTAGATATATTGCTGATAGGATTGTCCAGCAAAGTTTTTGTTGTTGCTGTTGTTGCTGCCTCTGTCGGGATGATATGGTCTGTGCTGACATAAAACCCTTCACATGACTGGCTACTGTTCCGTTGGCTAGGCATTATCGTAGTTGACTGTTTTGACGGATGAATGGTTCGTTTAATACTGAAGGTTGTTGATACAATTATGATGTGGATGAAATTTTTACGCCAAAGCTTAGGATAGGTAATGGTTATCGTAGTTGATAGGGGAAGAGGAAAAGAAAGATAATAAATGGTACTGGTATATATTGCTTGAATTGGTGTAGTCTATGTATAAAAATTTTTACGTTTACGAAATGAAGTTTTCAGTTATTAATAGTAGAAACATATAAATTTTGAGGAGCTATTATATAATTTCTGCTTATATAAAGTGCATTTTTAAAATAATTTATATTAAGCGAAAAATCAAGAATGAATAAAGACTTATAGGTAGACTAAGATATTAAAGTGAGATACTCTTAACATTATTGTTTTTCCCAAATCAAAAAAATTAGAGCAAAAGGAAGCAGGTATTACTAATTTCAAGAAACATGGCCAGAAGTGTCAAAAATTTGGTATGAAATAACAGTTAAAGGCATACGTAAAAATAAAATAAACCAACTCTCGACAAGACTCCTCAAGATACTTACGCATAGAACAGCGACTAAACTGCTAACGTAAATGCCTACTGCTGTAGTAACTTATTTTGCTGTATTGGCCTTTGGATAGCGCCGCCTCTACTAATGTGCCCGCCAGATACGGGTTTATGAAAAAAAACTCTAGCGCACCTGAACCGCTAGAAAACTAATTTTCGAAGAAATTGTCTTTGAGTGACCAAAAAATTTGGAAAGACGTAATACACTTTTTTGTAGAATCATATCAACCATTCCTTATCTCAAGCAACAAAACTCAACTATAACACAAATGATGAAAATGTTCAGTGCTGGCAACACTTTCCCAACGAAGCAGCAATAAGTTTACCTTAACAAGCTCATACTTAAATAAACTTATCCTTTGAATTTCGTTCTCATCGGAGGATTTCATCGAAAGTTTCAGCGGTTAAACGTTGTTTGAGGCTGCCATCCGAAAAATGTTCAAAACTCGGAAAATTTAAAAATTGGTTTCTTAGTTTTATTGCAACTGTTTTGCATATGTGTATGTAATTTGAAGCATCTGTTGATGCAATTGTTACGAAAATGGCTAAAGCTGGTTACCCTGTGTCAGCAGCAAAGCAAAATATATACCAAATCTGCTTCACGTTAAGTTAAACCCAACCAATAAATTTCGTTTCGATTGAATCACTGCGCTGGAAGTTATACGGGTGAAAAGAATTTTAGGGTTACCACCCTCAAAACTTTTCAAATTTTCAAAGCGTTAATATTTGTTGTTAATTTTCATTGCAGGATTATTCCCATTTGCAAATCTAATGACATAATCGATCAGTAAAGAAATTCCACAAAAATACATAAATGATCATAGCTGGCAGCCCTTTCATGATTTTTGTACGAAATTCCTACGCGTTTACTTCACATGAAGGTTCATTTACTGCATGAACTTCATTTTGATATCTGTACTGAACCGGAAGCTATAGGGAAAAAAGCTTTATTTTGCTGAGCAAATTTGCAAGATTTATGAGACAAAAATCACCAGAGCTGGCAGCTCTATTCTAATTTTTCAACCAAATTTTCACCAAATGTTACATAGAGTAAGATTCAAGTATTGTGTGAGTTTTAGTAAAATCTGATGGCTGAATCGGAAGTTATAGGCAAAAAAGCTGTTTTTTTTCTCAGTGATTTTTCAAGATGGTACCACTGCCAGAGTGTTGCCCGCATTTCAAAATCACTTCTATCAGACCTGGTCCTAGCTAATACCAACATGTCCTGTAAATTTCATCAAGATCGGATAATCCGGTCGTCAGTTCTCGTGAACAGAACTTTCGAGTGCTGAAAATATAGGTAATTTGGTGATGGGTTGCCGTTCTTGTGCAAATCGGAATTTTCAAAATTTTAATTTGACATGATGGACAAAAGTCAAAATTTATCAATGGTTTGAAATTTTTGCCAAAAATCAAAAATTTTTGAGGAGGGTTAGTGATTTGAAGGATTTTTTTTCAGGAGCCTGCTGTAGCTGCAGGGTTACCCGTGCAACCTTGAAAACCCATAAATGCTAAGTTTTAGTCAACATCAATACGCTCTGCAATTTTCACGATGATCCGATGTTTTGATCACAAGTAATGACAAATCAAAATTTGGAAAAAAATCCTTGCCTACTTTTAGGCACTTAGCACCCACACACGGCTCAAAAATTTCATTTCTTTATCATAGACAAGCTAAGAACATAATTAGTTTTCATTCCCAATACTTTTTTTTAACGAAAATTTACACTGCTTGGAAATATAGGAGTCCCTCAAAGTTCACTAAAACGCTCGCCGCCGCCAAAATGTTTAGGATATCTGAATTCAAGAAAGTCGTGGACCTACCTACTATATACATCTACGTTCTCCGAAAGTTTCAGCTCAATCGAATCGGCCACTCCAGAGATTATCTCGGAAAATAATTTTGCTGATATATATATATATATATATATATATATATATATATATATATATATATATATATATATATATATATATATATATATATATATATATATATATACATATATATATATATATATATATATATATATATATATATATATATATATATATATATATATATATATATATATATATATATATATATATATATATATATATATATATATATATATATATATATATATATATAAAGAAATATGAATTTTCGGCGAAACGAGTTTAATACTAATGTTCTTCGAACATTGGTAAAAAGTTCCACGATATCAATTGAAAACTTAATGTGTAAATCCACCTGTCTATCAAGAAGTTTTAGCAGAAACCTGCCAAGTTTTGAACTAGCTTTTTATCACAGCTCAAGTTCTTCTTCATCTAGTGGAAACATGGGGAAACAGCATAGGAGAAATAGTAATTGATAAATGAAATCTCATCCATGATTGTGGTTCCATAAAGTCTGAATGTGCTACTAACCCAATTAATTTTGGCTTCATCTGTCATTTTTTAATTTATTGGCTAGTCCACGATGCTACGTTAGCCGATTTTGGATAGTGAGTTTCCAGCGGCATAACTAATCACCCGTTTAGGTTTTCGATTCGATCCCATTTTCCTTCTCATAAAATGATGGTGACTTCTGTACATTCTCTGCTGACTTCTGCACTTCCTTCGATGTCTTATCTTCGTTTTGAAGAGCGACAGCTTTTGCCTGTATTGCTTCCAGTCCTTATTCTCGCTGGACCTGGTAGCGTTACTAAACACCCTTTGTGTGCTGCTTCTTTCCTCCGTGAATCTTACACGATAGGTTAGCAATTATCTTTATGGAGTTCTCAAAGCACACGCATCTGAAATTTTAATTTGTCCGGGGTGTAGGAGATTTGATATTCGAACTCTTTGAGGTAACTTTCTGTTTTCGCTGAGTAACTTTCCCACTGTGTTGTTCTGAGATTACGATTTTTTAAAATATGATTTTATAGCTACTGAGTCAGACCAAACCGGCAAGACTGACTTCCCCGTATACCTGGAGCTGCCAGTGTAACATTCATTACCTCAGCTCTTGTTGCAAAACCTGAAAGCAGAGGTCAAATTACTTAGCTTGAATTAATTATTTGACTGAGGTCGAATTCAGCATTTATATTGAGGTCCTCCTTACTACAGCATGCTCAGAAAATCCTAAAAAAATTCTGACAATAAAAAATATTTAAGGGTAATGGAAATGTAATCAGGTTGGCTTTCATTCAACATTCACATATTTATTATAAAAAAAACTTAAAAAATACATAGCCAGGAGAGGAAAATATATATATTATAAGCCAAAACAGAATAAAACAAGAAGTAAATGTAACTTTTTATATGTAATGTAACTTATTTTAAATGCAACTAATTTTATAATTATTAATAAGAGGATTTTGTCAGGAATTTTTGAGCTAATTCATTATATTTATCATTGATATTATCTCTGACATCAGTACTGGTTTTAATTATTTTATATAGTTTATTTCTCTGATTCCACAAATACATTAAATTGCTACCAAGCCATAGTTCAGATATGTTGCCTTTTCTTTTAATCTTTGGGGTGAACTTTTCAACGGCGTCAAAAACCAACTCATAGAATAATTACACAGCATCATCCGATTCCAACGTTGAAAAATTACTAGCCCAGTTAATTCTGAAAAAAAATTTCGTAATCCTCTTATAATTAGCATTGCGAAAGTCATATACAATAGAGTTATTGTAAGATAGGGAAGTGAACATATCAGATGTAGATAGCAACTCAACTGTGAAAGCATAGTGGTGAAAAAATTGCTTTGCATCAACAGTTGGGCTAACCACTACATCATCGTAGCTGTTAGTAAATATGAAATCTAACCAGTTTGCATTTCGGTTAGTTGTCAAAGCTATTTGCTGCAAATCATTGCCATAAAATGTACTAACTGGATTGAAATCGCTGCAGTCAAGAAGATTAAAAGGAATAAGGTTATTATCAGTTTCATCAGCCGTAAATTTTAAATTTTAAAGAACTATAATTTTATCACCCTCATTAAGAGATTCAACTAGGGTAGAAATCAAAACGGCTTTGTCTGAACCAGGTGGGATATAGAATACTTTGATGTAAATGAATCCTTTGGACCAGGAAATGCGAATAATCTTGTAATCAAAGAGATGAGCTGCTTTCGACTAGTTCGCTTGATAGCAAGTAACGATCAGCTAGTAAAACACCACCGCCTCCAGTTTGACCAGTAGAAAGATAGTTTCTGTCTTTCCAGTTAATAGTCCAATTACCACCTAATATTTCGGCGTTTGTGTGTGAACTGTTTAATCAGGTTTCCGTGAACGCTAGTACATTAAATTGGCAAGACTTTGAGTCAAGAAAAAGTCCATATAGTTTGCCTCTCATACCACCACAGTTTTGGAAAACAAGTTTGAGTCTGTTTGACGAAAGTTTTTTGTTAGGAATGATAGTTTTTAGAAGCATGCCTTGATTTTTGAAGAGGAGAAATACAGCCTTGGCCAAAAGTATTAGGCACCCTGTAAATAACTGAATATTTTTTTGTTTAAATAAAAAAACAAAGTTTTTTTTCGAAATTATTATGTATCGATGAAATTAAACTTAATACATTAATATCTTGTGGGCCCACCCTTTGCTTTTATTACAGCAGCAATCCTCTTGGGCATACTCCTAACGAGCTTTGTACAGTCAGCGGTACTTATGGAGTTCCACTCGTGTACCAAAGCTGTTTTTAACGCCACTTTTGATGTGATGGTGTATTTCTGTATGTTACGCTTCAGAATACCCCAGAGGTGTTCAATAGGGTTCAGGTCTGGGGACTGCGCTGGCCAATCTAATAATTCGATATTGTTGTCTCTAAACCAGCGCATCGTAATCGCCGATTTGTGACAAGGAGCATTATCTTGTTGGAATTTGACTCCACGTAGATTTGTGTCACCAAAAATGCGCGTTAACGAAGTCATTAGTACAGTTTCCAGCACATTTATGTACTTTTCACTGTTTAAACGGTCTTCACAAACGAACATCTCGCCAACTCCATTAGCAGCCATGCCACCCCAAACCATGATACTGCCTCCTCCATGTTTAACTGTAGGCACCACGCAATCTGGATGATATTCCTCATCAACGCGC
This sequence comes from Nemotelus pantherinus, assembly GCA_963978885.1. NCBI lineage: Eukaryota > Metazoa > Arthropoda > Insecta > Diptera > Stratiomyidae > Nemotelus > Nemotelus pantherinus. Next base: position 68,892,385 of record OZ022266.1, on the reverse strand, counting down.
CGCCTAACAAAGGTCACACCAGGTGTTCCAAATACCTGTTAGAAAATACAAAAAACCTGTTTCATTTTTTTTGAAAAATTTTCTGAAAGCAAGGCCTCCGTAAAAAATTACGGTTATTGTTGTTTGAAAAAGGTTATAATTAAGCTTACCTGGAAACTAGATTCATCGGACCACAGAACATTTGCCCAATCCTCTTCTGTGAAATGCTGGTACCGAAGAGCCCATTCCAAGCGATTTTTTTTGTTGGCTGCTGAAAGCCACGGCTTCTTTCTAGCTTTACAACCTTTCAAGCCTGCTTCTGTGAGACGCCTTCTTACCGATCGAGCACTTATTACTTTCCCCAAGTTTTCCGACAGGCTAGAAGCAAGCGCAGAAGATGTTTTTTTACGCTGCTTCAAAGAGTCGCGGACAAGTTTTCAGTCCTGGCGTTTTGAAGATACGCGTTTTCTGCCTGTTCTTGGCTTATTTTCGTGAGAACTGGTCTCCGCAAACCGCATGATTGCAGATTGCACTGCGCACCGAGAACATTTCACTAGCTTGGCAATCTCAACTTGAGATTTGCCTTGTTCATGTAGAAACTGAATTCTACAGCATTTTTCAATACCAAGTTCACTCGTTTTAGGCATATTGTATTGCACAGAGTGTCTAGTTTGCAAATTAATCACAAAAACAAGCAACCTTACCCTATAAGTAACAATTGAAGACTGACAAAATATTTTCAACAATTTCTCAAATACCCCATTTCCTGGAATTTGCACGCCAGATGTTTTACGGCTCTTCAAAGAAGATCGTTTATTGCTGTTATTATTGTTTGGACAAACCAGCATCGTAAATATAAAAAGAAATTATCAATTTTAACACACGTTTCAAATTACATGTGTTTTGAAGGGGTGCCTAATACTTTTGGCCAAGGCTGTATACTTAGCTGAGACATGTGAGGCAAATGTGCTTAGCTCATTTTTCACTTGGTCAGCTGTTATGCCAAGTTGCTCATGGTACCGAACAAAAACAGTATGAAGAGCCTTAAAATCTATGGGAAGACCTTCTTGCTGAATCATAATTTTAAGATGAGTCCTCGTTTTACTCTCGAAACAAGCGGAGTCAGTGGCTTTGTGCTTGTAAGTAAGGTAGAGGCGAATGTTTTAATAGATTTAGCCCTTAGATACCTGCTTTCGGGATCAGCACTGGAGTTGATTGTGGCTTTAACTATAGGAGGCACCAGTGTGCTTAGGAATTTAGCCACATTTGTCACTAATTCACACGAGAGATTGACAGTAACTACTATACCAGGGGTATTGGAGGAGGTTTTCAATTTATTTTAAGTTGCAAATTACTCTTTGAACAACATTACACCGATTAATTTTTATTTAGTCACATTGTGGCACAATCGCATCCATTTCGAATTCATTTTCATCGCTTACACCGCATAAAGCTGCACATTTTTGCAAAAAGGCATTTTCTTCAGCCTTACGCAGCTATAAAACTTAAATATATTACATCTACCATACATTTTCATAATTTATACTCCATCCTCAGCACAATCTTCGTCTTTTGCTGACTCCTCTCTAATCCTCAACACATACATACATACATACGTATGTTTGATATTATCCTTTCTGTCTGCTTGAAACCGATTTCTTTTGCAATCCAGCCAGACATGATGTGTCTCGCTCGCAATTGTTTGTACACCATTTCCCTAGAATTGTAGTTGCATTTTCGTGCACTTTCATGAAAGTAGCTACTCGTATTTCAGGCGAAAATCTTTTTTTTGTTCTGATAAGTAAATTCGATCATTCGCACGAGAAGGAAAGCACGAGGAAAATAAAAATTCGTAAAATAGGAATGAAGCAAACGATTTTAAAGTTGTATGAAATACAATCAATGTCAGTACAACCATATATTTTAATGTAATATAATATGGGAGCGTTTACTGCAGTTCGCGTGCACGAACAAAAGTAATCAATTATATGCCAGCTGACTAGATAAATTACCAAATTTAAATATTCAAGTCAATGTCAACATTCAGATATTATAGATATTAGTCGAGTATTGAAAGCCTTGTAGAAACTGATGAATTTCTGGTGTTTTCATTTGAAAAACATAAAAGATTTTGATGAAATTATTTATATTATTATTATTTTAGAACGCATGAAAATGTCAAGCATGATCTTTATGCATTTTTTCCCAAAATTTTGAGTAAATGGAGTATAAAATTTGCCACAGGTTTGTGCTTTGAGGTAAAACTTTAACGGAAATTGAAGAATAAGAGAACTGGTTTTATTTAAATTAAGAGCACATTTAAGATACACTTTGCAAATCGTGAAAGCGCCTTTAATTTATTAACAGTCATTGCATAAGTTGAAAATTGATTCCTCCAGCTTAGAAAACTTTTACACAATTTCACAACAAACAAAAAATTACTGCAGAATCTTATGTGAAGTCGATTATACAAAAAAAAAAAAAATCGGTTAACATACATATGTACTTACATATGTAGGCAATTCTAGTTCACTTAATTCGAACAAAATCAAACAACCATCGAACAATGAATTAACTGTCTGCACACTTAAATCCTTGTTTAACTCAACCATATTGCTCTGGACCTTACTCGAATGAACATAACGACCATCTGGATGTAATTTAAGAAGCAATTAACTCATGAGCTGGCCTGAACTTCCATTCGCTCAGTCTGTCTTCGGATTCAATATGGTTTTTGGTCATTCATTTCCAAGTTTCAGAGCTCTGAAATTCGGAACGGAGATATTTGAATCTCATAAATTCTGCGGTAATCCTTTCAACTTTTCCATTTTCCCTCACACACACTCTCCTTTACACTAATCGTATATGCTCGCTCAGCATTCTCTCTCCTTGAATTGAGACATAATACATTCAAATCAAGCTACTAAGGAACTTCACCAAACATTAAAGTCAATTAAATCCTTCAAAACTAAAATCAAAACTGTTATCCTGAATTCATCCGGGGGGATTTTGCTGGCGCTTTTGGAGTAGCGTGAATCAGAGATTTTCCTACACCCCCTTAACACCCCCCTAATACCCCCCCAGTACGTGCATACACCCCCCCTAACACAGACAATTTTCCTACACAAATGGACCTTTGTGTCCTTTGTTCCAAAGGGACACCCCTGCTAAAATTCTGAACACACCCCCCATGAAAAATTCCTGAGAAAACCCCTGGCGTGAATTAATGGTTAGATTGGACAGGACATTTCTGATCTCACTTATTTTCCCAGCACATAAACGACTGGGAGCCAGATAGCTTAGTAACCAGTGTATCAACCATGAAGAGTGGCTTGAGTAAATTGTTTCGATATTAGATACGGGCGACTATGAGAGAAATAATGAATTTTAGACTATATCCTGTGAATTAACATAAATATGTACATATGTAAGCGAATTAACTATACATCTGTCACACTTCAGTTGACACTTGTGATTCCGAGAGAAGTTTTAATTGGAAGCTGTGGTATTACTTCGGCAATGATTCTTGGTACAGACAGACTACTGTACCATAGTATCTGACCGTATACAAAATCCCATGTGGATCTTTCGTAGCTTCCATGCGTGCTGTGCTCATGATGATGCAGAAATTACTAAGACGTCAGAAATTAATTGCCTGGCACAGAAGAACAGCAATTTCGGTCAAATACTGTCATCAGACATTGCCGATAATTACTGCTTGGACGTACCGAATCAAACCGAATCGACTTGTACAAGTTCAAAGGATCCAATTTCTATCACCATATAATCTACTTATTATAACCACATTACCGCATACTTGTCGGTATCCTCCTAGCAGGCTTGGGACCCAGTCAGCGAAGTATGAGAAGTGAGATAGTAACTAAACAGTACGAAGATGTGCTTTTGAGTGGGTAGTGAAATGTTAGAGCCATTAAGTTTACCTTTTGATATTTTCGATTGGCTCTGTTGAAGAATCCTGTGTAGAAGCTAACAAGTGCTTTTAGCGCCTCGATTTGCAGCAGTGTTTTTGATTAGACTATGAGTTTATGTTGGGAAACTGTCCAAAATCATAAAGTGGATTTTAAATAAATTTTCCATGAAAATGAAATTAATTTTACCTCTCAGGACGCATGCTGCAGGTTGTTTCTAATTACACTGCACGATTTTCAAAGTTGATGTCAATTGCATTAAGTTCTTTGTATACAAATTCCTCAACAGTTTTGAAATTTGTTTTGATTAATAAAGTGTTGCCTCTTCTGACAAGAGTACAAAGTCCCAAACATTAAAATGACTTTTTCTCCGAACTTGAAATTAATGAAGGTTAATACTTAAAAAAAATGATTTAGAAAAAAAGAAGATAAGAAACGGAGGTAAAGGTTCAAGAACGAAGTGAAAAAGTTCGAAAAATGATTGAAACTATTGTATTATGCCCAGAAAAATACATATTTCTTATAGTATGTTATTACGCCCATTGTGGGTAGGAAAATAATAAAATGTCAACGTTCTTTCGAAATCTTTCTAACTTTATTTTTTGAGAATAGTTTATTGAGTTTCATTTTAATCTAAAAATACCGTCATGCGCAATTCCAAAAATATGTTTTGGCTCTCTAACCATTATATCAACGATTTCCAATTGGGTCTTACTACCACGATTTCAGCTTTTGTGAATAACTTTTTCAGACAATAATTGATATTAATATACTGCACAATTTTTTTCGCATATATATTTTATTAGCGATTTTTGATATATTATCTTCTATTTGTAAGTGAAGTGAAGTATAATAGTTTTACTACAAATTTTTTGCTTTCACACTCACTAGCTTTCCTAATCAAGCTCAAGGTAGCACATCTTATGCGACTTCTATGTATTGAAATTCACCTACTTCTTAAACTACTGGTCATCCCATTCTAAAAATTTTATGATAAAATCATACTCTAAGCTTTGTTTTGTAATAAAAATAACCAAAATGAACCTGTTCCGAATTTATCAAACAACGAGTTAAAATATTTCCTTCCGGTTTTACACAGGAAAAAAAATTGTTTGTCATAGAGTAACGCTATTCGAAAGGGAATGCGCGTTTCAAAAGCCACCACCCAGTCGACTAGTACATCACCACACTGTAGGGTGATAGGCAAGGCAGTTGTAGAATCTGACTTAGGTGGTCTACTCGTCGGATGCATACAACCTAGATGGTAAGCTAGTTTTTAAAAATACGCGTAAAACAACGAAAAGAAACGTCACCGACAAATCATCGAAATATCGTTTCGTAAAGGAAAAACTTTTCGGGCATTCTGAGTGCAAAGCTGGCTACATAAGGTGTTAACCGATCTTAGCATTTCATCACGACTGCTGTCAGCAGTGAGATCTGCTGGTGATCTGTCTTGCAGGCAGCACGGCTTCCGAAAAGGGCATTCAACAATTGATGCCATCTCAGAGGTTGTTGAGGCGGTAGGCATGCCATCAAGCCAGACCGGTCGTCCTGCTAGTAACACTGGACGTACAAAACGCGTTCAACTCGGCGAGGTGGACGGACATCCTCCGAGCCCTTGAGCAGACGTTCCGTATCGCAGGCTACTTGCTAAACATGATGCGGGACTACCTCAGGGACCGCTGGTTGCTTTACGACACTGACGAAGGAGTCAAAAGGAGACCTGTTACCTCAGGTGCGGCACAGGGGTCAATCTTAGGACCTGACCTCTGAAACATCATGTACGATGATCTGCTGCGCCTGGAAATGCCTGCGGATGTGTTTCTGGTAGGTTACGTTGATGACGTCGTGGCGGTAATCATTTCCAGATCTGCGGAATTCGCTCAACTCAAATTAACCAAGTCATGAGGAGGGTGGATCGGTGGATGACCGAACACGGCTTTCAGCTGCCGGTCTCTAAAACAGAGATTGTCATGCTGTCGAAGCGGAGGATACCAACTATCATACCCATGACAGTTGGCTCCGCTGAGGTCCAGACCAGCAAGTCGGTCAGGTATCTGGGAGTGACCCTGGACACCAAGCTGACGTATTGGGATCATATCCGCAGGGCCTGTGACAGCGCTCTTGTATTCGTCACTTCGCTGAGTGAGTGAGACGCGACGGAGGCTACTGATAGTAACGACCGATTCCATTTTGCTATATGGAGCCGAAATCTGGGGAGATGCGCTCCGAACTAAGAAGTTCCGGAAGCGCATTGCCGGTGTCCAGCGCAGGCGTGCCCTGCGTATTGCCTGTAGCTACCGCACAGTCTCAGAAGAGGCTGTGATGGTGGTGTCGGGAGTAATCCCGATCGGTCTACTAGCGCGGGAACGTAAAGAAGGGTACCTCTTTCGCTCAGAGTTGGGCAGAACTGAGACTCTGATGCACGCGCGTACGCTTACCCTCCACCTTTGGCAACAACGTTGGAGTGAAAGTACTAAACGACGCTGGACGGTTAAGCTAATTGGTCTCATTGAGCCTTTGATTAACCGGAGCCACGGAGAGGTAAACTTTTACCTTTATCAATTCTTGACAGGGCACGGCTACTTCAGGAAATACCTGAACAGAATGGGTAAGGTGGTCACACCGTACTGTCGGTACTGTGTGACTGAGCTTGATGATGCTCACCACCCATTCTTTATGTGCAGTCGCTTCGTAAGTTTGAGACGCATTGAGTCCACGATTGGCCTGGCAACGCCTGAGACAATGCTGTGAAGTGAAGAGAACTGGCGCGTAGTCTCAACATATGTTGAGAAAGTCCTGCGCATAAACCGGGAGGAGGGTTGCGTTACCGACCCATGAACTGTGGTAGTTTCTGAAGTCCATGGTTAGCGATGGGTGAGTCAGCACGACCGGGTCGAAGCAGTGCTTAGGCGGGTGCCGACTCGAAACTTCGTGGGCTTGTAGATGGTCCTTTTTTTATTTAGTCAAACCTCACATACCCCGTGGTGATAGGTCACCCGGGGATCTGGTAAGCAGATTTTTTTTGCCATCTACACTAGGGAAAAAACTTCACCAGGTATTGATGTCGGATTCTGAGTGTAAAGCTGACGACGAAAGGTGTTAAACGATCTTAACATCTTATCAGATACCAGCGGCGAATTTTTTGTGTGAATTTGGAGTCGAGAGGGGTGAAACTCTGTGTGAATTTGGATCCGGAAAGAGCGAACTATCTTACCCGCACGAGTGGTGAATTTTTTTTGTGTGAGCTTTCAAACCGAGATTGAAACGCCGTACAAACTACCAGAGCTGCGTCGACCGCAACACGTCAAGGTTAGTTTTTAATTAAACTAGCATTAATGACAGGTTGAAATCTTAGAGCAGTAAGTTGTGTGAGGTATAATTGATGTACAACATAGTGGTGGTCGGAACAGAAATTCTGTTTGATTTCCCGATTTTTGTCAGTAATAAAACAATCGCGGACATTTGTCGTATCTTGTGAACGAATCAAACTTCAAAAGTGGCATAGTGATTAGCTAGAAGGAAGAAAATAAAATAAATATATTTATAGAAATCCACCATTTTGGTTCTTTGAGCAGGATCGTCTTGCTCGTTTATAGGGGATTGTATGAACTCGGAATCTGGAATTGGTGAGGTTTATGCGTGTACTTACCAGTAGGGGCTGACTTGCGGCATCAGTCTGCGCCGATTGGGTTTCGAGACTAGTGAGCCAAACCTCGCTCAACGGCTCATGGTTTTCACTTGGAATGAGCGAGTGGTGCCCACGCCCATCTCTGATGAGCTAACCGGACCCAGATGAACCAAGCCAGCTCTCGGCCTCCTTAGGCCTGGAGGGTTACATTTTTTTCCAATCTAGTTTCAAAATTAAAAAGAACAGTTAGTTTCCTGTACCAATCGATATTTTTACTGTTTTTAAATTTTACCTTTTGATTCTCAGAATCCGCTTCCAAAAAAAACCTTTCACTAATTTCGTCAATTATTCTGAAGCCTATAACTCGGCAAGTAAACCTCATAGAAACAAAAACTTGTGTATACACATTCATATCCTCTAGAAGTACCATTATGTACAATATGAATGAATTTCAGAGCCTCGACTTTTTTTTCGTTGTGCGCTTCACGTGCAATGCCCCTTATGTTAAATCAATGAAACATTTTTAAGAAGTAATTTGAAATGTGGTTAAATTTTGTTTCTAAATTATTTGCTCTGCAAACAATTAAAGATTCTGTAACAAATAAAATCACGCATTTCAGCTGCCCAGTGTTCAACAAGTCCTCACGCTGTCTATTCTGAAAAAAACAACAAAAAACAATAAAAATAGAATGAATAAATCTATTAATTTTTCAAGGTAGTAGTTAAATCACGATATAGTTTTAGGTACCATAACATTAAAACCTAATTTTTGTCTACTATTATTTTAACTAACCACACCATCCATCATTTACTCTTCTTTCATGTCATCAACGACGACAACCTCAACCACGCCATCTAATGTCATTTTAAACGACACCTGTAATTGTTCAATGGTCATGATGATGATAATTTACCGCGTCTGCTACTATTATCGTCACCAATGGCACCGCTAGCACTCGCAACCAGTCAGGACAATGGACATCGATGCCGTCGAAGGCAGAATGGTGTCGTTACCGTGTCCCATTTCAGCACCTTTAGAGGATGTTTACATGGTTTTATGGTTTCGAGACAATGCTGGTATTCCGCTTTATAGGTAAGTAACTAGCATTAGCTTGAATTGGTTAAATGAAGTCCAAGTAGCTTGGACGATAAGTGGTAGAAACCTGGTTAGTAAAGAAAGACTAGAAACCTTGGCTGTTAAAGATATGGGCTATTGGTAGTCGAGAAAACTGAAACAGACGCAATATTTTTTATTGTAGTTTTTTTATGAAATGCTGTGTTAATGTTTGAATGGGAATGTAAAAGGTATTTAAAGTGGCAAGTGGAAAGTTGTCAAAATTCGTTTTCGTTATGAAATGCATTTAACTTAGATTATTTCATTTCATTCCAGTTTGAGACTTTTAAAATTTCGAAATAGATTGAAATGAACCAAAAGAAGTATAAAATTCAAATTTTTAATAAGTTGTTACACAATTTTTCAACTCTAATATTTATTTTGCTGAAGTATCACTTTATTTTGCTTACTTATTTATTTTCTAAACTGAACCTTGCGGAAAAGAATATTCAGCGAAAGTTCTTTCCAACATATTTAAGATTTTTTATCAAAAACTATTATTTTACCAGAATCTCTCTTGTCGTAAACTCAGTCTGAGCAATTTGTATATGCTGTTTACTAAGGAACAGTAACAGTTCATTCGATATGGTTTAAGGAAAAAACTTGAAAGTTTTGGATCATCACGCCAAGTACAAAGCATATGAAAATTTCAACAACAACAGTATGATTAATGTTGGCAGCACTTTGCTACTACCTTCATCAATTATTATCAAATTTGCATTACGTTGAGACTAATTTACTCTGCGATTTGGTCATAGTTAATATAGTTAGTCTTACGATTTGGTCATAGTTAACACCAATACATCCTGTGAATTTCATTTTCATCTGATGATTCGCTCGTAAGCTCTTGTGAACACATATTCAATTTGATGAAGAGAAAGCATTCTTGTGTGATGTGGAATTTTTAAAATTATAAAATGACGATAAGTTCTTCTCAAAAAGTAATTTTTTCACATTTGAAGGTTTTTTTACGTGACTGCTGTAGCTACAGGGTTGCTCGCACACCCATCAAAGCTAACACATGCCTCTTTCTGGTGCACAGAAACATGTTGCGTAAATTTTGTAATGATTTGATGAATACAAATTGTAGGACTATTTTAAGTTTAGCTTAGAAAATAAATGATTCTCTATCTCGCATCTTATATCATAAAACAAAACAAAAATTAGTTGAGGGCAAAAATATTTTTTTATAATCTAACATAATAAATATTGCTTTCGAAATATTTATAAAAATATAAAGGATGTTGAAATTTTTTATGCGCGAAAGAATACGATTGTTAATATTAGAACAATCATGTATTTTTAATATTTAAAATAAAGGACTTAAGCGATTATCTTCGAACAGTTGAGCTAATAAACAGCCCAATTGAGCTGATAAACAGCCCTGTTGATCTGATAAGCAGCCCTATTTAGCTGACAAACAGTCCTGTTGAGCTGTTTATCAGTTCGAAGGTCATCGCTTAAGTGGGAAAATACATGTAACTGCTAAAAAAAAAAAATCGATTTTTTTTTATTACATCAAAATGTTTGAAATGCTCTTTAAATATACCGAAAAAAGTTTTAAAGTGAGATTCGTATTGGTTCTCGAGTTATAGTCAGTTATAGGCAGTGCGGCGTTCCCCAGGTCGGTCGAGCTTAGTATTGTTAATTCGTGTAAAAAAAGGCACATTTTTGTGATTTTTTTTAGATGAAACAGTTAAAATCTATTTATTAAAATTAATGGTACATTATAGTATAACATTTGAAGAATATTTTGCGAAATTTTTATGAAAAAATATTAAAAAATACGACAATGGCAGCAATTCTTCTGGAGCGTCTCGGAAAAAAGGTGAATTGCGGTGCCCATCATAACTCAGTGCCGAATCATTTGAAATCCTAAAATCAAACGTATTTTGTTAGATAATTGTTTTTCCCAGGTAACGCTGGGAGGGTTTTTTGAAATTTAATTTTTTCACTTATTGGGAGCACTTTGAACGAAAAAACGCGATTTTTCGCAAAAAAATCGTTTAATTTGTTATTATAAAGTTAAAAATATAAACAAATTCGAAAAAACCTCTCCAGCGTTACCTTGTAAATTATGTAGAAAAATATTGTTCCAAATTTCAAAAGGATCCGTGCAGTAGTTTTGGAGTTATGATGGGCACCGACTTTGAAAACGTGAGTTGTGGGAAAAACGCTTTAAAGTTTTGAACACAAAAAAATTTGGGATGAAACGTTCATAAGCGAGATCTATCGGCTTACTTCACACTGAACCATCAGTGCCAGGTCCATAAAGGATGTTGCTATCATCCACAATATCTAGAGCATCTTGTTGCTCCTGTCTACGATGAATCCTGCCTTCTTTTGTTTGTTTCTTTTTTAGTCGGCCTTCTTTTTTAGTCGAATGAATATTTATTTTTCCATCAGATTTTATGCATTTAACTACCGTTGCAATTGTTGAAAAGACTAATACAAATTTTTTAGGTCGATATAATCTTGCACTAGTTGTTGCTCTATCAGATCTTGTAACTTTTTTCGGCATTTTAGCAATATTTTAGCACAAAACTGAACGAAAATGGAGTTAAAATGATGCGAAAATCGGAAAGTGCGTGTACTGCTCGATAGAACGTTTACTGCCACACTAAATTATATACCCTACATTGACTAAAGTTATAAATAATATAATATAAAGTTATTATTGACTAAAGTTAAAACGTTTGTACTCTTTTTTAAATTTCTATAAAGAAAGATAGGGGTAGCTTTTAAGGTATTCTATAAAAATCGAACCAGCTGCCTGGTAACAATAGCCCGCTCGAGTCAGGTTGGTATAAAAATCCGACAGGTATAAAAATAGTCATAGCTTCGTCAATTTTGTTCTGATCGACTTGAAATTTAGACACAACATTCTTGAGATATTAGTCATTCCTTTACAATCAAAAATAAAATCGAAAAAAATAAATTTAAAAACCCTACTCCCCCCTTAAGAACTTTAAACGTGTTTTTCTCAAAGTAGTACTTTTTCAACTGCCGTACAAAATATCTCAAAAAATATTGAACCGATCCGGCTCAAATTTACATCACATCTACAAAAAAATATTATCTCATCGTTGAACTTATGAATGTTATTGTAATTTTGGAAAAATAATTTGTTTATCAATGTTTAAAACGTGATTTTTTGAAAAATGATCGATTTTTTGTTTAATCTAAAATTAATGTAAAAATTTAATTTTTTTTATAAAATTTATTGATTCACGTATGAATTATACATCTCATTAGTATATTTTTTCTCTCTGAACGTTGCAGGTTCCCCAGAAAAGGCGTTAAGTTGTACGAGGCAGTTTTTGATGTGTTTTTTTTTTCATTCGCTCGCATCGCCGCCATTTTGTGTTGAAAAATTATTAAAAAAATATTTTCATTTACTGTGAGACATGTACTTTAAGGATTTGATTTTAAAAATTTTCTGAATAAACAATATATATATTTTAAGTCAATCTGAAATTAGCAATTTTGTTTCGATTTTACATGTCTTTCTCCCCTTAAGTCATGCGCGGGCCGATAATTGCTGACGCTATCCGCACATGACGTTTTTCTCCTCCTTCTTCTCATTGTCTTGGGTCAGAACTGGCATTCTATACCTACTGTTATCCATTTCCGGGTATGGAGAAAATACTTTTTTTGAAAATGCAAATAAGACCTTTTTTATCTTATTTTCGACTGTAGGTGCTGATGATTTTGGCTCCACAAATCCTGTATCCCGATATTTTTGAATTTTACTCGTACGCTGCACTCATGGCTTACTAATACAGAGGTTTGAAGCAAACTTTCTTTCAGACAAGTGCGTCTATTATAAACAAACATCTATAAAAAAAAACAGTTTAAAGAATTTCAACTATTAATCAGAATAATGAACGCTTACTTGCTAGAGAACACCGGTATTAATTGACTTCTTCGCCATTTTTTTAAACAATTTAAAACCCTTAGAATTCAACTTCCATGAATCCTATTTTGCTATGAGCGAATGCCACGAGTCTTCGATTGGTCATACCCAGTCTTGTTGAAATACACTTTTATCAATAAAGTGGTGCAAATTCAACGGAAAATCAAGGGCTACTTGTTCTATTGTTAACAGTTTTATATAATACTTTTGCACAGCGAACATTTTCAAAATTCTGTTAATTTTTTTCATTTTTATGCTTTTTTTTTCTTTGTAAAAAATATGAATTTATGGATAAATTTAATTTAATATTGATTTAAATTTCTATAAAAAGCTCGATATTAACATAATCTGAGAAAAAATGAATATGTACAAGGCGAGAAAAACTCTAGTGCATTAGAACCGCTAGAAACTGATTTTTGAAGATATTGTCTTTGAGTGTCTAAAAAGTTACTATTGAACGTCATGTATGACTTTGATCCAACAGTTGCCTCAAATCTCAAAGAGTATGTTTCCATGGACACCGTTCGTATGAATTACAAGATAAAAGAAAGTAGAGCCCCTTGTTACTTATTTTCATTATGAGATACTTATCATACAACACATTAATGACAGCATCTCCTAGAGCATAAATGATGAAAATTTTCTGTGCTGGCAGCACTTTTTTAGCACAGTAGCCATAAGTCTACCACAACAGGCTCAAGCAAAAATCAACAAATCCTTTGAATTTCGTTTTCAACTAAGAATTCCATCGAAAGTTTCAGCGATAAAACAATGTTTAGGGTGCCATTCGAAAAATTTCCGAAACTCGGAAAATTTAAACATTGGTTGCTAATTCTTATTGTGACTGATTTTTACTAATGTTCGAAGAACATTAGTATTAAAATCGATTCGGCCAAAAATTCATATTTCCATATATATATATATATATATATATATATATATATATATATATATATATATATATATATATATATATATATATATATATATATATATATATATATATATATATATATATATATATATATATATATATATATATATATATATATATATATATATATATATATATATATATATATATCATCAAAAAATTTCAGTGAGATAATCTCGGGAACGCGCCATCCGATTGAGCTGAAACTTTCAGGATGCATTGGTGTATATGCAGAATAGGTCCAGGTCTCTTTAAATGTCAGTTATTGTTAACATTTTGGCGCCGGCGGCCATTTAAGTGATATTTTTAATATACCTATTATTTCGTGCACAAATAATTTTCGCAAAAATAAAGTTAACGAAATAAATTTCTAATGTGTTTTACATATGAATCGGATAATGCTTTGGAATTTTTTAACCCTATGTGTGCGCTGGGTGCCTAAAAAGAGGACGGGAAAATTTGAAAATTTTTAAATTTCGATAACTTTTGACAGAGCTATTCAATCATTACGAAAATTTCAGGACATATTGGTATTATTTAATTGTAGATTTGTGTAGCTTTTAATGAGCGTGCTGGCAGCCCTGTAGCTAGGGCAGGCACTGAAAGTGAAAACCTTCAAATCATCGTCTCTCTTGAAAAAATGCCGTTTCTTCAAAAAAAAGCCACTCATATGTAAATCTTGTGCTTTGTTTACATAACCAAAAAAAAAAAAGATATGGTATAACGGGCACGCCTGGTAACCCTTGCCCAATTTACCTATATTTTTTGCATCAAAAACTTCTGTTCACGGAAACTCACGATTCGATGAGCAGAATTATTTGAAATTTACAGAATATATTGGTCTTAAATAGGACCAGGTCTGATAGAAGTGATTTTGAAATGCGGGTGATTCTGTGCCAGTGGTGCCATCTTGAAAAACCACTAAAAAAGATAACTGTTTTTAGCCCTATAAATTCTGATTGAATCGTTCGATTTTGACGAAACTCACACAATTGCTGGATCTTACTTTAGGCCATGTTTGGTAGAAATTTGGTCGAAAAATTCGGTTGGAGCTGCCAGCTATGATAATTTTGGTGTCTTCATTTTGAAAAAAAAAATTTGGAAGTGAAAACATTCAAATCATCGAATATTCAAAAAAATGTCCGTTTCTTACAATAAAACCAATCGGTATATTAATCTTATGTTTTATCTACACGTTCAAAATAAAACTTTGGAAATTTCATGTCGGACAAGAACGGTAACCCTCTCCCAGTTAACCTATATTTTTAGCATCAAAAACTTCTGTTCACGGAAACTCACGAACCAATAATCAGATACAGCCAAAATTTACAGAATGCATTGGACTTAAGTAAGACCAGATTTGATAGAAGCGATTTTGAATTGTGGGCAACTCTGTGCCAGTGGTGCCATCTTGAAAAATTACAAAGAAAAAAAACTGCTTTTTGCCCTATGAAATGTGAATAAGTAACCAGATTTTCATGAAATTAACACAGTAGCTAAACCTAACTCTAATCTCCGTTTGGTGGAAATTTGGTTGAAAAATTTGATTGGTGCTACCAGCTATGGTAATTTTTGTGTCTTTGGTTTTGAAAATTTGCTCAGGAAAATAAAACTTTTTGCACTATAACTTCCAGTGCAGTCATGAAATCAATACGAATTTCATACAATTAATGAAACCTATCATAAATATTATTCTGGCCAAATTTGATTGAAAAGCCACGATAGGGTTGCCAGCTATTGTTGGTTTTGTGTTTAATTGCAATATCTTTATTAAGCGGTTTTATCGTAGAATTTTCAAATGGTAATGATATTGTAGTGACAATAAACAGCAAATATTAAGCTTTCGATTATTTGAAAAAACTGCAGGTAACTTTAAATTTCTTTATACTCCTTTAACTTCGAATGTAATATAACAACGTGAAGCAGATGTGATATATTCTTAACTTTGATACTGGCAGAAGGTTGCCAGCACGAATCGGTTGTGCTACTTTTGTATCAATAAACGCTTACAGTTAGTATTCATACCGGAAACATGTACAATTAAAATAAATAATCAATGTTTCAATTCGCAAAGTTCTGCAAATTTTTCGGATTGCAGCCCCAAACACCAACTTCAGTTACAGTGCTGCAGGCACTGAGCATTTTCTTCATTGATGTTATATGAGATGCTGCTTTCAAAATTATGTGAAATAAGCAACTGGTAACGAATATAATTAACCCGTGTTTTGCTCTCATAAACGTTGAAATTCATGCCAGTGGTAATATCTGAAACCTTCCACCATATGAGTTATAGTGCATTCTTGAGACCAAAGTAAAACGTGGCATTTGAAACAGTTTGGCCGTAATAAGCAGCACATGTGGTGGAATATGCACTCAAAACCTGCACGATTCTTCTATTGTTCTTCGAACATTAATGTTTCTAGCGGTTCAGGTGCGCTAGAGTTTTTTCATATTAATTTATGTTGGAAGTACTTGTTGGTGCAATATTTACATAAACATCTGGTGCTGGCAACCCTGTACTAGCATCACATCACATCCAAAAATATTCTAAATTTGCTATACGTTTCGGTTGAATGACTGCGCTGGAAGCTATAGGGGTGAAAGGAATTGCAGCGTTACCAGTTGCAAAGCTTTTCCAATTTTCAGTAACTAAATATTTATTCCTAATTCTCATTGTAGAATCATTCCTATTTGAAAATTTAATGACAGATCTTTCATGATTTCTTTCATGATGAAAGTTTCTATGAAATTTGGCTTACAATAAGGTCCATTTATTACATGAATTTTGTTTTGATCTCATAACTGCATCAAAATGACAGGAAAAAAGCTTTATTTTACAGGTCCCAAAAACTATCATAGCTTTCCAATTCCAATTTTTCAAACCAAATTCCTATCAGATTTGGCATAAAATAAAGTCCAGCAATTGTGTGAATTTCATTAAAATTTGTTGACTAAATCGGCAGTTATAGGCCAAAAAGCAGTTTTTTCCCATTGACTTTTCAAGATGGCACCACTGCCACAGAGCTTCTCGCATTTCAAAATCACTTCTAGTTAACGCTCTTTACCTTTTGGTCCTAGCTAAAGACAACACGTTCTGTAAATTTCATATTGATCGGAGTATCCGGTCGTGAGTTCTCGTGGACAGAAATGTTAAGGGGTAACACCTATGTGGAACGCTGTTTTCGAGGATGATTTTTTGCATTTTTTTCCAAGGAAACTTTATATTTGATTGAAAAAGTAATTACATGGCTTTATTATACATGTTTTGAAGTATACAAATTAATTTTTACAACGTCCTAAAATACAAAATGGTGGCTGTACCAGGCTACGAGCATCAGACGATTTTTCAAAGATGCCTCAACGGCCCGCAACTTTTCGTCGTCGCAAATGGTCTGAAACACAAAAATCAAAATTTTTCTGAAAGTTTGAACTAAAAGCAAGGGAAGTACGTACGGGTTTTCAAAAATATTGAATTTTGAAGGATTGGCGTACAGTTTTCCAAAAAAAAAATTTTTGGTAAAAAAAAACGTACAAAATCAGCCGTAAAAATGAAAATTTTCAATTTATCAGCAAAATCTTACGTACTTCCGTAGAAAATGATGTTGTGAAGCTTGCACCAAAATTTCAAATTGATCGAATACAAATTGGCTGAATAATCGTGCGGGCCGTATCAAAAAATGTGATTTCGACAAAAACGCATTTAAAGTTTGAAAACAAAGGGCGGCTCTTTCACGTTTCTCGTTTTCGCTTTGTGGATTTATTGCCTTTTTTGTGGCAAATGTTGGTCTACTACCTGTCATACTGATTGGTAATTTACTAATGAGAAAAGTCGCTAACGGATACCTGTGGTAGGTATAAGGACTTTGGAGCAGAGCGTGCCGTACGCGCGCCGCATAGGCCCCGACCGCACGATGGGGCGTCCAACGTTTATGCTCATAACTCGGAAAAAAAAAATTTATTTTTGAAAATAACTTAAGACGTTATTCTAGACATGTTTCCCTGCCATTTTAGCAAAAACAAACAAATAGATTTTTTGAAATTTCTACATAGGTGTTACCCCTTAAGTGCTCAAAATAGAGGTAATTTGAATTTGAGTTGCCGTTCTTGTGTAACGCGAAATTTCGAAAATTGCAATTTAACACGGTGGACAAAGGTCAAAGGTAATCAATGAATTGAATTTCTTTACAACAAAAAAAAAAAAAGAAATCCAGGAGGGTCAATGATTTGAAGGGTTTTTCGGACGCGCCTGCCATAGTTACAGGGTTGCCCGCACAACTTTAAAAGAGCCAACGTCAGTATTTTCTGCAAATTTCAGTATAATCCAATGTTTTGGTCAAAAGTTATGACAAATCAAAATTTGAAAAAAAAATCCTTGCCTACGTTTAGGCACTCATAATTTTCAAGTTTTTATTATCATGGAAAAGCAAAAAACAAATCATGTATTTATTTTCTGTACTTACTTCTAACAAATATGTATACTGCATAGAAATATGGGGAGACCTGAAAATTGACTAAAATACCCGCCGCTGCCAAAGGGTTAAAGATAACTTAATTTTAATTAGTCACCTGCTCTAGCTCTTATATAATCAGGCGTTCCAGAGATTTCCTTTATTCTTTCTGCTGATATACATATGTACGTTTACTAAAACTAATTTTCTTCGAAAATCAGTAAATATGTTAATTTTTGTGTAAATTGAATTTCTTATTAATATTTTTCGAAACTCTATAAAAAAATCGAATCAAACGCAATCTGAGAAGAAATAAATAAGTCGAAAATGAAAAACAAATAGAGAGAACTAATAGCAAGCGAAGAAAAACAACATACATATATATATATATATATATATATATATATATATATATATATATATATATATATATATATATATATATATATATATATATATATATATATATATATATATATATATATATATATATATATATGTTCAAGAGCTGCAAACATTTAACAAAATTTTATAAGATTTGATAGCTTTATCAAATATTTATTTTCGTGTATGACTTTTTATGACTTCTTCAGTATTGGTTATTATTAAATATTATCATAATTATTTTCATAAAGGTAATTTCTTGGTAATAAACACAACAAAAAATAACAGCTTACATACTATTTCATACTATCAATTTTCTACACCACATAAAAACAAATGACATGATATTAATCTCGTTTATATCAATGATTAGTCTACATTTTGCAATCCAAAAAAGCGGCAGGGACAATACTGGCAAAAGGCCAGTTACTGAATGTATGTATTGTTACCAAAACCACTAAGCTTCCTCAAAATAACTCAGTTTTGAGACCGATGAGTGCCTTAGCACAACCATTTCATCTTCAAAGTATCGTGAAACCGGGGCTATTTACTAATGCTTAACAAAAAATCGCTAGTGAACACGTTAGCACGCCTCCATTCCCTGCCCACTTGCAAACCTACATAATTTCTAGCCTGTCAATGTTAACAGGCCCAGGCAAACACGAAAAGATAATGTCTGCAGGAAATATATTTTCCAAACGGCAGCTTACTGAGCCTTGTTGAGCTGCTTGGCACTAGGTAGGAATGTAAGCAATAAACATCGACGGTGGGCAGTTAATTCTTTCGCGAAATCCGATTTGACTCTGAGATAATTTCTTAGCAGAGCTCGTAAAATAGCTTCTGTTTTTAATAGAAGAGCTCTGCTGAAAGCACAAATTGAATAAGAACGAAAACTTACAGTTTATGGCTTAAATTCTAATCCGATACAGCTTCCATGTTTTCTACGAGATCACAATCTGCCAAGAGTCCTTAACTCTGCCACTTAAAGCCGACTATGCATAGTAAATCCCCGATTCGCATTCGGTCTATCTTCTTCATTTATCCTCCACATTTCATTTACTTCCACTAAATTCAAACCTTCTGGCAAGCTTACCACCCCCATATCCTGGTCGTACCCGATTATTTCATTACCGAAATCCAGCATATATCTCCCTCATCTCTAAAATCTTAGATTCCGGGAGCTCCATTCAACTGAACTGTTTGTTTCACTGGATGCTAGCGAACTGGTCCTGGATCGGATTTATGGCTATCTCCTTAATGAGAACAAGCGAATGGCTTCAAATTCAAAGGACAACGGAACAAACTTAAATTTCCTCCAAACATACATATTTTCCCACACCGACTTTGGCTCGGGCCTGGGCGAAACGTATTGACGGTTTTCGCACGAAAACAGCAATAGTCGGATGATAACGATGCCTAGAACGAGTGAATTGGATCGAATTTGTGTTTGCAGGCGTCAGGATCAGATTGAATCAGATCAAGTTTAGCTTCAGAGAGTCGCCGTTTTCTGTTCAGTGGCTGACAGATGATAGTGCAGGATTAGTTGTGAGAATCCGATTGATTTAGAGATTTTGGAAGTAGTGTATACTCGTTATGTTCAGTCAGATTCGTAAAGATGTATAATTGCAAACGAAGAATTTGATTTTGAATCTAAATTGAAGTGAATCAGATAGATGGATTTGGCTAAGGATATTATGGTGTTTGTCTATATGTGCATTGAGACATAATAGGATATTGTGGACTTCTTCGTCGTCAAAAAAAAAAAACATTCACCCCTCTCAGGACTAATACGTTTTGTTTTCAAGCTTGCTACTCCTATCGTTCGTAGTCAACCTGGTGTAAAATTTACATTTTCAGTTAGATTAATTCACATTTCACTTTGTGGTTTGCGATTTCATAGCACTCATTGATGTCAAATTTATCTTTTTCCGCCTGTCAACCTCATGACTAATTGCTAGGGTCATCAACCATTCAAACTGTTGAATTTGATAGTGGTATCTGTGGTTGTATCTTGGTTGAAGTGGAAGATTAAACCAAAACAGAATTCAAATTATTCAAAAGCTACCAAATACTTAAATTACTTCAATTTGAACGTTGAACTACTCAATTGAATTTTTCAAATGGACTGAATGTGTGTGTAAACTTTAATGAATTGCAATCAGTTGTTTCGTGTTTGAAATAATTTTGATGAAACTTCCTAAAGTGATTAACCGAAAGAATAAGAGTTTTAACGGGAATAGAAAACAACAAACCCATTATTTAAACTTTGTGGGACTAGGAGGATATCTGGATTTTCAGAGTTTTTATTAATTCCGGCACGATGCCAATAAAGAATAAATGGAGCGATTCAAATTCAACCTTGTATTTATTAATGCTGTTTGTTTGTGGGATGGTGGCGCGTGTGAGGAAAGCAAAGGATGAGATATACGCTATACCGCTAGGCTCATGCTGCTATCACCTCGTGCTTGGACAAATTATATTTCTTCTTCTCGTAAGGTTAACTGGATGTGCTGCCGCTTTAGATACCGTAAGGCTCGTGCCTGCACCACCTCGTGCCTAATACCTTGTAATTGCAGCTTGCCGGTGTCCTATTATTGCTCGAGTTGATTGTAAACGCAGTTATGAAGCAATTCGTTCAATTCGATACAATTTATTCAAATTAGATATACAAATTAAATATGCACTGTTAAACAGAATATTAATGTTGCGATGCTGGTGGTCTGAGTGCTGAACTGCAAGTGCACTGCAATCGTCCGCTCGCTGCCCAAAACCAGTCCTCTCGGTCGGCCACCGAAACCAGTTGATTTTGAATCCAACAAATGCTTTTCATGCAAGTTAAATATATTTTGCTGGTTAATTTAATTTAAGCCAGAATTCCGCTATTGTGTCTTGATCCTTGCAGGGCATTGAAAATAAGTTGACTACACTAGTAACGTGTGTTCTGGTATGATGTTGTAATCATAAAATCAGGCTGTGTTCGACATGTAAATATTATACAAAGTCAGACTGCTACTTCCACGGGAATGTCATGTTTTTAGACAAGCACTGAGCTTAAGCAGCAGACAATCTGAAAGTAAGAACAGAGCGTATAATTTTGGAAAAATAGTTAAAAAGAGAAAATAATATTATTTCATAAATGAGGCCCTTAACGGCAGACATAGCCGAAAGTATTTTCAATATCTAAAGCTATCAAACTTGTATAATTTTTCGAAGAAATTTGTTTCTGTTTATGATAAGCACCTCTGGTATGCTGGTGAAATGCGGACAGTGTTGGTCTAAACCCTAAATGTTCGAAATAGTGTGACGCATCTCCAGTTTACTGCGCACACAAGACATAACCACACTTTCAAATATGTAGCTCACTCAAGACAACGAACTAACTGGTCGACAGGTACCAAAGAATTTATAGTTTTGCCTGTCTTTAAAATGGGAAAGACAACCGAGAAAAAAGCTAACAATTTGCTCAAAATGAGGCTGAAAAACTAAAGCGCAGAGGAATTACTGGAATTTTTTTTAAGCAAAAGGATAATTGCATCGAAAGTCATAGGCATATAAAGATTTTGAACTTTTCGTTTTGTATTTTAAAATTACTTGTTGTTGTTCCTATTTTATCATGTTTATCATATGAAAATTTATCGGTAGCATCTCATGTTGTGAAAATGATAAAATTTCCCGTATGTTAATCCCAATTTTATTTATTTTTTATTTTATGTATTTATTTTTCAACTAAACAAAGAGCACAAAACACTAAGAATTAATATTTAACAATTTACATAACTTACAATGTTACACAATGATGAAATATACAATACAAGAATTTTAAAAATCTAACCTTCTTTAGTAGGGAATTGGATAGGCCATTCATGACGTGAGCACTTTAGTCAGAACAGTTCTAAACCTAGATCTGAAAATGGTTGGGGAATAGTATTCTGCGAAGCTATTGGATATTTTTCAATGTCTTTTGATTAGCTCATTGTTGGCGTATACTGTGTGTTGTCGGTATTCATTGAGTAAACGTGTGTGCCTCGTCTATTGGACAACTACATAACATTGATCAAGCCTCTAATAACATCAAAAGTAAAGCAGGAGCATATGACTATCCTCCGCGAAGAAATACTTGATAGATTTAAAAGATTTAGTATGTATCTGTATGAAGTTATATTATCAAATTCGTAAGGATTATACAGATCTCTCAACGCAAATAGCAAGAATGCTTCTGCACCGATTCGAGCCTATCGCTATGGACATCAAAGGCAGGGTGCCAGACAATACATGCATATTCGAGTAATGGCCGAACTAGAGCTATGTATACAGACTTCATGACCCATAGGTTTTTGAATTCCTTTGCACGTCTTTTGATGAATTTAAGCTGCTTATTAGCCTTGCTTAAGACTTTGTCATTTTATGTCACGTTAATTTCCATTGAGTTCCCACAAGCACAATTTTTGAGTGCTGGAAAAATCAATGATTTTCTGAAGGGTGAATCTTTTGGGGGAAAACTGAGTTTTGACAATTTTAACATGACAAGATAGGTAGAACATTTATTTTGTTTATTAAAAAAGCGAACATTTTTCGGAAGCTTGATGGTTTGAAAGATTTTTTTTGTTCTGATTGATGGCGAATTTGACAGGTTTTTGGCCACAAAATTAGGATGAGATTAACAGCTTAAACTACTTTGGTTATTTTGACACCAAGAGATGCTTCCAATAAGTTATCAAGTATTTATCATTCTGCAAAACGATAGCAGCCCTCTATATATTGTGATGCCTAAAACTTATAATCCAGTCATCGTATCAACACGAAATTTGCAGAGTAAAGTGGTCTGAACCTGACTCAGAATTGATATATATTGGTTATCGGTGACTCAGACGGCTGCCAGAAACGATCATTTTGTGGTTGTTGTAGCAGAAATGATGCCAAATTATTTTTAAATGATATATATTTGCAGCAACTGCTTAGCAACATTTCAAAAGTTTGAAAATTTTCGGTGAATTTTCATACAAAAATTAAAGAATTTTTGGCAAAATGATACAGACAATAAATTTTTACACAAGTCAGTAAAAAAAAATTATATTAACAGATCAAAGGTTTTTATAGACATTGTCGTTTTGATAAAAATTTCACTTTCAAAGATCATAATGGACATTTTATTCTCAAATATTAGTCTTAGATACCTTGAATTTTGTTTTCTGAAGAAGTATCGCCTCAAAAAATTAAAATCAATCTGATCTTGCCATTTTTCGACAAGAAAATGGCATCTGTTAGTATAAAGTTTTATCCCTATTCTACCTTCATGAATATTTCAGAGCAGTTGTGGAAACTCAACCATTGTCTAGACATTCAATTCCTTTGATATCTGTGTTGATAGCGGAAATATCATAGGCTTATGTATTTGTTCAGCTCTAATTTTTTTTTTCTTAACTTTGTACCTGTGAATGGTTTTTTTGTTATAATGGTGTTTCTTTAGAATTTCTAACTTTGAGCGCGCAAAAAAAGTTTTGTTTATATCTTGGCTTTATCAATAAAATGGACAAGTTCAATTTGATGAAATTTCGAAAACCAAGTACAAATGTTTTAAAATGTAATTTCTTAGTTTTCAATTAACTCAGAATCACTATATGCAAAAATTAAATGATGCGTCTTGCATTGACTCAAACGAAAAATTGTTAACTGCTGGTATCGGCTGCTATAGGTTGCTGAAAATATGAAAATTGGAAATTTAAAGGAGCTAAACCCATGTTCGAGGCTTTACCATAAGCTGAAAACAATATTTAAATATTGCTCAAGAAAATGTGTACAGTCTGCCAATTTTAGTATGTTTAGTATTTAAACATTAGTATGTATAGTATTTATTTTTGAAATACATTCAGATTAGTTATGTATATATATATATATATATATATATATATATATATATATATATATATATATATATATATATATATATATATATATATATATATATATATATATATATAAGCATGTATGGCAAGACATAAAAAATAGCTGGAGGCAAATATCAGTCGGTAATTCTGCTCGCTAAGATGCCACCCCGGTGTTGCTATCTATCGCCTTCGAATCCCGGCGTATGCGTATGGTTGTATTTATTCACCAAGACAGTAGATCACTTCCTCTGAATGCTAACCCCCAATGTGTGAAAAATAAAATTTTTCCTTCAAACATATTAATATAAAGCTTTCCATAACATTTTTGAAACGCTGAATGCGTGGACATTTTTGGCCATGATTGCGTGCGAAATTTTCGTGAATATTATCAGTAATATTTTCACGTTTTACCCAACGAGACCAAAGAAAATTACTTCGTCCACTAAGTAAATGAAGCTAGTTTCCGAAACACTTGCTTCATAACTTTTTTAGACTGAATTCTTATGTCATCAGTTTTTCCGCACCACATAATTTTTAAAAAACTCATAATTAGAAAGTTAAATTTAGCCAGAGATTATTAAACAATCACTCAGTGCTAATTGGCATAATTTGCTCATATGTTGCTAGTTCACAGTCAAATGAAAATGCTCTATTAATTATTTATTCAAAACCTTTATTACAATTCTATGTCTTTTGACATTACTTTCCATCATGAAACGTATCATTTTTCATTTTAAGCGTCTGCTTAAATTAATTATTTGTACATTTTTTTCAGTATGTACTTATCAAAATATAAAAATTTTCCTGAAAAATGTATTTGATTTTTAATGAAGTGTCTTATTAATTAAATGTTTTAATGAATTGTCTTATTAATTAAAGATAAGAGATATAAAATTTGCCTGCTTCTTTCATCTACTAGAACTCTAAATTGTAGAGTTTTTGTCCTATCGTAGTTTTATTATTTATAGAAGCTTACTTTTGCATGTTATTTCTTTTCATTACATTTACTGTATTATTTATATTTTTTTATATTTTGTATAAAAAAAACCTTCTGTATTATTCAAAAAATGATTTTATTTCAAAAAATGGTTTAAGTGATTTCATTTAGTTGACTTATTTTCAGTCTTTTATTTCATTTCTTCTTAATGCGGAGAAGCTCGTATGCCCAAGTAAGATAGTTTCATTCTGATGGAAAACATATGTATGTTTATTGAATCTGATGTTGGCTGACAAAACTCATAGCCTGGATCACGTCCTTATAAAAAAAAGCCCAGAATGAAAACCAATATTGTTTGCAAAGCCCTTATTATTCATTTTCGTCGAGAATATTTTCAATCTTTATCATTTGGCCAAAATAAATTATTTTTTTTTTATTCATAGCTTATTGCTTTGAAATAAAGTAACGTTTTTTCAATATTTTCATAAGCTTTGAAACCTCTATCCAAATATCCAAATCAATATTGTACATTCAAATCACAAATAGGTGATGCCTGGTTGGTTTATTCAAAAACTGCTGCTATTATTTCGAACGTGCTGTGCCTGTTGCTTTCAAATTGGCAAACCTTAAATGTTCCACTCTATAAAACTGTCTACTACTCGGCAAAAAGTATGGGTACAGCATATGGTTATGTGATTATCGTGATATTATTTGAACCTCAGCCCTACTAGCCATTGTGAGAAGCTATTTTTTCGCTGTATGATCAATGATTCTTGAATGAAATGTAATTTTGCCGAATCTGCAACAAATAAGTTACGCCTGAACGGAGTGAACAAAAATCGATGGTTAGGTCCCAAATCTATTCAACAACTGGAAATAATGATTTGAAACTAACTTACTGATTGCTTTGTGACCATTACTCAAACCCTCAAATCTGGTTTCCCCTAAAACCACCAAACATCAAACGAACTCTTATTCGTGAAAATCAATATCAAAAAACATTGCTGACTCTCCGATCTGACCTCGAATCTCATCGTTAAAATCATTTTATTTCTCTGTTCGAAATCTTCCATCCAATAGCCGCACCCGTATCCCAATCAATTACAATATCTTGAAAAGTTCATTGAGTTTCAAACGAGTTTCGATGTTTCCGATAGCACCAAAAAGAATCGCGTGCCCTAAAACCATAAACAAACAGAAAACCGTGCTCCACTAGTCTTCACTTAAGCAAACAGGTATCCTCTTAAGTTCGAGACATCAAACGTCATCGATAGGCTTCCGCCACTACCAAACCGGCAACAACAAATGATTTTCTGGTTTCCTTTCAATTTCCAATCGATAATAACCTTCAGTTTACCCATCATCGTCAGCCTGTAGCGGCTCACTTTCAGTTCTGAAACTTCCTTTACATCTCCTTTCACTAACAATTCTCGACTATTTGTCAGCCCAGTGTGTTGTAAGCACCGACGTGGAGACTTTGATGTTCTCGGAACCACAATAAAACCATTAAGAAAAGCATCTTCTTTCCATACAATTTACTTTGCCGTTTTCAAATGAGAATTTCCGCACCCGAGCCATGTACGTCTTGTTTCTCAGTTTTCATAGACGCTGATGTGAATGAATGGACTATCGAATAGGCTTTGATGTAACTTTTGCTCAAAGGCAGTAGCATTTCCTAGTTGAAGGAACTCGATCTACAAATGGAATTTTCCCGAACGTGGTAAATGCTAGTCGAGAGCAGTGAGGCTGGCAGTTTTTCAGGTATTTACACTTTGAAGAGTGATACTTTTTGATGGTCGGAGCTTTATTTAAGAGTTGCTGGAGCGAAGGAGGAAAATGCAAGTGTTTGTGAAAATTTCCTTTGATATTGAGTGGAAGTTTACTTGGTCACTAAGTGGACTATTTTTGGAATATCTTGTTAAATATGTTGCATTACTTCCAGGTCTAGTTTCTTTTTGGACTATAGAAAATAAGTTCACTGTATCTTATGTTGAAACCCACACTGGGCGCTGAATATTTTAATGCTTTATTTTGCCTAAATTTGACCTTCATGCAAAATATGTTAACGTCAAGTTGATTTTTACCAAAAGTCGTAATAGCTCACGCAAAAAATATGAGAAAAAAGTTATAAAATGCGTGAAATTACACTTTAGAACATCAAGAACATCAATGACTCTAATGCAACTTTATATACAGTATTAAAGACTAACGGACATTTCTAAAACACAATCATCAAAATCTTTTGCATCTTTAATATTACCTTGTTTTTATTTTATTTTTTCAGGATATCAAACGTCATGGTCAAGGAATCTATCGATGTCGTATTGACTTTAGAACGAGCCAGACGCAAAGCTATCGATTCAATTTGTCGGTGATAAGTGAGTAGAATGTAAAAAAAAAATTCAAACAGTTGCCAAAAACAATGAACTTTTCAAGAAACACAGAAAAAAAATACATCCAGTCCCTTTTTCATCATCACTTTCCTGTCTTTTTATTGTTTTCCATTCCATTTCATTCCAACCGTTTGTTCAAAGTGATCTTGAAAAATACCTTCCATTCTTCCCCTCTGACCATCAGTTTTCTTTTGTTTTCGTACTTGTTTCGTTGTCGCCGTTTTCGGTTTGATTTCTTTTTCATCCTATCGAGTCAATTATTTTATAGGAAATTTATTGAATTTTTCTTTGCTAACGGAAATTTATTGAATCGAACTGTATTGGGTAGCATTAACTGACCATAGTGATGCTGTACTGCTGGTGTAACTAAATAATTTCCCTATTACAGCTTGGCCGGAACAACCAATTATCCTGAATCGATGGTGCCGAATGGGACTGAACTTGGACCGAAGCAAGAGGGTGATGATATTGTTATTACTTGTCGTGTTGTTGGAGGTAAGCATACTTTCGCAACTGCTACTACTACTACCAATGCAATTTTATGCGAAATAATTTCCTTGATTCGTTGTTGCTTGAGTTGTTTTCCTTTTCGATTTGTTTGATTTTTTCGAAAGAATCCTTAATGGAGGGTTTGCTTGCTATCAAGTACAATTTGCTAAGATGGCAAAGGCTGGCAGTATTTGTGTAAGATGGTTTGCTTGGTATTAACCAAACTTAAATGGTGAGCGAAGAGAGAAAGTATTGGTTAAATGGTTTATTGTTATTTGAATGATGCCTTATTCCAATAACTGAAGTCGAACGGTGCTCGAGACGATTTTTTTTTGAAAAGCTCTTGTGGAAGTTTTAATAATCTGTATTGGCTCTTGAGTTCGTTTAGTACTGTTGTCATAATTTTGTTTGAAGTGAATTGTAATTGTTAACGACTGAGTTCAATTCGTTTTATTGAAATATTGATGACGTCTTCAATTCAATTTTGATGATGGCAGGGGATTTGAGTTTGTTTTCCGAAAGGCCGAACAAACTACTAATACGTGTGAACTACTACCACATATTGATAATCTGAATAGAAGCAATGAATAACGCTTGAATTTCAAAATACCTCTCAGCGATGATATTTCGAGGGTAATTGATGTCATGTTTTTTTAGGGATAATAATTATTTCACTTTTTAATCAGACTTTGAATAAGGGTCGATTACTTTCGAAATATTGATGTCTGTCAATAAATATAGAGAGGATAATAAAAAATATAAATTATTTTGCTTAAAAACGATTAATTACGCGTTTGCTTAATATTTAAACCTCAAACATATGAACTTAATAATAGCATGCATAACGTCAATTTGAAGATTGCTGCAGTACAATCTTCATTTCAATAGCGACGAAGCATAAATGAATCACTACTTGCCACTGCTAAAACAAAGTCTAGCGTAGACGGACTAACTGTACTATTGCATAATTGTCGGAACAGGGAGAAATGATTGAAACGTGCAGACATAGGTTGCGGCTACGAAACGTTTACCTGAGTATGGGACGTTTTACTTACACATGTCATTTAAACTAGCAGAGTATGAGTTTTTGCATTAAGAAGTATGAATTTGGTGTGCAGGATATGATCGCAGAAATGGTACAAAAAATGTTTTTTGCATTTCCGGCTACCACAACTTTCTCTGACATACGTATCATTTAGAAAACATTCCTGGTTCTCACAGTATGTCTCCGTGTTTTAAATACGTCTTATGAAGGAGTGTCAAATTGTTTAGCAGAAGAGGTAGCACTGCTTGCTTTGTGAATTTTTAGCCATCACCATATTCATATCACTAATTTAGCTCAAATAGAAGTAACAGCAATCAAAATGCTCACTCAGTCTCTAGACTCTTTCAATTTCAGTCAAGATTTTCAACTGAGTTCAACATATTCAACTGAGAGCGTCCAGACTCTATTGCAGCAGATTTAAATACTAATCAAGTGTACTGACGGAATTGAAATAATACTGGGCAAAGAGTTTAGCCCAGGCATTTCCAGTGAGTCTACCTATTTTGGGATAACCCGCAACCATGCCTTTCGCATTTATCTCATTGAATCTCCAACACAACTTGCGGACCACCGTATTGGTAGAGCTCGCTTAAAATCATGTGTACATCTTGATAGAAAATGTTTACAAAAAAGACACAATGGCACAACCACCTTTGTTGTGGAATAGCTATGAACAGCCGCCACCACAACAGAAATTCTAGCCTGACCTACTACCCTCACGGACATATAGGTGCCGGCTAGACGTGACCCAGCTAGGGCTTGACCTGCCCTAGCTGGGTCACACGTTACGGACGGGGGCCAATATAAAAAAACTCTAGCGCACCTGAACCGCTAGAAACACTAATGTTTGAAGAACAGTAGAAGAATCGTGCAGATTTTGAGTGCATATTCTACCACGCTAGCTGCTTATTACAGCCAAACTAAATCAAACGCCAGGTTTTACTTTGGTCTTATACCTCATATGGTGGAAAGGTTTCAGATATTACCAGTGGCATGCATGTCAAAGTTTATGAGAGCAACACTTGTTAATTATGTTCGCTCTCAGTTGCTTATTTCACAAAAATTTTCAAAGCAGCATCTCATAAAACATCAATGAAGAAAATGGTCAGTGCCTGCAGCACTGTAACTGAAGTTGGTGTTTGGGGCTGCGATCCGAAAAATTTGCAGAGCTTTGGGAATTGAAACATTGGTTATTTATTTTCATTGTAAATGTTCCCGGTATGAATACTAACTGTAAGCATTTATTGATACATAAGTAGCACAACCGACTCGTGCTGGCAACCTTTTGCCAGTATCAAAGCCAATAATATATTACATCTGCTCCCCCTGGTATATTACATTCGAAGTTATAGGAGTATAAAGAATTTTAGGGTTACCTGCAGCAAGTTTTTTCAAATAATCGAAAACTTAATATTTCCTGTTTATTGTCACTACAATATCATTACCATTTGAAAATTCTACGATAAAACCGATTAATAAAGATATTGCAATTAAACACAAAACCAACAATAGCTGGCAACCCTATCGTGGGTTTTCAACAATATTTAACCTGAAAAATGTCTATAATAAGATCCATTAGTAGTATGAAATGCATATTGATTTCATGACTGCACTGGAAGTTATAGGGCAAAAAGTTTTATTTTCCTGAGTGAATTTTCAAAACCAAAGACACAAAAATTACCATAGCTGGCAGCACCAACCGAATTTTTCAACCAAATTTATATAACAGAGTTTAGAGTAAGGTTCAGCTATTGAGTCAATTTCATGAAAATCGGGTTACTTATTCACATTTCATAGGGCAAAAAGCAGTTTATTTTCTATGTAATTTTTCAAGATGGCACCACTGGCACAAAGTTGCCCACAATTCAAAATCGCTTCTGTCAGACCTGGTCCTACTTAAGTCCAATGCATCCTGTAAATTTCAATTGTATCTGATTATTAATTCGTTAGTTCCCGTGAACAAAATTTTTTGATGCTAAAAATATAGGTTAACTGGAAAAGGGTTACCATTTTCTTGTCCGACATGAAATTTCCAAAGTTTTAATTTGAACGTGTAGATAAAGCATAAGATTTGTATACAGATTGGTTTTGTTGTAAGAAACGGACATTTTTGAGGATAATCGATGGTTTGAATGTTTTCACTTTCAAAATGTTCATTTTTTCAAATTTAAGACACCAAAATTATCATAGCTGGCAGCTCCAACCGAACTTTTCAACCAATTTTCTACCAAATATGGCTTGAAATAAGGTCCAGCTATTGTGTGAATTTGGTCAAAATCGAACGATTCAATCAGAATTTATAGGGCCAAAAGCAATTATCTTTTTTAGTGATTTTTCAAGATGGCACCACTGGCACAGAATCGCCCACATATCAAAATCACTTCTATCAGACCTGGTCCTATTTAAGACCAATACATTTTGTAAATTTCAATTAATTCTGCTCATTGAATCGTGAGTTTCCGTGAACAGAAGTTTTTGATGCTAAAAATATAGGTAAATTGGGCAAGGGTTACCAGGCGTGCCCGTAATACCATATCTTTTTTTTTTTGGTTAGATAAACAAAGCACAAGATTTACATATGAATGGCTTTTTTTGAAGAAACGGCATTTTTTCAAGAGAGACGATAATTTGGAGGTTTTCACTTTCAGTGCTTGCCCTAGCTACAATGTTGCCAGCACGCTCATTAAAAGCTACACAAAGCTACAACTAAATAATACCAATATGTTCTGAAAATTTCGTAATGATTGAATAGCTCTGTCAAAAGTTATCGAAATTTAAAAATTTTCAAATTTTCCCGTTCTCTTTTTAGGCACCCGGCGCACACATAGGGTTAAAAAATTCCAAAGCATTATCCGATTCACATGTAAAACACGTTCGAAATTTATTTCGGTAACTTTATTTATGCGAAAACTATTTGTGTACGAAATAATAGGTATATTAAAAATATCACTTAAATGACCGCCGGCGCCAAAGGGTTAACAATAATTGACATTTAGTGAGACGTGGACCTATTCTGCATATACACCAATGTATCCTGAAAGTTACAGCTCAATCGGATGGCGCGTTCCCGAGATTATCTCACTGAAATTTTTCGATTATATATATATATATATATATATATATATATATATATATATATATATATATATACATATATATATATATATATATATATATATATATATATATATATATATATATATATATATATATATATATATATATATATATATATATGGAAATATGAATTTTTGGCCGAATCGATTTTAATACTAATGTTCTTCGAACATTAGTAAAAAGGACGCGAAAAGAGAGCCGACTTCAAATTCATGGCTCCACTGAACCTAAATAGAAAGCCAATGGCTATTCCAAAAAAAAATAAAAGAAAACCAAAAGATTATCGATTATCCACAAAAAAAAAAATTCAAAGGCGTTAAAACGCAAATATCGTCAAGATTATAATCTTCAATTTCCATCCAAAAATAATTGGTTTCACAGTCAGAATTGACTGTGGTGGGTCGATCATTCTCAAAAAAACAGTCTAATCACGCCGCCATAATGCGTACCACATAGTGACTTTTTCCGAATTTAATGGCCTCTCTACGATCACTTGTGGATTTTATGATCTCCGTATTCTACATTTCCACTTATAAACGTATCCAGAAAGCGACAAATGAGCATCACCACTGAAAAAAATTCAGTTCATTCATTGAAAAATATTGAAAAAATAGAAAAAATTTAATAATTTTAACGGATTGTTCAGCTGTTAAATGATCCATATTCGAAAATGGCAAACTTTACACTAAATAAATGACAGCGTGGTCGACATGTACCTTTGACACATGTTGGTGTGCAGGGTTTTACTTAATCAAGCACAAACTGGATAGCCCATTACATATAAAAAACAAACGAAATCAGCGGAATGCTGAACCAACTATTCGCACTAGTACAAGTACATTTAATACCAGTCTCTTAAGCTTTTGTTCAAAAAAAAGACACCCAAATAGCAGCAAGATAAATCGCAAGAACTCAAAATCTTATTAACCAGATACTACACTTCAGGATTATGATAATAAAGCAGCAAAAACAACAACAAAAATTCAAAAAAAAACAATACACTGCGCAGTAAAGAAGTTAAAGCGTAGGACCTGTAGTCGCGAAGAAAGAAGTCAAACTGTAACTGGCTTTAGCTCTGCAAAAAGTAGCAAACCAAAAGTTAATCAAAATATGTAACATTTTTTTCAAAAGAAAACTAATGCTGACCTACGAAGGTTGATCCACAAGTTGTGCTAATCGGCTAATTCTAGTTTGCAAAAAATAAAAAATAAAATTTTACTACCTTATATATCCACTAAGTCAGCACAAAAAAAAACGTATAAATAGGCCACGGTCCCAGGGAGGTACATTCATTTGAAAACGAATAGTTAAAGAGTGAAAACGACATTAGCGTTGTCTCTAAGTACCTGTATTTCAAAAAATTATCCACCAAGAAAATAGCAACTTGATCGAAACACTAGGGGACTCTGCTCCTCCATATTCTAGCGTTGCACGTTGGGCCAAGAAGTTAAAGTTGCGAAAAACATCCACTGAAAACGAATACCGCAAAGGACGTTCATCCACGTCTCTCACTGAGTACAACGTGAAAAAAGTCGAAGATGTCGTGTTGGCAGATCGAAGAGTGACCATCAGGCATGTAGTTGAGGTCAAAGTGATCTCGTATGGCAGTGTTCAAAGAACCGTTGCCAACGAATTAAATATGAAGAAGGTCTCTGTGCGTTGGGTGCCGAGAATGTTACCCGGCAAGCAAAAGTAGAAACGAGTCGACATTCCGAGGGTGAATCACGAAAAGTTCCAGGCAGATCTGGAGAAGTTTTGTCATGTTCCGTAACCATGGATGAAACCTGGATCCACCATTTTGATCCAGAAATCAAACAGCAATCGATGACCTGGAAGCGATCCTTTTTGCACTGAGAAAACATATGGCGCCAGACGCCACAATTTATAGACTTCTGGCGCCATGTACATAGTTGATTTAGGGATTGTGATAAAATATAGCGCCACACGCCATAATACATGGCGAAAAGTACATAGGCCTACACGCCATGTACTATAGTAATCCACGCCATGTACTATAGTCCACCACGCCATGTACATGTCGTGGCGGACTATATTACATGGCGTGGAGGACTATAGCACATGGCGTGGAGAACTATAGTGCATGGCGTGGAGGACTATACTGCATGGCGTGGAGGACTATAGAACATGGCGTGGAGGACTATAGAACATGGCGTGGAGGGCTATAAGCATAGCGTCTGCTCCTATGTACTATGGCGTGTGGCGCTATATTTTATCACAAATCGACTATGTACATGGCGCCAGAAGTCTATAAATTATGGCGTCTGGCGCTATGTGTTTTTTCAGTGCATCTGATATGGAAAATACATATTTGCCGAGCTCAGGCAAAAGCTGGCGAGCCCGATTGTGGGAACGGTCCCGCCAGCGCTCGTGCGACTTCCGATCGGAGTGGGTTTGAGCACGAGTCAACGCAATTTCGTGACGAGCTGTCAAATACCGTCCACATGTTGGCGGTTTCGTCTGAGTTTGGCTCAACAACAATAGGCCACGAGCCTTCTAAATTCGGAACATCTGAAGGTAGAGCAGTTGATGATAGGTGATGGAATTCACCTATCATCAACTGCATCAAAGACCATAACACTCAAGAAGCTTGCTGATATTTATACATCTCCTCACACAGCATGGCTGCGAGTTATAATTGTAGTGCCATGAGCCATATTACATGGCTCATGGCACTATGTAATATGGCGTGTGGGGCCATAATTTCTGCGCCATGTAATTATGGCGCTGGGAGCTATACTGCATGGCTCAGGGTACTATGTACATAGCGTGTGGCACCATAAATGCTGCGCCATGTCACATGGGACCACGCGCTATGTAGATTCTGACATTATGGCGCTGGGAGCCATATTGCATGGCTCAGAGTACTATGTACATAGCGTATGGGGCCATAAATAATGCGCTATGTTACATGGCTCTGGGCGCTATGTGGATTTTTTTCAGTGTGCAAACGTTGAGGAAATCCAAAGTTTCGAGTTCGGCCAGGAAGACTACGCCTCATTTTTTTGGAACGCTGACGGAAATATTATAGTGGGATATTTTTAAAAAGGAAAGCACTATATCAAGCTCTTTGGATCAACCCTCTTACTACGCACACCAAATAAGACGATTGCGGGGGGCTATTAAGGAAAAAGATGTAATAAACTTCGAGTCGGGTTGTTAAGAGACTATGTTGAAAAATAAATATTTTTTGAAGTTTAATCACCTTGGATTTTATTGATTATCATTACTTTTGGATCAACCTTCGTGCATAAAAAAACTCATTGCGTTGATAAACAATTGGAACGATTCAAAAAAAATTTTCACGATTTCCTAATAATTGTTAATCTTGTCAATACCAACTATGAAGATGGTTGAATGGTAAAATAAAATTGCTTTTATAATCCCCGCGTATATCAAAAGCAAGAACAACAATTTTTACTACCTGCATAAAATATCTCCAATCTTTTAAACCTTGATCCCTTATTTTAGGAAATACTTCATAAATATCACAAACACACATCAACAATGATACTTAAAATAACAAACACCAAAATAATGCAAACAGCAAAAAAAATCTATTTCAAATCTCAAATAAATCTTCAACCCATATCCTGAAATGAACCAGATTTACATGATCCATCTTTATGACTGTTTTCTATTAACGTTGAAAAGAAAATCACAGCTTTATTTAACAAATTTTCTGCCAGGCGCAAAACAAGGTCGTTGTGAAGCGTTAATTAATTTGTCCTGCTCAGATTATTCCATGAAAAGTCGACAGATTGTTTGTTTTTCGGATCAAAGCATTATGCTTAAGCGAAAATAAAGCAGATAAAAGCTGAATTTTAATTTTTTTTATTGTTTTCAATGAAAATCAGGATACGGCTGACTGAAATGAGAGATAACAGCAGTGAAAAATGAGAAATTATATTTTCAATTATGTCAAGCGAAAACGCTTGATTGATAAATTACGATAAGGCGGTAAAGGTTGAAGGATAATATGAGATCTGAAGTGAAAATGGTTTTTTTTCTAGCATTTTGTAGCAGTTGCATTCGAAAAATTTAACGAGCCTTACGCTTTAAAAAATCATTTTACTTTCTCGACGCTCAGTGTGGTATTCTTTAATGCAAAAATACTAAAAAGTAATTTTCTTTTGAGACAATTAATCCACTGATATTTTTCTGATATATTTTAAAGTTGTTAAAAAGAATTAGAAATAGAATAGAATAGAATCCAAGCAATATTTATTAACATGATAATAATAAAATAATGATCAAATTATTAAAAACACAAAGAAACACTAAAAATTAATAGTATGTTTGTATGTATGTATGTATTGTATGTATTTTATTCAACCGTAATATTTACATTGTTCATATTAACTTCACAAAAACTATTTCAGAGATTGAGCAATAGCTCTTGCAACTATAAATACGTTAAAACATTGTTTTAGCCGAAGAAAAATGTTTATATGAGTACCCATGTCAAACTTGATTTCATTGGCAAGAGGAAACTGGGAAAGAAAAACCTCTTAAGCATTTTTTTTTTTTTTTTTTTTAAATAAAACTTAACCTACCTTAACTAACTTAAAACTAAAGGTGATTTGACTGTTATTAGGTCGAAATTTTATTTCCGAAAAACATCGACGAAGGAAAGTTTTAGTTCTCTAATAATCTTGATAATAATGGATTTTGTGCCAAACGGCAAGAAGTTTCAAAAGTTTCTTTGCATACTTCAATTTTTGTATTAATAAAGCTGATTTTTGAGAGGCGGTGGAGAGCGGACGTGGAAAAATGGTAGATTTAACATCATTTTTAATATTTTATTCTGCTTGGTTTGCAATTTCTTTATGTGTGATTTGGCACAGGTGCACCATGCGGCTGCAGCGTATAAAAGTACTGGCTGAAAGATAGTCTTATAAAGTAAGAGCTTATTTTCCGATGACAGCGACGATCTTCTATGAATTAGAGGATAAAGAATTTTAATCAGCTTGTCACACTTTTTAATTGCAGTCTCAATATTTGCTTGGAAAGTCATTCTTTTATCGAGAACAACCCCTAAGTATTCTTTAGTGCAATTGTTCCAATCTTTTGTACAGTTATTAAGCACTAAAGGGCTGGATGGCCTTAGTTCCGATTTGCGGTTTCTTGTGAAGAATAACGCTTCCGTTTTGCCTGCATTAGCATGAATTTTCCATTTAGAGAAGTATGTTGTTAATACATTGAATCCATCTGCTATAGAGTTTGATATTTCACTAGGATATTTTGAGCAACAAAGTATGACCGTATCATCCGCGAAAAGGCCGATTTCGCAATTTGGAGGCTTTGGGATATCACTAATAAAAATGTTAAAGAGATAAGAACTGATGACCGACCCCTGTGGCACTCCTGCAGGAATGGGAAACTTCTCAGATGTTGATTCCTTTTAGGGTTATTTGAAATGTTCTGCCACTTAAAAAATCGAGAATTATTTTGCACAGATATGTCAGGAATCCAAGTTTATGCATTTTATACACCAATCCATTGTGCCAGACGGAAACAAAAGCTTTTTAAATGTCAAGAATAACCATACCCGTCGATTTCCTTGACCTGAAATTCGATTGTACAATTTTTTTGACCCGTACAATTTGATGGATGGGGCTATGGTGCTTCCTGAAACCAAATTGTTCGTCTGGCAGAATATTATTATCCATGATAAATTTTGTGATGTGTTCTTTCAATATTTTTTCAAAAACTTTCGCCACAGGACTGAGAAGACTTATTGGTCTGTAGCTACTCAATTCAGACTAAGCTTTGCCAGGTTTGTGTATGCATATTATTGATGCATTTTTCCAAATATGGGGAAAGTATGATAAGCGTATGCACGCATTTATAATATGGCAGAGATAGATAGCGGTTTTTTTGTGCATATTTTTGAGAAAGCACATTGATATTTTGTCCAGCCCAGTTGAAATGTTATTTTTGAACCAGTTTATGGTCGAAAACTAATGAAAGGAGGATCAATGCGCGGCTCTTTGATCCTCTCGATTCTTGAATTTACCATTCGTTCTGTCTCATTGTCACTCATATTAAAATTGATTATATGTTGCCTGGAGAAATGATTGCCAAAAGCTTCGACTTTTTCATCATTTGATATGAGAAACTCCTGGTTAACTTGGATAGGAGGGATATAGTTGCTTCGTTTTTTCATTGCTTTTGACTCGTTCTCAAATGATCTGGAATCTTTTTTTAAGGAAGAGAGGTTGTCTTGCCAATCTTTGCTCTTTAGCTCATAAATTTCTTTGATTATTATGCTCTTGAGCCGATTAAATTCTTTTTTATACATCGGTTGCCTGGTTCTCTGCCACAAGCGACGGACTGCATTTCGTTGTGCGATTAGTGCTTTAATGACAGGAGTAAGCTTTTGTCGATCCGGTCTATCATTTGTGATCTTGGGGATCGATTGTTCAGCGGCTTCGAAAAGAATTTTAGTAAAATTTTCTACGTGGCTATCTATATCGTGTTTTGTGGAAAAATCAGAAAGATATTGATTTTGATTTGTAAGGCATTGTGTGATACGCGAAAAGCGTGCCCAGTTGGCTTTTCGGAACAAATACTTTTGTGGAACAGTGACTGGTTGGTCTCTTATGCCGAACATAACCGGTAGATGATCAGACGATAATGCTGTTAGAGTGAAAGGTGGTGTGACGTTTTGACTATAATTAGTCAGGATTATGTCTAGAGTTGAAGGATTTCCTCTAGTAGATTTCGGAAAATAAGTAGAAGTTGGAGAAAATAGTACATCAAGATGACTAGTGACTAATTTGTTGCGTTAACTAAGTTAAGTTAAGTTAACTAAGTTTCGTCAGTATATATATACAATACAGTGTGATAATAGGATGGGGTGACTATGACGAAAGAGTCTTGATAAGGTTATTTCTGAAGGTTGCTTTGGAAATCGTAAGGAAGAAATTTTTGCTTATTCTATTGAATATCTTGCAGGACCTATTTATTAGCTCATCCACTGCATATGTTGTGTTGTTTTGGTATTCAATAATTAATCGTCGGAATTTAGTGACTCTCAATATATTATTTCTCCATATGGCTGTGTCCTCAACAAAAATTGTTTGAGTTGCTCCTGGGCATCGATAGAATGTTGGTATTGTAGCTGGGCAAAAAACTTCGTTTTGTTTGTCAGGAGTTATTATTGTTTATTTATTCACCAAGCAAGGTACAAAATCACATATAAAATATCAAATTAAAAATAAAATGGAAAAGTAAAGTAAAAAGTAAAAACAAATAAGTTAAATAAGTAACAAACAAATGAAAAAAGTAACAAATAGATTAATAAATAATAATCAAGCAATAAAAACATTGACATATATGCAAAAGAGAGGATTTGAAAGATGATTTGGAAATTGTAGGGGAACATAAATTACTTATGCTGTTGAATATTCTGCAGCATCTATTTATTGGCTCATTAACTACATATGAGGTCGAGTGTGAATATTCTTTCAGGAAACGATTGGACCTGGTGTTCCTCACAGGAACCCCAGGTGTGGATACCTTAGGCGTAATGTCTGACTGTAAACATACTGTATAAGAACACACCGACGTATTAGGGACATGTAAGAGAAACTATAGGATAGGGTCACATAGCGGTACATTTGGTAAATTGATATATTATCGCACAGAAAAATTGAGAACATACATACCACCTGAATGAAAAGCGGTGGAAATTTCCTCAGCATGTCGTTGAATCCGATCGAAGGAGTCTCATCAGCCTTTTGGGCATCAGGACATTCGTGACTCCAGTGATGAAGAGCTCACCTGTGGCATATTGAGCCCCACTCGTTTGAACGAACACATATCACATTTGGATCATCACGCAACAAACAAACGATTGACAAGTTCGTTTTCAATCCGCAACAGATAATTGTTATTTGCCATCATGACACGATTTTGACAGGTTGAAATGTCAACCAACGATGGAAACAAACTCGTGGAACGATAGAAAACGGGCCATCTCCAGGCCGCAGCAAGGCATTGTCATCCCCCAATACTCGTGAGAGCGAGCGCAACCACCTGAATATAGCGCAACGACCGAAATGCATTTGAAGTGCATTGATTTAGATAGCGAGTAAACGGATTATCCAGGATCATCAAGTGGAGTCCGAGGTTTCTTGCGAGGCGTTCGCGGCATGGATCGCTCTCTTGATACATGGACAGGGTAAGCGTCAGGTTGCAAGTAAGCTGTTGAGCGTAGATAGTCTAAAATCAATCTTATCTGATTTGCATGTAAATCGAGACCGAAGACGAAGCAAGGAGAATAGATAGAAGATCTGCAGCCGTAGAAAGGAGGTTTGAGAAACGAAGACGAGGAGGAGTTTTACAGTCGGAATCATTCTGTGGTAAACTGATTGGCGCGAGGAATAGTTCGGCGAATCGGCGAAGGTGTGTGCGAATCGAACGTTGCGGAGAAGATATTTTGAGGCAGAGGTTGTTTGACGAAGCAGTCCGGTGGAAGTAATGAAACTGAGTGCTGTGACCGCGAGCTACGAAGAAGCTACTGTACTGAGTAAGTTGGTTAAGTTTTACAATTGTATACATGTATAGTTATGTTAGGTCTGTATCTGGTAAAATGATAAAGAGAATTAAATGTAAAATCACGGTACCGTTTCGTATTTTGAAAGTAGTTAGATACGCGAATAGTTTAGTTTCAAGGTTTTTACCTAGTTGAAGAAGTAAATTGATTGTTAAGAGTTGTGAACGCTGGTGTGTTGAATAGTGTTATTTTTATTAGCGTGCGAAGCCGCTGCATTACTTCTCGCTTCAGGGCGACGGCCGAGAGTTGGTTTCGGGGTTGGAATCTCCAGTGAGTTTAGGCCCCTGAAAATAACCCCTTTATATTTTATCCGGTAAAAAAGGTATGTAGAAGCGTTTTATTGAAACAACGGTAACAGCTTATCTTCTTTTTTCAGCTTGTTTCTCAATACCAGCTCTCTAAAAATAAACCATGAGACCGTCTATGAATAATATTGAAAATTCGTTCCCAAACTAATAAATAAACATTTCTTTGCTAATCGATATCCTTTCCTGGTAAATTGACCCGAAAACTATTTTAAACTTTTTCTTCAAAGTTCAACAGTTCCCCAATAAAGTGAACAAATCCGAAACTAAAACTCAACTATAACGGCATAATACATCAAAATCCAATTAAACTTTCATCGATTCGACTTCATTCTGCGGACGAAAAAAACCAACTTTCCGATAAACTATCCGACTATGTAATTTACACGATAATTTACTTACTTTGACAACAAAAATTACGGCTCCTAACTCTATTCTGACTTCAAACTTCAATAGTAACATTTCTGCTGACAATCCATTAAAACCAATCGATTTGACCCCATAAATGTTTTCAATTCATATTCAGCAATAATCGTAAATTCTCACTAGCAGCGTCAACGAACTAACTACTCACAACTACCGACTTCTTTTCAACGAAACTGTGCAACGACAGTGACCCGGTCGAGAAGGCAAGAACCATGTCAGCATGGTATGCAGAGTTCAGCGACGAGGAAGAAAAAAGTATATGATGGTAATGCCTTGAACGTTGATGATAGCGTTGGCAATGTAAAAAAAAAAACGTGGTCACCAACGTCGTCGTGGTGAATGCCGAAGAATGAAGAAAAGAAGGATGGCGGCAGCAACGACGGCAAGCGAAACTTAAAAGAACATTTTATGAAGTTGGCGTTCATGTTAATAAAAGCGCATAGTAGCAAAGTAGCGAGCGCGAGCTGATGTAATTCACTGAAATAAACTGCTCGATAAATTTCATTTATTCACTTAAAACGGGTAATGTCGTAAAACTGTCCCTTAACAAGTGAGTTTGTAAGCTAATTTCGGAAAATACTACCAGCATTCGGTCTTTTTAGTCGTTTTCGCGTGGTGGCTTTTGTGAGATATAGTTTAGTGGTAATGAAACTACCTTCATTTCAGACATACATAGAAAATTCTGTTAGCAAATAATTCAGTTTTTTTGAGATTTTAAAGCCCTCTGATATCTTCAAGTATGACAATATTGTCATAGTATGAACCAAAACTTGCAGCAAAAACTAAGTGCTTTAGTTTAAGACTAAACATTCAAAAGTAAAAAAACACAATTTTCAACAGATGCTTGGTTGTTTTTATTTTTGATTACTGCTCATTCAAGTGGCCGTCGTAAATCCAATCAATATCTCTTTCCCAATGAAAAATTTAACTACCAAGAAATTTTAGCGAATACATGACCTCATTCATAAAAAATTGAACAATGTAGCTACTCTTTGCATATTATTCTTTGCATTTTTCAACGTCAGAAAAGATTGTACCCAGAACAAGAAACTTTATTTTCCGCCAACGTTTCCATTACAATTGCCGTCACCGTTGCCATCGGCAGCAACTTCGTCCACTTCATTCTAAATTCGAAGAGGTAATTGATGATAGTCACTGAGTACCGCATATTCAGCACTTCAGACTCTTCTAGCAAATGCTGCGGAATTTTGGGCAGTAGAATACCTTAGCAAGCTCAACATGAGTTTTCCGGATTCCTTATGTTCGGTCTCATTCTTCATTTCAGTTTTATTACAGCGACCGAAGAGGATTTGTAACTTTTTGCTTTCGAAATTGACGACGAATGGTAAGTAGTAGTAGTTCGAACAGAAGTAAAACTAAACGTTCGAGTTTGAGTTGGAAATCGAAATAAGAAGAAGTCGATGAGAAAAATGGTTAAGAAATTGTAGCACCCAGTGTGGGTTGTAAGTAAGCCTTATGTTACATATTTGGTGGCTGGGGGATTGTAGTAGTTTCTTGGTGAAATGAAACTTTTCCCGTTGAATTCGTAGCACAGTTTCGGATTAAAGCGTGCATACCAATGAGTCTGAGTTTATTTGTGCAAGTATACCCCGATCTATGGCACAATGCGAATAAGGACGTTGTCGACGACGGAATTGAGAGACCAAGAAAAGTTTAATATTAAAGAATAGATTGAAACAAATGGCACGAGCAGTTGAAATTAGAATCCAAACGATGCCGCGAATGAGAATAGAATGAATAGTTTCGTGTTGGAAATAAACTGGTGGAGATATGTAGTTTAAGGATAAATTTGTTTCTTGTTTGTGTTTAGTTTAGCTAATCGAGCAAGTATTGATTTTTTAATTGTTTCGTCTTTTGTAGCGAATGTAAAGAAATTTTTCAAAACTTACTTGTCTTGTAACTGATAAGGACGCGTATTTGACAGGATGATATAATTGATTTGATTTGTTTACGCACATATGCCCATCATATGGCGATGGAATCTTAGTTGGCTGAAACTGAGATTTGGTTAAATCATCACATGCTCAGAATTCGATCGTGTTATTATGATCGGGATGAAATGGATACTGAATCAAATACCGACGGTGACATTGAAAATTTTGAAAGTGCATCCGACTACAAAATGGTTGTTGCTGGCTTCGATTAAACCCCCGACTATGTTGTGTTTAGTGCTAAGAATAGTAAGTAGTGTTTTAGTTCAATCATCTGATGCTTCGAGTCGTATATTTTTAGAAGTAGGTTTTTTCACGAAAAGAAGCTTGCCTTGCACCACTAGTAACTCGCTTGCTGATGTCATGCGATGCCATGCGATGCCATGCGACATGTCTGTAATTTGAACCTTACCGCAACGGCAACAAGTAAAGTTAGCGGCAAAAAATTAGCAAGTGGAGTCACTTCTAATGGTGGAGTTTTATCTTTAGCCTCACCAAAATCTTTTAGGGATCCTTCACCTTAAAAAACGAAAGGAACCACAAGTTTCTCCCATTGTGTGTTTCAAGTTGAATTTCCAAATTTTCAAAGCTAATTTGGCAAAAGCTTGCTCTGTTAAAAGTGGCCTCGTTCTTGGCTTTGAAATAAAGGCCAGCACTTTAACAAAAACATTTATCTTCTCTTTGCTAGCAGCATGAAAGACCACGGTCTTCTCTTCAAGCTCCTTAAAAAACGTTCTGTTCCCTATTACCCAACAGCTAAAAGGATAGAAAAGAAACACAAACCTCGTCTCATTGCTCATCAAGAGAAGCGAAAATAATGACGGCTGCATTCAA
The DNA here is from genome assembly GCA_963978885.1 of Nemotelus pantherinus. Taxonomy (NCBI): domain Eukaryota; kingdom Metazoa; phylum Arthropoda; class Insecta; order Diptera; family Stratiomyidae; genus Nemotelus; species Nemotelus pantherinus. The sequence goes on along the minus strand of OZ022266.1, from coordinate 68,848,086 downwards.
GAACACTGTTCAAAAGGGTGTCTCCTTTACCAGCCTCCTTGAATTTTTATTTGCTAATATCGCTCCGGAGCATCCAAAAACTCCATTATCGTTGAACGGTCAAGGTATCGAAGCTCCAGCTCAATCATATATGTTTTCTAAATGCGAAAACATCTTCGGCTGCAAGCTTTTATCTCCTGTAAAAAGCTGGTAGTTTTTGTTGCTAAATTTAAAATGTTTCATTCTACTAGCGGAAATTATATCGCATACGCAGGTTTACACTTGATTTCTTTGGAATTGATAGCGGCTTTTTGACTTAGTTCTCTAAATAGTAGCTTTTTCGTTCCTGTTTACAAAACGTACTATGTTCAAGAAAACTTGAATTCTGACAAGCCTGACATTAAAAAAACTGAACTCAAGCTCTGACTTAATTTATTTTTCGCAATAACTATGTTGTGCGCTAAAACATGTTGGGTGAAGTCAGTGATAGAATACACGGAGCTCTTCCAGCCACTAAAAGTTTGATTTAAGCCCAATAAACAATCTTAGGTGCCTAGAGTCCATCTTAACATATATCAACTTGATCAAAGATACTATTGGTTTCGTGGGCATACATCACAACTAAAAATTTTCCTCGTCAAAGTTCATTGACGAGCTCAGTTAGAGATGTGTCTGTTCTTGCGATCACTGCTACTAATCACACACTTCTTTAAAAACAGCATTGAGTAGTGTGATTGTTCTTCATGCTGCTCAGTTGCTCAATGCTCTTTTGCAGAACAGAAAATGCTACCCACTCATTTGTCCATTTGCTTTTCTGTCTATCCTGCGCTTTGGACTTCACATTGACATAGATACTGTCTTCTACAGTCTCGGTAAGCACTGATTGCGGACGTTTTAAATTCGGTATGGGTGCTTTTCCTGATCAAAAATAGATAATATACAACTAGATACTGCTGGAAATGGATTTGTTTAATTGTATCGTAATAATATGCATATTTGTGTGTATCGATAATTGCCTTCAACTGTGCAAAATAAAGCATGTAAATTTTCAAATTTTCAATGAAACATAAAAACATATAAAGTCATTTACGTTTTTCAATCAAAAATTTGTCGAAATAGAATTCAAAGCATAAATATCTCATATATGATACAATTTTATTACGTACGCACATCCAAGTCATATCATTTTCCAAACCTTAAAACTACTTTGCGATACACACATCACTTAACAGTACATTCTTATGCTGACAAAAGCCAACGTATGCACATGCAAACAACGTATTTACATAACACCCGAAATCTTTTTTTTTTGCGATCGAAACTGTGATTAGTATCACTGCTAGTTTAAGCTGCTCTTTGTGCCAACTGCTCTCTGCAAACACTGCTCAACACCAGGTACCCAGACTGGGACAATGTCTTAAGCAACTCTTTTGGTTCTTCTCTTCAGAGATAACTACAGACTACACATTTATAGCTAAGACTTATCGCTCCACCTGAGCCAACGTTCAGAAGATTTCGGTAGCGCTATCAGCTTTTTTCTTGTTTCCAATCAACTTCCAATATATTGCCTCAATTCCGCTCGGATGGTTGTTCAATGTTCGAGAGAGAATCTGACCACATGCTTGTACAAATGACTCTCCGGGAAATAAAGAGTATTCGCTTTCTAGGCTCCCAATCCCAGCTTTTCATCCCTTATAAGGAAACACGTTCGAAGAACATTAGTATTAAAATCGATTCGGCCAAAAATTCATATTTCCATATATATATATATATACATATATATATATATATATATATATATATATATATATATATATATATATATATATATATATATATATATATATATATATATATATCATCAAAAAATGTCAGTGAGATAATCTCGGGAACGCGCCATTCGAATGAGCTGAAACTTTCACAATACATTGGTGTGTATGCCAGGTCTCACTAAATGTCAATTATCTTGAACCCTTTGGCACCGGCAGCCATTTTAGTGATATTTTTAATATACCTATTATTCCGTACACAAATAAGTTTTGCAAAACTAAAGTTGACGAAATAAATTTCGAACGAGTTTTACATGTGAATCGGATAATGTTTTGGAATTTTTTAACCCCATGTGTGCGCTGGGTGCCTAAAAAGAGAACGGGAAAATTTGAAAATTTTTAAATTGCGATAACTTTTGATAAGGCTATTTAATCATTACGAAACTTTGAGGATATATTGGTATTATTTAGTTGTAGATTTGTGTAGCTTTTATTGAGCGTGCTAGCAACCCTGTAGCTTGGGCAGGCACTGAAAGTGAAAACCTCCAAATCATCGTCTCTCTTGAAAAAATGCCGCTTCTTCAAAAAAAAGCCACTCATATGTAAATCTTGTGCTTTGTTTACGTAGACAAAAAAAAAATGTTATATGGAATAACGGGCACGCCTGGTAACCTTTGCCCAACTTAGGTATATTTTTATCATCAAAAACTTATGTTCACGGAAACTCACGATCCAATAAGCAGAATTAATTGAAATTTGCAAAATGTATTGGTCTTTAATAGGACCAAGTCTGATAGAAGTGATTTTGAAATGCGGGCAATTCTGTGCCAGTGGTGCCATCTTGAAAAATCACTAAAAAAGATAACTGCTTTAAGCCCTATAAATTCTGATTGAATCGTTCGATTTTGACGAAATTCACACAGTAGTTGGACCTTACTTCAAACCACGTCAAAATTTGGTTGGAGCTGCTAGCTATGATAATTTTGGTGTCTTAAATTGGAAAAAATAAAAATTTGGAAGTGAAAACATTCAAACTATCGAATATCCTAAAAAAAGTCCGTTTCTTACAATAAAACCAATCTGTATACAAATCTTATGCTTAATCTACACAGTCAAAGTAAAACTTTGGAAATTTCATGTCGGACAAGAACGGTAGCCCTTTCCCAGTTAACCTATATTTTTAGCATCAAAAACTTCTGTTCACGGGAACTCAGGAACCAATAATTAGATACAATTGAAATTTACAGAATGCATTGGACTTAAGTAGGACCAGATTTGATTGAAGCGATTTAGAATTGTGGGCAACTCTGTGCCAGTGATGCCATCTTGAAAAATTACAAAGAAAAAAAACTGGTTTTTTCCCTATGAAATGTGACTAAGTTACCAGATATTTATGAAATTGACACAGTAGCTGAACCTTACTCTTATCTCTGTTTGGTGGAAATTTCTTTGAAAAATTCGATTGGTGCTGCCAGCTATGGTAATTTTTGTGCCTTTGGTTTTGAAAATTCGCTCAGGAAAATAAAACTTTTTGCCCTATAACTTCCAGTGCAGTCATGAGATCAATACGAATTTCATACAACTAATGGAACCTGTTATTAACATTATTCAGGCCAAATTTGGTTGAAAAGCCACGATAGGGTTGCCAGCTATTGTTGGTTTTGTCTTTAATTGCAATATCTTTATTAAGCGGTTTTATCCTAGAATGTTCAAATGATAATGATATTGTAGTGACAAAAAACAGCAAATATTAAGTTTTCGATTATTTGAAAAAAACTCGCTCAAGGTTATCCTTAATTTCTTTATAGTCCTATAACTTCGAATGTAATTAAACAACGTGAAGCAGATGTGATGTATTCTTGGCTTTGATACTGGGAAAAGGTTGCCAGCACGAGTCGGTTGTGCTACTTTTGTATCAATAAATGCTCACAGTTAGTATTCATACCGGAAACATTTACAATGAAAATAAATAACCGATGTTACAATTCGCAAAGTTCTGCAAATTTTTCGGATCGCAGCCCCAAACACCAACTTCAGTTACAGTGCTGCAGGCACTGAGCATTTTCTTCATTGATGTTATATGAGATGCTGCTTTCAAAATTTTGTGAAATAAGCAACTGATAACGAATATAATTAGCCCGTGTTTTGCTCTCATAAACGTTGAAATTCATGCCAGTGGTTATATCTGAAACCTTCCACCGTATGAGTTATAATGCAATCTTGAGACCAAAGTAAAACGTGGCGTTTGAGACAGTTTGGCCGTAATAAGCAGCTCGTGTGGTAGAATATGCACTCAAAATCTGCACGATTCTTCAACTGTTCTTCGAACATTAGTGTTTCTAGCGGTTCAGGTGCGCTAGAGTTTTTTAGATTCTATTCTATCTTCAAGCCAACACATAGAAATTGCCCTTAGCAAAGCCTCTGAAGCATACAGAAAAATGTGCACCCTCTTTCAAAAGTCAGCGTCTATGTTGAAAAGGATTCAAATATAGATTTACGCTAGCCTCATTCGACCAATAATTCTCTACGGTGGAATAATCTGGTGGTCAGCTTCCGTAACGAGACGAACTTCTTTTAAAACTTTTGAGTGGAAAGTCCTCCGTCAATGGGCGGAACTTTATAGAAGTAAGCTTCAAAAACACTTTTCTAACAAAGTATTGTATGCTTCAGTTGATGAAATACAAAAAGTTATAGTTGGCCATGCCCGAAAAATTCTTGAAAGAGGACTCAACCACAAGTCCAGAATCATCCGCCCTGCGTTTTAACAACCCTTTTTCGCTTATTTGCAATAAAATTTCAGCTAAGGATACGATAAGCTTGGAACTATTAGATACTTGAGTTAACTCCATAAATGACAGAAGAACTCCAAGTTAACTCTAAGAATATATTCTCTCCATATTTTCTTTATATGGACATTTTTGAAACTTGTCAGTGAGGTTAGCATGTACGCAATTACACACTTTCCTAAGGCTTATATAAATTTATTTAAAATATTTATCCATTAGTTTTTGTAAATAATTTTGCAATAAACCTACTTCAAAATGCGAATGAAATCTTCAGGCCTAAATCAAGCCTTAATCAGGACTGAATCACCAGTGAATGGTTTGCAAGATAAAAATCCCTTATTATGAAATCAAAAGCTGATTTATTCTTGCATATTTAAAGTCTTCAGGTTCATCTGAAAAGGAATTTCCAAAAATTATTTTTCTCTCGGTAGAAATCGTAAAATATACAAAGGTTGCATTACAGCAAATGAACATTATACATATGCATTTTTTCAGATGTTTATTCACTTCAGGATATATTTGAAAGGCGAAAATGCAACGACAAAGCCTTTTTGGAGCTGCAATAGCACTTCATCCTGAAATCAAAGCTTTGACTCAAAGCTTTGAACTCATAGAAATATTTAACAGAGTCAAAACAGAAAAAAAATAGCATACGTTATATGAAAATCCCAACAAGTTAGACTAGCAAAAGCGCGTGGTTGATTCACGGGCAAAACGCGACTAAAGCCGAACAGGACTAAACTTTCGTTGCGGTGGCCACAGTGTTTTAGTTTCAGAGTATGAATCCGTCTGGTGACTTAGAAACAGTTTTTTTTCCACCGAAGCTGACATAGCTTGAATCGTATATGCTTTGAATTTATTTTTGATTTTACCCACATCCGTTGTATGATGTAATGTCTAACGCCATCGCTGAAAGAAGAAACGGCAGCCAAACACAAAAAAAAATTGTTTGATGGCACTATGTAAAGTGGACTTAAATCTGTCTCCAACATGAAAAATTTTTCATAAAGCGACTAGTACTATCTGTGTTTCTGTGAAATTTAGTTGGCATCCGTGACGTTTTTACTAATGTTCGAAGAAGAACATTAGTATTAAAATCACTTTGGCCAAAAATTCATATTTCTATATATATATATATATATATATCATCAAAAAATTTCAGTGAAAAAATCTCAGGAACGCGCCATCTGATTGAGCTGAAATTTTCAGGACATATTGGTGTATATGCAGAATAGTGCCAGGTCTCACAAAAAGTTAATAATCTTTAACCCTTTGGCGCCGGCGGCCATTTTAGTGATAAATAAGACAAATAATTTTTGCAAAAATAAAGCTAACGACATAAATTTCGAACAAGTTTAACATGTGAATCGGATAAGGTTTTGGAATTTTTTAACCCTATGTGTGCGCCGGGTGCCTAAAAAGAGAACGGGAAAATTTGAAAATTTTTAAATTGCGATAACTTTTGACAGAGCTATTCCATGATTACGAAATTTTCAGGACATGTTTGTTTTATTTAGTTGTAGATTAGTGTACGTTTTAATGATTGTGCTGGCAACCCTGTAGCTAGGGCAGGCACTGAAAGTGAAAACCTCCAAATCATCGTTTCTCTTGAAAAAATGTCGTTTCTTAAAAAAAAAGCCACTCATATGTAAATTTTGTGCTTTGTTTACATAAACAAAAAAAAAAATTTGATATGGTATAACGGGCACGCCTGGTAACCCTTGCCCAAGTTACCTATGTTTTTAGCATCAAAAACTTCTGTTCACGGAAACTCACGATCCAATGAGCAGAATTAATTGAAATTTTCAGAATGTATTGGTCTTAAATAGGACCAGGTCTGATAGAAGTGATTTTGAAATCCTGGCGATTCTGTGCCAGTGGTGCCATCTTGAAAAATCACTAAAAAAGGTAACTGCTTTTAGCCCTATAAATTCTGATTGAATCGTTCGATTTTGACGAAATTCTCACAGTATCTGCACCTTACTTCAAACCACGTTTGGTAAAAATTTGGTTGAAAAATTCGGTTGGAGCTGCCAGCTATGATAATTTTGGTGTCTTAAATTTGAAAAAATAAAAATTTGGAAGTGAAAACATTCAAACCATCGAATATCCTAAAAAATGTCCGTTTCTACAATAAAACCAATCTGTATACAAATCTTATGCTTAATCTACACAGTCAAAGTAAAACTTTGGAAATTTCATGTCGGACAAGAACGGTAACCCTTTCTCAGTTAACCTATATTTTTAGCTTCAAAAACTTCTGTTCACGGGAACTAACGAATCAATAATCAGATATAGCTGAAATTTACAGAATGCATTGGACTTAAGTAGGGCCAGGTCTGATAGAAGCGATTTTGAATTGTAGGCAACTCTGTTCCAGTGATGCCATCTTGAAAAATTACAAAGAAAAAAAACTGCTTTTTGCCCTATGAAATGTGAATAAGTTACCAGATTTTCATGAAATTGACACAGTAGCTGAACCTTACTTTAAACTCTGCTTGATAGAAATTTGGTTAAAAAATTCGATTGGTGCTGCCAGCTATGGTAATTTTTGTGTCTTTTTGTGAAAATTCGCTCAGGAAAATAAAACTTTTTGCCCTATAACTTCCAGTGCAGTCATGAAATCAATACGAATTTCATACAATTACTGGAACCTATTATAAACATTATTCAAGCCAAATTTGGGTGAAAAGCCATGATAGGGTTGCCAGCTATTGTTGGTTTTGTGTTTGCTTGCAATATCTTTATTAAGCGGTTTTATCGTAGAATATTCAATTGGTAATGATATTGTAGTGACAATAAACAGCAAATATTAAGCTTTCGATTATTTGAAAAAACTCGCTGCAAGTAACCCTAAATTTCTTTATACTCCTATAACTTCAAATGTTATATAACAACGTGAAGCAGATGTAATATATTCTTGGCTTTGATACTGGCGAAAGGTTGCCAGCACGAGTCGGTTGTGCTACTTTTGTATCAATAAATGCTTACAGTTAGTATTCATACCGGAAACATTTACAATGAAAATAAATAACCGATGTTTCAATTCCCAAAGTTCTGCAAATTTTTCGGATCGCAGCCCCAAACTCCAACTTCAGTTACAGTGCTGCAGGCACTGAGCATTTTCTTCATTGATATTATATGAGATGCTGCTTTCAAAATTTTGTGAAATAAGCAACTGATAACGAATATAATTAACCCGTGTTTTGCTCTCATAAACGTTGAAATTCATGCCAGTGGTAATATCTGAAACCTTCTACCATATGAGTTATAATGCATTCTTGAGACAAAAGTAAAACATGGCATTTGAAACAATTTGGCCGTAATAAGCAGCGCATGTGGTGGAATATGCACTCAAAACCTGCACGATTCTTCTACTGTTCTTCGAACATTAGTGTTTCTAGCGGTTCAGGTGCGCTAGAGTTTTTTTTAGTTGGATAGAGTTGCAAACTTTTTGATGCAAGCACCAAGATTTGTGATCCATGTTGTGCCAAATCGATTGCATAGTAGTATTGTGAAATGTTAGGTTTGAAAATATGGTTGAGTTATGATTTCGCTTGACATTTTCATAGAATGTGATACTACAAGTGGGTTTAGTTCGGTCCACAGTAAAAGCACATAGACTTGTGAACGCTTTGAGAACTTTGAGGTTAGCTTGTCGATTTGGGGAAAATTTGATGAAATATGTGTGCTAATGTTCAGTAGGGTCTTAGCTTCTGAAAAGTGTCAAACGCGTGTCGCGAGTAAATATTTTCAAATGTACGCGACAAGCAACATGTTTTTTGCGTAAATGTTATTATGGAGGTCGAATATTGTTGTGGCGATAGTTTATCACCACTTAGGATGACTTTATAATCACTATTGTTCTCCCAAAAACCGATAACTTAGACTTTTGGTTGTAAATTTTCAGGAAATACAATGAGAGCGTTTTCGTATTTACATGAATTTCCCCACCACATTATTCAGAAAAATTCAGAAAAGTTTAGTAACTGAAAGTACGAAAACAGACTTTATAATTTGTGTTCCAGATGATTGTTTATGGTGGCACAATAAGTAAATTTTTCGGGAAAATACACGCGTCAAACGGTTAATATTTCAAAGAAAAGCTCCTTTGGATTACGAATCTATACACTTCTATTGATGAAGCAAAAACAATAACCGCACAAATTTCAGTTCAAATTATATATCCTTTTTAGCTAAATGTTACAACTAAGTTCAATATTCTGAAACAATAACAAACGGAATAATCGATAGAAAAGTTCAAACAATAACTTCAAACATTTTTACTAATGTTCGAAGAACATTAGTATTAAAATCGATTCGGGCAAAAATTCATATTTCCATACATATATATATATATATATATATATATATATATATATATATATATATATATATATATATATATATAAATATATATATATATATATATATATATATATATATATATATATATATATATATTTATATATACATATATATATATATATATATATGTATATATATATATATATATATATATATATATATATATATATATATATATATATATACATATATGTATATATATAAATATATATATATATATATATATATATATATATATATATATATATATATATATATATATATATATATCATCAAAAAATTTCAATCTCGGGAACGCGCCATCCGATTGAGCTGAAACTTTCAGGATTCATTGGTGTATATGCAGAATAGGTCCAGGTCTCACTAAATGTCAGTTATTGTTAACCTTTTGGCGCCGGCGGCCATTTAAGTGATATTTTTAATATACCTATTATTTCGTACACAAATAATTTTCGCAAAAATAAAGTTGACGAAATAAATTTCGAACGTGTTTTACATGTGAATCGGATAATGTTTTGGAATTTTTTAACCCCATGTGTGCGCTGGGTGCCTGAAAAGAGAACGGGAAAATTTGAAAATTTTTAAACTGCGATATTTTTTGACAGAGCTATTCAATCATAACGAAATTTTCAGGACATATTTGTATTATTTAGTTGTAGACTTGTGTAGAAAAAAAATGCCACTTCTCCAAAAAGAAGCCACTCATATGTAAATCTTGTGCTTTGTTTACATAGACAATAAAAAAAAATGTATATGGTATAACGGGCACGCCTGGTAACCCTTGCCCAAATACCTATATTTTTAGCATCAAAAACTTCTGTTCACGGAATCTCACGATCCGATGAGCAGAATTAATTGAAATTAACTGAATGTATTGGTCTTAAATAGGACCAGGTCTGATAGAAGTGATTTTGAAATGCAGGCGATTCTGTGCCAGTGGTGCCATCTTGAAAAATCACTAAAAAAGATAACTGCTTTTAGCCCTATAAATTCTGATTGAATCGTCCGATTTTGACGAAATTCACACAGTAGCTGGACCTTACTTTAGGCCATGTTCCTTAGAAATTTGGTCGAAAAATTCAGTTGGAGCTGCCAGTTATGAAAATTTTGGTGTCTTAAGTTTGAAAAAAAGAATTTGGAAGGGAAAACATACAAACCATCGAATATCCTAAAAAATGTCCGTTTCTTACAATGAAACCAAACTGTATACAAATCTAATGCTATATTTACACGTTCAAAGTAAAACTTTGGAAATTTCATCTCGGACACGAACGGTAACCCTCTCCCAGTTAATCTATATTTTTAGCATCAAAAACTTATGTTCACGGGAACTCACGAACCAATAATCAAATACAGCTGAAATTTACAGAATGCATTGGACTTAAGTAGGACCAGATTTGACAGAAGCCATTTTGAATTGTGGGTAAGTCTGTGCCAGTGGTGCCATCTTGAAAAATTACAAAGAAAAAAAACTGCTTTTTGCCCTATGAAATGTGAATAAGTTACCAGAATTTCATGAAATTGACACAGTAGCTGAACCTTACTCTAATCTCTGTTTGGTGGAAATTTGGTTGAAAAAATTGATTGGTGCTGCCAGCTATGGTAATTTTTGTGTCTTTGGTTTTGAAAATTCGCTCAGGAAAATAAAACTTTTTGCCCTATAGCTTCCAGTGCAGTCATGAAATCAATACGAATTTCATACAATGAACGGAGCCTATTATAGACATTATTCAGGCCAAATTTGGTTGAAAATCCATGATAGGGTTGCCAGCTATTGTTGGTTTTGTGTTTGTTTGCAATATCTTTATTAAGCGGTTTTATCGTAGAATTTTCAAATGGTAATGATATTGTAGTGACAATCAACATCAAATATTAAGTTTTCAATTGTCTGAAAAAACTCGCTGCAGGTTACCCTAAATTTCTTTATACTCCTATAACCAGTTGCCTGGGAAGCACTATATAAAAAAAATAAAAATTACTTCGAATGTAATATAACAACGTGAAGCAGATGTGATATATTCTTGGCTTTGATACTGGGAAAAGGTTGCCAGCACGAGTCGGTTGTGCTACTTTTGTATCAATAAATGCTCACAGTTAGTATTCATACCGGAAACATTTACAATGAAAATAAATAACCAATGTTTCAATTCCCAAAGTTCTGCAAATTTTTCGGATCGCTGCCCCAAACACCAATTTCAGTTACAGTGCTGCAGGCACTGAGCATTTTCTTCATTGATGTTATATGAGATGCTGCTTTCAAAATTATGTGAAATAAGCAACTGATAACAAATATAACTAACCCGTGTTTTGCTCTCATAAACGTTGAAATTCATGCCAGTGGTTATATCTGAAACCTTCCACCATATGAGCTATAATGCATTCTTGAGATCAAATTAAAACGTGGCATTTGAAACAGTTTGGCCGTAATAAGCAGCACATGGGGTGGAATATGCACTCAAAACCTGCACGATTCTTCTACTGTTCTTCGAACATTAGTGTTTCTAGCGGTTCAGGTGCGCTAGAGTTTTTTTTACTTAGCCTACTTGATTGTACAAATTTTCGTGTGGTGTGTTTAATGTCAAGTAATGTGATGAGTAGTGAATGATATGTGTATGTGTTTCTGTATCCACACTCTGAATGATTTGGATGTAATTCTGTTTATTCAGCTGCCATTGGCTATGATGTGAGTCGGGGCAGTCCAAATGAGTAATATGCTTTTGATTAAGAAAATAGATGACTTAATAGCTGTGTGGGGCTAATTACATCCAGCATGTGTGATTCACTGAAATAACGCTTATTAAATTAACATAAAATAACACCGACCTGAACCAAAACTTAGGCGTTGAAACACCATTCTAGTGTTGAATGAAGTCATTCACTGTCACATTCCAAAAATTTCACCAAAATATCTACTATTGATCGCTAAGTGTAAGATCTAGAATCGAAAATAATCCATAAAAATTTTTGATTTTTCTTTTTCCATTTCTTTTTGGTCATTTTTTTTTCAATCAAAGCAAAAGTATGAAAGATATTTTTATACTTTCATCTTAGCATATTTCTTCAATAAATTCATACTTTCATCTAAGCATATATCATCAAGATTTTCATCTAAGTATGAAATATATTTTCAAATGAAATTAATTATGCTATAATAAGTAAAGTAAATTTTTTTTAAAGATTTGTTATATTTTAATATAGTCTATCATATATTTGCACCTTAGCACGGTCTTTCAAGAGCCTATTTTATATTTATTTTATATCTAATATCAAATACAGGTACATATATGAAGGGAAAAGTATTATCTTTCGTCTCCCATGAATTGCGATTTATTGCGAATTTATCACACTCTCTTTTATTTAACCAGTTCATAAAAATCCAACTACATCCTTTCGGTAGCTTTCGCTCACCTTTCGCTTCACTTTTATCAAATTTACTTATTTCTTTTATCACCCAAACAATTTATTGCCAAGACCACGCGTATAATCAAGCAAATAGACAATAAACAAGCAAACCAGCATCGCTTCTCATGCAATTCCATTCGAAATGGAGCAAACATTTAAGCGAAATTGTCATCTCGACAAGCACAAAACATTTTCTTTCGTATTTTATTTCGTGCGTCTTACTTTCATGGTTTATGGTGTTATTGTCACTGCAAAACAAACGAAATATATAGGCCAGAAATGAACAATGGCTGAGCGTGTTTTGTTCGGAACATATCCAATTTTCGCAACATTTATTCTTTCTTCCAATGTTGATGCTAGGCCGGTGTTTTCTTTTATGATGTTGTTGAATGAGTGGGTGTGAGAGCAATGCTGTGGACATATTTTTGTTATTTGTTTGTTCCTTGCGTTTTTTTACCCTGAAATGCTCTTTTGTTACTCGTGTGTAGCGATAATTGTCTGGATGTTTGATTGTTGGTGAATTGTGATAGGAAGAGAGCGTTGCTACAACAATGGAAAATAATTTAAGATGGTGTGCGATTTGAAAAATTCACTTTAAATTCTAATAATTGTAATAATTCTGATTATTCTTCTGATAATTCCGAAAATTTTGTGTGATAATTAAACTAGAACTAACCTTTCTTTTCCAAAAATCCAATTTAACCAAAAAAAACCAATTCCAAGAAGATTCATTCAAATGTTTTGTAGAATTTTTGCGTTTTTCTTACCTTACTACTTAGCTTCAAAACGTCAAATTCAAAGCACATACAAAGTAGTTTTTGGAAAAATCATTCATATACACCCCTCAAAATTATAAATAAATATTTGCGCCCAACAGGGCCAACATTTGAGTTTAGAGCCAGCCCTAAATAATTTTGCTACTTCAATTGAAATTATTGATTGTTAGTGGAAAATGTGGAAAAAATATTTCCAAAGAAAGATTATCTTGAAACTTTAAAAATGTTTAAATAAAATTTAGGCAAAATATCTAAATCGTTTTGAATGAATGCAGAATTTTTAATAAATTACACGTTTGTCTGAAATAAATTTTCAAAATTAAACCAATGACACCCACTTTTGCTCTATTTTTCTCTGTATTTTCTCTGAATTATGCACAATAGATCCTTTTTGCATCTTTGTGTTGCCAATTTTGCTCAGTTAAAGAAGTATGCTAACAACCACCAGCCGACATAGCGCTCGAACTCAAAAAAGAAATCCATGGCAATTCGCAAAAGCAAAAGAACTCTTTCCTTGCCCTACAAAGAAAAACCTAATGATAAGAAAAAATTAGAAGAAGCAGTAGCAGAAGGTCATTCATTATTCAGCAAAGCACTCATTGTTAGGATAAGTCGATTTCATTTCTTTTCGCAATAGCTCATCGTTCTCGTTAGTAGGACATGCAGGAATAAAAAAAAAGCAAAATAGAAAACGGAATGCTTAAACAGTCCGGTCGTTGAGTGAGCATAGCTCAAAGAATTAAAATAAAAAGGAAAATTAAAACGTCCCAATCTCGTTGTTAAGTCATGGCTAAAGGGTTTTATGTAAGTGAATCAGTTAGTTCATCAAATCTTGAAGATTTTCGAATAGAAAAGATAAGTTGCAAATCGAGAAAGTATAATCTGGGAAGATATGAAAAATTAACCTTATTTTTTTTTGTAGTGATACATGTATGAATTTTTGTAGTAATGTCAAAATGATTTTTTAAATTATTTTTTCAAGAGTGATATTTTCAACTGAAAATAAAAGAAACCCAAGTTGAAAAAGATTTAACTTTACTGCTGGCAGCAATATAAACTTTCAAACATTTAATTCTTGAATTCTTGTATATTATAGTGTTAGTAATGCCTTCACACATGTGCTGTAAATTTTGAATCGAATTGAGAATAAAGCTCAGTCTCGCGCTGACCGTTGAATTTCGAACCTGGCATTTTTCTTTATTCTGTGTTCCATTACGGGTTACCGCACGGGCCACCAATTTACCACCACCATTTACTTTTTTGGGGAAAAAATCTGAGCATATTAGAGGAATGAGGACGATTGACTTTACTTCCATCTGAAGATATGTTTTAAACTCTCGAATAAATCCGAAATAAGTTAGCTGAAAGAATATTGTTTATAAAAAGAAAACGGCATTACAAGTTTATATTGGTCTAAATTTTCAAATAAATGGTTGATTGGTTTTTCACTTATTGTCTTTTTTTGGAGTATCTAATATATACGAAACATCCATCTACAATTCCTCTACAGCTATTATTTCATATCTTAACTAGTTTTTTTAATTTTTCTTTTTCCAGGTCGTCCGCAATCGCAAGTACGTTGGTTTACCAACGGACTTTTAGTCGACAATCAAAACGAACATAATTCGGGCGATTTTATTGAAAATCGTCTACTGTGGCCTTCTGTACAGCGTAACGATTTACAAACCGAAGGTGCGCAGTTTCATTCTAAATATGCGATGTAAGTAGTTTTATTTTTAAGGCGATTTTTATAAACTTTATATTATTTTAATAAGCCTTAAATATTTTTTTACATTAAATAAATAGGAGAAATTTTGTATTCGTTTATTTAAGTTAAATTCAAATTTATTAATATTATTTTTTCACTGTTTTCATTAGTACAGTTTTTGGAAATAAATAAGTGCAACCAGTCGGAATTGTTTTACCGAAGTTAAAAAAAAGTGTAATTGTACATTAAATGTGATATTGTTAAAGGTTCACGTAAAACGCATTCATATGAAAAAACTACCTTTTGCTGTTTTCAAATTATAGGTTTAAAACTTATTAAATTAGAAACTGAAAAAAAAATCGTTTTGAAAGATACTTTTTTGAAACTTGCCACTTGCTAATTTGTTCTAACCGGTCGCAACTTCAGGGTGGTATTTTTAGGAATTTTTGTTTGAAACCTTAGGAAAAATGTTTTTATTTTTTTTTAAATTCACTAAGAAAATCAGAACTGTGAGAATCAACGCACAAAACTCAAATAACTTTGATTTAAAAAACTTATATCTAAAGAAAAACAAGATTTTCTAATGATATAGATATGTGATATTGATTTTCAAATTATCAAAATCTAAAAATATTCATAATAATTGGATAATCTAACAAAAACATAATAAGAGCTAGCTTTTACCGAAATGGCAGCATGTCAAAGCTTCCATTCCATTGAATACCATATTTATGAGCTTATTTCAACCTTTACTCCAAAATATCTCATACAATTTTTTTCTTTTTCAAATATTCTCAACTCATGATTATCGTTTCATTTTCCACGTCAACACAGCCAACTTACGAGTCACTCATTCGAGCAGTTAGTCCACAACAAAAACATCCACTCAACGTAACTGAAAATGCTCTCAAAACATCCTACCACATTTCCCCATAGCTAAAATGCCTAATACTCGTTTATAACATTTACAGAAATCAATTTTCTTTTCGAAAACTTTCTGACAGTCATCCAAACAGTACAACTTATGTCTCGTGTCACCTCTAGAACGCAGAAGTTTTTCAACTGAAAACTATCAAACAATTTTCCACTCGGACTCGAAATCTCGAGGCAAAGCTGCTGGACTAGTCAGCCAGGACGAACCACATCAGCTGGTTCCTTTCTACGTTTTCAACGAACGAACGAACACGAAGAATGAAAACTGAGTTTTGCAAAAACTAAGTGTTGTTGTTGTCATTGTTGTTGTAGCTGTGGCTGTCAGTTTTTTTTGTTTCCAGTCTGCTTCGTCTTTTCCATAGAATTGGTTGGAGTGGCTTTTGGTTGGAAAATGAAAAACTTATTTCGGTTTGACGCTTCCGAATTCGCCAGACTTTCTTTACAAGTTCCGGGAAATAAAATGTGTTTGTGTAATTAGTTGTACAATTAGTTGTACTGGTTCATTTTCGTGAGGGAATTGTTTTCCAATGATAGATGTATTGTCGCTTAGAAAGCAGGAAGTTGATGGAAGAAAACTATAGGAATAATACTGTAGCTGTTGCCTGTGTCGTTGTTATTTATCATGTCTGGTAAATATTTGCTTCAAAATTTTTACTAATGTTCGAAGAAGAACATTAGTATTAAAATCACTTTGGCCAAAAATTCATATTTCTATATATATATATATATATATATATATATATATATATATATATATATATATATATATATATATATATATATACATATATATATATATATATATATATATATATATATATATATATATATATATATATATATATATCATCAAAAAATTTCAGTGAAAAAATCTCAGGAACGCGCCATCCGATTGAGCTGAAATTTTCAGGACACATTGGTGTATATGCAGAATAGTGCCAGGTCTCACGAAAAGTTAATAATCTTTAACTCTTTGGCGCCGGCGGCCATTTTAGTGATATTTTTAATATACCTATTATTCCGTACACAAATAAGTTTTGCAAAAATAAAGTTAACGAAATAAATTTCGAACCTGTTTAACATGTGAATCGGATAATGTTTTGGATTTTTTTTAACACCATGTGTGCGGTGGGTGCCTAAAAACAGAACGGGAAAACTTGAAAAATTTTAAATTGCGATAACTTTTGACAGAGTTATTCAATCATTACGAAATTTTTAAAACGTATTGGTATTATTTAGTTGTATTATGGTATTATTTTAATGAGCGTGCTGGCAACCCTGTAGCTAGGGCAGGCACTGAAAGTGAAAACCTCCAAATCATCGTTTCTCTTGAAAAACTGCCGCTTCTTGAAAAAAAAGCCACTCATATGTAAATCTTGTGCTTTGTTTACATAAACAAAAAAAAAATTTGATATGGTATAACGGGCACGCCTGGTAATCCTTGCCCAATTTACCTATATATTTAGCAACAAAAACTTCTGTTCACGGAAACTCACGATCCAATGAGCAGAATTAATTGAAATTTGCAGAATGTATTGGTCCTATATAGGACCAGATCTGATAGAAGCGATTTTGAAATGCGGGTGATTCTATGCCAGTGGTGCCATCTTGAAAAATCACTAAAAAAGATAACTGCTTTTAGCCCTATAAATTTTGATTGAATCGTTCGATTTTGACGAAATTCACACAGTAGTTGGAACTTAACCACGTTTGGTAGAAATTTGGTCGAAAAATTCGGTTGGAGCTGCCAGCTATGATAATTTTGGTGTCTTAAATGTGAAAAAATAAAAATTTGGAATTGAAAACATTAAACCATCGAATTTCCAAAAACTGTCGGTTTCTTACAATAAAACCAATCTGTATACAAATCTTTTGCTTTATCTACACGTTCAAAGAAAAACTTTGGAAATTTCATGTCGGACAAGAACGGTAACCCTTTCCCAGTCAACCAATATTTTTAGCATCAAAAATTTCTGTTCACGGGAACTCACGAATCAATAACCAGATACAACTGAAATTTACAGAATGCATTGGACTTAAGTAGGACCAGGTCTGATAGAAGCGATTTTGAATTGTGGGCAACTCTGTGCCAGTGGTGCCATCTTGAAAAATTACAAAGAAAAAAAACTGCTTTTTGCCCTATGAAATTTGAATAAGTAACTAGATTTTCATGAAATTGACACAGTAGCTGAATCTTACTCTAAACTCTGTTTGATAGAAATTTGGTTGAAAAATTCGATTGGTGCTGCCAGCTATGGTAATTTTTGTGTCTTTGGATTTGAAAATTCGCTCAGGAAAATAAAACTTTTTGCCCTATAACTTCCAGTGCAGTCATGAAATCAATACGAATGTCATACAATTAATTATTATTACATTATTCTTATTATAAACATTATTCTGGCCAAATTTGGCTGAGAAGCTACGATAGGGTTGCCAGCTATTGTTGGTTTTGTGTTTGTTTGCAATATCTTTATTAAGCGGTTTTATCGTAGAATTTTCAATTGATAATGATATTGTAGTGACAGTAAACAGCAAATATTAAGCTTTCGAGTATTTGAAAAAACTCGCTCCAGGTAACCCTAAATTTCTTTATACTCCTATAACTTCGAATGTAGTATAACAAATTGAAGCAGATGTGATATATTCTTGGCTTTGATACTGGCGAAAGGTTGCCAGCACGAGTCGTTTGTACTACTTTTGTATCAATAAATGCTTACAGTTAGTATTCATACCGGAAACATTTACAATGAAAATAAATAACCAATGTTTTAATTCCCAAAGCTCTGCAAATTTTTCGGATCGCAGCCCCAAACACCAACTTCAGTTACAGTGGTGCAGGCACTGAGCATTTTCTTCATTGATGTTATATGAGATGCTGCTTTCAAAATTTTGTGAAATAAGCAACTGATAACGAATATAATTAACCCGTGTTTTGCTCACAAAAACGTTGAAATTCATGCCAGTGGTAATATCTGAAACCTTCCACCATATGAGCTATAATGCATTCTTGAGACCAAAGTAAAACGTGGCGTTTGAAACAGTTTGGCCGTAATAAGCAGCTCATGTGGTGGAATATGCACTCAAAACCTGCACGATTCTTCTACTGTTCTTCGAACATTAGTGTTTCTAGCGGTTTAGGTGAGCTAGAGTTTTTTGAAATAAAATATTCAATTTTAAGTCGTTGAGACATTTCGCAACTGAATTTCAAAGAGACTGTATTTATTCCCAATTCAAAATTTGTAGGTTCTCACATACAGTGCTCATCCGCACTCGTTTCAGTAATGACTGGCATTTTCCTTACAAAAGCTGAATAAAATAGTTAAAGTATATGAAAATCAGCTTCTAAACTGTCGTAGTAGACGCGTGCAAAGGTGCGCCCAATGTGGGCAGAATAAAAATATTTTTTATTAAGTTGTTGTTACTTTAAGACCAAACTCATAGTGAGTAACCATAGATATGAAAGAATATGGATACAAAATGGCTATCCGTGTACC
The DNA here is from genome assembly GCA_963978885.1 of Nemotelus pantherinus. NCBI lineage: Eukaryota > Metazoa > Arthropoda > Insecta > Diptera > Stratiomyidae > Nemotelus > Nemotelus pantherinus. The sequence continues at coordinate 68,828,871 of OZ022266.1, read as the reverse complement.
CATACGTGAGTGTGCCTTTTTTAATATACGCACATCATTACTTTCTCGTAAAAATTCCGCTTAGTGCGCCCCTTTCTACCGCACTCACAACCGAAAAGCCTTAATGCTGTGTCTTAATGCTGTGAACACCAGACCGGTGTAAAAGCGTGCAACGGGCAACACGGAAAGAAACGTCAATGTCAGTTTGATTTGTGTTGGGGACTGAGAGCATTGACTTTCAGTCAAATTTTTTCAAATATAATTTGAAAATTTTTCGGCGTATTCGGTGGGAACGTACATCTACGTTTGTGCGCCATCATCAATGTTGGTTTCGAGAGTAAATTAGCGGCAAAAAATTATAAAATAGTGCAATAATGAAGTGCCGCGTTCCAGGCTGCAAAAGTAGCTACCGAAGTGCTTCGCAGGTGATATCGTATTTCGGGTGAGTAAAATTAACATTTGGCATCAATTTTGTATAGTTTTTGTGTGAAATCATAATTAATTTAATTCACAAAAAGCATTTTAATCTCCACTCGCCGGTTCGCGGAAAGAAATGTCAAACGACGTTCAGAATGGCGATTCCTCGTGGTTTTTACATGAGCATTACCATATGAACTGTGTAGGGCACACACCAGTACCTCATTCTCACACCAGTAAGCAAAAAGTCGAAGATTAGCACATTTCTCTCGGTCGATTTCTAATCCATTCTCTCTTTTATCTGTGTGATTAACCAATCACTTCACACTCTTCTCGGACCGTGAATTCACTATCATCCAGCATATAAAATTCTCATTGTCATCTCTGCACACCATACACATAACAATACTGCACAATCCAAACGTTACCTCGTCCGAACCTAAACCGATTAGCCTAATTGTTTTTTGATGACCATCAACAAACAGCATTAAAGAGCGTCGTCACTGTGATTATGCCACACCGAAAACGACGTTAATTTATCTGTGATGTGAGCATCCCCGACATTATAGTAAGTAGAGCGGTGAGGTGAATGTCACTTTCATTGAATAATAGGTTTTCCTCTACCACATACATGGAAGCAGAACCAATCGTAGCCGTGATTTTTGTCGTTGTTGTTACCACTACGATCTCCTTTCTTGATGCTCCTTTCAATATTAGTCGTACCATAATTTTCCGCAGCCGGACACGGATATCTCCTAGACCCATCGCTTTAACACGGCTTGACTCTCGGCTTGACTCTCTTGATCAAACACGATAGCTGCTATGTCGGTAGTTTGTTCAAGGAAAAAATGCCAACCATTATTTCTGATCGTTTTGATTCCTGCACCAATATGGAAAAATGGACGGTGGCCAATATTCATAGTTCTCATAGCCATATACACAGGACAACGCTTAAATTATTCACATGCAGTGTACACAAACAAATCTGGGTCAGGTTCCATTGTTAAGCTGAATGACCAACCATTTTATTCATTACTAACTTGTCGTTTAGCCAGACGTTAGTCAGGCAGTCAGCCTGGCTGACTGATGGGTGGACTGATAGTTAAATTTTCTTCAGCACCAACATTTTCAGAAAATCAAATGAATGAATCAGATATGATAAAAATTGAAGGACCAGTTTGGTCATTTTGCGTCAAAACCGAAAGAGTCTGAAATAATTAATCGAAGAGTATTCTGCAGATTTTGGGTGGCAAACCAATCGGTAGGCTACATTTGACTGGTAATATATTGCATGGTTGACTGTTTCTTTATGGTAACAATGACTAATTAGTCAGTCGATTATGGATATTATTGACACATAATCATTGAAAATATTTCATCATCTTAAATGGATTATGTTTGGGAAAGAGAAACATTTTCAAAATAGGAATTTTATTTTAGATGTTCAGAAGGTTCAAATTTACCTAAGTTAATGAAATATTTACGAAAAATCTCCTGAAAAATTCATTTGTTGTTATTAGTAAACTCAAAAAATATGAAACAGAGTGTAAAGTTGCATTCAAAATAATTGTAAATACAAAATTTTAGGTGAGGTTTTTTTCACCGTAATGAAACAGAAAGTTTTACATGTTTATACCCAGAATACTCTTATGTTTTCTGAGTTAAATCTACTTAGATATTTACTATCTACCATTAAATGGTTTATGTAATTTGTTATAGTTTTCTTTGATGAATTTAAAAGTCAAATAAATAAGAAGCTTAATGATTGAAGAACTTAAAAGGCAGTTGTCTGGAGAAAAAAAAGGGATTGTCAAGTAAAACAAATGAAGGATATGAGCTAATTAAGTCTTGTAGGCCAAGGTAGCTAACAAAATACATACTAAACTTCTTGAGAATTTATTTGTAAAACTGTTTCTCAGTTTTCTGCATTTCAACTGTTTGTAATCAATCCATTTCAAATTCTACTGGAAAATCATTCCCAGATATGAAACAGATGAAAATAATTTAGATTGCGATAGTGCTCAATCGTGTCGAGACGCTGTCTATATGGGGGCTGAAGTCAAAGGTCATAAATCTAGTTTTATTCATGTTCAAGTTAAATTTGCTATTACAAATCGACTAAAATATATTTGGCAACCAAATATTCCTGGAACAGTGGTTTCACTTAAAATTGACTCAGTAAGCAGAAGTAATATGTCCATAAACGATATCTTTACCTATAATGAATAAAACATGGCCCAAGACAGTCCTTTGTGGTACATTGCACTTAATTTTTCGTGGTTCACTTAAAGTGCTGTTGTTTCTGATTTTTTTGCCACCGGTTACTCATATACGATATAAGTAGGCTGTAAAAACCAGATTTCAAATTATAAAATGCTAGCAGCAAAAATGAATAATCTACAGATTGGAATGCTTTTTGGAAATCGACAAATGCTTTCTATTTTCCTTAAAACCATGCTGTATTTTATTAATTAGATTATTATTGGCAATGACTAACCTACGAACCGGTATTCTGAAAGTCACGTGAAGTGACTCTAGGACTACGAACTTGTGTTTGAATGGCAACGCCTGAACACTGACGATTGAAATTTACCACGTTCATAGCACGCTGACATCGACCGGTTCTCGTCAGATCACCGAAGTTAAGCAGTACTGGGCGCTGTCAGTACTAAGCTTGGACGGCTTGGGTTCACCGCATGTCGTTGGTGCGCAAACAATTTCCTTCCTTTCCGCACTTGCTGCGATTGAAAATTGAAATGGAAGAAAAATTGAAATGGAAGTAAGGAAAATCGAATGCAAACAGGAAATTCCCAGTGATAAGTAAATGATTAGTGAAATAAAAAAGAGAACGGTATTTACAAGTGGATCATGTACTAAAAATTCCTATACAAAGTTAAAAATATAGTGATGGGTAAAAAGTATTGGTGAATATTAAAAGTGGTTTTTATGTGTTTGCTGTGCTGTTTCAGGCTTTGTGGATGATTCTTGTTGGTTACTTTTCACCTAATTAAAATCAAAAATTCAAGAAAAACACAACATAAAAAAATGCTAGAAGTCTCTAGAGGAAACCCTAAAGAAAAACAACCAATCAAACATAAAACACCCCAAAAATTAACACAAAACAACAAAATCACAGACATAGGAGCCAAACAATTATCAAGAAAATCGTCTAATGGCTATGGCGAACACGTATAATTATCTTCAAAATAAAATTTGTTCACTTATTTTCATGATTCACGATCCAAACTTCGTCAAAATCCTTCTTCGTTTTATTCAAAATATCACAGTCACTTGATGTTATCGAGTGACTGAAAATCTCACTTCACTTGACTCTCGTCACTTCATGTAACTCTCGGAATAGCCGACAGATTGAAAATGTCACTTGAAGTGAAATGAAGTCACCTCACGCGACTCTCAGAATACGAAATCAAGAGAGTCACTTGATTCGTCACGTGAGCCGACTCTCAGAATAGGGCCCAGTAATTCTTCACCAGACTACCAATTATTTTAGCACTTAACAATAGTGTTCCATCGCTCCAACCATCAGATCCAATTGAAATTCACAGAATGTATTGATTTTGATCAGGTCTGATAGCATATTAATAGCTTGAAGTTCTTTACTTTACAGACTTGCTTTATTGCAGTCAACACTACCACAAAATTTTCGACTAATGCACTGAGAATACTATCGTTATTTTCATAAGCTATATATCTAATGCAATGGTCTAGTTGTGAGTATACAAAATTGAAGCAAACTCACATTTTTTCTCAGCTTTTCTCCAAAAAATTGCTTTTCTAGCGGTTTAATTATAGTTTTTTTTTTATTTTCATTTAAAGCTATGAATATTTTTGGTAGAAACTAATGCAAAGCGTGTAATCTAAAATAAATGCTATCGATGCGGTTACTCTTCGGAAGATAGAGATAGGAAAAGAGAAAGAGAAAAATTATCCACAGCTTAAACGTCAATTGAAGACACAAGTGATTAACATCAAAGGCTGCAAAAGTTTTACCTATTTTCTCTTCTATGGCTTCTAAAAAAATTCTCCACTTTTTAACATTTTGTGGAATTTTTTCGCAAAATAAAAAGTCTAAAATAAGTGCATATTAATCTCATAATCTCGTTTTTCATAATTTTTTGTCAAATAAAGCTGTACAATTGAGTTTTTTATTACAAATACCTTACTAATATCCTTATTATCTACTTACTGATAACCAAGTTATCTTTTGAAACACCTAAGCCTACAAACATACATTGGTTGATTCCTTCTCAATTTCATCACACCAATTTTTGTCCTCACCTACTCATCTGACATCATAAAATAAAATAATATCTATGATCAACCATCAACAATCCCTATCTCTGTTAACGTGAAACGACAATTCAAATCACTCAAGTTATTATCCTAAGTATATTTTACTCACATTACAAAAAATCCCACGGAGTCAATCAAAACCGCATTTTGCCACACAAGTGTAAATTTGTAATAAATTCGCACTAATGCCTAGTACTATACTCTTCGCGAAACGAATTCAACGGCCAAATCCCATACAAAAAGAGCTTTTCAATTCGTCAGTAAAGCTCTTTTGTATGGGATTTGACCGTTGAATTCGTTTCGCGAAGAGTACAGTACTAGGCATAAATGTCAACAGTTCAGGTTAAAGATGAGTCGCTACCATCATAGTTAACAAATCCACTCAGACTGAAAATCAGACTGAAGTGCTAGTCATGTTTCCCTCTCGACGCAGTCATTTTACGGTTTATGTATGATGTTGATATCGTGGGGGTAGGATGCAGAGCTCAGCATTTAGTGAGTCATTAACTCGACATTTCGGAATTGTCCTTCGTGAGTGAGAATTTTAATGGTCCTTTCATGGCAACGGCGGCTAGCTGGTTGGCTGAAACGTAGCTAGGAAACGCGGCCACACGACTAATAAATAGCACGGAAAGCGCGATATTTTCCGATAGAAAAGAAAGGTATCATATGGAGGGTTTACGAATCAGCTGGCGCCTGATCCGCGAGGCCGTAAGGCCGCGCTAAATAAGTATGACTTTCCGTTTGCAAAAGTGAGAGAAGCATATTCTCTAGTGTAACCAGGTCCAGTGCGCTATATTTCGGGACGGAAGGTAAAAATAATCGGGACTTTTGATTTCAAATCGGGACAGCTCCAATAACGAAATAGAAACAAAAGATTTTTGTGAATCATCATTCATTTTACCATTGCTTAGTACAAGAAACGAAACAAATGAGCCTTAAGCTAGGATAAACTTCTTTGTGATATAACCAAACTCAAACATACTCGTGATTGTTTCGACAAATTAAATCAAATCGTAACCATCTTACCTAATTTCTAATTTTTGGAAACATTTGCAAGTATTTCTTTACGTTATTTTTTATTCATATTGTACTTAACGTTAGATTTCACTGCTTTCAATAAGTCTTTGTTTATTTATCACATAATCATAAAACTCACTACACGAAACCTTAAAGTTGGTCTTTATTCCGTTCAACATCTTTGATGGACTCCGACATGGGGATGGTCTGGCCTGCCTCCTCTTCAAACTGGCGTTGGAGAAAGCAATCTGAGACTCTGGCACGTCAATGAGAGGGACTATCGTCACCAAATCCTGGCAGATACTGATTTATGCAAATGATATACACATAATTGGAAGATCAGAGCTAGTTGTACGGGAATCCTTCTTCCAGATCGGGCGAGCGGAACAAAAACTGGGGTTGCACATAAATGAAGGAAAGACTAAGTACGTGGCGGCAGCATTTGCAGGAAGAAAACCTAGAGTTGGTCAAACTTACAGGGTAGTTGAGCATGAATTTGAAGTAGTGTCATCTTTCAACTACCTTGGGTCAATCGTAGCAGCTGATAACAACATGTAGGAAGAAATACGCGAGCGGTTATTCAAATGCAACAAAACCTACTACAGTCTGTCAAGGTTCTTCAAATCTCGAAATCCTACCCGATCATCAAGCTCTTACTGTACAACACCATGATCCTGCCAGTACTCACGTTTTTGTCCGAAACTTGGATCATCAGCAAAAGGCGCTCTGACCTCTTAACCGGAGAATAGTTGGCCCAAGAAGGGCGATTCCAGAGACACTACAATCATGAGTTGTACGCTATCTGCCTAGAATCAGATATAATTACGAAGATAAAGCTCTGTGGACTCCGGTGGGCAGGTACACGTAGCTCGAATGATCGTAGAAGATCCTGCTCGGAAAAACCTTTGCGGCAGATTTTACGGCAGACAACAGCGTGAAAGACCTTGCCTGCGTTGGAGGGATGGCGTTGAACAGGACGTTCGGAGTTTAGGGGTGCCCAAATGGATGACATCGGCTCGCGATCGGGACCGATGGAAAAATTATTTGACGGAGGCCAGCATGATGAAAGCATGCAATATGGTGAAAGCATATTGCACACTGTTGTTCAAAATATGAGCAAGACATCCCTCTGTAATAATATTATTATTATCGTTGTATGGTAATTGGAACACTGAATTATAGTGGCGAAAATTCAAATTTGCATTTTGTGCACAACAGCTGGTAATACGTTATCCCAATGGTGCTAATAAATTATTATATATGGGAAATGCAGTTTCATTTGAGCCTTCATAAAATCAAATACGTATGTCTTAAGACTAGTAGCTAGATTGTAAAATCTTATCAACAGTGGAAACATTTTTATTGCACCGTGATTAGAACCATCTGCAGCAGCAACACTATAAAACGTACCATTTTGAAGGACATCAATCGCCTCTTGAGTAGACGCCGGATCTAAAATATTATGCACTGCAATTGCACTGGCCTTAGTTCTTTCAAGTGTTAGATGTTGAGTAATTTTTGAATCGCAAAACAAAACACTATCAGGCTTAGCTTCACAATCCTGAGAATTAAATGGCAAACTGTGCGTGATGGAATGGTGTCGGCAAGTGTCAAGGGAAGAACGAGACAGCATGAATTAATGATATCTGTATCTCGACAATATGATACGCACGAAGTTTAAAACTTTTATGCTGCCTATTTAGTCAGAGTTTGGTGAGAAAATATAAAAATCACAAATAAAAACTATTTTTAAGTAGTAACAGCTTAAGCATAGTACTGAGTTCGATTTCACGTGAAATTTTCATACAAAATTTCACGTGAAATTGGTTTCGGCGAAAATTTAGCTTGAAAATAAGCAAGTTTGGTAATGTGTTCTAAGCATGAAAAGTTGCTTTGAAGTTGCTTTCGCTTTGAAAACATAGATGGCACTGAAACATGTTGTCAATCATTTCACGCCAATTTAGTTTGTGGAGTTCATTCTTTCGAGCGAAAAAGTGACATTTAGTGTTTCAATTTGAAAATTGAGCAGTGCAAATGACTTTCCAATAAGAAAATCGATCGAAAAGTGAAATTCTTGACATTTTATCCGTCAAGAATGAGCAGTGTCTCTGCTTTTCTCCGTTGTCAAAATTTTCGCTCGAAAGAATGACCAGATAATGGAAACATGTCAAAATTTCACGTGAACTGGAACTCAGTACCAGCCTTTACAGATGAATTCGTTTCTCCTGTAAAAATTAATGATCAAGGAGGCTAATAAGAAATCGGGACATTTGGCGTCCTGATCAAGAGTAAAACGGGACGTGTCACCAACCCCTGAAAATCATGACGTCCCGCTCAAATCGGGACACCTGGCAACTCTAATATTCTCGGCCCTGACATGAGATTTTAGTATTGGTGATCAGCTGGAGCCTGAGAAGAGCCCGCGTCAAATAAGTACGTTTTTCATATGCAAAGTGAGAGAAGCATATTCTCGACCCTGATAGCAGTAGCAATATAGCAATATCCAAGTCCAAGTTGAAACAAGACAGAAAGCACCTACACTGTAAAAAGTGGGTTTAAAATTAATACTTTGATAAAAGTAAATATATTCATTTTTCTGTTTAAAATAACGAATCACAATTTTTTTTACACATTGGATGTGCATTTTTTGCTTTTACGTCATATCAGCTGAATAATAAATAGTGTTTTGTAAACCTTAGCAAAATGAGTGTCAATTTACTACTTCGCTACTCTCATTTACACCAAAGCTGTAAAATTGCATCATTTGCTCGAATTTGACTGATTATTGATGTAACATTGTGACGAAAGACGGTGATTTGGCTAGACTGAACGATTCTGATTTTTCGTGATCATTGTTTTGAATAGCAGCAGTTAAGCGTCAGTCTTTTCGAGTAATAAGTATAGAAGTGTGGCTATTAGTTAACTAGAAGTGTAGCTATAAGTTAATTAGAAGTGTAGTAATAAGTGCTATAAGTTATTGTGTATAATTTATATATAGTGTATATATCAATTTTAAATAAATTATAAACTTAAAGGAATTGCAAAAAGTGTTTGTATTTGACAAGAAACATTTAAACATTTAAAGTTACCTATTTACAGGCTTTTGGTAATGATATTTAATTTTGGGGTAATATTTGATATTATGACAGCTACCTGTCTTGAGTTTATTAAATTTTTTCAATTTGATTGAACATGAAACTTATCTAGAGGTTAGCTGAAATTCCTGCTCAAGTATTGCAAACTTCCTAAAATTGTTCGCAATAGATACCTTTTGATGTAATTTATTTGATAAAACATTCTTTAAGTGCGTTTTTTGCACTCTTGGGCAGGGTAAGTTACCTTAACTTACCCTGCCCAAGAGTGCAAAAAACGCACCTTTTTATTATTGTTTTTTTTTAAACATTTTTATGGACATTCACGAATAAATTGCGTTTATTACCCTAAAAGACTCGTAAAAAGTAGCCTTTGATACATAAATTCCATGCGTATCCGTCCTAAATTAACGTCTTTTTAGGGTAAAATTACACGGTTTGCTCGTAAAAAAAATTACAAATTTAAGACGTAAAATATTCTTTGTACGCACTTTTGTAAATTTACATCTTTAATAGTAAGAAACCAGTTTACTACTATTATAAGAGTAAAATTCAACCAAAATTTTTTTGAGTGTATACTATCAGATACGTTTCTCATTTCCACTAGGCGATATACATGTGCTCTGCCAAATACACTATTTTAACGAATGGCAATTTATGCAATATTGATTTTCTAAAAACCAATTCTGAGTAAAAAAATTGTAGGTGATAAGATAGTTAACACGAAATACTACTTTTGATACCATTTGGCGAATAAAAAGGAATATCTCCGACACTTTTATGCAATCCAATTTAGAGAATGTTTGCTGTGCTTACTGTTTCTTGATGGGATTATACGCACGCCAACACACTCTCACCTATCAGCTAACACGGATATATACAATGTCACCTGTCGTTTGAGAGTATGCTTTTCTCACTTTTCCATATGATAAAGTGAACTTATTTTGGTTTTGATTCTTTTTAGGTGCCAGCTGATGGTAAATCCTTCACTCCCTGCCATTCTCTTCCATCAGGCAAATATTGCATAATACCGTTCTTTCCATGCTATTTATTAGTTCTTATGCTATGATATGGGTGTATCATTCAGCTGCTGGTTATACAACAAACTAGGACGTATGACGTCGTGGAGGTACCTATTTAGCCATAACAATTACACTTTAAACTACAAAGCTCGTGCCATGACTTGGAAATTTCACTGCCTGCGTCTTAAGCCTCTTTTATTCCTTTCGATAACCAATTTCACACAAACAATCTTAAGTGCTTCTCACAAGAATCTTTCATGCATATACGTGCCAGGCTTTACTTTACTTCCACTGTGCTTGCTAGCTAGCAAACTTCCATCGCACTTCGACTGAGCCTAAGCCCTTTTTCTCTTGATATGAGTCTCGATTGCCTCTTGTCGCTTTTGTCGCACGATCTTTAAATTTTAATAGGTTCCTGTTAGACACAACTTTAGTGATGTTATGTGTGGTAATTTCCATGAGAGCAGTGCACATCGAGCGCAAACCGGTGAACAATACTAGAACAGAGTCGAGAGCGCGACACACTTACATCGACATTAAAATGCAAATTCATTTGCGAAAGCGTTAGTAGAGAGAAGACATAAAATTAGTGAGTGTAGATGGATAGAAATGGAAATTAGTACTCAAAGGAACGTTTTTCCAAGCATAACTTACAGGCCGCCTCCACTAGCAATTTCCCATGGCATAACATTTGAAATTGCCAGTGGAGGCAGCCTATGGTATGCAATATTTTATGGTCTGCCATAAATGGTAGGCAATATGGTATGCAATTTGTTTGGCCATCTGCCTAGCAATATTTTGACTGTTGTTGATTTCAAAATGGCGCTGAACCGTTGGCCTGGTTTATTTCTTATGAGAAAATGTAGGGATTCTGAGTTCAAAGGGATTTTTAGATTTCGTTGAGCAATGAAAATAGTCTACAGAGTCTGAAATGCTGGGAAACTGGGGAATTTCTTCGCTCTGCACTTCAAATAACTCCTTAAGAGCATTTGACGCTCAAATACAGCGCACGTCCTTCTCGCTAAGAGGCATATTCGAAATGATATTGCATGCCATGAAATTGCCCACGCACAGATGGCATACCATAAATTTGACAGTCGTTGCCATCGGAAATGGCAGAGTAAATTGCCAATCGAGCCCCGGTGTTAGTAATTTTCTTGGAATCAGTTGATGCCAGTTGAGCGTGGGAGAGCGATTTCATTCAGGTTTTATGGGCCGAACGAAAGAGATTGTTGTTCTTAGATATCATACTCCACAGTCTGAAATGTTGATGCCATTGGGATGCCATTGGGTCCTATAAACACATTGGATTAATTATAAAGAGGAATTTGTGATTCCAAAATAGAGAAAGGTTTAAGCTTTGTACTTTATTGGCAGTCGTTAATTATGATACAAATAAGTCGTCAAAATTCCTTTAAAATACGATTTCAGCTAAGTCAAATTGGTCTTTTTCGATATTTACATTTTATGCTGCTTGAGTTACCTTGTTGATATAATCCAGCTGTTTCCTATCATTTGCTTAGAATTTTAATCCTGATCACATGGAAAACATTAGCAGGATTATTAAAATATGAGCTGTATGGAAGTCAACCGTTAATGTTAAGCGTTTGTTTGTAAAATATACAACCGCTAAAATAGCAGAAACCGTATCTTGAAAAAATATTCACAATCAAAGCATAACAAATATCTTCAAAGCTAGTATATACATACGGTTGCTACAAAGCTAATTTTGAAGTGATATCTTATAACATTATCATTCATTAAAACAACGATTCTAGGATGGATTTAAGTATGTTAATTTTTTCACACTAACTAACAACATTGAGATGAAAATATTTCTCTGGCTACTTATAAGCTACTACCAGATATTATTTATGACCTATAGATTGTGCAGAAATGCGTATTATTTAGAATTTAATTTTAGTGCTGAATGTTATCAAGGGCAGAAAATTTGTTCTTATAGCTATTTAATGTCACATCATTCATTCATAGAGTTGCTTGAACAGCCCAGATTACTATGATTTTTCTTGTTTTAGGGTAAAAAAACAAACAGTTTACGAAATAGGAGTTTTACATAAGGAGTACAAATGCGATTTGTGCACAATTTCTGACTAATACTTTTCTGGCAAAATACACTTTCGATTTGTATTAGTATATTTTTCGAAAAGTATTTCTAAAACTCTCTCTTTTTTAAAGTCCCTAACGTTGAGAATGAACTTTATTGTCGACATTTTTAAAGGATTATCACCTTATTACGGGAGCCAACCACCAAGCCGTGGTGCAATGCTGGAGTTTCACCATTGCGATCTTCGAATTATGGCTGTCAAACTATGCCGAGGAGTAATCTTCGTGCAAATTTACTTTAAGAGCCCTAAAGATATTAATGTTGTAGGTATGCGAGGAGAAGCTATTTAATAACCACTAGGATGCCAAATCTAGTGGAGAGTGCCTGGAGTTTTTCATATTGGCAATTACATTATTAAACAATTTAGACATTAAATTATCAGCAAGCCTAGGAATTTAAAGCAAGCTTTCACATATCATATGTATCCTTAGTCGAGGCCCGTTTTATGTGTACTGTCAAAATCTGTAGAACATCAATGGTGCCATGTTTTCGTTCGGAGCTTAACTGCAGGGCAGGATCGACATTCCTGACGGTAAATGTTTTCTCGAAAGCTAAGTGAATTAATCATTTCAGCAAATTTCAAGGAAACGAGAATAGTGAGAGGAATCTCGTGTTAGTAATGGCAGTGTTTATTTATTTATTTATTCAGAATCATTTGAACAGATATAGATTCAATTATAAAATGGAAAATAAATATATGTATATACATAGCAACAAAAATAAAAAAAAATAAAGAGGCATATGCATAAAAATTCAATAATCCAAATATGATAAGCAAAATAATACAATAAAGTATATTAAGAAAAAAAACAGGGGAGGAAACTATAAAAAAAAACTTAATAGCACACCAATTCACGGTCTTGCTGTTAATTTTTTTTCCTTAAAACAATCAAATATGAGCCTCTAAGTAAAACTGATATTGCTTTACTTTTCTAGATTTCTTTATTGTTTTATGTACTAACTATTGTTATATCTGTAGCTACCTTACATTTACCGTAGTTCATTGACTCACAAATTTAAAACTAATTGATCGCAAATTTACGATAAATAGATTATGTTTCAAATTTTTGACTTACATCATTATGTTAGGTTAACCTTTTCTGACCAGTGCTATTTCGCGCACAGACTTACTGGTCGTAACGATGCCGGTTGAGAAGACTTGGAGCTTAAAGGCTCAGTCCAAGTGTCCACCAAAAATCCCAGCCTTTTTTAAGTAATATATTTATTTTTATAAATAAGAAACAAGTAAGCTTAAATAAGAAGTTTGAAATTTGACTAACTTTTAATTTTACTGACATTAAAGTGTGAAACAATGGCATTCAATTGTAAAAATGCAGCAAATGCAATGACCACCATTCAGTTAATTGCCTCAGCTGCCTGTTTTTTTCTGGTGGCAAAGTAGTAATGTGGAATTTTAAAAATAGGATCAAAACTTAATAATAGTACTAAACTAGCAAAACATATATTCTTTAGTTTTATTTACTATTGACGCTAACGTATTTTTTGCTCAACTTTAATTTCTATTAATTATCTAACAATATTTGAATTAAATGCGTCAGCTAACCACACTTTAGCAAACAGTGTTTCATGAGTCTACTATTCTCAATCTGTGTCTTAAATTTCAAATTCTTCGACTGTCAAGTTCCCTAAATTATTAAACTCACCTTCATGAAAACTCATCACTTATCTCAGCCAGTCAGAATTCTTCCCTTACCACAACTAGCATTCCTCGCATTTAAATTCTCCAATCATATGCAATCAATTTATTATCCAAACTCATCAGGCCATCAAATCCAGATGCATGTTCTTCCTATCATCAACAATAGATGCGATTACACAAAACGAACGTAACATTCATCGCACAAAGACTCTAGAGTCCTCATATTCAGATGAAATTCATTTAATGCATTGAAAACCAACTTATCTGACATGCTGGCGAAGAAACCGCCAGATGCAGAACTATTCTGCTGGAAGCATCAAACATCATGGTACCATCGCTGACTGCTTTTCGCGATCTGAATAGACGGCGCTAGCCATTATGGCAGTCATCAACGGTAGCAGTACAATACGCCGAAATAGTTTTCTCTATTTCGCTGCATAATGCAGTAGACCCACTCTCAGCATCTACTCAACGACATCATCCACGTCTGCCTGTCTACCTTCCTACCTACCTGCCAGCCTGGATAAAGGATAATGCGACTGGGAATAATTTCACTGCATTTTGCCAGCACTACTTTTCTGATAAGTAATTTCAACGAGCACATCAACACGCCTGGTTTGGTTTTGGTCTTTTGGGAAGCTTCCGAAATTCATAGTGATTCTGGCACTGTTTATTATGAAGCTTGGTATAATTTCGCACCGTAAATTTCGCTCAATTATTTCGAAATGCATCTACATATAGAATTACTTCTGTTCCAAAGCTTACATATATAGCGATATTCATTTTATTTGCGCTATCCTCACATGCCTAGATCAAAATATCCGAGGCAAGCACTGCCCTGATTCGCATTAACGTTCTATGTACATTTTTGTTCTTTCGAGTTATTCAATGATTTGTATTCTGATTTTTACTGGAAGTATGTATATGGAGAGTGCGTTTTTCAGTATTGATTTTAACCCCCGCTAGACACACCTGGGTCTGTGGTGTCCGGCCGTTTTTGAAAATCGTCAGCGCTCCCAGGTACGTCAATATTTCGGGATCTAACCTCCACTTAAAAAATTGTATCTGGATCAAGAACTGGCGTAGTGAACGTCGCGCTCGGTCCTCCGTTCTTCATGAATTGCTGAGCTGTCAAAGTTGGCTGCGGACACCACAGACCCATTTGTATCTACGGAAGCATAAAAGTGTGAATTTTTTTTTCTCAAAAAGTGTATTATAGTTACATTATCATGTGCACCGTAATACATTTTATGACCATGATCGATCTGTGCATTAGCATTTTTTATGATCACTGTCGCCTCAGCAACAGCTGTTTGTATACCTAGTTAAGAAATAGTATTTAAGTCCGTTTAAATGTTAGTATTACCCTCAGTTTTTCGAATGCTGTTTCCGTGCGAAGAAATAAATTGTGTTAGAGTTTGTTCCTGTTCTTGTTAAAAAAAAGTCCTTTTCGTCAATTTCATTTAAAAAGCGAAAACTTTCGTCCGCGTATCTTTATTTTGAAGTCAAAAACTAAGTACACGTTTTATTTATATATGAGACATAAAATAAAAAAATTACGTATAAAATATAAATATATACATTCTGTATAGATCATAAAATGTTATATGTAAACTTTTGATACAAATTTTGTGCATTAAATTTTATATACACATTCATAAACTAAACATGAAAAAATTGTTAAAAATAATTTGTTTTTCAAATTCTTAAAATATAGAAGTGATGAATAGAACTGAGTTGGTTAGACGCCAAATGATAGAAGAAGAACTTGAGGAGGATTTGTATGGTGCTTCCTCAGAAAATGAGGAGGACTACGTAATTTCTCAAAGCGAATCGGAAAGTGAGGAAGAGAGCTTGGAAGATGAAGGGACATACTCCACTGGCAGGGATGTTGATGCCGCATCACGTCCACGCAGATCAGGAAGACCGAGAAAAAGACTTGAAGGAAAAGACGGTTACAAGTGGTCGATAAATGCTCCGGAGAGCAGAGGAAGAAGATTTCTTCGAGTCCACCTAGCCGGAGGAAAAGATGAAGCGAAATGAAATGCTGCTGTAAGTGTAAAAAGCCATTTGCGAAGAACACAGGCTTCATGTATGCAATGAATGCATTTTATAATTTTTTTCAGTTACTTTATTTATTTTAATAAGTGTAAGTAACGTATAAAACTTTGAGTTACATTATTTTCAAACCAAAAATTGTGATTTCAAACGAATTTTCGACTCCAAAAAATTGTACTTTTTCTGTTGCCATAATAATTATACTTTTTTCAAAGTTTCATTATGTCCTTTTTTTTCTTTCATCTACTTTATGTCAAGAAACATTTTGTACTGTAGAATTTTCTTAAACTTATTTAATAAAAAGCTATGATGTTTTAAGTGAATACGTGTATTTCTCGTGTTTTGTGTCGATTTCCATTATATAACAATAATAAAAATTCATATATATCCATCATCCAATGCTTGCTCTTTTTCTATAGATATCGATCTACTCTCGTGAATTTTTTCAGATTTTAAAACGATTCGAAGTATGGTAAAAAAACGGCAGGACTCCGTAGACCCAGGTGTGTCTAGGGAGGTGCTCCAATTGTAGTGTGTCTGGGGAGGGTTAACTTTAACATACTTTCACAAAAGATAGGTTTTTCAAATTTTGCAGAATGATGTATTAGAGTATGCAGTTTTTGAATCCGTTGTTAACTCAAAAATGACAAAAATGTAGATAGAACGTTTATGCGAATCAGGGCAGAGCAGTACTAATTCCAATCGATCGATACGAATTACATGTGCTCTGAGCATCAGCCGTCGTATTGAATGAGAAGATATTCGAAAGGTTTTCTACATGCTATTGTTGAACTTAAAGTTTAGTTTATGCTGCAAGAAAATTTAATAAAACTTTTCTTTCATTTTGAATAAATAGCATTATTTTTTCGATACCACAAATACCACAAATAACTAAGCAAGTTGCATTTTGTACGCTTTCAAGAACATGAGTACATAACAAAGTATGCACGCTTCCAAGAACATGAGGCTCTTTTGTGCAATGTTTCTCGTGAAAAAAGCCAGGCTAAAAGGTTGTTCAGTTTGAAGAAAAGCAAGTTGTACATCAACTTTCAGCAGGCCGAGAAAGTACTAGTGAGCTTTTTTCATAGTTTTTTTGCTGAAGCGTGGACAGCTTAAGATAGACGGGGATGGTGTTGAAATCCAAAAGCCAAACAAATAGCATAATGGTTATCTTTTCTGAAAAGCAAGTCTTTGATGTCTGAGGTGTAAAAGATTGGAAGAACATGTTTAATACGAATAAAAACTAAGAGTATAGCAACATATTTCAACATATAATAGAGGATTTCTGAGCTCGCTGTCCGCAAACATTGTAATAAACAATCCAAGTAGTACGAAACAAGTTTAAAACAAAAACCTTTGCCAAATCACTTTCATACCATAACATTTTTTTCCAAAATCTATCAAAAAAATTGAACAAAATTCTAGCGCCCATTGTGGGCAAAATTAGTATTTGTTCAAATTTTGGGATGCTATTTTTCATTTTAATTTGACAGAGTCCATCACTTAGTAAGCGTTCCTCGAAAAATGATTTTAAACTATGAATAAAAAAAAAAACAATGGAAAAGTGTAAATATTATTATTTTGTCTATAAAATAATGTCTAAAAGATCTTCTTTTGGAAATTTGGTGGAAAGAGAGCTTAGCAGCCCCAAAACCCACTCATCTTTAAGCTTTTATTGAAAAACGATGAAAATTCTTTCAATTCCTTGCAAGCACTTCGGCAATAATGCCCATGCATCGAAAGTATGCTTATTCATTCCCCAAAAACAGACAACTTGAAAATCGATCCATTGTGTCGTACACCTCTTTCTTTTCTTATCTCAACGAATTCGACACCTCCAGATATACAACGGAAAAACATTAAACCTCGCATCAAATCGCTGTCATGTACTCTTATCCTTTCCAATAAAAGAAGCACAAAGGACAATACAGCTTGGCTTCAGGATAAATATGCACGTTAGAGGACAAGTCATCGATATCATCGAAGACGATGATGACGATGCCAAAGACACAAACGAGCAAAAACAAAGTTGGTTTAGTCTTCATCACTTGTGCATACGAAGTAAAAAAAGGAAAATAATATTGAAGAAATTGGAATGGTGAAACGCGTGAAATTATAGATTTTCCTACCAACAAAAAGCAAACACATTTCGAGGTAAAATACATATTTTTGCATCAAGAGTGAATGTCCTCATGCTTGCGTCACTCCATTCGCAGTTTCGGTTGCATGCAATGCAATGTTTTCGTTTCAATTTGCAGCTTCGAGGCAAATGCGATTGATCGTAATTCTGAATATGGAATATGGTTCTTTTTTTTCTTGTTTAAGCTGTCTTCCGTATTGGAGACACAGCGGGATATTTTTATTGCTTCCACAAACTTGAAATGTATTGATTGAAGCATTGTTTCTGCTGGAGCTTATTTCAGTTTTATTTTGATATACATATGATACTTTAGGCGAGAATATGAGTTTAAGTAGTCATTTCTATTTAATGAGTTTTTTATGGGTAATTTTGACTTTGAAACTCGTTATTTGTTTTTGGAAAATAAGAGCTAATGAAAGAGTAGTTTTTAATTATTTACATTGATATGATATACAATTTACGATATGATGTAAAATTTGTTTGCATCACCCAAATTCAATGCCAATTTATTTTATATTTTTTTGGTGAAAAAAACGTCACTTTAGATGAAGTGTCAATAATGTTAACTAAACTGTAGATAATGCTACCTGTAAATTTTTGAGGAATAATGTTGCTTTGATTATGAAACTAATGAAATTTAATTATGTTGCTTGAATAACATTTGGAAACGAAACTGCTCTTCCAAAAACCAAAACGAAACTGCTCTTTTGGAAATAGCTTCATTTAGAGTTGTTGTTAGAGCAATCTTACTCAGCTTTACTACGCTTTCTCTGCCTTATTTTTTTTACTAATTTTCGAACAATAAACGCGGATGACTCTTCCCCAAATCTTGAAGTGCCTTAACTGGCACTCCGTCAGCGAAAAGAGAACAACGAACCAACGATACGCTCGATAGTTTTCGCATCTATGATATTGGTAGGCCGAATGCAACCGAGTCTATATGCCATTATTTTGTACCCAGCGCCCCTTGGGCCTGAGTTAATCTCTTAACAAAGAGCCTACCACTTGGGTTGTTTGTTCCTAGTGATTGCCTTAGCCACCGTCTTCGATGCCGCAATATAAGCCCAGCTGCTTTTGACATATTCCTGGCTCGCTGCGCCCTGCGTCTGCATGCCAAAGCGATAATCTCAACGATTTGGAAGGTGATGTAATTATGATGACTTGCTCCGGCCCGGATCGTTCCAACAATGCCTTGTGTATCCGTAACCTAATGACCTGTAGCAGCGTGTCACATCTGCTTACCTTTGCTCACAGCCGCTTATCATTCCTACACAAACTTACCTAGAGTTGAAAATTTTGGTTCATCCAGCTCCACCACGTCCCTTCTCTGTTCGCTTGCGTTTGGGAGGTAGAGCGTGGTTTTCACCTTTCCGGCTACTTCCTCTCAAGCCTCGTGTTTTATGGTGAATGTCACGTCTTTGCTGGCAGTGAGATGATTTCAGAAATTCAATCTTGACATAAGGAGCCATGAACTTCCATGAGCCTTCTGGCCATCTATGGCAGCCCGGACCGAATATTGCAATGTCGTGTAGTCATTACAGCGCGCAATATCTAGAAGGAACCCTCACCGTACTTGCGTCCCAGTTTCGTCAGAAGAGACACACATCATCGTTTCTTTCCCTGTGGGGCTTCCGTCTCTTTCTGAATTGTTTTTTGTTCAGTGAGTGCTTTTGGTGGTTTACTAACCTTTCATATTTTCTTTTTTTAAGTGAGCGTCACCTACTGTTTGTGGTCAGAGACTGGAACTACCTCCTCAACTCGTATTTCCTCGGTTTGATCAGGGCTGGATCCAGCAGTCCACTTATTCCTTCATGACCGATCAACTTCTGGAACCTCTTTAGGAACGACCATCTAGTATTAGTTTACTTTTCATACCTAGCCTTTTGGATTAAGCTAGAGAAAATAAAACTTGTAGGATTTGGAAGCAAAAAACAAACTTCATTCTTCTAAAGGTATATTTTGGTAGCCCCAGATTTTATATTAAATTATTATGTCAAACAAAGTCAACGTGTTCAACTTTCTATAGATTTTTTTTATGGATAAAACTCATAGGTTGCCTGATAAATTAAATATACCAAGCTAACTGGCCTCCAGCTCTCAGGAAGTATGAAATGTTTGCCATGCTGCAGTATCATTACGATGGTAGCTCTTTCTCCAAACAACAGATAAGATTTACTTTGTACTGCAGGATGTTGCATGGTTATTAATTAGGCAGAAATCATTGAGGCAATCTATATCAGTTAAGGTAAATCAGCGAGCTCTCCAGCTGATCCAGATTTTTAGATCTGACTACTGTTGCCTCTCGGAAGCAGGACTATACAATTTTCCTAGTGGTTCACTTAGGGGTCTTTTGTTCGTTACGTTTGTCTTCCGATAGTCTATTTATCTGAAACTGGAGCTTCAAATATATCCGAATCACTCCGCTTTTCTGGGTTAGTCGTATTTCCGGCAGATTTGATTGGATTTGTGATATTAATGATTTGTTACTAGCCTTGAAGTACTTACTCGCTTTAATGCAAATAATAATCTTGAACATCCATTTTTGATCCGATATATTTTAAATTTTTTTACTATATTTTTCGTACACCAAAGCTACTGAGGTTTTTCTGTTCTGTTTAAAAAAAATAATACTGAACATATATAATTAACTGAATTTGCTTTCTCACGCCTGGCTTTAAGCAAAATAGCAATACGATGGAAACAAAAACAAAATAATGGAACCAAAATAAATAAATGCTTATATGCCTTCTTGACTTCTTAAGTGACTCGATAATATTAAATGCGTTTAACTTCAACTCATGTGAACTGAATTGTGATCACATTTTACTCTTTCTAGTCTCAAACAACCCTTTTACCAGTAAAATTACAGTAACTTTGCATTTACAATTCATAGTAAGTTAAATAAATAATCATTGATCAGTTCAACTAGTGGTAAATCGAAAATGGGAACTCTTATGTAACTGCGACGTACTTTTTTCTAAATATTTTTTGACGTATTCCAGAAATTTAGGTTGTGGCATAACACTTACATTATTTTCAAGAATTATTATCCAACTAATAAAACTTTCGATGAAGCAAACGTGCGCCCAACATGGGTTCATTTGCTTTAAATCATGACAAAACATACATAAATGTATACAAATATATAATCAGATAAAACTAAACAACCCTGTATTCTTACTTTCATATTTGTAAGTCTTGAATTTATGATAACATTCTTGAACTTTTTTCTAAACACACCATTCCAATACTAAAATTTCAAAAACCCCTTCCCATACAAACCATATCTCACACACAATGAATTTCACAAGTAATATCATTAACACTATCTAATTTCATTTCACATTTAATCCTTTCATAAATCAAATCAAATCTCTGCTATTCACATCAAACTAAGGATTATACTCATAACATTACTATTCATAAGTGTGTATGTATTTCACTCACCATAGTCTCCATCATTCATCATTCCAACTATACAAACATCGAGTAGACCTAATAATTCATCCTATGCTTTCTTAGATCGCATTCCCATTCCTTCAGGCCTTCATATTCTTCGTCTTTTCTTCCTGTCTGTTTCAAACAGGTCGGCTCTTTCACTTTATTCTCAAAGATACCCTTTATGATAGACTTATCAAGAGCTCTTCAGTTAAGTGGCCCTTTCAGACACCAATTATATATACCGCACACCATGTCATCGTTTCTGCCTTCGCTCTCATCGTTGTCGCTATTCCGCTTAATGTTAAAGTGAGACCAATCCCAGGACAGTTAACTACAAGGACGCTGTCAAGGACATTAACGATGAGCAATATTCTAGTTTTCGGTCCAGGCCAAGGACAGGGAAAGAGTGGTCGTGGTGGAGAATTTCACTTTTATATGTCTTTCGAAGCCCTGACATTATCTGCGTTGTACACGAAAGGTGACAAACACTAAGGCCTGCTACTTAGTTAAGCAGAATAATTTCTGAAACAATGTACCAAAGCGAGTTCCAAGAAATTAATTAAATTATAGGCTTGTGCTTAATCTGAAGAGTTTGAATTGTTTAAAGATGGCTTAGTAAAATTATGGGTTATATGCAATATTAGCAATAGTTTTAATTATGTGCAAGGCTAAAGCTTTTGTAAACGAATCTAAAAAACATTCAAAATTACCAAAATATTGTGTAATGAAAAAAACCTAACCAAAAATCACCGCACAAAGTAAGCATTTAAATAACTGCTTGACTGAATGGAGTCCAAAATGAAAATATAATCGGAAATTTTTAAAATCACAAGTGTGCCAGTAAAGTCAATAGTGCACGTTTAAATCCATTTTCAAATTGAATACCAATGACTTTTTTGTTGCGAAAGATGTGATAGCAATTACCAATTACTATGTTATTTTATATACATATATATTTTAATGAGTACTAAATTATTATTACATATTACAATACCAAAAAAACCTTATTTCAATACTTAATGCATTATAAATGAGTTTTCATAATAAAGATGGACTTAAAACACAGCATTTCAAGCTCAATTTTTGTTATTTGTTGCTCTGAAACTACTGGATTTGCTAACAGAATGCAGAAAAAGTGTCATTACTGACTAAAAAATTGTTGAAACCACCCGCAGAAATAAAGAAGATTTACCGCAATTTACAAAGCAAGAAAAAAATAATCTCAATTGCAAAAAATATACGAAACTTAATAATGATTTGAACGATGACCTAGCACATACCCTTTACTGAAACAAGCGGTAATAATTTAGCAAAAACAACTTAATTGCATTTTAGTACCAAATTTGACATGACCAATCAGATGAAAAGGAAATATCCCGTAGAATCAGAATCCTGAAAATCGTCTGCGCAGGTTTTCCTCGATATTCTTGACTTTAAAAAAAAAACTCATGCAGAGAAACAAGTTAAACACTTCACAAAACCTTTTTTTACTACAGTCAATTGAAAAGCTAACCAAACATTTTCAGTATGCAAAAACAAAAAAAAACAAAAATAGTTGAAATTTCAATATCATGGTCAAGTTCAATGTCATGGTGGCCCCACAGATTAAAAGTTCCCGTTTGTTGCGAAGAATACAAGACCATAGAAATAAAATTTCAAATAAAAACGATTTTAAAATATTTAGTGCACTTTAAGAAAGCATTTTAATTTGGAAATACAAACTAAATAGTATGTTAAAAAAAATATTTAAAATTTTGCAAAAATATGTAACTTTTGGAAACATGCGCACTAGGGTGCTTAAACCAATCCCCTTGAATTTTTAGCAACTTCGGTAACAGCGAGGAAAATCATGCGAGTCGGCTGTTCATTCTCTGGTTTCCAGAGTTGAGCGAGCAACCTCAAATGATGAGTATAGGATGGGTGTATTTGTGGACATTGCAGAAGCCTTTTACTGCGTGCCCTTTGTGGAGCTATGTGAAGCTGCCAAAGCTGATGGCGTGGATTACGTCTTAGTCAAGTGGATACTTGCTATGTTGATGCAGAGATTGTTGCTGGTGAAAGCTGAATTCGACTGTAACTGGAGAACGGAGGCAACAAATGGATGCCCTCAAGGAGGCGTCCTATCACCGCTCCTGTGGAGTATGCTAGTTTACTCCCTACTAAACGAACTGCAATAAGAACGGCTGAACGCACAGGCTTATGCTGGCTTATGCTTATGCTGCAGTCAGTGAATTTGGTGTGTAGAAATATACAAAGCCCATTGGATCTAATTGACAGTTGGTGTTCAGTGCCTAACAGTTAATCCTGGTAAGACGAAACCTGTTTTGATTATCAGGAAGAGAAAGGCAGGCCTAGGGCTCTCTAATATGAAAGGTGTAACTCTTCAGCTTTCAGATGAAGTGAAATAACTTGGAGTAATCTCGGACAAAAACTTCTCTGGAAGTGAGCTTTTGCTACTTCTCAGTGCAAGTGAGCTTTTGTTACGATATTAGGATTAAAACCTCTACTTAACAATCATACGGCCGATGGTCACGGCTGCATCCGTGGTGTGGTGTCCTTGCTCGACTTCAGAAAAAGGTACGAAGTAATCTGCTTGACCAGAAATGACTAGGAGGATCCAGATATCTGTACGAGGGGATGATCTAAGATTTTCTTCACGGACGGTTCGATGTTAGATGTGGAGCTGGTGTCTATCTGCATTCATCGAATGACTCTTGGAGAGTATGGTTTTGTTTTTCAAGCAGATATATTCACTATTTTGGGAGCTGCCTGTGAGGCAATTGAAGAAAAGTGGAAAGGAAAATGTATTGCTATTGGCAAGGACAGTCAAGCTACGCTGATGATACTGCGAGACCCCCGACTACTTCGAAAATTGCCAAAGAGTGCAAGCCACGATTAAACTCTGTCGCCAGATTCAATAGAGTGCATCTGTTTTGAATACCGGAGTACTGTGTTTTTGAGAGTAGAGAAATTGCTGACGCCATTGCAAAGCAAGGTTCGACGACTCCACTACCGAATCCTGAACCTGCCGCTGATGTGCAGACCACATCTGCACATGCCATTTTTTGGAAGTGAACAGATGCTTACAAAGATAGATGGAGGGCTTCTAATGTGGCCAGGCACACGAAGGTTATCTTTTTAGAACCCAACCATGTGACTGCAAGATCGCAACATGCGACTGCAACCATGTGACTGATTGAACAAACCTAGGAAGACATATGTATGGACTGAAAAAGTGTTGAACAGGATGACTCTACGGATCAATTCCAGCGTTTTACTTTCAGCATTTGCGCGTCTCAGATATCAATGGTTTGGCTGGGATGTAGCATGTATGAAGAAAATAGCCTCTTTTCTCCTATCATTGTTTCTAGATATTTAAGAAGTCTGAGAAGCTATGGTAGGCGGAGAATATGATTACAATGGGGCTCTTGGCCCACACACACACACACACATACATGAAGGCATAAGCGCTTTGCTTGACTTGTTGTGGTAGTAATAAATATAAACATAGAATCGGAAAAATAAAAAAAAAATAAACATACCACCAATATGTTTGGCAAACTGAAGGTTTTCGTAACAGGTAAAAGGAGATTAGCAATAATTATCTCCTTTATTTTTTTCTTTATAATTCAACGAATCCAGGAATCTTTTCTCGAAAAACCTCTAAAATTTTTGACAGACGATGCAAGCATTCTTTTTCGTTATTAAATTTTTTTCCAGTGTAAAAGATTTTTTGCTCTTTGATATTCAATGTGCTCAAATGGTCTTTATGCAGGAGAGATTGATATTCGATTTGTAAATGACATGGGACAATAACTCTACATTCATTAAATTATGTTCCATCCAAATTGGCACAACAACGACAGAGTTGCCAGCTATGGCTGTTTTTGTATTTTTTTGCATATCCTTAGTAAGCGATTTATCATAAAATTATCAAATCATAGTGATCTCATAGTGAAAATAAACAACAAATGTTAAGATCTAGAATATTTGAAAACTTTTGCGAATGGTTGCTCTAAATTTGTTTGTATCCCTATAACTTCCATTGTAACGCCGAATTCGCAGAACAGGTTGACTTCAATTTGAGACATATTTGACATATTTTTGACTTCGGTGCTTGCGAAGAGCTGCCAGCACGAGACGTTTTTGTTATTTTCTTACCAATAAATGCTTACATTAAGTATTCACATCGCGAACAATTGCAATGAAAATAAGTAAACTTCGTTTAAATTTTTTAATGTCTGGACATTTTTTGGATGGCAGCCCCAAACACCTTTCTATCGCTCTAACTTTCGATGAAGTCTTCGAAATTAAATTGGCGTGGGGTCTATTATCACTTAGGGTGCATTGGTCTTAAGTAGGAGTTTGAAAGAAGTTTAAAACTAGTGTTCTGGAATAATTTATCATTCCTCATATTTTTTGCGGCTCTATCTTCTGTTTATGTTTTCCTTAGCCTAGCAAAACTGTTATTTTATCAGGGTCTGTTTTGATTGCATTTTTTTAGAAGATTTGGAAGAAGAAGATTGAAGAAGATTGATAATTTACCTTCTCTATTTAATTTAGCTGCTCTAAGTTTTACTTTAAATTGGTGGCTCCTTTCAACACATCACATTTTTGGGGGTCGGTAGCTTAGCCAAATAACGGGTCAGTCTGAAGCAGTGATCTACTGCCCGCGGGCTCAAATCCCGCCGTGCCTATGGTTGTATTTGTTCGTCTTGTGTTGTCTTAACAGTCGGCGACTGGGCATAATACCAGCGCTCCATTAAATAAGTGCCACATTAAAGCTTTAGTAGCGACTAGTCATAACACTATTGCTTTAGAAAATAAGAAATAAATGTGGCACTTCAAAAAAAATAATGGAATAATTAATATCGGCATCTCCCATATGTGTCATTTTACCGCCATTGCTAAGCATTCGCTTCAAAGGGCAATCGCCTGAGCTTTGGCATTATAATAGAAAAAAAAAACACTCTCCGTTTTCTCGAAAAACTATCATATAGCCGATGTATGCCAAGGTCCCAAGCAAACGCTAACAGTTTTTATAATATATACGTGAAAAATTTCCCGTGCTGATTTTATAACAAAATGAATTTTTTTAAGCCAATAGAACCTAAACGGATACCTAAACATGCAAAGTAAACTTGATTGTTAGTCTAATTCTCTATCTTACTCAGTTTTGACTTGATCTCTTCCGATTTTGAAATAAAAAACGGGCTCAGATATAATTGCTTTGCTAAGATCTTTTAAATCTAGATATAATCTGTCTCGTTTTTCTACCATTACAAGACTGTTTATCCACACACTTGGATTTTCTACTTTTTCGATTACCTTAAGTGTCCTTTAATTATCCAATTTTTGGTTTTTTTAATTTTTCTATGTAGACAAGGAAGTTTGGATTGATTTCTGGATCAACCTGTTGTCTGGATTTGATTGAATTTTTCTCCAAATTAGAAAATATTCTAGCGTTAATCTTTTTTTTCTTAAATTCAATAAAATCTCTTCTCTCCTTTTCATGCCTAAAATCGGAACTGAGCTGTTATCTTGTGTAAAAAAAATATCTTTATTTACATTTCAAGGAAATAATACCGTCAGGAAAAAATTTGATCCTCCAGTGTGATTTTAAAAGATTGAATATGGTTTTGTTTACTCATATTTTTCAAAAATCCAGCTTAATATCAATAGCAACAAGTTCAAGAAAAATAATTTGTACCCAGCAATATTTTAAATTTCCTGTTATGTCAGATATTAAATTACCATAATCACCTGTGTTCTCCATTTCTGCTGTTTGACAGTTAATAACTGTTGTTCTTGGATAACAAGCAATTGCAAAATGATTAGGTTTGTTGCACTTTTTGACTTTTATTTAGTTTGATTGTTTTCTTAAGTTGTGGACTTAGTACACCGCTTTGTATGGTAGTATCATTTTTGCTAGTTTGAATCGTATAGTAAACCCCGCATTTATCGTTACCAAATATGCTCAGAAGTATCGCAGTTATAATTTCTTCACTTTTCTCATTAGTTTCCGATGCCTTTAAATAAATTTCAAACTGGCTGATAGAATTTTTTGGAGTTTTTGAACTGTTTTTTATCCATTGAAGCGGTTAGGGGGTTAAATACTATTTCGGTTTTTGTATTTGTGAGTTCACTTTCGATTTTATAGAACTCTATTATTTTAAACACTTTTCCTAGTCTGATTGCTTCTTCGAAGTTACTTACTATTTCGTTGTCTAAATCTGCCTCTTGCAGACTGCATTCGAGACTTACTTTACTGGATCGAAAATTCCACATAATACAATAATCCGCTATGACTTACGACTATGACGTGTTCTGTTTTTCTCAATCTTACATCTTATCTTTTCTGATAGTATATACAGAATTTGAAATGATACAATATTAAATTGTAATCAGACCATTAAACCCACATTGGGTGCATTTACGGTTCAGGTTTTTCTACTATTTCTAACCTGACAAATTCACCCAATTTTCTTGTTCATAGCCTTTAATGAAAAATATACTGAATGAAAATTTAATCATTTCAAAAAACCAATATATCATGTTTAATTCATATGTTTCATAATTGTAACTCCTAAGTGGAAACTTTTTTGATCAAAAAGAATACTGGTTCACAATACAATGCTTTCATATTCGAATCACTTATCCAAGGACATTTTCTCTTTTTCGTAACAACCGAGTCCCTATGCACAAAACTCCTTCGCGTACAAATTAAAAAAAAAACTTTTCAAGCATTTGACACAAGTGCCATTTGAGTCTAAGCATACGTACTCTTATGTACTGACATGCACAAACATTAAAATGATGCAAAACGAAGCGTTTCCTATTTTCAAACCGTGCAAAAAGAACATATTCTCCCTATTTCATGGAATATTAATAACTAACACTTTACACGATTTGCTTATAATTTTTTCCATCTTATTCTTTATTTACAGATCCACCTCTAGTGTCACTTCGACTCGGTTCCACACTAACGCCCGACGATATCAAGCAAGGCGATGATGTTTACTTCGAATGTCACGTTCAATCGAATCCACTGGGGCGAAAATTGTTATGGCTGCATAATGTAAGTCGATATGGCAGTAATTTTAATGAAATTCGCAAAATGTCAACGAGCGCAGTTCAAGTATGTATGGTAACGTCTATGTAGTGTGTATACTGACTGTATAGTATTTTGATAGTACGATGTACAAGTACTAAAGGTAAATGAAAATGTGCATTGAATATTCTAGTTTGATGAGGTTGTTAGGAATTTTCTAAGAGCAATCAGAGAATGTTAAATCCAATGATAGCTATGTGAAAATGTATTTCATGTTGTCGGAAAAATCATTGCTAGATTATGAATTATTTTTTGAGCCTGAAATTTCTTTTTTTTTAAATTAAAAAAATCATTTATTCGTTATTCAATCAAAAAATATTCACCAGAAATTTTCCCTTAGGTTCGAATTCTAAAATTCAACAGGATCATCTTGGACTTTGACCCTGGTTTTGAATTGATCTTCGAAACAGTCCATAGAATTTCAAGATTCAATTGAAATATTTTTTGACAGACCGAATTATTTTTTTCACATCAGTCGACAAATTAAGGACCCTGCAATATTTCTTTTTCATATCAAATGACCGTCATACTTCAAATCATCAACGTCACAAGCACACTTTCATTTATTTTGCAGTAAAGAACACATCATCAAATTCCGTTAAACTTTCTTCCGTTTTCCTTTTCAAGTAACACGAATTCAATCTCTTTTGTTCGTCCTATTACATCCTTAAACTTCATTTTACTACAGCCAAACATATGTTCTCTTTGAATTTCCAACAATAGTCACTTCCGCTTTACAATAGCTCATTGTCCAGCCTGAAATTTCAAATACAAAACCATCAAAAGCCTCAAAGGATAAAACGGACGGCGAGAAAATGCAAAAGTTTCATAAAGCCGCAGAACTAAACCTCCACGCTAAACTAACCTCTTACGGTCCAATCATTTTGCCGAAGCAGCCGAAACAAGAACGAATCGAGTTATTTACGTCCACTGGTACTAAGCAATTGGGTTAAAATCTGCACTCCTCCCAATAATTTACTCAATTAAAAAATTCAGTTGTGGTTTTAGTCATAATGCTCCACCATCGTCCAATATATTAATATCATAGCTAAAGAGGACTAGTATTCACAGCATTGTGGATTGTTTCAAACTTCTCCGAGGAAACAGGAAATGTTGAAACCCATAAATAGGTCATCAATGTAATGGTGATTCTTTTCAAAGGATTAATTTTCTCAGCTGTGATGTAATTAATCGATGGACAACATTTTTGTGCTAATAAATGTGCACGGGCGGAGTTCAGGGAAAGTAAAGATATTTCATGAGATAAGGGTTAATTATAGGCAGGATGTGGAATTTGTCAAAGTTAGTCAGGTTAGCGTGTTGTTTTAAATGTAGGGTTAATATGAAAGTGGCTAATTTTATCGTCGAAGAGGTTTGTGTAGATTGATGTGGTATGCCTATGAATGGATAAAGTAATTAATTAGTCATGGGAATAAATTATAGGAAAGTATTGTGGATTGAGCTAAATTGCTTAAAAAGAAAGAAGTTTCGGTCCTAGTTGGAAGTAGGAGATAAATGAGTTTAGCTCGAAGATACAGCTGGTGGCCTGTCATCCTAATCCGCTTCGCTCAGAACTGACTGAATATGGTGGCTGGAGCTCTAGCCAGATTCTAATTTAAAAATACTTTCCATGCAAACAAACAGCTAGGCTTCATCAAAAGACGTGCTAAGAAATTTCGTAGCCTGTGCGTCACAAGATCCTTAACCACTTCACTTGTACGTCCTATTCTTGAATACGCTTGCATTAGCTAGAATCCCACTTTTGAAACCCACAGTGACAGACTCGAGTCAATACAAAAGCAATTTTTACTCTTCGCCTTAAAGAGAACTGTACAACTTTTATGATTTCAATAGCCTACCTCCTTATGAGTTTCAACTGTGTCATTTAAATTTATCAGAACTAGCCTCCAGAAGAATGGTGATATCGGCCTGCTTCGCATTCGACGTCATTAGAGGCGCTATAAGTGTCGAATTCCTGAATAGCAAATTTGTGATGAATATCCCTGTTTCCTAAAAGAATATCCACATTCGAACACATATGCAGCTAATGAGCTGGTAAATAGATGCTGCAGGATATTCAACAGCATAAGCAATCTTAATTCACCTACGATTTCCAAATTATCGAACAAATCCTCTTTTTTGCATGTCATCCGTACCCCCTAACTTAAAGCCATATACTTTTATCAATGTTTTATTTATCGATTGTTATTTATTAATATATTTGGTACTTATTTAATTTGTTCGTTACTTATTTAATATTTCTGTAAAATTTTCTTTTTACTAATGTTCGAAGAAGAACATTAGTATTAAAATCACTTTGGCCAAAAATTCATATTTCTACATATATATATATATATATATATCATCAAAAAATTTCAGTGAAAAAATCTCAGGAACCCGAAATCCGATTGAACTGAAATTTTCAGGACACATTGGTGTATATGCAGAATAGTGCCAGGTCTCAGAAAAAGTTAAAAATCTTTAACCCTTTGGCGCCGGCGGCCATTTTAGTGATATTTTTAATATACCTATTATTCCGTACACAAATTAGTTTTGCAAAAATTAAGTTGACGAAATAAATTTTGAACGTGTTTTACATGTGAATCGGATAATATTTTGGAATTTTTTAACCCCATGTGTGCGCTGGGTGCCTAAAAAGAGAACGGGAAAACTTGAAAATTTTTCAATTGCGATAACTTTTGACAGAGCTATTCAATCATTACGAAATTTTCAGAACATATTGGTATTATTGAATTGTAGATTTGTGTAGCTTTTATTGGGCGTGCTGGCAACCCTGTAGTTAGGGCAGGCACTGAAAGTGAAAACCTCCAAATCATCGTCTCTCTTGAAAAAATGCCGTTTCTTCGAAAAAAATCCACTCGTATGTAAATATCATGCTTTATTTACATAGACAAAAATAAAATTTGATATGGTATAACGGGCACGCCTGGTAACCCTTGCCCAATTTACCTATATTTTTAGCATCAAAAACTTCTGTTCACGGAAACTCACGATCCAATAAGCAGAATTACTTGAAATTTGCAGCATGTATTGGTCGTAAATAGGACCAGGTCTGATAGAAGTGATTTTGAAATGCAAGCGATTTTGTGCCAGTGGTGCCACCTTGAAAAATCACTAAAAAAGTAAACTGCTTTTAGCCCTATAAATTCTGATTGAATCGTTCGATTTTGACAAAGTTCACACAATAGCTGGACCTTACTTCAAAACATGTTTGGTAGAAATTTGGTCGAAAAATTCGGTTGGAGCTGCCAGCTATGATAATTTTGGTGTCTTAAATTGGAAAAAAATAGAAATTTGGAAGTGAAAACATTCAAACCATCGAATATCCTAAAAATGTCCGTTTCTTACAATAAAACCAATCTGTATACAAATCTCATGCTTTATCTACACGTTCAAAGTAAAACTTTGGAAATTTCATGTCGGACAAGAACGGCAACCCTTTCCCAGTTAACCTATATTTTTAGCATCAAAAACTTCTGTTCACGGGAACTCACGAATCAATAATCAGATACCATGAAAATTTACAGAATGCATTGGACTTAAGTAGGACCAGGTCTGACAGAAGCGATTTTGAATTGTGGGCAACTCTGTGCCAGTGGTGCCATCTTGAAAAAATACAAAGAAAAAACTGCTTTTTGCCCTATGAAATGTGAATAAGTAACCAGATTTTCATGAAATTGACACAGTAGCTAAACCTTACTCGAAACTCTGTTTTGTAGAAATTTGGTTGAAAAATTCGTTTGGTGCTGCCAGCTATGGTAATTTTTGTGTCTTTGGTTTTGAAAATTTGCTCAGGAAAATGAAACTTTTTGCCCTATAACTTCCAGTGCAGTCATGAAATCAATACGAATTTCATACAATTAATGGAACCTATTATAGACATTATTCAGGTCAAATTTGGTTGAAAAGCCGCGATAGGGTTGCCAGCTATTGTTGGTTTTGTGTTTAATTGCAATATCTTTATTAAGCGGTTTCATCGTAGAATTTTCAATTGGTAATGATATTGTAGTGACAATAAACAGCAAATATTAAACGTTCGATTATTTGAAAAAACTCGCTGCAGGTAACACTAAGTTTCTTTATACTCCTATAACTTCGAATGTAATATAACAACGTGAAGCAGATGTAATATATTCTTGGCTTTGATACTGGCGAAAGGTTGCCAGCACGAGTCGGTTGTGCTACTTTTGTATCAATAAATGCTTACAGTTAGTATTCATACCGGAAACATTTACAATGAAAATAAATAACCCATGTTTCAATTCCCAAAGTTCTGCAAATTTTTCGGATCGCAGCCCCAAACACCAACTTCAGTTACAGTGCTGCAGACACTGAGCATTTTCTTCATTGATGTTATATGAGATGCTGCTTTCAAAATTATGTGAAATAAGCAACTGATAACAAATATAATTAACCCGTGTTTTGCTCTCATAAACGTTGAAATTCATGCCAGTGGTAATATCTGAAACCTTCTACCATATGAGTTATAATGCATTCTTGAGACCAAAGTAAAACGTGGCATTTGAAACAGTTTGGCCGTAATAAGCAGCTCATGTGGTGGAATATGCACTCAAAACCTGCACGATTCTTCTACTGTTCTTCGAACATTAGTGTTTCTAGCGGTTTAGGTGCGCTAGAGTTTTTTTTACTTTACTTTACTTTTCAATTTTTATTTGATATCGTTTATGTAATTTGTAACTTGTACTTTTTTGGTGAGTAAATAAATAATACAGAAGTATATTACAGTTTTTGAAGAGGTGATTGTTAGGCTATTAAAGCTTTTTTGAAAGCTTTTGCTATTTTTAAGAAGTCTTTGTTCCCGTCTCTCTGAAGACGATGAATCAAACGTTATGGGAAGATTTATTTGATATATCTGTCGTTTCTGCTTTGAGCATATTAAAAGGGATCGGTTCGAGAATGGAACCTTGAGGTACACCAGATTTTATAAAGATTTTTTCAGAGAAAGTCCTATTGAAGGTTACAAACTCGCCTCTTTTGCCGAAGAAGCCGCCTACGATTTCGAGAATCCAGCCCGAATATATTGCTTTGACCAGAAGTCAAACGGAATCTTTAGAAGGCATTCTTGTAGCTTAAATCAAATAGACACTCAGCGGAGTTTTCCTTATTTATTACAACAGGTAAGCAAAGATACAATGAAAAATTTTCTGAAGTCATCTTGAAACTAAAAACCCAGTTTTACTATAAATAATGCAAAGAAATTGCGCTCAACTTTCTTCAAGCATCTTTTAATTTTTATTTAAGAAATGTTGTCCGGTTTTTTATACAGGTTTTTGTAGTTAAATACAAAAATCTACCTAAATCCCATCAAAACAGACTATTTGTTGCAAAATATTTAACGAAAGCTTAACTGGTGGTAGAAATAAACAGCAAGATATGGAAAAAGTACAAAAATGTCATCAATCTTTTCCAATGTGTTCAAATTACGAATGATTTTGATACTTTTTCGCAATATGTAAGTCGTGAAAAGAGAAAAGGTTACGGTCCATAGATCTAGATACCCAGAACCACTGGCTGATAATAGGCCTCGAGTCTTCAATATCTTCCTAGAAGAATAGAAGGATTCCTAGGCAAGGAGCTTCTAGCTATAATGACTCCCATATTTAAAAGAAACAAGTACAGAGGCTAGCGAATTCGCTGATGACTATTCAAGCTTGACGAAACGAATGCCCACGAGTAACAAAGTGCAAGCGAAAGCATGGTGACAACGGTTATTTTCTGCCACTTGTAAGCCTAGAAAGAATATGCAGACTAAAGATATGGTGAAACAGCACTTATTCGTTGTCCGAATTGACCACAGTAACCCCTTGAAAGACCTAAGAGTCAGCCTTACTCAACGCAATAATTGACCAAATTGAGAAATGGAGTCTGTCTCAATCGCAAGCTAAGCCATCGTGGTAGAAAATGCGTCTACAATTTCGCAGAAGAAGAAAACGGAGGCTTTTTGAATCACTCTAAATAATGCTGGAAGGACGATTTAGAACTCTACAAATCTGAAATCTTGAAAAGCCAGGCGGGGTTCTTGGAAGGTGATGTGTGGCAAAATCGAAGCCTTTTTAAAAACGGTGAGACTAAAAAACTGTTTGGTAAACTCCCTGCTATGCCAAACTTAGTAAGCCGGGAGATGGGGAATGGACAAATAAACGTGGTCCAGTTAAAGCATTGAAACGTTGAAAATCTTCAAAGGTACTCTTATTCCGGGCTGTTTAATTCCAACATTCACTGGTGGGTAGGTAACTAGCATTCATGATACGGAAAGAATAGGTGAAAATGTAGACTGGGCCATCGTCACCTATAGGACCTTAAAGCTCGCAAACCTAGATGGAATTATGTCTGCCATGCTCCAGACGACTGGGCAATGCAAAATCATCAAGTTGTGGTCTGGAAGACCGCTTAGTTTGTAATAATATATAAATAGGTAAAAACAAGCATGCTTATCTAAAAAAATATAGGCATATTAACCTCCTCCCTATTCAAAATATTTGAAAGGGTTAAATTTTCATATTCGGATCTTCAACCAATTCGAGAGCCCAAAACAAGTACACGAAAGAAAATTTATGGGGTCGGTTCTACCTAGTTCTTCAAATAAAAAAACACGCCATTATAAGAAGTATGGATATTTAAATCGCTTTTAAAAACGTGCATGCAGCAGTTATTATGAAAAGCCTCCCTAAAAACCAACACCCATTCTGCCAAGTGCAGCTTAAGCAAAATCTCAAATCAGTCAAATGGTCTGGAGTGCAAAGAATAAGGAAGGTTCACAGAGGGACACCCCAATGGAGAGTTGTATCTCCTCTTTTGTGAAAGCTGAAGACTAGTACAATCTAAAAGGGGTTGGAGAGCAAGTGACTTCTATTTGGGGCTTATGCCGACGGCATTGCAATCATAGTCTAAAAGCGTAGGCCTTCGTATCAATTCCGATAAAACTGATTTTATACTCTTAACTAAGATATAAACGATTCCTCAAATAATCCCAATCAAATTGGGTCTCCCACACAGTACTGCATCTTTTTCTGGACAGCAAGCTTATCTAGAGAAAGAGTAAACGAAAGAAAGATCACGCAAGACAAGAGTCTAGAAAAAGGGTACGCCGGATACACTAACAACTTGGTCTCTACTCTTTGCTTTTACCGAAAACATTAAGTGGCCATACGCTTTGAACAGAAATAGAATCAGCAAATGGACATAACAGTCCTATTCATTTACACTGACGGGTCTGAAACAGCAACAGGAGTAGGTACTCCAGCAAACTCTGTGAACTAAGATGTAGAAGTTTTTTCAGGCTCCCTAAGCACCATAAATCTTTGCGGTAACAAAAGCCCAAGTCAAAAAACCTTCTTGCATTAGCACAGATTGACTGAAAATAGCTGGCCAGCATCATTATTGGCCACTGTATTGTCATGAAACTGTGATTCTTAACCAATAACACCTGCAGAAAGTGTCAGGAGCCGAGACTCTCAGACACACAATTCAGCATATCCTGTGTCAATGTCCAGCGCTGAGGAAAACCAAATAGCGTTGCTTTGATGAGACCTGGTTTGGTGAATCTCATGCACTTGGTGGAGCGGAAGATAGAAGGTATCTCTTAATTTTCGAAAAGGTTTAGGGTCTTCGATGGCCCCTTAGGTTGGACATTTAACCTCCAGGTTTTCATATCTGGTATCACTACGGTCCTTATCTCAACCAGAAAAACTTAGCATGGGAATCCTCAAAATAAAAAAATTCAGTAACGAAAAATCGATGAAAACGATCAAATCAAAGATAACGATTAAACTAATGATAATGATGAAATCGAAAATACAAAATAATACAAAAATCATCATATATTTAGATGTACTATTCGTACTCAAAATTTCGTTTTAAGCATGAAATTTTTCAACAAAATTAAGTATTTTCTTCATTTCGAGCTTTGCACTTGATTTAAATATTAAAAATATTAAAGGGGCTCACAAGGAGCTTATGTTAACGCCTTCATTGTATTTGAAGCCAAATAAACAAATCGTACTCTTTCATTGAGAAAAGTGAAATTCTAGTAACGGTTTCGTAATTGGTGAATCTTGCTAAATAACGCCCATATATTGTAAAACAGCTCTGCGCGTAAAAAGTCAAGCAAGTATGAGAGCAAATACATACTTTACAAACTTTTTTTCACTGCGAAAAACAATAATCAACTGTCACGCACAGTAGTCTCATTCAAACCGAGTAAGACCACTATAGAGCCGAATTTTGAGAACTGCGAACATACATAGATTTCGCTTGTTGCCGCTAGGCTACATGCTATACTTTAAACAGTACGTAGGGGGCTCGTATTATATACAGGGTCCATATTACCATTTTTACCTCTATTAAATTAAATCTGGCTTATGGTTTTTTTTCAGATTGAATATAGTCAAGGCTCGAAGTCTTTTAAAAAAAATACCTACTTAGTTAAGAAATCCATGCGCCCAACTTGGGCTCAACAAATATAACATGATAAACGAAATGAAAATTTACTCGCTTTAAGCTCACCAACTTAAGAATGAAAAACGAATGCGAATTGAAACTACAATTAAAAATCAATAAATATTTTTGTTTTTTTTAATATTTTTTTGTGAGTTTTTAGAGCACATAAAATTACTTAATTAGGCCAAAAAACTTTCTCGAAAGTTATATCTATTTTTCGAAACTTATTTAAGGCTCCAAAAGCCCGTTTCGAATGAAATACACGAGCAATTAACTTTGCATTAGTTTAATAAAACTTTAAATCACATATTTTATTTGCAGTAAGGACTTAAACTATTTTTCAACAGTTTGCCTCTCTTTTCTGTCCATTTTTCAATTGAATCGCTGTGTAAACTTCATAGTAACACAAATATTATCGTTATATTAAATTTCGAAAGAATCTATTCAGTCCTTCAGGAACCGCTA
This sequence comes from Nemotelus pantherinus, assembly GCA_963978885.1. Classification (NCBI taxonomy): domain Eukaryota; kingdom Metazoa; phylum Arthropoda; class Insecta; order Diptera; family Stratiomyidae; genus Nemotelus; species Nemotelus pantherinus. The sequence goes on along the minus strand of OZ022266.1, from coordinate 68,791,546 downwards.
ACAAAACCTACGCTCCGGAAAAACAGCATAACTCACTCTTTCGCTCCAAGTCTTTGAAATTAATTCACTTCAGCATTCAACCCGTTCATGATGGCGATGGAACGATGAGAACAAATATGCTTGGTACTCAATTAAATTTACTCCGACATATCGGTAAACCGCAATACGACGTAGTGAACATAGAAAAAGACCCGTCGATATGGATACGAGTCTACTGTGGAGTCAGTTCATGAGTCCAGCTTGGGCCAATGAAAGAACTCCGGTTGGCGAAATCAGTCTGAGCCTGAAGCGGTCTAGAGAACAAAAAATAAGGGACTGTTTCAACATGAACTAGCCGACAAAGACGTAGGTCTGGTTTGCTGTGGTCTACAGAAACCCATTTAAATTCGTATTCGGGATTTTGCAAGTACCACGCGCGTGAGGTTTTCTTTGGAAAATTTTCCCGATTACATTTACAGGACTTTGCTAGTGTTGTTGGGATGGTAAATAGCATCGTCAACAGCATTTGGTGGGCAATGTACGTTTCAGCAATGTAAATGAGAGTTTGTAAATGGACGTAGTTTTAAATATGTACACATGCATAGATGGTCCATTTACGAGTGTCACGTAAAACCTAGTATGGCTATTGAGTGGCTTGGAAATTTTCAACTGGGGGATACAAGTGAAAATATATAAAAACATTCAGTTTTTTAATTAAATAAAGTAGTTATTCCGAAGAACACTACGATGCAAATGACTCTCTTCAGTATGCCAGGGTTTCTTTTAGATCCTGTATTGCTTGATTGTTTTGAGTGAAATGTGAAAAAATGATAAAAACTTAAGCAATCCATTTAAAATATTTTTTTCCCATGTGAAAGCTACAAAATATGACGTCAAAGAAAATAGACAAATATATAGAAGCTTATGTGATATTAATTTTCTTGATATTTCTTCAAATAATATCTCTAAACTATACAAAAGAAATTGGAATGATATATGCCGAAACACAAAATCCAACTTTTTTGCACAAATGCTTGTATATAATCGTTGCTTTGCTTTAAGACCCAAAAACTTACATTTGATCATGTCCGTTTGACATTTTGAACAATCAAATAGTTAATATTTGTTAGCGAAAACATGCTTTTCTCATGGAATACTTTAGGAACGAATTTACCTGGACACCTCAAAAACGATTCTGCATTACACACATCAAACCAACAACGAAAAACGTTCAAGGACCTTCGTAACCTCCTACCTATTTTAATAACGTCTTTTTTTATAATCACCACGATATAAACGCTACAAAACTATATTTCATCCAAACAATCATCATCGTCCTCGAAACCACTCTTTTGGCCGTAACATTCCCTTATACTAGACTATAGCTTTGTGCTTACGCTATTTAGTTCTTTAAATTACTTCCTTACAATTCTAATTAAAGTCGTTTCAACCATCGAAAAGTATTTCCCGTGCTAACTAGTCTTCCACACCTAAAGTAAGCACCAGTTTCGAATGGCAGACTGAAATAAACCACCCGACCAGAGGGAGGAAGAGCAAACGTGGTAGAAGAATTTCATTTGAGAATCAAGACAAAACGAGAAAAAAAGTAAGAAAATCGTTGGATAGTGCGATTCAACGTAACAACATATTGTAACCGAATGCTATTATAGAAAACTCAGCTGAGCACCATTAAATGTCGTTAGATATGTGCATGTCAGGTTGCTAAGGGATTTGGGATCTGGTGGTGCTATGGGATCGAGTGAAATTGGTTCATTCAGATGCAATATAATTGTTAAATGCAATATAATTGTTAAACTTAGCTAGTTAGTTGGCTTGCTCGAATTCAAATCTTGTTACGACTTGAGTCAAGGAATCCTGTAGTGATCATGCAAAAGCGAAGAAAAGTAATTTGAACGCAAAAGACAATTATCTCGGTCTTTTTGTTTGTGTTTAGTGATGTTCATTACAGGAGAGGTTATTCAAACTATTTTTCGCAAACTAATGAATAAAAGAGAGTCGCCGAAAGACAAGAAATGAAACTTTTTTCAAAAGTGTTTTCAAACACTTTCAATATTATATCTAGTTATTTTTCTAATAAACTTGTCTAAATAATTTTGCTAAAATTGAATGCTAAAGCTTCTATTTCTAGCATTAAAAATGAATAATTTGAAATTGACTGCAACAGGGAAAAAATGCTTGAAATAAAATTATGTTTCCTCTGATACTTACATAAAAGTTTACTTTTCTTGGTACAAATATGCATGCTTTAAACAATAAAAAAAGATTGATCTCTAATAAAATCACATTATGTCTTCATCATGACAGTAAATATGTCATTTCTTTTTATTTCTTACTTATTTTTTTCTATTTTTGCATCATATTTTTTGGCCCACACTGGGCGCATTTATTTTAGAGTCAATAGAAGCCTAGATTTAACGTAAATCTACAAATTATGGCGTTGTATCTCTGTTTTTAAAAAATTATCATTGAAAATCATCAGAAAACAAGTTTTTTTCTTTAAATATGAATATGCGAGCCTTTTTTAAATTAAATACTTATTTCAATGGCAAGAAATCAAATGCTTTATATATGATCTTGAATTGTGTTAATTCAAGTAAATTAATTTTTGAAACTTTTTTACCTTTATGTACTTATAAAGGCATCAAAACAAAAGAATAAAAAGTTCTTTCAACTTTCGAACTTTTAAGGGACCAATTCTATTAAATTTCATATTATTGTCAAAGAAATATTGTTTGCATTTAAATTGAATTCATGTGGTCTTATTCAGACTGATATCATTCTCCCTATTAGTTCTCTTGATGATGGTGTCCCTTTTTGCAGTTAAAATAGTATTTCCCCTAAACTTTCACAGTTCTGATTGTTTCTTTTTACATAATACTAATTTCTTCATTCATATTTCTTAAATCTAGTCTTTCTTTGGAGTAAGTAATATATTATTTGTTCCACAAAGGTGAATATGTACGAGAATATCTCGAATTTTTACCAGAATATTACTGTTTCATTGTTTGTTAATTTTGACTTACCTTACCAGTAAAACTCAACTTCGTGCCCCCTAGCCGTTAGACAATTTCGTCGATAGTACTTTATTTTTGGTTTTCTGGTTGGGTGTTTGTTTTTAGGTGTGTTTTTGTTTCTTTGTTAATCTGTGAGCGTGTGATCTTCTCATGTATTTTTTGTACGTTTTTGTTAGTTAACAGGGACAAAAGCTTGAAGAAGAATATTCACAAACATATAGAAACTAAACAAGAAGACAACACAATGATCATAAACCCGGAAACAAACAAAAAACACCCTCAAAAACAAACACTTTGCCACAAAAAAAACACAAAAAAAACTGAAACCGGTAAAATTGGCTAACTGCTATGAGGGCACGTAGTCGAGTTTAGCCGCTCAAAGACCAACTTTTCTTTTAAAAGATCTTAAAACATATGTAAAAAATACGTTTTTCAGTACAAATTTCCATGTTAAGGCTCATTGAACGAGTGACTAACAAAGCCGAGCTATTCTGCTATTCATTCGATAACACAACAAATCATTGCTGCGAAAACATGATATTATACTAATGTAGTTGATTCCACAAAATTAACCATTAAGGTACAAGGCCAAATTTGGAAAATTATTTAGGCTTCGAAATTGCAGAACACCCACAAAATGCATTTGGCACTATTGCAGGGATTTGATGGGTGCAAATTGGGAAAAAAATTCAAATTTTACAAGGTTATAGACATCTATCATTGACAGCTTTAATTCTTCTTGAAATCGAATATTCAAACTCTCAAATTTAATTCAATTGCGCAGGATTTTCATTTGATTATGCAATGTAGAGGAAGTGAAGGGTGAAATGGAACTAAAAGATGTAATTTACAGTTTTCTCGAAAATATGAGAGACGGAAAACGAGTAGTAGAGTGACATCTTATACATAGAATAATTTATGAAACTACTGTTGATTTATTGATTAATTTGCATGGACTGGATCCATTTGTTATATTCTACCCAGATGAAAAAATATAGCCAACGAGCTCTAAACTTCATTTGAGTAGTGCTGGACAGTATGCGAGCAGATGTTCTACACTCTCGGCCGTTTTTTTTTCAAAGTATCTACAGCAATCATCTTTGTATTTTCTTCTCCTGTAGTAGTGTTTCTTTAACTTTACGCCTCTCACGATATATGTGCCTATGATCAAAGAAAGAAGCTTCTGTTAGGACGACTTTTGCACTAGATTACTGGACTGTTTGACACTTATTTAAGAGCTAGTACCTCGTACCTGTTAGTTGTCAAGAACGTTGGTGTTTATCGCTAATTGGTTATAGCTAAATTAGTAGCAGAGATAAATTCTAAGGATGACTTACCTTTAGCGGTGACTGCACTACTTCCTCAGTATGTGTAATGTTCATTGGCATCACAGCCAATTAAAAATAGTTTGTTATCTTTTTTGCATTGATCTTCGAATCATCTGATAATCTTACTTAGAACCTATCTCCTGTAAAGTAGGCTGAAGCAAAAACTGCCTTTAGTGTTCCTCCTTCAATATTTGTCCATTTTATAGACATTTGAAGCCAGCCTGCTGCTTACCTCCGCCGAAACAGCTTTAGAATAATGCAGGCTTAACTGTAGGGACATGAATCCTTTGCTCCTCATTAAAAGGAAACTGCTAGAATCTGGTGTTCTCTTGATTTCAGTTTCACTACATTCCATATAAGAAGTGATTGTCGGCTCTGATGCGTTTTCATCTAACTTTTCGACGATCAACGTCATCTGCTCAAATAGAATCTTCATCAGTTACTTTATAGGCCAAGGCCTGATCCACTTCGATGACTTACTAGTATGGCACACGTTATTTTTTCTTCCTGAAAATGCCTGTCCAGTACTTGATGTTGAGTCCTGATTAAGGTAAATGTTTTTTTTTTGTCTCGAAGCTAATTTTACATCCTTCAAGGCTCCGCTAGAGGCAATCTGTCGTTGCCTTTTGCAGGGTTCAGAATCTTCCATTTCTCTTATTTTCTTCCCACTTCCATTTCTCTTATTTTCTTTCATTGCCTGTCCTCTGGAGTGCAATTTACGGAACTGGTTGTTCAAAGTGTATACAATAAGATTGAATGGCCGTTTTATTGCCTGTTTATTAGCCTCAAAATGAAGTTAGACGGACTCTTGCCACCGAAAGCATGAATTATTTAAACTTTTTTCTGCCGGCTTTTGACCTTAAGTGTATATTTCCGAAAGTTAGAGCCAACAACGATGCTGTTTTAGGTTGAAGACACGTTTTCCACAAAGTCTGTCATTTATGAACCACCAGACATTGTCAGAAAGATTTACGCCTGGAGAGTTTAAAAGTCATTCCATTTTCCGCTAACCAGCAATTATCGAGTGGGCTTCCTTCTGTGTGGTCTTTGTTTTTGTAAAATACCCAGTTTTGAATTTCTTCTCCAAAAACATTATTTTCTGACTGCAAGAGCCTACGATTGCTAATTTTAGAAATCTTTTCAACATTTAAATTCGAAGTCAGAAATGAACTTTTACCAAATATTAACGGTTATATGCACCCAATCGTGATCGATATTTTTGGCATACAACATGATGTGTTTGCAGGATTTCGATATTGGGGTCCAAAATTAGACGTTAAATGCTGTCGTATGGTGTTGATTCTAGAATTTATCCGCTTTTGAGCGAGTTTGAATTTTGCTTCACACGGTGTCAAAAATGAATAAACTGATACTACTTCATTTATTTCTGATATTTTCTTTAATATCTGACTTCAGAAAAATATTTTTAAAGTACATTGAACTCGATTTTTTTTAACATTTTGAGCTTTCCAAAACAGATAAACCGAAACACGAAAAAAATTAAAATTCAAACGACTATGAGGCAATTGATTTTGCTACTCCTGTGTTCACTTCACTGGTACATTTGCTTCTTTGCATACTCTGCACCAATAAACTCTTGCAAAAACAAGTTACGGATAAATAGAAAATCTTTTGTAGTATAAGAAATCAAACTATTTTCAAAATTTAAATTTTCTTTTGATTCCATATCTGTAAGTAGGTATTGAAAAAACTCTCTAAATTTGTTTATCAGCGTAGCTTATGCCTAAATGAGATAATTCGATTTAAATTTCGAGCCCATGTGCGTCATACTGCAGGAAAATAAACAAGTGACTGTTAAATTGCTATTTAATTATTTATTTTATTCACTTGAAAATATACTGGAATATTTCACAAGACGTATTCAATTAAGGCAGCTTCATTACACAAACTAATTTATTTCATTGAACTTTTCTCTATCATCTCATCAACGCTTCCGGGCACCATCAATTTCTCTCGAAACATTGTCAATAAAAGACATAATAAACTGAGCTCTGTACAATCAATTATCTATCATGTCTTTTTCATTCATTCATCAACCAGCAAACACTTTTGAAGCATGTACTCTTCACCATTCATTCGAAATAAGACACAAAAATCACTCATTACTAATACTACTGACATGCACAGTACAATTTAAATGAAGAAACGTCATGTTTCAATAGATTCATTCCCAGTTTCATTTGCAATTAAACCACAACGTACATGCATGTCTATATATGATATTTAACTCCGCTCCCCACAGATCCCCTACTCTTATCAGTATCCTTTTTGCGCGACATACAACCAACAAAAATATCACACTATCTGACAAATAGTACTTCGCCATATAGACAATACAGCTGCTGGCAATGCAGAGAGGCAAGGATTTTAAATTAATTGGGATTTAGTTTCGTTTCATCCTGACATATAAATGTAGCAATCCAGTATATATCACGTTCATCTTGATCGTTCCGCAGTTTGATTAGAAGAACAGCACAGCAGCAAAATGAAAAGTATTGGATGTTGCTAGTTAAACGAGTGGTTGTGCTGAAATTTGTGCATGGTAATGCACTTTTCTCATCCAACGGAATGAAAAACATAGTTACAAAATAGACAATAAAGTGGAAGTTTATCGTTTGGTTGAAAGTGATGAGAATGCATGGTTGGGTGGTTGATGGTGGATTTTAAAGAAGAATAAAGCTGAAGAGGGATTTGTGATGAAAATAGTGTATTATGCAAGCAAATATCAGTATCAATCCAAATTTAATGACAACAGAAAACTGTGTATTGCACAAAGTTTGGATAACTCTCATTTCTATATGAACGTTTTTTGACCTACAGAATTCAACTTCAAAAGCGATCCTTCATAAACGCGGTATAAGCAAAACAAAAACTTTTCTCCAAATACAAACTCATATTCAGAAATTGATTTAACTTAAATTGTGTTCATTTTCAGCATTTTCTGTTACTACCCACAGTAGCCACCCTCAATATTTAAGGCCCTAAAACTATCACCAGACCGACCAACATACAATCTCTGAATCTTTAATTACCACTCTTATAGCTTTCGCCTTCAGATTTATTTTTCTCTATGTCTGAAGCTTCTGTCCAACTCACCTATCATTTGAAAAGCACTATTTCATTCAAATCTGGCTTAACAATCTAATTGAACTCAAGTGGCCGGCGCGAACTTTTAAAAAAAATGTCACCATAAACCGTTAAATCGAAATATCGGTCTGCAACAAAAACGTTCAAGTTGTAGAGGACAATATATAATTGAACCTTTCCTTCTTCTTAGAACCAACTGCCATCGTGTCTTTTGAAGCAATTAATCTCGAATGAGTTCATAGAGAGAGCGAGAGACAGTCACGTTTCCCACATGGGGCGCTAAACATATCGATTTAAAAAATACAGTCTCAAGAGCTGTATTGTTCCGAATTTCCTTTTACTTTTCACCCCGTTTGCAAGCAATAATTTAAAAAAGGATGCAGGTTTATAAAAAAATGTCCATTTAAAATGAACAACGGGGTATAGTCATCTGACAACAAAGTTAATTATCGGCCAGACGTTTCACTTCCTAGATACTAACACCCTGAATTAACACAGAATTTACTCAGTACACTGTGAAAACTTTCACACAATCATGAATACCAGCAATTTGAATACATTTACTAAAAAACACAAACAACTAATTTACAAACTAAACGACGTTGACCAAGCCCTGAAAATCCCTATATTGAAATTTACGAGCCAAACGCTGGCGGAATTTAATCGAAACTACTTTCGAAGTATCCTTGTCTATGCAGCGTAGCAGTAGTCTGTGCGCTTTTTTCTTTGCACCATTTATCACCGCAACGAAGATGTAAGCATACAATAATTGCCGACTCCTTACTCGTAGTAATAGTGTATCGGGGCACCTGTACTTTTTTCATTCCTTTATCGGCTTTTTTCGTCCTTTCGACTAATGTCTAGCTTGAGGGGGTGTTGTACACGTTTTTTTGTAGATTTGGTGGCGTGCTAATTTTCTCTCCTTTTTTTCGTGTTAATTGATGACTTTAAATGATACGAATGTGGTAGAAGAAACGAATGCTGGTAGGAACTGTAAAGAGAGAATAAATTCACGTTCGCCTGGTAGATTTGAAATCGTTTACGGAAGAATATTATTTGTTTTGCTAAAAGACTTGGTAGCTTTAATAAATAAAATGGTTTTTTTTTTAAAATGATTTGTTTGCTTGGCATACATTGAAAGATGTTTAGCAAGAAGAAGACTTTGGCCGATTTTTCCAAATGAAAAATTCAGAGTGTCTGAAGTGATAAGAGAGCCTCTTGAAGTTCAAATGAAATTCAACGACTATTTTTTTTAGTGCTCAGTCGGCCTGAAATCACGTCAACTTACACTTAAATTTCATCAAGGCTATACGATTTTACAGTTTTCCAGAGACTCTTTTGTACTCAACAAGCTTCTACCACAAAGCTCTGGTTTTTCCGCAATAAATAAATAAATATTTCATTATTGTTATGAATATTATTATTATTATTATTATTATTTTTATAAATATTTAAATCTTCAATGAACAAAGAAAGGCTTTGAACTACACATAAATTTTTTCGATGAAAAACTTTAATTTGGACAAAAATATAGTTTTTTGATCCTGCAAGATGAAAAAGCGTCAACTTTTGCCTAAAAGTGCCGACTATGAGTGTAAGGAAAAGTTTCGCTGTGCCAGTATACAGTTTGGAAACTTTGAAGTATAGTGGCCTGGAATTGTTTTTGCGGGATGGTTAAAATTTGAAAAATTTTGAACTAACTAAGTGGTTTTGAAAGTATGCATTGATTTTCATCAGACATCAGGTTACAATGCATACCTGACCGATGCGACCACTTGCAATGTGATGTCATTAATTTTTATTTAAGTTAGTTGTTAAAAATTTGAACAACCTCGACTTATATTCAACGAAATTATTTACTCCTAAAGGTTATCAGTTTGTGATCACGGTCCCCTTCTTGTCTTTAAATTAGCAAAGACAACGTATATCGGCTCTAATGCTTATCAAAGCAGAGAATAATTGATACCTGTTACCAAAAGTTGGTGCAACAAATGCTAGTGCTCTGTCGGGAACAATGCAGTCCTTGAAGAGAGGTGATTTCACGCCTACCAAAATGGTGCAGTGCTAGTCAAAATTAAGTTAATTGAGTGTAGTGACCGAGCTATTGTGTGTGACCTACCGAGCTATTGTGTGGAACGGATTTATCAATTTAAATTTTTTGTATGCGTACAAAATTAAAAGTTTGAGTACCCTTCTTCAAAGTCTTATTTGCAGTTTTAGCTTACACTACGTTATAAGCACTACAATAAAATTCATTATCTCGACATCAGCTGCATTTCCATTTCATGTTGAATAATCTTCAAGCGGCTTATGTTAAATGTCGATGTGACTGTCACTGCTTGAGTATAACTGTAGTATCCTCTTTCGCCGCCACTGAGTCCTCCGAAATTTTCGCCGCTACTATTTAACTCGGTATGAAACATCTACCCACTTTTTCAAAGATAAGGCCTACTTTGACATTTTATTCCAACAATTCTGCAGAGAAAAATATTCTTGACCGGGACCATTACGCTCATACGAGCTTAATCTTAGCCGTACAAGGCCTGTTGAGGCTAATTTTATCCATGACCTTACGGTCTATGTTACATAGGTCAAAATCCTCAATTTATTTTATTGTGTGTACTTATCTTCAGCCACAGCTCTATTGTGCGCATTTAGCTTGTATAGAAAGAGCTTAGACTTACTGGAGAGCTTTTAAGAAACTTTGACCGTGAAGGCTAAATTACACTGATAAAGACTTTGTTGGCTGTCAGCAGCTGTGCATGATATTCTTTGTCAAAATTGTTGTCGCCCTGTTGTTTTCCTTGATAGATGAATGTTTTAGCTTCTTTAAAGCCTCCATCTATCTTTCTGAGACTAGTGCTTCTCAGTTTATGGTTATTTGTGGTCCTTTTCATGATTTTAAGTGCCAGCTCCTCCATTTTAAATATTGTTTTCCCTTACCTATACAAAGCGGTTTTTCGTTGCCTGCTTTATTTTCATGAAGGACTCTTCCACAGATTGTACATTTTGGTACATGATGTCACCAGCAGAAGACAGCAGTGGCATGGACTTGGTATCTCTCATGCTAACTTTGTTAGTTTAACTAGTTTTCTCAGATTCTAAGTTCGGTAGGATCTAAGAAAGCACGCCTCTTTGTCACAGATTGTTATTGATACTAATCGGTCGTGATCCAAGACCAAGCAGCGAATTTTTGCTGGAAAAATCTTATAACACACGTCCTTCCACTTTAACTTTATGGCTCCAGACATGATTTGCATGCCCACTTTTAGTACATGTTACTTTTGCTCATTCTTTCTGTCTCTCTTTACTTCTCTGTACATCCCTTTCAGCTCAGTTTCAATGCTTTTCATAATTTTAGTCTTTAAGTAATGTTCATATTCGTAGTGTTTCCCGTGTGGTAGTCTTAATATTACTCGACGTTACTTGCCTCGGGTTGTTTGGATGTAGCCTTACTCTTGATCATAAAAGGATATGCACGGTTTCAAGTTTCCTGTCAATCTTGGATATACCTTCGGTTGAGTAAAATGGTATTGACGTCATCAAAAGTATTGCTTTATTTACAGGACTCGTACCAGTGATGTTTTTCGAAATATGGTTCTTCAAGAAATTACTAGACTACATTGAAAATTCTATGTTTCAAAAATTACAGTATGTAACCGGTAAAATCAGATCTCAAATAAAGCATGAAAACTAATGTGCAGAACGCATCAAGAAATATCTAGACAACTGTCAATAATTCTCTTGATTTCACGTCAAAAACTTTCTGGCATTCAGCAATACTTTTCTATAAATCTCGTTGAAAATATTATTGGTTTATAGCAACTTTTCGCTCAGACATTTCTTGGAAAATAATATATTTTTGACTTATTCTAAAATCAGCCATCAATATCTTCCACCTACGTCAACTATCGTGAAAATGTCAACAATCTCAACTTACACCACAACCAGCTAGTTTCATCACACCCACTGTATTACAATACACACGACACCACCGTAACAATACTTAAACTCCTACTTTTACACCGAAATGCGTTTCAAAAACTTCTTGGTGCTGTTCTTACTTTCTCCACATCTACAGCCAGTACTATCTTATAATCTAAGTAGCCCCTAGGGGCTGCCAGGAAACGACTACACTTCCGACGAAAAGCTCTCCGAAACTCAACAAAGTGCTCGTCCTTTTTCTCGTCCATGATGACTCGAGGCTGCCGTTGTTGGTTGGGAAAATAAAACGGATGCCTAATATAATAACTCTTAATAGCTCTAATTACTCGAATACATTTCACCGTTCGTAATAACGGAATGCTTTCATTGTTGTCGTAACCAACACTCTTTCTCCTCACTGCGTCTTGACTTAATTTTCAGCACTTGAATGTCTGGACTTTGTTTGAAGGAATATGTGCGCTCGTCTATTCTAAATTCGTTTTCATCTAAACTGACTTATTGTTTGTGCTGATTTTTTTCTTCAAATTTACAGGGCATACATATAGAGCACAAAACATCAGCACGAGTAATTCGTTCGAATCAGAGTCTAGTGCTGCAGAAGATTACACGTTTCTATGCCGCAAATTATGCAAGCAGTGCAAAACGATGAAGGCGAAACGGCCAGCAATCATTTGCCGTTAAGAGTGAAATGTAAGTAATTTGTTCGCTCCTTTCACATTTCTTATTTTCGGTCGAAAATTCTAAGGTATGTATTATTCTTGCATTTTGTTTGAACTTGTAAAAAAGTTTTTCGGAATGAAAAATTGAGATGTATAATGAGAAGAAAGAATTGAAAGCTGTTGACTGTTTTCAAAAGTTTGTTCATTATCGTTTTGTTCAAGTTGAACTGAAGAAGTTTTCAAAAGTAAATGACGTTATGCAATTAACATGAATGAAAAACGATATGTGCTGTGAAAAATTATTCAAGAGCTTTGAAATATTTGTCTGAAGTATGGAAATTTCATTGTTTGAATGTAAAGGCTCTAAAATGTATGGAAAAGTACTACAACTTATCAGCGCCCAGTGTGGGCAAATAGAATTGAACTATTACAAAGATTTTATCATATAATTTTTAACAGCATATTATTGCTATCGTTAAGCTTATAAAAACATCTGGACGGGCGAAAAGTCATGTGAAAGTAAAAAGTTGGGGTTTTTTGCTTTCTCTTCTCCGCCCTCTCGCGGCGGTGCATTTCGGGAAGTCAAATAAAAACACCAAAATTCGTCAATAGCATAATAATTCGCAAAAACCTATGAGACAAAATTGACCCCCATCCTTCAAAATAATGCAGTAAAATCGATCGATGCAGTCAAAAGAAATGATTGGTCTGACGACAAATGCCAGGATGCGCTAGGAAAGAAACAAACAGCAGGGCGGATAGGGAAAATCTCCAACAGTTAGCGAATACGGACATTGAATGTAAGGAATTGAAATACTATGAGGATGATATGAAAAAAATAAAACTAAACAAGCTTACGAAGTAGTGAAAAGTTTCAGACGAATATATCAGCCCAAGACAAAACTTTGTTAGAAACATTAGTCCCGCACATGGCTCAAAAACATAAGAACCGATAGACATCTTTGATACCGATCAAAGAGCGTGTTCTATTCCGAAAAAAGTAGAGTTTGCCATAAGAAATCAGAAAAATAATGAAGCACCGGAATTTCTGCTGAATTAGTCAAAAGCCGCACCATGAAGGCTTTATCTACAAACCCCATCATACGCCTTATAACTCTTCAAAACATAACTTTTTTCGGAAAGTCTTACAATAAGAGTTTGAAGGAATATTTTAAAAACAAACGCAGCTGCCAAATAACGTCCTTCAATGTAAAGAAGCTGTTGTTTCAAGCTTACATTGACTTTTTCGAGTACATTTACAAATACAGTAGCGATTTCAGCTCAAATATTGTCTTGAAAGGGTTTTTAAGTCTGAGAACGATAGCTATAAGCTTTTGATTTCAGATACATCCACAAGCGAAAATTGCAGGAGGGTAAATAACGAGATAGTAAGAACCTGTTTAGATCCCCATTAGTAAAATGGGCCGCCTCGGGAAAATTAGCCTCCGAAAATTCGATACTTGCGCTTTAGCTCCATTTGAATCAAACCTCGTGAAATTCAATTGCAAACATTCAAAATTAGATTGAAAGAGCTCTAGGAACTTAACTTAAAGTATGACCATAGTCTTAAAGAAATAAGGATCCATGATTACTACTCTGGGTATGGCATACAACAATGCGACCCAATTCAGTTCAATACAAAATTTGCCAAGTTCTCTGGGGTTCTTATCATTCCAGTACAACAAATTAAGTTTGTTGACACATGTACTAAAGTGAAAAAAAACATGCACAAGATAACAAATCACATATTTATTGACAAACTTCAAACTTTTTAATACTCATTAAATCTCCACTTGTTCCAATACATCGATAAATAATCAACTAACAACACAAACATACTTTCAAGAAACTTTCAGCACTCTTCTTATCTTAACAGATTACAAACAATCTAACTTCTTCCAAACTACAACATATCCCCTCAAGAGCTTCCAACAAAATCCTTCTGATTTCAATAAAATCCTATTTGAGTCTTTATCATGTACCGATATTAATCCTTGGACTAAATCAATATACCTTCGATTCTAATAATATTCAAAACTTCTTATAGAGTCCACTCGTAACTTATTGTTTCATCCTCTGGAAACTTTTTCAACTCATGCCAAGTCTCAACTAGAAATGCCTGGACGGGCAGCCCAAAGCAACACAAAGTCTTCGAACAGCAACAGAAAGTAACAACTCTTTAGCATACTATGGTCTTGAGAACCACAAGGACTAACTACCGTTCGAATTCATCTTGAAACAATCTCCGGACACCCGTTCAAATCTAATAGAGTTTCCCGTTTCAGTAATAATATGCAGGAAACGGAAGTCGAACAGCCAAACTTACCTAGTGGTACCTAAACGGGCTCGAGAAGCAAGGACAAAGAAAAAATGGAAATCACTGAGAAGAAAAAAATGCGAAAATCTCGATCTCTGACTAAATAATGAAAACTTGAAGTATTCGAGCGAGAAATCTCCTGGAAATCCACTTTTCGAATCCGAATCTTGAATCCCGCCTGTCGTTCGTTTGTTTGCCAAGTGAGTGAGTGGAGCTACCGTCCTTCTTCGGTCTACTTGCGTTTTTTTTTTGCTGTTTCCTTTCGTTGCTCTACAACCAGATTTCGTAGGTGGTCGTTAAGGATAATCCTGAGCTATATTCAATACAAGCTTTTGCACTGCTTCAAGTCACACCAATGACGATAGTCCCATTTGCTTCCAGGCAATAAGACCTAGAACCAACTGAATTTCATCCTAGTCCAGGAGAGCTTTGGCAAAACGTTTTTTGCGTCCACGAATATAGATTTTCGTGAGTTTGGGAATATGTTCAAAAATAGTTGGACCTTTGGGGCAAACGAAATTCTTTCGATGGGATTTGCTTATGTGATATTCTTTCAGATCAGTTGTGCAGCGATGATATTTTTTCGAATATTGTCGGAAAAGATTCTGATCGCCCCAGAGGAAGAGTTTTCTTTTCGGTTAGTCGATGCAGAAGTTTAAGTCCGTATTTCGAGCGAAAATTACGTTTTTATTTTCGGAACAAAGAAACATAATGACATATTAATGCAGGTATGTGTGTGTGTGCAGTTGGAGCAATAGCTTATGGGAAATATGAGATTACCATGCAGCGGGGCAGGTTTTTAAATTGTCGTTAGTAGTTAAGCTAAAAAAATTTTGAATGCAAAGCAATGTTTCCGAGAATCGGATTTTTCATGAAAGTAAATGAGCATGACAGTGAAATGCCTGAGAATTTATTTCCCGGAAACATATGTGTAAGAATGTAAAATCATTGCATATTACGTACGATTTGGGAAAAATAGTTGTGACAGTTTGTACACCGTAGACTAGGGTAACTTAAGGACAAAAGGTACAGATTTAGAACAGATGATACTTTTTGTGTCTATAATATCCTGCTGGTTTCATACATTTTGAATCGATGCGTAATTACTCCCGCAGTACCTACTGGTGTGTACTGAGAACTATGTTTTGGTTAAGCTAGTAATTATTAATTTGCTTAAGCTAGCCGTCATCTGGGTCGGAAACCTCTCACTGAAAGTAAAATATATCACTTAATGCAGGTGTTTTACATTATTCCATTAGCTGTCGAAGGCTTAAGTATCTTTTGTTAAAAGGTAATGTGTGTGGCAATGGTATTTTCCAGTTATTTCATGCAACTTTTATGGTCTTCTTCTTGTCTGTCGAAAAGTTTTAATATTTTGCCACGGATTGAAACTCTGAATATTTCTTAAAAGCAAGGTTTTGTCAAATCTATAATTGAGCTTGTTTAGCTTGTACGTCTGCTCTGTGTATAAACTTTACAATATTGGGGATTGTGTTGAACTTTGTGGGACCCCAGCTTTTATTATTCGCATTGTGCAATAATGGTTGATAGTTCTCATACAGAACGTTCACTCCTAAAAAAAATATGCAATGAGTTGCATGAAAAGTAGTAGAAATTGGAATGCATGCAGTTAGAAAATGAGTTCCACTTGTCAGATATTGCCTAACTTCTTGACCACCTCAAACATTATCAAGCCTGTCTATTTTCTTTGAATTGATCCTGCAGATATGTGTTGCACAATTCTTGCGAATTGAAGCTCTATAGAGTGTAATTGTTTAAAGCCGAATGGTTCCTCTGGTATAATTGATTTTTATAGGTTAGTCGATCGAGAAGAAGGTACTTGATGATATTTTCTACGGAGGTCAGAAAACTTATTGATTTCCAATTTTGTAGGTTGTTAATGTATTTGCGTGGTTTGCCCATAACTATTTTTATGAGGAGCGTCCCTGAAGCTTGTGAGACATTACAAGCCGTCAGTCTAGCTACATCCCGGTGTTTTCATTTATTGAGACCGCTCACAAACTGTTTGACCTCTCTAAAGTTTGTTCGACTTTCTTGTTGGCTCCGAGGTTTCCAGTTTCTGAGTCATGAACTTCTATTTTATCGTTAATGTCCACCTATAGAGTAGAATTTTCTTGAACTTGAAGCTCTAGCACTTCAACAAAATCCTCAGTTTTGCGTCTCGAATTTAACTTGCAGATTGAAACTGATATATGTAGGGAGCACAGCAGTTTTATTTGTTAAGCGAAAAAATTTAGTCATGCGCCAGCAACTGAAGTCGCCAGATTCCATGCTATGCCCATAGCCACTCTACGTCTTGCTACGTGACCCAGCAGCCTATGGTGTTGAATATGAACTGCTCCAAAGTGAATGGGTTTGCTAGGAAGATGCAAGCTTTGTAATGATATAACATCAACATGCATGAAATAAATCAAGTCAGAGCAATCAAAACAAATAAATCAAAATAGAACACCATGCAGTTCACTAATATTGTCTACGTAATAGCAGACCACACGCATCATGTAGGTCGAGTACAATGCTATACACTTGCGCTCAACTGACCATATCAGGTTTCCGAGTAGCGACCGTGAATATCCATGCCATATGGTATATTCAAATGCAGTGCAGAGTCATGTTGCGATCGATATTATGTGTCACCATGGCACGCGACCCAAATATTATGTATGTTGGTTACAGTATGAATGAGCGCACATGGCGATAAATCTTGTACATGTTGATTGAGTGGCGCTAGAAATATTGGTCAAGTGTAGCGTGAGAAAATAGAACACATGTGATTCATATAGAATATTGTGTCATGGGAAATTTATGCGTTAATGATTTATTTCAGAGCATGCTGAGTTTAGATAATAAAGTAGGTTAAGTTATGTTTGTAATGTTTGTAAGAATCGTATATAAGGAGTTGTAAGAATGTTTGGAAAATAGATTCATTTGAGTAGACGTACAGAACACTGTTGTTTTTACTGAATCTCTGCTCTTGCGAGGTTATACTTGCAAAGCACAATTAAGCACGGCAAATGGCTAAGATTAGCTCAGACATGGTGCCATCACTAACTGCGGCCTCGCCGCTTTGGTAGGTTGAATCCCTGTTCATTTCATTCTCCACTGTTGGGTTAAACTAACTTTTCCTCCACAATAGTAAGGACCCAACGTCAACGCAGAAAGAAAGAGAAGTATCCCAAGGCCCGTAAACAATCATTTTTCTGTAAACAATCATCTGTGATGAGTTTTCGTAGCTCAATTTCAGTCTTACTGCCCCAGTGGCTTTAATAAGCATTAAGCAATTTTTGCATGAAAGAAAACACTTTTGTTTTCAAAAATGTTATTATGATCCGGGTCGAAATTGGTGTTCTTGGAAGAGATGTAAGCAGAACTCATCAGAAACTAAAAAGAATCCATGTAGACTTTGATAAGACTCGTGTTTTTTTTTTTTATGAAAAATGGAAGTTGGATCCAAAGGTTCATAACACTTCTCCTCACTAAGATCGCAGTATCTCCAACTCTACCTATTAATCTACTTTACGATATAGATTGTATAAAGATATGTGAAGTTAATAAATCCTATAATCATACAAGAACTGCACCAGCTCTCTAGTCATATTGATGATAGAATCTGCATTTCAAGTAAAAATGTTGATATGGCTCGGAACAGATATTGTTTTTTGTTAACATTTTAAGCTGAAAATATTGCGCCCATTTTCGCCATCCTGGTCTGAAACTTTTCTTGCATATTACAAAACAATTCAGCCTGCAGCTTAATACTTATTCATTTTATTTTTTAAGAGCTTTGGCCAGCGGTGCGAACATTTTCTTCTGTTTTGATATTCCCTGTAGTCTACTAAATGGCTACCGCCACAATTTACACACTTTCTTTCTGTTGCTTTGTACACTTGAATAATTGCTAAATTCCTAGTTTCACTGGCTTCATGGTCAAATTGCTGATAGTTAAAGCACGTCGATTGCCCTTTTTACGGTCGCTGCACCTCAACTTTGCAACTACGCGGGTGCTATCGTTTTCTGTTTTTAGTTTCGGAAGAAAGATTTTAACTAATTTTGAGGTTTCATTTCTCATTTTGAGGAAGAACACTCTTAGTGAGTTGAAGCACTGGAAATTTTACGTGGAAATTTTACTTGACGTTTTCGAGTGCAAGGCTATGGAGACCTCGAAATTTGAAGTTTAAGTTCATTTTCTTTAGGAGAAGGTACGCATGCCAATGTCCCTTCTCGCCTGTGTTATGGCGTTTTGGTTGAATTACTTGCATGAGACTCATGATTCATTTTGAAGGATTTAGCTTTTTGTGCTGCTAATTTTGTAGCTCACGTACAATGACTTGCACTGTTGTCTTTTTATGATTTGTATTGTTTTGCTCCGTTTTGTCTGTTTTATCTAGATTTGATGTTTTCTTTGTGACTGTAGCTGCCCAGAGTGCCATCAGTGCCAAAACCATTTAAGGCACCACAACCGCCTTAAATGGTTATGTTGGTGGTGGCAGTAAATTGTCCCCATTTTCAGCGTGTCCTTCTACATTTTTACTTGGCAATATAATTCCATTCATATTTTGGCTTTACTGTATTTTTTCAGCCACTGGTGACTAAGGCTAACTTTTGAATTTGTTTTCTGTCATATTTTGTCAATTTTTGTTGATGGCACTAACGATGTTGTCAATTTCCGTTTAAGTGCTATATATTCTATTTTGTTGTTGTTTAACTATAGAATCTGTTAATTATCGGTTTTACATAGTTAGTTTCGCATTCTTTTTTCGCTGCGTGGAGAGTTTTGATTGAGTTTCCATCAACTGTTTTTATAACCGGTCATTTCTCGCTGAGCTGGAATATTTGTCTTCTTCGTTCAAAAATCCGTTTGTCTTACTGAAAATAACTGTCTTCTTCTTCTATTTCTTCATCAGTCCTATCAAAACTGGCTCCGATCCTAAAAGTAGAAAAATTGACAAATTTAAACAAAACCTCATTTTCTATGTTCTAGGACATTCGAAATTTACTCTTGAACTAAAAATTGAAAAATTGAACCACGATACCTTAGACTTGTGGACAATATCTGATTAAGACTTAAGTATTTTGAAGAAACTAATAATTGCGCACCTGTAAGAAAGGTAATTCTTGCCTCCAGACCCTTAATAATATCTGTCAACTATCAGCTCCCGATTGTTTACTTATGCTTCTCAGAAATTTGATTTACTCTAATATGCTGGCTTGATTTTTGTACCTTGTACTTTCAGTGTCTCTTTCAAATCGGGGTGCTTTTCAGTATCTTTACCACTTTCTTTCTCTAACTCACGCATATAGTCATTTGATTTTTCTCAATTTTTCCCAAATTAAACACAAATTAACTTTTTTTCTTTAGAAATTCAAAATGCCTCCCACGAGCTACCTACTGAGACTTTTTTGATACCCTCTGTCATGTGTTATAGCTCACGGCGTTTATAAGAGCCTGTAATCATATTTTTTCTTCGCATGCAGCAACTTGTTTCAGCCTGTAATATTTCTTATTTCTAGAAGATGGCTGAGCAATCCAACGTCCGCCAAAGGCTAAAGGAAATTGCTTGCCTGGAATGGTAACAAATCCAACATAGAGGCCAATAAAATTAATTTTCTGTTAAGTTGGATGCCCAAGAAATGACTGAGAATGCATATGTGGCCAATTTCGAAATACCACTCAAACCCCACTCTTCTAAATCACAGGCAAGTCAGAACTCGCACAACCTCAAAAGGAAGATGGTTTCACGAATTAGCGCTTAATAGTCAGTATTTTCAGAATTTGCATGAAAAAAAAACAGTATTATTTAAATTCTTGAGTACAAAAAAAAACCAGAAAAATTGGGTTGATTTATGTCATTTTAAAGGACAAGTTTCAAACAAACTCCACCTCAATTATTTAAATACTTCAGCTTCATTCGAAACCGACTTTTTCTCATTTGAGTTCACACATTTCGTACTTCATTTCTGGCAAACCAAATTTCACAACACCAAAGGTTATTTAAGGCAATTCTGTGGCTCGACTGAGCCGAACTAACATCGCTACTACCAACGATTTTGTTCACATAATTTTTTCGTTGTTTTTGGCAAGCGGATACACTGTTCAATCGACTGACTGTTTAAATTCAATTATTTTCACAGCAGTAATCATTTGGCAGTCGAATACACTTTGCAGGCTGTTTTTATTCATTTGCCATAAATTTCCTTTACTGAACAGTTGAAATTTTTTTCCATCGAGATCATTTTTCCGACATCGACTTTTTTTGCACGGACAGTCATTTGTTTTTTTTACGATACTTCTGACATTTTTTTGGTTCTTTTTTTTTGCATTCGCTACACTGCGATTATCGTTTTTGGTTTGCAACCGATAATTACTGCTATGAAATGTGGTCATCAAACTGATGACACCTCGAAATGGTCATGTCGTATTGAATTTTATCTGTACACGTCAGTAGTTTGATGTGTCAGGCGTTTGTTCTATGTACGGCTGTGTGTGAGCGGACGTGCAGATTTAACTCACAAACATAGCTATCATTGGGTGATTGCGAAAAATTTGTGGCTTACTAATGAACATGAAACCACATTCTCATTAAAATCATACTGTGTCAGTTTCCGGCCACCACCAGATATGATTTGCATGTAGTTAATGAATATTTCATTCGTTTTTCCGACTTTGCTTCGGATGTGATGCGGTTGAAATGCAAAAACTTGATAAAATATAACAATGTTTATTATCCTTGGAGAACAAACGATTACTTTAACTCGATATTGATTTGCTTCAACCATAAACATATGATTTTTGTTTACATGTAGTGTTGAAATAATTGGGGAATTCGTAAATTGTTATATTATGACATCTGGTTTATTGGCAAAAAAGGGGATAAGTTTCGATATAACGGTGCGTTATAGTGAAAGTTATTTTCAATTTTACCATTTTAGACTTTTAAATATGTTGCTGTTGTGACGCACAAGCAAAATATTGTCAAATCTATTTATAATTCACCGCCTAGTACTTATAGAAATTCCATCAGGTCGATCAAAACGCTAGGCTTATTTTAAATTTCCCAACGATCTAAGCATTGGTTCAGTAGCTTAAATAACGCTGAACATCAAGTTCGGACAAAGCAGCCTTTCCGCCAAAGCAAAGTATATTAAGTAATAGAATATTTTTGAATCTGAGATATAGTACCCACGTTGGGCGCTTGAATACTGGCAGTGATTTCTTTGTTCTTGGCATGTATAATGTGTCTACAAATTATCAATAAGAACATTTCAGAAGCTTTCAATATTCTCAGATAGGTGCAGCTATCTAAATCAGGTAGCCTTGTATTTTAGCGGTACAATCACTTTCGAGTAGACATATCAAAGAGTATAAAAAAGCAAAGCCGACAATTTTGAGTTCATATATTGAAAAAGTTTTTTTTGGTTTCATGTAGCATCTTAAGTTCAAAGGAAAATAATTCAAACACATAATTACCATACGATACACGTAGCACTAAGAAGATATACACGAACACATACATACTCTGTAATAATATTAAGTACTAGTAATAGATTTGGAGTTAGTCGATATCTGTACGCTGATAAGAGACAACGTTTGTATCAATTCTTGGTTAAACGCAGTTTTTAGGAAAATAAACTTGGTTATATTTTGTGTGAACTCGTGTTCTCCATAATTCTTATACTACATTCACTCTTAATAATGACCATCAACAGTTTTTTCAAACAACAAATAAATTCCAAAACACTTCAAAACTGAAATGTTCCATCATTGAATCAATTCAAACACATCGCCCAACCGAATAGCTTCATCAAACAATAAACTTCACATCGTCATGAAAAACGTTCTATGCTTGCTCAAGTAATTCGTTAAAATGCTTTAACTCAATTGCAAATTTTATAGTCAACGTTATGATTAGCGGTACTATTAAAGCTGCACAATAATGCCTACCGACCGCAACCTAGACTCTCTGGCCGTAGAACATAAAACATTCCGAGTCCGAGGACTGCTAGACAAAAGACAAAATCCATGAAATTATGATGCAATTTATTATTTTTATGTTTATTATCATTGTTATTTGTTACGGGCAATGGAGGTTGGCTTTAGTGGCACTTATGTTTGCCTAGCTAACCGTTGCAGTCACACTTCAACAAAACATTTGTTCGTACTTGAATTGCAGTAGTGGCCTGAACTGAATTCAAAGAAACTAAGACAATAATGCTGTTGTTGTGAGTTGAAGCGACACAACAATTGCCAGCGACTCTGCTTTGAATGTCTTCCTTGCCGCGGTCATAACTCGTCCAAATGACTAACTTCACCGTTATTTACAATTTGCTTGCCTCAGGGTTTATTGCCTACAAAAGTCGGTGGAATGGTTTTGCAATGAATGCCTCACATATAAGACTGTTTAAACCACTAAGCTCCGTTTCGCCTGCTCTTTACTGTCTTTAGACCTCCCCGTTTTCACCACGCTACTCCCGCTATTGCCAGCTGTGACAAATTTTTGAATTGCTTGATATTATGATGACCGTTCAGTTTAAAATGCGACGGAAACCAAGCTGTTGGCGCAGAGACCGCTACTGGCTGAAGTGGTAGTACTGCGGGTGAAACCTCGGGCAAAGGACGAGAGATTTCGCAACAGCAACCTATACTCCCACATTGCATGAAATATACCGCGCAGAAGAATTTCAAGAGTGGTAAACGCTCGTGTTAGAGGACAGAGTACGGAATCGCTCGATGACTGGTTCGGCCATAAATTTCATGCAAGTTTTCAAAGATTTATTACAATTGCACATGTGTGGCTTTTTGGAGATTTTCGTGCGGTCATATTTTCTCTAGTCAGTTGGTAACTGGATGATTCTTTATATTTGGTGTGGAAAAGTGTGCGGAAATCTACTCAGAACCTCGTTTTTGTCGTCGCTAGCGAACCGTTGATATAACATACAAGACATAAAAAAATCTCGGGATGGCTGATTTTATTATACGAGGTAATGTCACTTGGATATGTTATGTTCACACTGATTTGCTACAATTTATGGTTAGCTAAGAGAAATTCGGTGACGAAAATTAAAAAAGCGTAAAACTTGCAGGAAGTTTGTAGATAGTGTTATGCAATATTTAGAAATTTTAGGACAATACCTACTAGTAAAATTTGTATTGTGACGATGCAATAATAATAAGGTGCAATAAGGTACACGTGTTGTAGAATATGTTTTCAAAATCTGCACGATTTCTCTAGTTTTCCTCTATTTGTAGTTTATTAAAATCGTTCTTGAATTTATTGCCTTTAACATAATAAAGCTCATTTCTGCTGCTATTTTTTATAGAACTGGATGCATTCTGCTGTTTATGAATTCATCCTTATTAAACTCCCCATGAAAATCTCAACAGGAGAAAAGTTGGGATTTTTAATGCGTGTGTTTCCGTAGACTGTTTCCTTGACTATTCTTCGATTCATGTTGTTTTATAACAATCAATACCTACCATTTTTTCAATGCCTGCCGTTTTTCTTTTTTATCTGGAATAAAGAAGACTGCTATTCAGTATTTTAAAATCCCAAAACTAGTAAAAATTTAAATTTTCAATAACAGCGAAAAATCTTTAATCATGCCACGGAATTATTTCTGGATAATTGGAGAAATATGTGCTTACCACTAAATAAGGTTTTGTAGAAATTTGCATTAAATCAACCCCCAATGCCCTGAAGGGAATTTTAGCCATCGGACCATTTATCAAAGGTTCTTTAGTTTCTAAACGTTTATATTTTTGACAAATATTATATGGACAAACCGTTTCTTCGACATCATTATTACTTCAATTTTGAAAGACTAATAACTTAGCTTTATTTTTTAGTTTTTATATTCGTAAATACATCATGAACATCATGAAGTTTTTGTAACACTTTATTTCTATAAATCCCAATTTTCCGTTTCTGTTCCAATACCACAATGTTGGATGTCCAGTGCGAAGATTCTTCTTTTTTTTTATTATGTCTTTATTACGAAGACGTTGCAACTCATCATACAAAGGTTTATCAAGGAGTCTTATGTAGTTAAGGGCTGATAAAAAAATTTCAATATTTTTTTGGAAACATTTTAATTGATCGACGTAAAAGTTTGTACAAATGTTGTGATATATTGTATGTGTGGTATGTAAAAATTATGATTTCTAAATCTGCTATAACCAATCTCTGAAAGATTCTCTCAAATAACGTATCTTGAAGTGAGCATGAAACATCCGGATTAGATCATCTGAAATGAAAAAACACTGATTTTCAAACACTTTTTGACTTAAACTTTTAAATTAATTGATAGCTACTTTACCTGCTGCGTTAAAAAATATTGCAATTTGCACATAACTTGGTTGTTAATTAATTTCAGCTGCCATTTTGAAGATTTCGAAGTTCTGACGAAACCTTGTCCAAGTCTAATAATATTTCATTCTGCAGGTAGCTATTCGACCTTCCTTGAAAAAATCCAGGTGCTCACTATGAATTTGAATTATACGTGTATTTGGAGGTCTACTTCTTCTTCGCCTGATAAAAGTTTGATCCAAGTTCCCCGTTTTCTTCTTTTTACCAGCAGTTCTTATGTAATCCTAACTAGCACTTTTGGTGTCAAATACTAGATAATAGTGAACTGCCACCAGATCGCAGTTATCGATACGCTATTTCAACTAATTTTGCCACGACAATGTAAAATGCCACTCAATGCACCCATTCGTTACGGAGTGGCAACGTTCACATTGGAACCATAAGCATCCGAAATTTCAAACCCCAGTTAAAGTATAAAAATAGTAGCGAAAATGTTTTAAAATTTTGTGAAAATTCCTTTCACCTTAAAGTAGTTTCATTTATTTCTCAGCAAACACAGCACTACTTTTGAACTGCTGCAGAAGTCGTGAGTAAACCCGTGAATACTTTTAATGCTAGAGATAGCATTTTACCCCAAAATTCACCTATTTACTTCATATTACCCGCGTACGTGTAATATGTTTTGTTTCATGGTTAATAGGAAAAAGGAAAAAGGAAAAAGACAAACGATAGGAAAACAAGGAGTGCAAAAGCACTGCTATACTACTGCTGAAGTGGTGAAACTGCAGCACGTAAAATGTACTGCTGTACTACTGCCTTAGAAGCAGTATAGCAGGACTTTGATATGGCTGCCCAGCTATAATGGTACCAATAGTATATTCACATTACTTTGCATTCATGCCATCACATTTGCATTACTTTGTATTCATGTCATCTTTAATTAGAGCAAAAAAGACCGGTTTTAATTATAAATTTCAAAATATTTCACGTATCACTTGCGAAGTATGACTGACGCTTGACGTATGGGCAGCTCGATTTGATTTTTGGGAAACGATTTGAATTGCACCATCTGGTCACCAGTTTGGCAGTAGTGCAGCAGTACTTTATATTCATTGTAAATAGGGAACCTTAAATATATAAGAGACTCATCAACGTGTCGAAAAACTACAACAACTAGACAGCCTGTTCAGGAGTTTAGCAGTAGTACAGCTGCGTGTATAATCATTGAGAAATAGAAAAGATAAATACTCATTAGAAAATGTGTCAACACATGAAAAAATTTTTACAACTGTTGCCTAGTACTATACTCTTCGCGAAACGAATTCAACGGTCAAATCCCATACAAAAAGAGCTTTTCAATTCGTCAGTAAAGCTCTTTTGTATGGCATTTGACCGTTGAATTCGTTTCGCGAAGAGTATAGTACTAGGCATGTATGCGAAAGTGCTGAACGCACGTTTGCTGGGTTTTTTGCTTGGTTTTTGCTACTACATTTAGCCACCATAAAGTGATCAAATTTATGGTTTTCGTTTTGGTGGCAGAAACGTTCCCAATACCGTTTATCAAACACAATAAAGTTTGCTGATTTAATGTTGGGTTTAGCCTAGTGGCAATTACTCCTGAAAGAGCCTATAAAGTTTTCGTTACTACAATAGTGAGTGGCGTTTTCTACTAGAAAGTATTAGAAACGTTCTTTTCTTAGTGTGGTGTCCTCTTGCCATATCGTTCATTAGATTCCCCTGCACAAGGAATGGCGGTAAAAAAAATTTTCCCACGCTCCCGAGTGGTTACTTCTTTAAATGATATTAATCGCACTTTTTGTTTAATGTTTACAATAAGTTTACACGTCGCTAACACTTCGTTTGGCAATGGAAGAAAAGCTGTGTAGAAAGTTCCAATTGCCACTTTACAGAAGCAGATGGATCAACAAAGAGTCAAAGTAGACATCATAGTGGATATTCGGGACTATAAAGTTATGTTTGGTACCATAGAGTGGCATTTTTTTACATGTGTGGCTATAGATACCATGTAGTTACAATTGTTTCGTCATTGAAAATCTCGTGCAGGT
This sequence comes from Nemotelus pantherinus, assembly GCA_963978885.1. Lineage (NCBI taxonomy): Eukaryota > Metazoa > Arthropoda > Insecta > Diptera > Stratiomyidae > Nemotelus > Nemotelus pantherinus. The sequence goes on along the minus strand of OZ022266.1, from coordinate 68,764,784 downwards.
AATGGGAACTATGAAGTAAAATTATGAAGCAACAATGAGTTTCTAGTGGCAGATCAGCACTCGGCCATTTTTGAATGGCTGAAATATGAAGCTCCAAGGAAAGTTTATTTTATGGATAGACACAGAATGTGCTCTTATGGGAAAATAGCCTAAATTTAGTGCAGAGACGTACAGACGGTATTAATACTAACAAAAAAACTGAACAACATAAAAATGTTTTTTTCATGAAATCTAACTTTGTTATATTTTCGCCAAAATCCTTTTTTTTTTTTTTAACACCTTGCTCAGGTGCATTGCTATTTCCGGTCCTATAATGTGAATATTTACGATAAATTTTAGTTTGTAGGTCATTTTGGCTATGAAATTTGGGATATCATCCTCATTATATTCTCTTAAGAATTCAAGTTAAAATCGCAAAATGAAACTTTGACATTGTTTTAACTTCTCGTCATAGCCACACAAATACATGGAGTAGGTATAATACATATTGAGACATATGAAATGTTGCAATCAATCACTCTTTTATTGTTTTAGTGTAGTATTGGCTAATGAGTATCAATTTGGAATTTGACTCGTGTTCGGCACCATTCTGAAACTGACGCGGTACGTAACAAAATGTAGTTCCTGCCACCAAATGCCAACGTGCTTTTTCATTTCCCATTTGGGTTACATAAATGATTATTGTTCGTGGCAAAAACGTATCTTTGGCAGGTTGCCGCCACTATAAAAGCCTCTTTTTAGTGGCAGCAACGTGGCAGCACACCAAAATTCCTAGTTGAGATGGCATTTGATTTACATCTTATCACTTTCCGTTCATTACTTTTGTATCTATAAGTACCACCGTTGGGCACCGATAAACTGTCAATATCTTTTCTCGTTATTTTAATTATAATTAAATTTCAAACTGTCAAAGCTGGGGCAATCAAATTGAATAAACTATTTTTAAAAAAATCTTTTTTGTCTTAAATTTTCTTAACATATATAGTTTTGATCACACGCTTATGTTGTTGTTCGTATTTTTCATTTTTTCCCAGAACCAAATAACTCAAACCTTGTCGCTCAGCCATAATTTACCAAAGGGATTCAAGCTAAAATTCCTATCCATGACAAGCATCACAAGTAGGACACCTATGCAAACGAGCTTCAATATATCAAAACCCATTTAAGTCACGTATTCATCGTTCTAAGCTATATTCTTTTCTCGTTGTCATATTTTTCTACATATCATTTTCGTAACCTTTGTACTCAGTAAAATGTTCATATTAAACGTGGGTCTCTGATTTAAATATTAAAGGAACTGAAAGCATTTGAGATTCTCATATCTGGTACGATTAATTTCCAACTCCTACAGAATATTGTGGAAGCGTGGGTGATTCATGGTAAAAATTATCACTTACCTCATCACTTACCCTCAGGTCCGCAATGCTAATTTCAGGAATTTGATATTACACAGCAGCACAATACTTTCTGGCTATGATGTTAATATGACTTCACACAACAAGGCCTCCTGACCAGTTAGAGATAACACTCTAAAACGACTGACACCTAAAACTGGCAGCCATATCATAAACGACATGAGGCAAATCACAGATAACTTGGTACCAGCTAATGCATGTCCGGTTTCTACAACATTACGAAAATGCATATCATAGAGGGAATGTAATCATGCTGGTTATAAAATGCCCAATTGGCACTTTCAATAATCATCAACAATTTTACAACCACTCCACAAAATCTACAGCTGTCACATCATTTTGCCCAGATAAATATGACGTTAAATGCTCGAATAGAACTCAACCTAGGACCACAAAAATCTTTCATCTTTCGTATCTGACCCAACCAAGCTAGTCTGCAATATAGAGCGAATTCATATCGTTTGGCAAGAATTTATATTTTATCTGCGTGTGCGTTCGGATTTTGGGCTCGGGACTAAATAAATTTTCGCCGATTATTTTCAAACGTACATAGATACGAAAAAAAAAACGAATTGGAAGAATGAAGCCAGTGGCTGCTTAATGACTACCCCTGTAACGTTTGTTTGGATTAGATACCATCAGCTTAGCTTGGCCCACTCGAAACCATACCCAGAGGCTCGAAGGATATGATATAGGGCAAAAAAAATGTTTTAAATTTTGTTTTTATGTCCGGAAGTATTTTTTACAGCCCTTAGAGGTATGCTGTTGGAGACGCTTTAGCTTTTATGCGTGCATTTGTGTTTTTTTCCACCTGCAAGTTAAATTGCGATGGTCCGGGTGGAAGAAGCCTATGGGGCATTTCACGTGAAGCGGACAACGAAAAAAAATCGAGGTTCTGGATTTCGTTCATATTGTGCATAATGGTACTTCTAGAAGATATGAATGTGGGTGCACAAGTTTTTGTTTCTATGAGGTTTAGTTGCCGAGTTATGGGCTTCTGAATAATTGACGAAATTGATAAAAGGTTTTTTTGGAAGCGGATTCTGAGATTCAAAATAAAATCTAAAAAACATTAAACAGGATGATTGGTATAGAAAATTAGCTGTTCTTTTTAATTTTGAAATTAGATTTGAAAAACAAATTTTGTTTCCTGTGTGGAACCGGAAGTAAACACTTTAACTCGTAATTTGAATAATTTGGACCAGGTTAATTTTGTTTATTTTTGTAACAAAACAAAGCTTAAAGTGTACTTATTTTATGATAAAAGTTTTAGAATGGGATGGCTAGTAGTTTAGGAGGTAGGTGAATTTCAATACATAAAAGTCGCATGGGGCGTGGTACCGGGAGCTTGATAATGATAGCTAGTGAATGTGAAAGCAAAATATTTGTAGTAAAACTATTATATATCACTTGTATCACTTACATATAGAAGATAAAATATTAAAAATTGCTAATGCTGATTTACTTAGTGAAAAAAAGGTACTTGTGTATGGGCAAATGAATTTACTTCACAATTTTTACAATTTTACTCTCGTTTCTTAAACTAATTCTTTTTTTTAATAACTAGAGGTGTTCCTACGAAAAGTTTTTTCCTGCAGATTCGACATAATTTATTTTCTGCTAATATTCTTGGAATTTTTCTTAGGTCATCAGCCTTCCGATGAAACTTCAAATCAAATGGATTGAAACATCGATAGCCGAACGGAGACATAATGCACATAATTAAGACTCTTTAGCTTATCAGCGAAAGTAATAGTCATTGCAAGCGTTGAACAATAACTCGAAAAATAACGGAAAATTTGAATTGGTTTGGTGTCAAATATATTATATATGCGTCATATATTTTAATTAGGTTTTTATGGGAAAATAAAACCTTTTTCAAACAAGAGATGGCGCTACTAATCACATTTCAAATCAATTTTTGTTTTCAAGCCAACTAGCTGCGCTAAGCAAGCTCTCGGTACCACGCCCCATGCGACTTTTATGTATTGAAATTCACCTACCTCCTAAACTACTAGCCATCCCATTCTAAAACTTTTATCATAAAATAAGTACACTTTAAGCTTTGTTTTGTTACAAAAATAAACAAAATTAACCTGGTCCAAATCATTCAAATTACGAGTTAAAGTGTTTACTTCCGGTTCCACATAGGAAACAAAATTTGTTTTTCAAATCTAATTTCAAAATTAAAAAGAACAGCTAATTTTCTATACCAATCATCCTGTTTAATGTTTTTTAGATTTTATTTTGAATCTCAGAATCCGCTTCCAAAAAAACCTTTTATCAATTTCGTCAATTATTCAGAAGCCCATAACTCGGCAACTAAACCTCATAGAAACAAAAACTTGTGCACCCACATTCATATCTTCTAGAAGTACCATTATGCACAATATGAACGAAATCCAGAACCTCGATTTTTTTTCGTTGTCCGCTTCACGTGAAATGCCCCCTATAATGTTACGATTATATTCGTCATTGGGAGAAGTCATTATTAGTAAACTGAGGGTGAATAGATAAGCGCAATGGCTGTTTTAAACGATACTGGCTTTTTGAATGTCTATTTTATAGCATTGTGAGTACGAGCTATGAAATTTTAATCACTTATTTTGGTAGCTAAGTTTCATGGACTTTTTTGTTTGAATCAAGGATAAACTGTATAAAAAAAAATTAAGTAATCCGTAAGAAATAACTGAGATTTTTTAAGGTGTTTAAATAAGACTGATAATGTTTAAAGGCACACATTCATTTTTCGTTCCGGGTATTAGCTTTTTTCAAAGCTTTACTTAGGTGACAGATAATTGGTCGGCGGTAAAATTTCGGAAAATCAAATCCGAAATCCGAGGCAGAGACTTTTTTCAAATTACACAGCGACTGTTGCATCGGCCTGTTTACAACATTCAAATCTAAGTACTCAAAATCTGATTAAAGTAAAGTATATTTATAATTTAACAATAATTTAACAATCAAACATAATTATATACAAAAAAACCAAGCATCGAAAACTTATTAATATAATTTTTCTTAGCAAGCTATTAGCATTTTTTCTCAGCTAAATAGTCTCCCTAGCCAAATATCTGAAAATCGAACGATCAAATATTGGCTGCAAAATTTTAAGTAAATAATTAAGTGCTTTGGAAAAAGAATCATTAATACACATTGACATTAGTCAACGGAATATCAAAATTTCAGTAGCTTTCCTTAGAAAATACTCTTCATTTTTGTTGTTATTTTCATTACTCACTAGAAGCTGCTTTAGCCTTACATTATTTATGTACAGGAACAGTGTTGCTAAACTCGACTACGTTCCCCCATAGCCATTAGACAATTTTGCCGATTGTGCTTATTTTTAATTTTTTGTAGTTATGTAATTGTTTTTGAGGGTGATCTTTGTTTGTTTCTTTGTTGATCTTCAGTGTGCTGTCTTTTCGTTTATCTTTTTGTATGTTCTGACCAGAGGTTGAGCAAGGATCACAAATTAAAAAAGCTCACAAAAAATACGCAAAACTATAATACACTGAAGATAAACAAAAAAACAAACAAAAAAACCCTCCAAAAACAAGCACTAAACTACAAACACATAAAAAAACACTAAAATTAGTAACATTTTCAAACGGTAATATTATTTATTTATTTATTTATTGAATAATTTACGGAACAATGTTCCATTACATTAGTGTAGTAACACATTATTTTATCATAATTCTATCCTTTAAATTTAGCTTAATTCTATGCCTCAAGTTATATCCAAGCCACAGCTGAAATAGTGTTTAAAAGTTTACATTCGAAAAATGGCACACTATATATTTAATGCGGGCCAAATCATCATTAAAAATATCGACTCGACGAGATATATTATTACCAAGACGTTTTAGCCTCTCAACGGGTGAATGCATTAGGTAATTTACCCTATAGTTTTGTAGCATAAATATGTCATTGCACCTCGTGGTTCTAGAAGGGACTCTTAGCGAAAATTCACCTAGGAGAGGGTACATCGAGATTCCCATTAACTATGTTGAATAAAAAAGTTGCGTCAAAACATATACGTCTATCTACTAGAGATCTGATGTGTAGTAAATCCATTATGTGGCGATAATTCAATTGATTGCCACTAATGCGCAGTTTATAACCCACGTACCTCAGAAATTTATTCTGGATTTTTTCCAAAGCCTCCGAATGGGCTCCATAATAAGGATTCCAGAGAACACAGGCATAATCAAATTTACTTCTTACTAATGATGTATATAACATTTTCAGTGCATTTACGTTAAAAAATTCGCTTGTACTTCTTATCACAAAACCAAGCATTCTGCGCGATTCATCTGCGATATTTCTAATATGAGCTATAAAATTCAAGGATGGGTCAAAAGTGACGCCTAAATCTTTAACGGAATCAACGACTCTTATGGGATCATTGCCTAGCATGTATACATGATTAAAATTGTACGTTGTCCTATTGAAAACCATTAGCTGACATTTAGAAGCATTTAAATCGAGACAATTATTAAGACAGTAATTAAAAAAGTTATCCTAGTTGGATTGTAATACCGAAATATCTGCCATTGACGCGATAGAATGAAAGATTTTGCAGTCGTCAGCGAATAAGAGATACTGAACATCATTGAATATTATACTTATGTCATTTATGAATATAAGAAAGAGCAGCGGACCCAAATGTGACCCTTGGGGAACACCAGATGTAGGAGTAAATGGTAAGGAAAAGTGACCATCAAAATTTACTATAAGACATCGATCACCAATGTAACCGGAAAGCCATTCGAATAGTTTCCCATCAATACCGATTAGTTTGAGTTTTTTCTCCAATATACTGAAGTTGATCCGGTCAAATGCCTTGCTGAAATCCGTGTATATAGTGTGAATCTGTTGTGACGATGCAAAGGACTGAGAAATAAAATTATGATAAGTAATTAGATTAGTGGTTGTTGACTTTCCAGCACAGAAACCATGTTGGTTATCTATAATTAGAGGCCTGATAAAAGGTGTTAGATAGTCCGTAATTAGGCTTTCGAATATTTTCGGTATAACGGATAAAATAGAAATGGGACGATAGTTACTAACATCTGATTTGTCCCCAGACTTGAATACCTGAATTACATGAGAGCTCTTCCAAATTTTTGGAAAAATTCCCAGGGCTAATGAGTGATTAAAAATAAATAGTAGAGGGGCTAAAAGTGATTCCGCGCATTTTCGAACAAATATCGGCGGCAGACCGTCAGGTCCACCACATTTACTTACATCAACAGACAGTAACTTCTTTAATAGCAATTCGGGGCATATAATATGGCAATTGAGATTAAGATGGGTTAAGGAAACCGGAGGATCAAAAGAACTGGTTTTGGTTGAGAAGGCTTTGGAAAAACTCTCTGCGAACATATTCGATATGGTAGACTTGTCGGAGTTGAAATGATTTTCCAAGTGCATCATCGGGGCGTATGATTTATCAAGTCTTTCCTTGCTAATGTAACTAAAGAAATGCTTAGTGTTGCACGAAATGTTTGATTCTAATTTACGTAAGTACTTATAACGGTCTAGTTTAATTTTCCGTTTACATTCACTTCTAAGACTATCAAATTCTCTATAATCAGCTAATAGGCCTGTTGACTTATATTTACAGTGTGCAATTTTTTTCAGTTTAACATGCTTTTTTAAATCATACGAAAACCATTCGGGAAAATTATCACTAGTTATAACTGCAGTCGGTACATATCTTTCTATAAATCCGTTGGTAATATTGTAAAATGTTCTGACAGTTTGTTCAAGAGACATGTTATTGAATTCATTCTTCCAGTCAATGCAAGATAAAGCGCAATTAAGTTCAACATAATTTGCTTTCTTAAAATTGTAAATACGTTTAGATGAAACATTGGTAATATACGAACCACTCACAGACAAGGCAATATTGATATCTAAGACTGGGTGGTATGAATCTACAGGTACTAATGAAAAGTTACTCCGACTTACAGCTATGTTGTTACAATTCGACAGAACTAGGTCAAGATTTCTATTCATAAAGTTTTTAACGGAATTAAATTGATGCAGGTCAAGGTAAGAAAAAGATTCCGTAATTAATGTACTACTAGGACTGTTGTAGTAAGCTGGCCACGCGTTAGCTTGCCAGTTCACCATAGGCAAATTATAATCGCCAGTAATGACTAATTGTGAATTTGGGTATGTTTTAGTTAAATTTAGTAAGTCTTCGGCGTGACAACGATATATATTCGAATCTGCATCAGACGGTATGTAAACTGCCGATATTATTAATTTGTAGTTATTAACTCGTAGCAAAACAAAGAGCTGCTCGATGTTATGGTGAAGGCAAGACAGTCTTTTGGATATAAATGAATCTCTGACAGCAATTAATACTCCGCCACCTCGTACCTTGCTAGAAGTTGAAAAGTCCCGATCGCACCGGTAAATATTATACTTTGAGAAGCCGAGTTCTTGTCAAAAATGGTGCTTCGATAACCAGGTCTCGGTAAAAACGTATACATCGTAGTTTGAGATTAACAGAGCATCACGTAGATCATGCCACGAGTGTTTTGGTAGTAGATGGAAATATTTAATTTTAGTTTTTTGCCCGTGAGTATAGTAGAGCTGGTATTCCATTTCGATATTTAATTGTTGCACCTGGGTCCAACTTTTGTACTTCAGCAAGCTCATCGCGTAAGTTTTTCATGTACTTTCTTTGATTTTCAGAAGAATCCTGAGTAATGTTTATTTTTTTATTAATTAAGTACTGCCGATGTACGGTTTCACGTTTTTTTCGCAAAATATTTATAGCAATATCAGAACTATGAGTTATTAATTTGATCGGGCGAAACGTTTGCGATGTCTGCTTTCCAAGTCTTACTACTTTTACGTCAGATGTGGTAAGTGCTGGGCAGTCTGATATTTTAGAAATGTCACCTTGCGAATTAGAAATGTCACCTTGCCTATCCGATTCAGGAATGCCATGTATGATAATATTTGTTGATTTCCTTTTTCGATCTTCCATTTCGCTTATGATAGCTTCGATGCTAGGTTAGAGAGAATGCGAAGACTTTAACTCGGCGATGTCAGATTTTAATTTGTCAACTTCATTCTTGATGTGATTTTTTAGATCGTGAAGATCATCAAGTCGTGCCTTTTCCTTCACACAGAGTGTACATACGAAGTACGCTTTACGAGACGTCGATTTCAATGCTAAAATTGACGTGCGCGAAAGCTCAGCACAGACTGCATGCTGAGGTCGCTTGCACTTTTCGCAGGTGAAAACTTCTTCGCTAGATTTAGCGTCTTTGTCACACACTGAACATGAGTTCCAGAACACGACTAACATTCTGAACGCAAATCACTATGCAGCCCGACCAACAAGTTTGACACTCAAATAACTGTGATTCTGCTAAGTTGTATTTTACTATTTCGCCAATTTATTTTACTGATGTGACAAACAACAATTTAACTTGCGGTATAGAATCAAAACTAATAGAAATTGCGAAAGACTTAAAACTTGTTTAGTTGAAGCTGTTTTGTTATATTTTCGGATGAATTAGTTCCAAAATAATATGAAAAATTACAGAAGAGCAAATCTAAGCAGCCGCTTCAACTTGACACTTGGTAATAGGGGGAGGGGATCGATACGTAGTAGCGTTTTACCAAAAGTGTTGACCAACATTTTGGATTTACGACAAATACAAATTTGATTGATATTTTCAATGTTTTTTTTCTGCTTTGAACATTTTTTCTTTCAGTTCATAGCTGCGTTGAATAAATAAAATAAATTCCCCGTTCATTTTTTCATGCGATTTTCCGTGTAAGTTTCCATGACATTTTTTTGTACAATATCTCGTGCGATTTCTTGTGCAATTCGTAGACTGATTACCTAGAAGATTTGGTTTAAATTTTCCTGAAGCTTTCTTAGCAATTATTCATCCATTTTCTGCTTCATAATTTCCTATTCAACTTTTCAAACAATTTTCTTTGTATCTAATCACGCAGTTTCATTAGGTTTTTTTCATGCAATAGTCGTAGCAATTTTTATGGAATTTAACAAGAAATCTTTTATTGATTTTTGCCGATTTCTGTGCAATATTTCTTGTGATTTACAACGCAATTTTCCGTGAAATTTTTAGTTTCCTGCAAAAATGATCATGCGATTTCCTGATATTTTTATGGGGTTTCTCTAGCATCCTCTCACGTTATATTCAGTGCAATTGTTCTTAAATTTTCTTCGGCATCCATTCGGCATATCAAGCAGTATGTTAAAAAATTTCGTTGCAATTTTTCATGTTATTTTCGATACATTTTATATTGACGTTTCTATGCATCTTCCGTCTTTTTTCATGCGATTTTCGTGTAAGTTCGCGTGATATTGTTTCTTGTAATTTCCAGTGGATCTTTCAATGCTGCTTTTCGTTCATTTTTCTTGTGGCTTTTTTTGCAATTTACCATGGCCATCCCCGTTTGATATTTAATGCAATTTTCCGTGCAATTTTTCATGCTAATTTCCATGCTACTTTCTATGCAATTTTTTGTGGAATTTGTCGTTTTTTCACACAATTTTTGTGTTCTGTGGGATTAATCATATTATATTCTGTGATACTTTTCATACGATCTTTCATCCGATAATCTTTTCAATTTTTCATCCAAACTTCTGAGATATCTTTCAATGATATCTTTCATGGAAATTTTTTTAGCTACTCCTGCAGTTTTTCGCGCAACTTCTGGTGCTATTTATCATAAAATTTAACGTGCAAATTTGAAGGCGTTATTCTATGCAATTTTCCGTGCTGATATCTGTTTTACCTTTTATGCAATTATATATGCTATTTTTAACGCTACTTTTCATACACTTCTCATACAAACCACTGTGAAATTTTCTATGCAATTATTGGTGGAATTTTTCGCGTATTTTTATATAATTTTTTGTTTCATTTTCCTGTTGTTTTTGTGTAACTCTTCAAGCAATTTAATATCCAATTTTTCGTTAGGTAATCAATACGAGTTTTTAGTCATTTTCCCATCCAATAGCTCACACAGTGTGCTTTCAATTTCCATTACGAATTCCGCACATTTTTATGCAGCTATCTATGCAGCTTTTCATGCAAAATCCCATGGCATTTCTTATGCAATTTTCCCAGCGACTTCTTGTTTATATTTCTATGCAAATTACCTTGCAATTTTTTGTTAAATTTTTAACGCAATTTGAACACGCATCTTTTGGAAAAAAAAACTTTAAGCAATCTCCCGTAATATTTTCGTCCGATTTCTGGTATAATCTGTCATGCGATTTCGAGTACAATTTTCGATGCGATTTATCCCGGATTTAATTTGTTGTTTTGTTCATGCAATTTCATGTGCAATTTTCAATGTTATTTAGCGTGAAATTTTTCATGCGATTTTTCATTGGATCTGCCGTTAAAGTTTTCATGCCATTTTCTATACATTTTCTCATACCATTTTTTGTACGATATCCCGTAACAATTTTCAATGCAGTTTCTCTATTTCATACCATTTTCTCGTGATATTTCATGTAAAATTTCATGCGCCATATGCTGTGGAATTTCGTGCATTTTTGTTTTAATTCTTTTTGCAATTTTTTTAATTTTGCATTCATTTCTTCGCTCGATTTTTCAGGCTACTTACCGTACAATTTTCTGTGCATCTTTTCATGCAATGTTTCTTGCCGTTTTTGGTGTTTTATTTTGCGATTTCGCAAGCGATTTCTAGTGCCGTTTTCCCCGATATTTTTCATATAATTTTCTGTGTAATTTCTGGAGTGATTTTCGGTACATCCTTTCATTCAATGTCGCCTGCCATATTGTAAGATTTTCATACATTTTTCGTGTAACTTACTGTTCTATTTTTCATAGAAGTTTTATCGCACAATTTTCGTCTCGGTTTTCACTGCAGTTTTTAATGCGAATTTTCATACAAGTAGCTAGCAGCTTTTAATACGTTTTTCTGTTAATCTTTCATGCAACTTACCAACTTATTCATGATGCATTTATTTGCAATGTTTTAAGCAGTTTTACGTCAATTTTTTCATGAAATTTCCTATGCAATATTCATGAAATCTTCCGTGTGACCTCCTGTGGACACTTTCGAGCAATTGTTAATCCCATAAAATTTTCAATAAAATTTTCCCCATAATTTTTCATCCAATTTCCTTGCGAATTCTCGTGTTTGTTTTTCTTTTCAAGCGTTTTTCTCTGGTAGTTTCAATGCGATTTTTCGAGATAATGGTTGTGCAGTCAATTGCATTTTCTCTACGTGTAGTTTTCATGCACTTTGTCGTGAATTTTTCTTGTGATTTCCCGTAAAAATTTTCTTGCAGTTTCCTGAGAAATTTTCCATTGAATTCTCTGACCAAATTTCTACATGCGATATCCCAAGTGATATTTCATAGAATTTTCCATGCAAGTGTGTGATGAATTCGCCATGCAATTTAAGTTTGTCTTCCGATTAAAAATTTTATCACAATGAAGGCAAAAGAAAAAAGATAATTGCAAAAATGAATTGGCAGCAAAAAATATCCTTTTTGAAAATGGATTTAAGATTTTTAGTGGATTAAAACTTTAGAGAATATAATTCCACAATCCAATATCAAACACAACTAACTCTTTTGAACAAACCAACAAAAACACCTGAATTGAATTCGTCAATACAAACAAATCAGCAAACTCTTTCCATGAACACCTCAAAAAGCCTTCGGACAGCTGTAGATACCTATTAAATTCTTTACAGTCCATTAGACCAGCTTACCGAATTTCAATCAAATCAAGGCTCTCCACAGGCTCTCACAAGGTTCTCACCAAAAATAATATCATAAATCCATCAGCCAAATTCCATTCTGAACTCCCTCAAGCTCAATCAACGTGAGTTTTCCCCAAAGATCTGACCAAATTCAATATTTTCGACACTAAGTGAAACGTCTACCTACAAACTTCTGCTAGCTGTGAATTCCCTTGTAAGTTTAAGACAAATTTATTACTTCGCCTAAAATCGGAAAGCTCTTGAACGGATTAGGATAGCAATTTGCACGTAATGCCCTAATTAGTTTTGTGCATAATGGCATTTACTACACCAGAACGGTGAAATCTCTCTGTCAATATTTGTTAAGTTAGTGTTAAGTGCTCTGGTTCAAGCTGAATGCATCAAAGTACGCTCAAATGACCCGAATATATATCTATGTGTGTTTTACTAGGCTTTATTTACAGCATAAATGCAAACATGACTCACTTGAAATTATCGAATGAATTTGTGAAATTTACCATTTCCACTCATCTATTCAACAGATACACCGATATGCAAGTACTCAGACCGGGTTATCCTAATTGGCGCTTCAAAAGACGAAACAGTTGAAGTGGCATGCGAAATTCAATCTAATCCACCACCCAGGTATGTATGCGTTCCTTTATTTGATGGAGCTTCGGATGGGAGTTTGCACGGCTCTTTGGAAGATTTCGTGTGGATCTGGCAATATCACATAGTCCTGCGGGCATACCTTGGTCAAAGATAGGCAAGCATTCATTAGTGAGAATAGTGTGGATGCTAATGATCTCAAAATTCGGATCATAATCGCTGGCGATTCAGATTAAATTTCAAACTGATTGCCTTATATTGATTCCAGCTTTGAAAGCAATCAATTCGATTATCAAGAAGAAGAACGAATTAAATACTTTAAAAGAGCTTTAGTTTCACTCAAATGAGCCACTTGTTAAAATCTTAAATGTTTTGTCTGCAGTGATTTATTTAGCGTCAAATTTGAGTCCAAACAAATTCTTTTTATATCACCAAAACATTTATTCCGAAAAATATCTTCAAACTATTTCAATATCACATTTAATCTCATGCTTATTTCCCCTTGAAATAAACAATTTCAATCCCCAAAGCAATTTTCCACTTGCCTACTTTCTGCCACATTTCGATAGGACATTTCTACTATTGTCACTGAAGAAACTAAGTTGACTAATGCATTCCGCATTCTTCTCGATGATTTCAACCTCCTGTTCGTCTCTTTTCTCTTAAAACTTGACAATATTGCACATAGCAACATCCATACCATTTGCTTCCGACACAATCACTAGTCATGCTGCGACTGCATTCCGTGCTCCAGCCTTCATTATCGTTCAACTCTTACCGAAAACTTATCCCGAACTACCGAAACTTATCAAGAACAAGCCATAAATCTTCTGGAATAATTATCCGAAATATGGCTGGGACGAATGCGCTTATGCTGCACCGGAGAAGCTGAAAGTCAGTGCCGAAAACTAGCAGATTAGATCTGCTTTTGTTTGTTTGCTTCTGTTCTTTGCTAAGCTATTCGCTGAGTGAGTTCTTAATTGCCATCGCGTCGTTGCAACAGCAGCAGCTTCACTTGCTGCTGTCTTGCATTTTCGAAAAGTGTATCTCCGGATATCTATTATCTGAAAAACCTTCTTGTATATCTTTTGCTTCGATCATCAGCTGCTTTTCGCGTCTAGCGATGAGATAATCATGATAAATTTATGTTTCTGCTTTGTTTCAGTATTTCGTTGTGTTTGCCGCGCTCTGTTTTAAGTCTATTGCAGTCTTTGGAGAAAGTGAAATATTCTCTGATTTATAGTTTCGAAGAGCTGTGTTGTTTGTTTCGTGCTTCAGCTAGGTGTTTGAGTGTAATTTGTTTTCACACTTCATTTCAGGAACTTTCGATGGAAATTTAATAATTCGGGTGAAACGTTGGATGTTGGCAGCGATCGTTATACAATGGCGCAAGAAGCGTATTGAAGTATACACCAGTTACGGATCAGGTAACATCAATGATTGAGCATTGTCTTTTCACGTAAAATGAATGATTGAGTATGTCTAAAACTTTGAACATAGTCTTATATTATTGAAAAACATGCGTAATTGCTAGTTTTAAAAATGCGCCCAGCGTGGGTGCGAAGGACTAGATACTCTCTGGAGTATAAATTTTCAGTCTTGAAAAGGAGGCACCCGTCATTAATTAAGGGGTAACACCTATGTAGAAATTTCAAAAAAATCTATTTGTTTGTTTTTGCTAAAATGGCAGGGAAACATGTCTAGAATAACGTCTTAAGTTATTTTCAAAAATAAATTTTTTTTTCCGAGTTATGAGCATAAACGTTGGACGGCCCACCGTGCGGTCGGGGCCTATGCGGCGCGCGTACGGCACGCTCTGCTCCAAAGTCCTTATACCTACCACAGGTATCCGTTAGCGACTTTTCTCATTAGTAAATTACCATTCAGTATGACAGGTAGTAGACCAACATTTGCCACAAAAAAGGCAATAAATCCACAAAGCGAAAACGAGAAACGTGAAAGAGCCGCCCTTTGTTTTCAAACTTTAAATGCGTTTTTCTCGAAACCACATTTTTTGATACGGCCCGCACGATTATTCAGCCAATTTTTATCCGATCAATTTGAAATTTTGATGCAAGCTTCACAACATCATTTTCTAGGGAAGTACGTACGATTTTGTTGATAAATTGAAAATTGTCATTTTTACGGCTGATTTTAAACGATTTGTTTTACAATTTTTTTTTTTCGCAAAACCGTACGCCAATCTTTCAAAATTCAATATTTTTGAAAACCCGTACGTACTTCCTTTGCTTTTAGTTCAAACTTTAAGAAAAATTTTGATTTTTGTGTTTCAGACCACTTGCGACGACGAAAAGTTGCGGGCCATTGAGACATCTTTGAAAAATCGTCTGATGCTCGTAGCCTGGTACAGCCGCCATTTTGTATTTTAGGACGTTGTAAAAATTAATTTGTATGCTTCAAAACATGTATAATAAAGCCATGTAATTATTTTTTCAATCAAATATAAAATTTCCTTGGAAAAAAATGCAAAATATCACCCTCGAAAACAGCGTTCACATAGGTGTTACCCCTTAAGTAAAGATTTTCGCTCATTGTGCAAAAGCTAGTAAATCATTGAAGCAAGAGAATACGAAATAACAGAGTTGGTTGAACTGGTTGAATTTTTTGAAAGTCTAAATTTTGACAATCTAAAATTTTCAGTACAAACACTTTAACAAATGATCTTATTCACAAATTTTCAATTAAGTAGATGAAGACTAGATAAGTTTTTGGTTGACTTAAAAGTTTTGATTGACTGAGGTATTATAGCTAGAAAAATGTTGTGTTGAAAATAATATTTACTTTGATGCTTCAAGAAAATAGGTCAACTACGGCTGATCTATTTGTAAAAGTTTCCTATTTTGCCTTAAATGCATGAGAGACATCAGGATGACTTTTCACTTTTTTTCTGATATTTTTGCTAGTAGCTGCATAAACTCGCAGCCTTAAAACTATCGTAGTTCATTTGCCATATATGTACGTACCACAATTTCAAGCACTGGGCAACATTTATTAAAGCGCATAGAATTTTTGTCAAGTTTTTTTTTAATTATTATTTTTATGTTATTCTGTATGTTTTTTTTCGGAGTAAAAATATGTTTAATGTCGTTTTTTTTTGTTTGTGAGATATCGTACTGGTGGGGGTTTGTTCATTTTTCTTAAAACAACAATATGTCATCTTAATTTAATATACGTCGTTTCTCTGGAATATATCAACTGTAATGTTACGAAGTAATGTATTTGCTTTGTCTCCAGTAAAAGTCCATTAAAGTTTCTGCGCTGAGGAAGCTGATTTCAGCTGGAAATCAGTGCGAAAGCGGCTAAGAATATAGTTACGGGGTCTTCAAAAGCGGGGGAAAAAGGAGGATTCATCAATATTTCACTATTATAAAATGACGAAAAAGATTGTCTCATATTTGGCTATTCAAAAAAATTCGAAACATAGTGAGCAGCAAACATCTACCAGTAGAATTTACTATCACGTCTTGACTGACGAAAACGAAAATGACGTTGAAAACGTGCAATGGCAACAGCAACAATACATTTGATATAGAAATCGAGCAGTAGTCTGCTCTGCTTGTTAATTATAATTGCAGTGAACAATAGCTTCCATGTGACTCTCCTAAAACGTGGAAATTCTCCTGAATTCAAAACCCAGCTTTCTTAAAAAAAAAAATCGGGAAAGTAGCTCAAGATTTTGATGCTTTACTTTACCAGGATTATAAATAACAGCTAAAAAGTAAAAAAAGATAGTTAGTAATAACCAACGGAATTGAACCTGATATTGATGTTGACAACATAAAAATGGGACTAATTGATTTTTTTGTCCAGGCTAAAAATCATCATATACGACTGTACGAAACCGCAGCTAATCTTCAAAATTATATTTAAACCAAAAGCTTGTTAGCCTAAATATGGGAAAAATTACAAAACGTATGGTCTGTGAATCGCAGAATAACAATAGAGAAGCCGGTTGTGGGAAAAAGTTCCTTGAAATTTACAAATTGCCGGAAATTTCGTCATACTAAACCTTATTGCTCACTCTATAATGGCTGCTTTTTCCAGTAAATTTTAAACAAAAAAATCCCACGGCAAAAGTAAAGAAGAGCCATTAAAAAAAATGTAGCAATTGAGGAAATAATCATATTGCTAACTGCAGAAATTGCTATGTTTTTCATTTTCTGAAAGAAAACATGGTTCTACCTCAAAACTTTAAACAACAAGTATTGTATTCTGCAGTCAGAATACAAGTCTCCAAATCAGGAAAAAATTGCAAATAAATTGCAATAGCAATATAAAGCTATAAAAAAGTATCTGAATCGATAAAATACTTTGTTATCTAGTCGTGTAAGCTTTTTATTTTGTGTATTTACTGCTTGCCGAAACACAGCATATCAAACGGAAAATTTGATAATACTTTCTCATCGCTGGAAGAGAGATTGATTATAGTAGAAGACTTTAACACTAAACTAACGTTTTGGGGCTACTAGACGTAAGAGGCCCCACAACATTTTCAAAAATTGCGGCTTGAGGCATTTTTCAACTGAACAGCCTAAGAATTGACCATCGCAAATCAACGAAATTTCGCACCTTATTGACTTTGATATTTCAATACATACATGTTACCATATTACCTCAGCATACTACCTCAGCATTCGCAGAAGTAGTTTTTGACTCATTGTCGGACTATTCTTCTGTAATTATTTCACTGGATGTGAAACCTTACTAAATGCATGATATGTAATAAAATCAACTGGAACGTTTTCAGAATACACCTTCGCAACTTAATATTCTCAAATGTATTCTTTGATTCGGTAGAAGACCTTAATTAACGTAGGGCCTTAAGCCAATTTGTTGCAGAAAATAACTTATCCTTCGTCAATTTGAATTCTATTCCACGAAAAAAGATGGTCATGACAAGAATTCAAGCTGAACAGATCACCTCAAACGAAATCATAACTTAACAAAACTTGCAGAGAGCTCACTAATACAAAGTGCTCATTAATATGCACCACTTATAAAACAAAATAAGCTGAAATTTTACTCGAGTGACTCAGGCCCATATATGGCATCCCTTTTCTTGCAAACTTAAATCTCACATATGTGTATTGAAGTGTGGCTTACAAAAGGGAATAACAAGATGATCGAACCCAAATGAAACGAAATTGTCCTTAAATAAATCTCAACAATTTGCCATTTCCTCATCCACTACGATTTCGGAAACCCCGGAACACACCTTAACTAGAAATTTATATAAAAACGTTACAATGAAGCTAAAAATAAACAGTTGAAGCTCAAAATCACCAACTAAAAATGGATGCTTAATATCAATTTGAGCAACATTTCGCAATATTTTTTTAGCAGCAATTCCAACGATTTCAGCGAAAATCAGAACCCGTAACGGAAAACACATTGCAACTCTTTCTTGTCATTTCAAACGTTTGAGGAAAATTGTTTTAGCCCATCGTAAATTTTGGCAGTTGAAAATAACTTACCCACTAGTCTTTCAGTTATAAACGTGGAACAAATTATTTTATGTAGCTACTTGCACAAAGTTTCATTATCTTTTCAAGATTACATCCAATTGCGATTATTTTAAAAATTATATTCAATGCCATTTGCATCATTGACCTTAATTGTATGCTCAAGTTTATGTTATTTGTTCTAGCATGAAAGATTTACCAACTTTCTGAAGCTTCATACTAAAAAATGCATTTTTATCAAATCATTAACTTTAGTGTGCAATGGTTGCATCATTTAGAATTTTTTAAGGACCAAGGTTAGCATAAAAAGGTTAAATTAATTTTATAATCAGGAAAACAATTCTATAAGAAGTTGAATTTAACTAAATAAATAAATGAAAAGAAACCTTTTTCACACACTCTTAACGTTCCAAATAATTCGATTAGTCTTAAAAATATTTTAGTTTTTTGACACATATCAATATTTTATATCCTCAAAAGTGTCTAGCATTTTCATGAATAATAGGTTTTGTAAAAAATATTTCCCTGTTTTCATCAAATTTTCAACAGAAACGCTTGAAAACACATGATAACAAAGTGATATAAGACACTTTGAATATCCAAACCCACACTGGGCGCTACTGAATTCTAATTTTAATAATATAAAAGTTCGAAATATCTTATATGATCACATGTTTCAGAAATTAATCTACTAATACTCTATCTTTCTTCATTCAAACTTTCACAAACTCACATATAATTTTCTCGTGTTTTAAATTCAATTTCTCTCAGGAAAGTCCGTGTTTAATGCACCTCTCTATGCACACAATGAATTTAATACTTGGCTCTGGCCCAAAATGTATATCTATATAAAACACACATAATTTGGAGCGTTCAACTCTCTCATGTTTTTAATCTTCCGTATTATAACAAAACTATTTTAATTAAAACTAATAAAATTTACCATTCTCTCTTATTCTCTTCCACCCATATTTTCGGACTTTTGTTTCGCATTGCTCCAGGACTATGGAACAGTGTCGTTTCGGAACACAACATCACCCGTGCATGTTTCAAGTTGTTCTGGTAGGTAAATTTAAATTAGAAAATATTCAAGTGCTTTTGTTCGAGGTCGTTGTGGAAACTTCAAAATATATAAGAAGAAGAAGATGACTAGTGAAGAAAAGAGTTAGTTTATAAAGTAAATTAAATTGACAGATATTGACGAAACTTGATATTTTCACTAATTCTAACTATCGAAAATAAATAACTTAGCTCTAAACTAATACACTTATTTCTTTTTTTTAACTTTGAACAGTTCTACCGAATGCCGTTAGGAATTGTACATTGTACAACCGTAAATACAATGCATTCCTGGATATGGTCGAAAATTACCGCAAATGTTTGTACTCGAGATGTTTTCAACGAAAACCGGAAGTACAAGGTAAATGTATCTCATATGATGCAACGGATAACTGTAATAAATTTTGAACAGAGAATGGAAATCGAAACTGAACATTAAGTAACAATGAATGCTGCAATAATTTTTTTTTTAATTTATAAATTTAATTTATTTCAAATAAAATTTTTAAAATTATTTATATAATATTTACAAGGAATCTATTATTCCGAGCTAAATTCCAGAGAATGGAAATCGAAACTGAACATTAAGTAATAGTGAATGCTGCAATAATGTTTTTTTTAATTTATAAATTTAATTTATTTCAAATAAAATTTTTAAAATTATTTATATAATATTTACAAGGAATCTATTATTCCGAGCTAAATTCAGTAAAAGTTTTGAATTTAAACCATTGAAAAAAAAAATGAAATCCAAAATCCAAAAGCAAAATATTTGCATTAAAATACTATCCTCACTGATTAATTTGAAAAACAAAATTTGTTGTAAAAGTGTGTACAAAAACGCTTTGAATTTGCTTTAATTACATTGCAGACTGTTACACTCTAACTTCACGTCACATCAAATCCAATTTCATCTCCATACATTGAACTAACACCAATCCCCTCAAGCCACAAATTCGAATCTTGTCTTGCATTCAAACTGCATCTTTCCAACTACTATTCATCGTCTTCAATCCAGAATAGAATTTCATCGTTGTCATCATCATCGTCATTCCTTCGTTCGTTCCACTCAACCTGAAAACGAACGACTCATGTCCCGGAACGGACACAAGACTCCTTCAGGTCAAATATTGCAATTCCATGTATTTGTATTTGCTCATCACCTTGAGTTAAATGTCTAATCCCTGAGCAGTAGGAATGTCTGCAAGTTTTCCTGCATCCGATGGATTACAAACAAAATTTCTTTAGCAGTAACAGGACATAGTATTGACCCCTGAGCTCTATGTTACCCACACATTTGGATTTATGACTAAAATACACGTCCAGCTTTATATGGGAAATCCGAAATTCTATTTTATTCCTCCTCTTTGCGTTCCATCGTACGTCCGATACAAATGTTGATTTTATTATAATAGAATCGAATCGAAAATATCTTCGGAGAGTACAATTTGAATTGTATATATATTTCGAATAACTGTGTTAAGATTAAAATCGCCTTGGTCAGCATGAACTCAATTCCAAAGAGAGGGACGACAAGAATTCATTCGATTCTATATATGACAATTGTTTGCATGTTGTATCTCTTTGGCAGAATATTTGTATTTGCATTGAACGGCATTTTACGTTTAAACAGAGAAAATGAATTTTCCATTTGCTTTTCTTAGACCTACAAACTTCGATTCGGGTCCTACTTTTGAATCATACAGACTATGCCGACAACCAACCGGTTTATCCTCAAAACATATCGAGAATAGATAGCTGAAGGAGCAGAAGAAAACATCGTTAAAGTCAAACATGAAAAAGACGGGTTAAGGCCCATATCCTTAGGGCAGATCTCGAATAAAATTAAATTATGGTTGAAGACATGTATGATAAAAAAAAATAGCGGTGGACGTTAAAGCGATACTTCTCTTTTTTGCGTGAATCCATGTCCTGCTAGTTTATTTGAAAGTCCTTGTCACTTAAACGTTTTTTAAATTATCGATTCAGATACTTTTTTTATTGCATCGTTGCGTCTATCAGAAAATTTATTTACTCAGATCGACAAGAAATATATACTCTAGTGTTATTGGGTTTTGATTGGACATCGATTTTCGGTCAGACGAAATATATAAAATCTGCCGAAAATGGAATTTGTTTTCATGGCTGTTTTGATAAAACATGCAATGTCTGTTGATTATTATGTCTTTGTTCATGTAGACTCTTGAATATTGTTAAATTTATTTTCTATAATATGAGCAGTGCAATGTTTTAATGTTATGGGTTGTACTTTACGTAGCAGTCGGTTTTCTCTCAATTTCATCATTTGATTCAGATGGAATTTTCAGGAAATACTTGCATATATCAGGCGAAATTATAATTTTTAAATTATAACCCTCTGGTGACAGCGAGAGTTTTAATGAGTTTATAGGTTGCCCTATATATCTGCGGAAAAAAATATTTAAAAAAAAAATGAAAAAATGAAAAACTAGTAATGTATTTAACTTGTTAATGATAATGTCCTAGAAATTTTTTGCCCCAAATCGGATCTAAGTTCCTTAAAGTAGTTCCTCAGCTGCTCTCACTTGCTCAACTTTTTTCTGCCTCTCAGTTGCTCTGGTTTACTCGACTTTTTTTGACAGCCGCGCTACTATAACTTGCCTTGAGATGCTCTGCTTTTTTTTCGTGCTCATTAAACACAGCTAGTACTATTGATTAATATCTAGTCCAATATTCGCTACCCACGCTGGGTGCATTATTTTTCTTGGGTTTGAAGTCATGATAGCAACATGAAAAAGACATCAAAATATATGTATGAAACTAAAATGTCTAAATTTAATTGTTTCAGAAAATATCAAACTATAGCTTCAATTCACTTTTTTTTTTTTCATAAATTCGATTATTTAATAAATTAATAACATCTTATTAATTTAAAGAATTATATCCAACACTTTTACTATTCTGACGACATCGTAATTATCATTGCAGATTCAACGTTACAAATCCCCATGAACCACAATTCATACTCGACAATTTAAATATGCTTACAACAATGATGACAACCGAAAATAACTGAAAATAACTCACTGAAAGTACGGATCTATGCTGTCAATCAGAAAGGACGTAGTCCTTTCTATGCTCTTCATGATTTCGTAGTTGGCTATACTTCTCTTAAGACAGGTAATTGATAAAGTATCAATGTTTTGTCAAATTTTTGTTTCACACTCCTTTTTTGCATTTTTTTTGCTTGCAAACATATCCAACGCCATTTGATTTCGGTCGAAAAATATAATGGGCTGGAAATTTAATACAGTTCCGCATGGAATCAATTTCAGGTTTTTTTGTTATATTCGACGAGGGATATGTCTGGTAGGGGAGGAAGCTTTCGAGGTGTTTTTCAATATCGCGGAAGAAGATAAATCACTTCGGCCTGTATGCAAAGAAAAGTTGTATCTATGAGATATTGTCTTATGTACGCAAGTGTTGTTAGAAGAAATTTGGCTTTATTTTCGTTCCCAACTCAGTTTTTTTCTGCAAAGCAATTTTTTCGTTGGCTTGATTTCGTTTTGATATGCAAATTTTGGAACGATCTTTTAAGCTACTGCTGTTGCTTATTTTGCATAGTATGAACAAGAGGCGGTCGACTTTCAATATATTTTTTTCCAAGCATAATATATGCAATACTTCCTTTTCCTCATCTTTTGTTCATACTGTTGGGCTTTTGTTTACTGTGTTTTTTTCTCGGTGACTCCCTGCTGTCTTTCACAACAACTCACCACTGACTGATGTTCCGGATGTCATGCTATGCTGCTTCGTTTGAAATGTCAACATGTCAACTGGTGGTGATATTCCTTTTGTTTCGTTTGGTTTGTCTTCTGTGAACACAGAAAGTAATGCATCATTGACACTGTCACCAGTTTTTGTTGGGACTGTGCCTACTATTATTGTTATCAGTCTTGTCATCGCACTTCGGATTTTCATCACAACATTCCTGAAAAATTTGAAACGTAATCGACACGAGAGTTCGAAAGACAATGAAAAGTGATTCGTTCAAGGTGAACTAAAAAATTTGACAGGAGCTATTTAGCTTGGAGACTCATGCTCGATGCAAATTAAGCTAATGATTTTGCTGTCGAATTTGGCTTTATTTGGTACTGAAGAGAGTCAAAATATGTAAATTGCCGAAGATAGTTAAAACAATTAATGAATGAATCATGCAGCTCAAATATAATCTTTTCGGAAATTTTTATTTCAAAACTTCTTTCTTAAGCATGTTGTTTGACTTTGTCGATGCAATAAGGATAGAATTCCAACTAAAAAAAGAGATATTCAATGATAACACAAGAAGACAGCAAATAGTTTCTCCATTTCACTGCGATTCATCTAACTAATGGAGGTACAATATCTTGAGGCTATTATTCAATATTGAATGTTTACTATGGATCGGAAATCCTTCCGTTCGTTTCAAGATGTCGTCGGTTCTTATTCGAAAGAAGTTTCATGGAATTTATTGTTTCTACTTCTGATTTTACTCTATTGCAGAAACCTTGCGTCCTTCGGATGTATGTTTTATTTGTTACATGTTGCACTTTTTAGATTTGCATTGAAATTAATCGTAATCATGGCATTGGATAAAACAAATAAAGCAATTGATAGTTCTTGCGAAACAAATATGTTGAAAAAACTCTGAAAGTTTTTAAGACAAATTCATAGTACTTAGTCTGAGAATCAATTCACCAAAATCAATTCCATTAACTCATCACTAAAACACATTTAGTAAAATAATTCGTGAAATCAATCAGTTTAATCTCGACAACTAGCTTAAATAGTCCTTGCAATAAAAATATGCAATAAACAAAACAGTATCAAAATTAAGTAGCAAAATACACTGTTGTATTTTTGCGCCCAGTGTTAGTGGAGGTGCAAACTACCTGATTTGTAGTAGTGGCGTTTAAATACTTTCTAGAACATATGTAAATATCTAAATAATTTTGACATCCAAATAGTTTTTACTGGTTTTTTTTTCTATGTTACTTCTACTCACCGAAGCTGGCCACATCTTATTCCTGCATCTTTCAAATAAACTACTTCAACAACATTTTCATATTTCCTCCACCTGGAAAATATCACCGAAAACTCTTCCACCTGCAAGAATATTGGTTCAAGCGCCACTTTAACACATACCTATCGGGAATTCAATGTTCTCAACAACCATTCTTTATAAATTCCATTCCAAACATTCCTGTTCCGACATCCGCATAGCCTCGTCATCACCCATCCCACCTGCCATGGCACTATCATCTCAAACCCCACCAAAAAAAATTGACCTCGAACCGAACAATTGGATCATTGCACCAACACATTCATAATCTTGCATAACTACATACATTGCAACAAAAACAACAAAAAACGCACACCAACGGTCGAACGGATATCTGTAGAAGGGCGGTAATATAGAGAAACCACACTGGTAGGATGCAGACATCAAAAGCAAATCATCCGCAGATGACATTATACAGGACGAACGGGATCCAGATGTGATACCATCAAGATTCGGTATGTATCATACGTGCATATTTTCTTTTATATTTATATGCCAAAAACACAAAATAACCACCACATACACCCAACTCTGTTTTTAACATACCGTTCTGTTTTTTTTCTCGTTTTTTTTCTCTAAAATTCTCGTCGTGTCCTTGGACCGAAATTCAAGAAGTTAAGGGCAAATGTGCACAGGATACTCATATGAAAAATAAAAACGAAAACAGCAAAACTTCAGAATCGTGAAGACGAAGAAGAAAACATTAAAATTTTATGATAGCCGTTTGTTGTTGTCTTTCAGCAGATTTGATTCTATTTCTGCGAACATTTTTAAGAGTTGGAATTGTTTTTATTTCTGTTTTCCGGAATTTAGTGTATTTGAAATTGTTTTTTTCTATTACATATTGCCTATTTCATATTCGGTTTACGTGTCTTTTATTCTTATTGAGAGAGAAAGAAAGAAAGAGAGAGAGAGAGGGAGAAAGAGACTGAGAGAAATCGAGTCTGTTGAAATTTTTTTTGATTGAATTTATGATAGTGATTTTATGGAAATAGATATTTCCAGGAATTGGAAATTTTAAACAAATTTTATTTGTGCGTTGGAAGCCATTAATGAAATTAAGCATTTATGGACACGTAGGCATATTTCAAATGTCAATTCCTTAAATAATTAATCCGTTATTTGTATATACTCTTGTAGGAAAATATTGTTTTTCACTTGAAAACAATCTATTAAAACGTGTTCCTAAAAATTATCGCATCCAGTTTTTAAAAAAAATCCTTAGATAAATCACAAAATTATAGAAGAAACAAACCGCCTGCACCATTGTTATGATATTCATTGAAAACGCACTACTTTTACCCTGTTATATCCGACTGAGATAAGAGAACCAACTTCGGTTGGCCTTTCTTTGCTCACGAGATTGGAGGTGGGTTCGAGTTCCAATCGCCCTGATTCTGCAAACTGATGCAGGAGTATCATTTTGAAACGAGAAGAGAGGAACAATTTTACTCTGCTCATTTATTTCTGGTGGTTCTTTTGCTAAAATCCATCACCACAAAAAGGAAAAATATGAAAAAAAACATAATACAAATTGATATCATTTTTTTTTAATCTAAAAAAAATGGCCGTTTATCACATCATTGATGGCAAATTCTTTGCTAAAATTAATTAAAAATGCCCCTACCAAAATCAATACAATTGTTTTTCTCTAGTATTGATCATAGCACATAAAATGAAAAGTCGAACTCGTTTCCTTTATTTCTACCAATTTATTTTTCAAAAATCCGTATACCAGTATTTCGGCTATCACTTATAGCCTTCTTCAGCGATGTTTCTTCGACTGAGGAAAATAGTCCCTAATCGTCCTATTTGTAGATAAACTTTTAAGTCTCCTTAAGCGTTTTCTTTCCGTCTGGGTATTTCCCCCATCGTCGGTAGGTGGGCCGCTAATTAAATCCTCATTAGCAGCCTCATTAACTGTTTCGTTAATCCTTCTTTCCTGGCTTGTGGGTGAGATGTTAATTATCGTGTTATTATGATCTCCGGTTGCCCTTGCGGTACTTCTTCTAATCAATTTGAACAGTGGGGAATATCCGTTTCCCAAATCCCTGTTAAGGAGACACTCCCGTGGAGCCTTGAATATCTCCAAACTTTCCGCTACATCTAGCTTTCTACTATCTCCCACGTTGCTTATCAGTGAGAGGTTTTCCACCGAGATGTTGTGGTCTGCTCCAACCATATGCTCCGCTACTTTAGATTTGAACTCCTTAATGTTTTTCCTCCTTGCTGTTTCTGCTTCCCTCCGATGCTCCTTGAAGCGAGTAAGTGCACTTCGTTTCGTTTGGCCTATATATTTTAGGTCACAATCCCCGCATTGGATCGAGTATATCCCTGCTTTTTCCAATCTTTCTATTGGGTCCTTTGTTGACCCAAGTAGAGTCTTCAGCTGGTTGCTTCTGTTTTGGAATACAACCTCTACGCCCCATTTCTTTAATTTGGGCTTCAAACCCAACGAAATCCGATTATATTCTAACACGACCCTTCTCAGTGGGGGCTTGTCCTCCTTCAGGTTTGTCAAACTTTTAAGTGCCAGGTTCCTCATCCGTTTTCCAATCAGTCCTGTTATCCGTTTGGTGGGGTATCCATTGCTCTCAGCTACTTTCAAAATGTGGGATGTTTCCTTCTTTAATCCCTCGGACGATAACGGTAGGGTCAACATACGATGGATCATGTGGTTGAATGCAGCCATCTTGTGCTGGTACGCATGGTTGGAGTTGTATCTGATGACGCGATTTGTGTCTGTTGGCTTCCTGTACACTTCCAGCTCTAATTGTTTCTCCCTCCTCTTTAGCAATAGATCCAAAAACGGTAGCTGACCATTTGTCTCAATTTCAAAAGAGAAATCAATATTTCCATGCAAACCATTGATGATTTCCACGGTATTTTCTACTTCTTCTCTTTTTACAACCGCGCAGATGTCGTCCACATATCTCCTCCAAAATTTCGGCATGAGGCCCTTTTCTTCTAGATCCGCTTCTAGCTTAGCCATAAAAATCTCGCTAATAAACGGTGACAGTGGGTTGCCCATCGGAGCTCCTTTCAGCTGCTTGTAATACCCTTCCCTGAAGGTAAAATAATTTTCTTCCATACACAATTTCGTAAGCTTGATGTACTGTTTGACCTTCGTCTTCCAAAGTGCATCATTTTGTTGCTGAAGCAACCAGGTCTCTAATGTAAGAATTGCTTCCTTTATAGGTATGCTCGGAAAAAGAGCTTTAACGTCGAAGGATATCAGAATTTCATCCTCTTCTAAATCTCCTATCGATTGAAGATGCTCACAAAATTCTTTCGAGTTTTTGACCGAATATGACCTAAACTTATGCTCCATGCTCTGGAATTCCTTGACCAACCATTTTGCAATCCGATGCGTTGGTGATTTTTCCGCTGAAATTATCTCCCTCATTTCTTTTCCTGGTTTATGAATTTTGGGGAGGCCCCTTATCCGTGGCAGCGCTGGATTTGAGACTTTCAAATTGTTGTTGGATAACACCTGTTTGCATTCCTTCAAAACTTTATCGACCTGCTTAATAAGTGGTTGTAGTGGATCGTTCCTCAGTTTTCTATACGGCCCATTATCTATTTTTGTCCTCATT
Organism: Nemotelus pantherinus; assembly: GCA_963978885.1. NCBI lineage: Eukaryota > Metazoa > Arthropoda > Insecta > Diptera > Stratiomyidae > Nemotelus > Nemotelus pantherinus. Next base: position 68,736,790 of record OZ022266.1, on the reverse strand, counting down.
CTTTCATCGTAATCCTCCTTATCGAGTATAACTACTGCGTTTCCTTTGTCTGCCTTGATATAGTATACCGGTTTACTTATTAACTCTTTGGCCATTTCCTTTTCTTGGTGGATACGTTTTCCGCTGTGACTGTTGTTTTTCCTGATAGCATCTGTTGCTGCCAGCCGTATGCGTTCTTTCATCTCCCCTGAAACTGGACCATCCAATGTGTATGAGTTGATGCCTGCCTCTAAATCCACGATTAGCTGAGGTATATTCGCTTTGTTCCGAATGGCGAATTTTAACCCATTGTTTAAAAAATCAGTTTGTGCTGCATTGAAGGTCTGTGATGATTGGTTTACCACCAACTTGCCGGTCTCCTGGGTGATGCTTATTTCTTGTGTACCCGGCCTCTGTTTACTTCCTACCAGAGAATTGAACTTCTTCTCGAGGTGCTCCCTTTTCCTTTCGCCTTCAATTTCCTCCGCTCTTTTAACTTTAGTTAAAAATAAAGGAAACTCCCCTGAGTACTTTTGAGCTAATTTCAAATGCAAGCTGTATGCTTCCAGAGTTTTTTGATTTAATTTGGATCGCAGCTTTGAAATGCTCTGTGTTATGAGTCCTCTTTCCCACGTTCTGATGTTGTTGGATGCCATCGGTGATTTGATTCTGATTTGGTGACTTTTCGGAGTGACCCCGGCGTCTCTGCACCTGCTTAAAAATCCGATGTCCTTACTAAGTGCTGCAATTGATTTCCTCAGTGTAATGAATTTATTTGGCTCTGACCTTGGCTTGGTTGCCATTATTTGAACAAATATAATCAAACAAAAAATTGTTTGGCGAGCGTTTAGGTAGAAATTATACAATAAAATGAAAAGTCGAACTCGTTTCCTTTATTTCTACCAATTTATTTTTCAAAAATCCGTATACCAGTATTTCGGCTATCACTTATAGCCTTCTTCAGCGATGTTTCTTCGACTGAGGAAAATAGTCCCTAATCGTCCTATTTGTAGATAAACTTTTAAGTCTCCTTAAGCGTTTTCTTTCCGTCTGGGTATTTCCCCCATCGTCGGTAGGTGGGCCGCTAATTAAATCCTCATTAGCAGCCTCATTAACTGTTTCGTTAATCCTTCTTTCCTGGCTTGTGGGTGAGATGTTAATTATCGTGTTATTATGATCTCCGGTTGCCCTTGCGGTACTTCTTCTAATCAATTTGAACAGTGGGGAATATCCGTTTCCCAAATCCCTGTTAAGGAGACACTCCCGTGGAGCCTTGAATATCTCCAAACTTTCCGCTACATCTAGCTTTCTACTATCTCCCACGTTGCTTATCAGTGAGAGGTTTTCCACCGAGATGTTGTGGTCTGCTCCAACCATATGCTCCGCTACTTTAGATTTGAACTCCTTAATGTTTTTCCTCCTTGCTGTTTCTGCTTCCCTCCGATGCTCCTTGAAGCGAGTAAGTGCACTTCGTTTCGTTTGGCCTATATATTTTAGGTCACAATCCCCGCATTGGATCGAGTATATCCCTGCTTTTTCCAATCTTTCTATTGGGTCCTTTGTTGACCCAAGTAGAGTCTTCAGCTGGTTGCTTCTGTTTTGGAATACAACCTCTACGCCCCATTTCTTTAATTTGGGCTTCAAACCCAACGAAATCCGATTATATTCTAACACGACCCTTCTCAGTGGGGGCTTGTCCTCCTTCAGGTTTGTCAAACTTTTAAGTGCCAGGTTCCTCATCCGTTTTCCAATCAGTCCTGTTATCCGTTTGGTGGGGTATCCATTGCTCTCAGCTACTTTCAAAATGTGGGATGTTTCCTTCTTTAATCCCTCGGACGATAACGGTAGGGTCAACATACGATGGATCATGTGGTTGAATGCAGCCATCTTGTGCTGGTACGCATGGTTGGAGTTGTATCTGATGACGCGATTTGTGTCTGTTGGCTTCCTGTACACTTCCAGCTCTAATTGTTTCTCCCTCCTCTTTAGCAATAGATCCAAAAACGGTAGCTGACCATTTGTCTCAATTTCAAAAGAGAAATCAATATTTCCATGCAAACCATTGATGATTTCCACGGTATTTTCTACTTCTTCTCTTTTTACAACCGCGCAGATGTCGTCCACATATCTCCTCCAAAATTTCGGCATGAGGCCCTTTTCTTCTAGATCCGCTTCTAGCTTAGCCATAAAAATCTCGCTAATAAACGGTGACAGTGGGTTGCCCATCGGAGCTCCTTTCAGCTGCTTGTAATACCCTTCCCTGAAGGTAAAATAATTTTCTTCCATACACAATTTCGTAAGCTTGATGTACTGTTTGACCTTCGTCTTCCAAAGTGCATCATTTTGTTGCTGAAGCAACCAGGTCTCTAATGTAAGAATTGCTTCCTTTATAGGTATGCTCGGAAAAAGAGCTTTAACGTCGAAGGATATCAGAATTTCATCCTCTTCTAAATCTCCTATCGATTGAAGATGCTCACAAAATTCTTTCGAGTTTTTGACCGAATATGACCTAAACTTATGCTCCATGCTCTGGAATTCCTTGACCAACCATTTTGCAATCCGATGCGTTGGTGATTTTTCCGCTGAAATTATCTCCCTCATTTCTTTTCCTGGTTTATGAATTTTGGGGAGGCCCCTTATCCGTGGCAGCGCTGGATTTGAGACTTTCAAATTGTTGTTGGATAACACCTGTTTGCATTCCTTCAAAACTTTATCGACCTGCTTAATAAGTGGTTGTAGTGGATCGTTCCTCAGTTTTCTATACGGCCCATTATCTATTTTTGTCCTCATTCTTTCATCGTAATCCTCCTTATCGAGTATAACTACTGCGTTTCCTTTGTCTGCCTTGATATAGTATACCGGTTTACTTATTAACTCTTTGGCCATTTCCTTTTCTTGGTGGATACGTTTTCCGCTGTGACTGTTGTTTTTCCTGATAGCATCTGTTGCTGCCAGCCGTATGCGTTCTTTCATCTCCCCTGAAACTGGACCATCCAATGTGTATGAGTTGATGCCTGCCTCTAAATCCACGATTAGCTGAGGTATATTCGCTTTGTTCCGAATGGCGAATTTTAACCCATTGTTTAAAAAATCAGTTTGTGCTGCATTGAAGGTCTGTGATGATTGGTTTACCACCAACTTGCCGGTCTCCTGGGTGATGCTTATTTCTTGTGTACCCGGCCTCTGTTTACTTCCTACCAGAGAATTGAACTTCTTCTCGAGGTGCTCCCTTTTCCTTTCGCCTTCAATTTCCTCCGCTCTTTTAACTTTAGTTAAAAATAAAGGAAACTCCCCTGAGTACTTTTGAGCTAATTTCAAATGCAAGCTGTATGCTTCCAGAGTTTTTTGATTTAATTTGGATCGCAGCTTTGAAATGCTCTGTGTTATGAGTCCTCTTTCCCACGTTCTGATGTTGTTGGATGCCATCGGTGATTTGATTCTGATTTGGTGACTTTTCGGAGTGACCCCGGCGTCTCTGCACCTGCTTAAAAATCCGATGTCCTTACTAAGTGCTGCAATTGATTTCCTCAGTGTAATGAATTTATTTGGCTCTGACCTTGGCTTGGTTGCCATTATTTGAACAAATATAATCAAACAAAAAATTGTTTGGCGAGCGTTTAGGTAGAAATTATACAATAAAATGAAAAGTCGAACTCGTTTCCTTTATTTCTACCAATTTATTTTTCAAAAATCCGTATACCAGTATTTCGGCTATCACTTATAGCCTTCTTCAGCGATGTTTCTTCGACTGAGGAAAATAGTCCCTAATCGTCCTATTTGTAGATAAACTTTTAAGTCTCCTTAAGCGTTTTCTTTCCGTCTGGGTATTTCCCCCATCGTCGGTAGGTGGGCCGCTAATTAAATCCTCATTAGCAGCCTCATTAACTGTTTCGTTAATCCTTCTTTCCTGGCTTGTGGGTGAGATGTTAATTATCGTGTTATTATGATCTCCGGTTGCCCTTGCGGTACTTCTTCTAATCAATTTGAACAGTGGGGAATATCCGTTTCCCAAATCCCTGTTAAGGAGACACTCCCGTGGAGCCTTGAATATCTCCAAACTTTCCGCTACATCTAGCTTTCTACTATCTCCCACGTTGCTTATCAGTGAGAGGTTTTCCACCGAGATGTTGTGGTCTGCTCCAACCATATGCTCCGCTACTTTAGATTTGAACTCCTTAATGTTTTTCCTCCTTGCTGTTTCTGCTTCCCTCCGATGCTCCTTGAAGCGAGTAAGTGCACTTCGTTTCGTTTGGCCTATATATTTTAGGTCACAATCCCCGCATTGGATCGAGTATATCCCTGCTTTTTCCAATCTTTCTATTGGGTCCTTTGTTGACCCAAGTAGAGTCTTCAGCTGGTTGCTTCTGTTTTGGAATACAACCTCTACGCCCCATTTCTTTAATTTGGGCTTCAAACCCAACGAAATCCGATTATATTCTAACACGACCCTTCTCAGTGGGGGCTTGTCCTCCTTCAGGTTTGTCAAACTTTTAAGTGCCAGGTTCCTCATCCGTTTTCCAATCAGTCCTGTTATCCGTTTGGTGGGGTATCCATTGCTCTCAGCTACTTTCAAAATGTGGGATGTTTCCTTCTTTAATCCCTCGGACGATAACGGTAGGGTCAACATACGATGGATCATGTGGTTGAATGCAGCCATCTTGTGCTGGTACGCATGGTTGGAGTTGTATCTGATGACGCGATTTGTGTCTGTTGGCTTCCTGTACACTTCCAGCTCTAATTGTTTCTCCCTCCTCTTTAGCAATAGATCCAAAAACGGTAGCTGACCATTTGTCTCAATTTCAAAAGAGAAATCAATATTTCCATGCAAACCATTGATGATTTCCACGGTATTTTCTACTTCTTCTCTTTTTACAACCGCGCAGATGTCGTCCACATATCTCCTCCAAAATTTCGGCATGAGGCCCTTTTCTTCTAGATCCGCTTCTAGCTTAGCCATAAAAATCTCGCTAATAAACGGTGACAGTGGGTTGCCCATCGGAGCTCCTTTCAGCTGCTTGTAATACCCTTCCCTGAAGGTAAAATAATTTTCTTCCATACACAATTTCGTAAGCTTGATGTACTGTTTGACCTTCGTCTTCCAAAGTGCATCATTTTGTTGCTGAAGCAACCAGGTCTCTAATGTAAGAATTGCTTCCTTTATAGGTATGCTCGGAAAAAGAGCTTTAAGAGAAGAAATGAGGGAGATAATTTCAGCGGAAAAATCACCAACGCATCGGATTGCAAAATGGTTGGTCAAGGAATTCCAGAGCATGGAGCATAAGTTTAGGTCATATTCGGTCAAAAACTCGAAAGAATTTTGTGAGCATCTTCAATCGATAGGAGATTTAGAAGAGGATGAAATTCTGATATCCTTCGACGTTAAAGCTCTTTTTCCGAGCATACCTATAAAGGAAGCAATTCTTACATTAGAGACCTGGTTGCTTCAGCAACAAAATGATGCACTTTGGAAGACGAAGGTCAAACAGTACATCAAGCTTACGAAATTGTGTATGGAAGAAAATTATTTTACCTTCAGGGAAGGGTATTACAAGCAGCTGAAAGGAGCTCCGATGGGCAACCCACTGTCACCGTTTATTAGCGAGATTTTTATGGCTAAGCTAGAAGCGGATCTAGAAGAAAAGGGCCTCATGCCGAAATTTTGGAGGAGATATGTGGACGACATCTGCGCGGTTGTAAAAAGAGAAGAAGTAGAAAATACCGTGGAAATCATCAATGGTTTGCATGGAAATATTGATTTCTCTTTTGAAATTGAGACAAATGGTCAGCTACCGTTTTTGGATCTATTGCTAAAGAGGAGGGAGAAACAATTAGAGCTGGAAGTGTACAGGAAGCCAACAGACACAAATCGCGTCATCAGATACAACTCCAACCATGCGTACCAGCACAAGATGGCTGCATTCAACCACATGATCCATCGTATGTTGACCCTACCGTTATCGTCCGAGGGATTAAAGAAGGAAACATCCCACATTTTGAAAGTAGCTGAGAGCAATGGATACCCCACCAAACGGATAACAGGACTGATTGGAAAACGGATGAGGAACCTGGCACTTAAAAGTTTGACAAACCTGAAGGAGGACAAGCCCCCACTGAGAAGGGTCGTGTTAGAATATAATCGGATTTCGTTGGGTTTGAAGCCCAAATTAAAGAAATGGGGCGTAGAGGTTGTATTCCAAAACAGAAGCAACCAGCTGAAGACTCTACTTGGGTCAACAAAGGACCCAATAGAAAGATTGGAAAAAGCAGGGATATACTCGATCCAATGCGGGGATTGTGACCTAAAATATATAGGCCAAACGAAACGAAGTGCACTTACTCGCTTCAAGGAGCATCGGAGGGAAGCAGAAACAGCAAGGAGGAAAAACATTAAGGAGTTCAAATCTAAAGTAGCGGAGCATATGGTTGGAGCAGACCACAACATCTCGGTGGAAAACCTCTCACTGATAAGCAACGTGGGAGATAGTAGAAAGCTAGATGTAGCGGAAAGTTTGGAGATATTCAAGGCTCCACGGGAGTGTCTCCTTAACAGGGATTTGGGAAACGGATATTCCCCACTGTTCAAATTGATTAGAAGAAGTACCGCAAGGGCAACCGGAGATCATAATAACACGATAATTAACATCTCACCCACAAGCCAGGAAAGAAGGATTAACGAAACAGTTAATGAGGCTGCTAATGAGGATTTAATTAGCGGCCCACCTACCGACGATGGGGGAAATACCCAGACGGAAAGAAAACGCTTAAGGAGACTTAAAAGTTTATCTACAAATAGGACGATTAGGGACTATTTTCCTCAGTCGAAGAAACATCGCTGAAGAAGGCTATAAGTGATAGCCGAAATACTGGTATACGGATTTTTGAAAAATAAATTGGTAGAAATAAAGGAAACGAGTTCGACTTTTCATTTTATTGTATAATTTCTACCTAAACGCTCGCCAAACAATTTTTTGTTTGATTATATTTGTTCATAGCACATACTTTTTCTTAAAAACGGTTTTATGTAAAAACTAAATACATAAGAAATTATGACACTCGAGAGCTCTACGACTTTCCAAATTATATCCTTCTTGTTAACAAAAATAACTCTGTAAACTGTTACTTCACACAATCCTTCTTCAATCCGGTAATTACATGAAAAAATCAGGAGCTTTTTCGCTCTTTTCACAGCGGTGCGTGTCACAAGGTCTGTTCGCGTATCTGAATCTATTATAATATATTAAAATATATTCGCAGAAAGTCGTTTTTGTACTCTTGCTGCAAGCCAAATTTTGCAGCAAAAAGAAGCCAGCTGCCAAATTCTGATACTGCTGCAGTTTGCTGAAGTACGCGAACAGACCTACAAACAATTCATACTAGAGTTCCATGCCGTTCTTTTCCGTTTCGGCCTATTGTGATTTGGAACGGTGGCCTGTGTGTTCCATGCACAGCTGGTTAAATGGTCTACGAACTATCGTAGATGACAGTTTGGCATAGTGTAGTGACTTAGTTTTTAGGTAAGTCTAGGATTCCAAGTTCTGGATCCTTCTGATTCATTAAGCTGACACTCAAACGGGACTACTCATTTGACCATGATACGGACTACGAGTAGCTTGCGGCAATGGTATCAGAATCCACAAGTCTATAAGGAAAAGTGACGGGCAATAAGTCTTCCGTAGACTTCTTGAAGGTGAGAGTTAGTGGTTTCACAGACAGGACAAATAATACTGGTAGCCCAAAAGGTGCAAAGAAGCTGTTGCAGGGTGAACAAATGCAGGTGGTACTCATAACGCGCAAACAAGCTGCGAAATGTGGTCACCCTCCCCAAAAGGGCTTAGCTGAAAATAAACGATGAGATAAAGCTACCCAGCAGTGTTGAAGCGACATCTACTTCTTTGCAGGCAAAAGTTACAATTTTGGCGGAGGTGCTCAAATGAGTCTTAAGTATAGCGGAAACTTAAGCGGCTCAGTGAATGCCTTCGCAGAGCGTATTAAGAAGTTGTGTCAGGTAAAATAATTTTCAAAAGCGCAGTTGCTTAGGTCGGCAATATTTTTTGATTCCAAGGAATTGGTTTGGTTCTGTGCTAATTGCGGCAAAGTAAGGTGCTGTAAAGAGCTAGTTCAGGAGCTTAAAGTAAAGTTCCAGCCTTCAAACTATGAAGATCGTCTGTGGGGCTAGATTAAAAAGTACACCTAATGAGAAAGTGAATGCGTGGTGGTGCTCGTGGTGACGTTAAATGAATTTCAAGTTGTCTGAAGACTTACTGTTCAAAGCCGTATGCGGCGAAAGAAAAACTGCACCAGCGAAAATTACACTGGACGCCGGTAAATCCCATAATAGATTTTTCAAGGACTGTTTTTAGTCTCCAGGGCATCGGTAGCCACTTTTGTACCTTGAACTAGGTGCGGGATATGTGATGGTAGAGAAGATGAAGCAAACGGCAGGATTGAATAGTGAACAGTGCTTGACACCTATCGACGAGGTGCACAAAAATTCGAAGTTGTTTCGAATGCAGTCACGAAGGCGTAACTCAATCTACATGACGAACTTATCAAAATAGCACTAGTGAACAGGAAGGCCAAACTCAGTCCAATCTTCAGATTGCAGAGAACATCTTCCAAGTGGCCAAGCAAGGACTAAACCGTTGCTGCTTCACATGATACACCAACGGATCGTAGACGATGCACGAGTTAGAAGTAGAGACGATAGTCGCCCGCTCTTATAGGTTGAAGTAGAAAATACTGTCATGGAGTGGCTACTAGATTCCAGTCAATTTGCACAATTTCGGAAGATCATTAATGGACCCATCTGACCAGGTGCTGAGTCTGGATGTGATCGAGAAAGTACAATTTGCAGTCAATGTGCAATATGTTGTAAATGGGGTAGTCCAACTTAAGTTCTCTTTGAATTGCCGTTGGTATCGCTGGTCATTCTGTCTATTTCTGAGGAGATATCCCTAGTGGTTGATTTTTGGCAACGCTTTAGTATAATAGAAGGCATGCACGGTCAGTAGTAAACTCGATTTGGTAAAGAAAGTGACGGGTAAAGCGCTACAAAGCTGATCTCACTTATCTATAGAAGAGGCAAAAACCCTAATGCCGATAGTCGATGATCTGAGTGGCTTGAAATTCATTGAAACATATAATTAAGATATCAGCGACTCCAGTAAAAGAGAGATGTTATTGAGTTTCACCCGCTGTTCAGAAGCAAATTAGCCTGAAGTCGGAAACAATGTTGTTACCGATGACGTAAGAGCTATGGCAAAAACTGCGTTCACGATGCCTGGAAAGGAGTGGTTCCATTTTTCGAGAATGTCTTTGAGTTTTCGCAATTCAGATGTAACGTGGCAGTGCTAAATCTGCTCGGTACTCAGATCCACACAGCTGGTTTTTATATTAGTCTACCGAGATGTCATAAATATATTGGTGGAAACCTTCGAGCAAAAACAAAAAATTCTATGTGAATTATTTTTAAAGTTTTCAGAGGTAGCGCAGCGAGATTATGGGAGAAAAACGATTTTGTAGGGCGCAACTAAGATATTTTGGCTAGAAAAAGGCCCACACGTTGACCCAAAATATGTAGGGCCTGTCTCAAAATAAGTTATTATGGTGTCGTGGTACACTGTAGTAGCTCCCTTAAATGATTTAGAATTGGATGCAAGCGTGCATTGATCTCTTTGCAAGCACAAGTTAACAACTGCACCAGTATTACCGAGCCCAGACATTGACATCTTGTTCAAAGTACAAAGGGATGCATCAAATATGGGGAGCGGGAAAGCGTGTGCAACCAGGGAAAAAGTCATTTGCTAGCTTAGTCGAACACTGTCAAAAAATCAGAAGAAATACTCTACGTTCGAAAAATAATGCTTCAGAATATTTGGGCTCCATCCATATATCAAGAGAACCCGTTTCAGGAACCCACTCATCTTGTTAAACAAGTTATGGGTGACAGCGATTTTCTGTTTTCTTGAAAAAAATTTCATCCTTGTCTGCGATATATCATAAATTTTAATGTACGGTAATGAAGTTCAACTCAAAGGCCAGAAGTTCTGAAAAGTAGTAGGAAAGTACTTTGCACCATTGGCTTAGCCAATCTATATCATCCCCAAGGCAATCTGACCGAGCAATACAATTAGAATGCAGAGTGCACCCTGTGATGCTATGCGTCACAAAATCACAGCTTGTGAAATCAGTATCTGACATAAATCGCGTCACCTTGCGAAGTGAGCTTGTGGTCAAAGGTTTGTGCACATACATATATACTATTTATGGAGTACCGAAGTAGTTATTTTGGATCGACTTAAAGTACATAAGCAACAAATACAGTAATGAGTGGAAAAGGATTGGGCAATTTCGGAAGATCTTACAGTAAAGTTCGACTTCAATTAGGGAACTCTTGGTACGGTAATTATTTTGCTTCAGTAACGTTCAAAGCAATAATAAAAGTTCACTAGCTTCACTATAGCAGACCAGAGTCCCTATCAGTTTCAATGAGCACTTTTCGACTCACTAAATGCTCTTGCAGTATAACAAAGATTTATTACGCAGATTCTTGGTCTCGAGAGCAAACCCACATATTCACTCATACAATATCGCTGTGGTGACCTTAAAATTCTGAACAGCATATGGAAATTCTTACTGTGGTCTTCTACCATCTAAAACACCTTGATTTGAAAATATCTTCAGAAAAGTGTGAGTTCTGCCAGCATCAGCTGGAATACTTTAATTCCGCAGAAAAGGAAGCAAACTCCTGAAAAAAGCGTCGTGGTATTGGGGGCTTATATCGTCACTGGTGAATCTCCTCAAAAAGAACCAGAGGTTCACATATTACAAAAAATAATACTTGGATACATGTTTGCACTTTTAATTAAAGCTTTGATTGAAGCTAAGTTATCCTTGCCATCAAACTGAGATTAATTTTTCTAGAGTTTTTTCAAAGCCTTGTTAAAATAAATCCAAAATTATGCAAGAAAAAATTAATATGAGTGCCTATATTTTTTTTGCAATATAAATATAAAAATATACACACAAATAAATACTATACAAACAATACCTATTAAAAAACACATGAAAAGTAAAATACATTTATTTTTTTTTCAAATTTTAAATGAAACCATTACTTTTATATTTTCACATCATCTGCACCATAGTCTCATGAATTTTTTAAAAAATATTTTCCTATTCACTATCATTTCACAATTTTTTTGGTATCAGCGAGAAAATCTACGATACTCTGAAGATTTAAAAAAATAAGCTACCCATAAAAAACCAACATAAAATAAGAAATAAAATAAACTTGTTATATTTCAAACATCTGAACTAATCGATACAAACACTCTTTGAAATTGTTCAAACATCAATTATGACCTCCCGGATGTTCCTAATTTTTCATCAGAGCTCACGACACCGATATTCTTTTTCTAAATGCTATGAATATTTATATCACCTCAAACACGACCTGCACACTCAAACGACACTGTACATGTTTGTTTAAACGAATTTCGATAATATTTAATGTAATTTAATACATTCTTTTTTCTTCTTCTCCTTTTCATGCTAGTTTTTTGCTGGTACTGTCACTACTTCACCCGACGACGTTGGTGATGGCGACGACATTTTGAATGGATGTTACATCGTAACACTTGCGAAATTCGATATTCGGGTAATGTTGGCTGTTTGACCTGGATGAATGCTTGTGTTCATACGATGAACCTGGACACTAAATGCCTTGATGATATCGATGCTGGTAAATCATCATTGACTCACGTATGATGCGATGGTGACGACCCCGATCAATGGCTACTATTACTGGTCCGGAATTTGTAATGGAAATATTTTCGATTGCATATTAAATAATTATTCGATTTATTCTGAATATCATACTACATTGGCGATGGATTGAATTGATAAAATGGAATGAAATATCACTATGAATATGATTGCAGTGGTGAGGTTGCGGAGGGGGTTGTCTAAATGCGAATGAGGTTAATGGTGATCATCATCATTTTACGCCACCACTAGAGATGGGCAAAAGCGCTCATAGCTCACCACTCACCACTCACTTTTACAGTGCAGCGCCTGAAAAAAGCAAAGCATAGTCTGCGAACGAAAGCTCTGGTTTGACTAAACTTAGTGAAATGTGCAGCGAAAAGTATACTGAGAGTACGGCGCAACACTGTAAAAAAGAGTCATGAGTGGTGAGCTAAGAGCTATTTTGCCCATCTCTAGCCACCACCCATTACGAAATGGTCGCCCAGTGCAAATAAAAACTTCAATTTATTTTATTAAAGCAGAACAATTATTTTCCAATCAAATAGTTTTCATTAAATATGCAGAAAAAAGGTTGCAAAAGCGATTTTAGAGCTTTACTTACGATAAAATCTATTTTTAGTTTCGTAAATTTCGTGCTACGAATACGTATATATGTTGGTAGCTTTTGAAAAGCAAAATAAAAAAACAATAGAGTATAAGGTCTGATGTCAAGTTTTTTAACGTTAATCAGAGACAATACGGTTTTATCTCGACTCTTTAAGTTACAAAAAGAAAAATAGCTGTAACAACGAAATGCTGGAACAATATTTCAGCTTCAGATTTGAAATATAGAAAAATATATATAAACGAATTGTTGTATTTTTTGGAACGGTATTGTAACAGAATTTCTTTTCAAATGGTAAAAACCAACATTTTGGTAGAAAATGTATATAGTAGTTTTTGGCGCCGATCGTGCGCTATGCAGCATCTATTCACATAAGGTCTGTTCCCGTACTTCAGCAAACTGCAGCAGTAACAGAATTTGGCAGCTGGCTTCTTTTTGCTGCAAAATTTGGCTTGCATTTGGCTTGCAGCAAAAGTACGAAAACGACTTGCTGCGAATCTATTTTAATATATTATAATAGATTCAAGTACGGGAACATACCTATATACTGATGTGATTGATTCACAGTTTATAAAGAGAATTCAATTCATCATATCTAAGGCAGGTGGTGTTTTTTTTAATACGTCAATAAATCAGCATACAGAAGGCAGGATGAATGAATAACACAGGGAAAGTCGCTTAAGATATATGGAGCATAAAAAGGACCGATAGTAGAACCCTCTGAAACACCGGAACGAAGATAGACTGAGAGAGTGACTTGATTAGACATTTTTAGATACTATCAGAATCGCTACCAATATCTGTGCTGTGAAAATTTGGTACGATTTCTTATAGATCGGTTTGGATGGAAGAAAAATGTGGTAAACCCCAACTAAAGAAATAAGACTACTCCATTGACATCATTGAGGGCCATCGCTGGAAAAAAAAAAATTAATGAAAAATATTATGCAGAAAGCTCTCAAATCTTGCCTTAAGAATTTTCATAAGTTAACATGATGTCGTGAAGTTTTGTACTTGTTCCATACATCGTAAACTTTGAAGGCAGACTCCACATTGGACCTAAACAAAAGCTTACCATTATGTTTGCCTGGTCAGCTGGTAGGAGTAAATCATAGAATTAACAAGAAAAATAAGCAAGGGCGGCTCATGATTGAGAAAGGAAGCAATGCTTCCCTTGCTGATGATTCCTTGCTCCAGAGAAGCTTAATTTAACAATATGTACTGATATCCAGAGAAAATTACTTGAATTTTTAAAACCAAATATTCAAAATCAAAAAAAAAAATATTATAATACTCCGTTAATGCTATATGCAAAATTGCTTTTTTTCTAACAGCCTTAGTACACTACTTTAAAGCTGACTTTCCAGAAACGCAATCAAAACTCAAGCAATTTAGTGAAACCCCCCAGAATCTCGTTCCATTCTAATCTAGAACATACAGCTCATTGCAGTCCATTGAAATAAGCTTCACATAACACTGAAATAATACTGCCTCAATGCACGTTCAAATGATGCGTGCGTACAGCCATTAGCAAGCATTTCACAACTGATGATCATAAAAACTTTGCTATGGATGTTCCCAGAAAAATCACAGCACAACACTAATCCCAGCGGGTTTTTTTTTCGGTTTCTGTTTTGCCACAACTGTCTTGCTTTGAACGTCTACGTTTAGGATGTTATTTGTATGTATGATTACTGTGATGAACTTATTGGTTAACATAGGGTGTTATTTGTATGTTTAATTTCTGTAATGAATGTATTACTTAGCTCTAGAGTTTATGTTCAACGTGGATTAATATACCTTTGATTTGTCAATTTGCTTATTTGTGCATATACATAGACCGTAAGTTTGAATTTGAATGATAAAAGAAAGAAATTTGTTTTTCAATTAAACTAGGGGGCTTCGCCCCCTGCTCGCTTCGCCCCCTGCTCGCTTCGCTCACCAACCCCCAGACCATTTACGATTTTAAATTGTACATTTTACTGGACGTATGTACTAAAGCCGTGCGAAAATCAATAAAAGTTCACAGTCGCAGTACATATATATATATATATATATATATATATATATATATATATATATATATATATATATATATATATATATATATATATATATATATATATATATTCATGCATATATATATATACTTATATATATATATATATATATATATATATATATATATATATATATATATATATATATATATATACACGTCGGATTTCGTACGTTTAAGTGTCTACTATAAGAGAAAAATAAAAATATAATCTGACCAAATTTCCAAAACTTTTTTCATTAATAGAGAGATAGTGAAAGAGTATTGAATTGATTTTGTGTTGAAAGTTTCACCCTAAAAAATCTACTGCGGCAATAATTTTCACCTAGACGACCTGAAGAGAAAAATATGCCACCACGTATTTAGGTGGCCAGAACCATTAGTTTTACTTTGTGTATAAAAAAAATTTTAGTATGTTTCTACTTTGAAGTATCTTGCTCAATTTAAACATTTATGAGGTTGATGGTGATCATACTGAGTTGAAAAATCACTGTATCAAGCTGTTGGAAATGGAATAGTACTGTCAACTTTTAACGTATTTGCTGCGCTGAAATGCCTACTTGAGTATTATGCAAAAATATGTTAAAATATTTGTGCTTTCCTAAGTCTCAAAAACACGAGTCGCCACTGACAAGAAGTCATAAAATTTAAAAATAACGTTTATCAGTGAAAAGAAAGAGTTGCAGTTAAGAAAGTTGAACTCGTTAGCTATACTTTCGTAATGAGCTCTTTAATAATAGGTTAGGGCCTTATGGTAAATCTATAGGTGGAAATGCCAATAGAAGTCAGAACGGAGAGAAGAAGATAGTGCATCTCGCAGTCATATTGTGTGAAAGGATATTTAAGAGAACAAAATTAAATATTTTGTTAAACTGTAAGAGGAAGCAGTTACTAAGGAAATAGTGTTGGGTGAAACGATTAAAGAGGAAGTAGTTTCCTAAACAAGACCAGCCAAATAAAAGTCCCAAATGTAAGAAGAGAGGTAAAGGAAAACCATTAATGAGGTGATTCGAAAGTTCTGCAAAGAATTAATCGTAGACAGAAACACAAAAATCACATAAAGTATAAGCAGCAAAGACAGAGTTCAAAAAAGAGATAGGTTGTCAAAAACTACAGTGCAGTCAATTGGAGGGGATGGACAGAAATCATGACAGAATATTACTTGAATGAAATTGTGGGAGGCACATCAAATACCACCACTTTCAAATTTAGCTATAGTCAGCTGATTACGTCTACGGAGGAAAACTGTATGGAAGGAAAAAAAACGCATTAGCATAAATATCTTCAGTAAGCCAAGTTTTAATTTGGCAAATGATAGGATAAGATCACGTTATTTCTCGAGCCACGAATGTTCCGATAATATATATTTCAAACACTGTTGTTAAGTTCACATGCGTCTAACTGTATGGTTCATTCAATGATGTACCAGTGTTAATAAAGCAAGATATACTTTTCTACATTACACTGAAAGAAAAATCTTGGTAAAACCAACAATTTTCCTTAGTTGTTTTTGCGTCAACTACGGGCTATAGTTAAAACAACCATAAAAAAATAGTTGATTACTTTTATGCACCATGACGCGTGGTTGATAAACAACGTCCGTGGTGCAAAAAAAGTAAGCAAACACAAACAATGGTATTCCAACCATTGTTTGTGGTTGCTTACTTTTTTTTCCATACATATTACGAAATATAGGCAGGGGAGGCGTGAATGCCGCAGTTGAATTTGGTGAATCACAATGCACCGACAATGCCGCTGTCAATGCAATCAAGGCACCAACCAAATTCATTTTTTTTTCTTTTGTATTGCTAAATGCTGTTGTGCGAGGATTAGGTTGGCTTATCACAATACACATCAGCCATCGCTTGTCTATTCCACCAGACCATTCAACCTAAAGGTGATGCCACCCTATGGTAGGTACCACCGCTAGCGGTGCGGCAAAATTAGATATTTGGCAAATTCTGCCGCTGCCGCAAATTCGGCCGCAGCTAGTGTGCGCGTTACCATACAAAACAGTGCATTCTAATTTTTTGACTGCACTTTGCCGCAGCCCAATGCTATGCCACAGCGGAAAACGCTGTATTGTGAACAAAATAGCGTCGTACAAGGTAATATAAAGGCTTCACTGCATAACATGCATATGAATTATATCGAACAGCAAACCGAACACAACTTTGCCATGTATCATATGAAACTTCTATGATAGAATAGGAGCATGAGTATGAGGAGTATGAAAAATCAATAGTTTGCCTTAGTTGTTTTTGCATCAACTAGGGCTATAGTTAAAACAACCATAAGAAAATCGTTGATTACTTTTATGCACCATGACGCGTAGTTGATAAACAATTTCATTCGGAGCATGAAAAACGTCCAAATGTTGAAACCATTCTACTTTGCGTAGAATAATTCCAAATTACGTTTGCTGAAATCAACTATTGCGAAGTAGTTTAAGTACCATAAAAACTGTTGATAATTCGAAACGTTGAAGTTTTGAGTGAGTTGATGAATATTTTTCTATTTATCAACTGTTCTTCGTGGTTATGAAACAATTAAAACAGTTGATTTCATGAACGTTGCGATATTTTTTGTATAACCAGAACCAACTACTTTTATATCGTTAAATTAACTATATTAACATAGTAAAAATAACTATTTTCCGTAGTTCGTTTAACGATTTTGAATGAATCGTTGCAATACTATTAAAAATGGTTGAATCAACCAAGAGTTTTTCTTTCAGTGTAATTAACTGAATTTTTAATATCGCTCAGCTAAGTCACGGAGCCTTGTTGCTGTGGCAATGGATCGATCACGACTCTCTTGGTTGCCACGTTAGTCGCCAGAGATGCCAACTAAGCTACATTGTAGCTAGATTTAGCTACAAAAAGAACCTGCTTAGCTATAAAATTATTCGTTTAGCTATTGCGTACAAATTTAGCTACTAATTTATAGATAATGGATAATTTATATTTTTGTTTTGAATGGATTAAGTTTCGCTAGTTTATTTATAAATAAAACACTTAACGCTTGAAAAGATTCTCATCGAATTCAAAGGTAAACGCTTATGTTTTGAGTAGATACAATAGCAATTGTTTTCAATTTTCTTGCTAAGTGTCATCATGTAAACATACCAGCGTCTGCTGTTTGAAAAATCGCAAATTTATGCATTATATTTTCACACGAGGCAAATATTCTACCCCGGTGAGATGTTTAAGTACAAAGCAACAAAGTGGTTTAAATTAGTTGAATTTCAATTACTGACCGTCTCGCAATCGAAAAATACAATTCCATTTGATGTTGCTTTTGGAGACCTCATCCGCAAAGTGGTCCCACATCAAATATTCTCTATTTGAAAAAGTTTTAGAACCTCTATTAGCCCTCTATTAGTTTTAGCCATCTATTTGGAAAAGTTTTATACGTTATCTATGTCGGAGGTAGAAGGTAACGCACGACCATTCGTTTAGAGCGATTTATTAGGACTGACTTAAAACTAAGAGATACAAATAACGTAAGGCTATATGAGCATGCAGTGTTGCATTTTAACAAGGGCTAAATACATTTTGACACTTCCCCTCAACACTGCGTTGGTTATTACATATTATCAATGATAGGAATATAACAGAAACAAATTTTCAATTTCAACGTTTTTCAAGTGAGAAATAAACTTTTATCTAATATAGCCCCATGGCTTTACAAAAATTCAGATGTTTTTCTTTTGTCAAATTTTTTGTTAATACATCTGCTACCATATAATTAGTTGAAACATATTTAATATTAATTTCGCCTTTGTTGTAGACATCTCGAACGTGATGGTACTTTATTTCGATGTGCTTGCTTCGTGGATGGTGCACCGGGTTTTTAACGAGCTGTTGTGCACTAAGGTTGTCGCCATTAATTACAACGCTATTTTGCTGAAAGCCCATCTCGCAAAGTAGTTTCTTTAAGTATATAGCCTCTTTAGCAGCGGAAGACAAGGCCACATACTCGGCCTCTGTGCTGCTCAAGGCCACCGTGCTTTGCTTCTTGGACTCCCAGGTGATGACGCCTCCAGCTAGGAAAAATGAGAAGCCAGTAAATGACTTCCTGTCAATTCGGTCGCCACCCCAGTCAGCATCGGCGTAACCTGCAAGTTCTTCACCAGTCTTGACATAATGTAGTTTGAAGTGAGAAGTTTTGTTGAGGTATCGCAAAATATGTTTTGCGCCAGTCTCGTGCTCGATGTGGGGATCCACATTTTTCTGCGCCAATTTTGCGACTGAGTGTGCTATGTCGGGTCTTGACAGCACAGCAAGATACGTCAAGGCTCCAATCAGCGACTGGTATCTCTCCTGGTTGGCTCGCGTACAGTCTGTGTTGCTGCACTGGATTTGATAACCTGGGTCCAAAGGGGTTTGAACTGATCGACATTCACTCATGTTGTATGTTGATAGGAGTTCGTCTATGAAGCGCTTTTGACCAACAGTAATGGAACCCGTATCGCCAACACGCTGGATCTCCAAGCCCAAAAATTGTTTTGCAGGGCCACTGTCCACCACCTCAAACTCATTGGAGATTGCTTCTTTAATCGCATCCAGTTCTTCTTTTACTGTGCTACCTAATAGTAGATCATCTACATAAATTACGATTAAGTTATATTTATTGTTTGAGTTCTTGGTGTAGAGACACGGTTCACTTGGGCAAGGTGAGAACCCAATCTTCTTAAGTACCGCATCAAGCTTCATATTCCAGACTCGGCCGCTCTGTTTAAGGCCATATATAGATTTCTGTAGCTTTAGAACGCCTTCGGGAAATTGCTTATCATTGAACCCCTGTGGCTGCTTCATATAGATTAAATCGTCGAGTTCGCTATTTAAGTAAGCAGTGGTTATGTCCATTTGATGCAGGTGAAGTTTAAGCTCCACCGCTAAAGCCAGCATCATCCGGATAGTGGAGTACCGCACTACGGGGGAAAAAGTCTCCGTATAGTTCACACCGAACTGTTGGCTGCACCCCTTTGCTACCAGACGGGCTTTGTAGCGTTGTATGCTGCCATCTTGGTTCCGCTTTAAGCTGTAGACCCACTTGCAGCCAATGGGTTTCTGTCCTGCAGGTAACTCCGTCAGTTCCCAAGTTTTGCAACTAATGCCGAATATTCTTTATCCATTGCTTCGATCCACTGTTTTGATTGGTTTGATCGCACAGCGTCATGGTAATTTTGCGGCACTTGAATCTCCTTCTCCATGACGTTGAGCGTATGGTACTGCTTTCTTGGACGGCCTGCCTTACCGGTTCGAATTATTCTTGGTCGACCACAGCCAATCTTCATTTTGTTTTGCTCATCCCCGTAGTCTCCGCTGTTGCCTTGAAATTCTACTCCTTTTCTAACTTGGTCATCAAAAGGTTCAATCTCTTGTTTACTGAGTTCTGATGTGATGATTTGTTCTCGGACTATGTCTTCAGTGTTATGTTGATTTTCATCATTGTGGTTTTCATTATCAGAGGCGTGGCTGGGTATAGTGAAAATATTCGATGCGAGCTCTGGTGTTGCGCCTTTTTCAATAAAAATCACGTCTCTACTAACGATAATATTTTTGTTTTTATTGTCGAACAAACGATACCCTTTTGCTTCGTCAGAGTAGCCGATCATGGTGTACTCCTTTCCTCGTTGCCTAAATTTTCGCGTTTGTGTTTTATCCAATGCGATAGCTGTCGATCCGAACACACGCAGATGAGACACACGAGGCCTTTTATTATGAAATGCTTCGTATGGTGTTACAGTTAAAGCTTTCGAAGGAGCTCTATTGCGAAGATAGGCAGCTGTGGCGATCGCCTCTGCCCAGAAATTTTCACCTAACCCTGCTTGAACAAGCATGCACCTGGCCATATCATTCAATGTTCTACTGGCACGTTCTGCCACACCGTTTTGTTGCGGTGTTCGTGGGACCGTTAGCTGTCGTTTGATGCCATGTTTCTTGAAAAACTCGTCGAACTGCGCGTTTACGAATTCACCGCCATTGTCGCTCCTGACGCACTTTATATATTTTCCCGTTTGCTTTTCTGCCATTGCTTTAAATTCTTTAAATGTAGAAAAAGCTTCATTTTTCGATTTTAAGAAATACACAAATATCATGCGCGACATATCGTCTATGAATGTGATAAAGTATTTCGATCCACCATTTGACAAAACATTTACTGGACCACAAACGTCAGTATGGATCAGTTCTAAAATATCTTTTGCTCGATTTTCAGAAGCGCACGGAAAGGATTTTGCACAAATTTTCGCTTTTGCGCACGTTTCGCAAACGACGTTGTTTGCATTATCTTGCCAGTTGAGCCCCAGCACCAGGTTTTTGTTTTTGAGTAACTTCATGCTATCAAAATTCAAATGGCCAAAGCGATTGTGCCATTTTATAATATCATTTTCGGCACTGGCAAGCATGCATCGCTCGGTTTTTACGCAACATTTCACATCCTCAGTGATATACAGCCCTTGCACACACTTGGCTTTCATATAAATTTCATTGTTTTGTTCTTTGACATATGCACTATTGTGTTCAAAGATAACTTTAGCGCCAGAATTAGCCAGCCTATTCAATGAAATGAAATTAATTTTTAGGTTTGGCACGTACAATACTTCATGGAGTATTGCTTCACCACGAGACGTTTCAATTATAATGTCTCCACGGCCAGTTGCATTTATGAACGTATTTCCGGCTAACACTATTTTTTCTGTATGTGGTTCAAATTTGTTGAACATTTCTTTGTTGCCACATAAATGTGCTGTCGAGCCGCTGTCTAAACACCAGGAGGATTCACAAAATGAGCTTTCATTAACTGCGGCGAACACAGAAAAATGTTTATTTATTTTGTTCCCAGTCCCATTTCGTTCCTTGGGCTCTCTTTTTGACTCGTTGCAATTTGCTGCTATATGTCCGCGCCGACCGCACACAAAGCACTTGCCATTGATTTTGCTTGCGCTGTTTCTATTGTTGTTGTTATTGTTGCTGCTGCTGCTTCTACTTTTGCCGTTGAATCTTCCGCTAGCTGGTTCATACTTCGGTTCTTCTCGTTCTTTTATTTTTGTTTTAGCATTGAATGCCCTCTGCGTGTTGACTGAGTCATCGCTCTTTTCCACCCTTCTATCTCCTTCTTCCATAATTTTAATTTTTAGCGCGTCGAGGTGGGGAAGATTATCACGCGATTCAATTGCTACAACAAAGTTTTCGTAGCTTGGCGGCAAACTTGCAAGCAACATAATGGTTAGCAGCTCATCAGGCACATTGATGTCTATTTCGTTTAGCTGCTCAACAATATTGTAGAAACTAGCAATGTGGCTATGCAGGTCATCGTGTTCACCCATATTAAGTTGCAAAAGCTTTTTAAAGAGGTGGACCTTTCTGGCAGGTCCTTTTGGCTGGTAAATGCTTTCCAGTTTTATCCACGCTTCTTCAGCCGTGCTGCATTGTTTGATGTGACCTAACTGCCCTGGCTTTACCGACAAACAAAGCATTGCTAGGGCCTTTTCGTCGCCATTGTCCCAAGCCGCTGCTTGTGACTGCCACTGCTGCATCGCTGTCGCGTCCTCTTCATTCTTTGGCTTTGGTGGCCGCATTTGTTTGCCACATACTGTCTTCCATAAGTCCGCACATATTAGCACGCTTTTTATTTGCACTCGCCATGTTGAGTAATTTAACTCATCCAGTTTATCGATGTTGTTCATGTTTGAATTCATTTTAAATTAGATGCGACACACGCACAAGCAAATTATTTCTCTCTATTTTTGTTTGCCTTCCAAAACGGCACACGCACACACTCACAAGGAATAACGCTTCGTTTTTTCTTTTTTGTCGCGACGCACGCACAAAACAGGTAACCTGCGTTTTCTTGCTAAATTTAATCACACACACATACAGGCGACTTACTGCCTGGGCCCATAACCTGTCGGAGGTAGAAAGTAACGCACGACCATTCGTTTAGAGCGATTTATTAGGACTGACTTAAAACTAAGAGATACAAATAACGTAAGGCTATATGAGCATTCAGTGTTGCATTTTAACAAGGGCTAAATACATTTTGACAATCTATGCTTTTTTTGACATGAAACGTCAAACAAGTTAACACATATATCATTCAAACTCATATTGTTGAAATTTATGCGTTTATGTATAGTTTAAAAGCAAGATTAAGATGTTGAATATTCTTCAAAGAAGTTTATCTTGAAGGTGGTGGTTAATAAAGGCATCAGTATCCAGTATATATATATATATATATATATATATATATATATAATTTCATTCATTAAATTGTACAAAGATTAATTAACTAAAGCGGAATTTAACATGAAAGATCTTATATTTAGTGGCTATTCTATTTTGGCCTGCTGGGTCTTTTAGGACTTTGATTCTATTTTTTATCATTGATTTATTTTTTGGTTTACACTTCTAAAATATTACCCAGGTAGTACAATACATGGGGTTGACTTACGCTGGAGCTACAATCAATGCAACACAACATTTACTGTCATCTATCACTGGCTATATTAACGAAATTGTTGTTTAATAATATGGATTCTTTAAAGTCTTGCAAAGTGATATCAGTAAGTATTTTATCCTTTAGAAGCTGCAAAGTATATTGCAAAGCAAAAATGAGACAAAGAAAACAAATTCTGATTTCCATTTGCATATGACATTTCCCATTTCCCGGACGTTCATAGGAACTGGCGGAACTGAATATTTTTCTTAATTTTGTTGCCATGCCAAGCTTGAGGTTTGAGCAAACTTTTCTGCGCAACAAATTTGTGTTGCATAATTGTAACTGCTCTCATACGTTCTCATGTGTTCAAACTCGTTTTGTTGTGCAACAATGTTATATTGAATTGATTGATACTGCAGCTGTAGCTGTATAATACTTAAATACTAACTTAATTTACTAAACTAAATCTAGCTTAAATCTAACTACCATTAGCTTAGCCTACTTTGATCTAAACTTAGCCTAGGTCTTAATTATCCTCTCCGATTCGCCAAAAGGCCAACATAATTCAACAGCATGTCCATGAGCCGCCGGTGTCCTGCTTTCTCCGCCGGACGCTTAAATGGCTCATTAGAGCCACTTGTGCGTCTGATACCCCGGATCAGTCCGTTTTCATGTCCGTCTGTCTGTACGTAAAACCTTGTCGTGGGTTCTATAACCCTGTCCTTATGTGGCTCAAATCCTCTCTCTCTTGACATAGGAAAGAGTTTCTCGGCCACTTTTTAGTCACTGGGCTGTAAAACCTGCAAGTACAGAAACGCTGGATTCTCGGTTCGAACATCTCCGCTTCTGCCATGGTACCTTTGGAACATGTAATTCACAATGGGGATGCGTATGTCAGGATTGGCCGAATGACTGTTTTATAGCAAATGAATATAGCCTTTGTCGTCATGCCCACCTTTTTGACGAATATATATCTGATCCGCTGAAATGCGGGCTAGGCTACTTTAATTCTACGTTGAACATAAGGGCTAAATTTCAAAAATACATGCATATCTACTCCAAGGTAGCGCAATGTAGAATTAGTAGTGATTCTAGAAGTTCCGAATAAGACAGCTATGGTTTTGGCCTTATTGCAGATGGTTTGAGATCCCCAATACTTGGAAGGGTTTCTGTATACCCTGTCCAAAAAAAAACAACGAAAGCAAATTTCTTTCCGAATAGCCATTAAATATGGCGCAGTTAAAATTTTTTAATATTGTGCTCTACCCCTACAAAATGTTGTGTTCAAAAGTCAATTCTAATTTTTAGCAGGGCTAGAAATTAGAATTAAAGTTCAATGAAGAAAATACCATTTTCTTAATAATACTCTTCGTGAGTTTTTACTGCAAAAAGTCTGATCTGTAGTTTGTAATATAATTTTAAAGGGTATCATCATTCGTTATTATTTTTAACCTTCCTCTCAAACCTCATAAAAACGCATTCCCTGAACAAAAATTGAATCTGAATCTGGTTGAAAATACAGCCAATTTAGAAAAAATGAAAGCGAACTGGAATAAGTTCACTCATGCCTTGCAAAATGAATTCCGTTGATTCGAATATTATGGCGCCCAATGTGGGATGACTTGTATATTATGAGCAATGTCATAAAAATACTGAAAATTTTGATGCTAGCAGTATCGTACTTGATTCAAATAACATCCAACGAAATTTCACTATGAAACCTATTCGAACTTTCGCTATTAATATTTATTTAAACTTCAAACTAATTTAATACTCAAATCAATCATCAGCCAAAAATTCCCAATAAATAATTTTAACACAACCTACTATAAATGCCGTCATTTTAAACGACATAAAATCTCCATAGACAAACGACCATAAACGGCTCGTTACAAATTCAGTACTTTGGATATTTCATTCGAACCGGATGGCCCTTGAAGCATAGGCTTCGAATTCAATTTGGCTCTATCCAATAATGTTCCGAGTACCAAACTACTACAACCATCCAAACGCCATTCATTGTCCTTTCGTCTGTACAATTTTTTACGTCTGTGGCAATGAATAAAATCGCCATTAATCAAGAACATCGTCTTGGAGCCTTTTCCCATCGCTGTGTGTATTTTATGGCACGACAGGAGGACATTAGCCCTATACATCAGTCGTAACCGTGACACCACCAGGGCATCAAATGGTCTTTGGTGCCATGAATTCAATCGTCTCCAGATCGAAACTATACGATTGTTATTTAAACCTCATTATTGCACTGTGGTATTTTGACTGTTCAGGTCAGCATGGTAGTTGTGGTGGACACATAAGCAATTTTCAAGCTTTACGGCCAAGAGAGTGGAAGGGAATGCTCTTGACGATAGTAATCGTTTCCTGATGCCTTTGCCGCTATATCGTTCGAGCAATAAAAATAAATCCTTTTCTTTAGCCTTCGATGTCGTAGCCTACCGCCATCACCTCCGGAAAATCATCACCGGAGATAAACGCTAAGCCCAAGATGTTTCCACAGGTCGTCCCGTTGGAATCTGAAACGCTAAGTTGGCACCTACAAATCACCTCTTTCTTTCCCAGTCCTGTTCCTCTCCTTAGCCAACATTTTCCGGCGTAAAAAGGTAGTAAAAAATCCTTTTGCAATCTGGCCACTGACGGCCACCACTACCACCACCAACCAGCAGCGCTTTAGATATGAGAAACCAGCCAGCCAACATGGCCCCTACCTAGGAGCATCATTTCATTCGCCAAATCGAAAGGAGAGGACGCCAAAACGAAATTCGAAACGGAATTTTCGTGCCACACCCTAAATCATGCCATCAGTGAAATTCGATAAAACTGATGTAATTCAATTTAATCTTTGATTTTTAAAGTGTTTTTCAGGGATTTAGCAGCAAGCCACCCATCGCCGCAGCTCATCGAGTCGGAACTCTTTGCTTGACTTTCCGCTATGGTAAGTAGGGGGCGTTTAGCTGAATACCCGCATTTACTACGAGCACGCTCTACAGATAGGTGATGATGATTTATAGATTTAATTTCTGCCGGCGAATAAAGTACGTCACTTCTCACATGATTGGGTCGCCTTTGCCAGTTTTTGGCTCGTTTCGCTCCATTACGTCAAAATTTTTATCATATTACCCGCCGCACTCGGTTTGCGTTTTTCACGGATGGATTGGGAAAGTGACTTACTAGTTTAACTTCGCGATGTCTACGAGGTTGTATATTTTTTTTCGCTCAACATGTAGTCAGAAGTTATCACTGCTCATGTATCTTTCTTTGCAATTTCGCCAAGGCCGTCGTTTTTGTCTTCATCGTAGTCCTTGATGTCGTCATTGTCATTGTCATCATCATCTTTCATAATGATTGGGAAATTGTTTATGGCTTAATATATCATCATTGGTGCTAGCAGTGTGAACGACGTTGGCATGGAAAGTTACACTGACGATGAGTCAAAATAGCGGTGAAAACAAAGAAAAATGCTAAGAATTTATAAAATTGATTTAGAATCCAGGCGACGTGGCAGGCGATGAAAAGAAAACGTACTTAATGTTATTTGTTCGCAGAGAGCACAGTGTCAGAGGGTAGCTGACGACTTTTTTTTTACAGGGTAGTCAAAATATCGAACACCAAGCGTAATATATCTATTACGGCGTAATGAAAGCTATTTAAGATGTTATGGTTCAAATTGTTTCGGGTCATGGTGTCGATCGTAAATTTTATGAATGCTCGGAATGCTTAGGGTTTTAGAACGAGTGGGTGAGTAATAAGCTGATCAGTTATGAGTGTATGTAAATCGTTTATTAGGAGATGATTTAAGTTATGGGTAGTTGTGGTTGGAGAGATGGTTTGAAGTGATATCCTGTTGAGTTGAAAAAAATTAATATAAGTATGCAGTTGTAGTTGATGAATAATAAATTAAAGAAAAAAAAAATTAATATAAGTATGCAGTTGTAGTTGATGAATAAGTAAAATTGATGAATAATAGCAATAAGTTAAGGGAACATTCTGGTCTATAAATTTGATCAAATCGATTTTTTTTTGTTTGCATATTTTCAAAGTTTAGAACTTAAAAAATAGCTTTTAAGAGGATTTCTGAAAATTCGAACTGTTTTTGGAGTAACCGCTATTTTTGTGACTCGTCAACTAAACCAACGATCGCGATCAACAACGAATTAACCGCTCCAAGCTACGTGCTTTTCAAGCTTCTAAAGAAATTCGAACTGGAACGAACAAGGAACATAGCATAAGACGGGGATCTTTGATGAAAAAAAACCTAAGTTTAACATAACAACGCCTCATACTGCCCGAAACGAGACTCCAAGTTTTAAACGCGTTTTTTTTTTAAACAACTATTTTCGATACGGCTGACATTATATCGCTAGTTGTAATGAACCGATTTACGTGAAATTTTGCACAAACCCTTTTAACACTATTAGAATCGGTCTAACGTAGGGATTTTTCAAAATTTTTTTCTACTATTTATAAAAAATTCCCAAAGTTGAAAAAAGGAGGCAAAAAAACGACTTTTTTTTACATGGACACCATTTTGCGAAAAAAAGTTTTTTTCAAAGCACCTACGTCAGACTAATTCTTCATTCTCCTTTTTCAGACCACCAGGAACATTGTCAACCATCAGCCTATTTTTATTCCGTCTTCACTTCGCTGGCCTGTATCTACATCAATTTTGATTTCTTTTATTTTTTTAATGCATTTTTATGCTTCTAAAATGTTAATAAAAAACTGATATACCAAAAATGTTTATGGTTTTTTTTATTGCGTCCGTAAAATCACGTCAAAATCGACCTCTAGACCAGAATACTGCCTCAATGGAGCAATATTAGGCAATTCTTAATGAAGGAGAAATTTGACGATGGAAGATAGAAATTGCTTTTTTCAGTTATATTGTTCGAAACTTTTGAAATATTTTAGCGTTTCAACTAGAAATTTTAAGATAATTTGTTTCACAAAATTTTTGCAGCTTTCAATGCCAAGTTCTTAGATTAAAGAAGAAAAAAGCCGAGATAATTTGAAATATCCATCTTATCAATCTATTTTCTGGGAAAGCTGATTTTTCATGATTTTTGAAACGTCTTTATTCGCAAATGCTCAACTGGAACTCTCTTTTCTACCTCTGATCTTATAAAATGTTGGGCACCGAGCACGAGAGGGCCCTAAAACTTGGGTCATTCTGCAATCTTCTCTTCTTTTCTTTTTCTGTTGCTCCCTTAAACTAGGTCCCTTCAATTTATCACAATCTGATAAAAAAAAAGCCAGATATTCTGGCAAAAACGTTTTCTGTTCATTACTTTTAAGTAGCACTCACTGACATCTCATTTCATTGAAATCATCTTTGCAGATAAAGACACATAAGACCAAATGCCACTAAATCATCTCCCCGGAACACAAGGTCAATAAACTTGTCAATCCCTTTAAAGGTATTTTTACAGGTTACAATTCGATCTAGAGTCAATTCGACCTGTTTACATGATCAATGCAGTCATTAAAACTGACGCAAGATTGACTGCTGTCAGCATTATGTCCTACCTCGGCTAAAAGCCTTCTTACTGCTCAAACCAGAACTACACATACTCAATATATACAAAAATAAAATAATAATTAAAATAAATTAAATTAAATAAAAAATCACAAACAATGACAACTTCTTCTGTTATCTCGTTGCACCTACTCTATATTTGAACGCTGATTGTAATAACCTCCATTTGTTTCATCAGCTAAGCGAGCTCAACACCAACCACCAGGTATTCAACAACAGTGGCTAACCCCTGAACTTCAACCAGTGTCAACCGGCTTAATTAGGCAATCTGCTCTCTCTTTGCCACTGGATAGTATGCAAGTGCTGTAACAATCACTTAGCACACAACTCGTTACAGTCTGTGACTCAGCCCTTGCCTTAGCGTACTGGCCTAACTTTTGCAGCCTGCGATTTCCGTGCAAGGTGCCAGCTCAACTTTGCAACAACAAACACTCAATTTTAAACACACAATTTTAATTGCTGATAACCCTCTTCTACAAGTCTTTGTGACTAGGCTTACATATGAAACGAGTACTGTTGCTGTCAAAAATTACATCGTACACAAACGGATTTTTTGGATTGCTCTAAACTTACTCCTGACAACATCGCTGTAAGATTGATTAGTTAATTCAAAATTACCACAACTGCTAATAATAAGGAATTACTTACAAGGAATTGTATAATTGCCAAAATTTTTATCAGAATACCTCCAATCCTCGAATCTAATCTCCAAAAATTGTAAAACTCTTTTATTTTTTTCGCAGGTGGCTTGAGGTCGAAACTCAAATCTAGACCCTTTAATTCTTCCCTCGCCCTAGATAACATTATCTGCCTCACAGAGACTTGGCTTTCAGACGTTATTAGCAGGAGTGAAGTTCTTTTTGCATCAGGTATTTCGGGTAGTAATACAGTACTCAAGGATAGAACAAACAAGGGAAAGAAAAAGACGCACGCAAGTGGAAATGTGGCAAACCAGCTATCCGATCATGCATATCAAACTTAAGTTTCCAATCGAATCAGATATAGAAGAAGAAAACTTTAAGCAACGGACATATGACTAGAACTTTTTAGCATCATTTGAGCTAAGTGACGATTTCAAAAAAGAAAAGCACTTGCGCATTGCAATTTTCGGTTATTTTTTGGCAGCAGATTGCAAACGAGAATAAACGGCATAATAACCTCTAGACTCGGACTGCAAATACTTCAGGCGAGCATCGTTTTTAGCATCTAAAGCATGCATGACTTCTCCGGTGAGCCACGGAGTATCTTGAGGTTTATTAGTCAGACATATGGGGATTTAGGCAAAGATTAGTTGATGAAGCTTGTGGTAGAAGTAGCATCAAGTTTACAAAAATAAACTAAACCAATTTATAAAATTAAATGCAACGCATAGTCCCACAAAGTCAAACTTATCGAAATTGTAACGATTCACCGTACCATACTGTAACTTTTGATCCCACATTAAAATTTAATTTGAATCATCCCAGCAAACCAAATGCATCGTCATTAATTCATAAAAGAGTCATATAATGCCGGGTTTCCACCAAAGAGACAAAACAAAAAACACGGACAAAACATGTTTTTCTGAACAAAAACACGAATGTTTTGTAAAAACTGAACAGTTTCGCGAGCATTTTTGTCTCTGAAAACTGTTTTAGTAAACAAAACACCTTTTTTGTCCGTGTTTCTTGTTTTGTCTCTTTGGTGGAAACCCGGCATTATACGAATATTTTTGTCGTTAACGAGCTCGCAAAATTTTTTTTTTTTTTTTAATAATACCTTTATTAAACTGTTTCCTTCGTATAAGAAGCTTCAGTTAGTTTTAAAATCTTACATGCTAAAACAAGTGATGTGCACTCCTCACAGTTGAAGACGTGAACATTTTGGACCCAAGTTACTTTATTGACATAGAGTCACACAGCAAAGAGCAAAGCTATGATATGTGTTATAGAATTACAGTGTTCAATGTTTGAAAGAGTTTGAAAAGCAAAGAAATTGGCTACGCAGGCTGTATTTTCTACGTTAAAGATGGAAGGTCCAACGGGTCAGTTCTTTTCAATCGCTGAAATTTACGATGAGTTAGTATTTTTTTTGCCAGCTTGTTGGGATGATGAGCGAGGGCTGCAATATATTTTCCACTACGGTTCTTAATTTCTTCGGAAATCGTCTCGATTCGCAGGTCTTTATGGAGATTGGCGTTCCGGAAGTACCACGGGGCTCCGGTGATAGATCGAAGTATTTTTGATTGGGTCCTCTGGATGATGTTGATGTTTGAAGGGCGGGCTGCACCCCATATTTGTAAGCCATATGTCCAGATTGGCTTTAAGACAGACTTATAGACGAGCACTTTAGAGTCGAGAGAAAGTTTTGACCTGCTATTGAGCATCCATTTGAGGTTTATGAATTTGAGCTTCAGTTGTTGATTTTTAGCTTCAATGTGCCGTTTCCAGGTGAGCCTCCTATCAAGGTGCATTCCGAGATACTTTACTTCGTTACTTTGAGGTATAGGTACATTGTTTAAATATACTTGAGGGCAAGTCAGTTTTAACAATGTGAAAGTAACGTGTATGCATTTGGTTTCGTTCATTCTGATTCTCCATTTCGCTAGCCATTCTTCAAGAAGTGAGATGTGGCCTTGCAATGTACGGGATGCCGTAACTGGGTCTGAATCAGTGCATAGTATGGCAACGCCATCCGCAAAGGTAGCTGTCGTTGTTTTGTCGCATATTGGGAGATCAGATGTGAATATAGTGTAAAGTACCGGTCCCAAAACACTTCCTTGTGGTACACCAGCATGCACACGATGTTTAGCGGTAGAATAGCTTTTGTATCTCACCTGGAATGTGCGGTTGGTCAGGTAGGAGGAGAGTATTTTGTGGAAGCTTTTTGGAAGCATTGATTCAATTTTGAAGATCAACCCTTCGTGCCAGACTTTATCGAAGGCTTGAGTTACATCTAAAAAGATTGCTGAGCAGTACTTCTTGTCTTCGAATGCTATTTTAATGTCTGACGCGATTCGATGGACCTGTTGAATGGTGCTGTGATGTTTTCGAAACCCAAATTGCTGTTCTGGAATTATTTTTGCATCTTCTAGTATCGGTAGTAGCTTTTTCAACAGAACTTTCTCGAAAACTTTGGAGACGCATGACAAAAGACTAATAGGTCTGTATGACTTCACTTGAGAAGAGTCCTTACCAGGCTTAGGGATCATTATGATCTCACCTGTTTTCCAAACTTCAGGAAAATATCCGATTCGAAAGATAGCATTAAATAGATTAGAAAGCCAAGAGAAAACGATCGGCGGCATCTGTTTGAGCATAGCATTGGTGATGAGATCAATTCCCGGAGATTTTTTTGAGCATGTTTCCTGAATAATGATATCTTGCACTTCCTTAGCCGAAGTCTTGATTGGTTCTGAGTCCTGAGCGTTGACATTAGTTGGAAAGTCACATGTTGCCGTGGTGAAAGGTGTGAAAACCTGTTCTAGGTGAACTGCGAAGGCGGTGGCTTTCTCTGCGTCACTTTTGGCCCATTGCCCGTTGACAGTTCTTAGTGGGGCTTCCCTGATGGTAGGTTTGTTGATTTTTTTGACTGCTTTCCACAATGAATAGTCGGCATTTTTAGTGGGACTGAGGCTCTCTAAGAATGAATGGAACTTTAACTCGTTGTCTTTCGCAAGTGCCAGTCTGAGCTCACTAGAAGCTTTGTTGAGTAGTGTTTTAGTTTGGGGAGACCGGTGCAGCTGCCAATTCCTTCGTGCGAGTCTTTTTTTCTGTACTAAGATTTTTATTGATGAGGAGTATGTTGTTTTCCGAGTTGAGGGATTTAGTTCCATTTTAGGTGTCGCGGTGTCAAATGCCTCCAAGACATGCTCGTTGAAAAGGATAACAGCGGAGTTGACATCATCCGGTGATTTGAGAGATGCACTAAGAGATGTTGAGCTGGTGAGGTGTCGTCTGAATGCACTCCAGTTGGTTTTTTGTGAATATCTACGCTTACAGCAAGCGAAGTGGGGTGACATATCCAGAGTAATGATGACAGGAGAATGATCTCAGGACAAATCAAAAACTACTTCTGATTTTGCGGAGTTTGGAGGTATTCCCTTCGAGATTGCGAAGTCTATGAGGTCCGGAATTTTGTTGATATCAGACGGCCAATATGTTGGCTGGCCGGTTGAGATATGACTCAAACCATAGTTTTGTAATGTATCGAAGAGTGCTTTGCCCCTAGGTGTTATGAGACGAGATCCCCAAAACGTGTGTTTCGCGTTGAAGTCGCCAGCCACGATGAATTTGGTTCCCAGCGATGAGAAGAAGCTTTCGAATACTGCTTTTGAAATGTTGTGCCTCGGTGGGCAGTAGATGGACGAAATTACAATCTCGCTCGACTGCTCACGTAGGCAAATGGATGTCGCTTGCATGTAATTTTCGCTGAGTTCTTCCAAAGGATGATGGAACAGATGTTTTTTAATAAGTATTGCAGACCCGCCTCTAGCCTTACCATCTGGGTGTTTGGTATCGTAGAAGATGTAGCCTGGGATGTCGAATTTATTATTTTTTTCTGTGAGGTGCGTTTCCGATAAGAGGAACACATCAATGTCTTGGGTTGATATAAAGCAGGTTATTTCCGCTTTATGCTGGACAATGCCATTCGCGTTCCAATGGACGATCTTGAATGAGTTCATTTGCTGTTAATGAGAAATTGGAGCAACATGTTTTGATTTTTAAGTAATTCTTGCATCATGTTACTCATCGTCGTCATGAATCGATTCATGTTGTCTGAGAGCGTTGACAAAATCGAAGAGAGTTCGTTGTTGGAGCTGCTTTGAGCAGTGGTTTCAGCAGAGCAATGTGCGTTTTGTTTGATTGCGTCGGAATATTTGATACCAGGAGTGACAAGTGATGAAGGTGCAAAAGTCTCCGGCATGAGGACTGGTCTATTCGCTGCAATATTTAGAGCCTGTTGAGCGTGGTTCTGAGGCGGAAACAACTTTACTTTCAGAGATTGGAATACTGGGCAACCTCTGTAGTTTGCAGTATGGTTGTTACCACAATTGCTACATTTTTTAATTGCAGGATCTAGTTTACTCTTGTCACAGGACTTGGTAGCGTGAAACTCGCCACATATAACACACACGCTAGAGAGTGAACAATAGGTTTTGGTGTGGCCATATTCTTGACAATTTGCACATTGCACGGGGCCTTTACGTTTGATCGGCTCTTCGACAGTGATTCTGCGGTGCATAATATATCGCAGGCTATAAATTTTGTGAGTTTCACCTCTTTTGGGCTTGCTGGCTTCGGGCTCTAGTTCAACTTTGAACAGTGGCTGGGGCTGTTTGAATTTATTAAATATATTTGTGATAGATTTAACTGCAAAACCGAGGCTTTCGAGCTCCTGCTTTAACTCATCAACATCAATATCAGGTTCTATGCCTTTAATTACCACCGACAACCCTTTGCAACTTTTTAGTTGGTAAGTATAATATTGACGACGCTGTGAATCAAACTCTTTTGTAACCTTCCTGAAGTTTTCTTCAGAAGAAACTTGTATTTTGGTCTCAGAAACGTGACCACGTTTTAACGGTGTGACATGAAAGTTGTTTTTACCAACAATTGAAACCAACATGTTGACTAAGCTATTGCTTGTTTTTTCTCTCAGGTATATTGGCGGAGGCTTAATTTGCTTTGGCAACGAAGCAATTTCGGAGTCGTTTTCGGTTGCAAGTAGTTGGTAGTAGTTCCTACTGGTAGAAGCTTGCTGATCATCGGGCTTAGAAATTTTCTTCTCGTTTCCAATTTGAGACGAGTGGGGACTTCGTCGTCTTTTGACAATGTTGAAGTATCGGTCCAAACCCTTTTTCTTGTCCGCATTTGGAGGCCTCGCATCTACGTTAGCATTAGATGCTCCATTTTCATTAGATGTGTTCCCAACCATGTCATCCAGCTGCTTACGAGACGAGATAGCTCCGTTTGTTTTTTGTTGGATGCTCTGTAGGTAGCTGTCTTGGATTGAGTGGATATCAATTTGTTCTAAGCTACTGTACTGTCTCTGATTTTTTGTAGACATATCAAAGACAGTAATTAGAATGGATCATGCCTCGGATGTGGAATGTGTTAGCCAAGCACAAGTGTCCCAAGCTGGCGGCTAGGTGGCGCTGCGTGCAATTATTCCACGTGATACAATTATTTTGATTTCAACTTTAGAATTTTAATTGTGTATTATTTTGGAATTTGAATTGAGAATTTTATTTATGTAATTGAAATTTATTTTAGAATTTTTAAAA
The DNA here is from genome assembly GCA_963978885.1 of Nemotelus pantherinus. Classification (NCBI taxonomy): domain Eukaryota; kingdom Metazoa; phylum Arthropoda; class Insecta; order Diptera; family Stratiomyidae; genus Nemotelus; species Nemotelus pantherinus. The sequence continues at coordinate 68,702,115 of OZ022266.1, read as the reverse complement.
TCCGAACAACACTTAACAAAAACTGAAGCGGCGCTGATGGGGGACGAACCGACAGCTTTTGTATCACAGAGCCGAGTACGTACCCACTGCGCTATTGTGGGTGTTGAAGGTTAGAACAGCAGAAAAGTATAACAATGTCAGGTTGACGCGCACTTAGTTTACTGAAAAAAAAATAACCGTACTTCTTGAGTTTCTTTGTTCGATGATGCACTTTCACAGCTTGAAAAAAGGAAACAAAGTGTGTTAGGAGGTCAGATCGTGAACAAGATAAGCGATGTACAACAAAACAGCCAAGTCGACCTTTCGGAGCTGTTATGCTGACGACACGATAGACACGGCGTTACGCGGCTTACGACGGCCTTCCCTTTGGGGGATTAACGAAAACGAAGATTTATTTTTTCGATCAAGATTTTGAACTGTAGATTAAATGATTCGATATTGAGGAATGGTATCAAACGATGCCGAGAGAAGTAATCACAAAGTTGAACACTTTTGATATGTTGATTTGCACTTTAGAACCTTGTTTTTAACTAAATTTTCGCGCAGAGATTTCCGCACCAGTCATTCCGTTTGACGTTCAAAATGACGTTTTTTCGCAAATGAATCGAAAACGATTCATTGGTCCTACTAAAATGGCCATCCGAAAAGAATCATTTTTAACGGTTCGTAAATGAGTTAGAAAAAATGTGGTTTAAGTGAGTATATATCAACTATATACTCGTTAAAAGTGATATTTTTATGAATTATTAGCAATAGTTTTAAAGATTTACAAAATAGATTTTACAAATTAAAAATGAGTTAAAATTATTTACTCATAGTAGAGTAGATTTGAAGGACTGGAAGAATGAAGCAATATAGGCTGCTAAAGACGAACATAAAACATCGTTATATAAGAACACTGTTCAGCACAGATGAATTCAGAGCACAGTCGAATTAAACTGAAATTTGGTTTGGGATACCGCGACCAGCAAACTAGGGGAAAAATCTATGTATAATCTGTTGCTGAGCCGCATAGGCCATAGGGCGCATACACATGGCTTGCATTATTTATTGCGTCGGTCACCCTTAGCAAAATTATTGCTGCGTATCGTTTTACGAACTGGCTCGGTTTCGTATGAGGGATATGTCTGGTGATTGTCAGGAAACTAAAATATTAATTTTCATTGTTTTTTTTTCTCATATCATTGCCATTATTGGAATTTGTAATATGTTCTAATTAATTTTGTAATAAATATATAAATAGATGTCAAAGATACCAAAATTTTTTAAAAAATATTATGTCACTGTGAACTGACTTCAAAACTAGGCTGTCAAATAAAATACGTAGTTGATTTTAAAATTATCAAATTACTGAAAGCCAACCCTTAACATAATTTATGTTTTAATATAATGCCATATATGACCTACAGCAACTTTTAATCCAAAAATAGACACATAGTCCTCTTGATCCCCTTCAACAACGCATATTTTAATCTATGCCATCGTCAAGCAAATTTGCACCTCACGTTAGCTTTCTCGCCCCCTAATACCACCGAAAAGGACTCGATGATAAAAATTCACGACAGAGAATATTCATAAGGGACTAAACAGTCTGTCGACCTTTTCTTCAACAAGTACACAAACACACATAAAATACCAAAGTTTACGAACGAGACACTCTGCACATTTTTGCCCGACGTAACAAAAAAAGAGAACCATGGCGTGAATATTCCCTCAGTGGCTATCTGTCTTATCTGTTACGCTTGCGAAGTCGACTCCTATGCATGTGTTTTTCTTTCCTCTTTGCCTGGGCGCGTTGCATTTTCAGGAACGCCAGAATTGTTTCTTTTACATTAAATATTATATTTTGAAAATGCCAGCGTTTGAGTTTTTAAGTTGATTGCTTGTATTTCAAGTAATTAAGAAAGTTTACCTAACCTTTTGACGCGGGAAGAATTTTACGAAAATTGCTGAAAATGAAGAAGTCTTCGGTATTGAATGACTTCGTTCGAACGAGAGAAAGAGCTGCCAACTCAGTGGATCGGAAATCCGGGAGGAATATTAAAAAAATAAGTGAAAACCAATTTTATTTATTTAAAATGATATTTCTTTACACTACGAGTTGTTTGTAATGCCTTTTGATTTACAAGGATAAAATTATTGAATTCTTTACATGTGTAATTAAAATTTGTGCATACCTGTATATCTGATTTTACATGTGGTTCATTAAGCCGATTACGATTTTTTCACCACAGTACATATATAATACCAGTTCTGGCACACTTAAGAAGAGCAAATAAGAGGAGCAAAGAGGAGCAATTGGACATGGTGCCTGCGATTATCCACAGTTTGTTTACTACGCTAAAAACACGATCAGTGGGAACATTTGCGATAGGGATCGACAGAGCGAGTGTAAAAAGTTTTTTTATTTCGTTGCCCGATTCTTCTTTACATTTGTCAATAAAATTAACCCAACGCAAGTCTACCCTCTTTCACTTGCCACAAGGTCACGCACTTCTCGCAGCAAACAGTAATCGTCGTACAATTTATCCTCATTTATTGGCACGGTTAGAGAAGCACTCAAATCTTTTATTTAATCAATTGTACAAATCTAGTGCGAATCACGATTTTTAATCATTAATATTGTATTATATACAAGCATATAAAAGCGAGCATAAAATATAAATAAAAATATAAAAATACCGGGAGAATTTAACTGTATTCCGGTAGCCGGGAGATTTTTTAATTGGACTGTATTTTTCCGGGAAAATCCCGAAATTCCGGGAGAGTTGGCATCCCTAAGTTGCGAGACGATACTGATATGTATATGGAGTTGAGAAAAGCATGATCGTTTTCCATGGAAATTAGCGATAAGGATGAAATGAGGGGGTCGGAAAGAGGTTAGGCGATGAATTCAGTATGTGTATGCTTTAATGTTAATTACGCTGGAATTTCAAGCAAATGTTTACCAAATGCTAATGATGAAATGTTCATTTAATTGAAAGAGTAAGATGAAGTATGCATAAGAGATGTTGAAAGATGAGAGGGTGTAGCTTAGGCTAGTAGAAGGATTTATGTTCGTTGATGACAAACTTTAAAGCATAACATTTTTAAGTTTGAACGTTTGAAAGATACATGAAGGAAAAATGAAGGAATGATTATCATTAATGAATTTCTTTGAGAATTTTCAGGAAAAATGTGTGAATGTTGAAAATTGCTAACTAAAAAATGTCTTAACTGATGATCTTAGCTTTTGATGGAGCTAATGTCAAGTACCAAAAACTATGACGTAATTTTGAAAATGGTTCTGTGAAAACAAATGAGACGGTACTTCCTCTGCTTTTACCGGTTTCTAGTTAGTATTATCATCGAATTGTATTATGAAAAATTTGTATTTTCAGATCGGTAGTTTTATTAGTGATTGAAATTCATGGAGAAGCGATTCAACATGTTTTAGAAATTATCATTTTTGTTTAGTAAAATATGATTATGAATCTAAATCAGATCTTTGAAAATTCTATTCAATCAAGCTGAAATGTTTATCACACATTAGCGCATATGATTTTGCGGCAGTGAAGGTTTAGTGAATTTCTAGGTACCACTATATTTCTGTGCGAATAAGAAATTTGAAAAAAATAAGTGTAGGATTTTTTTTTAAATCTTAAAGTGTTGTAGACCCTTAAGTCAATTTGGCTTCAATAGGTTCATTTAGAAGATTAATTATCTGCTGCAAAGCTGAAGAGGTCTTTTCACGCTATGGTCATTTCTCACTGGCTATCATGCTCGGTTGTTTACTTTGAGACCTTCTGCTAAAAAGATATGGCTTTGCGATTGAATAGTGCATGAAGGTATCCGACAAGATCTTGTGCGTTGGGGAGGTGGCTGTGAATTTGAAGAAACTCGTTTCCATTTGAATTTGCCGTTACTTTCGTTCATTTGGGGTTAGAAGTCTGTATATTACGTTGGGTGATATGCTTCCTCACGAGAGTTGCTGTGCCTCCTTTCATATCTGATAACTTGTCGTTTTCATGAATGCGATAGCTGAGGACTCAAATTTGATGTCTCGGTTTCAAGTAAGCTTCTTTATGAGGGGAAACCAGTTTAGACGGGTTGAAAAATCGATATTTTCTTTATTTAATAAATTGTTAGTAAAATTATTCAAGAATAGGTTGCCAAAATTTGAAAGCTAAATTCCCATTAGTTCCGATGCAATGAGAAATTAAGTGACCGCCCGTCGGTTGGGCAACGAGGAGAAAGACAGAATAGGTGCAGCTTGTTGGAGACCAGGGAAGCGCGGAAAGCTGGTCAAGAGAATGTGCAAGCCCAAAATGATGCGTTTAAAGAAGAAGATTGGTTTCTATAAGGTGCTGGAATAGCTGATTAAACGGTGAGCAGTTTACATAATTAAATACTGCCTTGAATTTCTCGTTTTCGGTACATTTTTTTTAAACGCGTTTTTCTCGATATGACCTTTTTTTTTCAACTGGTGGGCATTATACCTCAAAAAATTATTTACCAATTGTTATGAAAATTTCTGTGAATATTCTTTATTCAGTTACAATCTGTATGGTATTATTATTAAAAATAATAATGTAACTTTATTGTATTCGAATAGTAGTGTGAATTACAATATCTTGACTTTAGAGTTTAGGCAAGCCTTTACACCTAAGTAGGGAAAAACTTATAAATCTTATGTAATGTTTAATTGGCTATACTGTTATATAACCCTAGGAAAAAATAGTTTAAAACCTAATATTGAGTTACACTAACCTAACTTAATAAAAAAACATTTAACCTAAACTTATTGCCTAGCTTACATATAGGTACTAACCGGAAGTTATAAATTTCGGAACCATAGTCAGTTCGATGGTGAGGAAGCAATCAGAGAATTGTTGCAACCAATGCATCTATTGAGAAATGTTTGGTGGCGATATTGAGCTGTTACTGAAATCTTTTTAATTCCTGCAGCAGAGTGTAGCTCATATGAAGAAAAATAAAAAGGTTTATTAAGAATAATTTTTAAGCATTTATTTTGCAAAATTTGCAATTTTCTTTTATGGGATCTTGCGCAGCTATTCCACACAGGGCAACCATAGAGAATGATAGGTTGCATGACACTCTTAGAGATTAACAATTTATTAAGTGTTGACAGCCTTGATTTCCTATTAATAAAAGGGTAGGTATGCAAGATACTTTTCATGATTTTCGATTTAGTTGCCTCGATGTGAGAATGAAAGGTCAGTTTCTTATCCAGGTGAACACCAAGATATTTTAAATCGTTTTTCCAACCTACAATAGATCCTAAATATTTACTTGGGGACTAGGCAAGTGTTTTGAGGCTCTTTTATTGGTGAAAAATATTGCCTGCGTTTTTTCGGAGTTGATTTTTATTTTTCATTTAGCACAGAAATTGTTAATAAGTGAAAGCTGCTGTTGAAGGCTGTTAATGATTAAATTCGGATTATTACTACTCGCAAATATGGCAGTGTCATCGGCGTACATCGCTATATGACAATCGGGAGCCTTTTCCAGATCGTACATGTAAATATTATGTAGGGTGGGGCTAAGAACGGAGCCTTGAAGAACTCCTGCTGGTATATCGTACCTATCAGAAAAGGATTTCGATTTCACACAAAAAGTTCTGGAAGATAAAAATGGTTGTAATATTTTGCACAGATAGATAGGCATGGAACATTTCATTAATTTGTAGATTAGGCCATCGTGCCAAACTGTGTCGAAGGCTTTCTCTATATCCAAAGCAATCAGACCCGTAGATTTGTTGTCGCAGAGGCTTGTGCGCACATGCTTAACTACCCTATACAGTTGGTGGTTAGTGGAAAGTTTAGGTCGAAAGCCGAATTGAAAGTCAGGAATGACTGACGACGCTTGGAGATGCTGCTGAATTCTTAAGAGTATCACTTTTTCGAAAATTTTGCTAAATGTAGGTAATAAACTAATAGGACGATAGCTCCGAGGAAGTTTTGGATTTTTCCCTGGTTTTAAAATTGGGACAACGTACGCATTTTTCCACGCAAATGGAAAATATCCGTGTTTCAAGCAGATATTGAAGATGAATGCTGGCATGACAAGCGCTTTCTTTGGAAGATTTTTAAAAATAATGTTAGGTAAACCATCGTCACCAGCAGAAGACTTCAGTTTCAGAGTTTTTAGGATTGACCGAATTTCAGACGGTTTACAGAGTGAACGCGGCTGGAAGTCAGTGGAAGAGCGAGATAGCTTGGAAATTTCACTATCAACTGCCTGGCTAGAATCATGATTTAGTGTATGAAGTGTGAAAGTGTGGGAATCATGAAATTTTGCTGCTAACAGGTTGGCCTTTTGTTTTTCAGAATATGCCCCAGTGCCATCATCAAGCTGTAGTGGAGGAAGATAACAAGTTTTATTTTTCAAAAGTTTGAGAAGCTGCCACATTTTGCGTTAGCTTCTTTCCTGAGTTGCTAGCATATTGTTCCACCGTCTGTTACGTATTTCAAGAAAAGTCAAGCGGATTTGATTGTTAAGTTCGTTCAAATGGTATTTTAACCGTGTGCAGCGTGTTCTTTGCCACTGTCGTCGAACGTTGTTGCGATGTTTGATAAGAGCTGATGTTGCATTATCTAGTTTGTTATTGGGTGGCCTAAAACTTATATTTGGGGTAGCAAAATCACGGGCAGTGTGCACTGTATTCACAAAATCTGCAACTAGATTGTCTATCTGTCTGTGGTTAAGTCATTTCGATAGGTTGCAATCGTCAAGTCTCAAATTTTGATTAAGGAACTCGCGATACTGGCTCCAGGAAGTTTTACCATAGTTAAAACCAGAGTAGTCTGCCATAGTGATACGTTGATTTATTTCAAAATAGACAAGGAGATGAATCGACGAAAGGTCATTAATCACAGTCGGTTGAGATAGAGAGTAGTGTGCGCTACTAATTATAAGGTCAATGGTAGATGGTGCTCCATTTGGAGGAAAGCAAGTGGGGCCATCAGGTATGTGAAAAATCACGTCACTGCAGAGAGCTTCCTCAAATAAAATTTTCCCCGCTTTGTTTGCTCTCACACAGTTCCAATGCCGATGGCGTGAATTGAAGTTCCCGCAAATTATGTACTTTGTCTTAAGATTAAGCAGTAGCTTAATATCTTCTCTAAATAAATTAAGCTTGTGAGCATTCAATTTGCTGCCACTAAAATATAGCACCACAACAATAATATCAATGTCATCGATGGATATCGCGACTGTTTCTATTACTTTTGTCTGCAATTTGTTCAGGCTTTTTTATTTCAACCCTTTCTTAATGAAGATAGCAACACCTCCTCCGATTGCAAGCTCTCTGTCGTTTCTTATAACAGTATAATTCGGATTAGATAATTTGTTACCTTCTTTCAACCATGATTCACAAAGGAGAAATATATCGATATTATTCTTATTTAAAAAGTTTAATGTTTCGAGAGATTTATTCCGGATACTTTGTGCATTCCAGAGTAAGCATTTTATGTTTTCTCTACTTGTACACAAATTTGGCTGCGAGATCAACAATCACATTAAATTGATCGTTCCGAGACTTACACAGAGCAAGTTTTAATATTAGTTCTTGCGCGAGATTAATAAGCACAGTTGCTGAGAAAAGTTCTTTGGGAGAAGGTGACAAGTTTCCATTACTAGGTGGCGTAAAACTAGTGGTTGCACCCGGAATGCTGCGAACGATCGTACTGTATGATTGTCTCGCACCTTGAGTATGATTATTGTTTACAGTGCTAGTGCTGGCTGCAAGCAATCTTGGAAAATTCGTGTTGTTGCGTGTAGGTGGGTTTTGCTCGCGAGTGCGAATGGCGTTATTTCCCTCTCGAATTGCTTGGCGTTTGGAAGCCAGATCTCTGACATAGAGATATTCATTCCGCTTAGGGCAAAGTAAGCTATTAGAAAGATGTGGTCCTTTACAAAGAGCGCAACTGATTTCTTTGATGTCTTTCGTTGGACATTCGGATTTGTTGTGTGCTTGCCCACAGATCAAGCATTTAGTTGGCAGGAAGCAAAAAAACGTACCGTGACCGTATGTGCGTAGTGCGCTTTCTTTCGTTGAAAGCTCCATTTGACCTTTATGTGATTGATAGCATCGATCTTGACCAGATCGGAATATTTAACTGATCCGTGAGCGAAGTATAGTAAATACAACGTCTCGTCATTATAACGACGGGACTTGTCTGGAATGAGTATTTGCTTAATGTCATCACATATAAGATTATACTCTTCTGCCAGAAGGTTTTTCAGTCTAGAGCAATCTGTCTTGTAGAAGCCACTAAGAATAAACTTCTTGATCGGCTCGAAGTATAGAAATGCACCTTTTTCGAGACAAGGTGTGATCGGACTTTGTCGTATGACTCTAAACTTGTCAACAGCAATTTTTTCCCGATACTGTTAAAATGTATGTTGTATGAAGTCACATCTAAAAATTTCAGCATCTCCGTGATGGAGTCACGATCAAGATTCGGTAGTATCATCATCATCATCGAGGCACTACAGCCCGAATCGAGCCTTCGCCTCCTTAATACGTCGCCTCCATTCGTCTCGGTTCAGTGACCGCGTCCTCCAATTCGGTGCTCCCAGAAGTGACCTGCTGTCGGCATCGATCGAATCCTCCCAGCGCTTGCGTGGCTTACCGACTGGCCTGGCTCCGCTCGCTCGCCCATTGAGAGACCGTTTGGGGATTCGATTATCGCTCATTCGTTCGACGTGGCCAGCCCATTGTAATTTTTGTAGTCGTACGACGGTAGAGACTTCCGGCCGTCATATATGGTATACAGCTCGTTGTTGTATCGGATTCGCCATCCATCTTCCTCCCGTATTGGACCGAGGATCCTTCGCAATACCTTTCTCTCGAACGTATTCAAGGCTTTTTCAGAAGCCTGGGTCATTGTCCAGGTTTCGCTTCCGTAGCATAGCACAGGTCTAATAATCGTTTTATAGATGCGAAGCTTCGTATTCCTGTGTACGCATCGGGATTTCAAAATGGGAAGCACCGAAAAGAATGTCTTATTGGCTAATTGAATCTGTCGTTTGATTTCGTCAAGCTCATTCCCATCCTTCGAGAGGTTTGTCCCTAGGTACACGAAGTTGTCCATATTTTCAAAATTATAGTCCCCTATTGTTATGTTTTGTCTTATTGGCGTCCTTTTCCTTGATTGAGTCATAACTTTAGTTTTTTGTTCATTAATTTGAAGACCAACTTCCTTGGCGGTTTCGTCTAAAGCTACAAATACTTCCTTCGCGTCATTGAACGAACGTGACATAATGTTGATGTCATCAGCGTAAGCTACTAGCTGTGTCGACTTAAATAATAGGGTTCCTCTCGTGTCAACGGGGATTTTTCTGAAGACATATTCAAGCGCTAGGTTAAAGAGAACCTGAGCTAATCCATCCCCTTGTTTAAGTCCTGTATTCGTCGAAAACGAGTTGGTCATATTATTCTGGATCAGCACTTGTGACGTGGAGTCGGTCATGGTCATTTTCACCAGTCGTACCAACTTTGCTGGGATTCCGAACTGCAGCATGATGTTATACAATGCAGTTCGGTTGATGCTGTCGTACGCTTGTTTGAAATCGACGAATATTTGATCGGCATCAATGTTGAATTCCCAGCATTTTTCCAAAATTTGTTTGACCGTAAATATTTGGTCAGTTGTCGATCTTTCACGTCTGAAACCACCTTGATATTCACCAAGAATTTTCTCAGCGTGATGGGAAATCCTTAACTCTAAAATCTTTGTCAAGAGTTTGTATGACGTACAAAGTAGTGATATGCCCCTGTAGTTTTCGCATAGCAGTTTATCTCCTTTCTTGTGAATGGGACTTATAACACTTTTTCGCCACTCATCCGGCATCGTTTCTTGTTGCCATATGTCGGTCACCAATCCATGGATAGCCCTTAAAACGGAAATCCCACCTGTTTTCAGGAGCTCCGCGGGGATCCCGTCGATGCCCGGTGCTTTGTTGGGTTTCAAGCGGTCCATGGCCTGCCGGACTTCATCTAGTGTAGGAGGGTGAGATGTGGCACTGTCAGCGTATGTACCAATTAGTGGTGGCGATTCGTCGGGTGCGGGGACATTTCCGTTTAGTAATTGCTGGAAATAGGATGCCCATCTTTCCTTCACCTGTTCGGAGCCACTTATGATGCTATCGGTAGTATGATAGGAGGGATTTTCGCCTTTTTGGCTGACGTGTTATAGATGCCGATTGCGGGAAATTCATCATCGCCTCCATCAAGGTTTTGTAGAGGCGTATACCGGTTTGAGCTAACGGTACTTGCCATTAGCGAGATGGAATGACTTTTAGGGAATTTTAAGCGATCCCTAAGGAATAAGTCACTGGGAGAAGATTCCCGTTCGCACTTTTGCTTATTTTTAACGATAGAAACTTGTTCGTATAGCACAGAAAAACACAAAAGAAGAGATGTACCGTTCAAAACTATAGAGCGATATCGAACACTATGGTTAGTCGAAAGCCCGAAAGAACTGCACTCGATGAATGCTGGATTCCGACTCAATTATTAAAAATATTTTTTTAATGCAAAAAAGATGAATAAACATAGTATAAAAACACGACATTGTGCTCAAGCACCTCAAAAACATGCAATTTTCAACTTTTCTAATTACAACTAGTATCATATTCTTAGGAAATATGCTGTTAACGAAAAAAAAAATAATAATGATTTATAATGATTACAGACAAAAAATGTGATTTCAGGAATGCCCACCAGCAAAAACTCGGATAGCAAACGTCCATCGACAGCAGCTTCCAACTCCATTATTTACGGCAGAAATTACTTGAAAAAATTACAAAGTGTACTTCAAAATAAGAATAAAATATAAATTACTTCCCCATTAAAAACAAAATCACGAAAAAACCTAAATTTTGGCTTCCTAAACTGGTTTCCCCCCTTAATCGCTCAAAACTCGCTCCACCTATTTCTAATTTATGGAATTCCACGTAATTCCACGTAATTCATTCCACGTAATGCTGCCTCCTCACTGTGGGCCATCATCGGCCACTGCAATGGTAGCCACAATTATGGTCAACATCACAAATTTTCTTCCACACACTGGGCTGCTAGATGGCCCAGTCATGATTTTTCGGTTGCGCATGATGGTCCGCTTTGATGTGTGTGAAAAACCGCTCCGAAAGTCATCATCGGCCATCGCCATTTCCATGCTTTGCCACTGTCGGCCACTGCGAGCCATCGCCCGTCTACACAATGCGCCACTGTCGGCCACTGCGAGCTATTGCCCGTCTACACAATGGGCCCACAGTGAGGAGGCAGCATTAGGTTGGATCAATTTAAGATTGGCATGATTCATTTCATTTGCCTTGGATCTTTTTGCCATCATTTCTTTCATCATTTTAGAATGTTGCTCTTTCATAATGATGAGAAACTGTCCCATTAGTTTTGGGGACATGGCGGTAATTGAAGATTTGACACTTGGAGAAATAAGTTTTTTGGGTGGTTTATGATATTCGTGGGAAAAGTGGGGTGGCAGCCACTTTGGTTATTTAAACAAATGATTCTTTTTGATTTTTTTTGGCTTCCTGGATGGTTTCATAGCTTGCATCCAACTTGCATAGCTTGCTGGGTGGTTCTTCGTTTCTGGTTTTTTCTCTTCAGAAAAATGTGGTGTTTTAGGATTTTTCTGCGTTGGTTACGAAGAAATACTAGCATATTTTTTTTCATGTGTATTTGCTTTTAAGGGAAAATGATCTCATTCATCGTATTTTTAGCTTTAAAAACGGAAAGAAGAGCTTCCTTTTTGTTGCTTTTCTCTATTTTGGAGGTTGTTTTAGAAGCTTCAATAAACGGATGGGGGTCATACTACTCACAGTTTTAAAGGGTCATCCCCTTAACTGGCGGTTCAAAGGTTCATCCTTAGAAATAAGTGCAAGACCCGTCTGTGTGCAAAGAAGCTGTAGTTTATGTTGCATAAGTTTGTTACCTTCTATTGTTTTAACTCGGGTTGGAGGTTGTAAGTTTTGACATTTTTAGCAAATTTACGTTCAAATACTTTATGTTCCATATGTTTTGGACTCAGCTAAGTCATTAAAAAACTAATATTAAACTTATTTCACAACTTTTCTTCCCAATAACATTTTTTTCTTGATCTCTGAAAGTTGCTCATCATCACCTTCGTAATAATTTTCCCCCACCTGGATCTAATCAAGAGCTTGAAAAACTATGGCAAAAGTTAAACTAGATCATGACTGTCTTTGAGTTTGCATATCTACGAGCGTGGAAAAAACACAAGGTTACTGCCTGAACTCCTCGAGAATATATGCAAGTAATGCAAAGCAAATGGTAGACTAACTTAAAGAAATATGAGAGAAAATTTACTCATATCATCTTCTGTGTATTCAACTGATGTCACGTCACGTATCTCATTGGACTTTTCATCAGTACTTTGAATAGACTGGTATATCATCTGGATAACGTAATATGTCCTCTAGGTGATATACAAACCGATTCAAAGTCGACGTACATATGATACCAAAAAAGGAAGAAACTGGTAGATGGATTTATTTTCAACATATTATGCAAGACTTTTATGCACAAAGTAAGATACTTGGAATCTGTTTTGTTTTTGTTCTGATATGTGATACGCCTAAGCTATTTGTAGTAGAATGAGAGATAGAAAGATAGGGAAATGTGAATATAATATAACTTTGAAATGACTGTTTCGTAGCTGAGAAAATTCAAAACATGAAAGTGCTGAGTAGAGCGGCACGATTCGAAACCTAATACTAATGAAGTTCACTCACATTGCGAATCAGATTGTTGACGAGTCAGAAAATGTTGTAGCGAGTTTGTACTAACAATGATAAAAATACCCTAGGATATAATTTTCGTAGCCTTATCTGTGCTACGCTCGGAATCTTTGAAAATGTTGTTTACTTTTGTGATTTTTATACGAAAATTAGGTCGAGAGCTTTAGCGCCCAATGTGGGTAGCATTGATGGAATCTACGGATGTTTCAGTCTATTTTGATAAAAAAAATTGTTTTGCTTCACTTTTTCGGTCATTTTTGAACATTTGAAGTTTGAAAGAAAATTAACGATTAGAAATTCCTAGAGTTTCGGACGAAATTAGGAAAAATAAACATTTCAGTGAATGGAAAATTTTATTGATGCTAAAAAATTGAAAATATATTCAATTTTGTTTTGAAGTATTGGGAATAATTCAGGTTAAACCAATTACAAATTAAAAAATAAGATTTCACCATTACAAATTAAAAAATAAGTACCTAATTTGCTGATTTCAGTCTTTGGAGACAAAAATCCTTCGGAAAACTCACTTGCTGCATAAAATATCCGTACCTACGTAATTGAACCACAGCATTTTCAAAGAACAAATGAAAAAAAATGATTATTATATTATAAAATTCAAGCATCATCTAGTCACTTCATCGCAAACTTCCTTTGTTTCATTAACATTTACCGCCAACGACCACCATCATCTATACCGATGTGTTTGCATAACGAATTCAAACAACTTTTCCCACCCGATGTGCGTTAGTTATTGTTCGAGATTATACTCAATTTACTCGTTATTCATCAGTTTCGGGTCGGGGTGAGGGTAAGCTGTGATACAAGAGCGGAAAGTATTACTAATGAGTTTAATTACGGTCTCGTTAACAGAACTTACCGCAGGAAATTAAAAAACCTCTTCTACGTAATTATGCTCGAATATTATACCGTCATAGACACTTTGATGTTGAAAACAGAATACATATATACAGTTTCGAGTCGATGCGATGTACTCGATGTATCCACCAAGTGCAGATAAACCTCAAATATATTATGTTCAAAGAAGGCGAGCCTGCTTTCAACTTTCACCATATATGAAGTCCTTAGTTAAAAAAGGGTGTAAGGATCCTGGTACTGGTACACACCATCCATGCTATGTCATAGTTCATCGTATCCTACTTCTCGCTCTACTTTTTCCCGTAACTACCACTCCACCCTCCTCCTTTCTCCTCTCCAAAAAGATGTATGCAGATGAAGTAAATAAGATACGAGCTTAGTTCCGGCGTAAGCTTTCGTAGTGCCGAAGCGAACGAACAAGTAAGCGAGCAAGTCGGAAGTAAGGTTCACTTTAATGTGTTTTCCCACAAAGGAATATCCGCAAAGGATGAAATTAATCGGATCATAATTTCAAATGATAAAATTTAATAAGTTAAAAGCTTAAGATCTTTATATGGAACTTTCGTTTGTCTTTCCCTATGTAGCGTGTGTGTGTCTACGTATTTGCAGAGAATTGAGCTCGGAAAGAAACTGATCTTGACGTTCGACAATGGCAAAGTTCTTTGGCGGAATTAGCGCTTGACTGAAGCTATTCAGGATAAATTTTCCATGTCTAATGTGTACTTTAAGTTAATTGATAAACTTTATAAAGACTACTGAAGCTGAGATTCGACGCTTTCATTTAAATTCAATGATGAGAACTGAACTCAATTGCTGTAAATTCAAAGATAAGTACCTTGCGGAATCACTAGAGACTTTTGAAATCTCTTTGACGGCTCGAATATTCGAATTAAACTAAAACATGAAATTGATGAAAGAAAGCTTAGCTCTATGTGAAATCCCTTACAAATAGTATTGAAGCTATCGCTACTGAATGTCACATTCGAAATGTAATAAACTCGAGCCGGATTTTAAAGTCAAAGCTCGCATCCATAACATCTTCTTACGATTTAATTTAATCCAACTATTTCCATCCGAGATCATCGGATGACACAATCTCTATCAAACCGACGAGACGCTGCAAGGCAACATAAAAGAAATGTGCACAAAATCAAATCGAGCTTTAGCCAATGACAAAAAGTACAAAATGTCCTAATCCATGTATATCATAAATACACCGATAAATAGTTCGCCTCTCAAAGAGTACCACACAAAAAAATGGTATCTGTTATTTTCATCACTCTTGCAACGCATTGGACTCCCCACCAACTTCCTTTTTATTTCGAAATGATTCCTTCGGAAGACTCGAATCCGAGTTTCAAGGGCATGCGAGCTCTCAAAGCAATCAGAATGAGTCTTATACTCTCTTTCCACAAAACATTTGCCGCATAGGCATTTCCAATCATTTGTAGATTATTTTCACTTAGGCTGAACACAACAGCTCCTTGGCTCGGTTGCCCGCTCTCACGCGACTTTTCCTTAGATCCTCAGATTTGCTTGAACTCAGCCTCGCGGATCATCTGCCTTATCCGCTACAATCAATGCGAACAGAGGGAATTGTGAGCCACGACAATGCCAGCTACGGTGGCAACAACAATAGCAACAACAACCGAGGGACACTGAAATTCCATCGATATCGAATAAAACTGAAACTTAATCCAGAAAAAGCCTAAAAGACCAAATGACTCGGCCGTCGCAAACCGACATGGCAAACAATAAATTCTTTCGGTTAGTATCGAGTGTGCTTCGAATTGTGCCTTGTGGGCTCTTCAAATGCCTTCAAAAGGGAACGACGAACACATTCTGATTTGACGTAAGGAATCGAATCGACATTATTTCGTGCGAATCGCTAAATCTCACTAAATCGATGTACGGTGTGAAACAGAAAAGAGAAAAAAGAAGATCTGACGCTAGTGCCGGCGGATGATTTGGTCCTGATTTATTTTTTTCTTTTTTTCAGTGTCTTTTGTGCTGGCTGCGAATAGGTGGGTAGCAAATATATTCAAAAGGAAGTTAGAAGTATTAGATGGAGATGATACTACTGTTGTTGTTCGGTGTCCGTTGAAGAATTAAGGTCTAGTTAAACGAGATGATTATTTTAGGAGGAGAGTACTATGATGCCTTCGAGTTTGATGGGAAAGTGAAATCAAGAAAGGAATGAATTTTTGAAGATACCCAGTGATATAAAGCTTTTTTTGACGCTGAGAACTGGACGTAGTACAAAAGGCTACTAGCCCCATTTGCGACTTTGTTACATAAATCACGTTTATCATAATTTGTTCGTGCATAGAAGATCACTTTGCAAGATCAAGTTGCAGTTTCAGGTTAAACATTTTTTCTTAAATATTTTTCTAAAACTTATTCAGTGTGTGGCAAACATGTTCTTTGGACATATTCATAGCCTGAACAGCGTCCAACTCATCATCGGCGTCCAACTCATCATCAGCGTCCAACTCATCATCAGCGTCCAACACATCTTTGATTTGCGTAGGCGTATTGCCTTTCAAAAGCAAATCTTTAATGAGAGCTCGATACTCGATTTTTTTCCATTTTCACAAAAATAATCACATCGTCTAAGTCAAACTATTGGAAAACACCAACTGCGCGTCCGAAATGGCTGAAACTTTGGTGAGTACCTGTCAAAAGATGCGCAAATACATTCCTTAGTTTTATTGGCAAATGCTGCCATCTTCACGTTAAGGCCGGAAAATTTTCAGACCACCATCGTATGTGCTATTAAACGCAACTCGGCCGATTTAAAACTATTTTTGGACATGGATGCCATAAATGTATAAGCCTATTCAAGAATTACAAAAACCAAAATTGATGGAAAAGAAGTGTAGCTTTTAGACAGTTTATAAGGAGCAAGAAACATACACATATTCGTGGAACTAAATTGTTTTTTCTAAACAACTCAAATGTATTTGTCACTTTACGGATGTGTCAAATAAAATTGTCAGTTTATGCAGACTTGTAAGATTCATTTTGGCTATAACCCCACAGAGTTCAGAAATATCTTGTACCGGTACTTGGCTCCTAGATAGAGAAAAATACTGCTGAAAATGGTGCATTCAAAGCGAATATTGATGCACATATGTACATACGAGTATGTCCAAAAAATGTTCGGAAAATTCACATCAAGAATCATTCATTTACAAATTCATCCTCATACAATACACATTATCACACGAAAAACAGTAGAAAGAATATTCTCAAAATCAACTTCTAATTTTAAACAAATTTGTTCACTTCAAAACAAGTGATTCTAAAGTGAAAAATTGTGTTTTGTGGGATGATTAAAATTGAAAAACTTGGTTTGAAAGTATGCACTGATTCTCATCAGATATCAGCTCATACTGCATACTTGATATCCCACTGCAAGTGGTCACATCAGTCAAGTATGTACTATGCGCTGATGTCTGATGAGAATCAGTGCATACTTGCGAAACCACTTAGTTAAAAAAAAGTTTTTTAATTTTAATCATTTACACAATTTTTCACTTTGATTGTGCTTTTGGAGGCTTATTCCGTAAAACGATCAAGCTTCCCGTATTAATTATTCCCTGCTTTGAAAAGATTTAGAGACGATGTACGTTGTCTATGCTGATTTATAGACAAGACATGAACCATGATCACAAATTAATAACCTCTAACTCTAAACCATTCAAAAAACGATCATCCAGTCGACATATATTCAATACTGGAGGTATAGAATTGGTCATAAAATAG
Source organism: Nemotelus pantherinus (assembly GCA_963978885.1). Classification (NCBI taxonomy): domain Eukaryota; kingdom Metazoa; phylum Arthropoda; class Insecta; order Diptera; family Stratiomyidae; genus Nemotelus; species Nemotelus pantherinus. Next base: position 68,684,685 of record OZ022266.1, on the reverse strand, counting down.
CCAGAAAATAATTTAAAAAAAGTCCAGCGCATCAGAACTGCTAAAAAAATGATTTTCGAAGAAATTATCTTTGAGTGACTTAAAAATGTGTGAAGTCGTAATACACTTCTTTGTAGCACCATATCAACCAAATATTACTCAAAGGAATATATATAATTTTCTGACAGCACCTCCTATAACACAAATGGTGAAAATGCTCAGTGCTGGCAACATTTGTCCAACACAACAGCAATAAGTCTACCATATAATGCTGGTGCTTAATCAACCTATCCTTTGAATTTCGTTTTCATCCACGGATATCATCGAAAGTTTCAGCGATTAAACTATGTCTGGGGCTGCCATCCCAAAAATTTCCGAAATTCGGAAAATTTAAACATCAGTTGCTTACTTTACTGTAAATTACGAAATTCATCATAGCTGGCAACCCTTTCATGATTTTTCAACGAATTTCTTACAGAGCTAGAAATGCAGCAGATCCACTTATCATATAAATTTCGTTCTGATTTCGATACTGCATCGGAAGTTATAGGGGAAAACCCTTTATTTTCCTGCGCAAATTTTTAATATTTAGGAGACGGAAATTGCCGTAGCATGCAATTCTATATTAATTTTTCTATCTTAGGGTAAGGTTCACCTACTGCGAGAATTTCGTTAAAATCTGGTGACTAAATCGGAAGCTATAGGTCTATTTTTTTTTTGGCGATTTTTCATAATTCCACCACTACCACAGTAATGCACGTATTTCAAAATCACTTCTATCAGACCTTCAACATGTCCTACAAATTTCATATTGATCGTGTTATCCGATCATCAGTTCTCGTGAACAGAAATTTTGAGTGCTGAAAATAGAGGTAATTTGATCATGGGTTGCCGTTCTTGTTTACCTCGGAATTTTGAAAATTTTTGTTTGACTTGGTGGACAAAAGTCAAAATTTATCAAAAATTTGAATTCATTTTCAAAAATCAAAAATTTTTCTGGTGGGTCGATCATTTAAAGGATTTTTTTCCAGGAGCCTGCTGTAGCTACAGAATTTCTTGCACTGTCTTGAAAGTCCAGGTGTGCTAAATCTTAGTCTATGTCAATACGTTCTACAAATTTCATGATGATCCATTGTTTTTCTTAGAAGTTATGACAAATCGAAATTTGCAAAAAAATCCTTGCCTACTTTTAGGCACACAGCGCTTAAACAAGGCTCAAAGTTTCCAATTGTTTATCATAGACAGTGTCTTCACTTTCAAATTTTCAGCTTTATCAAATTTCTTCAAAAAGTGTATCAATATTGGTAAAAATGTATCAAAAGGTTCCCAAAAGTGTATGTGGTTCGAGGTACTGAAACTATAAATTATCATATAAAAAAACTTAGTTTGGAGCTTCATACTATATTTATTAAATAATATAGAGCCTAAAAAAATATCACAAATTACTTCCGCTCTTTGTTTTCATCTGTATATTGCTATTAATTTTGAAGCCACACAAAATAAAATGTGGGCTCTTTGCGAATGTAAAAATTTTTGAAAATTTTCACGAAATCAATACGGAGTGCTGATTATTTTTAAGGGAAGTTGCTATTTTAAATTTAAAAAACAAAATATTCTTCGGCTTTAATAGGAATCATATAGCTATCGGAATACTGATGATTTGATGAATATGATGAGTAAAAGGATATGTTTTGGGCATGTATGATTTGGGCATTGTTTGGATTCTTGCTTCCAAAAATTTCTCTTATCTTATCTCTTTCAACTCTAATCGGTTCTTCCTTACATTGCCATCCAAGTTTGATACAGAAAAACCTCGTTTTCAAGCAAACTATAAGGTACAGCTATTAAAGGCAACATGAAGAAAGGCGGCAGAAGACATTGATTCACCTAAATTGTTTTCAACCAAACTCAGCTAATCCCAAAACACTTCAACATTCATTTTCCCGGTATTATTTAAATTGCTTGGAAACTTCAAATCTTCAGGGTCATCGCATTAGATATTTTTCATAAATCAGAGTGTAAAGTAGATTGAAGTTGGCAGTTTTTACTGCTAGAGAGAGGAAATTTGGTAGGCTCATGGCAGCAATATTAAATAAATGAATTCATTTGCTGGATGACAAAATGTATCATTCTGTCACAATTCAGTGAGTTGTTGTATCATTGTATCAAAAATATAAGTTTCAAATAAAAATGTATCGAAATGATACAAATGTACAAAAAGTGGGAAACCTGATCACAAACAAGTTTAAAACATAATAAGTTTTCATTCCCAATACTTTTTTTTAACAAAAATTTACACTGCTGGGAAATATAGCAGTAACTAGAAATTCTCCAAAATGCCCTTCGCTGCCAAAAGGTTAAAGATATCTGAATTCTAGCAAGTCATGGCCCTACCCACTATCTACATCTATGTCCTCCAAAAATTTCAGCTCAATCGAATTGGCCACTCCAGAGATTATCTCCCTTAACCATTTTGCTGATATATATATATATATATATATATATATATATATATATATCTATACAGTCATACAAAAAAGTATTCGTACAGCGGATTTTTTTCTATAATTTTATATTCATTTCAAAATATAAGGAATAATTATCAAAATAAAAACTTTCACAATTAGAAAATATCACATAAAATATAATACAGTCTTCATTGTAGTTTTAAAAAATTTGGAATTCGTTGGTTATAGTTGGATGATAAGCATAATACCGAGAGTCGTCTGGAAAATGGATACAAAAAACTATTCGTACACCTGGCATATGGATATTTTTATTTGGTAAACTTTTTATAAAATATCTGTATAATTGCCGTAATTAGTACTTCGTCGGATTGCCTTTGGATTGTAGAATTGCATTTAAGCGTCTTGGCATGGATTCAACTAAATTCCTTGTCACATCTGCTGTGATTGAACGCCAAGCCTTCACAATCTCTTCTTTTAAAGTGGTTCGGTTAGTTATTTTAGCTAACTTTATTTTTTTTCCTTGCACAATCAATGCAAATCATTGCGTGAAATCAGCGTTATCTTTGGGAGACCACGCTCAGCCGTTCAAAGCATCATTAATAGATATTGCGTCACGAGAAGTCTTACGAATCAACCAAGATCAGGACGACCAACATTATTAACGGCCAAAGATGAACGCAGTATATGTAGAAAAGTGAGACAAAATCCGAAAATAACAGCTTCAGCGATTGCAGCAGAGGTAGAGGAAACAAATAAAATAGACGTGTCTGCAGAAACAATCAGAAATGTTGTCCATCGTGCTGGTTACAACTCTCGAATAGCTAGAAGAAAATATTACAAAAGCGAAAAAAATAGGAAGGATCGATTAGAATTCGCTAAAACGATGCGAAATCATGGAATAGACTTCTGGGAAAAAGTTATATTTGCTGATGAAAGTAAATTTAACATTTTTCAATCAGATGGCTTGTGTAGAGTGTGGCGGAAGCCAAATACCGAACTCGATGTACAAAATTTGTGTCCCACTGTTAAACATGGAGGTGGGTCCATATTAGTATGGGCTTGTATGAGCGGTTTTGGAGTTGGTGAAACACACATTATCGCCGGAATTGTGAACCAGGATGTGTATATAGACATTCTCAAGCAACATCGCCATACAAGTGCTGAAAAAATGGGAATCAAAAATGATTTTATATTTGTCCATGATAACGACCCGAAGCATTCAGCTCTAAAAACGAGACTTCGGCTGCAATATAATACGCCAAAACGGCTTCAAACTCCACTTCAATCGCCTGATGTGAATGCCATCGAGCATTTGTGGGATGTGGTCGAGAAAAAAATTAAGTTAGCTAAAATAACTAACCGAACCACTTTAAAAGAAGAGATTGTGAAGGCTTGGCGTTCAATCACAGCAGATGTGACAAGAAATTTAGTTGAATCCATGCCAAGACGCTTAAATGCAATTTCACAATCCAAAGACAATCCGACGAAGTACTAATTACGGCAATTATACAGATATTTTATAAAAAGTTTACCAAATAAAAATATCCATATGCCAGGTGTACGAATAGTTTTTTGTATCAATTTTTCAGACGACTCTCGGTATTATGCTTATCATCCAACTATAACCAACGAATTCCAAATTTTTTAAAACTACAATTAAGACTGTATTATATTTTATGTGATATTTTCTAATTGTAAAAGTTTTAATTTTGATAATTATTCCTTATATTTTGAAATGAATATAAAATTATAGAAAGAAATCCGCTGTACGAATACTTTTTTGTATGACTGTATATATATATATATATATATATATATATATATATATATAAATATATATATATATATATATATATATATATATATATATATATATATATATATATATATATATTTAAATAAATAAATTAAAAATAAATAAAACCTTCATCTTTGATCGGTATTTGCGATGCTTCCTTATCTAGTAGACAAAATCGTTGAGTTGTTTAAATTTTCCATAACACTGTTTGGTTGCAGCTTAGGACTTAAGCGGCGAGGTTCATAGAACCCCACCAAAATGTTTTCATGTAAATCACTTTCATCTACTTTCAAATCGTATTGCGTTTTCATTCGGTTGGTGTTCAGGTTTATGCGACTCTTAGCTGCATTGTGACACCGGGACTTGACTAGCCATTTCCCCTGCCATATCTGATGGCAACGACTGTCAATTTATGGTATGTCATCTGATGCGTGGGTAATTCCATGGCATGCCATATCATTTCGAAAATGCCTCTGAACAGTCAGATGAATGCTTCATCTGAGCGTTGAATGCACTTAAATAGTTATTTGAAGTGGCGAGCGAAAGGAATTCTGCTGTTGATGAAAACACCACGTGTGGGATAAATCCTTTTTTGATAAGCTAGTGAAATTTCAGATGAAGATGAAACTATTATATGATTTGTTGGACCATGAAGGGGGATGGAGTGAAAGTCATTAAAAAAAATCCGCCCATAGTCAAAGGGCAATTTCATATATTTACTCATCCTTAAAAATTGAAAAAAATATATCTTGCAAAACTAACAAGTATTTAACTTTATTGTTCAAAATGGACGCATCATCATTCGACTTTTTCGCAATTCCCCACCATTCCATATTCTGTAAACTATTTTTGATTACTTAACAAGATCTTAAAATCTTTGTAAATCCATATTTCCTTCATTTTCTTATAAGAAACGGAGCATGACCACGGTTCAATGCCATTTTGAATATCAAGAAATGTCAAAATATAACCAGGCTGATGGCCAAGCAAATGGCATATCATATAGCCTGCCATCAAATACAGTATGCTGTGCGCCACCACCACTAGCCGTTTCCATGGCGATTCGAATGGAATGCCATGGGAAATGGCTAGTGGATGCAGCCTGTGAATAGAGTTTGGCCATTGCCACAGCTCCGAAACGCATCCCGTTGTAGTCTTTGGATCTTTTGCTGGTATTTTGAATTTTACATAAGCTAAAAGCCAAGTATTTCATCCAAATATGATTCGTTTTGGCAATTTGCATGCATCTTTTTTAGGTTAGTCATTAGAAAAAATTTGATGTGACGATACTTATCATACTGATTGTCTTCTACCACTTTGATTAGGTGCTATATAAAGGTGATGCCAAAACTTTTGACCATTTTGTCAGACGGTTCGTGATGTGGAGTGTCATTAAACTCCGAAGGCACTTGTAACTCGAAATTTTGATTTTGTTCAAAGTGAAGCTCGATTGAGACTAATTAGTTGCGCAATATTTGCTCTGCCACTGTAGATGCCTGCCGATTTGGAATATCGTAGAGTTCTAGCTGTTTAGTAAATTAGTTTGCTACCAGCAGCATGTTGCTCCTGCCAAATGTTCCCGCCACATCGATCTTTCGAATGGTGTTCCTGTTTTGTAGATATTTCACTCACTTCTGGGCTTTCATCTGTGTTCTTTCACAAATTTATAAGCCACCAATTTCTTACACCATTCCTTCACCTCTTTCCGGACAAAAACACAGCAGAACCATTTTGCTATTCATTTGGCGTTTTGTTTACGCTCAGGTGGTCTCTCGATTTTTCCTCAAATTTCGTGCAAAACATTTTTGTCTCTGCTGCGGGGAAGTACATATTGCATATAATGTACTTGTCCACCTGGAGTTATTAATTTTGTTTTAATAGCCCTCCATCAAGCTATCTTAATTCACGCAGTACTCGCTCCATGACTTTTTCAAAAGCTGCAAGAGCATTACAGAGTTAGAATGCCATTTCGAGCAAATTGCCAGAGTTCTGTTCCACAGAAAAAGCTGTCTTTTACGATCACTCTTCTCGATTTCAACCTAAATCCACTTCTTAGATCCAATGAGTATCCTTGTTATTGTCTATTTTTCGTAAGCGATAGCAGTTCTTTCTAGTTACATCGGTCATTCCTTGTTTTTGACCAAGCCTAATGGCGTTCATCCTAGTTTTTGACCAAACCTACGGGTGATGTGCGAAAACTGGTTGAAAGCTTGATGATCTTTTCTTTTTGTATGTCCTGCATCAATTCGGTGACCTCGGCTTGCTTAGGAAAAGGTAAATGTTGGAAAGATTGTTGAATTTGTGATGAGTCTCACGCATCAGCTCAATGCGCAGCGACGTTAGTTTTTCCGTAATCTTCATCTCGAATCGGAAAGATGTGAACATAAAATTCAATTAGCTGAACCTTTTATTGAACGAGCCACCTTCAGACCTATAAAGCAAGCTCTAAATCGTTTCCTCCCTCCTCCAAAGAAGAAACAACTACATTTTCTGAATCAGTCTTGTTCCTTTGTTGACCTCTTGCTGCACACCCTTTCCACAGCCTCGGCTTCCATTTTTTCAGCAATTACGTCTGAACTACTCTTTTTCTCCACACTTCCAGCATTATGAAACTCAGCTTGTCGTTGTTTCCTTGGTGATATTGATTCTTTGGCACACACACTTTTCGTACACTTCACGGACTCTTATGCTGCTACGAAGCGTCCATTTTGCCAAGAATCCATCAGAGTCCATTTGCCAACCAAACGAAGTGCTTGTTGAAATTCTTCATCACGTACTAGATAAAAGCATTCTTGGCCATTTCGTCCCAATATTCTGGATCCGGCGTAAGATACGACAGAATTGAAAGTCGCTTGATGTCCAGAGCCAACTGCTGTAAGGTCTGCTTGGCTATTTTGCACGTGTTTTTAGCCGACAACGATGAAGTTCCTTCAGGTGGTCTTTGCTATATCTCCTACCCAACGGGATCATCAAGCTTGAGTACCCGGAGTAGTTTTCCACTGGAACGGTTGAAAGTACTTCTCTTAATGGCACCTTTGGTGTTGTTGGACGCTCATGGAGATTCAAACAGTTGTAGTCTGAAACAGTTACATACTGCTTCTTGTGGATAGTTCAAGGAGATTTAGAAAGATAAATGCAAGACATCATAGATTTTTTGAGTGCTTCTACTAACCATAAAGGTTCTATCTACATTTTTGTCATTTTTGAGTTAACTCCGGATTCAAAAACTACATACTGTATTGCATGATTCTGCAAAATTTAGAAACCTATCTTTTGTGGAAATACGTTAAAATCAATATTGAAAAATGCACTCTCCATATATCTCCAGTACAAATCAAAACACAAATCATTGAGCATCTCGAAAGCGCTAAAATAAAGATAGAACCTTTATGCTTAGCAGAATTGTGAACAGCTTTGTTTTTGCTGAACGCATTCTTGGTCGATTTCTTCACCGGAACTTTACGTTCCGCGCTAAAACCCTTCTGAAGATTACTATTTACATTACAGTTTAATAAAAAAATTCATGTATTTCCTTCAGCCCTGCACATATCCAATTTTTAGGAAGATGATGTAGGATCTAAAAACAACGAAATCAAGGCCTAAATCCAGTACTCTCTATGTAGAAAAATCTTTATTTTTATGTTAAAATGTGCTTGAATTAGCTCGTTGATGGTCAATAAAAAATGTGGAAGTGATGGTCAATAAAAAATCAACCTCTACCGCCCCGTAGAAAAATCACCAGTCAAGCACAGTGCTTGCTATGGTGAATCAATTCATATATACAAGTTCGAATTCAAATAAATAATAACATAGTCTGCATAATTAATGATGATAAAACAATTAATATTTCTGACACCCAAAGTGGTTTTCGTTTTGAAGTAATTTTGTTTTAAAATATTCATTTTCAATTTTTATTTGTAATATTATTATCATTCAAGTAACATAAAAGCGTTTGAAACAATCTTTCGCTGACACTACTCAGTGCATTTCAAATAAATTACACAATCATAGATCAAAATTAATGGCCACTTTGTTTCCCATAAATTTACATACAATGTCCATTTCTTTAACTTCTCGCTCGTATCTTATATTTAATTAATGAAACTTATGTAGCAGCTCATTATGAATGTACGGCATTAATTTCACTTAACTCATTATTACTAGAACGCAACGAAAGATATCTAAAAAAAACTTTCGTTCGACTTTAGTAGCAATACCAGTAGGAGCAAGCCAACAAGCAAAAATTTTCAAGCCAGATGTCAGGAGCGCAAACCTTATGCTCGAAAATAGAACTAAACTATTGTGAGACATTCATTCTTGGCTCTTGCGAGTCATGTAAACGTGCTTTATCCTCCTTTTTACTGCGGGAAAAAAAAAACAAAAATCTAGTCTAGAAACTATAATCGAGTAATTTGTATTCGTAAATTCTCACCTGAGCGCCTGGTTCTTAGCAGGACATTAGAAAGAAATACTCGCTGGTGACTGTTTCAGCAGTGATGCACAGGTTCGTACTTGGTGAAATGAAACATGGTCCAGATGTTGAAATGACGTAGTTGGGATTTTCTCCTTGCAGCTTGAAGCATAAAAAATGATGGCTGCAAATATTTATGAGTACATGCTCCTACTTTTTAATCATCCGACTTTCAATTAATGAAACAAAAAATATGGTTGTGCAAACCATAGTTGTAAAGAACCTTACTACGGTTGGATGTTTAGTTGTAACAACGATGTAACATGGTGTAGCATAGCCATCATTATCACAGATTATATTTGATTCAAACATAGTATGGTTGCATCAACTATAACGACAAACGCCAATGAATTTGTATTAGGGTTACGACAAACATAGGTATATTTCTAGCAACTTCTTTATGGTTGTCTCAAACATAATCATGAGCCGTGAAAACTAAATTGTATTGTTAATGCAACCATATTTTTGGTTCAATTTAGGATAAAGATCACTGACTTCAGTTGTCACAACTAAAGTAAGGTTGCGTTCATCCTTAAAATATGCGTCCAGCAAATACACAATAAGGTTTATAATAACCATTTTATTTTCATGAGAACTATACACTTTGATCAGGGGTAAAATTAACATGGTCGTTCGAAACATAAAACAATTTTATAGTAGGGGGAACTATAACATGGTCCAAACAACCATGGAATAGCCATCTTTTTTCTTTTAGTGTAAATTTTAACTAGAAATCAAATTTTCCCCGAATTTATTTTCTCACGTTACCAATTTCATATTGAATCTCGGAAATAATTGAGATTGAGCTATTTCCGTACTATTTAATGGCACTCATTATAAATAAAACCGAACAATATACTGGTTTATTTATATTTTCATCGGAAAATTTCATTAATCAACAAAGTGACAATGTCCCACCAGAGATTTATCTGATCTTCGACTTTACGATGGTTTCTGATCCCCAGCCCACTTATCTCCTCTCCGATCATAACAAATAGCTTTCGGCTGCAATCATATTAAATGCCAGCATAATTAACATCATTAACTCTCATTTACCATACATAGTCGGAGGATATCGACGCTTACTTCCCTCGATGCGGAGCCAAAAATAGCAAATAAGATTCGGAAAAAAGCTCTAATTGCCTGAAATCGAGAAGCCCAACCGATTTCCCATTTTCTCCGGCGCGTCTTCGAAATTTTTCCATTCTGTTCTGTCGAATTCGCTTTGATTTCGTTTGAATATCCTCCGAGAGATATGTGCTACGTATGTATGTGTGTATCGCCCACAATCGTCAAATCAAAATCTGGTCACTCAGCATACATAATGATATCAGAGCCTAGGGCTGAGGCGGACCTAGAAAAGTTGAGGATTTTTTCTTCCTGTACTTCCGAGGGATCATTGAATTTGTCGAAAGTATGTGTGCGCTAGTGTGTATATGGAGATGATGTTCTGATAGATATGCATAGGTATCTGCTAGCATCCTTCCGTTTCGCTTGTTCTTCGTACGCATTAATTCTTATTTTATTGCTATTGTATTATTGGGGTTCTTGAAAGCTACAAGATGGTTCGTTTGGTGTTTGTTGAATGAAAACGAGTTGAAGATATTGTTAAGCTATGGTTGGACCAAGGAAGTTTCTGATATACTTGGATTTTATTTTGTTTGGTTTTAATTTACTTTTTATTGTTTTTTGAGTGATCCTCAGCACTATCTTTTTTCTTTGATGATATTGAATGTTGACTCTTTATCACTGGTATTGATTTACTATTAGTTTACTATACATTTTGCATAGGTAAAAAAACTTGAGCGCATAGAAAATGTCTCGCATTTGTTTCAGATTCTATTTGATACAATTGCTTATTTGATTCGATTACTTACGACCGGATAATCACATCAGATAATTAGTGCATGAAAATTAAGTGCTATCGTTTGTCAGAAAAAAATTGGTCACATTGCTTAGACACATTTTCCACAAGTATACTAAACCTGCTCCTTTTTCAGACCAACTTATCATCTGAATTTTCTTTTGATCCATGAGGAAAAATTTTAAAATTTAAGACAAAGACATATCTTGCTAATTTCATTGCAGAATATTTCCCAAGCAAAACTTTAACGGTAGCATCTCTCAGTACCAAAAGGACAAATATGTTTGCTTTTGGCAACTCTTTGTCTGTACTGCAATCAAAAATCTTCTTTCACGTTATTCATTTGTTTCACGTTAAGATCAACCTTGCCTCAGAATTTGGTATATATTCAATGTACGATTTGAGGCTAAATGGATCGAAAGGTTTTGAAATTTACCATCCGCGAAAATTTCCCGTTTTGAAAATTCAATTATAATTTTATGGAGGAAATTGGAAAATTTTATTTCAACAATACGGAGAGTAAAGCATAAATCTTATCAATTGTTTGTAATTTTTCTAATTTTTTTTCCAATTATTGAGCCTTTGGAGCATCAGGAAATTTCCATTTAGGATTCCTGCATGTTAAACTTTCGATGTAAACTGTAGCTTGTACATAGAAAAACAACTAAAATTATGCGATCTAACTGTCGCCTTGCACAAATAATTCCAAGACCAAAGTTGCACTCGAAATCGAAAACAAAATATTGTTAGGGCTTTGTTGGTCGTTTTTGAGTTGAAAGTAGCCTCGTGCAGTCTGTTCTGTTGGTGAACGTGGACGGAGGCAGTCGTGTCCCAGGCTCATGCGAGTAGATAGTGCAAAGTGTGAAATCGTTACTTGAGTTTGAATTTATAATTCTTCCCTATTATTTTGTTGGACGGTGAAGATCGGTTTGATTATTTCGAGTAGTTTTTGCGTCGTTAGATCAAAAACTCGAGAACGATTTTGGGATTAGAATTATTGCTGCTCGTTACTAAGAGCAAACTCAGCAGCAAAGATAAATGACTGGGATGTTGTGTTGCTATTATTGGAGGTTTGTGCTCTTTATTTTTAATATTTATTTGAAAAAAAAATCATTCGATTGCCACATGTATGATGTCGCTCAGCTCTCAATCATGGCATGCTTCTCGTATAATTAAATAATCATAAAAACCATCCCCAATGCGACTAAGAGACACAATAGAACAATATTGTTTGAATATAAAATGAATTTCTAAATTTCTCATTGGGCAAAAGCCCCTAAGGACTTATCGCTTTTCATGACTCGCGATGGCCTGACTGGCCTGTGATTAATGAAGTGAGCATTATTTCTACGTTACAAAGGGAGGGATTTTGGCCATTTAATCGTTTGTTTTTTTTCGTACCAAAGTCAGTGGGTGGAGTGACCCCGTTAGTATTGGGGTCATGGCTTCAATAACTTCAGGGGCTTGAGGCTACCTGCTTCTCCTCAGGCCTATTGAATCAAAGCATAATCCCCACCGTAGGATTTTTTTGATATTTTTAGCTCCCCTTTCAGATGCATGCATACGTGCTTCGACACATCTAGGCTGGGTCTGGCTTGTAAACTCAGGTCTGAAATCTACATCTGGTACTGCTCTACGGACAAAAACGCCTTCCCTCTTTTACCGCTTAGTTACGGCTAGTATATTTTCATGACGGATGAAATATACGTAGCGTCCTCGTTTTTCTGGAAGCCAAACCACCCCATTTTCTATTGACCCACTCCAGCTCCGTAAAGCTAGTGAAGCGGTACACCAGCATCCGCCAGGGTTGGGTTAAAGAGTGCTCTGCTAATGTGGACGAGTGGACTTCACGGCCATTTCTGCGTACTCTGCCCCCAGGCACTTCTTTTTTTGTTGGCTTGCCCTGTTGATGGTGCGTCATCACTTACCCTCCTTGCCAGGCCCTCTACTGGACTTTGGTTCAATTGAGACTCCTTGCAAGTATCTCGCATTCTTAAAATCGCTACATATTGCTTTACAATAGCATCATTTGTCTCAACATCACATTGTCCTGTTAACCAAAGCAGATGGATCTTATTAAGCGTAGCGAAAGATTGAACTCCAGAACGACCTGAAGTTTTTGAAGTGGTCAGAAGTCGTCGTTATGACAGCAACGCAGCTTAACTGTAACAGAAAAAAGCAATACAAAATCATTTCCATTTTATGTCAATTACTCAGCAAGCAGATCTCAAGAAAGCGACTATTTTAGCTTGAAAAACTGAAAGATGCTCTTCAGAAGCAAAAGCCTATTTGTCATTTAAAAATCAAGGCAGACTCTCCTTTAAAGAACTTAAGTGACAAAGCACCCAGCATTTGACGTAAGGCCTTAGCAGCAGGCAAAACCCAAATCTGGTGGGTAATTTTTAGGGTAGGTTAGGTTAGGATGAACTGGCTGGCACAAGGCCACACATAGACCTTCTGGTACATAGTGATACTAGATAAATGGACCTTGTAAAAGAAAGCTTAGTCCAAGCGTCCATCAAAGGCCCTGGACTTTTTCACGAACTGAAGGATCTTAGTTACATATTAATTAAATTCTCTTGACTGAAATTGATTAAAAATTCATATTTCCGGTAATTATAGTCTCACAGTAAATGGTGGCGTGGTCTCCACTTTCGATTTACTATAAAGTTGGCGGATTCTTGTGTATTTCTCTTTCCATATGTTTTAACGAACGATTTAAGGCGCCATATCCAGTTTAACAACGAAGGATATTTAGTTTATTCTTGATTTGTGATTTTAATTTGTATATTTTCTTAATTCCAATGAGTTTTAGTATAAGTTTGATAATGACAATAGACAAAAATATAAATATTCATAGTTCAATTCGATTTTAGATGTATGTGTAGTACTAATTTCGCAAAGAGATGTCACTAGTGGCGTTAATGGGATATATGCATCAAACTAATTTTCAAAACGTAAGTAATACAGTTTTTTGTTTCGTTTACTATAATTGTTTTGTTTTATTCTAGGGAGTTGCTGCAACAAGATCCTTCGGAGAATTCACATTTAGGCTTTTAAATTGGGTTCACCAAAGGAAAAAATTGGTGCAAAAACGACATGCAAACCCAATGATTGGCAATTTTTAGGCTTATCGGTTCTTCAGGTAATCTTGGCATCGCTCTCTGTAATTGATGGTGTTTTACAGAAATACCGATATTTACTGATAAAACGTGCGATTGAATCTGATCACAACAACAATTTATTGTGAATGAACACATTGCTTAAAATCCGAATTTGCAATGTGACATTATGGTTCACAAACATATGAATCGTACTGTGGGATCATGGTGATGAATAAAGGTCTGGGCTACACTTATAAATATAAATCATTCCTTGAATAGAAAACTTACATTTGTTCAACATCGAAAATTTAGTAAAGAGTGTTTGCTGGTTCGACTCAAAATAACGGAAACTTGGAAGCTATTTCATATAAATTTGAAACTAAGAGCCTCTTACGAATTCATACTCGAATGTTGAAAAATATTATACAACTAAAACCCACTCTGGGCGCTAACAATAATTTGAAGAATAACCATAAATGTCGACACCCGCATATTCTGTTTATGCTTAGTGGAATTAAAATTAACCTACTTCAACAGGAAATTGTAAAATGTTGTTTGTAAAACAAGCAGAGTTTTTCCAGCAGCGGCGGGAACCCAATCAAATTATTCTGAAAAATATAGAAGTGTAAAATAAAGTATATGTAAAAAATTATTCAAGTTTTTTGTTTATACTACCCTAGCAATTATTTGCAAATAACTTTCAAATATCTAGCAAATAAGATAAGAAACGATGCACAATGATGTAAAAAGAGCAGAAGTTGTGATTCCATAAAATTTGTTATAAGAAGATTATTTTCCCTGGTTTTATTTCGTTTTGTTTTTGACAAATTGTAGCAAAAAATTTGTTTGACGTTTGCAAAGTCATCAGGTTTAGGTACTTAAATTTTCGACCTTTAAATCAGCAAAATAATTTTCTGTTTCCCAAAAAATAAAATAACACTCATTGTTGAATTTCGCTTCACAGCCCATAGCAACAAGTGCGTTCTGAGTAAAACCTGTATCTGAAATTCCATACATCAAGACATGATGTCTCATATCAACAACAACGCAACAGGATCCTCTTAAGCTTGCCTTTTGTTTTCTTTTTTTTTTTCTTTCGAAGGATCCTTTTTCGTTTTTCACCCGAATTCCATTAAATTTTTGGTCGGTAAGTATCCCATCCGTTCGGGGGTTTAGTTACTTAGAAAAGGACGATATTTATGCGGAAACGCTCGTGTAAAAATTAAGAAAATGGCCACACTCAACATGACAATCCTGTTGGAATTTTCCCCGAACATGAAATTTTTAAATAGAAATTGTTCAGAGGTAATGTTCTCGGAGCACAGGTGGGCTGAAGATTTTTTCTTTGCGTTGATGTCAAAAAAGGACATTTCCGTGACGAGAAAGTAGTATCGGAGCTTGAGTTTGAGAAGTACCTGCTACGGAATTGACGAGTATTACTAGAATTATGTTGCACGAGTCGTATCATGGTATCTATGTTTGGCTGGTTGATTGTTTGGGACGACGATCAGAAGGGTTATTGAATTCAGTTCTTGGGCTGACGCGTGGGATGGAGATACTCGTTCGTAAAAGCTGCAGAGTCATCGGAATTTTTCGTGTAATGTAATTTTGTGTTCAACAAGGCGTAATTTAGGGTTTAGTACGTTCGAATGGCCACTGAGTAAAAGAAACTGAAAAATACGTGAGGTGATAGATTGATTGAAAATCACCATTTTTGCCGATGCAAAATTTTCTGAGATAAATCCACTTTTGCAATCAATTTGAAAGCAGTGTATTAACTGATTGGGCTTGCTAAAGTTGAAAGACCTCGTGAAAATTATTTTCCTATTGATCTTTTTTAGAGTACATGTGATTACTTGTATCGTGATGGAAGTCTGTTTAATATTTTCCAATGAAAATTTGTTCAGTTTGTTTAAAATATCTTCGAACGAATTTTTCCAGCTGAACACATATTCTGGATAAATACTTTATGAAATTGAAGTCCCTTCCGATAACCCATGTTCTTTCTTCACAGCTTAATCTCTCAATGTCATTTTAATTGCATCTTGGATTTCAGTTTATTTCTCGATTTTTTCCACGTGAAATCTCACACCAAATTCATCTAATTTTTCAAACAATCCTTACAAATTCGTTCGTTTTGCAGTTTTTATGGGTTCTCGGTTTCTTTCCCAAGCTGTCGATTTGACAATTATTGGCACCGTTCGGACATGAAACTGCCGCATGAATGACCTTTTGCCATTAAGATAAGACTTTAAGTGTTATAGTATGTGCAAAGCTACGACAAAGACGACGACCAAAACGACGAAAGTTGAAAGATTACCGAAGGAAAATCGTTCTTTTTGCCCGTTTGGCATTCTAACACTTATTTGGCTGCTTCTACTACCAGCACTCTCACTGCTATTGCTACTCCTCACGTTTTTTGTCGTTCATTGCTGAAAATCTTTGCTCGTTGTTATCCTTGTGGGTCGGTTTCGGTTCTGTTTTTGATAGCTGCTTTATGAGAATTATGAGGATTTAATCGATTTTCAATGTTCACGAGAATTTGAAATGATTTTTCTTCTTAGCTTTATAAATGTTTGTTCGAAAGTGATTAAGATGGAATTCTGATAGGTTGTTTTAGACACGGTTAAGCATGCTTGTTCAAGATGCAAATATTTAATCGGGTCGTTTTAAATAAAAGGAGTATAGTTGAAGATATTTTGGTGAGTTAAATAGATGAAATTGGATTAAAATGGTCGATACATGAGTTTTCAAGCGTGATACCCAGCCTAGAGTGATAGTCCGGTAATGCAATATTACTTTTTAAAGTATATTCCTTTTTTTTTCTTTATAAATCAAGTCGACATTAATTAATCTAATCGATTTTTTTTCACAAGTCAATCTTTATCAACTCTTCCTAAATGTAATCAGAATTTCAAAAGTGAAGCTCAGTATGCAAAAGCATTTTTTTGCTTTTACCGGATTCGCTTTTTTGAATTAACTTCAAAAAGCGCATCCGGTGTGCTCAAACACATTTTGAGGCCAATTTTTTATTCACTTCACACCCATACCCTGCCACAAGCGCTCACATCACCGCCAAATTAAGGGTAGGGACAAGTGAAAATGCTTTTTGTTCATGGCACCAATCCTATCAAAAAGTGTTCTTGCCAAAATCTTACTTATAGAATGTACAATCCGCAGAGCAGAATTTGTTCAAAAATACAAGTTCAGGCTAGAGATATTGCACTAGGCAACCATGTGTTTTTGATTCTTCTTGGTCTGAAAGAAAAACGCAAGTTTAATATTAAATATCAGAACACAAAAAAGAAAAATCAAGTTTTAGAGTTTCATAAATTTTTAAAAGTTGGCAATTTGTAGTTTTTGCATATACTGCTGTGCTCTTGTCAGGTCACTCATGGCAACTAAAATCGGCTAAAATTTCGCAATCGTACCTTGAAAATTGTTGCGTGGGTGATTTCCCAAAATTCGAAAAAGAAAGTTTCAAGAATAACAAGTGTACATTTTCAGTTCACATTTTCTTTGATATTTCCACAATCTCCTCTTCCTGTCAGTTTTACGAGAAGAAAAAATTATTGACAAGGTACTCACGCTGTCGTGTAGGTAATCAAGTATCTCTGAAAGTGGCAATACAGTCTAAAAATAAATCCCATCATTCAAATTAAGGAATCGAAAAAATGTTTTCAACTTCATAGGTTGGCTGCAATGGGCGTTGGCCAGCATGAACATGGGTGGGTGAGGTCAACACAACTTACCAAAAGCGCACTGTGATAACTCGGAGCATGGCGTGCAGTTTTGAATCCACAAAGAATGCTGAAACATTATTCGTCTCTAAAGCTTATCAAAGCAGAGAATAATTGATACGGGAAACTCGATCGTATTGCGGAATAAGCCTCCGAAAGCAGAATCAAAGTGAAATTGTTTTTGCGGGATAATTCAAATTGAAAGTTTTATTCAAATTTTTTTTTTGTTTCGATAAAGGTGTTTCGAAAGCATGCAAAGTCAATTTGTCTCAACTAACGTATATAAATAAACTTAATGATTTCCAACTGCAAGTGGTCACATCAGTCAAGTATGCATTGTGTGCTGGTGTCTGATGAGAATTAATGCATAATTTCGAAACCACTTTGTCAAAAATAAAAAAAAATTTCAATAAAATTTTCAATTTTAATCATCCCGCAAAAACGTTTCCACAGTTTTCGGTTTTATACCACTCAAAATCCTAAAATTGGGGACAAAAAATGACTTTTTTGTGTGGTATTTGTGCTAACACAGGCCACATAGCTGAGAATGCAGTCAATATCGGAAGAATCATTGATCATTTGTTACAAAAAATTGTGATTTTGACTAGCTTCCACTTATACTTGATTTTACATCGTCGGACTTTTTTGCTTTGGGGCTACTTGAAGTCTGAAATTTACATTAAAACCAAGACCACACAAGAAACCTGGATGTCCTTGAAGCCAACATCCGTCGAGAAATAGCCGAAATATAACTCAAAAATTGTGGAAAGGGATGAAAAATACCGAAGAACGGTTACATTACGTCTTTCCAGCTCAAGGTGATTATTTGCACCAACTGGCATCCCCTGAAACCAAATTAAGTATTTTTTCACTTGGGCAGCAAAAAATGCCTTTTTGGTCAAATGGTGAAAAATGCGTCCAAAAGACTAACAATTCCTCTATTTTCCTTGAAAAATTCATCTATTTTTCTTCGAGTTTTTTTTTTAATTGAATAATTATTCATTTATTAATTTTTGATTTGTTGAAATAATGATTGAACAGTTTGCTCTGACAAAAAAATAATTTATAGATGATTACATTCACCGGTTACGTCCAAAAACACCCACGTCACAAATATACCATATTAATCCATCCATTAAAATCAAATTTAATTCTGTAAATATTTTATGAAAGTTCTACATTTGTGTCATCATGTTTTAAACGAATCTTTTTTAAATATTGTTTTACTTTGAATTCAAAGTTTGATTCAAAGGGAAAATTTGCAATTAAATGCATAGCTTATGAGTATTGCACCGTTTTACTTCACAGTATTAATTCATTGGAATTTTTTGGAAATCGAGCATTAAAAATGCTTTAAAACGGATTTAAGCCCCTAATTAATAAAAAAAACCATACGCTTTCGGCCACATTGGGCGCAAATAATAGCTACCAATTAAACTTGATTATGTGTATGCTACAGGCTATTCAACTTGTAATTTGAATGCATCAAACATTTACTTTCATCTGGATGCGTAAAAATGTTTATTTAAAAGCCTAAGCCTCATGTCCAAGTGGAATTAATGAAGTGAAATTTCCCTGCAAAATATGTACTAACAATTCAATAGGCATCATTCGAACAGCCTAAATGATATTTAATGTTCAGAATATTTTCTACTCACCACACTGCGTGAGTGATCGTCCTGAATAAGGGTATTTATAGCTAAACACGAACAGTTTACCAAAATCCTCGATCTTTGTTAAATAAATACAAATACAATAAAATATAATATGATTTCCTGAACAATTCTCAAATCTATACAATTGAAATTATCACTATCCACGAAGATTTGTAGTCCACCTAGTATTTTGTGCGCCAAAATGGTAATAGATATAAATGCCACAAAATGCTAGAACTCTCAGCGTTAATATGTGCCGTGTTTAATTCATTCTGTCTAACACTCCAGCAATCCTCCCGGCGACACATTAGTGACTGTTCTATCAACAGAATAAAAATGCTGCCTTGACTTAGAATCAGGAGTGCATATGTACACACAATTATGATATGCACTGTGAACCAGACCGTGAAAGGACAAGCCGGGAACAGTTTCAGTACAATGCCATAGAGCGGATTTTGGCTTCATTGTTTGTATGCATGAAGCAACATTTTCGCGGTTAATATTTACTCTGAATAGCGTTAGAGCTAGAAATATGTTTTCATGGAAAGAGAGAGAAAGAGAGAGGGAGAGAAAGAAGCAGAGGGATGCTAGGGTACTGAAAATGGTGGAATGACCGTTGTATTTTCGATAAAATCCAACCAGCCGTGGCCATGTGAATGATATGCATGCAGGATCGGTATTTATCCGAGTACGAGTATGATGGAATTTGCAAAATTTGTTTTGGAATGTGGGTTGTATTTATGGGAAGCTTAATGCATGGATAAGACACGGAAACCTACTCGTGCTATGCGATATCTGCGACTAAATTAACTGGCTGTAGGCTAGTTTCAGGTCACGTTTTTTTTTGCAGATTCCACATGCCTGCAACAAATTCGACGACAGGATCTTCATATTTAGGGGCTGTTTAAGTAGCCTAACATAGGACATATAAATAATAGCCAGGAAACAAAAAAATTTTAGGATTGGATTTCATGAAGGTATTTAATTTTAATATATAGCCATTAAAAGCTGATAATCTAAATTTAATGGACCTAGTCGACAAAACAGCAAAATACTAATTTTTCAACATCATCCTTCTTTGATTACTGAATACACCAGACAGGATCATACTCATAGTACATCGGAAATTGAGCATAATCTCCACTGATTAGAAATAGGAACGAGAAGATCAATTTGCCATAACTTAATTACAAGCGGATTTAAATTTGAATTTATTTTCGGTCACGAAATGAAACGACACGCGGCTAGTTTGTCCAAGGCACGGAAGAAGACATGTCTAGGAAATACAGACCAGACATCGGTTATCACTGTGGCTAACCAAAGCTAGCTATCTCCGCCCAGTCCAGGCTGTGTGTTTCTGTAAATTTGGTATTTCACGCTTTTAGGTCCTCTTGCTCAGTCGATTGCCGAAAATTGAAATATGTTATGTGCTCGTGTCTAGGACAGCCCAAATACACATGCTGGTGACCCTTCGCAAATTCAAACGGTCTAACGACGGCAGGATAGAACGAATCCTGAATCGAATGGAATCGGGTGTTTAAGCTTATGACTGTTTCGAATTAAGCCTTTGATTTGTGACATTTTCAGATTAATATGATTTATTCGATAGGCAGTGATACATAATAATATGGAAATGAACTTGAGAGCGTCGTATTCGATTTGATATTTTAAGTTTTCGTTGATTAATGCATTATGTATGACGGTGTGTAAATATGTATGTGTTTGGAACATAATTTGTGAGCTAAATTCGATTTTCGTGAGGCAAATTAGAGATGTGATTAATGTTGGTGGAATATGGGTATGAAAATGAAAGATTGATTTTTAGATTTAATTTATATTAATATAAATGTTGTTTTCAGCTACTTGCATTGTTGATATCAGCAGTTCGAAGCACAATTTTCTATATAGGTTATATTATAGGTTATATATAGGTTATATAAATTTCTGAGCCTCTTTATAAAGTATTAATTGTATGTAATTTTAACTAGAAAAATATTTTATGTAACACTACTGATGATATTTAAGTTGAAACGGAATTACCTCCTATTGTAAGGTATTGTTGAGCTAACTTAGAAAAACTAGCCAGTGGTATTGGTCTACGAACAGCCAGAATCAAGAAGAATAACCAGTCTGGTGCGGCAGCGGCGTAATTGTATGGGGCTGTTTGGCTGCCAGCGGCGTTGAAAACTTAGAAATAATTGAAGGAATCATCGGGTATATATTGAAATTTTCAAGAGAAATTTGGAGCCAAGTGCTGAGAAATTGGGTGCATAAAAGGTGTTTACTTTCAACAAGATAATGGTTTATAATACTAGGATGTTCTTGGCGTATAAAGTTCCACATTTGCTTAAAACACCACCACAAAGTCCTGATCTCGATCCCATTGAGCACATGTGGGACATGCTACGAAAAAGGATCAGGATTTATCATATTAGCTTGAAACCTAAGTTGAAGCAGGCTCTTCAGCAGGAATGGGCGAAAATAGAGCAAACCTATTCAAAAAAGACTAACAGAATCAATGCAACACCGCCTTAAAGCAGAGTTTCAAAATAGCAGCTAGCCAACTTAATATTAACAAAAAACTTATGTATAATTTTTAATATTTTTCATATACGGTTTTGTAAGTGTACGAAGACATTATTGGTGGCAAATTGTCGACTTTTTTTTTTAGTTAGTAATTTTGTAATGAATAATTTAAATTGATTAGTTTTTGTGTTTAAATTAAATATAAATTTTTAATGAATAAATCTGCATTAAAACTTTTTCAAACTTCTTGCAGCAATAGATTGTTTTTTATCACTTGAGTTTCAAATAGCTGCTGTACGAGGACATTATTGGTACACTGTATGTATTTGCTGTCGTATTAGTTTATTTTTTTACGCACAGAGATATTTTAAAAGAAATGGGTGTTAGCAAGAGCACAATTTGCTTATTTTTTTTTCAAATACTGTGAAGGCTTCAATATGGGTCCTTTATATGCGTGGTTTATGAGCCCCCAAATCATATGGGCTCATATTAAATACACTACAGATTGCTTTCTTTTGATTGCTGCAGATGTCAAGATAAGTTCTTAAGGTTGAAAAAAGTTATAAAAGGAGAAAGATGTGAGACAGGAATTTTGGTTTTGCAGCGAAAATGTCACGTATCGTTGGACTTAAAGGGAAAACACAAATTGGAGCATTACGTTCAGCTGAAAGAGGCTCTTTAGTGACTGTAGGATACTGTATGAGTGCTGGGAAACATTCGTTTGGCCACTATTAATCGTTCCTCGTAAAAATTTCACCGATAAACTCACGAAAGGTGCACCACCGTGATCCATTGGTCGATACTATCTTCCCGGATGAATTCAGTCTAATTTGTTCACAGGCTGGCTGAAACATTTTATTGAAAAAACCAAAACCAACTAAAGAAGACTCGGTGCTTCTAATTCTAGATGTTCACATCTCTCACATAAAATATATTGAAGTTATTAGTCTGGCTCGTGAAAATCATGTGGCCATGCTAAATTTACCTCCGCACGCGTCGCACAAGCTGTAGCTCCTTGACAAAACCTCCAATGGTGCTCTAAACTCCCACTACAATGAAGCCATTCGACATTAGATGCTTCACAGCAAAATATCTGATGGCTCATATGATATTTGAGAGCCATTTGAGAAAGAAAGCGTATTTAATGTGCCAGACCAGGACAATAGCAGCCAATGGATTCAAAGTTACAGGAATCTTTCCATGTAACAGAAATATTTTTTCACGTGTAGACTTTGTCCCATCAATAGACGATCATCTTGACTTAAAAACATTGTAGAGAGTTTAGGGCAAAAAGTCAACGAGCGAAGAATTGCAAGCTTCAGCTTCTACCTACGAAAATTCCATACGATTTTAACAAGGTTCGGACATTATATGCTCTCAAAAAGATTTAGAAGCAATTCATGCTGAGCCAGGTTTATCTTACATCCAAGATTCAAGCTTTAAGATTCGTCGCAATCAACCAAGTGCAAAATATTTAGCAGAAGTAGGTCCCTCTGGTGTATGCAGCTCAAATTACATAGAAAATACACCAGAAGGAACAATTGTCTCTCCAAAAGATATTTAGTTCCTCAGCATAAGGAAAAAACTTCCAATAAGGGATCTTAGCCGTGCAAAGTTGTCTTAATAACGTCTTCACCAGACAAAACAATGTAAACAGAAAAACGAAATGAACAACAACATATTGAAATAAACCAGAAAGAAAAGAGAAGACTAAAAGATGCAGTAGAATGACAAAAAAAAATAGAGTGAATAAAAAAATGTGTACACGCTGAGAAATGACCGAAATCAATATATTAGCATCTTAATATTGTTATAGTAACAGCATTGTCCCTAATACATAATTTTAACAGCTCAATATTGTATGTTAGGAAGTTACAATATTATATTTGTAGTTTAACATTACATATTAAGCTGTTAACTTTTTATATTCAGAACATCTGTAAATATAAATGTTTTAACATCTTAACATAAATATATTACTATGCTAATATAAATGTATTAAGCAAGGGTGGTGAAATTGTTGGTCATACAACAAAGTACATTGCTTGTATTGTTAGTTAGGATGTTCATATTTTATGCGGCAATAGCACACTGGAATAACCTAATGTTCCGCGATCATCGAAGTTAAGCAGTGTTGGGCGCGGTTAGTACTTAGATGGGGGACCTCTTGGGACAATGGAAAAATCGTATCGACGGCGTGTTAATATTAATAATTGGTATACCAATATACTATAGTAAGACGTTAATATAACTTATTGCCATGTTACTATAATATATTGGCATGTTAATATATATTATTGGTGTGTCAATATAGTATTGTAAGGTGCTAATATAACTTATTACCATGTTACTATTTAATATTGGCCTACTAATGTAATATTGTAACAGAAAAATTCACCACACGCATGTCAATATATAACATTTTAAGAATGCTATGTGCGGGCGATATAATGTTATTGCTAGGTCAATATAATAATGTTAAGAAATGTTTTTAATATAAATATATTAGCTGCAAAATATATTAAGGGTAGAACAATGATTTTTCAGCGTGTATGTTTCTAGAAAAGAATCATGTCAAAGGAATCTTAGACTTGACGGCTTGACACATTCCAACTCAGATCCTGATAGTATCCGACTCAGATGACAATACATGGCACCCAAAGCGCGCCTCGTTTGTCTTTACAGAACATTGATTCGAAGAACAAGCAAGCAGCGTCGTCTTTCTAGGGTTTTCTACGACAATTTTCATTGAATGCCGTTAGTCAGTTGACTTAATACTATCAGGATCTGGGTCGGAATGTGTCAAGTCGTCAAGCCTAAGATTCATTTTACAGGATTTTTTTTTCTAGAAACACACATTTTTTATTCACTTTATGCTATCTGTGCGATTTTTGGAAATAACTAATTAAAAACAACCGTTTTTTTGTTGTTTTAAAATAAAACTCCTTGTTTTTTCATTTAAATGCAGTTTATTATTGCCCTACAAGTATTTTTATATTATTACCAAGGGGCTCTTATTATCATCACACATCAAATTTTACGAAATGTGTATTAGCTAGAAGTTTTATTTCCAAATTGACAAACATTAATTAAGCTGGACAAAGTACCGTTAAACCAAGTAAGTAACTTATTGCACTGTATTATGCTGCAAAAACGATGAGAAAATGTATGTTTATTATAGATTTATTTTTAAAAACAAAATTAAATGGGGGCTCATGATACCACCTTTACATCTACTAGCTAGAGACAGAGACCTTGAAGCAACCAACTGAGACACAAAGCAAGACGTCACGACAGGAGGAATAACAAACAAGATCACGAAACCAACTTTTACTCAGACACACATCTGAGCAAAACACAATTCATCACCAAAGAATTTTAATTTATACACATGACAATCTGTCACAAGCATCTTGAAATAAAGCAGCACGAGAACGAACCCAGCGAAAAGAGTTTGAAGTCCTTTAGAAAAAAGCATATTCGAAGTACTTCATCCAGGTTTCTGAAATGCTTCAAAAAAAGTGCTTCTTCGGAAGTAGTCTGAAGCAAATTTGAAGCTATCATATCTTCCCGGAAATTCAATGCTAACATGATATAGCAAGTTTTTCTTAGTTTTTCGCAGTATACGGTTACCACTGCTTGGAGCAGACACGTGCGTGCAAAACGTTTTGCTTATATAGTGCTTATATAGTTTTGCCTATATAGCTTATAATAGTGGCAAGTGCATAGTATTTGTTCAATAGAGGCAAGTCCATATTATTTTAACTATACCAGTGGCGGCTCCTCAGAGGAGGCAAGGGAGGCAGTGCCTCCTCGGTAAAATTTACGAAATACGTATGCTAAATTAATCAATAAATAATATTGAAATTTCTAACAAAGCATTTTGCACCCAAGTCTCCACTATTTTTCTTAACTCTAGCAGCCGAACAAATACAACACGAAATCAATTCTATGCTCAGACCAGAGCACTGCCTCAGCACAAAGCATAAAAAATGTACCAAAAAAAGAACACCGAATTAGGTTTTGTATCCAGAGCACTGCCTCAGTGTAAAAAAGAAAAAAAATGATCCATCAATCCTAGCCACCATATAGCACATCGACTTCGAGCAAAACGAAAACGAAGGAAGAGAAATGAAAATGATGCAGATTCACATCTGCCTCATCTAATGCATTTTTATCAATGAAAAAGTTGTAGTTTGTATTTTCCCGTCATTCATAAATGATAAAATTTTTGAGTATTCAATACGGCAATAGCGAATTCGAAGAGGCAAGCCTCAAAAGCAGCAAAGTATGTGCTTTTGTTGTTCTCTAGCAAAGACAATTATTTTAGGGCAAAGGTGGAAAGCTATGGGCAAATTAAGAGCTATCGAAATTAATAATTCTGATGTGGTTTGCATTTTTATTTCGTCAAAGTTTTGTATTCGGTAAAGGAAACTTTTACAAACTACTGAATAAAACGATAAATAATTGATAAATGAAGATAATGAATAATTAATTCATAGATATTTCCGAAAGAGCCCAAAGAAATTATTTGCTTGTGTTTTAAGGAAACATTATTGTTTTTGTATGAATGCGCTTAATTTTTGATTTAGTAATGTGGTTGATCTCTGAAATTCATTTGATTACCACTACCAGTGTTAAACTAGTACATGTAAAAGTGCTCAAAGTGTTTTATCATGCATTTTAAGTAGCGATTCTAAAGCTATGTTGCTATTATTGATTTCAATTATATTCATGTGAATCAATTGTACTTTTGGTTACTTATTGATTGATAAATACTCAAAATGAATTTTATGATGACCATTCAATCAATAAACTTCTCCGCGACATTAAAAATTATATAAATCGAGCGCCAGCCCCAGAGTTCATTTAATATAGGAAGGTATAAAAAAATATTCTGGTAGCTTAACCGATAAGAAACTTCTTCGTATGATTCGAACTCCAGTAATAATGTGTGGTCAAAGCAACGTTTCAATAATTTAGAAAACTTAAATGGTACCCTATAAAAAGTAATTAACATCTCTCAATGAATCGAAATCGAGGTGAATGAAAGATATGATATAAAAAATAAAATAAAATATTAATTTCTAAAATGGTTTATTGCCTTAACGTTACTTTAACCAGCAACCAGAGGTTTGTAATGTATTTGGCTAGGTAAAAAAAAGTCGGTTAAATGAAGTTTACAAGATGGACTTTTGAGCCTCATGAACATTCGTCAACCCTCTTTTGAGTGCATGATGTCCTTTTATGGTCTATTCCTCAATCGAAAAAAACTCAAAAGTAGGCTCTTTGCCCTGTACGTCAATAAAATAATCTGGAAAATTTACTATAATAGATAAGTTTACCATAATAAAATTTAATTTACTCATTCTGGCCACTTCAGTAATGATAGAGATGCCATTTTTTGCGTTGAAAAGAATTAAGGCTAGTTCTCGAAATATCATGAGTCAACACGATTATTGGAGTTGTCGCTGCTAAGTTTTGAAAAAATGTTTTCAAGAAATTGAAGGATAAACGCAGCTGTATGACAATTTAGTTAAACATTTTGCCAAAAGAGAGCAAAATAGACTTTGCTTTCAAATAAAATGTTTTTACAGCGTAGTTTGCATCGTATTTTACGACCTCGCCCTAAAGTCCTTAATTTGCATTCGATATTATATTAATATAATAGTATTTGACTTTGCTCGAATGATTTTTAAATTCACTGCCTCCCTGTTTCAAAATATCACGAGCCGCCACTGAACTATACATAGATAAAGGTAAGTTCTGTCTGCATAACAATCTGATTGATACGTTAATAATCTGAAGTATAAGGCATAAAAAATTAAAGCAGGCGTAGGTGAACGGCATTTCCGAAGTTTGTTTGCGTGCAAGATGAGTACAATTACCAACAAAAAAAGTTATTTCTGGTTTCTGTAATGCGGCTTTAGAAGATGTTAATGCAGAACAGATTTTTTAAAAGAAGAAGTAGTGAGACAAATAAAACTTTGTTAAATATTACCTCGTAAATGTAAATTATTTTCATTACAAATATCATACATAAAACAATATATAGGAAGCCAGAGGCTTAGTCAATGCCTCAATACATTATTTTCAGAAGAACTAATTTTAAATATAAACTGGGATGGGTGGCATACCAGGATTGCTGTGAATAAGTACAAACTTTTTAAGGAGTTTGTCTATTGTAAGTGCTGACTTTACTTTTGTTCATGGTAACCGTGTTAATAAAAACACGTTCTTTTCATTTCAGTTGCCCTAAAGCAAGATAATTTCAGCTTCGCTGACTTCGAAACAGAAATAAAAGCTGATTTTCAAAAGGCGAAAAACAAATTTTATCGACGTACCTTCAGTTTAAAACACTCTAAAAAATAAATCAAATTGGAGCAAAGTTTATGTCTTTAGCTTTAAGACCATATGTTAAATGTTTTTTCTTTGTACACTGGACACATTTTTACGTTTAATAAATTTTTCGCTATGCAATATGCGTATGTTTTATTTTGTGTATTTATGTACGCTCTTGTCGCTCCGACTTGGCCGTAACCTTACTTGGATTTCATGTGTTTCAAAAGAAAGATAGCTTTTAAAATTTATCTTTCTTTTGTAAATTTCAATTTATTTTGAGAAGCATTGTAACGTGTGCCTGAGCAATCAGCTGCTTCCCAGCTGATTTTACCAAAGTGCTTTGAAAGCAATATTAATGAAGCGACATGGAAGCGCTTCCTCCTGCGGACATGCTGTGTACAATACACAAATTGACCGACAACACAGCACGCAACACACGACTAAATTGAACTTTGCTTAGTTTTGCCGATCTTTGATAGCACTGGCGAGTAAAAGTAAAGAGTCCTGTGCATTAAATGCAAAAAAATTCGTGCAAAAGAACATACTATGATGTTGACACACAAGTTTACAACTCGAATTGTCATCTGAAAACTAAATATGAAACAACCGGGTGGCCGTCCCACACTGAAACAGGTCAGTACGGGAAACAATGCAAATTGATCAATGTTCTGGATCGTGTGATTCAGAGTACCAAGAGTTTCCAGAGTTTCCAAGTGAATAGATTTATGGATTTCAAGAAGGCATTTTTTTTCTAAAATTAAATGGTGAAAATTGTAGTCCTTATTTTAAGAATTCACTATATTTAAAGGTTTATTATGATCTAAATAAATTTATGCTTGTCAAATGCTTTGTAAAGTTGAATGATTTGACAAAAATATCGGATTTTCACCTTTCCTTCAAAGTCGATGTCCTTGTCGCAGAATAAAATATATATAAAATCTTACGAGCTTCAGCAAAAGAACACATTATGCTACATAAATCGAAACAAATGATTTTAATTCTTTCAAAGCAACATACGATAATAACGGAATCCAAACATTGTAACATATAAAGCATGTTGTGCCACATTTCTATCGGATAATTCACAATAGTTACATAAACATAAATACATAAAAATTGTTCGGCATAAATTTCTATCTGACTTTTATAACATCCCTACAACTGAAAAATGGATATCTCGACCAAATTACACCACATCTGACTCTACTTAAATTCATAATAGTCAAAGCCATACCATCGTTAAATACTAATTCTACCAAGTAAAAGATTTCTTTCATCTTAAAAACAGCCAGCTGAGACTGTCAGATTCTTGGTCTGCATCTCGGTCGTCTTGGTGGCCATCGTCTTGAATAATGAACTTGGAAATCTTTAAGGTTACTCGTGACTTCAGTCTGCACACTTCACTAGAAAGATTGTGAAAGAGTGTTTGCTGAAGGCAATTCTTGTTGTACTTTAACCAAGAAAATGCATCCAAAAATATAAGATCTGAGACTAGGGTAAGATTGTTGCTGTCTTCTTTCTTTCACTGACACTAAGAAATTCATATACCCTTATAACAGTTTTTTCCTAATCTACATTTTGAAATAATTAAGTAAATGGCCAGCATGGTGTTTGGATGATAGTCGGCTGTGCAGGATACGAACTTGAGTTCTATAATGCCGAATTGCTGTAAAATGCTCGTTTCGCCAACTGACAATTTTACACTGAAGTTATTAACCAATCCCATGTTGCAGTATAATAGCAGTAATCAGATTTATAGTAACTGTAGAAAAAAGTTTTGTTTGGAGTAAGTTTTTTTTCGTTTGAGTTACTA
The DNA here is from genome assembly GCA_963978885.1 of Nemotelus pantherinus. Taxonomy (NCBI): domain Eukaryota; kingdom Metazoa; phylum Arthropoda; class Insecta; order Diptera; family Stratiomyidae; genus Nemotelus; species Nemotelus pantherinus. The sequence goes on along the minus strand of OZ022266.1, from coordinate 68,654,925 downwards.
CTGCTGGATGATAATGTGCCCAAGGACAAGATCTTGGGTAAGTAGAACAAGTGTAGATGGTACTAAGCTTCCGTTTTGAAGAGATAATGAAGTGAATGCAATGATGAAGATGATAGCCGTGTCGATTTTTGTGTGCTGAGTAGTTGATTGCAGGTAAGCAGCGTGTAATTTTGTCAACAGAAAAATCGATAATTTCATTTAATATAAATCAATAGAAAATAGAAAAATTAATTAATAGAAAATTGAAAATAAATAATAGAAAATCGATAAAAAAAATTGTTATTGATTTATTATTTTGCTTAAAGCTTTCAATCACAGCTTGACACTATTTGAATATTATTTTATGTATATTTTGTTTCAAACTTTTCGAAATTATTTTATTTCTTTAAAATAAATAAGTCCGTTTTTATAATATACAGTCAAGTTTAACATAAATCTATGCACTAATCCAAAATACTTTATCCAAGTATGTTATTTCTTCTTAAATACACTCTTTGATGATACTGCTCGCGTATCGTATCAGTCTTATCGAAATTTAAATGGCTTCTTATTGGTTTCAATAATATTTTTGATCTATTAATATCTTTCACACTCTGATATCACCATTTTTTCTGCAATATTGGTCTTTTTCTTCAAATGCGTTTAGTTTGAATGCATAAAAAGTAACGGCTTTCAATAGATTTCTAGTGAAAAGGGTTTATCAGACATCTATGTATGATGAGATTAGCCCTTGACGCTTATCAGATGTGAAGAGGTTCTTGCATTTCTCTGTTTGTTGCAGAGCACATCTTGTGTTTTTGTCAGAATCAATATGCAAATCAGTTCTTTCAAAGCGATTTAACCTTGTCCAAGTTCGATTAAAGCAGCCCACGACCACTTTGCTTTCAACAAACATTCTACGATTAAGCTTCCATCACTAGACTAAAGCACCTGATCACTTTCTTTTTTCAAGCATCATCCTTTATTTTGCATTCAGTTTTTTCATCCAACTTGAATGACTCTATTTGCTACTTGTGACCTGTAAGAGTTCGAAGATTGGAAACAGTGAAAGCCGGTCGAATACCACTCACAAGAAGCATTGAAAAATTCACGACCGACTCCACCACCACGCCACTACTCCACAACACAATAAACGCAGCACTGACTACCTGTATCAAGTGCATTACTGATATCCTAGCAAATCTTTTACTTATTCGACAGAGGATTTTTTTGTGCAAAAGAAGAGCTACGTAGAGTGATGGCGGTGCGCTATGCAGGCAGTATCGCAAGTACCATTCAAATTGTCCTTGCCGGCAGTAGCAACGGCGGCGACATTGAGCCTTTGTAAGATATCCTTTTGCATTCGAGCAATACTCTCGACGCGATATCGACGTAGTTGAAAGCACTCACCAGTTTTTCCCTCATCGAAGCTCAGCACAGTTTTGAATGGTCGATGCTAACTGTTAGGCTTAGACGAGACTCAGCGCGAGGCTCCACTCAATATCACCCGGCTACGACAAGAATGTCGATATCAATGACGACAGAAATGGTAACGAATATAACTGCGATGGTTACGTTGTAGTACTGGGACGACGATATGTGATCCCAAATTTATTATGCGGATGAGCGCAATTGATTGGGTAGGATTTTTTTGTTCGGATTTTTTTTCTTCAGCGCCCTGAGGAGAGCTAGTAGCTAAGGCTAGTCGTCAGATTCCTTTTTCCGGAGTTCGAAGATAAATAACTTATTCAGCACTGAATCGACTAAGATTGGTGATGCGAATATTCGAAAAGATCGTGAATTATAATTGAATTTCATTTGCAGATATGAGTTCTGCAAAATACTTTCAGCTATGTTGATCGAATTGAACAATGAGCAGCAAAAGAATTGTTATTACAAGGTTGAATGAGTTTTGTGAATACTAAGTGAATGTTCTTGGGAGATATGATATGGCTTTCGAGGGAAATATGTTTGAGGGATTTTGACACATATTGGGCGCTTAAATAGGACAAGAGGTATTTTTGGTTGATGCTTATTGGTGGAGACTAAAAGCTATATCATTGATGTGAAAATTTATTCAATGACGATGTTTTAGTCCATAACTGATGGTGCGGATTTAAAATACTATTTTTTTCCAATAGGAAGAAGAATCGACAGAATGCTTTTCATATATAATCTAGTAAGAAAAAAAAATATCGTAGTTTAAACTGTAAATTATTCCCCAAATCAGGTAGTAGTTTAAATTTTTCTTTTAATGAGATTTCTCAGCTGAATTTGAATGAAATAAGTCCACCAAAAAAACAGCATTTAAATTTAAAGAAAAAAAATCGGCAAAATAAAATTTTTTTTGGAAGTTAATTTAAATTAGAGTTTCAATTGGTATTGTTCTTTAACTCAACCATCCATTTATCTATCCAACGAATGACTTAGCAGTAAAATATGTATTACAGGAAGACTTTAACAGATTGAATTCTTCAAAAGTAAGAAAACTATTAGATTGGCCTATTTAATGATTAATTTAATTAATTAATTTAATTTTTTAATTAATTAATTAATTTAATTATTTAAATCTTTCAATAAGTTCTCTAAATTATCACAAGTAAACGAAGCCTCGCACTTTCAAAAAAATGCATTGGATAAACTTATACTGATATATGAAACCTTTTTAATCTGATGTGAAAGCTGGGAAGTCTTATCGAAATACTTTAGGTATACTGGCTGTCTGGAAAAACATTGAAAGATAAGGAGAAAACTAACCAGTGAGGAGGAGTATTGTATAAGTCGCCAATGCAACAGACATTTGGCCTGACTGATGCTTGAAGCCTGCAGCTGCATGACGGTTGCTGATAGGTCCTGGCTTGAAAACATTCTGAGCGTAGTGTTATCAAGCAGATTAGAAAACAAGGACACAAGCGGTGACACCCAGTGACGTTAATCTATCATCACAAAAGATCCTAGATTGAGCTAAGTTCGTATATTCTGCTGCTTTGAATCTATAGATCCTGTACAAGCGCAATGTATGAGGCCGCTTGCAGTTTTTTCAATTTTGTTCTCAAAAGAAAAGACAAGATTTTGGCATGCTGCACATTGATCTTACCAAATTTTACACTTTCAGGCGCAGAAGTTTCCAGGAGTGATGTTTGGCGACCTCTTAGTGCGTACACTTAGACATTATTCACATGATCTCAGAGAAAAAAAACTCTATAGAAGGTAGAAGGTTCCACTGGTTCTTTGCGTTTTGCTTTAGAGACCTATTCAGACCTCTAGAGACCACAAGAGTTGATGCTTCACAGCTTCTTAATTTGGTTAAAACTACCCGCATGAAAAAATAGTTCAGTATCATAAAGTATCTGCCCTTGAGCATTGAGAAATTTTTCTGGTCAAGTAGGATCACCAGGCTGAAACTATATTCTTCTAGAGTTCATGTACCTGATAATTCAGTGTTTTGCATCGATACCTGCATTCCGCTTACCTAACATGCCAGTAATGTAACCTGCACTCTTGCGAGGAGCAAAAATCTAACTACTAGGGGAGTTTGGTAAGATCGAGTTCAATATGATAAGTTTGGACCAACTTCTAATGACCAGTTTTGGAACGCTCTGTGTGAGTCACTCATTGAACTTTTGGTTGGATGGGGCAAATAAGAAGTGACCGTGCACAATCTTTTCTTGTGAGGAGTTGTAAAGTGGTCTCAATTTGTTTATTTCTCCTCATAGTTCCAACCTTCTTAGACGCTTATTTTACAGCGATGCGACGAGAAGACGCAGCTTCAGTGTACATTTTCCTCTCTATTTGTGCGGATGATGTGTTCCTATCTGCAATAACAAGCTAAGCAAGATTTTTTGCGCTATTTTTGGCACTTTTCGGCACCTTGCATTCAGGAATGCTAGCGTCGGCTTTCGCTTGAACCTTGGGTTTTTTCCACGCTCTACCACCGACAGATTTGTCATCTTTGCAGGGCGGCGTGGCTTTGCTTCCAGTTATTAATTCACAACATTTCCTTCAAAGCCCACACACACACTATAAGTATTGTTTAGGACGAAAATGCAATGGCTTCTGACTGAGAATTTGCTGTGCGCGGTTTTAAGGTTTAGTTATTATTTTATTCAGTAATTAAAAAATTAGGCAGTTTTTGTAGTTGGCATAATAATTATGCTACATTTGTTACTGTTGTGGCAGAATTTCTGTGTGGAGTTCACACAAATTTTTGACATTTAAAGCATTGCACAATAATTACTAATGTTCGAAGAAAAACATTAGTATTAAAATCACTTTGGCCAAAAATTCATATATCTATATATATATCTATATATATATATATATATATATATATATATATATATATATATATATATATATCTATATATATCTATATATATATATATATATATATATATATATATATATATATATATATATATATATATATATATATCTATATATATATATATATGTATATATATATATATATATATATATATATATCTATATATATATATATATGTATATATATATATATATATATATATATATATATATATATATATATATATATTTATAAATTTGTATATACATATATATATATATATATATATATATATATATATATCTATATATATATATATATATATATATATATATATATATATATATATATAAATATATATATATATATATATATATATATATAAATATATATATATATATATATATATATATATATATATATATACCTATATATATATATATATATCTATATATATATATATATATATATATATATATATATATATATATATATATATGCATATATATATAGGACACATTGATGTATATGCAGAATAGTGCCAGGTTTCACAAAAAGTTAATAATCTTTAACCCTTTAGCGCCGGCGGCCATTTTAGTTATATTTTTAATATACCTATTATTCCGTACACAAATAATTTTTGCAAAAATAAAGTTGACGAAATACATTTCAAACGTATTCTACATGTGAATCGGATAATGTTTTGGAATTTTTTAACCCCATGTGTGCGCTGGGTGCCTAAAAACAGAACGGGAAAACTTGAAAATTTTTAAATTGCGATAACTTTTGACAAAGCCATTCAATCATTACGAAATTTTCAAAACATATTGATATTTGTTAGTTATAGATTTATGTAGCTTTTAATGAGCGTGCTGGCAACCCTGTAGCTAGAGCAGGCGCTGAAAGGGAAACCTCCAAATCATCGTCACTCTTGAAAAAAGGCCGTTTCTTCAAAGAAAAGCCACTCATATGTAAATCTTGTGCTTGATTTATATAGACAAAAAATAAAATTTGATATGGTATAACGGGCACGCTTGGTAACCCTTACCCAATTTACCTATATTTTTAGCATCAAAAAGTTCTGTTCACGAAAACTCACGATCCAATGAGCAGAATTAATTGAAATTTGCAGAATATATTGGTCTTAAATAGGACCAGGTCTGATAGAAGTGATTTTGAAATACGGGCGATTCTGTGCCAGTGGTGCCATCTTGAAAAATCACTAAAAAAAGATAACTGCTTTTAGTCCTATAAATTCTGATTCAATCGTTCGATTTTAACGAAATTCACACAGTAGCTGGACCTTACTTTAGACCACGTTTGGTAGAAATTTGGTTGAAAAATTCGGTCGGAACTGCCAGCTATAATAATTTTGGTGTCTTAAATTTGAAAAATAAAAATATGGAAGTGAAAACATTCAAACCATCGAATATCCTAAAAAATGTCCGTTTCTTACAATAAAACGAATCTGTATACAAATCTTATGCTTTATCTACACGTTCAAAGTAAAACTTTGGAAATTTCATGTCGACCCAGAACGGTAACCCTTTCCCAATTAACCTATATGTTTAGCATCAAAAACTTCGGTTCACGGGAACTCACGAATCAATAATCAGATACAATTGAAATTTACAAAATGCATTGGACTTAAGTAGGACCAGGTCTGATAGAAGCGATTTTGAATTGTAGGCAACTCTGTGCCAGTTGTGCCATCTTGAAAAATTACAATGAAAAAAAACTGCTTTTTGCCCTATGAAATGTGAATAAGTTGCCAGATTTTCATGAAATTGACACAGTAGATAGAAATGTGGTTGAAAAATTCGATTGGAGCTGCCAGCTATGGTAATTTTTGTGTCTTTGATTTCGAAAATTCGCTCAGGAAAATCAAACTTTTTGCCCTATAGCTTCCAGTGCAGTCATGCAATCAATACGAATTTCATACAATTGTTGGAACCTATTTTAAGCATTATTCAGGCCAAATTTGTTTGAAAAGCCCCGATAGGGTTGCCAGCTATTGTTGGTTTTGTGTTTGTTTGCAATATCTTTGTTAAGCGGTTTTATCATAGAAATTTCAATTGGTAATGATATTGTAGTGACAATAAACAGCAAATATTAAGCTTTCGATTATTTGAAAAACCTCGCTGCAGGTAACCCTACATTTCTTTATACTCCTATAACTTCGATGGATATAACAATGTGAAGCAGATGTGATATATTCTTGGCTTGGTTGCCAGGTAAAGGTTGCCAGCATGAGTCGGTTGTGCTACTTTTGTATCAATAAATGCTTACAGTTAGTATACATACCGGAAACATTCACAATGAAAATAAATAACCGATGTTTCAATTCCCAAAGTTCTGCAAATTTTTCGGATCGCATCCCCAAACACCAACTTTAGTTACAGTGCTGCAGGCACTGAGCATTTTCTTCATTGATGTTATATGAGATGCTGCTTTCAAAATTTTGTGAAATAAGCAACTGATGACGAATATAATTAACAAGTGTTTATCAACGTTGAAATTCATGCCAGTGGTAATATCTGAAACCTTCCACCATATGAGTTATAAAGTATTCTTGAGACCAAAGTAAAACGTGGCTTTTGAAACAGTTTGGCCGCAATAAGCAGCTCATGTGGTGGAATATGCACTCAAAACCTGCACGAATCTTCTACTATTCTTCGAACATTAGTGTTTCTAGCGGTTCAGGTGCGCTAGAGTTTTTTTTCCTATTTAACTTTAACTAAGAGGTGCATAAGCAATCGCAGACTATAGATTTTGTATATTTGGCGTATTTTAGTTGTTGGTATCTTTGGGCCCTTATTCAGTTTTTATGTGTGGCTGCAGCTTTTTAAACTTATTAAAAATGTTTATGGTGGATTTCGTTCTTAACCAAAGACCATTCCATTCCCTTTCGAACTCGTCAATATATTATCGGGTTTAATGTACTCGATTATCATACTCAATAATTTTTTGCTTTTCATTTGATACAAAAATGTTGAAATTCAAACTTTTTAGTAACTCTTATAAAAATCTTTTCTGCAAACATAGATTTTAGACTTAGAAACATTTTCGTATTTTAAGGGCATTACGTGGAAGTTTTTTTTCAAAATTTTAATGTCCGTTTTCTGCACAGAGATATTCTTGTAATTAAAAATCAGTTTGATACATTAAATGTCGAAATAATAATTTTTATAATATAATAATCACTTTGAAACAAGACTTCACATCTTGGATTACTTAGCCTTCAAACGGTAAACAGCCTTTTCATCTTTGGTCAACTTGAACTGATCAATCCAAACCATTTAAAAATAAAAAAATTCTTTGACATCGCAGCTGTGATCATTTCTAAGATATTTGATTTAACCCTTAGCAATAACATAAAATATATACTTCAATTTATTCAAGTGTATACTATTTTTCTAGCTAACTATGTCATATTTCAAGTTCACTATATCCAGTCCTAGATGTTTTACATCGGAAAGTAGAGTATAGTAATTCCACGGCAACCCTCGTACAGGTATAGAGGTTGAAGCTGGTAGAGAGCTTCAGCACAAATTTGCAGCCAATGTGAATATGAGTGTGGAGTGGTTACCCTGTAGCTTCGGTAGGTCATTCAGAATACAATTCGTAACTACTTCTAGGTAATAAGTCACTAATTACCAAGGTAAGCACTTCCAATATAGTTTCTGCATTACATTTACCTCATTATGTCATAGAAGGTAATGGGCTGTGATTATATTGTGTACTAGTTATGGAACCAGTTACATTGGAATGCTTTCAAAAGTTATGATAAAAAATCAGTTCAGTAAGAGACATGCTGTAATGCATTACAGAAATGGTGATATGGTACGTTGATATATGGTGAAAACTACGAAAATTGTAAATTATCATCTCGAAAACGTACGAGTATGCGTGATGGAAATCCAAATCTAATTCAGAGGGTAGCTAAACAATGATGCTGATTCGTTTAATTGAAAAATAAATAAGTACAAAGTTTTTGCAAAATATATAGACACCAATTTCTTGGATGAAAAAACACAAATAAAACAGCAAATATCATCAAAGAGTTAATAAAATTTATTTATCAAAACAAGGATATAAAATCAAAATATTCTAGCATTATTCAAAATATAGATACTATTTTAAACCTATATTTCAATAGAAAAATCAAACACATGTTTACATCACTTGCACAAGTTAACTTGCACTGTTGAAAAATACAATATTTTCCGAACTGCGTGCTTAAGAATTTATATGTGCAGTATTTTAATAAAAATTGCGGCTACGCAGCCAAATAAGCAGCAAGTTACCTTCTGCATTACTTTTTAGGAGAGGTAATGCACTGGGTAAGTTGTTACTTGATCGCTTATTCGAAAAACTCGATTATATTGTTAGTAATGGAGCTTCGTGAATAATTCTCAAGTAATGTCTTGCCATTTTTCCTTCAAGGTAGTTTCACGACTTACTTTACCCCTGATTAATTCTGGTACCTATTCAGAGCTAGATGAACTCAAAGCTTGGCAAGTGGACCCTCGTCTGAACCTGAATTCGAACCAGGGACCCCACACAGAACAAGCCGTCACATACGTCTTTCTTGGAAGAATTTAAAGACTTAGATTATTGGTGGAGCTGAAAATGAACTAAGAACAACAGTGCAAGAACAGTCCAAAAACATCTTACTGAGTATTGAATAATGCAAAGACGAAAACTATATGAATTTCAATGCAACATTCATTGCAGCATCATCCTTCAGTGCCATCACTCCATGCAATGTTGTGTCAACACTGCAATGCGTGGGCCTTGAGGCAAAACAGAGCTAGGCTCACTGTCAGTTCCGACAAACAGAAAGACAAGAGTCTGGGTGTCTGGACAGAATCAACAGTATAGCATTCGCTTTCATTAATAATCCTTGTAAGTTTGACTCAACCACTGGTTGTTGCTTGTAAGCTTCTGTTGCTGCCTAAGCCAGCAAACAGTGGCAGTACTGAAACTGGAGGCTTTGACCGTGTCGAAATACATGAGTATTTCAAAGCTGACGCAGGACTTAGTATGCTGTGAAACAAAAAGACTTGAAAGACTTGAGCGGAAACAAGTTAGTCCCTGGAATGGTCGGAGTCGTTGAAAAATGTGAAACGTCCGTCTACACACAGAGTGCGGACATTGTCATCCAGTCAAACACGACATGGAGGCATGCTAGAGTGATTAAATGTAAGGACCAAATGTTCGCTACACTCTTGACTCGTATGTAGAATTGTGCCGATTTAAGTATTCAATGTACCGTGTACAGTAGCAGTCAACTAACTACATGGTATAAACACTGCACCATGCCGAAGCAACTCAAGCCGTTACAGCATTGAAGATGTAGGGACATGTTGTTCCAATAGGATGCCCTGCGCCAACATCATATAATTATGCACACATTCCCGACACTTTGACATGTGTACGGTCGGTTCCCGTAGTTTTGTGACAGAGAGTCCTTTGCTTTCCGACGTAACTGCTAAAAACGAAGGAGATAGTTGATAGTTTTTCGTGATAAATACTTTAAACTTTGGACAGGATTGTAAAACATAGAAATTGTGTTGTTATTATTTTCGTACATAATATAACAATAAATCAAACTTATAAAGAAAAAATCTGTTTTGGAAAGCTAAGATCGGTTGTTTACTGTAAAAATGTGTTCTTTACTATTGTCCATAAAATCGCACATCAAGGAGATCAATCCTAAATCACGCCCAGTGGCATTTATGCAGCCAGTTAATACCTTGGTGTATTAACACATACCAAATTGTGCGATGTGAAGGCGCCTAAGTGACCTTTCTTCTGCATTTTGTTGTCCATATCTTCAGGGTTGATACGATAATTGCAACTTTTATCCAAGAATTGTATCTACGATAAACTAATATTTTATCCAAACATTATTTACACTAATATTTTGAATTTTACCAATTCTTTTTCTTGAGATAAACGAGCATACATATATCAAAATGAACCTTGAATATTTAAAATCCTACTAAAATTATTCATCTGAAGACACCATCAATATAATTCCTCACATCCCCGATTTGAATTCTTAGCATTAGAAAATCCTAGAGACATGCTCAGTATACATATTTTCTGAAACGGAAAATTCCATCTCAACATATTTCAATAGCTCCTTATATATACAGATCCCTCGCAATAATGCCTATCAAATATTTGAGCATTAGCTCGAGAAAGTCAATAGACCCTGTTTCCCGCCTAAGCTCATCAAGCTCCGAAATTTATTCGATGCTTCAGTCACTTTGTCAGTCAACCGTTGAAACAATATAAACAAATATTCTATGAAAGAAACTACCTCTTCGATTCAAACCGAATCGAATCCTTACAATGAGGCTTCCATGTCCTGAGATCCTAGCAGTTTTCATCGTCTCTACGAGTAAACAAAACCTTATCAATTATTCTCAACAATCATGAGTTTGGTGGGTAAGTAAGTTTCACTTGTCGTTGGACCAGCGAAAGAAATACGGCTTTGGGTTGGAAAACACCCATCAAAGAGAAAAAGGATATTTCGAGCAAGTGTTCTCTGAATGGGGGAAATGAAAGTCAGAAATGCGCAAGACATACAGGTGCGATTTCACCACAGTTTAGTGTTCAGGGGAGCTTTCAAAGAGAGTAGCGAATTTAGTCTACTTTTTCCGAGTTTTCACGACAGTATTCTACCTGTCTAAGGATCGTGGTAGTATGGCGCAGAATTGAAAACCGATTTCATACGGGAATCATTGAATGAAAAAGTAGGACATTGCTTTAAACTAGCTTGCTTTAATTTAAAATTTGATTTTCAGTTTCGGGTTGCGAAGAATCGAGTTTCGAATGATTTGGTTTGTTGAAGTGATAATGATTTGATGTAAGTGTGGTGCGGAATGGATTTGAAGGGAACTTTGTGGTTGGATGTGCCACTCTCACGAAAGTAGATTTTAGGTCACTTGCCGATTTTAGTTGTTTTTTTTTTTGAAGAAATAATTCTTTAGTTATTTATTTGTATAATATGAAATTTTTTGGATATAAGTATAGAAACTTCACTTACTACATAGTTTAGTTGCAGATATACATATAGCTCTGGGCATCTGAATGTAGTGAAATATTGACAAATATAATACTTTGTTAGTTATGTAAATTTGAGGTTCCCTCTAAATTTTTATGCTGACTCTGGAGATTTACTTTCTGCTTTATATTGCTTTAAACTTATATATCCCACAAAATGTATTTAAACAATCATATAAATGGCTTAAACTCTACCTATGTGCTATGAAATATGTCGATTTATAAACACTGTGTATATCAGTGCTTCTAATCTATTCCATACAGATAATATTTTTTGATTTTTTTAACATCTAATAATAGTTTGCTCTCCACGTTTTTTCATCGATGTTGCAATTATCTGGCAAATTGAATCATTTTTTTCGTTTTTCCAGGCCATTTTCCAACATAAATTACATCGACTTAAGCATACTACTATGCATAACAATTTTTACTTATGTTCGAAGAACATTAGTATTAAAATCGATTCGGCCAAAAATTCATATTTCCATATATATATATATATATATATATATATATATATATATATATATATATATATATATATATATATATATATATATATATATATATATATATATAAATATATATATATATATGTATATATATATATATATATATATATATATATATTATATATTTCATCAAAATAAATCAGTGACTATTACTCGGGAGCGCGCCATCTGATTGAGCTAAAACTTGCAGGATACATTGGTGTATATGTAGAATAGGTCCAGGTCCCACTAAATGTCAATAATTTTTAATTTTTTGGCGCCGGCGGCCATTTTAGTGATATTTTTCATATACCTATTATTCCATACACAAATAATTTTTGCAACAATAAAGTTGACCAAATAAATTTCGAACGTGTTTTAAATGAGAATCGGATAATGTTTTGGAATTTTTTAACCCCATGTGTGCGCTAGGTGAGAGAACGGGAAAATTCAAAAATTTTTAAATTGCGATAACCTTTGACAGAGCTATTCAATCATTACGAAATTTTCAGGACGTATTGGTATTATTTAGTGAGCGTGTTGGCAACCCTGTTGCTAGGGCAAGCACTGCAACTGAAAACCTCCAAATCATCGTCCCTCTTGAAAAAATGCCGCTTCTTCAAAAAAAGCCACACATATGTAAATCTTATGCTTTGTTTACATAGCCAAAGTAAAATATTTGATATGGTACAACGGGTACGCCTGGTAACCCTTGCACAATTTACCTATATTTTTAGCATCAAAAACTTCTGTTCATGGAAACTCACAATCCGATAAGCAGCATTAATTGAAATTTGCAGAATGTATTGGTCTTAAATAGGACCAGGTCTGATAGAAGCGATTTTGAAATGCTGGCGATTTTGTGCCAGTGGTGCCATCTTTTGACCCTATAAATTCTGACTCAGTCATTCGATTTCGAAGAAATTCACACAGTAGCTGAACCTTACTTAAACCACGTTTGGTAAAATTTCGGTTGAAAAATCCAGTTGGAACTGCCAGCTATGGTAATTTTGGGGTCCTAAATTGTGAAAATTCCTGAGGAAAATAAAGCTCTTTGCCCTATAGCTTCTAGTACAGTCATTCAATCATAACAAAATTCAAGTGGCAAATTAAACTTATAGTAGGCAATACTCAGTAGAAATTTAATGGTTGTTTTTGCATGTTTTGGCATACCTTTAGTAAGCGATTTTAGCACAGAATTTTCAAATCGTACTGATCTCAGAGTGAAAATAAACTCCATACATTAAAACCTAGGTAATTTGAAAACTTTTGCGAATCGTAGCCCTTAATTTCTTTGCATCTCTATAGCTACCAATGCAGTCATCGGATCAATACAAAATTCGAAGAGCAAGTTGACTGCAACGTAAGGCACATGCGACATATTTTTGGCTTCGGTGCTGTTTTTGGCTTTTTGCAAAGGGCTACTAGCACTTGGCCTTTTTGTTATTTTCGTTCCAATATATGTTTGCATTAAGTATTTTCATCACAAACATTTGCAATGAAAATAAGTAAACATTGGTCTAATTTTCTAAGCTCTGGGCATTTTTCGGACGGCACCCGCAAACACCTTTCTACAGCAGTAGCTTTCGATGAAGTCACCGAAATTAAAATAAGCTTGGATTCTATTATTACTTAGGGTGTATTAGTTTTAAGTAGGAAAAGTAAGTAGTGGTAGAATACACACTCAAAAGCTGCACAAATCCTCTACTGTTCTTCGAACATTAGTGTCTCTAGCGGTTCTGATGCGCTAGGGTTTTTTTTTATTGTTAAAATGGTCAATCCATGGACTTGTCGAAATTTATATTCGCGTGGACCTTAGTACTAGACTCAAGATTCGTAATAATATTCAACAATAACAATCAATAGTGTAAGGCTAGTTCTAACTAGCTGTCCGAAGAAATTGGCACAATTAAATTTTCAAATTCAAACGTTTATCGGCATCAAATATGTATCAATTTTCCGTTCGGAAGAATACTCGAACCATTCTAAATTAGCGAGACATGCTGCTAATGCCATCTGCATTTTCTAAGCAAAAGTAGCTTCTCACGCGAAAATCGTAGTTCTTTATTGACAAAATTTCAAGCTAAATTTCGGGAAAATATATTTATCTTAATACCTTAATAATTAAGGTTTTTTTTAAAATAAAAACATTCAATTTTAAGCATTTCAATTTTATGCATATTGCCGCATGTCGGCATTATGAAAATTTTTATTTTTAGTCAATTTTTCTTTCTGCGAAGTATACAGCTGCTGTGTCTTGCATTTTAGCAGGAAAAAGAGTGTTTTAAAATCAATGTAGAAGCATTTCATATTGTCTTCTGAATTCATATACATTGCTTTTTACATTGATATGTCAATACAAAATTATTATTTTTGATTATTTTGATCTTAAAAAAAATATTATTTTTGCGAAGTATTTTTCAAGAAATTTTATGTATACTAAAGCAAAGAAAGAATATCTTAAACATGTCCATTAAAAGTCTTCCGTTCATTTTTATTTAAATATGCCTCATCTATTTTACGTTTTTAGAACAAAATAGTAAATTATGTTCTATTTTCAATTCAATTTTCAACGATAATCACATATCTCTCAACCCACACTGAAATTTACCAAAATATTTAAAATCAGTATTTTCAAAACCCTGCAATAAATTTCATAATTTCTGCATATTTCAGCTTTAAAACGCAAACAGCAACAATTTATCATGCCCAAATGATATTGGTGCTCAATCAATTTCACTATACTATTAAAAAACCGCTTAACGATGGAAAAAAAACTAATTCAATATTTTTCTCTCGACAACACATGTTTATTACTGAAACCGATAAACTGATAGGAGGACAGCTATCCGCCTGACTATAATAGACTATATCTATAGATTTCCATGAAAAAGGCATATTGAAAGCCACCAAACATTGACATTTGCCAGTTCCAACCACTATTCCTCAATCGATATTAGTAGACGCATAGAATAGATACCTTCTGTGGTACTACTGGTCTGGGTCTCTAAAGCCGAAGGTGCTTAGCCACTGAGGCTTGCTGGTTACGAATCTGACAAGGTAATTAATTTTCGGCCGGCAAAATATGTTTCTATGCATAGTATAGTGGGTTGTTAAAATTGCACATAGTATGCAATTGGTAAGCGTAAATAAATAGTTAGTTGTGATGTTTCTATTTTGTATATTAATTGAGGGGCAAATTGATTACATTCAATTAATTTAAAACAGTATAAGATAGATTTATCATTCGATAAATTTTATGTAAATTTAATATTTCTCTCTGTTTATTGATTTGACAAAATGCTATGAATCAAAACCGTTGTAAAAGCCATAAACGTACGAAGTTTATGAACATGTTATTTTCAGTTTTTAAATTGAAATTTACACTTTTCAAACAATCCTTTCTAGATGTATACAAATGCAATTGAATTGCATGCAAAACCAACTTTGTATACAATTAAATGTTGATTTGCATGCACTACTAGTAACTGTATGCAACTTTACGAAAGTAGAAAAAAAAGTATGAAATTCCGTTACCTGTCTGTAATATAAATCATTTACGAAAAATAAGTACGTGTACATTGTGGAATTACGTCAGGAAACCAGTGAACTACGCGATTCCGTTGCAAAAATACCAGAAACGCGGTGCAACGTCCGTATCACCAATAACAAAAGTCAGATCATTTTCACGAACAGCGTACAAATAAATGTGCATGCAAACAAAATGCAAAACTCGATGGTAGTCGGTTTTAGAACAGAACGCAGAATAGCGTAAGCAGAAGAAAACCAGGACTCAGAAACCCCCCCGCGGAAAAGTCATAAGTGTACATAGAGCACATGATTGAACAGAAGGATACACTAGTTTGGCTTGAATTAAATTATGTGTGTGTAGAAGCTAGACATAGCAGACAAAAGAGGGGGTTGGGGGATGGTTCAAATTGACTGAGCATGAGAATGAAGACCCTGTGAATAAAGTCATGTTACGGCAAAATAAACACCCTGGCATTCTATACTCGGTTGGTGCTGGTAAAACCAACGTACCCACCAACAAGAATCGAAGCAAACTGAAGTGCAGTTGTAGCATGAAAATTAATATGAAAATTAGTTTGCAGGAAATTTACATGTTTAAATTCGTTGCAAATTAATTATGATAATGTCATTCATCGTTTCGAGTCTTTATTAGGGTGATTTTTTTGAGGTATATGCTGGGTGAATGTGTTTGATGCGTGACAGTGATGAACGGTTAAAACCTGTTTTAACATTAATCGTTTGAGATTGTGTGCTGTGATAGTCTGAAATTGATGGAACTGATAAGATTGATTGATGAAAGAATAGCTGTAATGTTTGTAAGCATGCAAATTACTAAATTTAAAAATTTGTTGCAAAT
Organism: Nemotelus pantherinus; assembly: GCA_963978885.1. Classification (NCBI taxonomy): domain Eukaryota; kingdom Metazoa; phylum Arthropoda; class Insecta; order Diptera; family Stratiomyidae; genus Nemotelus; species Nemotelus pantherinus. Next base: position 68,638,685 of record OZ022266.1, on the reverse strand, counting down.
AATTTTTACTTTGATAGTTTTACAATTTCATTTGCAGGACTGTTTAATTAGGTTAATACCCAAAAATGTATTCAAGCGATTCAAAATAACTTCAGAAATTTTTTCTGAAAATTTCAAGTAAATGCAATAAATAGTTTTTGAGATATTCAATTACTGATGGGCTCTCTGACCCTCGATGGGTCTTTTCACACTTGTATTCTTGATGCACTCCTCAAACTGATTTACGCCCAGTAAACCGGTTTGAGGAGTGCATCAAGAATACAAGTGTGAAAAGGCCCGATGGTAGTAAGTTGACGGCAGCTGCAAATAACCGGTTTCGACCGGTGTATAGGATCCTTTGAATTCTATTGTTATGTATTTCATGTGTAATTAATGATGTAGCACATGCATTACTAATTGTTATGAATACACTTGAAATAAATTGTGGACCCAATGTGCACTGACGAACCCGATTCTGAGTATGTAAAGGTAGCGGACAAACGTCGTAATGAAAACACTCGCAAAGGCAGAAAGCAACGTAGCAAACAGCAAATCGATATCCTGGAAGCTTCCACATCCGCAGAGGAACTATTTTATGGTCCAGGAGTAAATAGTTTGATCTGAGTAATTGAATAATTATTATTTCCATGCATAAGTCGACTATGAAACTGTAAATAAGTTTGTGCTAGGTAATAATAGTGCCAGATAATCTGCTCCAGTTGAATCTCTTGTAGTTTATGTCGTACTAACTTTTTTGAATCTTTGATAGACATCCCAATATATTCACCATGTAGCTCTTTTGTTTCCACTTAAAATCTATTCTTTGCTTTAATCCATCTACCTCAATATTCATTTTTCTTAAAATTTTTGTAAGCCATTTTGGATACCATTTTCTAATTTACCACTATCTCCTTAATACCTTCTTCTTTTTGCCACTATTTTCTTTTTTGCAGGTAAACTTCATTCTCAATACTAATAATAAATTACTTGACTTTGTCCTTTTAATCCCCCTCCTTCTGGAATGAAAGCAACGACTGGTACTATTAAAAGGAAAGAGCAGAACCGTCAATACTGCAAGAAGAGAGAGGCAAAGCGACCCGACAACAACATGATTTCAAGGCTCAAGGAGAAATATGAGAATAGTCAAGTAAAGCCAGCTTCTTTGGCATCAAGCAAGGAATTCCGGCCACGGAAGCCTCACAACCACTGCCTGCAACCTCGACAATTTTTGCGATTTTCAATATTACCAATGGCTTAATATATTCGTAACATTTCAAGATTTACTATAAAAAATAAAAACAGAATAAAAGATTGTATGGTGACCAGACCCGTTAATTTAGTAAGCTAGCCAGGAAAAATTATACGCATGAAATAAATATTCGAGTTCAAAATCGGTAATTTATATATTTTATAATTAATTTTTATCTTTTTCTACTTACAGTCTTTGATAAGTATTATAATGTCCCTAAATTATCCAAGGATTTTGTAATAATTTCCTAAATCAGCAGCCATTCTTTATTTATTTATTTTATTAAACGTATGGATGTCCTTTAAAATATAGTTGCTTGGTAGTAGACAGGTAGCAATAAAATTTAAGCTAGCTTAAATAAACGTAACTTGTGATCGCTGAAATGATATTTTAAATGCATTTTGAATACATATTTATACGAAGAAACGAAATATCAGAAGGGATGTCCGAAAATAAGCGTGAATTTTTAGTCATGTATACCAAGCATAAATTTTCTTAAATTGATTTGATCCAAGTTAAAGCGAGCGAGCGGACCCAGGCCAGTCGGTAAGCCACGCAAGCGCTGGGAGAATTCTATAGATGCTAACAGCAGGTCACTTTTGGGAGCACCGAACTGGAGGACGCGGTCACTGAACCGAGACGAATGGAGGCGAAATATTAAGGAGGCTAAGGCTCGATTCGGGCTGTAGTGCCCCGATGATGATGAAGTTAAATAAATCAGCATGCGAAGACATTAAATTTACTATTGCTTTCAATCGTTCTATAGGTGAATGCTGCATATAATTTGTTCTCCACATCAGAAGGTGGAAAAGGTCGTTAAATCTGGTTTGTCTGATTGGGACTCTAAATGAATGCTCCTGTAAAATAGCTGGTGCATCAGTGGAACTCAACATCTTGAAAGATCGTATGTATATCATTAATGAATTGCAGAAATAAAAGTGGGCCTAGGTGAGAGCCCTGCGGAACGCCTGATGTCGGAAAAAATTGACGAGAATAATGGTTAGTAGCATTTACTATTAAAGATCTATGTCTTATGTAACTGTTTAGCCAACGCAGCATCAAACCATGAAAACCGATATTACCTAGCTTAATAGCAAGAATATTAAAATTAATTTTGTCGAATGCTTTGGAGAAATCAGTGTATACTGAATGTACTTGTAGTGAAGCCATAAAGGACTTATAAATATAACTTTGATATGAGATTAGATTAGTTGAAGTGGACTTTCTAGCGGAAAAACCATCCTAATTTTGTAAAATGAGTGGTCGAACCAGTGCCGTAATAAAATCAGTGACAAGACTTTCAAAATCTTTTGGAATAGCAGTTAATATTCAAACAGGTCGAAAATTTTTAATATCAGCTTTAACGCCAGATTTGAAGATAGGAACGACCAAGCTAGATTTCCATCGCACTGGAAAAAATCCCGATGACTGCGATTTATTAAATAGATAAAGAAGTGGGTGAGTTATAGTTTCAGCACAATTTTTAAGGAATATTGTCAGGGCCAGGGCTTTTTGTGACATCTAAATTATGTGATTTTTCGCGGAGGGAGTCATAAGCTATGTTGTACAGGGATAGACTAAATGAGTTATTCAACGAAGGAGGATCAAAAGAATTTATATCACTTGAATACACCCTTGCAAAAATATCAGCAAACATTTTTGCTTTATCAGCTAAATTTAAGCTTCGAATTTTATCTAAATACATAGTATTTGTTAGTGTGAATTCAGCCTTGCAAGAGTTAATATGTCTCCAAAATTACTTAATATCCTCCGTAACTTGAGACTATAATCTATAAATATAGCGCCGGTAGTCAAATTTGGCCTGAATTCGGCATTAAGATCTTAAATTAGAAAATAATTTGTAATATTTTAAATCTCCAGTAGATTTATAATTTAAATGAGCAATTTTTTTGTTATGGACTATTTTTTTTATTTCCGACGAAAACCAACGCGGAAATTCGTCATCATTTAAGTGAACACGTGGGACATAAATGTTAATCAAATCATTAACTATAGTATAAAAGAAATCCACTGCATCATCTAGTGTCATACAATTTAAAACTGACCAATCAATGGTGCATAAAGCAGCATTTAAGTTAACATAGTCTGCGTTTTTAAAACTTAAGATACTTGATGATTCTTTGTTAATATTCGACTGACAGAAAGTGGGTGATTCGACATTAATTTCTAATTTCAGGGGGTCGGTAGCTTAGCTCGCTAACGCGTCAGTCCAAAGCAGCGTTCTACTGCCTGCGGGTTTGAATCCCGCCATTTCCTTGGCTGTATTTGTTCGTCTTGTGTTGTCTTAACAGTCGGCGACTGGGCATTAGTGATGGGCGATTGCGAGATGTTTTAACAATCGAGATAATCGCAATCAGCGCCACAAAATAATCAAGATAATCGCAATCGAGAGAATCGCAATCGATGCGCCAAAACAATCGAGAGAACAATCGAAACAATCGAGACAATCGAGAGAATTGAGGGAATCGAGACAATCGAGAGAATCAAATAAATATCTCGCCATCGTAAGGATAGGTTTATCTTAAGTTAAAATCAAGATATCTTTAACTCTTTGGTGGCGGTGTGCAAGTTAGTGTATAAGCACAGCAGTATACACAGTACGCTTGTAGAACCGCTTGTGAAGAATAGATTTAAATGGGTTGGATATACTATTTAGCAGATTTTTGTACGTGTGCATACATATGGAATGTAATGATCAGATATGCATGGATATTTGTATGGCTAGTTAGATTTTATCATGCATAAATGGCTGATAGTTTTGCTAAAACCATTTAGTCTGATCAGTGTGTATTATCAAATATTATATGAAGTTGAGTTTTATCATGCTGTTAAGTATGTTAAAATAAAATCTGCTTTTAGATAGTGCAGTTTGAAAGCATATCAAGTATCGAGTATTTTCGTACTTGTGAGTATTTTATTCAAATATTCAAAAAGTTTTTAGGGCAAAAGTAGCTGAAATCGGCCAATTTTGGGTTAGAGTGGTTTCGGACATAACGGGCCAAGACCTATTGCTGTGATACAAACATTTCGGTTTTGTAGGGGAGTAAGGGGTTTTTTGGCCTTAGTTTGGCAAAAACTGCCTGTACCGCGCTTTCAATGATTGAAAGTGGTCGGGGAGTACGATAGTGATATTTTAAGGATGAAAAAAATTTTGTATGGGGAAAATAGGGCGAAAACGTCGAGTTTTCCCAATTTTTTTTTTTTTGCGTAGCTTGAATTCGGAGACCTTTCTGAGCTGTTTCGGGCGAAATGTCCATACAAGTCTGGGAAAAAGTGCCTGCTTTGATAAGCCTTCTTTAATAAGCTTTTAGAGATGATATACGTTGTCTATGCTGATTTATAGACAAGAAGGGAACCGTGATCACAATCAATACCTTTACAAGTAAAATTATATCGATGGATATAAGTCGGAGATGTTAAAACTTGTCACAACCGGCGTAAATACAAGTTAATGATTTCCAACTGCAAGTGGTGACGCCAGTCAAGTATGCACTGTGTGCTGGTGTCTGATGAGAAGCAGTGCATACTTTCGAAACCACTTTGTCAAAATAGAATCTTCAATGTAGATTAAAATTTTTAATGTAAATAAAAAGTTGCTCAATTTTAATCATCCCGCAAAAACAATTCTAATTTGATTCTGCTTTCGGAGGCTGATTCCGCAAAACGATCGAGTTTCCAGTATCAATATTCTCTGCTTTGATAAGCTTTTAGAGATGATATACGTTGTCTATGCTGATTTATAGACAAGAAAGGAACCGTGATCACAATCAATACCTTTATAAGTTAAATCTCCTACCCACCACCAGTTTCAGCTTTACCTTGAAATCAATCTTGTTCAAGTAATTAAAAGCAACGTTCCACGAAACAAATTTAAAACTCAAAAAACTTTCTCACTGAGGAATAGATATTTGATGAAGCAATACGATAACATTGATGGAAAGTTCACCTGGACAACCTTGGACAGCAACATTCTTGTTCATCCTTTCCTTGGTCGTCCTCGTCGCTGTCATTATTTGGCTAGATAGCAAGGACTTATTCCAGCTAGGAAGGAAAGACCAGGTACCAAACGAAAAAAATTGAATTAAAGAAATTATCACGTTCGAGTGAAAGTTTTCCAGGAAAAGTTCGACTACACTAAACTTAATTGATGTTATTAGTGTTCATAACTATGCTTACGCCCGCGGGCACGAGTCAGATATTGAAAGAGTTTGATTGTACATTTCTGTTGGTTTGCACTTAGTAAACCATTATTTAGGATGGTGCTAGTGTAATTGAAAAGTTTGGTGATGTTGATTTAATGTCATAGATTTTTCCAGTGCTTATATGATATATTTCAGGTGAACTAATTGATGATGAGGCAACATTGGAATGATTTAAATTGATTTTTTGGTTACTGGCTGTACTTTTTTTCAAGGCATTTATTTCAAAAAATATAAAAGAGCTTCTGCGTTTGACAGGTTACGTCAGACATACATATCTGTTTCGAATGACGCAGGGCTTGTGCCAACTTAAAAAAATCCACCACCGTATTTTTTTTTTCAATTCGACATGTCAAATGATCTCACTTCCCTAGCATCGAAATATCGAAAGAAATGGCGAATTTTTACCGTCAGAATTCGAGGTGTACCGAACCATTTCCTCAGTGGCACAACAAAGGAACTCAAGACTAATAGCAAACATTAAGGTTTGTGTATTTTAACGCTTGATGGCTGCCATTAATCTTTTCAGTGGTCGGACAGAGACTTCTATTATACATGCAAGCCAATGAGGACGCAAGGACGGAAGCAAGAAAACCATATCTCGGGTGGACTCAGTTGTAGGTCGAGGATTTTCTCCAAAAGTATGGGGTGAGTGAAGGGAAAGTGAATGGAGACGCCTGGAAACGACTTATGGGCAAGAAAACGACATGGGCAATAGGAGTTTGTGCATAGCAAAAACCAGAAAGTGTACCTATTCAACGTGGAACACGTTGCTCGTATTTGTGGAGCAGTACCGGCAGCAACGATGACGACAATGTATGTCAAGCAAATGAGTTGAAGTTTTGCAAACAGTTTACAGAGGAGAGAGCATATCCGCCTATTAAGCATCTATTTATGAGTGTATGGGGTCAATTAATTAAATTTCTTGGAAACGAATATGAGAAGATGTGAAGCTAAAGTGCTGAGTAGCGAGGAAGAGAACAGCAAATGCGATTATGTGATGACGTGAGGAATTGCTGCGTTGATGAGAGTGGCGATAGAGTGAAATGAAATATTTAATGGATCATTGAGCTTATGATAATGTTTATGAAAATTGAAAATAAATTGTTTTGTTGTTGTGCAGAGGAAGTTAACTATTTTAGAAATGCTGATTGTATTACGTGAAAAGAATTCGCCACTAAAAACTTGACGATGATTTATGATATATACTCGTTGATGAGTAAAATGCCTTTAGAACAATTATTGCTTTGGAACAAAACGATCATTCTGCTATGGCTATCACTGACAGTCTTCTATATCTGACTTTAAAATTCAAAGGCTCTTGTAAAGTAAAGTATGGTAGTAAAAGTCTCTGATTATTTCTATGCAACAAAAATTTTTCAACGAGGAAGACTGCCAGGATTTTTGCAATTCATCATGCTTATTGGCATATTACATGTACATTTCGGTCAATAGCCGATCTGTTCGTAACGAGGTTTATGTCTACTTGTTTGGTGCTACGCTGTATAAGATGTACAATAATATATCGTAGTAGTTACCTCATAGATTTGTTTTTTTCGAAGAGGACTCACTTTTTAATTAAAGCTTTCATGATTTTGATTGTCGCATTTTGTCAAAGTCCCAACTATGAAAAATCAAAAACTACAGTGCTAATATATTTAGAATAGTAATGCCAATAAAAGTTTGAAAACAATTTTAAGAAATCGCTCTCAGTCAAATTCTTTACAATTGAAAGTCCCCTGTTACCTTTATTCGTTCAGATCGTAAAACAAACAGTATTCAATCATATCAAAAAACACATAAAGCAGCTATTTCGTAGAGCCTAATTGTTTTTCTTTCTTGCCCTTTTAAAGAGGAGTATTTGTTTGATATGCCTAATTTTCGCAGAATTTGGCAAGTTTTTACCATACAATACAAAAAGATTGCTTGTCTGTTTTGAGTTTTTCGAATTAAATGACTAACTTTTCTCATTTTGAGGCAAAAATGATGAGTAGATATTGCGCGCCCAGTGTGGGTTAGCATGATATTGGAAAACTGATTTCGCACCAGATTTTGGAAATTTCATATCGCTATGACATCGTGTACATATATTCCACATTTAGTGATGAGACGTCGAATATGACGTTTTCTTGCGTTTCTTGTGTTAAAATACAAAAAATTAATGTATTATGGGGAAATAAGTGGAAAGTTTTAAAAAAATACTACTACTTTTAATTTTATGTCAACAAATCGCGAGCTTTTAGCTTCTTTCATGCGGCTCAGCTGGAATCCATAAAGAATAGTGTGAACATGTGGTGGACTATTTTACACGCGCAGAAAGGTGCCAAATGTTAAATTAAATGAAATTTGTATGCATGTTATGTCCACAATCAGGCTGATTGATCAAACAGATTTTATTTGTAATATTTTTTATTTTGTCCTGCTTGCTCTTGATAATTTTATTTTACTTTTGTTTATCTCAATTTTTTATGTCACATGCTAATTACCATACCCAGTCTTGTACAGTGGCTGGAAGTAACTTGGCAGTAGCCACTTACACTATGACTTAAGTATAACTTAGAACTAACTACACTGAAAGAAAAATCTTGGTAAAATCAACAATTTTCCTTAGTTGTTTTTGCGTCAACTACGGGCTACAGTTAAAACAACCATAAAAAAATAGTTGATTACTTTTATCCACCATGACGCGTGGTTGATAAACAACGTCCGTGGTGCAAAAAAAGTAAGCAACCACAAACAATGGTATTCCAACCATATACATAGTACGAAATATAGGCAGGGGAGGCGTGAATGACGCAGTTGAATTTGGTGTATCACAATGCAGCGACAATGTCGCTGTCAATGCAATCAAGGCACCAACCAAATTCATTTTTTTTTTCTTTTGTATTGCTAAATCCTATTGTACGAGGATTAGGTTGGCCAGACCATTCAACCTAATTCAATCAGATTTACTTCAACCTAGTGGTGATGCCAACCTATGGTAGGTATCTCCGCTAGCGGTGCGGCAAAATTAGAAATTTGGCAAATTCTGCCGCTGCCGCAAATTCTGCCGCTGCCGCAAATTCTGCCGCTGCCGCAAATTCGGCCGCAGCCTTTGTGTGCGTTACCATACAAAACAGTGCATTCTAATTTTTTGACTGCGCTTTGCCGCAGCCCACTGTTTCGCCACAGCGGAAAACGCTGTGTTCTGAACAAAATAGCGTCATGCAACGTAATATAAAGGCTTCACAGCATAACATGAATATGAATTATATTGAACAGCAAACCGAACACAATTTTGCCATGTATCATATGAAACTTCTATGATAGAAGTATGAGTATGAGGAGTATGAAAAATCAACAGTTTTCCTTAGTTTTGCCATCAACTAGGGCTATAGTTAAAACAACCATAAGAAAATAGTTGATTACTTTTATGCACCATAACGAGTGGTTGATAAACAATTTCATTCGGAGCATGAAAAACGTCCAAATGTTGAAACTATTCTACTTTGCGTAGAATAATTCCAAAGACTTTGCTCACTGAATTACGTTTGTTGAAATCAACTATTGCAAAGTAGTTTAAGTACCATAAAAACTGTTGATAATTCGAAACGTTGAAGTTTTGAGTCAATTGATGAATATTTTCTATTTATCAACTAATTTTCGTGGTTATGAAACAATTAAAACAGTTGATTTCATGAACGTTGCGATATTTTTTGTATAACCAGAGCCAACTACTTTTATATCGTTAAATTAACTATATTAACATAGTAAAAATAACTATTTTCCGTAGTTCATTTAACGATTTTGAATGAATCGTTGCAATACTATTAAAAATAGTTGAATCAACCAAGAGTTTTTCTTTCAGTGTATAAATAACTTAGCCTGATTAGATCTCAATCATTATCCTAGGTCTTACATCTAGTCTCTTCTGTTCGTTGTGAGGCCTACATAATTAAAAAGTGCATCCATTAGCTGCCATTGACATGCAATTTTCGCGAGGTGCATAAATGGTTCATAATAGCCACCTGTACTCGCACGTGACCAAATCAATCTGTTTTCACAATCAGAAGAAATAAAAATATTTTTATATAATGCTTTATTATACATTTAATTTATACATCGTTTAGAATTAATAAGCTATTACAATGAAATTATTGACAACTAGAAATAAAAGGCTAAAATATATTTACTATGTTTTCTCTACTGTGTATATATCGCATGAAATTTAATTCATTTAAACTGAATGATAGATTAACGAAACATGCAAATACACTTTTCTTATCATTCCATAAATTAAAAAATTATAAAAACTCTACCACAACATGTATTATAAATTGTCTCTAATTCGTAACACACTTGAGCATCTATGTACCTATAATACTTTCATGAAAACGTTCATTCAAGTCAGTTATCGCAGCATTCCAGCTGTGCCATGATTAAAGCTTCTGCTCAGCTCAACTAAATCTCCGGGACTCCAACGATAAAGAAGTTAAATTGCTGTGGTGAAATCACATGAATTTACTGTGATGTACGAAAAGACAAAAAAAAAGTGAAATGGAATGATAATAGAAGAAGGTATGAAAACTAGATAATAGGATTGGGACAGGTAAAAATAGAGATTGAGTGCATTAGCTCTGAAATTAGAGCTGATTATTTATGTTTATAAAATTAGTTTTATGTTTAGTTTATTTCAAATGAATCTTTTTTCAAAATGCTGTTGCATGCTTAGTTTTTTCCTCATAGAAAGTTAAAGGTGAACTTTTGGTTTGGAAATAATAAACACATGTAATAAATACAGTCTCAAATGTTGCGGAGTTTGAAGTATAAATCTATATTTGCTAAAATTGTTTATCAATAGCTAATTTCATTGTAGCTTACGGGAAAATTTGTCTGAGCTACAATTCAGTTAAATAATGCTGACTTTTATTTTTTATTTTAATGAATTATGAATATTTTATAATATTTTTACAGTGGTATTTGTGTGTCTAAGAATATAAACACGACTGCATTATATTTTCACCTCTACTAAAAAGTTTATAGCATTCCTAAATTAATGCAGCTTGAACACGTTTGATTAGCTGGTCTTCATCACCATCAATTTTACCACTCTTCGAAAGAAACTTCAATTTTCACGATAGATTACATTTATAAAATAAGCACAAAAACGAAGCAAAAAATACATTCAAAATTTCAGACATAAGATTTTTTAACATTCACAATAAAGTAATCGTTTCAAACATCACCATCCTTTGTAATTCGTCATTCTGCAATAGCATTTATACTATTTATTATTGCCAGCATCACTCACAGGCATTATATGGCTCTTATTTCTGTTCTATTAATCCAACTTATGACATACTCTATGCTCATAACAATGAAACATTGTACCTACTAAGTTCGGTGCACGCCACTTACAAAAAAAAACCCACCGCCGAACATCATCTTATGTAGCAAATAGATATTGGCCGAGGCCAGGCGAGCCGAAGTCAGACGAGGCCGCCAACATGTGGACGGCATTTGACAGCTCGTCTCGAATCGCTTTGGCTCGTGCTCAACATCCATTCCGATCGGATGTGGCACGAGCGCCTGTGACACCTGTCAAAGTCGCTCGTCTGGACCGCCCACACACTCGGCTCGCCTGGGCTCGGCCAATATCTATTTGGCACATTACTGTTTTCCCACTATTTCGCCGTTGCTTGCTATATTTTGCCTGTTGTTCCGCGAAACGGTATGTAACGCAAGCACACAATGGCTACCACAGCATAATACAAGAACGACGCGACTGCAAAAGAATAAAGAACACTTTTAAAAAATCTGGCTGTAGAAGATTAGTAGTAATGGTAGCGGAGGTGGGAGGCGCGAAGTGGATGGAGAAGAAATAGTAGCGGCAACAACGGGCTCAGGCAAGCAGCAGAACATGCAAGGACTATCTCACGAAAATGCAATTTTTATCCCGGAAGTGTTTCCCGCCAGGACACGAGGCAAACAGGGAGTCGAGGTGGGAGCGCTTGCAGTGAATCTGCTGGAAAAGTTGAAATTTCATAAGAGGTTTATGGTAGCACATTTGTTTACGGAATGCAGTCGAAAGTGCTGTGCGGCATAGAGTGGTGCGAACAGCAGGAGCCTTATGGCCAGTATTAAGTTTAGTAAAAGCCACTTGCTTGCATTAGAATGGCTAACGGAAACTATTATGGACAGATTTTTGAAAATGTTAGGTGCAGTGCCGATATCATGTATTTCATATTAATGGGTAATTTATAAACTAATTTCGCATCATTGGGTGACTGGGTAGCCACTTAACATCAAGTTTGTATGGCAATACGCAGTTAATATGATAGAGGGCAGGGCAGAGAGATTTAATTTTGTAAAGATTTGATTGCATGAGCAATTTGTATGGCTTATACCCAGATAAACTGATAATGTAAAGACTATGAACCTCCGAACATTTCGGGAATATAAGCCAGGAATAACGGTGTCGTTTAAAAATTTGATGTGTAAGACACCAATGCTGATACACGCTATAGATCTACACAAATAAAAATAGAATTTGCTGACTCACAGTGGCAGTTGTATTCTGGAAAGTCTATTAAATTATTCGTGTTGAATTGAGCTAGGTTTAAGATTTGACCCAAATTCACATATTTGGTATCGTTCATTGAAAAAAATTATTTAAAATAGAATGGAAGTAA